>CM050508.1:0-1257500 GCA_027563665.1 Antrozous pallidus | reverse complement strand
GACAGGGTGATGTCTGAAGGTGGAGGGCGGAGTGTGGGGAGGAGACAGGGTGATGTCTGAAGGTGGAGGGCGGAGTGTGGGGAGGAGACAGGGTGATGTCTGAAGGTGGAGGCTGGAGTGTGGGGAGGAGACAGGGTGATGTCTGAAGGTGGAGGGCGGAGTGTGGGGAGAATGGAGACAGGGTGATGTTCTGAAGGTGGAGGGAGGAGTGTGGGGAGGAGACAGGGTGATGTTCTGAAGGTGGAGGGCGGAGTGTGGGGAGAATGGAGACAGGGTGATGTCTGAAGGTGGAGGATGGAGTGTGGGGAGGAGACAGGGTGATGTCTGAAGGTGGAGGGCGGAGTGTGGGGAGAATGGAGACAGGGTGATGTTCTGAAGGTGGAGGGTTCGCCTTTTGGTCTAGGTGTGAGGGAGCCAGCGGGAGCGCCATGATGCGTGTTTTTGTTTGTTTGTTGATTTTTTTTATCAGCACAGAAGTCTTTTATTCCTACTTCTTGTGCCGTGAACTCACAGGGAACGGGTTCCCACAAAGTGTGCTGCTCTGGGTGGAGCAGGCTGATGCTTCAGTTGAACCCGGGTCCCTTTCTCTCTGGCTTCCTTCTTTTCCCCGATCATTTTCCTCCCCTCGTTTCAGGACGCCGTCTCGGCTCTTAGAGTGCCTACTGCGCTCCATACGTACATTAACTCTCTCGGCAAGAATCTTGCCCTTAACTCGCGTGTTCACAGCGATGCCCGCTGCGCGGGTGACACTGTAGACCGTCCGGTTTTGCCCCGGTGACATGCGTGGGGCATTCCTTTGTGAACAGTGCCCGTTCCCTGGATGTCCGAGACATCACCTTTCTTGCAGATCCCCATGTGTGTGGCCAAGAGACAACTCCGTGTTTCCTAAAAGGCCTAGAGAACATGTAGCGGGGGCCTCTCCTCTTCCCCTGTGTGTCCGTCGTCTTGGCCAATTGGTCTATGGAACCGCAGTCCCCGGGAGCCACGCGCAGTCGACCTGGGAGGTCCATGACACGCATTTTAAGAAGATGCTGTGAGCCCGGCCGTGTGGCTCAGGGGTTGGGCGTCGGCCTGTGGAGGAGGAGGCCATGGTTCCATTCCCGGGCAGGGCACAGGCCCGGGTTGCGGGCTCCGTCCCTGACATGGTACCTGCAGGAGGCAGCCGGTCCATGATTCTCTCTCGTCATTGAGGTTCCTCTCCCTCTCTCCCCCTCTCCCTTCCTCCCTCTCTGAAATAAAGAAAAATATGTTTAAATAAACAAAAATAAGAAGCTGTGTGTGGCAGCGGAATCGAACAGAGGAACACAGCCATGGGCCGCCTCACCGGGGAAACGGGGGGGTGATCTTTTATAAATGTCACAGCGCACACCTGGCTGGCACCTGTGGCTCTGGGACCCCCCCCCCCCCCACACCCCCTGGGCCGCACCCCTCTGACCCACACGTGGTGATGCGAGGTGACGGTAGCCAGAGGCCGTCGCAGGCCCTGGGGATAAGGGCGCAGTCGGGTGAGAGTGGGCGCTGACCACACTGGAGGCGGGGCCTGTTGTCAGGGAAGCAGTGTGGGGGGCTGTGAGGACCAGAGCCTCCCGTCTGCGGGGGTGGGGAGGGGGCTGTGCCTGTCAGAGAGCTCGCTCCGTCCTGCCTCTGGCGGAAGCAGACGCTTTCGCTCAGCGTGCAGCCTGGGCGACTTGGCGTCTGGCCTGCGCCATGGGGGACGGGTGGTGCCCCTCCACTTGGGGGCGCTGGCAGAGGAGCTGCGAGGTGGGGGTGGGGAGGCGGTGGAGATGGAGCGTCCTGTTAAACACCCAGAGGCCGAGGCCAGCAGGTGGTCAGATACGGGCTTTTGGAGCCTGGGTGGGGAGCCCTAGCCTGCGGAGAGCGGTGCTGTTTTTAAATAAAAAGATTAAATAAACATAATGTCATTGATTTCAGAGAGGAAGGGAGAGAGAGAAACGTCAGCGAGGAGAGAGAATCATGGGTCGGCTGCCTCCTGCACGCCCCACACTGGGGGTGGAGCCCGCACCCCGGGCCGTCCATGCTCAGGTTACAATCTGGGAAGAGTCCCCCGGGCTGCGGCTCTGTCTGTGGACAGCTGGTCACTTCCCACCGCTCCACTCAGCCTTCTCTTCCGCCGTGCAGTCCGGTGTCAGTTGCTGACGTTGCAAAGTGGAAGAGTGGGCATTGAGGAAGCATTTACAAGTCCCGTTCGCTCCGTCATTCAGTTTCTCAGAACCGGGCTGGCTAACGGCTCCGTGAGGGCTGCCGACACCCAGGGGCCTTGGGGATAAACCAGCTTGTCCTTCTCGTAAGGACAGACGGTGGGTGTTGTCAGCAGCAGGGGTCTCCTGTGAGGGGGTCGCCGCCCCCTGAGAGCAATGTGGGGGCCGAGCCGCGTAGCTTGCGTGGAAGATCCCCTTCCTGTGAGAGCCTCAGGAGGCCTGAGAGGAGCTGTGTGGTGGTGGCGATGGTGATGGTGATGATGATGGTGGTGATGGTGATAATGGTGATGGTGATGGTGGTGATGGTGATGGTGGTAATGGTGATGGTGGTGATGGTGATGATGGTGGTGGTGATGGTGGTGGTGATGATGGTGATGATGGTGATGGCGGTGATGGTGGTGATAATGGTGATGGTAGTGATGGTGATGGTGGTGGTGATGGTGGTGATATTGATGGTGGTGATGGTGGTGATGATGTTGATGGTGGTGATGATGTTGATGGTGGTGATGGTGGTGGTGGTGATGGTGGTGATGTTGATGGTGGTGATGGTGGTGATGTTGATGGTGGTGATGATGGTGGTGATGGTGATAATGGTGATGGTGGTGGTGGTGATGTTGGTGGTGATGGTGGTGATATTGATGGTGGTGATGGTGATAATGGTGATGGTGGTGATGGTGATGATGATGGTGGTGATGGTGGCGATATTGATGGTGGTGATGATGGTGGTGGTGGTGGTGGTGATGGTGATAATGGTGATGGTGGTGATGGTGATGATGATGGTAGTGATAATGATGATGGTGATGGTGGTGATGATGGTGATAGTGATGGTGGTGATGGTGATGATGATGGTGGTGATGGTGGTGATGATGGTGATGGTGGTGATGGCGATGATGGTGGGGATGGTGGGGATGGTGATGGTAGTGATGGTGATAGTGATGGTGATGATGATGATGGTGATGGTGGTGATGGTGGTGATGGTGGGGATGGTGATGGTGGTGATAGAGATGGTGGTGATGATGGTGATGGTGGAGATGGTGGTGATGGTGGTGATGGTGATGGTGGTGATGGTGGGGATGGTGATGGTGGTGGTGATGGTGATGGTGGTGATGGTGGTGGTGGTGATGATGGTGATGGTGATGATGGTGGTGATGGTGGTGGTGGAGACGGTAGTGATGATGGTGATGGTGGTGATGGTGATGGTGGTGACGGTGATGGTGATGATGGTGGGGATGGTGGGAATGGTGATGGTGGTGATGGTGATGATGATGGTGGTGATAATGGTGATGGTGATGGTGGTGATGGTGGTGATGGTGATGGTGGTGATGGTGGTGATGATGATGGTGATGATGGTGGTGATGACGGTGGTGATGGTGATGGTGAGGACAGAGACAGGCAGGCCTCCATGCTGGTACACCATGACTTTGTTTCCAATACCGATGAGCCGTGCATTCTGGGAGCGCACAGCCAGCTCAGTCCGGGCACAGCAGGGAGAGGGCACTGAACACGTGTCAGAGAGGCCCTGCTGTCTCCCACGCGGGTCACGGGTTTCCATCCTCTCATGCTGGTGACACCATTCCCCTCCCCCTCCCTCATCTTATCCTCAGTGTCGGATTCCCCAGAATCCTCCAGTGAGACAGGACAAGGACACCCACGTGGCTGCCTTCCTGTGGAGGGCATGCAGTTGGGGTCACGGCGCGACCGGCTGAGCGCCCCTCCACTCACTGGCCCCCAGTGCCGGTTCCGTTCTGTCTTCTCCCCTGAACCCCGATTTCCTGTCTTCCAGGTGAAGTCGGTGATCAACCTGCTGTTCGCGGCCTACACCGGGGACGTGTCGGCCCTCCGGAGGTACGTCCCAGGGAGGGGGGGGGGCAGCGGTCACAGGTGGTCACCCAGCAGCTTCCGGGCAAATGGCCATCTCAGGCCAAAACCCCACCGGCATCCCCCTCTGGTGACCATGCAGATCCCATGTCCACTCCCAGGGCGCCAGGCTGCTGTGCGGCTCCTCCCTTCCTGCCTCCAGCAAAGCCCAGGCCCCTTTCCTACGTGTTGGCCGTCCCAACGCCTTCCTTCCCTCCCCCCAACACCCTCCACTCCCGGTCTCCGGGCGGAGGGGCGGGGAGAGGAGCAGCAGAGGCCGCAAGGGGCTGAGTACCGAGTGCCAGGCCTCTGTGTAGAGCTGCCACTCCCGTGCGATCAAGTCTGCGCTTAAGTCCGTCTTTCACGCCTGCTGGTCCCGGGGTCAGGCTGTGCTGTGCCCGTCGGAGCTGCCGAGACCGGGTCCCCGTGGCTCTCACCACAGAAAACCGTTACGTGGGCCGGCAGAGGTGTTGGCTCACCGGCACTTTGCTGGCAGTGCTGTTGCAACATACGAATGTGTGCAGTCAGCACGCTGTGCACCGTAAACTCACGTCCAGTTACATGTCAGTTACACCCCCGTGAACATGGGCTCCTCAAAGACACGGAAGGAAAGTGAAGTTGGGTGGGTCCCCGTACTCCGTGGCCTGTTGAATGGGCGTCTGGGGGGGGAGACAGAGCGAGGTGCCGGCTGCCTGCCCTGCAGCGCACACTTCGCACGGCGGGGTCCCGGTCCCTGAGTTGGGGTAACAGTAGAATGACGCCTCATCCTGTCCGAGGGGGCGAGCGCTTCCTGTCGCCCGACGGAGAGCGCAGCCAAGGAAGGGCGGGTGGCCTTGGCCCCAACGCTGTCCGCTGGCCCGGCCTTGAGCTGCGGTGCTGAGCCCGGGGGGTCGGGTGGGGTGGGGGGCGCCCTGCCGGCCCGGAGCCCGAACCCAGGGCGACTCGGAGCGTGGATTCGGTGTTTTGTCGGCACCGACAAAGAGCTCTGCCTCCGTTTCCAGGTTCGCCCTGTCGGCCATGGACATGGAGCAGCGGGACTACGACTCCAGGACGGCCCTCCACGTGGCAGCGGCGGAGGGTAAGACGGCTCTCGGTCTCCCTCCCCGCCCCCCGCCATCTCCTTCACACCGGGCTCGGCTCGGCACTAACCCGCCTGCTCTGTGTCGGCCGCAGGTCACGTGGAGGTCGTCAAGTTTCTGCTGGAAGCCTGCAAGGTGAACCCCTTCCCCAAGGACAGGTGAGCCCAGCACCGCCTCCCTGGCCCGTGCGGGCCGGGGCTCCGTCACGCAGGCCACCCCTGAACCCTCTCTGTGTGTGTGGGAGACGTTCTTACCTGGGTGTGGTGCCTGCTGGGGGGGCGGGGGGGGACCTCTCTCCTGGTCTGTTTTGTGCCCAGCGTTTCCCACGTCCGTGTGGCTGTCGGTCCGACACCGGGCGGAGAAAACAGAGGGAGCAGGAGGGGGCGGGCTAGGCACGCGGCAGGCGCATGTCCAGGACGCGTGTGCCTGCTGCTGCGCGTGGGGTTCTGAGATTCCCCGTTGGGTCTGAGTCCCTCTCGGAAGCTCCAGGAAGTGGATTTCAGCCCGTGCTCTGGGGAGACGAGGCCGGGAGGCCGGAAAGAGGGGCGCGCTGTCTTTAGCGGGAGGAACGGGCCTGCAGCACATTCCGCTCCCTCTGGCCCAGGGGGCATCGCCAGGCCCTGCAGGAAACTGTCCGCAGAGGACTGCCCTGGGGCAAGTGCAGCCCGTGGAGATGCCCGACTTCTGCCCAAGTGCCCACACATGTCCGAAGTGTGCGTGTGCTTATGGGCCCGCACACGTCATTAGTGCACGTGTGCTTATGGGCCCGCACGTCAGTAGTGCACGTGTGCTTATGGGCCCGCACGTCCTTAGTGCACGTGTGCTTATGGGCCCGCACATGTCATTAGTGCACGTGTGCTTATGGCCCCGCACACGTCAGAAGTGTGCGTGTGCTTATGGGCCCCTACACGTCATTATACACGTGTGCTTATGGGCCCGCACATGTCATTAGTACACGTGTGCTTATGGGCCCCCACACGTCAGAAGTGTGCGTGTGCTTATGGGCCCCCACATGTCATTAGTACACGTGTGCTTATGGGCCCCCACACGTCAGAAGTGTGCGTGTGCTTATGGGCCCCCACATGTCATTAGTGCACGTGTGCTTATGGGCCCGCACATGTCATTAGTGCACGTGTGTTTATGGCCCCGCACATGTCAGAAGTGTGTGTGTGCTTATGGCCCCGCACACGTCATTATACACGTGTGCTTATGGCCCCGCACATGTCATTAGTACACGTGTGCTTATGCGCCCCCACATGTCATTAGTGCACGTGTGTTTATGGGCCCCCACACGTCATTATACACGTGTGCTTATGGGCCCCCACACGTCAGAAGTGCACGTGTGCTTATGGGCCCGCACATGTCATTAGTACACGTGTGTTTATGGGCCCGCACATGTCAGAAGTGTGCATGTGCTTATGGGCCCCCACACGTCATTAGTGCACGTGTGTTTATGGGCCCCCACACGTCATTATACATGTGTGCTTATGGGCCCCCACACGTCAGAAGTGCACGTGTGCTTTCGGACTTGGCTGCCCCGTGTTGGGCGTCCGTATGTTCACGCGGTTCCGTCCTGTCGGATAGAGCCCTTTACCGCCATGCGGTGTCACCTTTGTCCTCGCAGCCTCTAGCCGTGGTTGAAAGTGCGGTTGGGTGGTTGGTCTGGTGCGAGTCTTTCTACCCCAGCTCTCCTCCCCCCTTTGCGCGAAACGTTCTTTCCATCCCTTTACTCTCCGTCCGTGTTTTCATTCTGAGGTGGACCCCTCGAACACAGCACGCGTGGGAGTCTTGCTATCCGTCTGGCTCCCCCGTGTCTTCTGATCCGTGGTGGGTGAGGAGGCGAAGAAAGGCTTTAGGAGAATGGAGGAGGAGAGAGGGACTTGCAGAGGCGCGACACTGAGTTTGGGTTGGATACTCGAGGACTGTCTTCAGTTGGGAGCACGCTGGTTATCCTCTAGACGTCCAGGTTTCACTACTTGGTGTAAAGGAGAGCTTTGGGTTTTCTTAGCTCCGCCTGCAGCCACCACCTCCCCCCACGGGCGAGCACTGCGGCCTGGGGCCCGTGGAAAGGCGGGACAGGTCAGCGTGTCCGGGTGCTCAGTGAGTCCGATAGCGCGTTGGGTCTCCAGGCCATCACCTTTGTCAGCAGCCTCCCAAACCCTCATGCTGGGACGACCACGCCCCTCCAGCCCCCCCCCCCCCACCCATTGGTCCCCAGATGTAAGGCCCACGCCGGCTCCTTCCTCAGCAAGAACCTGAACCCAAACACGGCCCCCACGGGGAGGCCACTGCTGTGGCCTGGGCTGCGCTGTGGTTTCTGTCCGGCCGGTGGGAGTGTGGAAGTGAGCGCCCAGCTGGTGGCAAAGGTCAGCTACGCCAGCGACTTGGGATCTAGGTCTTCAGCTGTTGGAGGCGGCAGGTTAAACCCGGACAGTGCTTTCTTCTGTTTAATAGTCGGCGTTGCCTCGACCCGAAGAACAGGCTTGAGCAAACGTAGCGTGTTCTGTCAAGTTGATATTTTGCATTGTTTCGTGGAGAAAGGCAGGTCATTGTGCGCTGCAGGGGACCGAGAACTGTCCTCGCGCCCCCCCTCTCCCCGTTTAAGGCCATGGACTCCCTAAATGAACAGAGGCCGGTAAAGAAGGAAGAGCAACTTGATTCAGCCGGGACCTTGAGGGGAAGATCACACGTAAAATGTTTCTTGCCTGGTTTTGAAAATTAAGGACGGGCTGCCAAACTCGATCCAGAAATGCTTTTCAAATGGAATGAATAGAAAAAAACCTGGGTCCACAGCGCGGCCCCCTTCAGAAGGCAGAAGGTTAGGGACGCGACGGGAGAGAGAGGCAGGAGAGCCAGGCGGTGGTGGTGGCCCGGGGTCCGAGGGCCTGGGGCCCAGGACCAGCACCCACAGCGCGCAGGCAGGAGGCTTCCTGGCTGTGAGGGGCTGGGGAACCAGCCCCCCGTCCCCTCCCGTCCCGTCCCGTCCCGGGCTGGGTCACCACTGTCTCTTCTCCAGAAGCTAGCGAGCTGGCTCCGCTACCGGCCACTCTTCGTGTCTCCTCATCCGTCTCCCCGTCACCCTGAGGGCACGCCCCCGGGACATGGTGGGGAGGGCAGGGGTCACCCACTCCCCCACCCGTGTGCGGCCCCGGGTCCCACCTTCACAGAGAAGGCGGACGGTCCCTTCCTTGGGGTCGATCTCGCTCCTGTGGTGTCCACTGGCGCTCGATTTCCAGCCCTGAGGTTCCCTGCGGTTCTGAGTTCACAGGCGAGGGGGGTGGTGCTACAAACCCGCATTTCCTTCGGCCTTTTTCCTGGGGGCGCGCTCCCCGGACCTTTTCCTGGAGTCCCAGCCAGGGGCCTGGAGGCATCTCCCGCGTCCGGGGAATGGGGGAATGCTCGGGGAACCCCTGTCCTCCCCTCTCCTCCCCCCGACCCCCTGGGGCTGCCCCTTGGCCACTTCCCGAACCCTGATCCCTCCTGGCTCTTCCTCCCACTAACGGCCACCGGTCACACGGCTCAGCAGGCACGGCTTCCCTGCACCCAGAGGCGCAAGCCCGCGCCGTCTGTCCGGGACACCTCACACCTGTCCCATGTGCTGCCCCGTCCCATGTGCTGCCCCGGCCCGTGTGCTCCCGCCCTGTGTGCTCCCCTGTCCCGTGTACCTCCCCGGCCCGTGTGCTCCCGCCCTGTGTGCTCCCGTCCCGTGTACCTCCCCGGCCCGTGTGCTCCCGCCCTGTGTGCTCCCCTGTCTGTGTGCCTCCCCGGCCCGTGTGCTCCCACCCTGTGTGCTCCCCTGTCCCGTGTACCTCCCCGGCCCGTGTGCTCCCGCCCTGTGTGCTCCCCTTATCCGTGTGCCTCCCCGGCACGTGTGCCTCCCCGGCACGTGTGCTCCCGCCCCATGTGCTCCCGCCCCGTGTGCTCCCGGCCCGTGTGCTCCCGCCCCGTGTGCTCCCGGCCCGTGTGCTCCCGCCCCGTGTGCTCCCGGCCCGTGTGCTCCCGGCCCGTGTGCTCCCGGCCCGTGTGCTCCCGGCCCGTGTGCTCCCGGCCCGTGTGCTCCCGCCCCGTGTGCTCCTGGCCCGTGTGCTCCCGCCCCGTGTGCTCCCGGCCCGTGTGCTCCCGCCCCGTGTGCTCCCGGCCCGTGTGCTCCCGCCCCGTGTGCTCCCGGCCCGTGTGCTCCCGGCCCGTGTGCTCCCGCCCCGTGTGCTCCCGGCCCGTGTGCTCCCGGCCCGTGTGCTCCCGGCCCGTGTGCTCCCGGCCCGTGTGCTCCGCAGGTGGAACAACACGCCCATGGACGAGGCGCTGCACTTCGGCCACCACGACGTGTTCAAGATCCTGCAGGAGTACCAGGGCCAGTACACGCCGCAGGGCGACGCCGACGAGGGCAAGGAGAGCCAGACGGTGCACAAGAACCTGGACGGCCTCCTGTGACCGGAGCCCGCCGGCCGCTCGCCCGCGTCGCCCCGGACGCAGTCACGGGGCGCGCGCCTTTCTGCCCGGGCCGTGTCCCCCGCCGCGGGGGCCTCCCTCTCGTCGTCGTGCCCCCAGGACCAACCTGACCTCTCCGGGACAAAACGGAAACGAACCCCCCCCCCCCCCCCCAGTGTGAGCCCGCGGCTCCGCCTCCCCCGGGCCCCCCCAGTGTGAGCCCGCGGCCGGCCCCGCAGACGCCGGGGCAGCAGTGCCCACCGGCCTGGCTGTGAGGCCCGTGACCCCCGTGTGTGTGTGTGTTGTGGGCTCAGCCTTGCGCATCCATAGACGTTAAGCTGTTGTGTGTCCGGCCCCCGCAGAGAGGCCGCCGTAGAAGCAGCGTAGTGTGATTCCAGGGCTTCCTGTACAGGCTTAGTCTGAGCGTCCGAACAACCGCGTGTGTTTAAGACCCCCCCCCCCACCCCCCCGCTTCATGATGTGATTTAAAAATTATCATCGTTAACAGCTGTTAGTAGGATAGACCAATTCTGATCAGACTTTATCAGGGAATCTGTTCAAGATACGTTTGGTGACCAAAAAATGTGTCGATGTAGCGATACCACTTGGGGAAATTCCCCCTTTTTCTACGCCCCCTTTGCCCAGCCTCTTCCCAGACACGGCCACGTGCCCCTCGAGCCCTTCAGCTGGGGAAGGGGGTGTGTGTGGCAGCCCCTCCCCGCATTCCCGACAGTCGGAAAACCCTCCCGGATCTGGCCTCTGAGCTGTAAGGAGGCCCACAGAGGGGATGTGCAACTGCGGCTCTTTAAGAAGCAGGCAGCGTCCAGGGTCAGTGCAGAAGCAGCCAAGTCCCGGGCAGAGGTCTGCACGTCCGTCTTCGGCCCCCCCCCCCCCGTACCTCGGGCGGATGCCGGGTGGCTACAGGCTCACAGCAAGGCCAGCGCATTGCAAAGGGAGCCCCCGCATTTCTGGGGAGGTACCTGCACACACACTTCATCATCCTCAGGGTGAAGGGGTGTGTGAGTGAGGATATCTGACAGTAAGCGTGCACACACACACACACGTGTGCGCACACACACTTCATCATCCTCAGGGTGAAGGGGTGTGTGAGTGAGGACACCTGACAGTAAGCGCGTGTGTGCGCGTGCACACGCACACACACATACATGCACACACACGTGTGCACACACACTTCATCATCCTCAGGGTGAAGGGGTGTGTGAGTGAGGATATCTGACAGTAAGCGTGCACACACACACACACACGTGCGCGCACACACACACACACACATGCACACACATGTGTGCGCACACACTTCATCATCCTCAGGGTGAAGGGGTATGTGAGTGAGGACATCTGACAGCGTGTACACACACGTGCACACACACACAGACACACACACACACGCACACCCCTCCACTTCTTCGAAGCCTTCTAGTGAAAAGCAGTAACTCCCCCAGAAACACGGGTGCTTGACTACACGCAAACCCTTCCCCTTTCCTCGGCCACACCTGCCGCCGCGCTTGCTGGCGCCTCCCGGCCCGCTGACACGCTGACCTGACCCGCTGGCGGCTGCCACGGGTTCCGGTTTTTGTTTCCATCTCAGTCGCGGCTCCGCCTCGCCCGGGCCCTGACAGCGTGGCTGTGGCCGTGGCCGTGGCCGTGGCTGTGGCCGTGGCCGTGGAGGGCGGAGCCTGTGGAGCCAGCGGCCGGGAGCAGCATTGCCCAGGCAGACCCCGACCGACACCGGGGAGACCCCGACCCGACACCGGGGAGTCCCCGCTTCAGAGCCGCGCTGGCTGTGGGGCGCTCGGACGGCTCCCGGGCGGAAGGGTGGCCGATGGCCCGGACGCTCTGCTTTAAGGAAGAGGTTCTCGCTGTCACGTCTGGACAGTCTCCCCCGTCTCTCCGCCCGGGACTCTAAAGGCTGTGGTGTAGCTCCTCGCGCCCGTGTCGACCCGCCTCGGCCCCCGGCCCCGCGTGGCCGCCGGCTGCCGGCTGCCAGTCACAAGGCCCTCCCTCTGTAATGCTGTGGGCGGTGCAGCCAGCGGGTGCCACCTGGACACCCCAACGATCTCCGCCTGGCGCGAGGCTCCTCTGCCCGGAGGGCGCCTGGCGACGCGTCCTCGAGCTCTGCACGCGCTGCTGTCTGCTCGGTTCCGTGCTCTCGACGCGGGTGTAACGTGCTGCCCCCCCACCCCCCACCAGTTGGGGGGGAGACGGGCGAGCGGTCGGCCTGGGGGCTGCTGTCTGTCTGGCCCTGGGTGACCGAGTGTTGGGTTAGACTCCTCCCGGGGACTGTCAGCTCTGAATGTATTTGCCTCCAGGACCTCACGGGAACCTGGTCGGGACACTTATGTCGCGGGTGTTCGGAAGTCGGGAATGTTTATTCTAAAGGAAATCGGTAGTGTTGCTTTCCACCGCGTAATAAAGACATGTATCCAAAACAACCACGACTGTGACGTTTTTTAAAACACAGCCACGTTCTCTGCCAGCCCTGGGTGGGCATTACCCCGGGCACGCCGTGCCGTGCTTGGCTGGGTCGGACCCGTCCCTGATGCCCGCGGAGAGCTGGGCGCGGGGCGCGGTGCTGTGCGGCCGAGATGGTGCCGGTGACACCTGTGTGGCCTCCCCTCTGACAGCCAGCGGGTGGGCGGAGCCTTCCTGCTCTCACTGCGGACCACACGGCAACAGGCCAGGCGGCAGGGGAGTGGCTCCGGAATGTGCAGGCGGCTCTCAATCCAAAGGCTGTGCATGTGTGAGTGTGTGTATGAGTGTGTGTGTGTGAGTGTGTGTGTATGAGTGTGTGTGTGTGTGAGTGTGTGTGTATGAGTGTGTGTGTGTGTGAGTGTGTGTATGAGTGTGTGTGTGTGAGTGTGTGTGTATGAGTGTGTGTGTGTGTATGTGTGTGTGAGTGTGTGTGTATGAGTGTGAGTGTGTGTGAGTGTGTGTGTATGAGTGTGTGTGAGTGTATGTGAGTGTGTGAGTGTGTGTGTATGAGTGTGAGTGTGTGTGAGTGTGTGTGTATGAGTGTGTGTGAGTGTATGTGAGTGTGTGAGTGTGTGTGAGTGTGTGTGTGAGTGTGTGTGTATGAGTGTGTGAGTGTATGTTAGTGTGTGTGTATGAGTGTGTGTATGTGTGTGAGTGTGTGTGTATGAGTGTGTGAGTGTATGTTAGTGTGTGTGTATGAGTGTGTGTGTATGAGTGTGTGTGTGTGTATGTGTGTGTGAGTGTGTGTGTATGAGTGTGAGTGTGTGTGAGTGTGTGTGTATGAGTGTGTGTGAGTGTGTGTGTATGAGTGTGTGTGAGTGTATGTGAGTGTGTGAGTGTGTGTGTATGAGTGTGAGTGTGTGTGAGTGTGTGTGTATGAGTGTGTGTGAGTGTATGTGAGTGTGTGAGTGTGTGTGAGTGTGTGTGTGAGTGTGTGTGTATGAGTGTGTGAGTGTATGTTAGTGTGTGTGTATGAGTGTGTGTATGTGTGTGAGTGTGTGTGTATGAGTGTGTGAGTGTATGTGTGTGTGTGTATGAGTGTGTGAGTGTATGTGAGTGTGTGTGAGTGTGTGTGTATGAGTGTGTGTGAGTGTATGTGAGTGTGTATGAGTGTGTGTGAGTGTGTGTGTGTATGAGTGTGTGTGTGTGTGTGTGTATGAGTGTGTGTGTGTGAGTGTGTGTGAGCATGTATGTGTGTCTGTGTGAGAGTGTATGTGTGCGTAGTGTGTGTGAGAGTGTGTGTGTATGAGTGTGTGTGTGTGAGTGTGTGAATGTATATGTGTATGAGTGTGTGTGTGAGAGTGTATGTGTGCGTAGTGTGTGTGTGTGAGAGTGTGTGTCTGAGTGTGTGTGTGGGGGGGAGTGGGGGACAGGGGTACAGTTACAGGAGGAGAGGACGGGCTGAGGAGAGGACCTGGGAGGCAGGTGGTTCTCAGGTGGGAACAGGGGGTGGTGGGGGGAGAAGTCAGCTATTAAAGGGGCAGAGACAGTGTTGTTTGCTCCGGAGCCTCAGCCAGGCCTCCGTGTGCTCAGCGTCCCCCCTGCTGCCCCCGCCCCCCGGATCGGTGAGGGCGCTAGGAAGTGGGTCCAACAAGTAGTGACGACAGCGAGGGCGGCTCAGGGGCTCCCCTCGGACAGGAAGAGGGAGGGGAGCAGAGGCCACCGGGTGCGGGCTGTGGGCGGGACCCAGGAGCAGAGTGGCAGCAGGTGCGGCCGCTTGCTGTCCAGGTGCCTGGCGCCTCCCCGTGCGTGTGCCCCGCACCAACGAGATGAACGTGTGCCACGCGTGCCGGCTGTCTGTCTCCGGGGGCAGAGCCCGGGCTGAGGCCGAGGCGGTTTCACAGGAGCCGCCGGCACCCGGCCTGCGGGAGGCCTCGCACAAAGCCGCTCGGTGCCTAAGCCCGTCGCCATTTCCTGCAAACCGTGCGCTCACGGAGCTCTCGGCGGGGCTCCGGGCCTCCGCTCCCGCCCGGCCCGCGTGTCACCGAGGTGCCGCAGGGCGGGGACCCGGCCTCGAGCGCCTCCACCCACCCCCGGCTCTCCCACAGTGTCCCCGCGGAGCCGATGCAGGGAAGGACCAGAAGCAGCCACTGGAGTGCGTGCCCCTCCCCGGGGACAGCGCCCGGTGCTGACAGGTGCCAGGATGTTCAAAACGGCGTCTGGTTTCCTCCCGCTCCCGGGGCCGAGGGGGCCAAACAGCTCTGCTCCTCGGGGCTCGGCGGCAGAGGAGCCACTGACGCCGGGTGAGCAGCAGGAGGCTCACTGCCGTCTCGGGGAGCCTTTTCCCTAGTGAGGTCTGCTTCCCACTGCCACCTGGAAACACCCACACCCCACTCTTACACACCCGGGCCCCCCCACCTGTGACTGACTCACCACCCCCCCCCGGGCCACCCCCACCCGTGACTCGGTGACTGATGGTGAGCACACACCGGGGGCGGGGGGGGGGGTACTGGTCTCAGACTCAGAGCGCTGCTCCCTGCCACCCTCACGCCCAGCGAGGTCCCTGCCAGGTGCCGTCTGCCTGTGACTGTCCTCACCCCGCTCCCAGCACACACCTCTCTTCAGGGTCCCGGCTTCCCGGCCCAGAGCACCTTGGGAAAGGGCACCGTTGTGCACGGTGCGGCGACGGCTGACGGGGCACGGAGGGAGGGACTCGGGTGGAGACCAGACAGGTCCCACTTGGCAGGCATTCCGCAGGAGGCTGTCAGCACCGCCATCATCCGGGGACGCCCGTCCCCTGTGCGTCTGGGGCGGCCGTGGGCACGGCCACGGGGCTCCCACTTGCTCTTCGGGCGCCAGCACCGCCTTTCCCACCGTCCCCCCGCCGCCTTTCCCACCGTCCCCCCGCGCCGCCTTTCCCACCGTCCCCCCCCCGCCGCCTTTCCCACCGTCCCCCCCGCCGCCTTTCCCACCGCCCCCCCCGCCGCCTTTCCCACCGTCCCCCTGCCCCTGCCGCCTTTCCCACCGCCCCCCCCGCCGCCTTTCCCACCGTCCCCCCCCGCCGCCTTTCCCACCGCCCCCCCCGCCGCCTTTCCCACCGCCCCCCCCCGCCGCCTTTCCCACCGCCCCCCCCCGCCGCCTTTCCCCCCGCCCCCCCCCCGCCGCCTTTCCCACCGTCCCCCCCGCCGCCTTTCCCACCGTCCCCCCGCCGCCTTTCCCACTGTCCCCCCGCCGGCTTTCCCACCGTCCCCCTGCCGCTGCCGTCTACCATCCGCCTCACCCGAGGGCCAGCAGGAGGGAGCGGACACTGAGAAAGGCGACGTTAACCTGATTTAAATCGGCCGTGGGACCCCGTTTCCTGCGAGGGGCCCCTGGGTATCTGTAACGTTGTTCTCGGGCCAAACAGAAGCACCAACTTAAAAAGTAGCCTGCTGCCCCGGCCGGGGTGGCTCCGTGGACAGGGTGTCGGCCTGCGGACTGACGGCTCCATTCGGCTCAGGGCACAAGCCTGGTTGTGGGCTCGATCCCCGGGGGAGGGGGTGTGTGTGCAGGAGACAGCCGATCCGTGTCTCTCTCATCGCTGACGTTTCTATCCCTCCCTCCCTCCCTGAGTTAAATAAAAATATATTTTAAAAAATTGGCCTGCTCTGTGTGGTCAAATACGGAATTAGCTCACCCCTAATTCAGCCCCCGGGGCAGACGGTCCCCACCCGTTCTGAAGGACTGACTGATCGTTGCCCTGGCCAGCTTGGCTGAGTGGACAGAGCACCAGCCCGGGGACTGACGGGTCCCAGGTTCAGTTCCGGTCAAGGGCACACGCCCGGGTTGTGGGCTCGATCCCCAGTGGGGGGCGTGTGGGAGGCAAGTGATTAATGTCTCTCTCATCACTGAGGTTTCTATCTCTCTCTCCTCCCTTCCTCTCTGAAATCAATAGAGAATTTTTTTTTTAAATTAAGGACTGATCATTGTTCTATGAAAAACAACAGCAGCAAGAACAAAAAATAAATAAAATAAACTTACCCAGCTCTCTGACACCACCCCCAGAAAAGGGAATATATTTTTAAGTTTACTCATAAGTTTAAAAAAAATGAGAAAACACCCGACCTATACGTCATATCAGTAACTGTTAAACTTCACCCCAGTGCTGTCTATGGCTCCAGCACTAGCATCTTCCCGCTTCCTGAGAAGCGAGGGTCTCTTGGCGAGTGCCGGGCCGTGAGCCACCCCCGCTCTCGGGGAGAACCACGCCCGAGGGGACGCAGCAGCGAGACACGGACTGTTCGGTCTCGGTTCCTTTCTCATTTCCATCTGCAAAGCCCTCGCACCCCAGGCCGGCCGCCTCAGGTGGGGCGGGGAGGAGGCGTGGCTGCTGCTCGCTGCAAAGGACCCGGTGCACCGCGTTGGGGACCACAGGGAGGCGGGCGCCGGCTTTAATTCAGGACAGGCGTCAAGCCAGCCGCACCCCCCCCCCCCCCCTAAAGCGCAGGCCTGTCGGGGGCATGGGGACGCGGGGACCGGCACAGGCGCAGCCACGAGGACGGCAGGCCGCACCCCCCCCCCCCCAAAGCGCAGCCCTGTCGGGGGCATGGGGACGCGGGGACCGGCACAGGCGCAGCCACGAGGACGGCAGGCCGCACCCCCCCCCTCCCCCAAAGCGCAGCCCTGTCGGGGGCATGGGGACGCGGGGACCGGCACAGGCGCAGCCACGAGGACGGCAGGCCGTGACGCGTCTGAGGAACCGTGTCAAACCCGACCCCAAACACGACGAGGTGTCAGGACTGAGGAAGGAAGAAGGCACAAAACACCACCAGTCAAAACGGGCGTGGGGGAGCGCCTCTGTCAGAGAACGTTTATCCGAGACAGGAAGCCATTCCGCATCGGTCACACGGGGGGTTTCACAGGATCTGACCTCGGGGCCTGTCTGGGTCGTGTGGCCAGCTGCCGCTCTTTGTCAACCGGAAAACGACAGGACTAGGGACCACATACCAGCGAGTCACCATAAAGACAAGTGACCCCTTAACCACGGACTGAGTTTGTGAGTTCGCCCACCCCTACGACCGCTCGCAGCCGTGGGAAGAAGACGGCTCCCGCCTGAGCGCTGCTGGGAGCGGCCGTCCCGGGTGCAGGGGAAGGCGCCTGGCTGACCGGCCGAGGAGACGAAGCGGGGTCTTCGGCAGGACACTGGCGTGGAGACAGAAAACTCCCGGGTGTGGGAATGTGGTCCCTCGACTGGTCTTAGCCAGAATCGTGACGGGGACGGAACAGCGAACCCCCCCCCCCCCCCCCCCCCCGAGAGAGAGCGATGTATTTCGCTGCCAGTGGCCGGAGTGGGCGTCACAGGAAAACAGACACAGGTGCTCCCCCGGCCCAGGTCAGGAGGGCCGCTCTGCTGGGGGGTGGTGTGATTCTAGAAAACTCCGTGGTGAGCTGCTTCACGGGGAGGCCGGGGGAAACTCCCAGCCGTGTTGGAGGCAGAGAAGACAAACAGGAATTCGGCAGAGGAACCTGCCAGAACCCTTAGTGAGCGGGTCTGTCCGCGACCCTGCGGGGGGCTGGCCCTGCCTGGACGAGCAGCGTTGCTGGGTGCTGCCGGTGTCTCCCTGCACCCTCTCACCCTGGGGGCGCTGCCTGCCTTCACCGTCACCCTGCGCGCTCCGGGGAGAGGGCCGCTCCCTTTCACCTTCACTTGGAGGCGTGCGGCCCTGCAGGGGACAGGCGTTTCGGGGTTAGGGGACTCCACTTGCCAGCAACAGGCTGCAGCACTGCGGCCTGTCTTCCTTTCCCTAGAAGCAGGATGCCGAGGACAGAGCAGCAGGAGCGAGGGGCGGGCGTGGGCAGGAGCCGGGCAGGCGGTGCGCTACACGGCGTTCATCTGCGGAGAGAGCAGACGGAGGTGGGGTCAGTGAGGGCTCGGGTTCGGGCAGGCACAGGCTTCCGCATCGTCATCACGGCAGGAAGACGATTCCACATCATGTGATGTGGAACAGAGGCTGTCAGCACGCCCTCGCCCCGGGACTCAGAGGCCTTTTCCATCCCTTAAGCCAGTGGTCGGCAAACCGTGGCTCGAGAGCCACATGCAGCTCTTTGGCCCCTGGAGTGTGGCTCTTCCACAAAACACCACGTGCGATGGAAACTTCGTGGCCCATGCGCGGAAGTCGGTGTCCAGCCTGGGCGAGTCTGTTTTGAAGAAGTGGCATTAGAAGTGGGGGTGTCGGTCGCATGTGACTCGCAAGCCGCGGTTTGCCGACCACCGCCCTGAGCTGAGGGATGAGCGCTCTGCAGGCTGCTGGCCGAGTCCTGGCCACCGCTCTGGCTGCACAAAGC
Source organism: Antrozous pallidus (assembly GCA_027563665.1). Taxonomy (NCBI): domain Eukaryota; kingdom Metazoa; phylum Chordata; class Mammalia; order Chiroptera; family Vespertilionidae; genus Antrozous; species Antrozous pallidus. Next base: position 1,239,163 of record CM050508.1, on the reverse strand, counting down.
TTCCGGCTCTCATGCACCCAGCAAATCCCATCCTGCAGCACCAGGGAGGGAGGTGCCCCAGGCCCGCTCGGCAGGAAGGACAGGCTGCCTGCCTCTCAGGCGCAGGGACAGCAGCGGGAAGGAATCCCTCACCTCCAGCAGTGCCTCCTGCTCAGCTGCCTGAGGAGGGCACTGGCAGGCGGGCGTGCTCACCCTGGGCACCTGCCCACTGCAGGCTGGGCTCGCCTGCTGGCACCTACTGAGCGGAGCAGGAATGCCGCTGAGCATCCTGCACACCGACCAGCCTGCAAGAGGGCAGCGCAGTAGAGACGCCGATTCTTTCCAGCGCCAGTGCCCACGAGGGGTGCGCCGGGCGATGCTCGGAGAAGCAATTCCGTGAGAGTGTGAAGGGCAAACCACGGGGGTTTGGGTGGGGGGCGGGAAGCAGTGATTCCTGGGAGGAAGGGGCTCAGGAGGTGAAGGGCCCTTGGAGGTGGGAGTGAGGAGTAAATGATAACGGGCAGGTGCCTGTGGGGGGCGTGGGTGGGGAGGACGCTGGGCGAGCTCCCGGAAGGAAAGCACCAGGAAATGATTTTGGGTGAAAAGCACAGCTTCAGTGCGGCTCATGCTACAGTGTGGCTGGGGTAGACTTCGGAGGAGGAGGAGTGGGCGGGAGAGGAGGCCTGGGCGCGATTGCCCGTCCCTCAGCAGCTGTGACGGGCTGTGGCCTCTGCACCTCAGCCCCCCACAAGGGGCTAAGGCAGACAGGGTGCTCAGGGGCTAGGCTGGACATAGACTGCCGCGTGGCGAAAGGACAGCAACAATGACCAAAGGTCCCTCCGGCCGTCACATCAGCTCTGACCAAAGGCCTGGAGAGGCGATGAGGAGAGAGTTTATTGGGCAGGAAATCCAGGCGAAATCACGTGGGCCTGCGGGGGCCGTCCTGGGACAAACTCAGGGCCTGCGAGCTCCGTTCCTGAGGGCCCGGGCCACCCCCGCCCACCCGCACCCAGAGCTGCTGCCTCCGGCCCGGGACTAGCTCTGCGAGGTCCCTTCGTGTCGGTGCAGGTGCGTGATCCCAGCAGTGGATGCTGATGGGAGCCGGGGCCGGTGAGGACAGACCACCTGACAGACACGGTGGTCACTCACTCCGGACAAGCCCAGCATGCGTCTAGAGCAGTGTGCCCACAGGCGGGCCTCTCAGCTCCTGAAGTCCTCCCCACCTGTAATCGGGATGTGCGTGTGTGTGTAGAGGGCCGGCCCCCAGAGAAGACACCTGGGCATTTTTAAAAATCAGTGTCAGCTGAATCTGAGGCACCAGGCAGAGCCACGTCTTGGAAACGCATCCACCAAAAGGGCTGGACACGGTATCAGTACTGAGTTTTAACTTGCTTCAGGTATTGGGGGGATGGCCCTTGAAATGTAGATTCAGCCGAGCCCCAGAAATGAGGGAATGAGTGGGGCCTGGGCCCACTTAAGCTCCTTTGATTTTAAGTCTTTTCAGGTGAAACCCCTTTCTGTTTCAGTATAAACAAACACGCTGCCTTTGGGTTGGAATTCCCTGTCTCTCCATCAGAGAGCAGAGATTCCACCCAGCCCCAACTTTATTTCTACTTCTGTGTCGTCTATTCTATTATTTCTCAATCCCCAGCCCCTCTACTCAGTAACTGGACTCACTCTTCTTTCCACACTGGACGTGGAAAAGAGAGGGAAACCCCAACACGTTTGCATGTGCCAGGGTTATTCTACACGGACTGTGACCCTGAAATGAAGGAAAGTGTCCGGGATGGGATGGGACGGCTACAGGGGACGTCTGGAGACCCCAGCCATTTCCGAGTTTACGTCCAGGGCTTCCACTGCTCTCCCAGGATCGCTCAGGGCATAGACGGAGGGAACTCATCCATCTTATTTCCTCGGGGCCAAGGGAGGTAACGGGGGTGACAGAACTCCGATGTCCAGTCCTCAGCGCGGGCCTCTCACCCAAGCCCACGGCCTGTCCCATACGGCCGTCCACGGCAGGTCAGACGCCCCGCCCCGCCCGCTTCTCCAGGCTCGGGTGAGCGGAGCAGAGGCCGCTGTCCGTGGGAGGCATCGGGGATGGTGGACAAGGGCAGGCAGCTCTCCACACCCCATTCCCATCCCCGCCCCTCACTCACTGTTCCATCTTATCAAGTCGCCTAGACTTGGGGTGCTCTTTCCACACCCTCGGATGTGGGAGTAACAGTAACACCAGCTGGGGAGGCGGGGCGAGGACAGTGACTCCCTGTGGGCGCCTGAGTGTCGCCTGTGGCTGTGCGAGGCCCACCAGGCCCAGGCCGCGTGCTCGGGGACAACAGGGGCAGAGACAGGCAGCTGTGTTGGCCCCACTGGCCCATCTCACATGCTCTCTTTGCCCCTAATTACATGTCTGTTGATGTCAGAGAGGAAGGGAGAGATGAACATCAATGTGACAGAGTCACGGATCAGCTGCCTCCTGCACGCCCCACACTGGGGATGGAGCCTGCAACCCGGGCCTGTGCCCCGACCGGGAATCGAACCCGGACCTCCTGGTTCATAGGTCGACGCTAGGGCCGCTCACACGTTCTGAACAGGCTTTCTATTTACACCTCCTTCGTGTCGGCTCTCACAGCACTTTCACCAGGGCCGGGAGACGGAGGACGTGACCTTACACAGAGAGGTGCCTGTCCTCCTGTCCTCCTGTCCTCCTGTCCGCCTGTCCGCCTGTCCCGGAACAGACTGCTGCTCTTTCCTACCCAAGCATTTCTCTAAGTGACTGTTGGACATTTTGTCAGCAGTCAGGAAGTGTAAGGGTTCTAGCCTGTGCTGCCTCAGGTGAGGACAAAAGACAGAGAGAGTGACATACCGGAGACTCACCTGGAAGCAGGTATTACTGACGTTCTATAAACGCATTCCCTGCTCACAAGGATCTGGGCCTTGAAGGTGTGACCGGGGCCCTGAGGGTGTGACCGGGGCCCTGAGTGTGTGACCGGGACCCTGAGGGTGTGAATGGGGCCCTGAGGGTGTGACTGGGACCCTGAGGGTGTGACCTGGGCCCTGAGGGTGTGACCGGGACCCTGAGGGTGTGACCTGGGCCCTGAGGGTGTGAATGGGACCCTGAGGGTGTGAATGGGACCCTGAGGGTGTGACCTGGGCCCTGAGGGTGTGACCAGGCCCGGGAGGTGTGCAGAGTGAACCCATGCAGCCTCCCCCCTCTGCCTCCCACAACTGCCGGCCGATCCCTGGAGATGCAGAAAGACCGGTGGGGACACAGGATGTGGGGAAGCTTGTGAAACACCTCTCACAATGAGCTGCAATGGCTTCGTGTGGGAAAGCTCAACGTTAAACAGCGTCAGCAAAGACCCAGCCAACCAAACACACGGGGAGGATTGCAGGCTGGTGAGCAGACAACTCGTCTGATGGACCGGCAAAATGGAAGCGCCCTCCTCCCGCAGGAAGAGGCCTCGGACCTGCCTCACGAGCTGCTTCCCTCCGGGCCCAGTGCCGGGGGCTCGCACTGCCCCAGTGGGAGCGGGGGGGGGGGGGGGGGGGGGGGGGGCGGGCAGGGCTCCCTCTGCCACCACATCTCTCATCAGCGCTGTCGTCACCCCGCACGAGCCCCCCTGAAAGTAACAGCTCCCACCCCACAGCAGCAGGCCCCAGGCAGACCGGGTCCGAGGGTCCTAGCCCCGGGATGCTGGGACATGGCCAGTGGACAGCCTCAAAGGGCGAGGGGCTCTGGAGGCTCTGAGATGCCTCTGGTTTTTGGGGGGTGCTGCCGCCAGGGGTGGAAATCTCAGCCAGTGCAAAGTCTCCCTTCCCCGCTCTGCCAGGCTCCGCCTGACGCCCCGCAGCTGGGCCCAGCTCTGCCTGGGGGTGGGGGGCCCTCCCTACCCAGGAAGCACCCCGCCCGGGGCGGGCACTCACCATGCTGTCGAATTCCACGGGGCCCACGATCCGAGACACCTCGTCGAACTCCTCAGGAGACATGGGGAGCAGGTTGTCGGTGGTCTGCAGTCGGGAGGGGTGCCTGCACCGGGAGAGGAAGGGGGTTAGCTCTGGGCCGGGAAAGCGGGCTCTGCCCGCACGTGCCGGCCTGACTGCTCGATCGTGTGGTTTCATGGCGGGTCAGTGGGCACACCTGCAAGAGGCACTTTAAAAAGTGCAGACCCGGTGGCTGCTGTTCCCTCGAGGCCCCTGCCTGGGGCGTGTGGGTGCGGGTGTGGGTGCGGCCCAGACGCACCGAGGGGTGGGCGTCCCTCTTCCCTACCTTGCAGGGTGCGTGCAGAGGAGGCTGATCCGAGATTTTACGTGAAGGCTACTCCGTGCGCCCACAGCGCTCAGGCCAAGCTACTGACCGTGACTTTTCCGTTTTTTTTTGTCTGCCTTTTCTGAGACGAAACGACAGAATAAAGCAGGTAGAGGAAATGGATCTCGACCATCACGGTGGCCTGTTCCAGATCGAAAAGAACTTTCCCACTCCGGTCGGTTTTCGTTCATTTTATTCACGCTTTTCCAAAGGCTCTGCTTTGGGGAGGATCTAGATCCCTCAAATACAGGTTGGGGTATTTTTTGTCTGTCTGTCTGTTTTTGTATAAAGGCGGTAAAATGTGGGGCGGTGACACCGGGCCGCTAACTGGGGCCTCCCATCGGGTTGAGTGCGGCGGCGGCGGCGACAAGGACAAGGAAAGCAAGTGCAAGCGTCTTCCGCGGCCTGGCCGGGCGGCCCGGCTCTCCGGCTCACTTACACTTCAGACACGGAGATCAGCTCTGTCTTGATGTATCCCGTCCCCTTGGGGCCGTCGACCTCCATGGGCTCTGCTGCTGGAAGAAGCACAGGGGACGCCCGTCAGCAGGGCCACACGCACAAGCACGCCTCTGTCACCAGATGTCACTTAGGCCTGGGCCGGTTGCTCAGTGGTTAGAGCACTGACCCAAGGGCTGAAGGGTCCCAGGCTCGGCTCCAGTCAAGGGCACGGGCCTCTGTTGCAGGCTCGAACCCTGGGCCCGGTCGGAGCCTGTGCAGGAGGCAACCAATCGATGAGTCTCTCACATGGATATTTCTCTCTGTCTCCTCCTTCCCTTCCACTCTCTCAAAAATTCCAAGGGAAAGGTATCACCCGGTGAGGATGAACGACCGAAAGTGACTACTTTTTCTCGACAGTCAGATAGGGGAGTCCCGTCACTTCCCGTCAGATAGGGGGTCTGAGCGAGGCTGGGCGGTTTCTCTTTCAGGGGCTCGGAGCCCTGCGGGAGCGGTGCTGGCTCTGTGGCCCGGCCGGGGGCAGACAACCTCCCCCCCCCCCCCGAGTAACTGCTGGCACTGAGGCCTCAGGATCCGAAGCGCAAGCGGCTCTGCGGGCCGTTCCCGGCCAGAGGAGCCTGGCCCGCGTTCTCAGTGCCATGCAGGGAGGCGGGGGAGCAGGAGGCCCGTGCTTCACGCCGGGTCTGCTCCTTCAACAGTCACTGTCCCCACACGCCTCCTACTGGCGGGGTCACTGCCATGAACTCCGGCACTTCTCCTGGGCCTCAGTTTACCCGGTCTTAATAGGAGCAGGCCCCCATACATCGGCTGGCCACAGCAATCCTACCTTTTCCCCTTTCCAAGTGACAGATATGCAAGACGAAAGCTGACCTTTCCCACCCCCCCAAAACAAGAAGTCGTTTACTCATTTCCTAGTGGGTATTTCAGGCCGACTACTGCACTGGGTCACTGCGCGGTGTGGGTGTCAGGTTTTCAAAGCCTGAGCAGTCGAAAGCCAGCGGCGGTGGTGGCTCAGCGTCGGGGTGGGGGTCGGGGTCGGAGTCGTGCCGGCTCCTTACACCGGAGGGAGGCAAGGGCCTGGGGGCATCTGAGCCTGTGGTGTCAGTCTGTGGGGTCTGAGTCTGTCTGTGGGGTCTGAGTCTGTGTGGTCTGAGCCCGTGGGGTCTGAGCCTGTGGGGTCTGAGCCCGTGGGGTCTGAGTCTGTGGGGTCTGAGTCCGTGGGGTCTGAGCCTGTGGCGTCTGAGCCTGTCTGTGGGGTCTGAGCCTGTGGGGTCTGAGCCCGTGGGGTCTGAGTCTGTGGGGTCTGAGTCTGTGGCGTCTGAGCCCGTGGCCAGGGATGAGGTGAGGAACTCGGGCACTCACCTTCCTTGGGCCTGGAGTAATACTTCCCAAAGGCGTGGTCTTTGTCGATGTTGGGGTACAGGTACTTGAGGGGGTTCTCCGGGATGTTTTCGGCGGCCATGACCTTGTAGTTGCGGATGATGTCAGGGAACGTCACCGCGGAGAGCTCCTTCTTCGTGTAGGGCTCCACCGCGTGGAAGTAAGGCTCTGAAGAGACAAAAACCGGCTGAGTCCCGTGGGCATCCCGGCACAGAGGGAGGACGTGGAGCACGCAGCGGAGTGGCGGGATCGGAGACACAGAACCAGGCACAACCTCAGGGCCGCCTCACAACGGCGCACTGAGTCGACTACAAGCCTTCACACACGGAGAGCGGGCAGTCGTTACTGCCAGCAGCACTGTGCGTGTCGTCGCGTGCCAACACCTAACGCAGCTGTGAGCAGTCTTCACTGCTGGGCGGCCCCCAGCACACTGCCAGCAGCTGAGAAGGAACGGCTCCCCATCCTGCTTCTCTGCTGCTCAGCCTTTCCCCGAAAACGGGCTTTTTCGAGTCATGGATTCATTCGTCAAACAGAAATCCAACGTAACAAATGTCACCTTGCATCTGCCCCGTCTGAGGCAGGTGGAGGGCTACCCTCAGGCCTGGACCATCTTAGAAAGCCTGCCTGCACCTGTGCCCGCCCCCCGCACCTGTGCCCGCCCCCATTGCATCTGTGCCTGCCTCCTGCACCTATGTCCGCCCCCCTGCATGTGCCTGCCCCCTGCACCTATGCTCGCCTCCCTGCACGTGTGCCTGCCCCCTGCACCTTGCCTGCCTTTGCATCTTGCCCCCACTTCCTGAACCTGTCCCCAAACCCCTGCACCGTGCCTGCCCCTGCACCTATACTCGCCCCCCTGTACCTATACTCGCCCCCCTGCACCTATACTTGCCCCCCTGCACCTTGCCTGCCCTCCTGTACCTTGCCTGCCCCTGCACCTAAACCTGCATCTTGCCCCCACCACCCACACCTGTGCCCGCCCTACTGCACCTGTGCCCGCCCCCGTGGCCTTCCCCTGCCAAGACCTGGCTGCCATTCACACTGACTCCCCTTTGGTCTACAGATGACAACAAGAAAGAAGAACGGGGCCGTGTGATTTAAAAACCATGCTCTGCACACCATGTTGCGGGCAGCGAGGGAACCACAGACACTCATGCAATGGGCTGAGCCCTGCCTGACGGTGGCTGGGTGAGGACAGCTTCTGCTTGTATGTGGGAAGCTGGCTCTCTGCAGGAGCTGCCTGACAGGGAGGGAGGGCCGTGGGACTTACCGCCTCCGTTCTGCGACCGCTCCACCCACGTGAAGGTGATGGCGCCCTCGCGACAGCTCTCGCTGAAGCGCAGCAGGAAGGTGCCCGGCTGCTGGTCCTTGAGCAGCGCCCGCTCGCGCTCCTTGCTGATGAAGCCCACGATGCACCTGGTGGGAGGGCGAGGCATCCGGGTCAGTCGGGGCTTTAACCTTCAAGTTAACTTCCTATCGAGGTCACTGGGCCCTGATGGAGCAGCTAACCAGGGCAGGTGGCTCAGAGGCTTTAGCGTCGGTGTAGCCCCACTCCGGAGGACTCTCACGGCTGCTCGAGCCAGAAAGGACCGCCAGCCCGGCCCAGCAGGGTGCCCCGGGCAGGGCTCAGTGGTTGATGACTGACCTATGAACCTGGAGGTCATGGTTCGACTCCTGGTCGGGCCACAGGCCCCGGTTGCAGGCTCGATCCCCAGTGGGGGGGACGTGCAGGAGGCAGCCGGTCCATGATTCTCTCTCATCATGGATGTTTCTTTTTCTTTTCTTTTCTTTTTTTAAAAAATATATTTTATTAATTTTTTACAGAGAGGGAGGGAGAGGGATAGAAAGTCAGAAACATCGATGAGAGAGAAACATCGACCAGCTGCCTCCTGCACACCCCCCACTGGGGATGTGCTCACAACCAAGGTACATGCCCTATGACTGGAATTGAACCTGGGACCTTTCAGTCCGCAGGCCGACGCTCTATCCACTGAGCAAAACCAGTTTCGGCAATCATCGATGTTTCTATCTCTCTCTCCCTCTGTGGAATCAATAAAGCATATTTTAAAAACCCTATATGATAAAAGGCTAATATGCAAATCGACCGAACAGTGGAACGACTGGTCGCTATGACATGTACTGACCACCAGGAGGCAGGTGTTCAATGCAGTACCCCCTTCAGCCCCCGGTGGTCAGTGCGCTCCCACAGGGGGCGTGCTGCTCAGCCAGAAGCCGGGCTCACGGCTGGCGTGTGTAGTGGTGGTGGTGGGAGCCTCTCCCGCCTCTGCAACTGCGCTAAGCAGCCAGTTGGACAACCCCCCAGGGCTCCCCGATTGTGAGAGGGCACAGGCCAGGCTGAGGAACCACGCCCCCAAGTGCACGAATTTTGTGCACCAGGCCTCTAGCATACGATAAAAGTGTTTTCTTCTTTCCTTGGGGCAACAGAGTGGGTGCTCAATAAATGTATGAATGGCACTCAGTGCACAAGTGTCATCTCTGAGGCTCCCCTCCCCTCCCCACCCAACCCCTGAGCGGGGCTGGAAGCCCGTTTCTGGGAGACACACACAGGTCTCAGCAGCAGGCCAGGCCTGTGCCAGCCGCACAGCCCGGGGAGCGTGTGCTCACGTCCGCCACAGCCCTTACCCATCATTCCAGAGAGAGAGCAGGTGCTTTTTGATGAGTTCAAGGATGCTTTCAATCCAAAGCCAGAAAGGGAAATTTTTGTCGTTTATATTTTCCTGCACGTAAACAAGCACACATGTTAGGAACACGGAATCCAAGTCCCAGTGGCTCCCTGGCCTCCTCGCCTCCCACCACAGCAGCCCCCTTCCTGGTCCCCAACACCCAGCTCTGCCTTTCCTGGGCCTCCGCTTCCCTCTCCGGACGGACAGGAGCAGCCGCCAGGGAATGACCCCGGGAGCCAGAACAGAGGCTGCCCTGCACCGGCCGGACCAGTAGCGAGCAGCAGGCCCGCAGTGGCAGTGACTTCGGGGGTGGGGGTGGGGGTGGGGGTGTCTAATCACGCCCTCCGGCTGGTGGCTGGGCCCTCAGCGCGAGGAGGCTGGGCATGAGGTGGCTGGGGGAGCTCATCTGGCGCCAGCCACCCACTCACCCTGGCAGGGAGCACACGTTTCTCACGGACGGGCTAACCGCTGCCAAAGGGGCCGTGAGAGCAAACCAGACTCGCTGGGGAAGGGAAAGAATTATCGCCCGGCAGGCGCTTCCTGTCTGACTCGCACTGCCCGCTGCGAGGCCAACCTCGGAGCCAAGGAAAGCAACCGCTTCGCCTGGGGGCCCGCGGGGAGAGGGATGGACGAGCCAAAATACACTCCCGGCGCGGACTGCCACCGGGAGAGACAGGGACCTCGCCGAGTCAGGGACAGAGACGACAGAGGCGTAGACCGTGAATGTGGGGGGGGTGGGGGGGCAGGCCCACCTTGCAGAACCTCGTCCAGGGGATGAGGCCGTCGGGGCTGGCACCGGGACCTGACAGACAGAACAGCGTTGTCAGCACACGGAGCAGCGCTGGAGCCTTGGCGGGGCTGCTGGCCCAGCTCCTGTTTGCTCTCAGAGGAGCCAACACCTGGCACAGGATGGCTGTGAGCTCATGGCTGCTCCCCGAGACCGAGTTCTCTGCAGGAGCCTCCGTGTCCCTGGGCCATACCCCCCACTGCCTCCCTCTCCTGCAGAGCCGGTTTAAAAATGTAACTAAGGCCAACATCACCCCAGGCCCCCTGCTGAATAAACACTTGACTTTATAAGCTTATTTTAGGTATTAATTTGGCACTTCCCTCACCCCTCCTCCAAACAGGACATGGACTAGGGCAGTGGTCTGCAAACAGCAGCTCATGAGCCGCTGTTTGCCGCTCTGTTGACTAATGCGTTTGCCGACCACTGCTTAAGGCATTACCCTTCCCCAGAAGTTTTGACCTCAGGTTAAAGACATTAGTACATTATCAAAGTGTTTTTTAAGTGTTTTTCCCTAAGGCAATGGTAGGCAAATTCATTAGTTTGCTGCTCTGTTGTGTGTTGCTGACCACGGGGCTAGGGAGTTTGATGCAAATCATAAGTCTCATATTTTTATTGGTTCCAGAGAACAAGGGAGAGGGAGAGAGATGGAAACATCAATGATGAGAGAGAAGCACTGATTGGCTGCCTCCTGCACGCCCTCTAATGGGGATCGAGCTCACAGCCCAGGCCTGTGCCCTTGACTGGAATCGAGCCCGGAGCCCTTCAGTCCAAAGGCCGATGCTCTGTCTGCTGAGCCAAACCAGCCAGGGCAGAAGTGGAGGGAGAGAAAGGCGGGGGGGGGGGGATGGGGAGGGGCCTTGGGGTTACCAGCTACACAAACGAGAGCAGCCCAGGCCATCAGAGGGGGGCGCTCCTCTCTCCTCGAAGAGAACCACGGATGACCGGGCAGTGTGGCTCGGAGGTTGAGCACAGACCCATGAACCAGGAGGTCAGGGCTCGATGCCAGGCCAGGGCACATGCCCAGCACGGCGTGTGCACGAGGCAGCCGACAGGTGCTGCTCTCCCTTCCTCTCTGGAGTCAATGAAAACACACGAATGTTTTATGAGAGAATCACAAACGAGCCATTACAGAGAGAAATATATCTCTCTTAAGTCTCACAACTAAGGAGCAGAAACGCGGCGACTCGCTGCTTTTGATTCAGCGGCACGAGCAGCTGCACGGCCAGGAGGAGGCGCTGCAGTGGCCGCATCTGCTGGGCGAGGGGCGCATCCGCAGTGACGCTGCCCCGGAATTCAGTCACTTCCACCCCCCGGAGGCTGAGACCAGCGGTCGACTTGCTGAGGGTGGGAGACTCGTCCACTGGCACTGGCCACCGGAAGGGGACCCTCTGCCGGGGGGGTGGGGGGGACCCGCCCAGGCAGGCACAGCTCATCGTCAGGGGGCCCCGATGTGGGCAGCGGGCAGGGCCTCCTACTGGCGATGAGGCCGGGGCCCAGGGTGTGCCGTGCGTGGGCCCCAGCCCTGATGGCATGCAGTGGAGACAGTTTTCTCTCCAAGGTAAAAAAGGCTTCGCCTTTCTCTTCGGAACTTATTTTAGCCACAGGAATATACTTTTCATGATGCAAAAGCGTCTTTCTCTTAGGCCCGCTGCTCAGAAGTGCCATCGAGATCGTGAGGAACAGGCCAACTAGACCTCCGGCCGGCCTGTCTCTCGAGGGAGGGTGCCGCCTGCTCAGCTCTAGCTGCGCTGGAGAGCCCAGTTTCCCCTTCCTCCCCTGGACCGGGAGAGCATGCACCCCGGCGAGGGCGGGCTCAGACGGAGCGGACGTACCCAGCAGCTTTTCCCCCAGCATGGCCAGCTGGTCCCCGTTGAGGCCCCTCTTGGTGACGGAGGAGAACTGCCAGCTCAGCACCTCGGACAGCTGCGCCCAGCGCGCGCATGGCGGGTTCAGGAAGAAGGACAGGTTCTGGGGAGGAGACACCCGGTGAGCGGCTCCGAGAGCCACAGCCACAGGCCAGGACACAGCATGGTTGGTGCTGGCTTCTGTGACCCCCCGAGGCTGGCGGAGAAGCTGGTGCTGCCTTCCGTGACCCCCCGCTGGAGGAGAAACAGGGCCGATGCGCTCGGCCTGCAGCTCCCCATCTGGGGACTCGGTGCTCCCAGAAATTGAGGCCCATGTGCTTCTGCGCTCACTCGTGGCCATGCGTGCACCCGGGTGAGAAATGCGTCACCCACACCCACGCTTCCCGTTGAGGTCAGACACACACACACACACACCCGTTCACCTCTCAGAGGATCGGTCCCCCCGAGGTCGGGCACAGCCAGCGCTCGGCCTGTGTGTGCCGGTCCGGGGCCTCCCTGCCTAAAGGTGGACGTGCTGCCTCCCCTTCCTCAGGCCGAGGCTCGGTGCTGCCGGCAGGAGCCGGACGCCGATGAACCGGCAAACACTGGGAGAAGGTGTCTTCCATGAACACCGCAGACAGGTCACCACGAACTGGTGACGAGCACCTGTAACCGAGGCTTGAGGAGCTAACCCTCTCTGGGCTCAGTGTTCGCTAAACCAGTTGTCAGGGTGACGAGGTGACTGAGGGGCTGGAGGACAGGAACAGTGAGAATCGACTAGAATCGGGCAGCGGGGGTGTGCACACTCTGACAATGAGGTTGTTTAGCAGATGCACCCGTCTTAAAGAAGTAACGATAAAGGCTTAGTCAAACCCGAGGGAATTCACGGTTCTTATACTAAACACAGCCACCAGCTTCTGCTTCCCCAGAATCCCTCCAGGCCCTGGGCGTGCCCCGGCACCGTGTCCCTCAGCACCGGCCCTGGCGGCTCTTTCGGAGTGGAGGAAGCTCAGGCAGAGGGTTGGGGTGCCGGGGGTGAAGGCAGACGTGTGTGTGTGTGTGTGTGTGTGTGTGTGTGTGCACGTGTGTGTACGTACCTGGGGTTCCATCACCAGCATGTTGTACCACAGGATGGAGGCCCAGATGTGTGCATGTGTGTGCGCGCGTGTGTGTGTGTATGTGCCTGCATGTGCGTGTGTGTACGTACCCGGGGCTCCGTCACCAGCATGTTGTACCACAGGATGGAGGCCCAGCCGCTGGGGAGCTGGCTGACGTTGGAGATCACCACGACGGGCAGGGAGGTCGTCTGTAAGAGGACAGAGACCGGAAGGCCGTCTGAGTCACAGCATCATCGCCTGAGACCTCTGCGCAGCCTCAGGCCGAAGCCAGGGTTATTGGTAAGTTTACACAGACGCTACACTTCAAAATCAAAACGTCAAGTTATGTTCTCTCGCTCTTAGTTTAATTTGGTTTGTTTTTCTTCTTAAGGTTGCCATTTTTTAAAAGTTGAGACGGGGGAGAGAGAGAGAAAAAGAGAGAGAGAGAGAGGGAATGGAAGAGGGAGAGGGGGAGAGAGAGAGAGAGGGAGAGAGGGAGAGAGAGAGAGAGAGAAAGAGAGAGAGAGAGAGAGAACTTTGATTGGTCACGTCTCACACACCCCCCAACTGGGACTCGAACCCAGGACCCAGTACACGGGGACGACACTCCAACCAACTGAGCCACACTGCCCAGGGCTCAATTTGTTTCCGATTTATCTGTCAGTTAGGAGACACGTCTCAGTGCTTCACATACAAACCAGCATACAGTAGCTCAACTGAAACCACTTGCTTAGAGAATTTGAAGGGTAGTTTACTACCCGGCTTCATGAATCGTTAAACTAGGGTATTAGCTGGGAAATATCACTCTTTTTTTAGCAAGTAGGCGAATGCCTCTGAAACAACAGCTGGGAAACAGACGCCAGCGGGCAGTTAAACAAAGCCCGCGCACCGGGCGGGCGCCTCACCTCCAGGTCGATCACCAAGCCCGGCTGGCACAGCTGGGTCTCGAAGCTGAGCGAGTGCAGCTCCTCCGTCACGATGAGGGGGCCCTGGGAGAGACGGGGCCGCGGTCATCGGGGTCCTGCAGCGCCCAGGCCGAGAGCTGTGGCCCCCCCACCCCCACCCCCACCCCACCCCAGGCTGGTCACTGCAGCCGTCCCGTGTTCTCTCCAACACGGAGCGCTGAAACCACGGCAGGACCACGGATTCAGGGGAAGAACTGTTGCGACTAAGGCTCCTTGGCCCCCCTGACCCCCTCCCCGCAACCCTCCCCGCGCGGGCCGCCCACTCCGGTGGGTGGGGTGGGGTGCAGTGCGGTGCCATGCCAGCTGTGACTCCCGACGGGGGGGGGGGGGGGGGGGGCGGGGAGGGTCTGCACAAGCCTGGGGGTCACGCGGTGCCTCGATCCCGGCGGAAATGTGGTTTCAAAGCGCCTCGCTACACGTTGTCTCACGTGAGCGTATCCGTATCGGAAATGGGAACACGGCCCGTGGCCCTCCCAGGCCGCCTACCCTCCCCCCCCCGAGGGGACACAGCGCCGGCATCGGTGGGCAGCGGGGAGGCCCTGGGAGCCGGGCCGGCCCCTCAGGCGGACAGCCTCGTCCGACCTCACACGGCATCCACCCGCCCTGCCCTCGCCCTGGTTCTGCGCTCTGAGCCGGTGAGACCTCCTGCTGAGAGCACGGGCCCCGGCTGCCCGTCCACAGGCCGATCGGATCGGACTTGGAGGCTCAACCTCAGGGGTGGCAGCGGTGGTGGCGACATTCACTGCCGCCCCCCCCACACACACACTCCCTCTCCCTGGGAACGTCCCATAAGCCCACGCTTCACAGCCAGGCCTCTGGCTCCCTCGTGAGGTTTGCTGGCACCTCAGCACTGGGCATAGCAAACAGCGGATCACATCTCGGAACCAGAGGCGCGGCGGCTGCTCCCCTGCGAGGACGGGAGGCTGCAGGGGCCACGGAGGCAGCTCAGGCCCAGGCCAGGCAGCCCCCTGCTCCCCACTGTGCGGTGAGGAAGGACGCACGCTGTGCGGGCAGCAGGAGAACACATTCCACACCAGAGCCCCGTGCTGCGGCCCATGCACAGCTCCCGGCTGATCGCAGCACGGACACGCCCCGGCCCTGGGGTGTGGGGGCAGGAGCACCTCAGTCCCCACAGGGCGGATGCAGGAACCAGCCTCCAGTTCCAGTGCTGACAGCGACCCCTCTGCCCCCGGAGCTACACCCACAGACCTCCTGGGAGTCAGGTCTCCCCTGCAAAGCGGGAGGAGCAGGGGCGCCTGCACACCCCGCCATCCCCGCACCGGGCGGTCTGGGAGGGTCCGGCCCCCTTGTGAGCAAAATCGTTTGGAGCCGAACACCACGAGTGCAGCGTGGGTGCTGCTGCTACAGATGCGCCACGTCCCCAGACAACCCCCCACTCGGCCCTGCGGGGCCTCGGCTGTGCAGGCGTCCCCGCCACGGAGTGCCGGGCCACCCCCTCCACCCCCACAGACCCGCTGGCGGGTGAGACAGACTCACCTCGTTGGTCCTGTTGCCGGCGTTCTTCTGCTCCTTCAGTTGCTGGAAAACAAGAAGCCGCCTTAGTGCACGACCCTCTTCGGAGGCACCGTTCTCATTTAAAGTTGCACAGAGGCGGCCTCAGAAGAA
The DNA here is from genome assembly GCA_027563665.1 of Antrozous pallidus. Lineage (NCBI taxonomy): Eukaryota > Metazoa > Chordata > Mammalia > Chiroptera > Vespertilionidae > Antrozous > Antrozous pallidus. The sequence continues at coordinate 1,224,042 of CM050508.1, read as the reverse complement.
GGTGGCCGGGAAGCTGTGCTCAGAACCAGGCACACGGCGACAGAGCACCGCACACGGGAGGAGCCAGTGCTTCCCTCCCTCCCCAGAGCGACCAGGCCCCTTGCCCCCCTTTCTCCTCCCCCCCTCAGCTGCTCCAGGTGCCCTGGGCTCAGGGCTCTGCCTCTCCTGCCCCCACCCTGCCCCGCAGCCCCCGGGCAGGCCTCCCAGTCCCCCGGGCAGCCCCCGCAGCCCCCTGGGCAGGGCCCAGCAGTCGGGCCCCGCTAAGACTGTCCACACAGGGAGCTGATCCCTGTTGTCCGGGAAGAGCTTGGGGCCCGAGAGCAGCCCTGGATGCCCTGGGGCTCAGGGTTTGGACGGAGGCTCCCACACCAGGTCTACTAGCAGCTTCCCGGCTGGGTGGCTGCTCACGGGAAGCCGGGAGGTGAAGGCTGCCTTGAGCCTCCCTGCAGGCTCTGGAGCACCGAGGGCTCGGCACCAGCCCCTCCCCAGCACACCCCCCGGGTTTGCAGGGGGGCGGCCGGGCACCACCACCTCCACCCCTGCTGAGTGCCTGCTGCCGGGCGGTGGGTGGCCGGGCCCTGCCCCTGCAGAGAGCAGGCAGCTGTGCAGGCCACCAAGAGGCGAGCGTGAGGAGGGGCTGAGGGGACCCTGGGGTCTGCCAACCCGGGCGGGGAGAAGGCACAGCCGGGACGTGGGGGGGCGACGAGAGCCTCTGGGGAAACGGCAGTGCCAGAGCGCGTCCCTGGCAGCCAAGGCCCCAGGCGCCATGTGCAGGTCGCTTGTGTGCGCACTGGGGCATGGGAGACGCTGGGTCCCCGCACCCCAAATAGCGTCTCTGGGAGAGAGACACGGGAAACAGAGCGCACAGTCCTGGGTTGGGGAGGGACTGAGAGTCCCCCCCACATCCCACAGAGTCCTAGAAACCAGAGGCGACGGAAAGGGGGACCCAGCCGCCCTACCAGGTGCCGGAACTCGGCCGCCAGGCTCCCGTTGGTGGACTCCTCCATGTTCATCACCTTCGTGTGCGTGCCCAGGATATTGAACTTCCTGAACCTGACGGCAGAGGGAGAGATGCGTGAATGGCTTGGAACTGCGACACGAAGAAAGAAGGTGGTAGAACAAGCGCAAAGAACTTACGTACCCTTTCACCGTGTTTCTCTCATTCACATCTCTGCAAAAAAAAAAAAAGCATCCATGTAAAATGATATCTATGCATTTAAGCTTTGAAACAAGCTTTATAAAAAATGTAAAAGTGTATCCTAATAAAAGAGTAATATGCAAACTGACCATACCTTCGCTTACACCCACACGCCATGCCCACAAGCCAATCAGAGCCAGTGTGCAAATTAACCCAACCAAGATGGCATATCCCTGCGCAGAAGACAGCTTAGAAGGAAGCCAAGTACTGTGGAGAAGGGAGCAATCAGGGGTGGGGGAGAAGGGAGGGAGTGAGGCAGAGGAGACGAGAGGGAGGGAGGCAGCCGAGAAGGAAGCGAGGCAGCGGAGATGAGAGAGAATGAGGTGGTGGAGAAGGGAGCGAGGCAGCAGAGAAGGGAGGGAGCTTTGCTCAGGCCACAGGAAGCTTTCTTCCAGGAATCTTCCTGCAACTAGCTTCTAGTGTACAAATAAAAGGTCACCAAGAAGGTGAATCTGTACCCGGGGGCTTTCCGCCCTTCCTTGCACTCACTCGCTCCCACACCACCTGCCCAGTACTCTGGGTAATAAATTGCCGGGCAGAGATTTTTCATTTGTGCAACATGCGAACAGCATCAACCAGCAGCTGCTCCGAACCCAGAGGACCTTCGGGAGGGACAGCTTAATCCCCAGCTGGAGTCCCGGCAGCCTGGGCACCGGCAGCCTTTCCGCCACCCCGGGGGGGGGGGGGGGGGCGGCCATGGAGGCGGGAGGCGCGGAGGCTCGCTCAGCTCCCGCTCCCACGTGTACACCTGCTCCTGCGCCGTCTAAACAGGCTGGGCGTGAGGGGTGCGAGCGGGAGCTACAACGAAAACCCGCCGGGATCCCCGTACAACGGCCGGCACTTCACTGGAACATGTATCTTCGAATTCAAGATGTCTTACTTATCAAACAGAACTTTGACTTTCAAGTTGTAATTCAGCTCCTGCAATTTCACCAACAACCTGGAAAGAAAAATGAAAGTCATTATGACTTAAAAAAACGATTGGTTGCTATTTACATTGCCAAATCCCTATCAATTAACATTAAGATAGGCCCACCTTCTCCAGCGCTGGGTTATTATTACAAACAACGAAACGGACCCCCTATCCGCCCGCCTGGGGGTCGGCAGTGTCTGCGGGACACGCTCCCACCGAGACCGCGGCGGACCGGCGGCGGCAGACTCAGCGCAGCACCTGCTCCCTGCACGGCCTAGCCCCCAGGGGGTTTCACAAAATTCCTACTGTTCGCCAATTGTAGGGCAAAACGTAGTGAGTTCTTTCACCAAAACTTGTGTGTGGTGCTTGTTCCCTTGGGGGAGGATAAAACCATCACCCCCCCGCCATCGAGGGCCCCCTCTCCAAGCACCGGGTGGGTGGAGAATGGACACTCAGGCCCGCTGTGCTCCGCTGAGCTGCAGGCCCCGACAGGAGCCCTCACGAGACTCGCTCTGCTCTGTGGAGCAGGTGACGGGATGAGACTTCCGGTGCCCTCCGGCTGTGGGTGCCAGGACCCCAGGGTGCTGAGGGTAGCGCCAGGAAGTAGCACCTCTAACCTCACTAACAGCCCAGCACATGGGACCAGGGCCGACTCGAGGCAAGTGCTGCTCCCTTGGCTGGTGCTGCTCCCCTGGCCAGTGCTGCTCCCCAGAGACCAGCTGCTTCCCTGGCTGGTGCTGCTTCCCGAAACCCCACTGCTCCCCTGGCCAGTGCTGCTCCCCCAAACCCCGCTGCTCCCCTGGCCGGTGCTGCTTCCCGGAACCCTGCTGCTCCCCTGGCCAGTGCTGCTCCCCGGAGCCCCGCAGCGCCCCTGGAGGGGTAGGTGAGCGGGGGCAGCTGCTCCACAGGAGGGAAAGCATGTGTCCTCACATGGAAACGTCTCCGTAGTTTATCATCAGGAGAAAAACAGGCCGCAAAACAACTAACTAGCAGAACCCCAGTTCTCAGAAATAAAACGCTGCACGTCATATGTATTTGTGTGTGCGCGTGTCTATGTATAAACACACACACATAACTCACGTGCTTATGTACATGTGGACAAACCCTGTGAGGACGCACAAGCTGTTACCAGTCGTCAGCAGATTCTCAGGTAACTGCACATCTGATGAGAGAGCTATGAGCTCACTTGGCAGATACATGTGTCACAGGACCACACACACGAGGTGCATGGGGTCTGGGGGCGCATGAAGCTCTTCCCCGGACTGACGCTCGAGAGGGAAGGGGCTGCTGGGACTCAGCCTGACTTCCTCGTGCAGGGAATGCGCGTTGCAGCAACACTGGAGGAAATCGGGGTGTGCGCACGTGTACACACACACACCCGTTACAGCCCTAGTGGGAAAGGACCAGGCAGCCCCTAACAAAGTGCCCTCTGCCAGCCCCTCCCTCGATGCACCACAGGCCGGGCTGTGGGATGAGGCGGGGAGCAGACTCGGCGCAGGAGGCGGCGGCTGCAGCCCAGCGTCCTCACCTCAGCTTCACGGTGAACTGCACGCCCGTCTTCAGGACCAGCGGCCTCTGGGGGTGCGTGGGCATGCAGGGCTGCCGCTCCACCACGAAGGAGCTGTGGGCCAGCAGAGCACAGGTTAGCATTCCCGAAGCCCGAGTGGAAACTGACCTCCCAGAGGAAGGGGTACGGGCACAGGCTGAGAGGCAGTTTGGAGAGCTCTGACGGTGGGTAAAATGGGGGTTCCTAGTCAGTAAGGCACCGCTCGGGTCTCGTTTGCTCTAGACAGAACCGGAGGAATTGCCCTGGGGTGTGATCTTCGCCCGCGAGACGCTCAGCTGGACTGTGTGCGCTGCAGTCTGCGCCCAGAGGCAAACCTGCTAACGGCTTATTATACTGATCCTTCCGCAGTGCACAGCATCGGGTCTAAGCTTGGGGGGCGGGGGTAGTGAGAGCCGGAGAGGAGAGGAGGCCGGAGGGAGGGGGCACGGCTGATGAGGGGAGACCCACCGTCTCCACATGGCCTGGCTGTGGAGGGATAGAGAAGGGGTGACATTCACCAGTTCCCACTCTAGGCGGCCAGAGAGGGAAGGACTCTGGGAAGAACTGACTGGCCATGGAAAGTTTATGTGACCCATTAAACCCTGCTTTTTAAAATCCTAGATAATAAAGAGGTAATATGCAAATTGACCATCACTCCAACACATAAGATGGCTGCCCCCATATGGACACAAGATGGCCAGCAGGAGAGGGCAATTGTGAGCAATCAGGCCAGCAGGGGAGGGCAGTTGGGAGGGACCAGGCCTGCAAAGGAGGGCAGGTAGGGGTGACCAGGCTGGCAGGGGATGGCAGTTAGGGGCAATCAGGCTGGCAGGGGAGTGGTTAGGGGGTGATCAGGCTGGTAGACAAAGTGGTTAGGGGCAATCAGGAAGGCAGGCAGGCGAGCAGTTGGGAGCCAGCCGTCCTGGATTGTGAGAGTGATGTCCAATTGCCCGTTTAGGCCTGATCCCAGTAAGATTGAACATCCTTTGAGGGGTCCCAGATTGGAGAGGTTGCAGGCTGGGCTTAGGAACACACACCTCATGCACGAATTCTGTGCACCGGGCCTCTAGTATAAATGTATCTGTTTTGATTTCAGAGAGGAAGGGAGAGAGAGAAAGGGATAGAAACATCACTGATGAGAGAGAATCACTGTTCAGCTGCCTCTTGCATGCTCCCTACTGGGATCAGGCACACAGCCTGGGCACGTGCCCTTGACCTGAACCAAACCCAGGACCCTTCAGACCGCAGGCCGACACTCTATCCACTGAGCCACACTGGCCAGGGCCCATTCAACCCTCCTTACTGATCTGGATGAGCACACAGCACTGCGGGGGCGGACGGCCTCCCCTCACCTCTGGATGAGCTGCTGGAAGAGGCTGAAGGTGCGGTCCGACAGGGCCTGCTTGTTTTTCGTGATGGGGTCGTGGTCGTAGGTGTACTTCTGCTCCAGCTCCTCGAGCTTCTTGAGCTGCTGGCGGACCTGCTGCAGACTCTCGGCGACCACAGTAAAGCTGGAAGGCACGGGGAGGGGGGGGGGGGGGCGGGGGGCTCAGTCCGAAGGCCGGATTGAGGTGCCCCGGAGGCCGGATTGAGGCCCGCGGACACCAGCGGGGGTCCCCACAGGTAGCACGGCCGCTCCCACACAGGTGCACTCACTCCGCAGGGGGCGATGGGGGACGAGGCTCCTCTCGGTGGCATTTGGGGAGAACACACTAACCCGTGCTGCTCTCTCTGGTCGCCATGAAGCCCCCCTATTCGTTCTCAAGGGCACATCCGACTTCTGAAACCTCTGAGGCGGTCCCTCCCCTCGTGCCCCATGGAAGGGGTTAGCGCTGGCAGCATGCGCTGCCGGAATCACCCACGGCCACCTCCTGCTGGCACGCCCGGAGCTCCTTCCCGCCAGGACCAGCCGCCCGCACCCCACGTCCAGGCCTGGCCGGGGCCGCATGCCGTGTCAGGACGCGCTCACGGGGGGATGACCGGCGAACGGCCACACAGCCTGCTATCTCGTGTCATCCTGGAAAACGCCTCAAGCGATTTTCATTAATATCTTCTATTGATTTTTTACAGAGAGGAAGGGAGAGGGATAGAAAGTCAGAAACATCGATGAGAGAGAGACATCGATCGGCTGCCTCCTGCACACTCCGTCACTGGGGATGTGCCCGCAGCCAAGGTACATGCCCTTGACCGGAATCGAACCTGGGACAGGTCAAGGGCACGTACCCAGGTTGTGGGCCTGATCCCCAGTAGGGAGCATGCAAGAGGCAGCTGAACAGTGACTCTCTCTCATCACTGATGTTTCTATCCCTTTCTCTCTCCTTTCCTCTCTGAAATCAAAACAGATATATTTATACTAGAGGCCTGGTGCACAGGCCGACGCTCTATCCACTGAGCCAAACCGGTTTCGGCGGCTATTTTGTTTTCAATAAAACATCAGGACCCACGCTGTTAAGTGTGTTACGTGACAACCACGTCCTTGGTGTTCCGGCACCAGCGACGCCTCCCGGGGCCCAGGGACAGCAGGGAGGAGGGCCCTGGCCCGGCGGAGTGCGCCGGCCACCCCCGCGGGCGGGAACAGGGCCGCGCTTACCAGCTCTGCAGCTGATCGAGGCAGGCGTTGGGGGGCCCCCCGATGCAGGCGCTCTGCTGCCTGCGCTTCCACTCCACCAGCTCGTCGTTGATCAGGGCCTTCTGGGTCAGCTCGGTGGCGTTCAGCACCTCGATGATCTTGTGAACGACCTCCTGCGGGGGAGAGGGCGAGACCTCGCAACATCAATTCGCCTTTCACCGCAGAGGTTTAAACCACCTTTCGGAAAGCAAAGCCGCACCCTGGCCGGTGCTGCTCAGTGGGTAGAGCGTCGGCCTGCGGACTGAAGGGTCCCGGGTTCGATTCCGGTCAAGGGCATGTACCTTGGTTGCGGGCACATCCCCAGTAGCGGGGTGTGCAGGAGGCAGCTGATGGATGTTTCTCTCTCATGGATGTTTCTGACTCTCACTCTCTCTCCTTCTCTATAAAAAAATCAATAAAATGTATTGAAGAAAAAAAAAAAAAAAGTGCCCTAACTGGTTTGGCTCAGTGGATAGAGCGTCAGCCTGCAGACCGAAGGGTCCCAGGTTTGATTCCAGCCAAGGGCACATGCTTGGGTTGTGGGCTTGGTCCCCAGTAGGGGGTGTGCAGGAGGCAGCCAATCAACGATTCTCTCTCATCATTGATGTTTCTATCTCTCCCTCTTTGTTCTTCCTAAAATCAATAAAAAATATATATATATATTAAAAAAAAAAAGCAAAGCCACTAGCCTTTCATCTCAACGGGGCACTATGTCAGTGGTTATAAAGACCATCTCTCCCCCACCACGAGCTCCGGTCCGTCCCTCCCCGTCCCTCACAAAAACGCGTGTCTCCCCGAAAGGCGAGCCCCCACCTTCCTCTTGTTGTCCAGCATCAGGTACATCTTCTGCAGCAGCATCTGCTCCTGCTTCTGGTCGCTCTTCGCCACGCCGTTGGCTTCGTGCTCTGTGCGGGGCAGAGACAGCAGGAGAATGTGAAAGTGAAAGAAGACGGGGGGGGGGGGGGGCACGCCTCACGGCCCAGAGCAGAACCGTGGCCCAATGCTGCGTGGCTGGTGAGAGGTCAGAGCTGGGTCTCCACCGATCTTCCCCGAACAGGAGGAGGAAGACGTCTCGCGTGCAAGAACCGGCCGCATGAAACAAAGCCCTGTCTCTGACGAGCCTGCAGGCGGAACAGCCCCTGCCCGGCTCTGCAGTCCCCGTCACAGACTGACCTCAGTGCTTCTACATGGCAAACCTCGGGCCCCCCGTGGCTTCCAGAGAAGCAGACGATTAGGAAGTGAGAGTAGTTGAGGCTCCTTCTCTCGGTTTTTACCCAAATCACCCGCGTGATCCCTCCGCTATTTTTTACTGAGTTTATTGGGGTGACCCTGGTTAATAAAATGACACGGGTATACAATCCTCCCACACTACGACCTGTACAGTGTGTGTTCACCCCCTCAGTTCAGGTCTCCTTCCGTCACCATTCACCCGCCTCTGCTCCAATGTTACCCACGCTGTCCTCCAGACGACGGCTGGGGTCCCACACGGCGCACGCGCCTGGGCTTTTCCCGTTTCTGTCGTCATTAAAACGACCACGGGCCCCACTGGCCGGTGGGGCTCAGGGGCTGATCGTCGACCTATGACCCAGGAGGTCACAGTTCGATTCCCGGTCAGAGCACGTGCCCGGGCTGTGGGCTCGACCCCAGTGGGGAGCGTGTAGGAGGCAGCCAGCCGATCCATGACTCTCTCTCATCACTGATGCTTCTCTCTCTCCCTCCCTCTTCCTCTGAGATCAGTAATAAAAATAAACGAATAAAAGTTAAAACAAAAACACCACAAAACAGAGCTGCTGCTGGAAGACATGAGCAGAAAGCCGACCGTTATCCGCGGAGCACACACGCGGAGCTGGGACGTGTCGGGGAGCTTTAGGCGTGGGGCCTGGGAACTCGCTCTGTCAGCCAGAGGCTAGACACAGGTGACACTCCCCAGCCACCAAGGGTGCCGCTGGGGCCTGGGGATGGCGCTGCTGCCCCCTAGCGGTACAAGCCAGACAAGCACAGGACACCTGCAGGGCACACTATCTGACCCCCAACACCCACAGCCTGAGGGCCGGGGACCCTGGCTCAGCCAGAGGAGCGACTCCGAGCGGAAATATCTGCGCATGGGAAGGAGGACCCGCCTCCGGTGGCCGAGGCGCACCGCTCTGCACGCCAGCTTACCTCTGTTCTGCGAGGTTTTGCATTTAAAGTCATATTCATCTTGTATGTCTTCTAGCGTCTTGATTTCCTGCTCTATGAGCTAAAATAAAGACATAAACAGAGTTGCTACCGATCAGCTTCCAAAACTTTAAGAAGACCCAGAAAACCAGGGCAATAATCCTGCTCCCTCCGACGGACGAGACTGGCAAAGTCTGAGTCACACACGTGAAATAATGACCGTTTCCTTAATAAATATATAGTAACTTTATTTAGAAAAGAAACTATTCAACCAGCCAGTGTGGCTCCATAGCTGAGCATCGACCCAGGAACCAGGAGGTCAGGGTTCGATTCTCGGTCAGGGCACAGGCCCGGGTTGTGGGCTCGCTCCCCAGTGGGGGCCGTGCAGGAGGCAGCCGGTCCACGATTCCCTCTCATTATTGATGTTTCTATCTCTCTCCCTCTCCCCTCCTCTCTGACATCAATAAAAGTATATTTCTCTAAAAATAGGAGAGAAACTATGTCAGGACTGGGCCCTGATCCTTACTTCAGTGACGGGCTCCCCAAGAGGCTGTGGGAGAGCTGCTCCGAGGAACTGGAGTTTGGGAGGACGCCGTCTGCCGCACCCCGTGCAGAGTGAGCCGGAGACCCACGGAGGCCGGGCCCTCATCAGCTGGCCTTCCCCACTGACACAGGCCTGCTGTGAGCAGGCCTCCTCTCTTCTCCCCAAATAGCCCTCAGAGTGCAGGGAGTGAGCGGACCCCCTTCCCACCCCAGGCACCGAGCACCCCGTTGTCACACACTGCTGCCTCGCAGGCTTGTCCTGAAACTACGGGGTGTTCTGCTCTAATCAGACACGCAGCAGCACTGGCTGCAGGGAATGCTCTTCTCCCCAGTCAGTGTTAGAGGAGGACAGGTGCCCGAGGACGGGCCAGTTTCCCGTGTAACCGGGCCCTCCGGCCAGAGCAGGCTATCGGAGTACAGCGTCCCGTTTCCTGGGCGACGGCAAAGGCAGCGGGACCCCACGGCACTAGGGAGGGCAGAAGCGGGCTCAGGCTTTGCCATTCACCCCAGGAAGGCCTCAGAGTCTGTCTGCTCGCTGGTGTCTCCAACTCCTCGGCTGCACGTTTCTCCTCCACTGTTTAAAGCACTGAGATGGCTGCTATGGTTACCCTGGAGCCGCTGAAACCTCTCCCTCCCGGAGCCGCGGGCACGCGATACTCACCACCACCTTGTCCTTCACGGTCTTGACGCGGGAGTCCAGCTCCTTCTGCTTGTCCAGCAACACCGTGGCCTGGGCGCCCCCTGACTGAGCCTGTAACGGGGCGCATGACCGACAGTCACCCTTTCCTTTGGACTGACCTGCTGGTCACACTCCAGTCAGGTCTACACCCTGGGCCCCCACGCCCTCTAACCCCCTCCTCCCCCCCGAACTGCTTCCTAGGCTGCCCCAGGAGAGCCTGTGGGAGACAGCTCCGTGCCCAGGCCCGGGAGAAGATGCTGGCGAACTGAGCACTACGGGAGGACCAGGCCCAGTCCGGGCCTGAAATCGACACCCGGCACCTGAGGCATGTTCCACTGGTCCCTGAGCTGCAGGCCGCACGGAAATTTGTTCCGGCTTTGCAGATTCTGTGGGAGAGTGTCTTCTTATGAACCCCAGACGCCTAAGATTTCACTCACTCGGGTGAACACAAGCAGGGGGTGGGTGGTGAGTGGGGGGAGAGTGTAGAGGAAAGGGGGTGGGGGAAGAAGGGGACCCCAACATAAGGTGGCAGGACACCTGACTCTGGGTGGTGGGCACACGGTGCAATATGCAGGTCTCCTAACAGAGAAGCCCCCGCCTGAAGCCGTATGTTCACGTGGACCAATGTCACCCCAGAACATTTAACAAAAAGAAAGAGCCCTGTCCTTGTCAGTCTGACAGCCTCGGAGTCCCCGTGTGTGATCCCAGGCTGGCCGCCTCTAGCTCCTCAGCTCGCCGGGTCCCGGTCCGGTTCTGACTCAGACCCCCCGCTTCCCCCCGGTGACCTCCCCCTGGTGACCTCACCCCAGTGACCTCCCCGAGGGGACGCCGGGCGGGTCGGGGAACACGCCTCCCGTTCACCTGTCAGACTAGCCGGCTTGAGGTTGGGACAAATAACATGTAGCTTTAAATGCTTGCCCTCGCCGGTGTGGCTCAGCGGACAGAGCGTCAACTGCGGACGGAAGGGTCCTGGGTTTGATTCTGGCCAAAGGCACAGGCCCAGGTTGCAGGCTCGATCCCCAGTAAGGGGCGTGCAGGAGGCAGCTGATGGATGATTCTCTCCCGTCACTGATGTTTCTCTCTCTCTCCCCCTCTCCCTTCCTTTCTGAAGTCAATACAACCATATTAAAAAACAAAACAAAACAAACAGACAGAAAAAACCAAAGCTCTTCCTGGCATGTAGCTCATTTGGTTAGAGCATCATTCTGATACTCCAAGGTTTGGGGTTTGAGTGTGGTCAAGGGACATATAAGAATCCAGCAATGAATGTATAAATATGGGAAACAACATATTGATGTTCTGTTTTTCTCTCCCCCTCTCCCTTCCCCCCCATTCTCTCTCTCAATAAATTAAAAACAAAACAAAACCCGAAGCTCTTGCTTGTCCCATCAACCAGTTCTCCCCAAACCTCCTGTGCCTTCAAAGCTCCCCCTCTGCCCCTCGCCCTCCCCGCTCAGCACACAGGCTCTCCCAGTGACAGTTACAGCCCAGTCACCCCTGACCTTTCACGGTCTCACCCCCACGTCTGAGCCTTCACCACAAGCCCTTCGGTACACCCAACTCTGAACCCCAGTCTGCCCACTTGCCCCCCCAGCCCCAACCTGGGCTGCGGCAAGAACTCACCCACTGCCTGCCTGCCTCCTCACTGCCCCGCACCTCAGAACAGTGTCCGGATCTGACCTACACGGCCAGTCCCAGCCACCCATCGCTGCCTACACAGCACCCTGCCCTGTCATCGCCATGGCGACCCTCCGGATCTGGAAGAACTGTGTCTACTCGTCGTCTCTTCCATTAGATCAGCCGCTTTCACAAGCCTGGTCCCGAACATCCCTACTTCTGATTGCCCACTTCCTGAGGCTACGACGTCAGAGGCCTGTTCGCCACCATCTCAGTAACGTTTGCTGGAAAAATAAATGCTTTTATCTTATTACCATCAGTGCTCAAATAGCAGAAAAAGTACCTGATTGAATCTCTGGGCATTTTCCAGAATTTTCCTCTCCTCCTTCAGACAGTTATAGATGATCATTGACATCAGAATTGGGTCTTCCTGAAAGTTATCCTACATGCCGGTGGTTAGGACAAAAGTAAATTAGGTGTCAGAATGCCGAAGCCCTTGTGCATTATAAATTGTGATCAACTTACTCATATTCACTGAGAAATCTCATCTCGCATTTGTTAAATTCTACAGAAGTCAATATTTGGTAAAATCAGAATATTCTTTTCACAAATTCTGACGAAAACTGCTCCAACTTTCCAATTAAGTGCAGCTACCTTAATGACTTCTTGATTGAAAAACCAAGTATTTTTACACATGGTTCCTATCACATTTTCCCCTTAGTTTCTGTTTTTTTCTTTTTTTGCAGTAATGATCCCGAGTCAGGGTCCTGAGACAATGCACGTGATGCAGAAATGACCATGACCTTCCCGCTGGTCTCTGCCTCAATTAGACAGAGACATTCTCCTTGATTTTTCTGCTTCCTTGCCAAAAGTAGTTTGCAAAATACCGACAATCATGGCTTTTTATTTTTTTAAAAAACAGCCCTCCTGTCTTTTTATAACAGGCGTATGCAAGCCAAGCGGATAGAAGCAGCGTTTATGATGTCAATCGGACCTCCTCATCCCCGGGCATTATACACCCCAGACCCAGCCACAGGGGAGGAACAAGAAGACAGCAGTGCTTGCCTCCATGAGGACAGGAAGGAGCATTCCCCTGAGACAGAGGAACTGTGGGAGTCAGACTTAAGGACAAGGGAGTGCTTCCAGGCAACCCCAAAACTCCGCAGCACATTCTCTCCGGCTGGAGCCCCTGACCTTCCCTCGCAGGGTGGCCCCACGAGCAGCAAGGCCAGGAGGTCTCGCTCCAGCACCCCGACAGCTCCCGGAGGCCACACTGTGTGCTGAGCTGGAGGCCACACTATGTGCTGGGCTGGAGGCCACACCATGTGCTGGGCTGGAGGCCACACTATGTGCTGGGCTGGAGGCCAACTGTGTGCTGGGCTGGAGGCCACACCATGTGCTGCGCTGAAGACCACACCATGTGCTGGGCTAGAGACCACACCGTGTGCTGCGCTGAAGACCACACCGTGTGCTGGGCTGGAGGACACACTGTGTGCTGGGCTGGAGGCCACACCATGTGCTGCGCTGAAGACCACACCGTGTGCTGGGCTGGAGCCCACACCGTGTGCTGCGCTGAAGACCACACCGTGTGCTGGGCTGAAGACCACACCGTGTGCTGGGCTGGAGCCCACACTGTGTGCTGAGCTTCCCCCCCATCACAGAGCAAGGCCTTAGACGGACTCAGCACTGCCGCTGCTTTGGGCTCCGGCCTGGCGCTCTAGCTCACTGTCTAGAAAACGGATCTTTTCCTTTGGTTTAAATAGCAACGACCTTTAGCAAAACAAGCTTCCGGCTTCACATTTTTCTCCGAATTACAGGTGCCTAACAAGTGGTATGCTGAAGCCCAAACATCCCGTATGTTCACAAAACGACCTGACGTTTCACTTTACTTCACTTGCGCTCTGAAGTCTTCGCCACGCGCAGGGGCTGGACGCACAGCCTCTGACTCTGCTCAGCGCCAACGCTGCACTCGGTGTGTGGCGCGTGGGAAACTCTCCCGCGAACACGGGCCCATCCCCCCCGCCCCCCGCCCCCAAGTACCTGAAGGTTGCGCTTGCTCTTCCTGATGTTGTGCTGCAGCAGGAAGTTGTTTTCCAGGGAGAAGCGGCTGTACTGATCGTCCAGCTGCGACAGGAGGTCGTGGAAGCGGATGGTGGCGAAGGAAACGTCATTGGCGGCGTGCTCCCTGGACGGAAGGAAAAGCCGCACGCTTTATCGAGGGGCCGTTCCGAACAGACAAGGTCATCGCTGCCTCCGGGTGAAGCTGCTAACGGCAGCGGGGAGCGCTCCCTGCGCTTTCATTGCCGTCCTGTGAGGTACACGCGGCTGTCCGTGGCAGCCGGTACAGGATTTCTGTTGGACGCAGCTAGCCTGGGGGATTCTGGAACTCCCAGGCTGTGCACGACACTGCCACTGCTCGGGCCATCAACGCCGGAGGGAGAGGTCAGCAGGGGCTTCATTTCTATGTTAATACTCTCGGAACATCAAAAGCATCCGCAGTCAGCAAAAAGAACTCTCAAAATAGAATACAGATCACTTTTGAGCGATACGGCCTGAATGCTATCACCTCTCCGTGTCTCTAATCAACACTGTACCGTATTGATCAGCTTCCATGGTTTCTTTTAACTTCCTTCTATGGCCGGTATCCTAACTTGGGAAGCAACTGGTGTCGCGTCATCTCACGCAGTGGTCGGCAAACTCATTCGTCAACAGAGCCAAATACCAACAGTGCAACGATTGACATTTCTTTGGAGAGCCACATTTTTTTAAACTTAAACTTCTTCTAACGCCACTTCTTCAACATAGACTCGCCCAGGCCGTGGTATTCTGTGGAGGAGCCACCCTCAAGGGGCCAGAGAGCCACGTGTGGCTCGAGAGCCGCAGTTTGCCGACCACGCACCTAACGTATCCAAAGCATTTAGGAGTGCCTATAATAATAAAAGTGTAATATGCTAATTCGACTGGGGGACGTCCTTCCCTTCTGGAAGTGTCACCGCCCAACGGACAAGACTGGGTGGAAGTCCTCAATGACTGACGTGTGCAGCTGTGTGGACACACGCGCCGCTTTTCACACTGACACCCTCTGGAACAGGCACCCCCAGGGGCTCAGACGAGGCCCATTGTCCAGCCAGCGTGCTCCGCCTCACCGAGTCGGCGAGTTGCCTGCCCCCTGCGGCACGGAGTGCCACCGCCCCCCCGCGCGCCCTTCTCACCAGTCCTGCTTCTCCAGCCACTGGGCCAGGTACTGGCGGATCTCCATGGGGAAGCTGTCATCGTAGAGCTGGTGCACCTGCTCCAGGAACTTGGCGTCCAGCTGCTGCAGCTCGTACCACTGGGACATCCTGGGGGGAAGCGGGCGGTCACGAGCGGAGCTCAGGCTCCCGGGGCGCACGCTTAGCGGGGCTCGGCCTGCGGATGCCTTGCTGGATCCAAAATGTAATGTGCCTCTGAACTAACTATATGGCTTCCATAGTGTCTGTACTCAAAAGCCTGTTTGCCGAGACCAGTGTGGCTCAGTGGATAGAGCGACAGACTGCGGACTGAAAGGTCCCAGGTTCGATTCCGGTCAAGGGCATGTACCTTGGCTGCGGGCACATCCCCAGTAGGGGGCGTGCAAGAGGCAGCTGATGGATGTTTCTCTCTCATCGATGTTTCTGACTTTCTATCCCTCTCCCTTCCGCTCTGTGGAAAATCAATAAAATATATTAAAAACACACACACACACACACACACAAAAACCTGTTTGTTCTGTCGCTGTCACTTTTTAATCTTTATTGTTGAAAGTATTACATGTGTCCTGCTTTATCCGCCTCCCCGAAACCCCCGCCCCTAAGGTATTTGGTTGATTACCTCCCACCTACCCTCCTCCGCCTTCTCTCCCAGGTTCCACCCTGTTTTGTTTTTTCAAAAAGCAACTTCTTTCTTTAAAAAAAAAGTGTATTTTTTATTGATTTCAGAGAGGAAGAGAGGGAGATAGAAACATCAATGATGAGAGAGAATCATTGATTCACTGCCTCCACACCCCACACTGGGGATTGAGCCCGCAACCCAGGCACATGTCCTGACCGGGAATCGAACCTGGGACCCTTCAGTCCTCAGGCCGATGCTCCATCCACCGAGCCACACCGGTCAGGGCCGCACTCTGTTTTTCAAACTGACTTTTGGAGTCAGTATCTTTATCCTTTTTTTTTTTTAAGATTTTAAAAATTGATTTTAGAGAGAGAAGAAGGGAGAGGGAGGGAGAGGGAGAGGGAGAGGGAGAGGGAGAGGGAGAGGGAGAGAGAGAGAGAGAGAGAGAGAGAGAGAGGGAGAGAGAGAGAGAGAAACATCAGTGATGAGAGAGAATCGTGGATCGGCTGCCTATGGCACACCCCGTCCTGGAATGGAGCCGCAATCTGGGCATGTGCCCTTGACCGGAACCCAACCTGAGTCACAGCAGCTGGGCCACATATTTTCCTACATATTTTGATCACTTTCGTTTTCCTCACAGGAAGAAAAGGATTTTCGGGAGTTTTGGAGTGCTGTCCACACAGTAGGTGTTCAATAAATATGCCCTTTAAGTAAACCTGTACTTTTATCAAACGAATAAACGCAAAACACCTTGATTTACTTAAGGACAGTTCCTAAGAACTCTCCCAAAAAATCGCTCTCTTAAAAACTACAGTACGTTTGTAATTTAGCTCAAAGAACTTCAAACTGGTATTTCACATTTTATGATTCACAGGTTAAAATGGATTACTTTTGTTATACAACTTTTAAAAGAGACATGTTTTGCCGGAACCGGTGTGGCTCAGTGGATAGAGTGTCGGCCTGCGAACAGAAAGGTACCAGGTTCGATTCCGGGCAAGGGCATGTACCTGGGTTTCGGGCACATCCCCAGTAGGGGGGTGTGCAGGAGGCAGCTGATGGATGTTTCTCTCTCATCGATGTTTCTGACTCTCTATCCCTCTCCCTTCCTCTGTGAAAAATCAATAAGACATATACAAAAAAGAAAGAAAGCTGCCTTTCTAAAATAAATAAATACATAAATAAAAATAAAAGAGGCATGTTTTCTTCTTTGCCAACTGCAAACAATAAGTCTGGCACAACATGTTTTAAATCTCAGTAATGACTTAAAGATCAAAACGACATCATTAAATACGTGATAACTGGGAAGAATGAAGTGACACTATCTTTTTGGACAACGGTAAGTCAGTTTCCACAGCAATTGTAAAGACTGACGGTGAAGACAGAGCCTCATGAAGGCACCCGGGTGTCCAGCAGGAGACGGGGAGCCCCCCTGCCGTGCTGTTCAGGGTTGGTACCAGCTCAGGACTCCGTTCGGAGTGGACGGAAGGGGGTCCTGCTCCCGCTGGCCCCCTGAGGAGCCGCCTGGCTTGGCACGTGGGGATGGGCTTGCTGGCGAGCACACGTATGCAGCACAGTCACTTGCACCCCACAGACATCCTCCCAAAGGAAGATGAGGACACGGTGGGAGGCACAGCCGTGCCATCACCGGTGCCAGCGGGAACGGACCGGCCGGCCCTCGCCCTCTCTCTCTGGCTGCTTGGTGCTCACTGCCCGTGTCCTGTGCCTGAGCGGGGCTCCCGGTCCGTGGTCCCGCCTTCCCTGGGATGCGTCTCACAAGGACGTGCCCAAAGTAAGGATGTGCAGAGGCTGCGAGCGCTCTGGCCAGGCAAGTGACCCCGGCCGCTCACTGGCTGTCAACAGGCTGGTGGTTAGGCCCCGATGAACTAGGTTAGAGGCAGTGAGCAGGCAACCATCAATTCACACCAACAGAACCAGAATCCATCTTACCTTCTCACCTAGATGTCACCCAGACGGGGATCGGCACGATCGTCCGCCAAGAACCTGGCTCCAGTCCCAGAGCCCCTACGTCCCGGCCTCCGACCCGGCTTCCCAATCCCACCTCCGCCACCCTCAGGCGGGACCACATCCCTGTTTGTTCAAAGCTGCCAGCTTGCCCACGCTGAGGCCGACTTCCTCCCGGGCCTTCCCTTCATCCACGAGCAAAGCAGCCCGCTCCCCCGCCCCGCGCGCCCCCCCCATCTCTGCTTCGCTCCAGCTGCTGCCCTGAAAGCCGCCTCCCCACAGATGTCTGCCTCTCGGCACCCCACCAGTATTCCCTGGAGGGGCACACGCCCCTTCTCCGTAGAGCTGCCTGAGCCTGGCTCAGAGACAGGGGTGCTCTCTCAGACGGGGACCCAGTGGCACCCTGTACCTGTGTTGGAGCGCCAGCCCCTGCCCTCCATACAGAGCTCCGCGATGAGCCCCCTGCATGACGTCGGCTCCACATTTGCAACAACTAGGCCTCAAAAACCTTTTTTAAAAGTCCTCTGCTCCTTGGACAGTGTCCTGCGCGTGGAACGGACTCAGTAACCATGCGTGGAGCTGAAAATCCAGTGTATGGGGGAGAGCTATAGGAAGTAACGGGCGACCCATATTATCGCCCAACCAGTCCGAGTCCCACCCCCTCAGTAAGCCCTGGTGGCATCCTGGCTCATGGGGAGGCTGAGTCTGATGTCCATCCCACAACAGCAAAGACCTCTCCACCCTAGACAAACCCCACGCAAAGCACAGTCAACCACGCACCGGTGCCCTCACCCCCACGCTCTTCGGTGCCAGCCAGTGTAGGGAAGACTGGCTGTATCGCCGAAACCAGTTTGGCTCAGTGAGTAGAGCATCGGCCTGCGGACTGAAGGGTCCTGGGTTCGATTCCGGGCAAGGACATGTACCTTGGCTGCGGGCACTTCCCCAGTGGGGGGTGTGCAAGAGGCAGCTGATTGATGTTTCTCTCTCATCCATGTTTCTAACTCTCTCTCTCTCCCCCTTCCTCTGTGAAAAATATTTTTTTTAAAGAGAAATTGGCAGCCCTAACCGGTGTGGCTCAGTGGATAGAGCGTCGGCCTGTGGACTGAAGGGTCCCAGGTTCGATTCCAGTCAAGGGCATGTACCTTGGCTGCAGGGCACATCCCCAGTGCAGGGTGTGCAGGAGGCAGCTGATGGATGTTTCTCTCTCATCGATGTTTCTAACTCTCTATCCCTCTCCCCTCTTCTCTGTAAAAAATCAATAAAATACATTTTTTTAAAAAGAAATTAAAAAAAAAAAGACTGGCTGTATTACTGGGGGGGCTTGCAGGAAGGAAAAGATCACTTTCACAGTCTAGGAAGACATTAAGCTCCTACAGCCTTGAACACAGAGACACAATGAAGTTCCACGGTCCTGCCATGGACAGTTACTGACCCATCATCACCTTATGCCCCCAGGAGGGGCTGGGGGTTCAACCTGAGCAGCCGCTGCACCCAGCACATTGGGGGTCGGACAATGGGGTGCACACAGCAATTCGGGGGTCGGACAATGGGGTGCGCACAGCACATCGGGGATCGGACAATGGGGTGCACACAGCACTTCGGGGGCCAGACTATTGGGTTTCCGTGCACGGGACTCGATCTTCTAAGGCAGCAAGCTCTCCAGGGGCGAACAGACCCATCAAAGCGTCCTCCTCCGACATCAGAACCCCGGAGATTGGTGGGAAGGCCGGCACGGACGGGTAAAGGCATTGCACATGCCATCTTTACTGCCAGGGCAAGGCCGGCCGGGCCACCGGGCCAGCACCGAGAGCCGCACTTGGGACACGCTGGACACGGGCCCCGGGGGAAGGGAGGCCCATACACCTGTCAGCGAGGCCAGCCCGCCCGGCCCAGCGCCCCGCTGCCCCGCCCCGCCGCCGATCGGACGCGCCCCTCACTCACTCTGCGCGCCGGTGAGCGGGGACGGACGAAGGCGCCCCCGGACCCCCTCTGCTGGGCCTGAGGTCCGACGGGTGTCCCTGGGCCTGGGGTCCGACAGGGGCCGTTCAGGCGGAGCTGGATCTCCCTGGCGACTCCGCGCAGGAAAACGAAAGTGCCGGCGAGGAGAAAAGGCAGTGCCGAGCCGCCCCGCCTCCTCCGCATCCACCAATCAGCGCTCCGCGCTCAGCCACTCGGACGCGGCTGTTCCGGGAGCGTGCTGCTTCCCCCTGGGGGCCGCGGGTGGGCCAATCCGCTGGGGCCTTTGGGCGGGGACTCGGCGTGAGTGACACTGTTGGGTCTAGTGTTTTGGCTGCCGGGCAGTTGCGTTTTCCTCTTTTGGGGAGCAGCTAGAGAGGAAGTTGTTGGCGGAGGCCCAGGCTTCGATGCCTGCGTGCCCCTCCCCCGTGTCTGAGAGCCTCTCCCGTGTCCGAGAGCCTCCCCGTGTCTGAGAGCCTCCCCGTGTCTGAGAGCCTCCCCCTCCCCCGTATCTGAGAGCCTCCCCCCTGTCTGAGAGCCTCCCCCCCAGTATCTGAGAGCCTCCCCCCCGTGTCTGAGAGCCTCCCCCCCCTCCCCGTGTCCCAGGGCCGCCATTCGGAAACTCGGCTTGGCAGCTCAGTGTGGGGCCTGCAGAGAGGGGGCTGCCCATCCATGATTCTCTCTCATCAGGGGTGTTGCTCTCCCCCTCCCTTCCTCTCTGAAATCAATGAAATATATATATATATATATATATATATATATATATATATATATAATTCTTTAAAGTATTACAAGTAGTAGTACATGTCTCCTTTTTTTCCCCATTGACCTCCCCCCGCCTCCCCCGCCCCCAGCACAAGCCCTCACCTGCCCCCTCCCCCGTGTCTTGTGTCCATTGGTTATGTTTATATGCATGCACACAAGTCCTTCGGTTGATCTCCACCCCCCCTCTCCACGTCTGCCGCCTTCCCCCTGTCGTTTGACAGTCTGTTCAATGCTTCTCTGCCTCTATATCAATCTTTTCCCCGTTTCTTTTCTTTCTTTCTTTTTTTTCTTTTTTTTCAAAATATATTTTTATTGATTTTTTACAGAGAGGAAGGGAGAGGGACAGAAAGTCAGAAATATGGATGAGAGAGAAACATCCATCAGCCGCCTCTTGCACGCCCCCTACTGGGGATGTGCCCGCAGCCAAGGTACATGCCCTTGACCAGTATCGAACCCAGGACCCTTCAGTCCACAGTCCGACGCTCTATCCACTGAGCCAAACCGGTCTCGGTTCCCCGTTTCTTTTCTTTAAAAAGATCTTGCATCTGCATCCTGGAAATAAATGCATAAGAACAAAAAATGTTCATCAAACAACAGTTTCGATGTCCAGTAACTCCTTATGTGTCCATGTCAGCAATATTATCTGGATGGTGGACAAATGGTGGCAATGGAGGTTCCACCCTCCCTGGTTTGGTCCTGGGCCGCCTGCAGCTATGCACCGCTGCTGACTGCTAGCATGGCAAGGTGTCGTCAGTGTCTTCCATCTCTGGACTGTCTTTCTGGTTAGAGCAGACCTGTCAGTTCCTCTTTGTTGCAGGAATCCATATGGTCTTGGCGTTGTTTTCCTGAGGTTTGACATTCTGATGGACTTTTCCCAGTCTCTGGATCCATTCTTGTTCATCAGTGAAAAAATATATTTTTAAAAAATGCAGCATAGAAACAGTACCGTCCCAGGGCTGCAAGAATATATAGCAATGTAAATACAGGACAGAAAGAATATGATGTAAATATAGGACCGAGAGAATATAATGTTAATATGGGACAGAGAGGATATAATGTGAATACGGGACAGAGTGGATATAATGTGAATACGGGACAGAGAGGATATAATGTGAATACGGGACAGAGATGATAAAATGTGAACACGGGACAGAGATGATA
This sequence comes from Antrozous pallidus, assembly GCA_027563665.1. NCBI lineage: Eukaryota > Metazoa > Chordata > Mammalia > Chiroptera > Vespertilionidae > Antrozous > Antrozous pallidus. Next base: position 1,203,088 of record CM050508.1, on the reverse strand, counting down.
AAATGTGAACACGGGACAGAGAGGATATGATGTGAACACGGGACAGAGAGGATATGATGTGAATATGGGGCAGAGAGGATATGATGTGAATACGGGACAGAGAGGATACGATGTGAATACGGGACAGAGAGGATATAATGTGAACACGGGACAGAGAGGATATAATGTGAATACGGGACAGAGAGGATATAATGTGAATACGGGACAGAGAGGATATGATGTGAATACGGGACAGAGAGGATAAAATGTGAATACGGGACAGAGTGGATATGATGTGAATACGGGACAGAGAGGATAAAATGTGAATACGGGACAGAGAGGATAAAATGTGAATACGGGACAGAGTGGATATGATGTGAATACGGGACAGAGAGGATAAAATGTGAATACGGGACAGAGAGGATATAATGTGAATACGGGACAGAGAGGATATAATGTGAATACGGGACAGAGAGGATAAAATGTGAATACGGGACAGAGAGGATATAATGTGAATACGGGACAGAGAGGATAAAATGTGAATACGGGACAGAGTGGATATGATGTGAATACGGGACAGAGAGGATAAAATGTGAATACGGGACAGAGAGGATATAATGTGAATACGGGACAGAGAGGATATAATGTGAATACGGGACAGAGAGGATAAAATGTGAATACGGGACAGAGAGGATATAATGTGAATACGGGACAGAGAGGATATAATGTGAATACGGGACAGAGAGGATATAATGTGAATACGGGACAGAGAGGATATAATGTGAATACGGGACAGAGAGGATATAATGTGAATACGGGACAGAGAGGATATAATGTGAATACGGGACAGAGAGGATATGATGTGAATACGGGACAGAGAGGATATGATGTGAATACGGGACAGAGAGGATATAATGTGAATATGGGACAGAGAGGATATAATGTGAACACGGGACAGAGAGGATATAATGTGAATACGGGACAGAGAGGATATGATGTGAATACGGGACAGAGAGGATAAAATGTGAATATGGGACAGAGTGGATATGATGTGAATACGGGACAGAGAGGATAAAATGTGAATACGGGACAGAGAGGATATAATGTGAATACGGGACAGAGAGGATATAATGTGAATACGGGACAGAGAGGATATAATGTGAATACGGGACAGAGAGGATATAATGTGAATACGGGACAGAGTGGATATGATGTGAATACGGGACAGAGTGGATATGATGTGAATACGGGACAGAGAGGATATGATGTGAACACGGGACAGAGAGGATATAATGTGAATACGGGACAGAGAGGATATAATGTGAACACGGGACAGAGAGGATATAATGTGAATACGGGACAGAGAGGATATAATGTGAACACGGGACAGAGAGGATATAATGTGAACACGGGACAGAGAGGATATAATGTGAATATGGGACAGAGAGGATATGATGTGAATACGGGACAGAGAGGATATAATGTGAACACGGGACAGAGAGGATATAATGTGAATATGGGACAGAGAGGATATGATGTGAATACAGGACAGAGAGGATATAATGTGAACACGGGACAGAGAGGATATAATGTGAATATGGGACAGAGAGGATAAAATGTGAATACGGGACAGAGAGGATATAATGTGAATACGGGACAGAGAGGATATAATGTGAATATGGGACAGAGAGGATATAATGTGAATACGGGACAGAGAGGATATAATGTGAACACGGGACAGAGAGGATATAATGTGAATACGGGACAGAGAGGATATAATGTGAATATGGGACAGAGAGGATATGATGTGAATACGGGACAGAGAGGATATAATGTGAACACGGGACAGAGAGGATATAATGTGAATACGGGACAGAGAGGATATGATGTGAATACGGGACAGAGAGGATATAATGTGAACACGGGACAGAGAGGATATAATGTGAATATGGGACAGAGAGGATATGATGTGAATACAGGACAGAGAGGATATAATGTGAACACGGGACAGAGAGGATATAATGTGAATATGGGACGGAGAGGATATGATGTGAATACAGGACAGAGAGGATATAATGTGAACACGGGACAGAGAGGATATAATGTGAATACGGGACAGAGAGGATATAATGTGAATATGGGGCAGAGAGGATATGATGTGAATACAGGACAGAGAGAACATAACGTAAATACGGGACAGAGAGGATATGATGTGAATATGGGACAGAGATGATAAAATGTGAACACGGGACAGAGAGAACATAACGTAAATACGGGACAGAGTGGATATGATGTGAATACGGGACAGAGAGAGGATATAATGTAAATACAGGACAGAAAGAATATGATGTAAATATAGGACCGAGAGGATATAATGTGAATACGGGACAGAGAGAACATAATGTAAATACGGGACAGAGAGGATATAATGTGAATACGGGACAGAGAGAGGGCGGAGGCAGAGGGAAAGCTGGAGGCTCCCAGCGGCGGGTCCTTCATCTGTTTTCATCACTTCCCCCTTTGCAAGGGCCGGTCCCCGAGGGGAGCCTGTCAAGTCCGCGCTTCCTGGAGTGAGGCCGGGAAGGCGGGGCCTAGGCCTGGAGGCGGGGCTGGGGGCGGGTCGGGGAACCCTGGCAACCGGCCTGCGCGGCGGGAGGGGCGCGCCGCGGGGAAGAGCCGGCCACGTGCTTTCGGGGAAACGCTGGGAGGGCCGAGAAGGCAGCGAGTTGAGGGGAAACGAAAAGCGAAAGCGTGCCGGGCGCAGTGCGCAGGCGCTGCCGCGGGCCGGGGCTTTCCCGCGGTTCACCCCCCCCCCCAAGGCCCCCCTCTTCCCTCCCACCCGCACCCCACCCCCAGCGCTCCCTGCCGGGCTTCACTCGAGAGGTGTGGTCCTTGCCCAGCAGGAGGGGTGGAGGCCGGAGAGAGGGCGCCCTGAACCCCAGAGGGAGGGGGACTTTGTCCAGTTACTTCAGGGGCTGGGAGCCCTGGCTGGCATGCTCAGTAGTTAGAGCGTGGGCCTCTAGCCACCCGTCTGTTCCACTTCCACGTCTGTTCTTCCTGTGGAAGCCCTTGCTTTCCCTCCATCCCCTCTTGCTTCTCCATCTGCACCCTCCAGCCCAGGTCTTCCCTGTCCTGGGAACTAACCCCCCCCCCCCCCCCCCCCAATTTCCCCCTTCCCCCCCACAACCTCTCTTCTCCATCTGCACCCTCTAGCTCAGGTCTTCCTGGTCCTGCGAGCACCCCCCCTCCCCAATTTCCCCCTTCCCCTCTCATCCCCCCCCCCCCCCCAACCTCGCTTCTCCATCTGCCCCATCTAGCCCAGATCTTCTTCATCCTGTGAGCTCTACTCTCTCAGCTGGGTCCCTGACCTTGAACCAGCGATAGGGGGGGGGGGGGGGGGGTTGGGCTGGCTGTCTCAGGCTGTCCTTCCGCTGGGCCCACAGGGCTCCCCTCTCCTGGATGGCAAGTCTCCCAGTGATCAGGCTGAGGGGATGGGAGACGGGTGGAGGAGGACAGCCCCTGGACCATGACTGGGACATGGTGGGCCAGGAGAGCAGAGTCGGCTCTGCCTGCAGCTTGTGGCTCATGAGTGAGTGGTTCCAGGGGGCACTGACCTCCTGTCTTGAGACGCTACTCACCCACCCTTAAAGGGCTCTATCTACCTCCTTGGGGTGGCTTCAGGGCCACCTGGGACCTCCAGGGTGAGGGGACCCACCCCACTAGACCCAGCCCCCAGCCTGGAGTGGGAGCCAGGCCCCGCACTACCCCTGACCCCCACAGTGCCCTGACCCCCACAGTGCCCTGACCCCCAACAGTGCAGATGGGCGTGCAGATGGTGAGGTGTCTTCCACGACCAGTTGCAAATGACCACGGAGGCGGTTACGTTGGTAATAAGCAAGCAAGGATTTATTGAAAAACTGGCTGGGACGGTCAGAGGGCACCACATGCCGTCCAAACACGACCTCGCCGTCCCGGGTGCAGGCAGGCCTTCTAGAGGGTCTTCACTATCAGCTTTCATTGTTTTAAGTTCCGAGAACAGCTCTCGGGGTCGAATCTGGGATAGGAAAGTTTCAGTAAACTATGATTGACTCTGTTGCCTGCTTCTTATCTCTAACCGTGTATTTTGCTAGATGTGGGAATGTAGTCTTAGCTCGCAAAAGCAGATAGCTGAAGACTTCCCTTTTGTTTGAAGCAGGCAAGCGTGAACAGCGGTCAGAATCGCAGGATCGGCAGTTTTACCCGAGATGGATGCTACGCTACCTCAGCGCGTCTGCTCCAGCTGCACGGAGGGGGCGTGGATAAGTTCCAGCGCAAGTGGAAACGGGGGGCCCCCTTTTCCAAACTATTACGAATTTCAAGAAGGCAACCGCAGAGCCTTAAACCGGGCCGGCCGTCTGCCTGCCTGGAGGGGGGACTGCACGGGGTCGGGGCCGGAACCCCTGGGGTGGGAGCCGGGAGAGGCCTCCCCTGCAGAAGGCTTGCTCTCTGTGCGCTTGAAACCAGGAAGACCTCACTCAGTCTGATGAACAGCAGGCCGGACACCAGCCCTCCCCGTGGCTGTGTGTGACGTCAGGCCTGCAGCGTCCTCTGGTGAGCCTGTGTGATCTCTCTGCCTCCCTTCTTCATTTTAGCTGATTTTAGAGCAAGGAAGAGAGAGAGAGAGTGAGACAGAGAGATGGGTAGGTCTCACATGGGTTGGTGGCCTCCCACACATGCCCCCAGCAGGGGCTGGGGGTCAAAGCTGCAACCCAAGGACATGCCCTTGGTGTTTTGGTTATTCAGTTTGAGGTCTATTATTGGGGAGTGCTCCATGGTTTTAGAGTTTGAAGGCATTAGGAACGGAATTCTAGCATAGTCTTGCAGGCAGACCAAGGAGTAAAGGAAAGGAAGGAACTCATTACTATCCTCTATGTGTTCAGACACCAACTCGTTAACCTATTTATTAGAGAGGAGAGTCTAGGGGAATACCTATGAATGAAGCCTTCTCAATCCATGGACAGACAGAGCTTGCAGTGAGTCTAATGGAGAAAGTAGATGATATATGTTTACAGCAAAGGTGATAGAAACCGTGCTGGGAGCTAGAGGATGTGAAGCAGGTGTGACTTGACCTGAGCCATGTGTGTGCATGTGCGTGTGCGTGTGCGTGCGTGCGTGCGTGTGTGTGTGTGTGTGTGTATTTGAAAGAAAGCCCTTTCGGAGCCTAAAGGATGAACCTAATCCGGTAGATGAGATGGGGCTGGGGACTTGAGAGGATAGAGCAGAGGGAGGTGAGAGTGAGTATGACCATCAAATAAACTGAAAGTAGTTCACCCCGTCTCCTGGGTATGATTCAGAGGCTGAGACGCCATTGTGGGGGAGAAGTCATGAGAGATGAGATGAGAGATGAGTTGCAGCCTAAAAAGAGGCTAAAAAAAAAATGACTTTGGAAAGATCTGTTAAGAATTATGGTGCAGAACTGGGGACCTTAATTGTTTTTTTTTGTGCCAGGAACCCCTTTGGCAGTCTAATGAAACCTGTGAATTCCTTCAAGCACTAATGTTTTTAGTTGAATGAAATGCATAAGATTCAAAAGGCAACCAAAGCACTGACGTAAAGATATCAAAATAGTGACACCAACCATATAATATAGTAATACTAGAGGCCCGGTGCATAAAATTCTTGCACGGGTAGGGCCCCTGGGCCTTGCCAGCGATCAGGGCTGATGGGGACCTTCTGGCTTCCATGCAGGGCTTTCCTTCAGGCTGCCATCCGAGGCCTTCCTTCATTCCACACCGCCCCCCTGGTGGCCAGCGCACATCATAGCGACCAATCAAACTCCCAAACTCCCAAGGGGACACTTTGCATAGTAGCCTTTTATGGACATAGGTGAGTGCTTCTGTGTTAACGGTGCTGCGTAAGATCTAGCAACGCGTCTGATGGATGCAGTTTCAAAACCGTGCTCAGCGTAAGCGATATTTTGAGATACATGTAACCACTGTGAGAAACACATGGTGCAGGGTATGGTTCGTTGGCTTTGTATCTGTCTAAAAGAAATGCCGTTTCAGCAGAAAGCTGGTAGAACTAAACTCACTACGGCCATCCAAATTCACAACTTGCGGGATTCTGCTCAGACTCTCTAGGCGCTGCTAAGCCAGAGTGGCAAGAGCCATCTGGAGACTTTAAGCAGCGACTGAAACGATCCCGTTTACTTGCCGTGGCTCGCTCTGCCCACGCCGGCAGCCACGGGGAGCTGTGCGTTGTGTTTACGGGAAGGTTTTGCAGAGCGTGTCCTTCTCCACCCGTCCTCACAGCGTCCTGTTTGGGAGGACTCGGGTTGAAATGCTCTGTGTCTAACAGGGCGGGCCCCACACCTGAGTGGGTCTGTCAGGAAAGGGTGCGTTTTACTGTCTACATCAGACTTCCGGGAGTCAGACTTTTAAAGGTGCAACCGTCGGCGGAAACCGATGTGGCTCAGTGGATAGAGGGTCACCCTGCGAACTGAAGGGTACCAGGTTCGATTCCGGTCAAGGGCATGTACGTTGGTTGTGGGCTCATCCCCAGTAGGGGGTGTGCAGGAGGCAGCTGATCCACGTTTCTCTCTCATCGATGTTTCTCCCTTTATCTCGCTCCCTTCCTCTCTGTAAAAAAAAAAATAAAAAAAAAAATCAATAAACTATATTAAAAAAAAAAAAAGATGCAATCATCGACCAGTCACTGCTCAGGGCCAGTTGGCCGAAGACTGCGTTCTGTGTCAGAAATCGGAGTGTGTGCTCACCGAGGCCGGCTGGTGAATCGAGGCCACAGTCATCCGCTGCGGGCTCTGCACTGGGACAGACTGTCCCCGATTCTGCTCCTTCTACCGGGGGCGTGCCTGGGCGTCCTGAACCACGTGAGGTGCAGAAAACCCCCTTGGGTTTGCAGACTCACATTCGTGTTTTAGGGTTCCTCGGGGACTTTCCTTGCTCTCTCAAGACTTTGAGGAAGTCCACCGGCAGCGGTCTTTCTTCAGACAAAGGCACCCATACTCAGCACCATTGTGGAGGGTCAGAAGCCATTGCTGGGGAGAAGGGAAGTGATGAGATGAGAGAAGAGCTGAAGCATAAAAAGAGATTTAAAAATGACTTTGGAGCTGAAACCGGTTTGGCTCAGTGGATAGAGCGTCAGCCTGTGGACTGAAGGGTCCCAGGTTCAAATCCGGTCAAGGGCATGTACGTTGGTTGGCGGGCACATCCCCAGTCGGGGGTGTGCAGGAGGCAGCTGATGGATGTTTCTCTCTCATCGATGTTTCTGACTTTCTATCCCTCTCCCTTCCTCTATGTAAAAAATCAATAATCAATGTAGTAAAGAAATAAAAATAAAAATGACTTTGGAAAGATCTGTTAATAATTTTGGTCCAGCACTGGGACCATAATGTGAAGAATAACGTTCTTTACATTACTTGAAAAGGGGTCACACCTGTGGTTGGTGTGGGATGGGCCAGGGGAACGTGAAAACATGACTAATATTTTGAACATCTGCCTCGTGTTTCATTAGATGCTGCTTGTTTGCTCCCAGCTGGCAGAAAAAAAAAACATTCCGGGGCATGGAGGGCTCTGATAAGATGGAAACTCCTGTTAGGAAGGTAGGTTATGTTAAATCCTTTTTTTAAAAAAAAATTATTTTTTTCATCTGATGTTGGCGTGTTTTCCTGTTTGCTTGCCTGGGGCCAGGAAATGGGTGGAAGTTAGAGAGGAGTCCTCGGTGGGGTTGGGGGGAGGGGGGGACGGGACTGACCTTTCTGACGGCAGTCCGGGCTCCCCAGGGCATGCTGATGCCGTGGCACAGAGACCTGCCCGGGTCCGGACACCAGGGATCCCATGCTCTTACTCAGAGCAACCGCTGGCCACGGGCATCGCTAAGCATTCATCCAGTCTGGTCCAGAATATCCATGCCCCATATGCTACTAGTAGTGACTCTGGTCCCCACCCCTCCAGGTTCACAGGAAGTCACTGCTGTGCAATATGGCCCCAGCAGCAAAGGCATCTGGGAAATGTTGGATTCTTAACTCTCTGTGACCTTAGGCTTGGCTGATACCCAGAAAGCCGGAATGCCACCCAGGAAGATTAATGAATGGCTAGCCTGTGATCACTGCGGGGTGTTATCTGTTAACTTAGGAGGGCGCTGTTCCTTTTGTGTTCTACGTGCCCACCCACCCTATAGTTTTACTACAAACCCCCGATGAAGAGACCCTGGCCTGGGAGGGGAGGGACTCTTCCCGCCCGGCCAGCACGCCCAGCCGCTGCCCGGCCGGGTATGTAAGTTCTCCCATTAAAGCTCTCATGGATTTGAAGAAGGCTACGCATCAGTTCTTAGGAATCAACCCTGAATTTAGACTTTTGGGGCTTTCCCCCAACAGAGGAATCCCTAGCAGTGACCCCAGCAGCTGTGAACCCCGAAGCTGGGACCTGCGGACACGACAGTCAAGAGGCTTCGTAGTTCACCCCTGGGTACCCAGCTGCTTCCATCCCCTCGTTCCCACCAGGCTGGGTCGGGTACGACTCTTCCCTACGGGCACTCGGGGCACTGGCCTGGGTGGCTGTCCCCTCAGGCACTTCTGCTGGCTTTTGAGTAATGCCGGGAGGCCTTGCTCTTCTCGACCTGTTCTGAAATCTTTTTAAAAAATCATTTTTTAAATTAAATTTATTGGGGTGACAGTGGTCAACACGATCATATAGGTTTCAGGTGTGGGTTTGTATGTTACCAGATCTGTATGTTATGCCATCTGCCCACCACCCAAAGTCACATCTTCTCCGGTCACCCTGTCTCAGGACCCCTATTCCGAAATTGTAACCTTGAGCCTTCTAGAGCCAAAATTGTAAGTGACGCAGGAGAAACAAAGTCAGAGATGAAACAAAGACGAACCAAGGAGCCTTTGGCTAATATCGTATTAACACTTGGTTTTCAAAAGTCTCTTATCTTGCACGTGTATCTGAAGCTTTGGTGTCAGGGTGCCAGCGAGAGCATATACAGAGCCATTGGGCATATACAAAGCCGGAGAAAGGGGATGTGTTGGCTGACAAAGATCAGTCTTTCTGCTTTCCTCAGCTTCTTCCCGTTGAGTGTCGGGGCTTGGTCCTGTCAGTCAGCAGAATAGGGCGACTTCATCTACAATTGAAAAAGGAAAAGGACCGATGGAGAACCAAGATGGCGGCATAGGTAAAACACCTATCTTGCCGTCATACTCAACAATTTTAATACTACAGTTTAACAAAAGAACAAACACCTTCCAGAATCACCAGAAAGCTTGCCGAGTGAAAATTCCACAAATAAAAGTGAAGATAAGACATTGTGACTCGGAGGAGCGGTGGACAACGTTGAAAGATTCACGTGGAGAGAGGTTTGGAGCGCGCGCCAGCGGAGAGGGCGGGTGGCTGAAAACCAGCCAGTTTTCTCGAACGGTGAGACAAAGACGTCCCACTGGACTGATTCTCCAGCTTTGGGCGAAGTCCAGGGAACCCACTATCACACGGGGTGAAAACTGGACAGTGGGAGGGCACGCCAAAGCTCAGGCGCTGCAGGGTCTGCCGGCTTGTGGAGAAGGCAGCTTGCGCGAACAGCTCGGCTGCATGACCATGCAGAGAGTGCTCTGCGACTTGCTTTCTCATTCGGAAAACCATCAGTCTGCATTGTTTTACAACCCTGGGTGAGACATTGGGCGTGCAGACTCATTTGGGGAGAGTCTGAATTCCCCGGCAGCAGGTGGAGCTCGGCAGCGGCTCTCTCTCAGAGGTGCTGGCGGCCATTGCCCCTGGCACAGAGTCCCTATGGGCCGCATAGGGCGGAGCTAACGCTGTCTGCTTGGCCCGGAGATTCCGCCCATCCAACCTGAGCACAGCTGAACTTCACAGATAATTGGCCTGGAGGTCAACCCCTCCAAGTGCTAACAACGATTAACCTGAGCTTAACTTGAGCAAGACTATGCAACCCATATCCACCTCAGGTAACTGGGGAGGTTGAGCCACTGTCCCTAGTAGGAAGTCTACCACACAAAGCTAATTGACCAACTCAGGGAAGCAGCCACCATGCAGCAACATGGAAAGAAATCAGATGTGAAAGAAATGGAGGAAAAAAAACGACTGGACATGGAATTCAAAACCATGGTTATAGGGCTTCTCAAGAGGCTCCAACAAAAGGTCGGAGGCCTATAAGGAAATAAGCAAGACCGCAAAGGAAATGAACGAGTCCTACAAGGAAATGAAGGAGACCCTCAAGGATATGAACAAGACCTGCAAGGAAATGATCAAGACCAACGTGGAAATGAAGGAGACCCTCAAGGATATAAAGGAGACTCTCAAGGATATGAAAAAGGACCAACCAGAAATTAAGCATACACTGACTAAAATAAAAAATATTATACAAAGACCTAAAAGTGCTCTGGAGCACCCCAAGAACCAAGTTAAAGATTTGAAATACAAAGAGGTAAAATCCACTCAGCTGAAAAAGCAAGAAACCAAAAGAATCCAAAAAATTGAAGATAGTGTAAGGGGCCTCTGGGACAACCTCAAGCATACCAACATCCGAATTATAGGGTTGCCAGAAAAAGAGAGAGAGCAAGACAATGAAAACCTATTTGAAGATATAGTGGCTGAAAACTTCCTTCACCTGGTGAAAGAAATTGACTTAGGAGTCCAAGAAGCGCACTGAACTCCAATATATAGGAACCCTAAGAGGACCACACCAAGGCACATCATAATTAAAATGCCAAGAGCAAAAGACAAAGAGAGAATATTAAAAGCAGCAAGAGAGAAACAGTTGGTTACCTATAAGGGAGCACCCATACGATTGTCAGCGGATTTCTCAACAGAAACGATCCAGGCCAGACGGGAGTGGCAAGAAATATTCAAAGTGATGAACAGCAAGAATCTACAACCAAGATTACTCTATCCAGCAAAGCTATCATTCAGAATTGAAGGCCAGATAAAGTGCTTTGCAGATAAGAAAAAGCTAAAGGAGTTCATCACCACCAAACCAATATTATATGAAATGCTGAAAGATATTCTTTAAGAAGAGGAAGAAGAAAAAGATAAAAGTGTAAATTAGGAACAACAAATACACATCTAGCAACAAATGAATCTAAAAATCAAGTGAATTAATAAGCTGATGAACAGGATAAACTGGTGAATGTAACAGAATCACGGACATAGAGAGGGAATGGACTGACAAATCTTGGGGAGAAAGGGGGTGTGGGAAGTGCAGCAAGAGACTGGATAAAAATCATGCAACTATGGGAGAGGACAGTGGAGGGGGGTGAGGGCGGAGTGGGATGGGTACCAGGTAGAGGGGAACTATAGGGTGAAAAAAAAAAGGGAACAATGTAATTAATAAACTGAACAATAAAGATTAAAAAAAATAAAAAAAGAAAAAAGAAAAAAAAGAAAAAAGAAAAGGACCTTTGAGGAAACCACTGCTTGGCAAAGAAATCATATTTCTTATGTAAGCACCCCTGGCTGCTGACTGCTCCATAATCCTTGTACCCGTTAGCTACTGATAGTTTGGAAGATATACCTTTAAGTATAAAAAAAACTTTTAAGGCCTATTCATCCCACGAATAGTAAGAAGAAATGGACGCGAAGGGTAGCAAGCCCTGACCAGTTTGGCTCAGTGGATGGAGCGTCAGCCTGCAGACTGAAGGGTCCTGGGTTCGATTCCGGTCCCCGGTGGGAGGTATGCAAGAGGCAGCTGATGGATGTTTCTAACTCTCTTTCCCTCCCCCTTCCTCTTTGTAAAAAAAAAAAAAATCAATAAAATATATTTTAAAAAATGTAGCAAAAGTTCTCTCATAATGAAATGATTTAAGGACAACTAACAACGAAATGGCTGTCCAAGGAGAGTATGGATTTTTTGTCCCTAGTTTTCAGGAAAAGGACTAAAACCCACTAGATTTATAGTCAGATAGAAATTTCATGGGCCTCGGAGTCCCTCCAAGAGTTCATTATTCTGATGTTTGTTCATCGTTGTGCAAGGATGGGGGTTTGAACTGCTTGACAGCGTTGGGGGCATCAGAACAGAGAGAATGCACCCTAAACCTCATTACTGCGATTACAGTGATGACACAGTGCTCGGAAGAGTTGTGTTATTCTGCTGTTGACTGTTCTTCCTGTACCACTGGCAGAGGCTCCCGGGACAAACAACACAAGCGACAATTCACCAGGAAAAGTGGAAACTGGTGGTGCTTGAACTGCTAACGTAGATATTAAGCTTAATGATATGGATTCATACATGCGGCCTGCTCAAGTGGGGAGAGGGGTGGGGAAGAGCATGGCCAATAGCGGACTTGGGGAGAAGCGTGTTTGAGGGGTTCAGGAATATTCTGCCCTGTGGCGGCTTGAGATGGGAAGAACTGGAAGCCATTCGAGCGAGCGAAGATGCCTGCTTTCAGCACGGGAGAGAGCAGCAGCAGCACACGGCCCGACAGACATCCCGTGCGATGCTGAAGAATCTGTTTTCTCACCGCCCTGGGTACGCACACCACCTCTGCTCGCTTGGGAATGAACGCCCTGGGCCAGCGGTGGGCAAACTCATCAGCCCACAGAGCCAAACATCCACAGGACAACGATTGACATCTCTTTGGAGAGCCACATTTTTTAAACTTAAACTTCTGCTAACGCCATTTCTTCAATGTAGACTCGCCCGGGCTGTGGTATTTTGTGGAAGAGCCACACTCCAGGGGCCACAGAGCCGCATGTTTGTGGGCCACAGGCCTGGACCACGGAGAAGGTCCGGGAGGAGAGAGGGAACCTACTGCGGTTTCGATGGTCGTGGGACTCAGGTTTTCCCTTAGCACCGCGTACACGCTGGGCGACATCGGGAGCAGGTCTGACGGAGACTGGGGCTCGGACGAATCGCTCCGGCTTAAAGAGACAACGAGGAAAACAGCCAAGAGGATGAAGGATGACACGGTCCTAGCCCGCATGGCTTACTGTCAGGAACTCGTTTCTAGGGCTTGATCTAGTTGTGACACTGAGCTGCCTCAGGCATCGCCTGACGTCACAGCGTCCAGCTGCTGTGGAGGGCCTGGATGGGGACAGCTTAGGGACTCTGTCGGGGCAGACTGGGGTGTGCCTTGAAGACCAGCTCTACGTGTCCAGGAAAATGGAGCGTGAGCACGAAAACGCTTTATGCTCGGGTATATGTCTCCTCTCCACCCTTACGTTTCCTACAGAAAGGCTTCTTTTCTTTTGATGGGTTCAGTAATAAAGATTTCACGTGCGACGAAGACTACTTACATTGTCGAGATGGGGATGAAAACGGAAGGAACATAACCTTTGACCCCCTTTTCGGTTGGTCTCGAAACTGGAAAAGAAAGTGTGGGAAACACGTGACCAATATTATTGATGAGATCAGAAAAAAGTCTGGAAAGATGTGAGTAATGCTGGAAATAGATGATGCAAAAGCTTATTGGCTCACGAAACTTTTCAGTTGAGTGTTTTAGATGCGCAGAAAACGGGCAAGAAGAGAAAAACACATCTTTTTGGCAGGTCCGGTCTAACTTTACATATTAATGTTTCTAAAGTGCATGAGAAATATTGGGAATCACCCGGCCGGTGTGGCTGAGGGGTTGAGCATCGACCTATGAACCAGGAGGTCACGGTGCGATTCCCTGTCAGGGCACAGGCCCGGGTTGTGGGCTCCATCCCCAGTAGGGGGCGTGCAGGAGGCAGCCGATCCATGATTCTCTCTCTCGTCATTGTTGTTTCTAATCACCTTCTCTTTGCCTTTCCCCTAGTCACAGAAGTGAAGGCTGTGGGTCCGGAGAAGGAAGGAGAAACCCAGACTGCAAGTGGCTGGAGAGGTCTCCATGGCCACAGCCATGGCCACGGATCGGCCAGCAGGCAGTCCCTTTCCAGGAACCGCTGACACGCCACTTCCTCGCTAAGGTCTTGACCACAGCGCATTTATTCCTTGGATCTCCCAACCCAAGAGGAACTCGGTCCCCTTCAGCCCAGGGGGAGGCTATTTCCCGAAAACATAAAGCAAAGACAGCAAACAGGAGAGCCTGACCTTCGCAGGGCTGGGAGCTGTAGTGTTTCCCGAAGGCTTTGTCCTTGGGGATGTCGGGGTAGAGGTACTTGAGCGGGTTTTCAGGGACGTTCTCGGCCATGATGACCTTGTAGTCCCGAAGGATGTCGGCGAAGGGCAGCGCCGACAGACGGCCCTTGTTGTAGGGCTCCACCGAGTGGAACCTCACTTCCCCTGGGGAGACAGAGCGGACGGTCAGGTCTCCGCGGGCATCCTCTGAGGCCGCGCCTCCTGCCCACGCTGTCCTCACATCGCTGGTCACTCCCCGGCGCCGGCCCCCTCTGCAGTCCCACAGGACCGATGGCCCAGGCTGGGAGGGAGGTCATGGACCCCGTGAGCTGGGACGGCCGCACCACAAACACTCAAACCCACTGCCAAGCAGAGTTGTTAGGGCGGGCATAGCACATCGGAAACGAATTGTAAGGGATATGAACCAGAGAGGGTGGGGCCTGCATTGCTGGTCCATATGTCCACCATCCAGATGCCATTGCTGACATGGACCCATAAGGAACTATTGGACATTGAAACTAGGACTCAGAACAGTTGGACATTGGAACTGAGACGCAAACATTCTTTTGTTCTTATACATTTATGTCCAGGATGCAGAGGCAAGATCTTTTTAAAGAGAAGAAACAGGGGGGAAAGATTGATATAGATGCAGAGAAGCATTGAACAGACTGTCAAACTACGGGGTGGGGGCAAGGCTGGGGAGGGTGGGGGGCAGGGGCTGTAAGAGATCAACAGAAGGACTTGTATGCATGCATGTAGGCATGGCCAGTGGATACAAGACACTGGGGCGGGGGCGGGGGGCAGGTGAGGACATGTGCTGGGGGGAGGGGAGGCTGGGGGGAGGATAATGGGGGGGAAAAAAGGAAAACATATGTACTACTATTTGTAATGCTTTAAAGAATAAAGAAATCATTAAAAAAGAAAAGAAAACGAACTGTAAGGAATGTTAACTGTGCTCTGTGCACCACGATGGCTCTGTTCTGAGTGCGGAAAGCACATCCTCACCCGGCTGGGAGTTGTGCGCCCTGGGCCCTGGGAGTGACATCAGAATGCAGTCCCTCCTCCTCCTAGAATTGCCTGTCATTACGGAAAGACTGACAACCGCGTGGCTGAGACAGTCTGGTCCAGAGGCAGCTGCTCTTTCCAACCCCTGGACCCTATTGCCTGGAATCTGGTTCCGGGAAGCCTGGAGGTGCCCGCCCCCTGTGACCCTCCCCACACACCCCTCTCTCCTACCCCCCCACCCCCACCCGCATGACTTGTGCAACCTGTGATGATGATCCCGTGCCTCCTTCCCCATGCCTTTCATGCCTACTTCCCCCCACGATTTTTCTGTCCTCCTCCCCATATAGCAGCTGGCTGATGGTGGGGGCAGAGCAGATGTCTGTGGCCGACCTGCTGCTCTCCCACACTGCCAGCAGGATTGGCATAACCACGCATATGATTGAACCCTGTCTCTGCTGAAGTGGCTCAAGTCCCCACAGGCGGCCAGGACCCCTTGGTTGCCCAGTTACAGGGCAACAGCCCACTTCTGAAAACGGAAACACCGGTGGCCGAAGGCCGCAGTCCCTGCACAGGGACCTGCCCCCCTTCCCCAACTCCCCAGCATGCACTGCTCTCAATGTGGTCCATGAAATATAGTAGCATCCATTTGGGTAAAACTGCTGATCCTGCTATTCTGACCGCTGTTCACACTTTCTTGTTTAAAACAAAAGGGAAGTCTTCAGCTATCTGCTTTTGCGAGCTAGGACTAGGTTCCCACGTCTAGCCAGATACACGGTTAGAGACAAGGAGCAGGCAACAGTCCATCCTCGTCCGCTGTAACCTCCCTGTCCCAGATTCGACCCTGAGAACTGTTCTCGGAATTAAGTTTATAGTGAAGACCCTAAGGACCGCCTCACCCGGACAGCGAGATCGTGTTTGGTCTCCACCGGCGTGTGGTGCCCTCCGACCATCCCGGCCAGGTTTTCAATAAATCCCTGCTTGCTTATTACCAACATAACCGCCTCCGTGGTCATTTGCAACTGGTCGTGGAAGGCACCCCACAACAGTCCACCCCTTACCCCCTCCCAGCACGCACCGCTCTCGGCGTGGTCCACCCAGGTGAAGGTGATCCCGCCCAGGTGGCTCTCGCTGAACCGCAGCAAGAAGGTCCCGGGCATCTTGTCTTTGAGCAGGAGACGCTCCTTCTCTTTGCTCACGAAGCCCATGACGCACCTGCGGAGGAGCGGCCGGTCATATCCGACCGAGGGCAGGCACCGCGGCCTCTGCCTTCTCCGTGAACGGACTCGCCGGGCGCGGACCTGCATGCGCCCTGGGAGTGGCCCACGGCGAGCGTGTCCGGAGCGGTCTCCCTCAGAGGAAAGTGAGTGTCCGTGTTGTGTGAGGATCGGAGGACCCTGCCGCCGCCCCCCTCCACCACACTCCCCGAGTTTACACGGGAAAGAGAGAGAAAACCAGCGGCATGAAACACACCCAGCCGAGACCGGTTTGGCTCAGTGGATAGAGCGTCGGCCTGCGGACTGAAGGGTCCCGGATTCAATTCCAGTCAAGGGCATGTACCTTGGCTGCGGGCACATCCCCAGTAGGGGACGTGCAAGAGGCAGCTGATGGATGTCTCTCTCATCGATGTTTCTGACTTTCTATCCCTCTCCCTTCTGCTCTGTAAAAAAATCAATTAAATATATTAAAAAAAAAACACTTAAAAAAAAAAAGAAAGAAAACACAGACCCAGGGGACACTCCTATTCAAAGCAGACCCCGCCACTCACCCGTCGATCCAGAGGGGAAGGATGTGTTTCTTAATGAGATCTAAGATCGCCTCGAGCCAGGTCCAGAAGGGAAAGGATTTGCCGGGTAAGTGTTCCTGTGGGCACAGACAGACACGGCGCCCCGATTATTAATCCCGGGGTGATGCCAATGTGCTCACGCAAGGCCCTTTTCTCAGTGGAAGGGGTTCTTGAAGTGAGACAATACTTTGTAGGGCTTCTTTTTAAAACAACCAGATCCAGGCCGAACCGGTTTGGCTCAGTGGATAGAGTGTCGCCCGGCCTTCGGACTGAAAGGTCCCAGGCTCGATTCCGGTCAAGGGCATGTACCTTGGTTGCGGGCACATCCCCAGTGGGAGGTGTGCAAGAGGCAGCTGATGGATGTTTCTCTCCCATCAATGTTTCTTTCTATCCCTCTCCCTTCCTCTCTGTGAAAAATCAATAAAATATATTAAAAATCAATCAATAAATAAAACAACCGGATCCAGAAAACCCTCAACATCCAGATGACGATACGGAGTGGTACCGAGGAGTGCTGTTATACCTCACCATCAGATCTACGCTATAGAAATGATTAAACCGACGGTGGTGAGGAAACAGCATTGGAATGTGAGCTCCCGTGTCTGGTCAGGACTAGAATCCAGACGAGTTTCCCATGAGGCTGGTTGGCAACGTGCGTTGGAAGATTTAAGCCTTCCTTAAACGCCATGTTTAGCTTTTTTAGGGTTTTTATCGGAAGGAAATGTTTAGAAGAGTATATCAAAAGGCATATCCAAGATCCCAATGGCAACATTAAAAAAAAAATAGCCCAAATTGTAAACATCAACATCTCGTTGGTTGTTTGCCATGTGGTGGTTCCTCAATCTGGAGACATCCTTTTCTTTCCAAATTAAGTGCGTGCCTCAGGGGAGGTTAAAGGACCATCTACAGGTGCCAGCGAGAGCCGTGGTCGGCAAACTGCGGCTCTTTGGCCCCTTGACTGTGGCTCTTCCACAAAAGACCACGGCCTGGGCGAGTCTATGTTGAAGAAGTGGCATTAGAAAAAGTTTAAGTTTAAAAAACGTGGCTCTCCAAAGAAATGTCAATCGTTGTCCTGTTGATGTTTGGCTCTCTTGGCTCATGAGTTTGCTGACCCCTGAGCTAGAGAAAAAGGAGCGCTGTTACAAAGACTGTCAATGCCGCCCTCTTCCCCTCCCCCTGCGGGTACCTTGCAGAACTTGGACCAGGTGAGCTGACCGTCACTGTAGCCGGACTGGACTAACATGAAAGAAAAGAATGACATTTTATTAGACAACTGGACTCTTCAATTTGGTGCTTAATTTAGATTTCCCTCCTTCCGTCAAACATTTCTCAAGCGCCTGCCATGTGTTTATAGTGTACTTACTGCTGGACACAGTAAACATGTCATGTAGCTTATTATACAGGGGCGGATTCTTTTCCGGGGAGGCGCTAAAGACAGCTTCGGGAAGGGGGTCGGTGTCTAGGAGCAAACGGCCATGAATGGACAGGAAATACATTGTCTGAGGAGAAGGAGTGGCCCCTCCAGCAGCAAGAATAATGGAGGAGGAAGCATACTGGACATAATGACGGTTTATATGAAAGACAGTCAGCCCTAGCTGGTTTGGCTTACTGGTTAGAGTGTCGGCCTGTGGACTGAAAGGGTTCGATTGCAATCAAAGGCACATGCCCAGGTTTTGGGCTCGATCCCCAGTGTGGGGCATGAAGGAGCAGCCGATCCACAATTCTCTCTCATCATGAATGTTTCTATCTCCCTCTCCCTTCCTCTCTGAAATTAATTTAAAAAAATATATGTATATGACAGAACAGCCTAGTGTGGTGAACAAACATAAAACCAGTTTGCATAAGTAGGTGAAGCCGGAGTGCCGGGAGTGCTGACTCTTCCTGGGAAAAGAATGGACAAACGATCTAGGCAATAAGGAGCCACTGACTGTTTTGATCCAGGGCAGTGAAAGGATACAGGAGTTTCTATCTAAGTTGCTTTCTTTTTCTTTCTTTCTTTCTTTCTTTCTTTCTTTCTTTCTTTCTTTCTTTCTTTCTCTCTCTTTCTCTCTCTCTCTCTTTCTCTCTCTCTCTCTCTCTCTCTCTCTCTCTCTCTCTCTCTCTCTCTCTCTCTCTCTCTCCTTCTTCCTCTCTCTCTGTTTACAGAATGGTGTTTTTGTTTTGTTTTTAAATATATTTTTATTGATTTCAGAGAGGAAGGGAGAGGGAGAGATAGAAACATCAATGATGAGAGAGAATCATTGATTGCTGCCTCCTGCATGCCCCCTGCTGGAGATCAAGCCCACAATGTGGGCACGTGCCCTGACCTGGAGTCCAATCTTGACTTCCTGGTTCATAGGTTGACGCTAACCACAGCAGCTGGGTTCTATCTAAGTTTCTAAGAAAACGGTACTCATAAGAATACTTTGATGAAGATCTGGAAGTAGCTGGTGGCTACCTAGGCTACATGTTTAAGAGATTTGTTCACTCAGCAAATATATGTTGAATTCCTACTACTGTGGTTTTTGACTTAAATAAGGATCCAAAAGGATATTTACATTAGTAAATGTTATAACATTCTTAAAGTCCTGATCTATTGAAATGCCTACTGATCACAGACAGTTCCAGCATCAGCATCCCCTGCAAGTCCAACATAACCAAGTCACATAGGTTGTCAATGCTGCTCAAACGCACCCTTGCCCTCCTTTAACTACCAATCTATGCACATCCAACTCCCACTGTTTTTTGGTGCTGAACCGTGTTCACCCTACACTTGTCAAAATAGAGACATCCTTTAAAATCCTTTTAGAAAAAGCACAACACTTTCATCACTACACTGAGTACCAGCGTCTCTATTTTGCCAACATTAGAAGTGTCAACACTGAGAAGTTCTTGCTGGAAAGAATTGGGTGTTGCCTGGTGGGTATTAATTTCGAATGGATCTTGTGGTTCTGGCATCAGCTCTTTTCTAGCTGGCTAAGGGTCACTGGGATAGGAATGAGAGATCCAGGCGCTATCAGGACTGCCATCAGACTGAGTGGGAATGGCATCAGAACATCCGAGACTGGAGAGTGGGGTGAGGAGGAGGGGGCTTTCGACCGCACAGACCTTGCCTGTGTCTCTCCTCCACTACAAAGTGGCCCTGCAGCGGTGACGAGTTCCTCACCTACCCTCCTCTCTAAGATGCATCGCTCTGCCTTCAAGAACGCTGGAAAGGTAACATAGCATGCACCTGTGCCTGGCGCTCCAGAAACCGTGGTGACCGCTGTTACGATGAACAGAAGCAATGCCACCCGGGCGCTTTATGCCACCCCCAGGGCTCAGGCCTCGGGCCCCGGGCACGCACCTGTGAGCTTCTCGGCCAGCATGTTGAGCTGATCAGAGTTCAGGCCCCGCCCCACATAGGAGGAGAACTGCCAGCTCATCACCTCCAGGAGCTGGCTCAGGGTGGCCGGCGGGGGGTTGGTAAAGAAAACCAGGTTCTGAAAGAGAGTTGGAACGGGGGGTTAGAAGTCACATCGAACACCCTGTGAGCCAACAGACTCCTGATTGCAACTCTTCAGGCCAGTGGTCGGCAAACTGAGGCTCGCAAGCCACATGCGGCTCTTTGGCCCCTCGAGTGTGGCTCTTCCGCAAAATACTATGTGCGATTGAAACTTCGTGGCCCATGCGCAGAAGTAGGTTTTCAGCTCCCAAAAGAAACTTCAATCGTTGCACTAACGATGTTTGGCTCTGTTGACTAATGAGTTTGCTGACCACTGCTTTAGGCCAACCTAAGGGAGCAGCAGGGGATACAGAAGGAAAACCCCAGTTAGTTTGCGGGCGAGCCTCTAAGTGGGCTGTGCAGCTGTTTCGGGAGCTCTGTGTGGTCTGCATCTCTGTCCTCCTCCAGGGGCAGAGGGGGCTGGGGTGGCTGGTGTGAGCGGGGGGGTGTCTTTCTTAAAGAAGAAGGATGGTGTGTGTGCGTGTGTGCGTGTGTGCGTGTGTGTGTGTGTGTGTGTGTGTGTGTGTGTGTGTGTAGCCCCAGGGCACTCATAGGCTGGAGAACAGAGAAATATCCCATATCCTGGTGGTGGGTGAAGAGCTCTGAACGTGTGGAGCTCCTAGGCCCGTGATGGCGAACCCATGACACGCGTGTCAGCACTGACACGGGTAGCCATTTTCGATGACACGCGGCCGCATGTGGTCGCATACAGAGAAGTATGTTTTTTTTCTCGAAGTGACACACCACCTGAGTTACGCTTGGTTTATTGGCGAATTTTGACACACCAAGCTCAACAGGTTGCCCATCACTGTCCTAGGCAATGACGTTTCATTCCAGGGGTGCTGGCCGTTCTTGGCTTTAAAGACGGGGTGACTTCTCTCGTGAGCTCTGTCTCCTCACTGCAGGCAGAGAGGACGCCAGAACAGGCGCTTCAGCGCAGCCTCCCTGTCTCAGATGCCGGCCGGGACACGGGGAAGGAATGGCATAGCGCCTAGTCATTCTCCAGGCTGTTTCGCCATCAGGCACAGAGTCAGAGGGAGAGACACGGGAAGTTGACTCAGTGTGCTGTTCGCAGGGCTGGCCGGGCCAGGTAAGAGAATTCTTCCCTTTGGAAGGAACACTGGCTTTGAGTTAAGAAGCAGCAATGAACCATTACTTATCTCGATCTTTAAAAAACTGGTGTTCTCAGTCACAAATCAGGTAAAAAGGACAATATGCAATCTCCAGCTAAAATCCTGCTATAGCCTGAACAGTGAGGTGGTGTGACGTTAGAAGACTTTAAAACTGCAGCTCTTTCTGGATCCCCCACACTGTATCGGCACTCTTCTTCAAACGGGCCTCTTCCTCAGGTGTCAGAGTCCCCATCACAACATCTGAGATTCCATTCTGCCCCAAGCCGCAAGGAACACTAAGGAAGACATCATCTTTTACTCCATAGAGACCCTTAATCATGGTGGGAATTGGACTGTGTGTATCAGATTAGTATACATTGCCATATAATGTAAAAAGAAAAGTCCACATATAAATAATACAGCCACCTATGCAAGTGTCATACCAACTAAAATGCCTAATAATCCTTGAACAGTGAAAAAAAAAAGTAGCAATGTTGTTTTTGCATCTGACCTATTTTCTCCAGACCCCGGTGTTTCCTGGCAACGCACTGAGGTTTTGTAAGAGGGATGTGTATGTGTGTGTGTGTGTGTGTGGGGCGGGGATTGCTTACTCATCTCTCTTGCCCCGCCCTCCCCTGCCTGTTGGTTAAGAAAAGCATCTGTTGCCTGCTGACTTTGTGAACTTGAGGCCAAGTTCTGATCGATGTCTCAAGGGACCACAGATAGCACAAAAAACCCACCTACAGCCTCGCGGGGATTAAATCTGTAACGAACGTCAACGGAGTAGATAAATACACAACAAACTTGAAACCTGCGCCGTGGCCTAGTCAGCCATCAGCAGGGGGACCCCAGAGCTCTCTCTGACACACCCACTGGGGAGCCAGACCCTCCGTCTGCCACCTTTGCCAGCCTCAACGCTCTGAGGGCCCACGGACATTTGAACATAATACTTGGAATATGACACGAGAGAGGAATCCTACAACTAGTAGGAAATAAGGTCAGAAGAACATTTATCGAGGGTAAAACTGCTGTTCTGAAACTTTGGCCACAGTTCACCCCCACTTGCTTAAAACAAAAGAATTACTGCTTTAGTTTCAGCTTGAGACTTTGAAGGCTAGAGAAAAAACCCTCTGAAGACTAGAACCAGAGGAGTAACCGCTCGGCGCCAATTGTGTAGCCACACCACCTGTTTTTACAAGATAGGACCACCCCTCCACGTCCAGCAGATACATAGTTAGAAGATAAGGAGCGAGCAATAGGGTCATTCATAGTCTATTGGCGCCCCTTCCCCAGATTCAGCCTTGGGGTGCTGTTCGCCAAACGCAGGGCAATAACGTTGATGGTTCGGACCCCTTTAAAAGGACGGCCTGCACCCGGGGCGGGGCGGCCATGGGTATTAAGTCTCCGAGTGGTGCCCCGAGACCGTCCTGGCCAGTTTTCAATAAATCCTTGCCTGCTTATCACCAACGTAACAGCCTCTGTGGTCGTTTGCAACTGGTCGTGGAAGTCACCCCACAACACTAGGGAGACTGGAGTTCTGAAGTGAAGCAACCCACAGGACATGCTGACATTCTACGGACACACGTATTTTTTGGACACAGATGGGTTTGGTTGACAAAGCAGATCCAATGGAGTGAAAGGCGGAGGAAGAGGGATAGAGACCCTACCTGGGAATCGCTGGCTGACACGTTGTACCAGATGATGGACGCCCAGGCGTTAGGTAGCTGACTGACGTTGGAAATCATCACCACAGGTAAAGAGCTGGTCTGGTTTCAAAAGAAAAGCACAGTTAGTACAGGCAGGCGTGCCTCTACGTGACTTCAGACTTGACCCTCTCCCCTCGAGGGTCTTCTCCGGCCAACCCCATGATTTTAGAGCCCTTGAGGGTCTTCTCCAGCCAACCCCACTGCTCCCATCCTGGTCTCTGCGCCATCCCAGTCACCACAGTGCCTTGTGAAGGCCCACAGATGCTTGCCGGGCACAGATGAGTCGAGGTTCGGGGAGGAGAGAAGCTGTAGTCACAGGAATCCTTCCTAAAGTGCTCGGCCATTCAGCCTCTGGAACCTCTCCCCTGAGGCCACGTGAGTGTCTATGCTCTCTTACGTCAGGTGCTGCCTAAAATGCAACTCCTCCGGGTTTGTGACGATCTAGCCACTGTTCTCTCCATAAGTTACACGAACGCATCGAATTTTAAGTTTATCTCTGAGACGGATCAATATGTTCAAACTACGATCGGACGTCTAATGTCAGCACTAGACGTGGGAGTCTTAACTGTAAAGATGGTGACGTAAGCTATACCGGAACACGCAGCATTATGGGAGACGGAGCGGCGTGACCTGTTGATGCAGAACTGAGCTCAGTAAGTACTTTTGGAGCTGCCGCTGTGCACCTCATGGACACAAGCCCCCGGTCTCATGCAATACGGAGATGTTCACAGACCAGCCTGGGAGTCTAAGCAACTTTCATCGGTCCCTCCCCGTAACCGAGGTTAGAAGGCCGTGGACGGCCGAATAACCGAATGAGGAACTTCGCAGCTCATGGAAACGAGTTTTTGGGAAAGAGATGAGTGAGGAATCCGTGATCAGTTTTATAAGCATGTTTCCATCCAGTAAGACAAAAAGGCAAAGGTAGAGCTCTAAAAGAATACTTCCCCCCACACAGGATCACATTCAGGTGTGTGGCACTGGGCTCATTCATTCATTTACTCAACAGATGGTGAGCAGCTGCTGCATGGCAGGCGCTGTGCTGGGTGCTGGGCATGGAGGACCGACGAGGGCTGGTGCCCTGCCTGCAGGGTGCGCCCAGGCGACCACGCTCACTGTCCCCAGAGTTCCTTTATTCCTTCTCTGAGTTCCATGGTGAGTGTTAAAAGAGGATCTGAACACCGAAAGGTACTCTTGGTGTTTCCATTACTTATCTTCGCGTTAGAAAAAGTCTTTCTGAAGGATTTTTATGTGGGAGTTGAATTTTTGAAAACATATCACGATGTGACATGGCTCAAGGACACCGGTTTCTCTTCAGGCGCCCCCCTGAGTACTCCCGACTCAGGAAATCCCGGGAGACAAAGCAAACACACAATCTTCCCAACAAATCATTCACTAGACACCGGTATGGAATCCCGAACGCCCGTGAGATTTTTATCGCTCAGATTCTGCCAGAAGAGTCTGCGCTGACTAATGCGTAAGTATCTGAGGAATTGACTTTCTAAATTAACACAAATACAAGGAGCAGGGAGACACCGAGACCTAGAAAGACAGGTCTGACTCTGCAGAGGCTGACCGGAGCTGAAGACGCTGGTAGGCCAGAGTGGATGTTTCCGGAAACCCCTACCTCCACGTCTATCGTCAGGCCGTAGAGGCAGATCTGTGCTTCAAACGTGATGGAGTGGAGCTCCTCCGTCACCATGTGGCAGCCCTGGGGAGAGAGACACGCCTTCATTCTCACAGACAAGCGCAGACCGCTCTCTTTTAACGTAACAAATCTTTATTGTTCAGATTATTTTAAAAAACGTATTTTATTGATTTTATTACAGAGAGGGAGGGAGAGGAATAGAGTCAGAAACATCGATGGCACGCCCCCTAGTGGGGGTGTGCCTGCAACCAAGGCGCATGTCCTCGACTGGAATCGAACCTGGGAACCTGCAGTCCACAGGCCGACGCTCTAGCCACTGAGCCAAACCAGTCAGGGCTATTGTTCAGATTATTACGTTTGTTCCTCCTTTTCCCCCAAATAGCGCCCTCCACCCAGTTCCCACCCACCCTCTGCCCTTACCCCCCCGCCCCCACCGCTTCTAAAGACCAGCACACTCGCAGAGTGGGAGCCCCCAGACATTCCCCGGATGTAACCGCCCCTCAGGTCATTTAGAGCACCCAGGACAGAGTTTGGGTGATCTCCATTTCCACAGACAGAGTAACGTCAAGCCTCCAAAACAATACAGTTTCCAGCTTTTACAATTCCAGCATAAACTATGGGAGAGGACAGTGGAGGGGGGGTGAGGGCAGAGGGTGGGATGGGTACCAGGTGGAGGGGAACTATAGGGTGGAAAAAAAAAAAAAGGGAACAATGTAATTAATAAACTGAACAATAAAGATAAAAAAAAATACAATTCCAGCATAGTTTCGGCAGTTGAAATTCAGATAACTAGCTCTCTCTACCTTTTAACTTCCGGAGATACGTCCGTTGACTTACCAACTAAGGATAAAAGCAGGCCGTGCATGAGTGGCTACAACAGAAACAGCTCGATGTCGTAATTCATTTGTTTAAAAAGAAAGCAAAATTTCCTCTGCCGACTGTTCCAGCTAGAAATGTCAGTAGCCTAGCAGCCAGGGTTTTGTCTACTTTCCAGTAGCGTAAAACTCTAACCTAGATCTCTCAGGGAGGTGTGTGTGTGTGGGGGGTGGGGTGGGGGGGGTGAGGATGGCAATGGGCACCCTGTACCCCTGAACCCGGGGGTGGCAAGCACTGGACCCCCGAGGCTTGAGGGTGAATAGGGCTGATCAGGAGGGGCAGCGATGAGCCCCAGTCCATGCAGTGAGTCCCAGGGAGGGCAGGGGCTGGCTCTCTGCAGCCCACGAACCACAGGAACAGAAAGGCTCTCTGCGTGTTGGATACAAGGTCAAGCGGAAGGCAGAGGTGAGGTGCTGAAGACAGGAAGATGCGGTAAAAGTGTACAGAAAAGCCTAGTGGGTGTGGCTCAGGGGTTGAGCATCCTCCTGTGAACCAGGAGGTGGCAGTTCGAGTCCCGGTCGGGGCACAGGCCCAGGTTGTGGGCTCCATCCCCGGTGTGGGACATGCAGGAGGCAGCCGATCCACGATTCTCTCTCATCGCTGATGTTTCTTCCATCTCTCTCTCCCTTCCTCTCTAAAATCAGCAAAAGGATATATTAGAAAAACAATTTCATTGTTGGAAGTATTACAGATGTCTCCCTTTTTCCCCTTCTAGCCTGCTCTCCCCCACCCCTCAGGCCCTCAACCCACTCCTGTCTGGACCCATGGATTAGACATCGATGCGTACAAGTCCTTTGGTTGATCTTTCCCAGCCGCCTTCCCTGGTCCCCGACGACACTTGGCAGCACTTTTCCCTGTGCCAGGACCTGCAGTGTTGTCATCACCTATAGCCTCTGGCCTGACCCAGGCCTCTGAGCCCGCATCTCAGCAAGAACCCA
This sequence comes from Antrozous pallidus, assembly GCA_027563665.1. Taxonomy (NCBI): domain Eukaryota; kingdom Metazoa; phylum Chordata; class Mammalia; order Chiroptera; family Vespertilionidae; genus Antrozous; species Antrozous pallidus. Next base: position 1,176,535 of record CM050508.1, on the reverse strand, counting down.
GGTGGAGCTTGTGAGAAAACCATTCTCAGTGTGCTGTATCCACGGTAGCCTCCAAAGGGATGTGAGGAATTTTGAGATGGTGTGGGAAGCTTAACCAATGTTAAAAAATCATCCCTGCCTAAACCAGTGTGTCTCAGTGGATAGAGCATCAGCCTGTGGACTGAAAGGCCCCAGGTTCGATTCTGGTCAAGGGCATGTACCTTGGTTGCAGGCACATCCCCAGTTGGGGGTGTGTAGGTGGCAGCTGATGGATGTTTTTCTCTCATCGATGTTTCTGACTTTCTATCCCTCTCCCTTCCTCTCTGTGAAAAATCAATAAAATACATTAAAAAAATCATCTCTGTGGGAAAATGAAAACGGAAGTGGCGTTACTCGACTGGAAGAGTCTGGAGGGAGGGGGGTTGTGGGTGCAGAGTCAGCTCTCGGGGGGGGGGGGGGAGGAGATCTAATACTGAGTGTGTGTTAATAACAAGGCAGAATCAATCTAATTACATTTCAAATATTAAAAATGCTTCTCGCCGAAACCAGTTTGGCTCAGTGGCTAGAGCGTCGGCCTGCGGACTGAAAGGCCCCGGGTTCGATTCCGGTCAAGGGCATGTACCGTGGTTACGGGCACATCCCCAGTAGGAGGTGTGCAGGAGGCAGCTGATGGATGTTTCTCTCTCATCGATGTTTCTGATTCTCTATCTCTCTCCCTTCCTCTCTGTAAAACATCAATGAAATGTATTTTTAAAAAAAATGGTTCTCATATGATGACATGGCTAACAATTTCACGAGGAAGACTTCCTGACAGCAAGTGTTAAACTTCGGGTCTGCTACGGAGCAGGAAGCACAGAATTAAAAACCGTCTCCCTTGCGTGCGATCCTTGATATACTACAACGCCTGCAGGTCGTTCGATTCCCTGGGGTGGGTTAGTGGAAAGTTATGATGACGAAAAGTCTGCTTAAAACCCCCTTAGGCCACCTACAAATTACTCCCAGCGCACTCAGCACCAAACAGACAGCCCCGCTCCACGTTTAAACAAACAAACACATAAACAAACAAACAGCTGCTTCTTTGGTAGAGCACGAGATACAGTAGTTGGCTTGTGTTTAGGCACCAAATGGAACTAAAAAAGCACATATTTTAAACAGTAGAAAGTCTCACTGCCCTGTGCGGTCCGCAGCCTCCTGGACATTACCAGGCGCCTCTCCCCCTCTCCCCGAGGTCCATGGCAGCGTGACGTGAGCCAGGGCAGAGCCACGAGGGCCCGCAGGCAGGCGCCCAGCAGGCCCACACACCGTCAGTCTAAATAACGAACCTCTGTAACTCGTTAACAAACTGGGAGCATGGCCAGCCTCTTGCTTTGACATCTAAGCTGCCGTGTGACCTCAGTGGCCAGTTTTAAGGTCTCCACGTTTCCTGGGGGATCCTGTGGCCCGGGGAGAGAAAGGTCACCCTGGCCGATCGCCCACCCCACTCTCCTCCACCTCTGGGAGGGCGCCCCGAGCGTGTGCCTGGAGATGTCGGCGGTGCTGGTGACGCCCACGCCTGGCAGAGCACATCAGAAGAGGCCCTCGCAGGCCCCCGACGCAGGCTGAGGTCTCCCGGGCGGGAATTCTGGTCCTGGGCTCTGGGGGGAGCAGGTTGCCTTGAACCCAAAGACCATTCCCCGTAGAGAGGTGTGGCTGCAAGACAGCCAAGGGAGGCCTTTCTGAGTCTGAGGTCTTGTCCCTACCTGACGCTAGCCTCTAGCTTGAATTATGGGATGAAACCTAAGTCGGATAGGGTCGTTCGTCGTGGGTAATGTCCTCAGAACTCTGAGTTACGGCAGCCATCCAAGGTGAGAGGGCCCAGGCCTCCACAGACACCGGAAAACGCCGTCCCTGGACTGGGATGTGGGTGGTGGGAGGTTTCCTCCATGACTCAAACTCGCATCTGATATTTACTTAACACCCCTGATGCCACAGTGAGGCACGGTGAGAACAGAACCCATCAAGACAGCTGACTGGCAGCGCACGTGGCCGGGGAAAGTGGCTCTGGCCAAAGGAAGCGCATTCATTCCCAAAGCCAGCATGGCCTCGCTCACAGTCCCTCTACCCGTGTAGCCCAAGTCCAACCGTGTTCCGCATCCGCTCCCAGCATTTCTTCCTTACAGACTAGGCAGTGATCACAGGTGAGATGTGCCATTCCTGTCTGTAGTGAAGGCCACTCTGACCATCTGAGGCGATTATGGGCTAAAAGATCCACCTTCGTGCTCCTTCTATGACATTGGACTTGATAAAGGCTCCACCTGGGATTAGCCGATGAAAGGCAGGTCCACATGCCTCAGTGTTCTTGTCTCCACTGCTCAGGGCCTCAGAGCTTACCCTGAGCTCCTGGGATAGGCTAACGAATGGCTATGGCTCTTGGCGTGAAAGGAACCCTCTGCTGAGGTAATAGGACTGGGGTAAGGGTGCTTTTCATCTAAATTTCTGGCCATAATCTATGATGTTGTTGCAATAGGCCGCAATGACAATGCCTCCGCTGCCTTTTGGAGCCTGCTGTTATATATTTTGTGACTCTTCCATTGTCCCCATAGCACAGAAAGCAATGTTATGGCTACGGCTATGGCTTCTCTTCAATGCACAAAGGAGTCATATTCAAATTCTGTCAACAGGGGGAGCTCAGAGGACGGTGTGAAATAGAATTATTCTGATCCGATGAACTTGAAAACAAAAACAGAAACGAAAGGGTTCTGATGTGTACTGCACAATTTTGTTATTATTTGGAAAGTAAGAGGACATACATTCAAATTAATATAAGTAGATAGTGTTAATAAGACTGGTTGATTTTTTTTTACAGTTTTCTGTCTCTAGGGAAATCCAAGGTTTTGTTTTTACATCTATAAGGATGACCATGTATTGAATGTTGAGCTGTCTACATTATTCCCATTTGATTTAGTTCACTTACTAAGAGTTCAGAAGCATTGTGCTTCATCTAGCCAGACTCAGTCAGTATTACTCAGGGATGTCAGGCAGCATGACATGTCAATCACGACGCTCGCTCCAATTCCAGCGAGACGGGCTTTCATTTATCATGTGCTAAGGCTTCCATCAGGAAACATTTATGGGTTTCTAGAAGGTAGGAAGAATAACTCCCACTTTTTTTGGTTTACTAGAATATTCTTAAACTCAAAAGCTCTGTTCATGTGACACCTGGGTGATCAAAGCCCTACCCTACACCAAGGGTCTCCTCAGGAGAAGGCTCAGCACATCTTTGGTGGGGCTGCGAGATCTGCCAAATGATCTCTCCGACAAGATGAAGAGACTGAAGCATTTTGGGAAGAAAAAACGCGGAGGATGAAATCTGACGTGATGGGTCTGTGTGGTTTTGTGGGTGGGTGAGATGGATTGCAGTTGAACGCAGGATTTATAAAGCGCTTTTTCCTTCCGAATAATTCAGAGATGTTGCATAGGCACTGTGAGGTAGAAAGCCAGGAGGCAGGAGCCACACACCGGTCACGCCAGAAGCCAGCCCTGTGCTGTATAGCTGCCCTGTGTGGACGGCATTACGTCTGCAGTGTCTCTGAGCAGAGAGCATTGGGTAGCACTACCATGGTCTCGAAGAGGGGAAAAGTGCAGCATTTCTCTAACGGATCATTTGTCCAGGAATGGCATGTGCGGTCACCGCCAGAATGGACTCAGAGCCAGGTTCTCTCTCACCCTAAATCTGGAGGGCATAGGCATAGGCCCTGGCATCCAGGCCAACGAAACCTATGGTTTCCAAGACCACCACCAGCCCAAGATCCAGCCCCTCTAGCATTTACTGAATCCAGTACTCAGACGGCATCCATCTGTCCTTTTAATCAACTCCTTCAGTGGGATGCAGACCTTAAATGGAAGAGCAAGGTCATTGACACCGTGAAATAACAGAACTGTTTTCACCTGTGGTTTTCACAGCATCTGTCATGATGTTTGAGACTTAACTCTTATTTGTAGAAAGTGAGCAATTTTAAGATTCTTTATAACGAAGGAGTGACAAAGAAAATACGGCACACCTGTGAGATGAAATACAGTCATGTTAAACCACGTTCTTCAAGAGTGTTCGAGGTCATGGGGAGCTGCTTGCCACGTGTTGCTATGTGGAAAAAAAGCGGGCTACGAAGCAATGTATCTAAATATATATAAAAAGTCTAGAATGATGTGAACCAAAATGTGAATAGTCATTTTCTTAGGAGGGTATTATTATAGGTAAGCTCCTCTTTGTTAAAAGAAAATTTCTTATGTTGCCTGCAATGATTGAGCTTTACATTTGCAATCAGAGAAACATGAATTAGACTTTATATCTATGACAATAAAAGTGTAATATGCTAATTAGACCAGACGACCTTCCAGACAAAGCTAGGGCTGTGAGGGAGAAGCCTGTGGGTGGCCAGAAGGAAGCCGGGGTCCTGGGTGCCAGAGGGGAGCCAGTGCCAGCAGCCAGGGGAAGGAAGACCTACGCTTGCACAAATTTTGTGCACTGGGCCTCCAGTCCTATCCAATAAAAGAGTAATATGCAAATTGACCACATCTCCACTACACCCCAAGACACACCCACCAGCCAATCAGAGTGAGTATGCAAATTAACCCAACAAAGATGGTGGTTAATTTGCATATCCTGGTGCAGAAGATGGCATAGAAGGAAGCCAAGCACTGCAGAGGGGACCAAAGCTGTGGAGAAGCAAGCAATTGGGGATGGGGAGAAGGGAGGGAGTGAGGCAGAGGAGACTGGAGGGACCGAGGCAGAGGAGATAGGAGCGAGCAAGGCAGTGGAGAAGGGAGAGAGCAAGGCAGTGGAGAAGGGAGGGAGGCAGCAGAGAAGGGAGGGAGGCAGCAGAGATGGAGGGAGCTTTGCTCAGGTCACAGGAAGCCATATTCTTGCAGGAATCTTCCTGCAACGGGTCTCTAGTAAAAATATAAAAGGCTATTTAAGAGCTTTATAAAAATAAGGTGTTATAGAATTATTTCCTAGAAAAACTCTAGAAGAAAACATTTCCTACCTCGTTTCCTTTGCTTCCGGCGGTGGACTTCATTTCTTTTGGTTGCTTCGAAAAAGAAAACAGTGTTTACACGGAGACACGTTATCAGCTGCATATCAAGTTGGTTGCACCCACATTAGTGATCTTCTTGCTCACAATTCTGACAGTAACCCCGACGTCTTCCAACCCCTGGAACCCGACAGCTGCCCACATCACAGGAAGCAGCTTCCTGTTCGGATGCCAGTTCAGAGGGAGGTTGCCACACCACAAAGACTGTGTTTTCCAGCCAACATTTTGGAAAGAGGAAATCATGCTGGATGGGCTTGAATTTATTCAGCCCGTCTTTGTACCTGGGAGGGGTCATCTGAGCTAGGCCGGGAGGGCTCCCAGACTCTGTGAAGCCCAGGCCAGCTCAGAGGACTGGGGAATGAATGACGGGGTCACCTGCACAGGAAATACCAGGTAACGTTCGAGGACCAGAGGACTTCCCGACTCAAAATGTTCATGATATGGATCACTTACTAAAAAAGACAGCACACAAATGACATCGTGTGCGCCGTCTCACCTGGCTTTGAAAGGAATGAAAACAAAAATAAGGGTGCAAATAGTGGCACCTCAAGGTGGCAGGAGGAAAGGTGATTTTCTCATTTACAAATGTTGACTCTCTTACATTCTCAATCGACTTTCCTATTAAAAGTGATTGAAGTTATTACGCAAAAATACATACTGGAAATGCCCTGCAACTAGAAGAGCAGTGTAAAAACGAAGGTTTGGGCCTTTACTGCTTTACTAATTTATTAGCCAACATGGCCCACTATTAAAAATTCCCCGAGGACCGAAATTAATCCTACGCTGAAAAGTAAGTGCCAGCGATCGGGATGTGTGACATGTGACTCCTCATTACATTCTATTTTACAAGTCTCACGTGGTAGAAGCTCAGTTAAAAGGAAATGCCCTTCAGTCCCGAAGACCGAGCGAAAAACAAACTAAACACAAAAGATGTTAGGCCGGTACCGTTCTGTGAATGCGGATTTTGTATCTTTTAGAAACGAGGCCTTTTGAGGGTGCCTGGGTGGCATCCCAACATTCAGGGACGATACTTCCTAAATGCTAACCAACCCGATGAGTGACAAGTTTCTGGCAAGACCAGCCACAGGGTCCTTGGGAATCCGAACCAGATGCAGAGGGCAAGAAAGAAAAGCACGCAGAGGACTCTAGGTGGAGAGGAAGTGGTGAGCACCAGAAGCAACAGGATGTGGCTGGCCAGGCTTTCTAGACATGCTGAGGTGTGCCCCGCAGCTGTCATGGCAGGAGCACCCTGCCCCCAGCTCATTGGCCTCCAGTGAATGTGCCGCAGCCAGAATCGCTGTTCCTGGATGTCAGTGCTTGAGGGCATTTAAAAAACGAACCCAGGAATGGCTGCCCATTACAAGATGGATTGCTTTTGTCATTATTACCAAAATCTAGGGACCAATTACTCTATACACTGAGTGGCCAGGTTATGACGATCTCTGAACGCATAATAATCTGACCACTCAGTGTGTGTATGTCTGTGTGTGTGTGTGTGTGTGTGTGTGTGTGTGTGTATATATATATACACACACACATATATATATATATATATATATATATATATATATATATATATATGTATATATATGTGTATATATATATATATTAGAGGAGGCCTGGTGCATGAATTCATGCATGGGTGGGGTCTGGCCAGCCTGGCCAGTGGGAAGGGACATGGGCAGTTGGCCAGCCTGTCTGCTGGCCAAACTCCTAGTCAAGGGGACAGTTTGCATATTATCCTACTGGAAACCAATCATTGTCTCACTAATTAGAAAAGTGTGGATAAGGAACTGGAATGGCTGTTCAACCTTGAAGCTCTGAAAGGTCAGAGCCAACCACTCCCTGTCTAATGGAGACAGGGGCAGCTGAAGCAACTTCCCCACCAAAACCATCATGTAAATCCTTACTGATAAGATAATCTGCCTGTTACTGGAATTGCCTGCCTAAGGGCAATGGGTATATCCCAAACCTAAATAAAAAGAATGGCAAGGCCAAAGCAAGGTGTAATCCTCCCATTAGAGTAGAGCTACTGCCTGGCCCCCACTTTCCCAAATTAATATTTTTCTAGACTTTTTAAATTTATGTGTGGCCTTCTCCAGAACCTGAATCCTGAGCCTGGAACCCTGAACCATGCAGGATGTGAAAGGGGTTCCCACATTAGCCTTTTATTACATAGGATGTACACTGAGTGGCCAGATTATTATGCGTTCAGAGATCGTCATCATCTGGCCACTCAGTGTATATATTTAGGTATGACTTCCCTGGTAAGAACTCGGACCTGGTTCAGCTTCGGTGTTCCTCCTCCCATCTTAAATTCTTTCCTGATGGCATGTTGTTATTGCTCACCACATCCTTTCATCTCACAGAAGACACAGGAAGAAACAACATGCATGGGGTTCCAAGGCCTATCGGTAAAGACGTATTTGATTTGAGAAAGAATATAGAAGCTTGTGTGAATTTCCTGGGCACGGGTACTCACCAAGTGTCGGAACTCCACCGAGAGGCTCCCATTGGAAGATTCTTCGATGGACATGGCTTTGACATGCGTTCCACAGAGCACGAACCTGCGGTTACTGGGGGAGAAATCTCAGCTGTTAGCATGGTCTTGGGAAAACATATTTATGACAACAACAGAAAGTTCTAAAGTAGCTCTAAACCCATTTGGCTCAGTGGATAGAGCATCGGCCTGTGGACTGAAGGGTCCCAGATTCAATTCCCGGTCAAGGGCATGTACGTTGGTTGCGGGCACATCCCCAGTAGGGGGTGTGCAGGAGGCAGCTGATCGATGTTTCTAACTCTCTATTCCTCTCCCTTACTTTCTATAAAAAATCAATAAAATATATATTTTTTAAAAAGTTCCAAAGTAAAGGACTTACCTTAGAGTTGAAACATTCCTGCAAACACAAGAAGATTTTTTAAAAATAAGTGATGTGACAGACTTAGCAAAACTTTTTATACTACTTTAGAGGATAATATGTAAACCTTCATTTCCAGTGTTTAGAGAAAAATTTTAAAAATAAGCCCTCATTGAAATTCTGTTACATAGCTGCACTTCAAAGCCCAATATTTAAAGTGCACAGAGATGTAATGTTAGAGAAATAAATATAAACGATTGAAATTATTCTATAAAATAAGTTCTTTTTAAAGAGTCTTATTTTTAAAGCTTCAAAATGAAATTAGATACTCACTTGTCAATTGATGCTTTCACCTTTACCTGGTAATTTAGTTCCGGCAATTTTATTAATAGCCTGGAAAGACACATAAATAAAGAATCAAAGGTAAAAATCCCAAGTTCTAAAAGCCTTTTTTTTTTTTACATTTAGAGATGTCGATATATTTATAGCATATACATATAAATCAAATTACATCATCTCCCATTATGTTAGTATGTTTTAAACATGTCCAACTCCTCTTCAGTTCTCCATGTTGCTAATACTGACATCAACCACTTAATATATTGACAAACACTTGGCGAGGGTTTCCATATTGCTGTAGTTGATGTGTGTTGGAAAATACCTTGGTTAGGTCAGAAAAATAGCTATATATTTTGGTTCAAGCCAAAATTTGGGTTAAATGTGTAAACATAAGAAAAATCAAAGTCGAGACTATGTAGAGGAACTAAGATAGCGGCAAAGGTAAAACACCTATCTTGCCGTCATAATCAGCAATTTTAATACTACAACTTAACGAAAGAACAAACACCTTCCAGAATCACCAGAAAGCTCGCCGAGTGAAAATTCCACAAATAAAAGTGAAGATAAGACACTGTGACTCGGAGGAGCAGCGGCGAACAGCGTTGAAAGATTCGCACGGAGAGAGGTCTGGAGTGCGCGCCGCGGAGTGGACGGGTGGCTGAAAACCGGCCAGTTTTCTCGAAGGAGGAGACAAAGACGTCCCACTGGACTGATTCTCCAGCTCTGGGCGAAGTCCAGAGAACCCACTATCATACGGGGTGAAAACTGGACAGTGGGAGGACATGCCGAAGCTCGGGTGCTGCCGGGTCTGCTGGCTTGTGGAGAAGGCAGCTTGCGTGCGAACAGCTCAGCTGCGTGATGGTGCAGAGAGCACTTTGCGACTTGTCTCTCATTCGGAAAACCGTCAGTCTGCTTTGTTTTACGACCCTGGGTGAGACATTGCGCATGCAAAGTCATTTGGGGAGAGTCTGAATTCCCTGGCAGCCGGTGGAGCTTGGCAGCGGCTCTCTCTCAGAGGTGCTGGCGGCCATTGCCCCTGGCACAGAGTCCCTGGGGCCGCATAGGGCGGAGCTAACGCTGTCTGCTTGGCCCAGAGACTCCGCCCATCCAACCTGAGCACAGCTGAGCTTCACAGACAATTGGCCTGGAGGTCAACCCTCTAAGTGCTAACAAGGATTAACTGAGCTTAACTTCAGCAAGACTGTGCAGCCCATATCCACCTCAGGTAACCAGGGAGGCTGAGCCACTGTCCCTAGTAGGAAGTCTACCACACAAAGCTAATTGACCAACTCAGGGAAGCAGCCACCATGCAGAGACATGGAAAGAAATCAGATGTGAAAGAAATGGAGGAAAAAAAACGACTGGACATGGAATTCAAAACCACGGTTATAGGGTTTTTCAAGAGGCTCCAACAAAAGGTCGAGGCCTATAAGGAAATAAGCAAGACCACAAAGGAAATGAATGAGTCCTACAAGGAAATGAACAAGACCCTCAAAGATATGAATGAGACCTGCAAGGAAATAATCAAGACCAACATGGAAATGAATGAGTCCTACAAGGAAATGAAGGAGACTCTCAAAGATATAAAGGAGACTCTCAAGGATATGAAAAAGGACCAACCAGAAATTAAGCATACACTGACTGAAACAAAAAATGTTATACAAAGACCTAAAAGTGCTCTGGAGCACCCCAAGAACCAAGTTCAAGATTTGAAATACAAAGAAGTAAAATCCACTCAGCTGACAAAGCAAGAAACCAAAAGAATCCAAAAAATTGAAGATAGTGTAAGGGGCCTCTGGGACAACCTCAAGCATACCAACATCTGAATTATAGGGGTGCCAGAAAAAGAGAGAGGTCAAGACAATGAAAACCTATTTGAAGAAATAGTGACTGAAAACTTCCCACACCTGGTGAAAGAAATTGACTTAAGAGTCCAAGAAGTGCACCGAACCCCAATATATAGGGACCCTAAGAGGACCACACCAAGACACATCATAATTAAAATGCCAAGAGCAAAAGACAAAGAGAGAATAATAAAAGCAGCAAGAGAGAAACAGTTGGTTACCTATAAGGGAGCACCCATACGATTGTCAGCGGATTTCTCAACAGAAACGATGCTGGCCAGATGGGAGTGGCAAGAAATATTCAAAGTGATGAACAGCAAGAATCTACAACCAAGATTACTCTATCCAGCAAAGCTATCATTCAGAACTGAAGGTCAGATGAAGTGCTTCGCAGATAAGAAAAAGCTAAAGGAGTTCATCACCACAAAACCAACATTATATGAAATGCTGAAAGATATTCTTTAAGAAGAGGAAGAAGAAAAAGGTAAAGATGAAAATTATGAACAACAAATACACATCTATCAACAAATGAACATAAAAATCAAGTGAATTGATAGGCTGTTGAACAGGATAGACTGGTGAATATAACAGAGACATGGACATAGAGAGGGAATGGACTGACAATTCTTGGGGAGAAAAGGGTTGTGGGAAGTGCAGCAAGAGACTGGACAAAAATCTTGCAACAATGGGAGAGGACAGTGGGAAGGGGAAGTGAGGGTGGAGGGTGGGATAGGTACAGGGTGGAGGGGAGCTATAGGGGGATAAAAAGGGGAAACAATGTAATTAATAAACTGAACAATAAAGATTAAAAAAAAAAAGAAAAATCAAAGTCTATTGATATGGCTTCATTTTATTCTTGTACTCGAGGTCCAGAACACTACATTTGTGCACTGGGGGGAGGGGGGCAGGTTGTCTCTTAGCCGGGCCTGCACCCTCTTTCAGTCTGGGACCCCTCGGGGGATGTCCACCTGCTGGCTTAGGCCTGCTTCCCGAGTGTGCCCAGCTTCTGACTGAGTGGTGCTCTCCCTGTGGGAGTGCACTGACCACCAGGGGGCACTCCTGCATTAAGCATCTTTCCTCTGGTGGTCAGTGCACATCATAGCGACTGGTTGTTTCACTGTCCGGTCAATTTGCATATTAGCCTTTTATTATATAAGATTTTAAGAACACATTTTGTAAGCTTACCAAAATGAAATGTTTTGATGGTAAAAATATCGAGAAAGACCAGGCCTCTGGTAAAATACGGAAAATTCACACTTCAATGCATTTGCAATCTTTAAACATATTCTATTTAAGTAACAGCAAAAATGTTCATAATTTAAGAAGACGTAATTTCAAATCAAGTGATTATAGATCAGAATGACTTTCTTTAATCCCTTAATCTGGTGAGGGCCCCTTTTTTCTTTTGCTTTCTCCATCTTTCCTGCACTGCATCCTCTCTCATAGGTTCAGTTCAGTTTCTCAGATAATCACTCACTCACTCATCCATTTACTTATACCCTCCTCTCAATTTCATCCATTCACTCAACATGTATTGAGCTCCTCATACATATTCATTATGTGGTCTAGGCACTGGGGTACTGGGGTAGGAGAGACTGGGAAAGGCAGAGGTGTGGACACGGCTCTCCATAAAGGGAAGAAGTCCAGTCACATCTATGGAACATAGAGAACGGTGGGGCAATGTAGGTACAGGTTTTGAGTAAGAACAATTCTGGGCACGTTTCATGCAGGGCTGTTCTTGGAAACATGGTCTGGGGCGTTCTGACTCAATCCTTTGACCTTTGTAAATTATCCCTCTTGCCATTTCATAGTATGTGAAGAATTGTTAATCTCCTCATAGATTGTGGGTCCTATGTGACCACAGTCAGGGCAGGCAGGAACGAGGAAGTTTTAGATGAAAAAGATTTGTCCTTGTGATTCGATCCGCCTGCTTTACTCCAGGTGGCGATTGTGAATTAGATAAACAGAATAAAAGACATGAGGTCGCAGAGTTCGGGGCCAGTTGCTGATTGCAGCTGGTCCTCCATTACCGCTCCTCTTTATGCATCTTTCCTGACTCTGGCTGTGTCATTCTCTGTCTTCGACATGATCACCAACAGAGCAACTGATGGGCACTGGGGACATGTAATCACAGATACTACTAAACAGATGAACGAAAGGTGGGTAGAATGTTGTGAAAGTCCCTTCAATGCCCCGCAGCAGGCACAGGATTGAAGTCAGAGTTTGGACTAGGAGAAGTGTGCAGTGCTGGTAGCAAGGGTTGGCATGCAATGAGGCTGGATGGTTTCCCTCTCTGCCTTCCTCTCTACCCCTCTCCAGGAAGGGATCGGATTCACGTGATGACTTGAAGGGAGTCTCCTGGTATAGAAGAAGGCAGTGCATTGGCAGAGAGGGGTTTGAGGGGAAAACCTGAATACTAAGGAAAGGTTCATCTTTTCGGACGGTGGGGAACAGGGTACAGAGAAGACAAATGGGGACTCGGCGGTCAGGGAGAAGAGAAGAACAGAACCCTTACGCCAGGAACTGAAGGCCTTTGTCTCATGTGCCCGGTCCAGACGGCATGCTAGGTGGTGCCATTCAGGGACCTCTTCCCTCAGAACTCTGTGTCCGCAGTCCCCACCCACCTCCCTTTTTGTTCCAGAGTATCTTAGACTTAACATATCATCTATGGGCGTGTCTCAAGGAAAAGCAGGATGCCCACTACCCCTCGAATTTTACTTCCCTTTAGTGTTGTTGTCTTCTGGGTTACATACAGATGAGAGGATGAAGAATAAACCATTTTTGAAAATGATAAAGTTTTAAAAGGAACTTGGCCTTGGCTTTCATTCTTAAGTCTTGGTGCGAAATTCACATAAGGAAACGATCAAGAATTGTGTGCAAAATTCACACAAGGAGGGCTTTTGAAATGCAAATGGAAGACAAATGCCTTCCTTCCCTGTAAAAATTCAGAGGTGATGAATGTTAACCAAACTTACTACGATGATCGTTTTGCAGTTTCTGAATGTCAAGTCATTATGCCGCACACCTTAAACGTATACTAATTACACTAATTACATCTCAGCAGAATGGAAACAATAACATAAAAATGGAGTTCCAACAGTGACATGGGATCCAGGGCCCTATGATGGCATCCTATTTCACCTTGGCAGCATCACCTCTTGTGTTAACCTAGAATTTCAGCTTTCTGGAGGTGAATGGTGATGAGTGGTTTAAAACTGTGGGGCCCTGGAGATGGAAGTACGATGCAAAGCCTTAGAATGTTGAAAGTCAAACTCATGGTTTTAAGTGCCATGAGGGACAACGCTACATTTTGGTTGTTCCCGCTAATGGAAAGGATCGAATGCGTCGATAAAGCAACACTAACACACAAGTTATATCCTATATAATAAAAGTCCAGCGACCAAACGGCGGAACAACAGGTCAACCAGTTGCTATCATGCGCACAGACCACCAGGGGGCAGATGCTCAATCTAGGAGCTGGCCCCTGGTGGTCACTGCGCTACCCCAGGGGGACCACTGCTCGGCTGACTGCTGCTCCCCCTGTCAACCCTGGGCCGCCGGGCAGGAACCAGGCTGCGATGGTCACTTCCTTGTCCTGGGCTCCCCCTCCTCGTTCCCTGCCGCCCCCTCCGGATGCCTGCAGAGCTGACCCGCACAGGCTGGGAGGCGGGTTTGTGGGACTGAGGCCTGCTCTGCTGGCTTTCTTCGTGCTATTGGCCCTGAGCCTGGCCCCGACCGGGTCTCCTGGGGAGGCGAGTGCTCCAGCTCCACGGAAGATACTGGACCAGAGAGCAGCCACTCAGAGGCTGGGTCCACAGCTGTTCAACTGACCAGGATGAGTGGCGCTCTCACAGCGGCTGATTCCTGCAGGCCACGCCCCCCACCAGTGCACGAATCCTGTGCCAGGCCCCTGGTCCGTAAGTAAGTGTAGACTGAAAACATGCGGTGTTGAGTGTTTTCTCAGAAAATCGAATAGGCTGGGTACTGGTAACACAGGGGGAGACCATGCCATGCATTTCCAGAATAGGTCATTTGAAGCTTTCCCTATTCTGTTCCCGGTCTGTCCTCTTCACCACTCCTCCTGCTCACAGGCATAGGCCACGGACCTCGGGAGTTGTACCTCCTCAGGCTTCCCCCCTGCAAACCTGCTCTCGGCTCCTCTGCTGTCCCCTGCCGGCCTCCCTCAAGGGCTGCAATGCCTCCTCCAGCCTCTGTGGTCCTCGCTCACAGTGAGCTTTCCAGCCACTCATCCCATGTGCTCCATGGGATTGCCGGCTGCCGTGTAAACACCTCCTCATCGTCACACTTTCTACAAGCAGCCTCGCCTTCACAGTCTTGTGGGTGCTGACCGCAGCTTAGCGGGGCGATCGGGGGGGGGGGGCGCTCAGTGTGGAATGGGTGGAGGAAGGCACAGGGGGAGACACTGGCCTGAATCACACAGCGACTGGGGCTCCCTGAGCACGTGAGCCGATAGAAGTCATGAGCTGATAGAACGCGTTCTGCCTACCTGAGCTTGACTGTGAACTGGATGAGCGTTTTAAGCACCATCGGCCTCTGGGGGTGGGTCGGCATGCAGGGCTGTCGTTCGACCACAAAGGAGCTAGATTCAGAGGAAACAGAGCCACTCACACACGGAACACCTTGACAGGCTTCAAACCACAGAGGAACAGGATGCTGTCCTCCTCTGAGGTCCATGTTCGCCCCTCCCCCCACCCCGCAGAAGATATTCAACCCCCCGCCCCCCCGCAAAGCTCAGCTCTCCCCAAAGATGCCCCACAAATAATCACCAGGAGACGGAACAGCCTGAAGACCATCTCTATGTAACAGCAGTAATTCATTCTCCATTGTTAGCACTGAGTCAAGAATAAAAGCCCTGTCTATTTTTATCCTACTAAACATGACGTATAAAGTTCATTTCATGCCATTTTTGAAGTAGATAGTAGGATTTCTGGTACATACTATTATATATATATATATATATATATACACACACACACACACACACACACACACACACACACACACACTAGAGGCCTGTTGCATGAAATTTGTGCATAGGGTGGGGGGTTGGTGGATGGGGGGTGTCCCCCAGGACTGCTGGCTCCTAACTGCTCACCTGCCTGCCTCCCTGATTGCTCCTAACCGCTTCTGCCTGCCAGCCTGATCACCCCCTAACCACCACCCTGTTGGCCTAATTGATGTCTAATTGCTCCCCTGCCAGCCTGTTTGCCCCCAACTTCTCTCTTCTGCCGGCCTGGTCACCCCTAACTGCCCTTCCCTGCAGGCTTGACTGCCCACATCTGCCCTCCCTTATAGGCCTGGAACCTTCCACTGCCCTCCCCTGCTGGCCCGATCGCCCACAACTGCCCTCCCTTGCATGGCCTGGAACCTCCTAACAGTCCCCCTCTGCTGGCCATCTTGTGGTGGCCATCTTGTGTCCACATGGGGGCAGGATCTTTGACCACATGGGGGTGGCCCTCTTGTGTGTTGGAGTGATGGTCAATCTGCATATTACTCTTTTATTAGATAGGATATTTTTGGATGAGCTTATAAACAAAAATATGTTCTCCAGCCTTCATTTCTTAAGAAATCCTCTTTTGCTAAATGTTGACAAAGGAGCTTCAGGTGGGGGATGTGCTTGGCTCATGGAAAATGGACTCAGTTGTGGGGGTGGTGGGGGGATGAGTAGTGGAGACCAGAAATGTTTCTGGAACTCTCTGGAGCTTTATGCTGCTCACCCCAAGGCTCTAGGTCCCTACGACCCTTCACCTTAACGCCCCAAACCCAGGGAGGTCCCTTCCACCACACAGGACAGCCACACTCACCTCTTGAAAAGGCTGTAGATCAGGAAGGTGACTCTCTCCAGCAGGTGGGGCCTCTGCACGGGGATGGGGTCCCCCTCGTACGTCACCTTGGACGACTGCTCCTCCAGCTTCTCCAGCTGCCGTTTGAGCTGGAACAGGCTCTCTGCCAGCAGGGTGAAGCTACGGACGCAAAGGATAGTCAGAGGGAGTTTCCCAGCCATCTACTGTTGTTTTCTATCTGCTGTTTTTAAAAATATATATTTTATCGATTTTTTTTTTTTTTTTTTACAGAGAGGAAGGGAGAGGGATGGAGAGTTAGAAACATCGACGAGACAGAAACATCCATCAGCTGCCTCCTGCACACTCCCCACCAGGGGATGTGCCCGCAGCCAAGGTACATGCCCTTGACCCTGACCGTCCCTTAGCCCTGACCCCTGCTTTTCTGACATAACGTTCACTCCCCACGAGGGTGCAGGAAGAGGTGCCTCCTCCCTCCCCCGCATCCCATGGATGTGGAAGGTGCACCATTTCCTCGCTGCCTTTGCTGTTCACCCTGTTTTCCTAACAGCGGACACAGGCGGGCGAGAGATTGAGGTCTCACTCCAGGGAAGCCAGGGCATTTCTACAGAGCCCAGGCCTCTGCTTTCCTGGGGGAGGTGCTGCCTGCAGCGCTGCAGTGCCAGTCCCCTGCCCCCCTCCAGCGGGACTGTGCGGAGCTGTTCCCTTCGAAAACAGGATTAGGTTCTGCGAACAGCTTCCTTCTCTTTGAGCGCATTCCCTACGTTCTCTTTCCGCACGCTGGCTTTCCTCTCTCTCCCAACCCGAAGCACTGCCTCTGAGCCTGAGCGCAGACGCTGTCTGAGTCCTGGGACACTGCTCATGGAAGCGCAGACACAGCCTGTTCTGGAAAGCACAGACTAACGCTGAGCTCTGACGTCTTAAGACACGCCTTTAAAACAGATACCTTCTCAAGCGCTTGAAGCTAGTGCTTCCGATGTCCTTAAAGAAACCTTGTGGACTGCTGGTTTCAAAAAGGCATGAGTCTTTTTGGTTCGTTTGTCCTCACCGAGACTATGTCTCTCTGTTGTTTAAAATATATTTTCATTGATTTCAGAGAGGAAGGGAGAGGGAGAAGGGGACAGAAAATCAGTGATGAGAATGGGGGCTTGACTCCCTCCTGCACGCCCCACGCTGGGGATGGAGCCCGCAACCTGGGCCTGAGCCCTGATGGGGATCGATCCCTGGCCTCCTGGTTGCTAGGTCAGCGCTCAACCACGGAGCCATGTGGGCGGGGCCCGAGGATATTTTCCTATTGGTTTTTAGAGACAGAAATATCAATGGGAGAGAAATATTGATTGGAGAGAAATATCAATGGGAGAGAAACATCAAAGGGAGAGAGATGTCGATGGTAGAGAGACATCGATGGGAGAGAGACATCGGTGGGAGAGAGACATTGATGGGTTGCCTGCTGCATGCGCCTCAGCCAGGGCCCGGGCCAGGGAGGAGCCTGCAACTCAGTCAGGTACATGCCCTTGACCAGAATCGAACCCAGGACCCTTTCTGTGTTGAGCGGCTTTCTCCGGCGGAGCCACGCTGACCGTGGGCACATCCTGTGGGTGTCCCTAGAACGGAAGTCCCCGGCCTCACCAGTTCTGGAGCTGGTCCAGCCCGCTGTGCAGGGGTCCCCCGATGCAGGCCACCTGCTGCCGCCGCTTCCAGTCCTGCAGCTCCTCCGCCAGCATGCTGCTCATCAGCAGGTCCGTTTCGCCGACTATTTGGGTCAGCTTGCTGAGCGCTTCCTGAAAACAGAGGGGCCAGCTGAGGAGATGCTCAGGAGGCACAACCTGAGGCACTCATCACTCCACCTAGAGAGCAATGCGTCTGACCGCGACCACTTTCCGTGGGCCGTCACGCTGCCTTTGCCAACCTGAAGGTATTGCGGTCAAATAAAGTCACAAAAGCAAAGCCCAGCCCAGGGAACATTCTCTTCATGTCTCAGAATACGCGGAGACTGTCATAGAGTGGTGAGTCCTGTGACAATCCCATATAATAAGAGCCTAATATGCAAATTGTCCCCTCAACCATGAGTTTGACTTGTCACTATTACGTGTGCTGACCACCAGGGGGCAGCACACAACTTGGCGGCCATCAGCAGCACTGGCAGTGGGTGGCAGTGGAGGTGCTGCCAGCCCCAATGGTCCCCGATGAGAGCAGGACTGCAGTGGGATGGTAAGGCAGGTAAGCAGGCAGCACCAGACAAGGCAGATGCAAGCAGGGCCAGATCACCCCCCCCCCCCCCCCAATCACCCTGCAGATGACAACCAGCAGTGGCAGCGGGGAGGGAGCAGGTTGCCACCTGGCTCCCAGGCACTGAGGGAGCTGGTCAGGGGCCCGATGACTCAGGAAGAGGAGGGTATGGGGATCCCGGGGTCCCGGTGCTGCCTGGAACCTGCCCTTCCACACCAGACGCTCATGCTTCGATTGCCAGCCAGGCCTAGGGGGGTCACACCTGTGCACAAATTTCATGCACTGGATCTCTAGTATGGAATAAGGCCATATAACAGCTTTTAAAAATATTTACACATTGAATTGATATTCTTTTAAGCATGTTTATGCATTTATTTTAGAATGTGCCGATGAAGCCAAAACCGGTTTGGCTCAGTGGATAGAGCATCGGCCTGTGGACGGAAAGGTCCCAGGTTTGATTCCGGTCAAGGGCAGGTACCTTGGTTGTGGGCACATCCCCAGTAGGGGGTGTGCAGGAGGCAGCTGATGGATGTTTCTCTCTCATTGATGTTTCTAACTCTATCCCTCTCTGTTCCTCTCTGTAAAAATATCAATAAAATATATTTTAAAAAAAGAATGTGCTGATGAAAATGTGAGCCTTTCTGTGTTAGTTGTTAGTACTTTAGCTGGATTTTGGAAGGTATAGTGGAGAAGTA
Source organism: Antrozous pallidus (assembly GCA_027563665.1). Lineage (NCBI taxonomy): Eukaryota > Metazoa > Chordata > Mammalia > Chiroptera > Vespertilionidae > Antrozous > Antrozous pallidus. The sequence continues at coordinate 1,157,697 of CM050508.1, read as the reverse complement.
TAACTGTTAAAGGCCTAGGAATTCCTACCCTGGCTTTGCCACAAGCCATATGAATCTGGATAAACCAATGAACTCTGCTGGAACTTGAGCTTCTCATCTAAGCAATTATTTCTAAGATTCTTTCTCTCCTTAAAATCTTACTCCTAAAGTTGAACAAGATGGCATGCATCAAACATGTAGTATGCTTTTATTATGCATTAAACATTAAGTTTATCTTGCATTAACTATCAGCATGTTTAAAATCTATAATAAAAGCATAATATGCTAATTAGACCAGACAGCCGAACGACCTCCCAGATGTCATTCCGGACAATCCTTCCTGATGGGGCGATCAGGCAGGCAGGCAGAGTGATTAGGGGCATCAGAAAGGCAGGCAAGTGGTTAGGGGCGATCAGGTAGGCAGGCAGAGGCAGTTAGGGGTGATCAGGCAGGCACACAAGTGGTTAGGAGTGATCAAGGAGGCAGGCGAGCCCTGACCTGTTTGGCTCAATGGATAGAGTGTCATCCTGTATACTGAAGAGTCCCAAGTTCGATTCTGGTCAAGGGCATGTACCTTGGTCGCAGGCACATGCCCAGTAGGGAGTGTGCAGGAGGCAGCTGATTGATGTTTCTCTCTCATCGATATTTCAAACTCTCTCTCTCCCTTCCTCTCTGTAAAAAATCAATAAAATATATTTTTTAAAAAAGGAAGCAGGCGAGTTGTTAGGGGAGATTAGGCAGGCAGGAAGAGTGTTTAGGGGTGATCAGGAAGGCAGGCAGAGGGGTTAGGGGTGATCAGGCAGGCAGGCAGGTGAGTGGTTAGGAGCCAGCAGTCCCAGATTGCGAGAGGGTGCAAGCCAGGCTGAGGGACCCCTTTCCCCCTCCCATGCATGAACTTCGTGCACTGGGCCTCTAGTCTGCTATTTAACTGTTTACGTTTATAATTTAGGGTAAAATAAGCTTCATATTTACTTGTGCTAACACAAATTCCTGCGTAAAAATTGGAAAGGCACTTTCAGAAATAAAATACTAGTTTATCCTACTTAATAAAATAGGGCTTATGGAAAATTGAAATAGAGATGTTTCCTCTCTTTTAAAATAGTCCGTTGAGCCAGAGAAAAATTCCCTCCTCTCCTTGGAGGAGATTAGATAGAAAAATTCAGTCTGCACTAAACTATCTGGAAACCCAGCCCGACGTCATTTTTTTCCAGCATGGAAACGGGAACCCTTAACTTTCCAATAAAATGTTGGTATTTTCGAGGAATAGTTTACATATTTAGTTATCCCCGGGTGGTGGGACCCATCTCAGCATCTGATGTACAGCGGCTCAAAGAGTCAGCTCTGAAACAGCGGCGCATCAAAGAGCAGGTGAAATGTTGACCTGGGCATGACTGGTGGCCACGGCCAACCTGCCACGCGAGCAGGAGAAGCAGACTGCGGAGCAAGGGTGTCAAACGCGCACCCCAGCTTTGTGAACGCAGAGGCGCAGCAGGCCTTGGGGCCCCTTCCTGGGGACGCTGCCATTTCTTCACTCGGCATACGTGGAGCGCGGCAGGTCCAAGGCCTCGGTTCTCTCCAGTGGGACTAGATGCAGGAGAAGGAGAAAAATAGCCGACAGCCATGCTTATAGCTCGCCACTGACCTTCCTCTTGAAGTCGAGGCTGTTGAGCATTTCTTGCAGAGTCAACACCTCCTGACTCATCATGGCGTTGTTCTTGTCACCCTGATCTGCGGAGGAAGAGAGAGCAGGACTTAGGGTTTCTCCGAGGCCAAGGTATGGGCCCTGAAGGCCAAATCGGGGGTGGGGGGGGAGGAGCCTGGAAGTCAGTCTGTTCCCTCTACCGGGAGGGATCCCCTCCCAGCATGGAGAGAGGGGCTCTGTCGCAGACCTCCATAGAAGACCGTGCTCCTTTGGGGAGAGAGAAGACACAGAAGTCTGTATCGTGGATTCCCTATCAGACACAGCCACGTCGATGCTGACCCGGTTGGCTGGCATAAGCAGGAAGGGAGGGGCCTCCCCGGTGCCCATGGTTAAACCGTATTTGACTCCTCCTGGTGCTCTGCCTTGTACCTGGCAGCTGGGAGAAGCTGCCCGGTGGAGTTAGCATTTGTCTCCTTGGTCTCATGATCGAATAACAAAGACTAAGTCCTTAACTCCCCCCCTCACCCCCTTTTATTTTTACAGAAAGGCTAGCCTCGCTGTGAAACTAGAAGCGGGAAAGAGTTGCAGATTTTCAAAACATCTCTAACGGGAAAGAAAACCAAAGGATGTATCCTCCTAAATGGAAGGAGGATGTGCAAGGAGAGTTGCATTATTTAATTTAAACATCAAGTTTTATTGGTATAGAGCAGTGGTCGGCAAACTCACGAGTCCACAGAGGCAAATACCAACAGGACAACGACAGACATGTCTTTGGAGAGCCAATTTTTTTTTTTTAACTGAAACTTATTCTAACGCCACTTGGTCAAAATAGACTCGCCCAGGCCGTGGTATTTTGTGGAAGAGCCACCCTCCAGGGGCCAAAGAGCCGCGTGTGGCTCGCGAGCCGCGGTTGGCCGAGAGGAAGCGATGGTTCCTACCAACCACTCACATCCATGGGAAGTGAATGCGGGAACGCGGGTCTGATGCGTGTATTTGAAAAAGAGGGACCAGGACAGAAGTTGGTCAAATTCCCTATAAAACAGCACTGATAGCCCCCAAAGGCATCCCTGGTTGCTTTATTTATTTTAAAATGCATTTTTGTTGGTTTCAGAGAGAAAGGGAGCGGGAGAGAGAGAGATAGAAACATCAATGATGAGGGAATCGTTGATCGGCTGCCTCCTGCACGCCCCACACTGGGGATGGAAGCTGCAACCCCGGCATGAGCCCTGACCAGGAATCGAACCGTGACCTCCTGGTTCATAGGTTGATACACAACCACTGAGCCACTCTACCTGGCCCTGGTCGCTTTAATTCACAAATTCACTAACTCTTAAACCCCAATGTGCAGCAAAATCTTGGTTATATAGCATTTCATCAACACAACACTTCATTAGCTAAATTTTCCCATCTGCACAACCAAGGAAAGAAATCATTTTCCATGTGGCTTTCATTCCATAGCATTTAGAGCCAAGAAAACAAACACTTGATTTAAATGATACGATGATTATTTTTTTCCTTCAGAATTCTCCTGGGGCACTGAAAGATATTAAATTAACTCTATATTAATGCAATATATTAATGCAATATATTAAGTTCAAAGTAATTTTATCATTTAATGTATTCTGTTATATTCTAAGTAGAGGCCTGGTGCATGAAATTCATGCATGGGTAGGGTCCCTAGGCCTGGCTGATGATCAGGACGATTAGGGACTTCCTTCGTTCTGCGCCTCGCACGTCATAGCGAGCGATCAAACTCCTGAGGGGACACTTTGCATATTGGCCACATATATATGTGTGTGTGTGTGTGTGTGTGTGTGTGTGTGTGTATATGTATCCTATCTAATAAAAGATTAATATGCAAATTGACCACACCTGTGCCACACCCACAAGCCATGCTCACCAGCCATGCCCACCAGCCAATCAAAGCGAGTATTCGAATTAACCCAACCAAGATGGACGTTAATTTGCATATCTAGGCCCAGAAGATGGCATAGAAGGAAGCCAAGCACTGCAGAAGGGAGCAAAGCTGCAGAGAAGCAAGCAAGTGGAGCGGGGGAGAAGGGAGGGAAGCAGGCAGGGTGGGAGAGAAGGGGGGAACAAGGCAGAGGAGATGGGAGGGAGAGAGGCAGCAGAGAAGGGAGTGAGGCTCAGGCTGGAGGAAGCCCTATTCTTGCAGGAATCTTCCTGCACCAGGCCTCTAGTATATATATAATTGTCAGAATTGATACCTCACATACGAAAGTTAGGGTGAGGCTGCTTTCAATGAACTGTAAGGCTTGATGAAGTTTTCAGCCCTTAAATTGCTTTAGGATTGTGTAGCCCTTTGACAATCTGATAAAACCCATGTTTGTGTCATTTCTTCTGAAGGAAAACATTGATATTCAAACAATGTATAAACATTTTAAATAGCACTTCATGGGAGTCAAGTCATCCTGAGGATGCCAGAAGAACATATCGCTCCTTACCTGTGCCAGGAAAAACTAGATTCCTAATATCTTCTTTTATTAAAAAAATATTTTTATGGATTTCAAGAAGAAAGAGACAGCCGGATAGAAACCTCGATGAGAGAGAGGCTGATCAGCTGGCTCCTGCACACCCCCTACTGGGGATGGAGCCTACAAACCGGGCCTGTGCCCTGATTGGGTACCAAACCATGACCTCCTGGTTCATAGGTCGATTCTCAATCACTGAGCCGCACTGGCTGGGCTAACAATGATTCTTTAAAGGAGAGATTTAGATCCAATTTGTTTTAAAATTATTTTAAAGTAATTTTAGAATTTAAAGGATAATAGAGTTCCCATGTAAATCCTCTAATGTCTTACAATGATCAAAGCCAATACATTAGCACAGATACAATCCCATAGACTAATCCAGACCTAATTTGAATTTCTCTAATTGTCCCACTAAATACAACTCACTTTAAATGACCCATTATTGTAAATCTGAAACCTAGCAAATAGTCTTATTCTTCCCTTCCATTTCTTAAAAAAAAATCTAACTTCAATGTTTAAAGACAATGTGATAAATAAATATCAGTATCCTTATCGTTTGATATTTATATAACTATTAAAATTATGTTTTGAAGATTTTTTTTATGAAATGGGGAAACACTTAAAACTTCAAACCGAAACATACATAATTATGTATAGGATTACCTCAGTATTTTGCAAATAAACAGATATGTGTGTCTTTGAACAAACAGGACAATGGCATGAAGGAACTATACTACCATTTTGACTATTTATCTGCAGGTAGTGGGAATGTGATTTTTATTTTTTTATTGCTTTTGCCTATTTTTTATTTTTATTTTTATTTTTTTTATGATTCCATTTATTTTATTTTAAGAGAGGAAGGAAGAGGGAGAGATAGAAACATGTTGAGAATCACTGATGGGCTGCCTCCTGCACGCTCCACATTGGGGATCAAGCCTCCAACCCAGGCCTGTGCCCTGACTGGAAATCAAACTGGTGACCTTCTGGTTCATGGTCAATAACCCTGGGACACACTGGCCAGGCACACATGACTCCATTTATATGAAATGCTCAGAATAGGTAGAACCAGAAACAGAATATGGACTGGTGGTTTCCAGGCCCGGGATAAACTCAAACCCTCACAAACGCAGGGTCATGACCCATACCACTGATGAGGTGCTCCAGGAGCAATTCCAGGCAGCTGCCCGTCTAAATGTCCACCTGCCACCCAGCCAGAGCAGAGCCAGGCGTCTCACTGAAGGATGACACTTGGGGCCAGGCATCCCAAGACCTAAGGAACGTTCATTTGTTCGGCAGCTCACACCCCCTCTGCTGACCTCACCCTCACAACAAAGCCGTTGTGTTGAGTGCTGTTCACCGGGGTAACGCAGTAAGGCACGGGCAGCCTCCGGAGGTGTGGGAGATTCTGAATCGTGCACCTGCTGCCCTCTGCAGAACAAGCTGCGAGAAAGTTGGGCTTACTGCTTGCCATGTGGACAGGGGAAAAGGGCATCGGCTGGAGGGAGACCATGAGGGCCAGAGACTGGCAAGAGGTCCCCCCTGGGCACTGGCTGGTATCTACACCCACTGCCAACGTTCCCAACTCCACACCTGACCCGCCAGAGTGAAGGGGCGAAACTCTTTATTAAGGCACATGAGCAGGTGTGCGCTGGCCACAGAGGCTTCTTAGATAAAGGGGAGTAAGTCTTCTGTAGACACAATTCTAGAGCAAGAGCCGCGTGGTTGCATTCGCCTCCTTCTCAGGAAGTCGGTGGAGAAGCCCTTCCCTGCCCCGGAGCCTACAGAGTGCTGGTCTCTCATAGAGGCGGAGGCCCGGGGGTCAGAGCGGCCACCACAGGCGCGAACAGGACCTCTGGGGGACCCCGGCAGCTTCAGTGCCTCCGCAGCGTGGCACGGCCAGGGGAGCCCAGGCACAGGGTGGCCTTAAGCAGTCTGGACCTTGACTCCTTAACATGGGCCGGCTGGCCACAGCCCCTCCCCAACCCTCCAGGGGGCGAAGGGCCACTTGGCCTGAGGAAGACAGCTCCCCTTTGAAACAAGAGGGGTAAGTTGAGGACACCCCTTTCACCTTCCTCTGCCCTGAGGACAGAAGGGGCGGGTAAGTCCAGGCTGGTGGCAAAGGCTTTGCCTATTTTTTAAATGTCCTACAGTGAGTCACATTTCTACTTTATAACTTAAAAAATTTGTACTTTAAAAAAACTCACCTAGGATGACATGGCTAATTTTCTGATCATATCAGGCAACTATGACTACTCTTTTTAATTATGATAATGATGTTTGGCTTCTATAGGAGAAGGTATTTAGTTTTTGGAGCTGCATGCCAGCTTTATCACTGACTTAGAATTGGTTAGTAAGAAAAAGGAGGAAAGAAACACTCCTCTGCGGACCCTCCCTTTAACAAACACCGTTCACCTGGGGAAGGAGACCTGCTTATCACTTCTGTGAGGAGAGGGGAAGCCCCAGTCATGTGACGTTTACATTGCGGTGTCGAATTCCAGAGGAAACAAAACTCACCCATCATCTGAATCGTTTTATACCTGTAGTCAAATTCATCTTGCAGGTCTTCCAAATATTTGGTGTCTTGTTCTGTTATCTTTTTACGAAAAAGAAAACAACAAACACAGACCCGCTCAGTCGTTATAATGAACCATGTCCATGAAACATCACCAGTATTTCAACAAAGACCGTTTTGTTTTTCCGGTTTCTAGTAATATCGTAGACCAACCGTACAGAACCCACCTCTACAAAGAGCCCATTCCGGGAAAGCTGAGCAACACTGGGCCCATCCATGGTCTCCACCTAATTGGAAACTGTCCTTCTGGGCCTCCATCAGTGTCAAATGGTGCCACCAATCTCTTTTACCACCCGAGAATGTGCACACTCCCCCTTGTTAGTTCCATGTAATCCTGTTCTATGTACCAATGGTCACTGTGCTGTATGTCTCCTTCCTCAGCCGCTGCAGTTTGTGACAATCCAGTATACATTTTCCCCCTCTCTATGTCTTAGAAAAAAACCCAAAACCTTTTGCTTCCACCCTATCTCTTGGTTCTCTCTCTGAGATTTTCATTTTTCTCTTCTCTAAACCTGCTGCTGTTTCTCTGCTCAGCCATAGCAGGTGTTTAGTGTCAAGACCCGGGCCATTGGATGCCAGCTCCCGCAGTCACAGCCACCCCATGACATGGCAATCCCTCTCCCAGGGGAGGAAGCAGAGGTCTGAGATGGATGATGCCGGTGGCCATCCCTCCCCTAGGGAGGAAGCAGAGGTCTGAGATGTGAGCTGACCTTGACCTAGTGCCCAACGCCACATGGCTCCAGGGATGGAGGTGGTGGGCAAAAATATACCGTATTTTTTTTTTTTTGTAGCAACTGCAGTTAAAAAGCTTTCTAATGTGAACACAGCCTGTGGGAGACTGATTTCCCTGGCAACCGCATGGGAGCCAGGAGCAGTCAGGTGCGGGGGCCACAGCCCCCCATGCTCGCTCACCTGCACACTGTTCTTAATGGCGGCCACTTTGTGCTCCACATTCCTCTGTCTCTCTGACACGGAAGAGCTCTGTAAGGATTTCTCCAGAGGTCCCTGGAAAAGGAGTGTCTTGACATTTCAATGGTGTTGACAGAACGAGGTTTATGATGAATGTGGTATGGGTGGTATACTTGGAACTGGGGTTTGGGTCAATATGATATGAAATACTCTGTAATCGTTAAAAACCATGCTGCAGAAAAATATTTAATGACGTATAAGTAGTGTCATGTTGTTAAAAATACAGAAGATTATGAAACACCATATATTTATGATCTCTATTGCTTCTATATGTATGTATATTTAGAAATATATGGATATATGTACTGACATGCATACTCAGGTACATGTGATTTGAAGAACACCCCCCCCCCAATGTTATATATGTTATCCACGAATAGTAAACTTATAAGTTATTTTATAGTTAAAATGTTTTCTTAATTTGCTATAATAGACCTATATTACTTCTGAAATTCTCTAAAATGAATACATGTAATTTAAAAAGTAGTATGATGAAACTACATTAAGTTAGACTTAAATTTAGAATTAGACTTAAGTTCAGATGAATCTGACAGCACAAGAAATATTTTTTATACTGGAACAAAGAAAGTTTATGAAAGAATATGTCAAAAATATTAGCTTTGTTTGCTGAAACCAGTTTGCTTCAGTGGCTAGAACATCAGTCTGAAGACTAAAAGGTCCCAGGTTCAATTCCAGTCAAGGGCGTGTACCTTGGCTGCGGGCACATCCCCAGAAGGGGGTGTTCAGGAGGCAGCTGATGGATGTTTCTCTCTCATCGATGTTTCTAACTCTCTATCCCTCTCCCTTCCTCTCTGTAAAAAACCAATAAAATATATTTTAAGAAAATGTTAGCTTTGTTAAACAGAAAGGCTGACCAACTCCTCCAAGCGCTGGTCACTCTAATAATTTGAAATTAAATGTAAACACAGGCCCTCCTGTCCACGCCCAGCCAGGGCCAAAGATTGAATCTGCAACGGAGGTACATGCCTACGACCAGAATCTAACCGGGGACCCTTCAGTCTGAGGGCCGGCACTCTATCCACTGAGCCAAACCAGCAAGGGCAGTAGTTAACTATATTCTTGAATCAATGTTGTAACACTATGGGTCAGAGCGTGGCCAGCAGAGAAAGAAAATAATGTCTCGATAATATTCCACAAACACCTGCTGGAAACACTTGGTGATTATCTCCGTCAGAAGCAGAGAACAGGATCTCACGCGATGAGGATCCTGGGTCTTGATCACAAGTGACCCGAAGGATGGTGGCCTCGCAAACACGGTCAAGAAGCTCATTCGCAAGGAAAGCTTTCCGGTTCAGAGAAATCGAGTCCAGGAGACAGCAAGATCACAGGTTCAGAAAGTCTTACCTGAACGGGCATGTCGGCAGCAGCCAATATTCTCCTCTCTTCCCTTAAACAATTTGAAATAACCACAGCTACGTGCATTGGGTTTCCATGAAATTTTCCCTGGAAAAAAAAGGGAGCAGAAGCAACAGAACAGCTTAAACATGTGCATCATAAACATTGCTGTTTTCGATTTTTTAAAAAAGATATCCCAATAAATATGGGAGTCGCTTGGGATTTGTTCCAACTATGACATAACCACAGGAACTTACATTGTGAACGTAGACTTCTTTAAGGCATACTGTTCTGTCCTCAAAACTCATGTTACTTCAGGCTCCGGGCAGGTTTTCAGCAGAAGAGTTAGTCATTACAAACCGCAGCTACTCACTAGTTAACTATGTGCTGCAGGGTCTGCTTAAGGCATGTCTTCTGATCCCTGTTTGTGGTGTTGGTGTTGACCCGCTGGGTGTATTGTGTACGTTAAAACACTCTCACCCTCCACGGGAGTGTGTGTTACCACGGATGTCTGCACATTCACCCCTCACCTCACCTGCCAGGCCCCTGAAGGTGCCTGTGTTTCCTTGGTTTACAAGTCTAATTTGATCAACACCATCATTTCAGTCACAGTATTCAATTTCGTTATTATTAGACTCTTTCCAAGGTAGGGTTAATGCAAGGTGCAATAAGTGTAGACAGATGCATTTACTCTGCCCCCCTCTCTGAAGGAGGTCCCAATTACCTGTGAAACAGCCAAAAGATCAATAACAGAAAAGATAAAATAGCAATCTACAAAGTGGGAAATTAGCAATGAATCAAAAATAGGTTATACAGATGAGTAGACCAAGGGGTCTTTCTGAGAAAGCAATGAGATTATTGGTTGTAAACATTTTTATGGCCATGATTTTGTTAGATGGTGAGTGTCAATTAGCACTTCTATTTGTAAAACTATCCTATCTAATAAAAGAGTAATATGCAAATTGACCATACCTCCGATCAGGCCGCACCCACAGCCATACCCATCAGCCAATCAGAAGCAAATTATGCAAATAAACCCCAACCAAGATGGCTGTGACCACTGAGAGCAGGAGGGAGGCTTGGGTTTCCTTTGCAGCAGAGGAAGTCAAGCTGTCCTCCTGGCATTGCCAGCCTAAGCCTCCACTCAATGCTACAAAGTTTCAATTATAGAAGATATAGCCCAACAGAAATGGCGGCAGCCATGGAAATGGAGAAAGCAGAGGCTAGGGTTGCCAGGGCGATGTAGAAAGCCAAGCTTCTGTAGCCCTAGTGCTTAGGCCTCCACTCTAGGCTACTAAGTTTCAATTATAGAATTTAAACAGGATCGGGCCTAAATGGGCAGTCGGACATACCTCGAGGGGTCCCAGATTGGAAAGGGTGCAGGCTGGGATGAGGGACATCCCCTGCCCCCATGCACGAATTTTATGCACCGGGCCTCTAGTCCTATATAATAAAAGCCTAATATGCAAATCGATCAAATGGCAGAATGACCGGTCACTGTGACGTGCACTGACCACCAGGGGGCAGACATTCAATGCAGGAGCTGACTCCTGGTGGTCAGTGCACTCCCACAGGGGGAGGACCGCTGAGCCAGAAGCCGGGCTCATGGCTGGTGAGCACAGCGGCTAAGGACCCCTTGGGATGCCTGAATGCCAGGTTAGGCCTGCTCCCTGCAAAAGGAAGGAAATGAATTGACAGAAACTCATAAGGTAAATAAATGAAAACAATTCTACTTATACACAGGGGAGCCACATTTCTGATTTCTGCATGCTGACACTTCAGATTTCTTCCAGTTAGAACGTTGCTAGTGTTCCTGTTGTTCATTTTCACACTTACTGTTTCCATCTACCTTCCAAGAATCACCATTTCATCCTTGTTTTTCTCACTGCTACAGGAGTTCTTCCCCGTTGACACGCTCTTTCAACATTTCTCAGCTCCACGAGGCATACTTGTTCATTTTTCTTTCCTGCTTAAACTTCTGTTACCTTCCTTTCAAAACCAGTTTCTCCCCAGGTCTTGTAAGGTTAAATTACTCATTTTCCTCCTTTTCTAAGAACAAAGAATCACAGGCTATGTTTTCACTTCCCTTTACCCTTCTCCTTAGCCTCTCACTTCATGTATAAGACAAAAACATCTTATGGAAAATTGATCGCTACAGAGTCAAAACCAAATTAGCACTTTTTGTTTTTGTAAGTTTCAAAGATGTCACCTTTCAGTAGTTACCAACTGTATGCATCTCAAAAAAAAAAAAGAGCAACAACACAACAAAATTTAAAACAGAAACTCTGCACGTGTGGCTGGTAGAAGGAGGGAGGAGAGACGCTGCCTGTGTGTGTCCGTGTTTCTTGTGTCCATACCTCTGGCCTGTGGCTTGTCTTGTAAATTCCTCTTTCATCTAATGCCTGATCACCCCCTAACCACTCCTCTGCCAGCTTGATTGATGTCTAACTGCTCCCCTGCCATCCTGTTTGCCCCCAACTTCCCTCCTCTGCTGTCCTGGTTTCCCCAAACTGCCCTCCCCTGCAGGTTTGATCGCCCCCAACTACCCTCCCTTGCAGGCCTGGTTCCTCTCACCTGCTGACCTGATTGTGCACAACTGCCTTCCCTTGCAGGCCTAGTTCCTCCTAACTGCCCTCCCCTGCTGGCCATCTTGTGGTGGCCATCTTGTGTCCACATGGGGGCAGGATCTTTGACCGAATGGGGGCAGCCATATTGTGTGTTGGAGTGATAGTCTATCTGCATATTACTCTTTTATTAGATAGGATAAGTTGCAAGTATGTCAAACTCTCAGCCTGTGGGCTGCATGCCTCATCTATTTGGCCCATGTTAGCCTTTGAGTTTGACATGCTGGGATAAGGAGTTTTCTATGTTGCCTGACGGGGGCGTTAGGAGAAGGTAAAGCTCATAAATGGTAAATCAATAAAAACAGAAGATGAAAATCTCCCTGTTCATTTCACAGAAGTGACCAAAACGAATTATAAAGCCAATGAAGGCTGAGTTGTGTTCCAGGAAGTATATTTACATGAATATAAAAGAAACTCCAGGGAAAAAAAAACAAGACGATGTCTTTGGGGTTTTCAGAGCATTAAACAATGGGGACTTTCCTGGCATTTCTTTAGGACTGATTGTCACAGGCACACACCTACATTAAAAGCTGCTTTGAAAAGTAGCCCACACAAGCTAGCAATTAGAAATAATAATGCAGTGTGCTCACCCACAAAAGCATAATCCCTATAGTCTCTGGGAAAAATAATCAATACCATACTTTGGATGCATAGAAAAAGGCCTGGGATGGGGATATGTCAAAATATCATGAATGATCGATCACCCTTGGGGAAAAGGGATGGGTGGGATGCATATTTACACTTTCACCTCAATTCTTTGGTATTGTTAGACTTTCAAAAACAAGCATGTGTTACTTTTATGATTAAAACTAAACAAGATGAGAAATTACACATATATCATATCTTCCTCTGATTCACACGAAGCTGTCTTTAAATATGTTGGCGCTGAGAGATTGTCTTCCAGGTGAAGAGAGAACAAAAGAGTTGGAGCCTTGTAAAGTCACTTGATAACTACATGATGACTACAGTGAAGTTACATGATAGAGTGAAGTCACATGATAACTACAGTGAAGTCACATGATAGTGAAGTCACATGATAACTACAATGCAGTGCTCAGGGGGCAGTCACGGCCTTGGCATGAAGAGAGTAACAAACTGCTTAATTAACCACGACAGGAAGGGAACAAAGTGGATGCTGGCCAGCTCTGCTTATCCTCTACACGCTTGGACACAGCCTGCATCTACTGAACTCCTCTGTGTGCAGGTGCTTCCTAAGCTCTGTGTTAAAACTGGCAACAGCTGCAAGGTCCACACGAGGAAGCTGAGTGGCTGTGCCACTGGGGAAAGGTCACAGGACGCGGAAGTTAAGAAGGAGCTCTTCCAGCCCAGGTGGCTCTCACTCCACAAACGAGGACTTTTCCGAATCACAATTGTCTTTTAAGAAATGCCTTCTTTCTCTGTTTCAGCAGACCCCTTGAGCCACAACTGCGTTTCATTTTATTTTCCCTGGAAATGGTAAACCTGCTCATGGACTTAGGGGCTTAATCACAAGGAACAATAACCGCCTGTAATTATTATTAGAATCAGGAGTCTAGGTCAGTGGTCGGCAAACTCATCAGTCAACAGAGTGGCAAACCGCGGTTCACGAGCTACATGTGACTCGCAAGCCGCAGTTTGCTGACCACTAGACTAACCATTCTCTATGAGACCTCAAGAAAGCTGCAGCAGTTAAACCAACAACTGTGTAATGACAAAATTATTAAATCGCTTTTCTTTAAGACTATTTAGGTTGTTGTTGTTTAATCCTCGCTTGAGGATATTTTCCCATTGATTTTTAGAGAAAGTGGAAGAGAAAGGAACAGACGGAGACAAATATTAATGTGAGAGAAACACATCGATTGGTTGCCTCTTGCACATGCCCTGACCAGGGCCCGGGCTGGGGAGGAGCCTGAGCCCAAAGTACATGTTCTTGACCAGAATCCAACCTGGGACCCTTCAGTCCGCTGGCTGACGCTCTATGAGCCAAACTGGCCAGGGCAAGACACGACTGAGGTTGTAATACTCCCTGCAGTTGCATCTGCTGTTGAGAGAGGCCCCCTGCCAGGGACCCTGGGTCTTCCCACGTGACCTTATGGACATGCCGAGAGTGCAAGGCCTGACCGTTCTCCAAGGCCGCGTCTGCAGAAAGCCCCCATAAGTGATGAGGCCATGCCTCTCCCCAGCTGACGAGCAGACTTGCTTCGCCCAGCTCTAAAAGCAGTCAATCCCTCAAGTTCAGTCTCCCGGGACACAGCCCTCGGAATGTGCACGCGACCAGGAGAGACCCCCGTGTCACCAGGTAGGACGTGGGAGAAGTGGGGGGCCAACGCGAACGAGCATGAAGCTCTGAGCCCCGCCTTTGCTGTGGATAATCAAGTCCTTGCCTCTGATCAGGAAGCCTCAGGTCTTTTCTGGCACTGATGACACGGCACCAAGTTCACGTGGTCGCTGGAAAGGAGAGTCACATCCCAGACCCTGCGTGCTTCTTGACACCTACTTGGGTGTAAAACTTCCACATGGCCCTTCCATGATTTACTGCTATGTCTCTTCCCTGTCTAGACTGTATCTTTCCTAAGCAGAGATGGGTCACCTGAGAGGAACCTCACTGATGCTTGCTGGATGATAAGATGAGGGGAGCAATTACAATAATCCTCTCCTAACTGAGAGAAACAGAGAAAAAGCATCCTGTTTGGTCTCTGTGGTGGGAAAGATGTCTATCATGAAATCCTTTTTGGGGTTTTCTTAGTCACTTGTTCCTCGGAGCCAGGGAGAAAGGAGACAGTCTGGAGATTAGCGGAGGAGGGCAGCAAGGGATGGAGTACCCCTGGAGATGGAACTTTGCTTTTCGAAGGCCCTGGCTGGCCAGCATCACTGGCACTGAGGCTGCCTTGGGGCGACTTGGACTTGGGGGGATGTCTCCCCGGTGGTAAGGACACTCTGAGTCTCCTGCTTTCTGTGGGTTCTGATACCTCTTTTACTAAAGGGGCAGGAATCTGTGCCCTTGGCCTATGTCTGGTAGGACCCTTCAGTCACCCTTACTCTCGTGGTGACAAGGATGCATCCTCATAAGGAAAGAGTTTAGACAAGAACATAAAAAGTTTAAATATTGGTAAGGAGAGTATACACACACATCTCTCTTATTGACGATATCATTATATATCTAGAAAAAAAAAGAAATCCTAATAAAATAATTCTGGACTAGATTATCAAGATCACACACTTTTGTCTACGCTGGCTAAGGCCATCTAGAAGTTGAAATGGGGAAAATGTTGCATATCAAATGATGAGAAAAATAATTTTTTGAACCTAGGAATACGTTTAACAAGAAAACGCACAGGTCTTACAGGGCTTGAACTAGGGTCCTATTGACGACTTGAAACAAAGCCTAGGGGGCAAACATTTTTAAAAAAATAACATAGAATAAGCATACTGTAGAGTTCTAGGGTGTGAGACTTACTATCATTAAAAAATAGTAATTGTCCCAAAATGAACACATGTATGTGAAATGGAAGTTAGGCTGGTGGAGGGTTTGGGCTGAAGGAAAGAGTCAAGAAAGCTCATATAGATGGAAGAAATGTTAGGAAAGTGACTGTGGCTAATGGTTTTTCAGCGCTCGATGTCAGAAAACTTTCTGTTTTGTTTTGCTTTACATAGTCTTCACAACTGTTTGAGGTAACACCTGCACTGATTTCACCAGGAACTGACAGAGATGTTAAGCAATTTGAAGCCCGGACTCAATTTTACTCCAGAGTGTGGTTATCAACCAGTTAACCTCACTCATTGTCTATACGTTGGGAAAGGAGGACTTACCATACAAGAGAGTGAAATGTACTATAAAGTGTAGTATGTTTATGAAGCATAAGTATAGTACAAAACACACATTATGATCAATAGCATTCACAGATACCCAGGTTAGCAGATTGTAACAGAGAGGGGTAGAAAATTAACATATAGGAAAATGGACATAATGAAAAGGTAGTGTTTCAGCTCAGTGGTAATGATTATTTTAAAAAATTTTGTTGTTACACATATCTATCAATCCTTAAGAAAAAGCTGGATTCCTATACAAATAATTCTATGTAAATTAAAGACTTAAAACGTTTCAAAGGTTACAGTAAATTCATGAAAACATGTGTATAATGGGAGACTTTAAACCAAAGCAGGACTCCTAGAAACTATACAGAAAAGATGAATTTTCACTCCAGTTAATTATTTTTGTGTGGAAAAAGATGTCATAAAGCCAAATGGCATATCACAGATTGAGGAAAATATTAGTAATGCATACAAAAGAGTATTTGCTAGGAAAGACATGTTTAAAGTAATATTTTAATATATAAAGAACTATTTGAATCCTAACCAGTTTGGCTCAGCGGATAGAGCATCAGCCTCTGGACTGAAGGGTCTTTGGGTTAGATTCTAGTTAAGGGCATGCACCTTGGTTGCTGGCACATTCCCAGTAGGGGGTGTGCAGGAGGCAGCTGATTGATGTTTCTCTCTCATTGATGTTTCTAACTATCCTTCTCCCTTACTCTCTGTAAAAAAAAACAAAAAAACAAACAAACAAAAAAAACCCAATAATTTTTTTTTAAAAAAAGAACTATTTGAAATTGATGGGAAGTCCCAATTGAAGAAAATGAATGGTAAGTTGACAAAAGGGCACATCCAAATAACCAATACATGAGAGAAAGATGCCCAGACTCACAATCAGCCGGAGAAAAGCAAATTTAAAATAAAATAAAAGAGAGAGTGACAACAGTTCCCAACAGTCAGGTGGGCAAACATGGAGAAGAATGAGACCGCCTGCTAATGGTCCTGTGCTCACTGCTGCTGACAACGGGAGTTCTGCAGCCGATCTGTAAAACGATCTGACATCATCTATTAACATTTAAAATATTTATGCCTCTGACCAGTAGTCCATTTCTAGGTTCCATCCTGTAAAAGTAAGAGCACTGGCCCATAAGAACGCATGTACAGAGCTGTCTGTGACAATGCTGTTTGTGGGCAGAGGTCCAATATGTTGTGACATATCTGCACCATGGGCCATTTGCTACCATTCAAACCAAGAGACTTATGTGATGTAAAATCTGAGAAGCAGAGAAATGAGTCATAAAGCTTCATTTTTTAAATGACAAAATTCTGGCTTCCCCATTTATGAAATTCCCAAAACACATATAACACACATGGAGATAAATCACCCATTTTCCCATTTTACTTAACTAATCAGATAGAGAGATGGAAGCGTGCACACTGGTCGTTAACATTGATGTCATTGGGGGTGATGTCATTGAGGTGATGGCACAGAGGGAGGTAGGGAAAAGGGAAGGGGGAAATGAGTTTGGAAGAATAAAGTAGCATGTGTAATGTCTAATTTATGATAAATTACATGTGAGCGTCTATGGAGTAAAAGTGTGAAAAGACAGTGACCAAGATATTCATGAAGGTAATCTTATTTTGGTGAAATTTCAGGGGATTTCTAGTTTCTTCTTAGACGTTGCATTATCATTTGAATTTTTATGAAGATATGTATTATTAAGGAATCGGAAAAAAATCAAAAAGCTATTTTCATCATAACAAAAATTCTATCAGTAAAGACTTAAATGTTAATTTACATAGTGTGCAGGGATTGGAAAGCTACAGCCGCTGATGAAGAAGTGGAAACATCATTCCAACTCGAGGAAACAGAGCCGGTCTCTGACATTTACAGAGTGCCCCTGAACACTTTCCATTGCACAGAAGCTGAAATCTATCTGAACGACGGCCGCGAGTATCAATACCATCGAGCCAGGGCGGGAAATGGAAACTGAAGGATGGCTGAGGGTTCGTCAACAATGGGAGGTGGTGCCCTACTGACCTATTTTCTCAACTGGGACCTCGAGGCAGGACCCAGAGCCAGTTCTGAAACTGAACCCCAATGTTTCGCAGATACAAAGAGTGATGCTTGCAGGTGGCCTCCAGGCTGGCCTGCAGTGCAGGGCCCCCTCATCTGTGTGTGTTCTGGTAACTTCTTCTCTCATGGCCACTCTAGACAACACACTAACTGGGAAGAATTCCTCCCTCAGGCGACAGAGCCTTGAAGTTGACAGTCCTGGCTTCCAGGACTAGTTCTACTTTCAGCTCCCATCAGAATGTGCTTGTCTCATTCCCTCCGCTCCTGCTTCATGTAGAACTAATTAATCAGATGTAGTTGCCTCGAACTCCCCTCATCTTAGAGTCTAGACTCAGACAAACAGGCCCTACTGAACTGCATGGGTTCATATATTTTATTCCTTCAGGGCCTTGATCGCTTGACATGCTGAACCAGCTGCACTCGCTTAACTTATTTTTTTAATCTTCACCCAAGCATATTTTCCCACTGATTTTTAGAGAGAGTGCGAGACAGAGGGAAAGACAGAGAGAAATAATCAAAGTGAGAGAAACACATCGATTGGTTACCTCCTGCACGGGGAGGGATGGTATTTATAGCTACCAACTCTTCTCTCCCATTGATTATATAATACATTGGGTTCTTTGCCATCATAGCCTTTGCCTTTTAGATGATAAACAGGATCCACATCCACTGTATAACATATATAAAACATACATGAGAAATTAAAATTATCCCCAAATTTAACCATTACATATAAGTAACATTTTTTCATGTATTTACTTCTAGGTTTTTTAAATTATTTTTTCCCTTTCTATATACAATATAACATAAAATTGAGATACAGGTGTGCATTCAGTCATTTTCATGTCATTAAATAGTCTTCAAAAACATAACACTGAATAAATATATGCTACTGAAGTATTTGGCTAGGCCACAATCCACACAGCCTACAGAAACATTCCATGTTATGTACACTCAGATTTTTGCTGATTTCTAAATACAGTATTAAATTATCCTATATTTAAGTGCTAATGGCTATAAACTGAAGACAGACAGGCCCTCACTTCTGGATGAAGCTGGTATTGGCCTGAGTCGAGGGGCTGGAGAGGGTGTGAGGGTACGGGAAAGACCCTAGCCTGCTCTTCTGTTCCTGAGGCCTATGGCCTCGGCTAAGCCACCAGTAACAGAAGGGACCAATTTAAATGGCGTTAACATCCCAGCTCTCCTCATTTTCATTATGCCATTAACCTGTCTCCAGCCCCAAATAATTAGCCATCCATGGGCCAGAACACAGATGTTAAACAAGAACTGGACCCAGGACTTCACTGGTGAGTTTCTCTGCTGGCACATAAAGCACTTGGTGCCGGGACCTCTCCCACCAGCAGAGCAGGGGACACATCCAGAGACTTGCCGAGCACTGCCTGTCTCACAGGCCAATGCCTACGTCTCACAGGCCAATGCCTACATCTCACAGGCCAATGTCTACATCTCACAGGCCAATGCCTATGTCTCACAGGCCAATGTCTACGTCTCACAGGCCAATGTCTACATCTCACAGGCCAATGTCTACGTCTCACAGGTCAATGTCTATGTCTCACAGGTCAATGTCTACGTCTCACAGGTCAATGTCTATGTCTCACAGGCCAATGTCTATGTCTCACAGGCCAATGTCTACATCTCACAGGCCAATGTCTATGTCTCACAGGTCAATGTCTACATCTCACAGGTCAATGTCTACGTCTCACAGGTCAATGTCTATGTCTCACAGGTCAATGTCTACGTCTCACAGGTCAATGTCTATGTCTCACAGGCCAATGTCTATGTCTCACAGGCCAATGTCTACATCTCACAGGCCAATGTCTATGTCTCACAGGTCAATGTCTACGTCTCACAGGTCAATGTCTACATCTCACAGGTCAATGTCTACGTCTCACAGGTCAATGTCTATGTCTCACAGGTCAATGTCTACGTCTCACAGGTCAATGTCTACGTCTCACAGGCCAATGTCTACATCTCACAGGTCAATGTCTACGTCTCACAGGTCAATGTCTACGTCTCACAGGTCAATGTCTATGTCTCACAGGCCAATGTCTATGTCTCACAGGCCAATGTCTACATCTCACAGGCCAATGTCTATGTCTCACAGGTCAATGTCTACGTCTCACAGGTCAATGTCTATGTCTCACAGGTCAATGTCTACGTCTCACAGGCCAATGTCTACGTCTCACAGGCCAATGTCTACATCTCACAGGCCAATGTCTATGTCTCACAGGTCAATGTCTACGTCTCACAGGTCAATGTCTATGTCTCACAGGCCAATGTCTATGTCTCACAGGCCAATGTCTACATCTCACAGGCCAATGTCTATGTCTCACAGGCCAATGCCCACGTCCTCACAGGCCAATGCCTACGTCTCACAGGCCAATGTCTATGTCTCACAGGCCAATGTCTACGTCTCACAGGCCAATGCCTACGTCTCACAGGCCAATGTCTATGTCTCACAGGCCAATGCCTACAACTCACAGGCCAATGCCTACATCTCACAGGCCAATGTCTACATCTCACAGGCCACTGCCTATGTCTCACAGGCCAGTGGCTGCTTAGAAGAAGAAAAAAAAAAAAGTCTGATCCGAGATTCTAAAAAAAAAAAGTGCACAAGTCAACAAACCATCTCAGGAAAAGCAAACCCTATCTCTCTGGGGTCAGAATGAGACTGCTGGCCGTTACCGAGCGCCGGGCCAGCACGGATTAGGCCAGATCCGCCAGGAACGCTCCAGGTGCAGAGAAACCGCCTTTTTACGGACGGTGTGATGCTCTGGGTTCTGTTCGCACCATTGGGGTTTGACGTGGTGTTCTGTGTTTCCCCGGCTAAGTGGAAATAGTCCAGGTACCACTTCTTGTCTTTCCACTCGGATGACCGTCTTTCCTGCCTGCTGGTCTCCATGGGGCCACAGGAAGAGAGTTGCCACGATTGTCCTAACTTTTCAGCTGGTATTGCTTTTGTGGGGAAGTTACCAACTTCCTATAGGGCGAAGGGTCCCGGTTTTTAAAAAAATATATTTTATTGATCTTTCACAGAGAGGAAGGGAGAGGGATAGAAAGTCAGAAACATCGATGGGAGAGAAACATCCATCAGCTGCTTCCTGCATACCTCCTATTGGGGATGTGCCTGCAGCCAAGGTACATGTCCTTGACTGGAATCGAACCTGGGACTTTTCAGTCCGCAGGCTGATGCTCTATCCACTGAGCCAAACCGGTTTCAGCAGGGCCCTGGTTTTTATAGGATGTTTCTTTCTTGGTTAATGCCCCCATTTTACAAAACAAAGTGGGGAGGCATGTTCTTGATCTCTGGAAACTCTGGTTGTAATTGATGAAGCTACAGAGAGGTACCCCTGGGCTAGCCTATAGAGTGGTGTGTCTGGAAAGAAGGGGAAGTGTGATGCTGGTCACAGCCCAGTTCTTCTCCATGCGTGACCTCTGGGAACATACATTTTCACGCACACACACACAGAAGCTGCCAGAACAGACTCAGAATCGGACTTGGGAGGTTCAGGGTGAAGAAGTCATATGTGAACGGCACTGCAGGGGAGGAGGCAGAGCGAGAAGAGAAGGGACAGACTCATTGGGCACACACTCATTTCGCTCCGACTCACGCATACGAGTTATGCCAAGCTAAGTGGACGCCCTTTTCTTCCCTTAGAAAGGAATTCCCTGGGTCAGCATCCATTCGGCGGGGTGCACGCAGAGGTAAAGGGAAGGAGCAAGCTGCCCGGGAGGTGACTCTGTGGTCAGCCCGACAGGTCGAAACCAGCTAAAGGTCACACGGCCCAAACGCGGCGAAGCTCTGATGGAAACTCCCCCGAAATTCTACCACAACGCGGGCGTGCCCTGACACCCTGACTGGAGACGCGCTAACAAATCATTGTTCTCCACAGAACTTTCCACATCTGCTCAGCCACCTGGAAATAAAACTGCATGTGTGACAAACCTTTTTCCACCGGGCACAAACAGAGCCCTCTTGGTTTCTATTGGAAAAGCCACTGTACACCAGCTCTCTTCGAGGTTGTTTGTGAAGGACCTGCTCCCCCAGCCTGAGCTGCTCACTGTAGTCCCCCCCGCCCACTGCACCCCCATCATCAGCAGCCACACTGCGTCTCTGTTGTCACGGGGCACTGCCCTCGTTGCGGGCGGACTTCAGGCCGCTCGGAAGGCTGGTGGAAGGCTGGTGGCCTTATCCCAATTTTTCAGATAAAGAACAGAGGCCGAATGCAACTTCCGTGAGTGCATGAGTGTTGGCCAAAATGTGCTCAGCTTTTCACAGAAACTTACACACGATGATGACATCTTCTTAAAGAGAAGCAGGGAAGCCAGAACGATGGATGTCTCCATCTGCACAGCTAAGAGGAGACGTCTCCTCCTGGCGTTCCCTCACAAAGCCTCCTGAGCACCTGCGAGGGGCCCAGTTCTTCTGTCCTCTCTTGCCATTCTCCCCGTCTCCCCCACCAGCTCTCATTCAGTCCTTGCCCAGCGGCTGGGTAAGATGGACACCATGACCCCTGGTTCCCAGACGGAGCACTGAACCTCTCCAAGGGCAGTGGCTTCCGGGGTAATTTTCCTTGTCAGGGCTGCCTCTCCCCCCCAGCTCACACCAAGTGTCCCCCCCCCCCAACCCCCAAGAGTCTTTCTATAACAATGGAGGGTGGGTGGGAAGAGATAAACGCAAGAACTTGTATGCATCGTGCAGAGCCCCTGGGCACAGACTGCAGGGTGGTGATGGCCTGGGGCGGGAGGCAGGCTAGAAGAGACATCAATGGGGTGGGGTGGGGGAGGGTGAAGGGACATCTCTGGTACTTTCAACAATAAAAATAAATTAAAAAGGTAATGGATGGAGAAGTTTAAACACAGTAACCATTCTTTAATTATTTTTTAAAAAATATATATTTTATTGATTTTTTACAGAGAGGAAGGGAGAGGGATAGAGAGTTAGAAACGTCGATGAGAGAGAAACATCCATCAGCTGCCTCCTGCACACCCCCTACTAGGGATGTGCCCGCAGTCAAGGTATATGCCCTTGACCGGAATCGAACCCGAGACCTTTCAGTCCACAGGCTCACATGCTCTATCCACTGAGCCAAACTGGTTTCAGCCATTCTTTAATTCTTAGGTTCCTTTGGATTCCTCTCATTCCAGTGGTTCTTAAAATATTATTTAAGACATTTTATGTCTCAACCCTATTAGTTCCCAAGTTCTGCGTTGTAGAGAGCGCCTGGGAAGGCACATGGGCATTTCTTCCAATTGTCAGCTGAATCCAGTGCGGTTGGCAAAGCCAAAGGGCAAAGCGTTATCAGCTTGACCTTCATTTCAGCCCAGGTGTCAAGGGGTGGGTCTATTATGTAAATCCAGCCAAGCACCAGTTACGAATAGGAAAACTTCCTGGTATTTGGGGTAAAAATAAACACACTGTATGGGCTCTGGGTCCCTGTCTCTCCATCAGAAGAGGGCAGCGGTCCACCCGGCCCCAACTTTTCCCTTCTATCTCCGTGTCTGTCTCTTTCTTTCATTTTCTCAATCCCCAGCCGCCCCTACGCAGGCACTGGACTGTGGGAAAGAGAGAAATATTTACACTGCTCCCTCTCTCAGCATGGCCAAGTCCAGAAGCGTGTCAGGCCTTACGGGTGTCTTAATGGGTCCCCTCAAGACTCTGTGTCTCACCGTGCAGGATGGGTGCCTCCTGCTGGGCTGTCCGGCCCTTGGTGAGCTGTTTGGATCCCAGGCCCATCTGCAGAGAGGCTGCAGTGAGCACTGCAGTGAGCACGGCGAGCAAAGCGCTGGTTCCCGACTGGAACCGTCACCCCCATCAGGACCGGCCACTGCCCGGAATAAATGATTGAAAGTGGGAGAACTTACTGCCCATTCACAACTCCATCACCAGGGAGAAGACGTGGATATTTCAACGGGGACAACTGATGCGCGCTATCACTGAGCTTCTGCAGTTTAGAAGAGTGGTCGGCAAACTCATCAGTCCACAGAGCCAAATATCAACAGGACAACGATTGAAATTTCTTTGGAGAGCCACATTTCCTAAATGTAAGCTTCTTCTAATGCCACTTGTTCAAAATAGACTCGCCCAGACTGTGGTATTTTGTGGAAGAGCCACACTCAGGGGGCCAAAGAGCTGCAATTTGCCGACCACTGGTTTAGAGCACCACCCTGGGTTACCTGGATTTTAAACATATTTCAAATGTAGAACTTTATATGCTGAAGATGAGATATCGATCTTCTGCGCCTGCATGCATAAAACTTCAAAATTAACTCATGGTGTGGAAAGACTGGAGTGATATTACCTCTGGGAGACAAATTCTCATCCATCACCTCCTCTCCCCTATTGGACTCCCCGCCTTCTTTCTCAATGGAGACATCCACTTGACAGTTCAGGGAAGCATGCTGCTATCTTAAATATAATTTAACAAATAGAGCATTGCTTTTTTCCTTTTTTACTTCTTGCATATTCCAAAAGATGGAGAATTATTAAAATTATTGTAAACAGGCATGTCATGCAGTAGGATACTACAAGCAACAAACAGGAGTGAACTGTCGATACGTGTGAAAACATGGGAAAACCCCAAAATAATTATACTGTGTGCAGGAGGCCAGTTCGAAAAATGGAGTGCATAATGCATGATTCTGTTTTTATTAAAAAGGCAGACTAATCTTTGAGCAGGTCAGTGGTTGGTGGGGGAGAGCAGGGGGTGGAAGAAAAGATTCAAAAGGGGCCCACGGAACGTTTAGGGGTGAGTGGTGGTTGTGTGTATTTTCTTGATTGTGATGATGGTTTCATGGGTGGATACGCTATGCCCAAGCTTGTCAAACTGTACACTGTGGACAGGTGTTTGCTGTAGGTCATTACACCTCAATCAAGTTGTTAAAATGATCACAAACTGTATATATTTTTAAGAGAAATGTTAAGACAGAATGTGGAGAAATCTCCCACAGATGCATAATATTTGGGGTGCAGGCTCTCGATTCAGAAAAACTGAGATTGTCTCTGAGTTCTCTCACCTCTCAGCTCTGTGAACTCGCGAAGCCTCGACTCTCTCATGTGTAAAATGGGGGGGACAGCAGCAATCTCCTGCAGGCCTGCTGTGAGGAGCAGAGAGCCAATGAAAGCTGCCAGCAGGCAGAGTGGTTAGGGGAGATCAAGCAGGCAGGTAGGTGAGCAGTTAGGAACCAGTAGTCCCGATTGCAAGGGGGTTGTCTGGCTGCCAGTTTAGGCCCGATCCCACAGGGGTCCCAGATTAGAGAGGATGCAGGCCAGGAAAAGGGACATACCCCCCTCCACCCACTCCCCATGCACAAATTTCATGCACTTGGCCACTAGTCCTATATAATAAAAGCCTAATATGCTAAATGTTCAATTGTCTGGTTGACTGTTCAACCAATCAAAGGGTAATCTGCTAATGATATGCTAAGATCACTCAACTGCTCACTATGACGTGCACTGACCACCAGGGGGCAGACGCTTCTACCAGTAGATTAGCTTGCTGCTGGGGTCCTGCTGATCTGGACTGAGTGAGATGGGCCAGACATGCCCTGGAGTCGCCCTGCTGTTCCTCCCCAGCTGGCCAACTTCCTGTGTCCCTTCCCAGCCCCGATCATATACTGGTGGGGTCCCTCAGCCTGGCCTGCACCCTCTTGCCATCCAGGACCCCCTTGGGGGATGTTGGAGAGATGGTTTTGGCCCGATCCTGCAGGCCAGGCTGAAGGACCCCACTGGTGCAGGAATTCGTGCACTGGGCCTCTAGTAGACAATAAAGAGTGAAACAAGAGTGAACTGTGCTCCGCACACTCACCACTGTGACTCCCCTCCGCCCACCCTGCGTGCAGGCACCCGTGCTATCTACATGAGCGATAATGGGGCACAGTGCACAGGACAGGGATGAACCCCAAAGAAGCCATGAGTCTATCAGTGAAAAATGAAACTTTTGTGATTACTGTTATTACTTCCCCAAACATCCACCTAATTTTTTAATGCTTTTTCTAAATATATTTTTATTGATTTCAGAGAGGAAGGGAGAAGGAGAGAGAGAAACATCAGTGATGAGAGAGAATCATGGATTCTCTCCAGCCTCCTGCATGCCCCACACTGGGGATCGAGGCTGCAACCCGGGCCTATGCCCTTGACCGGAATGGAACTGTGACCTCCTGGTTCAGAGGTTGACCCTTGACCCCTGAGCCATGCCGACTGGGCAAACATCACCTAATTTTTCACAACTATGTGAGTTCTCTTATTATTACCTCCATTCTGCAACTAAAATAAACCTGAAGCAGAGGGAGGGCAAGGCCAGCTAGTGAGGGAGTGAGGTCAACTGGAGAGGGAGGGGGAGGTGAGCTAGAGAGGGAGGAGGGTGAGCTGGGGAGGGAGGGGGAGGTTGGCTCGAGAGGGAGGGGGAGATGAGATGGTGAGGGAAGGGGAGGTGAGCTGGGGAGGGAGGGGGAGGTCGGCTGGAGAGGGAGGGGGAGGCGGGCTGGAGAAGGCGAGGGGGCTGGCCAGCTAGTTAGTGGTACAACTGGAAGGGACACTCCAGCTTCAAGACAAACCACAGGAGGAGAAACCAAGGACCTTTCTCAAAACTAGTTCTTACTCTTCTCTGGCCCGAATTAAACACAGTTTCTGTCCTCCAGGGGCGCAGGCATTGGGAGAGAATCTCTCTGTACCCCCCGCCAGGACACACGCTCCCTCCACGAAGGGCCTTCAGGGTTCCCCTGACCTGGCCCATCTTCCCACGACGCTTGTGTGCTCCTGCGGCTCCCCGTGGCTCTCCCGCCTCTGTGCTCTGTCGTCGGGGACCCCTGCCCACAGCCCTGCCCGGGAAGAGCCTGCCAGGGCCGGCAGACATCGCCGACTCCACTCACTCACGTGTTCACTGTTCACGCATCCCACACACCTGAACAGAACGGCGGTTATGACCAGGCCCCGATCCGGGTGCTGAGGAAACCGCACCAACCAGCACCCCTCCTCCATCGCCCCTTCCTTGAACCTGACCTTCTTTCTGAGTACCCGTGGGGCTGTTCCTCTGCCCTTGAGAGCTGGGGTGGGGACCAGGCTGCAGACATGGGAGGCTATCTCTTACTCAGAGGTCTCCCGTTAGGAGCAGGGAAGGTTCTGGATTGGGTCTGATAGAACAGGAGAGGGTGCAGAGAATGCTCAGAGATGCCCACAGGTGGGCAGATATGAGGAGGGCTGATGGGGGGGGGGTGAGGGGGGGAGGTGGGGCGGCACAGAACTCCAGGAAACCAGAGATGTGGGAGGACTCCAGCGCCAACATCTGCCTTTTGCCCTCACAGGGAGAGGGACTGACCGGGTGAAGATAAAATGCAGAAGGTGATTTCAGTGAGAGTGTTAACAAAGGGACCAGGGTCACCGTAGAGGGGAGAATTAATGGCAGAATCTGGGCTAATGAAAACCTGTGGGAATGTTCATTGGAAAGGAACTTTCTCGTAGAGCACGTTCTCCGAGACCCAGGGAGAAGGCCGTGGAACGCACGGGTTTTCATGACAGAGAAAGTGATGTGTGTGGAGAAAATGTGCTCACGCATGTTATTTTTGACATGCCTCCCCCTTCGTCTCAAAACTACCACAAGCAGGAGGTTCCCCTAGGGTTTCTAGCCGACCGGATCGCACGGTGAAAACACACTGTTTCTCAAGAAAGCTGTGGTCTGAGGAAGGTGTGAGCAGCAGGAAGCTGCTGTTACAATTTAGTCTGGCCTGTAACTGCTCTACAGCTTCGGGAGCTTTTTAAGACTTTGTTTATCCAACTGAACGGCGATAAAGATAGGGAATGAATCACCAAGGAAAAGAATGGAAACCTCAAGTCTTCAGCATTGTTGTATTTAATACCAAGGTGCTGATATAGAGTTTTAAAGCCAAACAAGACATAAAACTTAAGAAAATGGAGACCTTGAAGGTTTATCAAAGTCATGGTAATGAGACCATATGTCAAGAGAATGTTCCTTTCCCTTGAGTGCCTTTTTTTTTTTTTTTTGGCCAATTATTTCTGTCTACATATTTATTATTAGAGGCCTGGTGCACCACATTAGTGCACTAGGGGGTGAGGTTCCTCAGCCTGGCCTGCGCCCTCTCGCAGTCAGTCTGGGGCCCCCTCGGGAGATAGCCGGCAGGTGGACATCCCCCAAAGGGTCCTTAGTGCTGCTTCAGAGGCGGGAAAGGCTCCCACCATCGCCACTGTGCTCACCAGCCGCGAGCCCAGCTTCTGGCTGATTGGCACTCCCCCTGTGGGAGTGCACTGACCATCGTGGGGGGGGGGGGCAGCTCCTGCATTGAGCATCTGCCCCCGGTGGTCAGTGCACGTCATAGCAACCGGTCGTTCCGCCGTTCGGTTGATTTGCATAGTAGGGTTTTATTATATAGGATGTCTGAGGTCTCTTCCCTAGCTAAAGCATTCTTTTCCTAAGATGCTTACACATGTCGTGTAATCAACCTGCAATGCGGTTCGCCCAGTAGAGTCGCCGGGAGTGCGGAAGCAGTTTTCAGAACAGTTTCCCTCTGACAGCCGCAGTCTCACCTCCTCCAGAAAACTCAACAGGAAGTCACAGCTTTTGGTGGCGTGATTCGTGTTTTCCATCCCTGCCTCTCTGCAGCTGAGCCCTCGGTAGAATTAGGAAGTCAGTGCCAGTGAGGACACATCTGTCACCTGTGACATCACTGGTGTCTGCAACCTAAGCCCTGGGGTCTCCTCCCAGAACATTTTAGGAGCCATTGGTGTCCCAGGGACCAGAGGAGGAAGGGCTGCCTTTGGAGTGGGAGACAGCAGTCTGAGGACCCAGTGGACGGAGCTCTGTGCCCCACGCGGTTCAGCAGCCGCCGGGCGTCACCTGGGCCGTGGAAAGGCCTGTTCCCCCTCCCCTTGGCACCATGTCAAGTGCCTTTGCTCTCTGTTGTCATCAACATGTTTGTTATGTTTATGTTATGCTATGAACGGGTGCCCTGATAGATGTTTGTTTGTGTCCTTAAAAGGGTAAGTGTGTTAGCACCCTCTCTGTATTCAGATTTATTTTCTACAACAGGCATGGAAGTGTATCCCTTTTTATCAAGTAGAAATGAAAAATCTGAAATACATCCGATGGTCACGGAAAAAAACTTTGAACCCTGACATCCATGTCGGAAAAACGGCATTTCCTCGGCATACACTCTGCTCAGAGATGATGCAGAAGACTTTGGGAAGGCCGTGGCTGGCACAGGGGAAATCTCGTTTTTAGGGGAGGGTGGAAGAAAAGACAGACAGCCATGTGAGAGACATCCGTGTGAGAGACATCCGTGTGAGAGACATCCATGTGAGAGACATCCGTGTGAGAGACATCTGTGTGATAGACATCCGTGTGAGACATCCATTTGATGGACATCCATGTGAGGGACATCTGTGTGAGAGACATCCGTGTGAGACATCCATGTGAGAGACATCTGTGTGATAGACATCCGTGTGATAGACATCCATGTGATGGACATCCATGTGAGAGACATCCGTGTGAGAGACATCCGTGTGAGAGACATCCGTGTGAGAGACATTTGTGTGATAGACATCCATGTCATGGACATCCATGTGAGAGACATCCGTGTGAGAAACATCCGTGTAATAGACATCCATGTGATGGACATCCATGTGAGGGACATCTGTGTGAGAGACATCCGTGTGAGAGACATCCGTGTGATAGACATCCGTGTGATAGACATCCATGTGATGGACATCCATGTGAGAGACATCCGTGTGAGAGACATCTGTGTGAGACATCCGTGTGATGGACATCCATGTGAGGGACATCCATGTGAGGGACATCCATGTGAGAGACATCCGTGTGAGACATCCATGTGAGAGACATTCGTGTGAGACATCCATGTGAGAGACATCCGTGTGAGACATCCATGTGAGAGAGACATCGATTGGTTGCTTCCAGTTCTTACCCGCACCGGAGACAGGGATCAAGCCTGCAACTGAGGCCCGTGCCCTTGACCAGGAATCCAACCCAGGGCTCTAACCAAAGACCGAAACGAGCCAGGGCCAACTGGAGCTCTTGATGACGCCTTCCCATGGTTTCCGTTTCTAACGGGAAGCAGACGAGCCTGCGTCCCCGGTGCCGCGTGGGGGAACAGTTTGATCCAGCAGCATTGGCAGGCCTGTGGCCTGGGAGCGCCTTCCCTGCGGGATCGGACCGCCTGCTGCGATTCCAGCCAGGACAGAAGCCTTGCCAGCTCAGCTGGTCCTGTTGCTGTGAATCCCTTTGCAACCTGGAGTTTTGATAAAGAAGAATCCGCCTGGTCGTAACGAGCAGTGGCCGAACGGGAACTGAGAAATGTGGCTTCGGGTGAGAAAGATGTGCCCAGGAGCAGCCTGGGAAAGTATCTTGTAATAAAATAAGAGCAGACTTAGAACACATTGGGAGGCCCGGCCTCATGCAACCGGAAGAGGCTTCCTAAGCGCCCCGCATGTACCTTAGACAAGGCAGCCCAGTGTGGGAACAGCCCATAACAGCTAACGGCCTGGTCCCAGCAGGACGCCCGGAAGCTGCTCGCAGACCCAGGCCAGTGCGGTCACCTGAGGTGTTAATTTCCACGCACTTGGCATTGCACCCGTCATGAGGCATGATTCCCGCTGTCAGCAGTGCTCCTGGCAAGAGCGCCTTGTCAATCCATACTTTCTGAATGAATGAATGAATGGAAGAAAGTAAATTTACTCAGACAGACTCTCACAAATGACAAGGGTGTGCAGGGAGAAAGTATATGAATCTTCGGGAACCCATCACTTGTGCTAGAAAAGCAGCTCACAGGGTCCCCTCCCCTTAAAATGGCAAAGATTGATGAAATGTAGAGGTGAGATCTACAAATGATTTTTTTGTTTTTGCATTACTTTGGTCACATTGTGAGTCTTAATCTTGGCTACACATGCTAATCACCCGAGGGGCTGGGGGGAAAAAATCCCAATTTCAGCAGAACGTGGGTGGGTTTGGGCACGTTTGCTCTGTAAACACGTCTCTGCTGGTTCCAAGGGCACTGGCTGAGGGGCACTCTCCCCAGTGCGCGTCTCATCAGAAACCGGCAGGCTGCTGCACAGTCCGTTTGGGAGAGAAAAAGTGCCAGTTTGTTTTGACAGAGAAGCACGCGTTTCTGATTCTTTAAGGCTGTCGGACTCCAAATGTCGCCTTCCATCATGTTGCCATTGCCTCCAATTTACTGTCCCCACAGAGGGAATCTATTGCAGGATTTCGTTCCCCGTGATGCTGGGCATTTCTTCTCGTCCTGAAATAGTACTTCAACAACGTCCCCGGGACGACGTCTGTTACTGTGGACGGATCCTATCTTCCTCGAGTAATGGCAGTGTGTGATGGAGCGTCAGGAGAGGTGTGTGGTCCTCAGTGGGCGAGGGAGGCGGAGGGAGAAATCGATGCGGATTTTACTGACTCGTAGAGAGGACGTGGATGGCGCTGGCTGGATGATGGAGGAGAGGAGAACTGGGCAGAGGGCATGGCACGTCACGAGCAAAGGTCTGCTCTAAAGACGCAGAAGACCCAGGTCGCAAGTTCACTGTCACTTGTTTCTCTCCTGACACCTCCTCCTGGGACACATCTCTTCCTTACAAACTCTGAATCTGACTCCTCCGATTCACATCCCCAACCTCATCCTCGACCTGTTCCAACAGCATTGGATGCAGGGGACCAGAAGTCTCTGTTTTTAACAAGTTCCCCAAGTGATTTCTATCACAAAACATGAACTTGGGAGAATGAGTCTACCTACACAATTCAAGAGGAAGACAGGTGCGACAGAACGTTCCCCAGAGAGAACCAAACACAACAGACGAGCACTTCTGTCCACATCGATCAGAGACAGCGGTTTTCCTTTCTCAAACCGGCAAAGACGGGACCACTGCGCACGCTCAGGGCGCTGATGAAGCAGCTGTGCGCACTGCTGGTGGGAACATGAATGGCGCATGCCGAAAGGATTGTCTGGCAACTCTCATCAAAGCCTTCATCTCTCCAATAGCCCGCCACAGAGCAACCACACTCAGGAATGTGTCCTCGGGCCGTGGGTTCAATGCTGCTAACTTATCAGAATGGCTTGGGAAGCTTTTATGAACTACAGATATCCGGGCCCTGCTCTCTGGAAAGTCTGGTTCTGTAGATTTGGGGTGAGGTCTGGGCACCTGCGTTGTGAAAATTCTCATGTGATTTGGGCTTATTTTAGAAAATTTCAAGTCATGGAGAAATAAAACATTGGTGAGAGCAGCATCCTCCACTTGGTCTCCTCACCCCTGTGGGTAATCACACTGGACATGGTTTTTTGTGTGTTTTTCATTCACTAACGTATATTATAGTCATTCTTTCTCCTCCAGATATTCAGACCTAATTTTTTAACAGTTCTATAGCATGCAAGAAAACAACCCAATGTATTTAACCATGTATACATTTAAAAATGGACAAAACAATAAGTATTCTTGCGTAGATAACCTCTCTTACTTGCATGAGAATTTCTGTAGGCTAAATGTTTAGTTATGGGATTGCTGAGTCACATGAAATTTTGACACTGACAAACTGCTCTCCAAAATGGTTTTACCAAATGGGGCAGACATACCTAACTGCCTTCCAAAACTCCTCTCCACAAGACATCCTGGGAAGGGGAAATGGCAACCCATGTAGAGATCACACTTCCCAGTGTTCTGTGCATGGTGCAGGAGGCATGTAACCAGTTCTTGCTACTGGGATGCAGGTAGCGTGTGCTGTGTCTAGGCCAACGAATCTCAGATGTGGCTATGACTTCACGCTGTTTCTCTTTCTCTCTCTCCAAAGACATCCAGCCCCCTTTGGAAAAGCCCAGCCACATTGTGGAAGGAACCCAGATGCCTGAATCAGAATGAAAAGGGGCCTGGTGAGCTGAGCACCAACCTATGAACCAGGAGGTCAAGATTCAATTCCTGGTCAGGGCACATACTCAGGTTGTGGGCTCAATCCCCAGTGCGGGGTGGGCAGGAAGCAGCTGATCAATAATTCTCTCTCATCATTGATGTTTCCATCTCTCTCTCTCTCTCTCTCTCTCTCTCTCTCTCTCTCTCTCTTTCTCTCTCTCTCTCTCCCCCCTCCCTTTTTGAAATCAATAAAAAATATATATTAAAAAAAGAATGAAAAGGGAAGCCACATGATATACAAAATTCCCAGCATCACACTATCATGTGCGTGGTAAACTAAAGTTTATTGTCTAACAGTTTAGTTAATACAGTGACTAGCATGATCCTCATTAGTAGATCAGTTCACACTCACGTCACAGTGCACATTTATATTAAAAACAACAACTTTGCAAGATATTTTGATGCATGAAGTTAAGACCCATTGTCCTAACAGAATCATAAATATGAATAAAGTTTTAAAAATCGGTATGTTTTCTTCACTTGTTTATATTGGTGAAAAGTTGAAAAAAGCTATCAATGTCTAATTAATGGGTGAATTGCTAAAAAGATAATATTTAATCTCACAGAATACCATTCCATGGTTGGTTGATTATTTAAGTGAATGTATTAAGTTTAGAAAGTTATAAGACAAGAACAATTCTCAAAATAAATTAAAATGTTTATGAGTAGAAATATTAGCAGGAAATATACTATCATATTAACAGTGGTCATCGGTTAAAGATGGAATTACAGATTTTTTTTTTCCATTTTACTTATCTAGGTTCCCTAAACTTTCTTATTGGATATGCATCACTTTTGTAACAAGAAAGTTCTTTTAAAATCAGTAAGTATGATATTAAGCTAATCAGCAAAAAAAAAAAAAGATATAATCGACAGGACTCAGAGATAAACCACCTATATGGCTCTCAATTTGTGTGGTTTGAGGCTTACTCACTACTGAACGTTGGCCGCTGAGAGAAGACCTGAAACCGAAGTGGCTCCCCTGCGAACTAAAGGGCCTTCAATAGGACAGTTTACCCACAAGGACATGTTCGATTGACAAGCAGGGTTGGGGGTAACCTTCTAATCACTCTGAGCTAAAAAGAGTTGTAGACATGGGAGATTCATCGTCCCACACATTCAGTGTCTGTCTAGTAATGCATGGAGAACCATGCTTCAAAAGTAAGGACCAGATGTTCTTCCATTCACTGGTACGTTCTCGGTTCCCTGAGAAGGGAAGGAGGAGAAGATGGGTTTAAGTGACAGCGGAGTGACAAAAGGAGGCATTGCCTGTTGGCCATGTCACTAAGACTCTGGAAGGACCACGGAGTCTGCTCACTCAATGCCCTTCCTGAGTAACAGGAAACAGAGTGAGGTGGTTCCGTTGTGGTTTTGAAAACCAGAGGATGGGACATCCTGGGGGCCCTTCTTTGCCCTTTGACTTCTCGCTGGTAGATGAGAGCGGAGGAGGGAGAAGGAATGGGGTGAGATGCCAATTCTAGAAGTTAAGAGTGATGACTATAGCACTTACTAATGACAAAGGTTTTAAATAGCGTTGTGCTTATAAAGATGTATTGGAATAGCCCGGCCCACTTGGCTCAGTGGTTGAGTGTCGACCTAGGAGGTCACAGTTTGATTCCCGGTCAGGGCACATGCTTGGGTTGTGGGCTCGATTCCCAGTAGGTGGCATGCAGGAGGCAGCCGATCAATGATTCCCTGTCATCATCGATGTTTCCTTCTCTTTCTCCCTTCCTCTCTGAAATCAATAAAAATATATTTAAAAAAAGATGCAATGGAGTAAACATTGGCGATGAAGTGCCCATTTCTAGAGAACTGGTTAGATTATGATACGTCCATCAGATGTGGAAGACCTACACAGTGACACAATGCCGTGGCAAGGGAAAGACGTAAGGGAATGTTTCTTGTGGTGACCAGGTGAAGGACATTTGTCTCCATCTCCCTTTCACTCCATCCCTCTCTGCTCTCCCCAGGGCACACACAGTCTCCAGGATTCCTGAGGCCAGGGTCTCCTTCCTTCCTCTGAGCGGCTTTCTCAGCTCGTCCTGCAGCGGTCCATCGAACCCAAACTTCTCTCATGGGTGTCAAGCTTGACCTTCTCTCACAGGTGCCACACACTCTAAAAATGCTTATTTCCAAAGCCAACCCCTTTATTATTCAAAACTGCCAATTTCCACAAGAACATGTTATAATCTAAACTGTGTTGATGCGCCCTAAACAGCGTTTGCGATAACGACATGGCACTTGCTAATTAATTGAGGGATAGTGATTGCAATAAGGCTAGAATCCACATCCAGTGTCAGCTCAACTCTCCGTGGATGAAACAAGACACGGAGCCCCTCGTGCGTGCTGGAGATGCAGAGACGAATGGGCCCCAGGAGCCCACAGTCTTGCGAAGGAGACGGGCAAGTAGAAAAGCATACTAGTTCCAGCAACTTCCCGTTAACTTCCGCCTGCACACCACTTGGAATCTATCATCTTGTGATCCCACCTCCCTCTCCAGACCTAATCTCCATTACGAGTGAACATCCATCTAATAATCCAAACTAAAACCATCACGCCATCTCTCAGTTCTCACTCTCTCACAATGAGATACCAATTTCCTCCCAAAATAAATCTTGACAAAGATTGGTAAGTTATGAAGATCTGGTAAGTAGAAAAAGCATCTAGGTTAGAAAAAAAAAGTGTGATATGGCCTCGCCTGTGTACCTCAGGGTTGAGCATCGACCTAGGAACCAGGAGGTCAGGGTTCGCTTCCTGGTCAGGGCACAGGCCCAGGTTGCGAGCTCCATCCATAGTAGGGTGCTTTCAGGAGGTAGCTGATCAACGATTCTCCCTCATCAGGGATGTTTCTATCTCTCTCCCCCTCTGCCTTCCTTTCTGAAATCAATAAAATATGTACTATGTGAGGTTTGATAACTTGCGAAGGGGTTATAAACTCATGCCCACACAACAATCTGCACATAAATGTTAATGTCAGCTTTATTCACAATTGCCAAAACGGGATAAACAGATTATAAATAAGTATTTCCCTCGTATCCGTAACGGGTGTGTTCCAAGATGCCTAGGGATGCCTGAAGTCACAGATAGGACTGAACCCTGCACATACAACTGTAGATGGCAAATAGCGTGAATCCAAATGCCTTTAACACACCTCACCTCTCAGAAATCAGAACGCAGCCTGGCCCTCCTTAAACGTGCTCGGAACCCTGACACCGGCCCACAGCTGGGCACCGCCATCTAACGCCATGAGTCCACGTGGACTACCGGTGGTTTTCCCGGCCGCGTGGCCCCCGGGAGCAGTGGCTCAGGACCAGCACCACAGGGAGGATTGCAGTGCATATCGCTTGCCCAGGAAAAGATCGACGTTCAAACTTGGACGTACAGTTTCTACTGAATGCCTATCCTAAGTCAGAAAACCCTGAGTCAAACCAGCGTACTCGGTGATGTCTGTACTACGTTTTTTCTTTACATCCGTCCCTAGGATGAAGTTTAACTCACATGTCAGGCACAGCAAGAGATGAACAGCAATAACTGATAATAAAACAGAACCATGGTAACAACATACTGTGATAAGAGTTCCGTGAAGGTGATCTCTCGGCCATACAGCATAACCGACTGCTGGACTCACGGTCCCCACAGGAAGCACTTGATGGCTTCTCTTTGGCATATGCAGGCTGCCATCATCCCTACTCCTGGGTGTGGACCACGGCCAAGGAAACCACATCGACGAGGGCCCAGCACTGCTACCCTGACAGCAGAACCGGGTCTGATAACAGAGCCGGGTTTAAGAGGCAAGCGCGCGGGGCAGGCAGCACTCCGCATGGAGATGCCGGGCGAAGGGAGGCTACCATCTGCAGCAGCTGGACCAGGGCCTGTGAGGTTTCGCCCTGAGAACGACAGGTGGGCCATTTACAACTTGGGAATTACTTCTGGAAATTTCTGTGTCGCCTTTCCCGTTGGCTGCAGGTAACGGAAACCACAGGCAGAGAAACTGGGCATCCTGGAATGTGTCGCATAGGTTCATAGTTGTAACACGCAGCACACCGACACATGACAGACATGAGAGCCGTGGAACCGAGCCGGGGGAGGGAGTGGGAGCATAGAACTTTCTGCTCAGTTTTCCTATAAACCTGAAACTGCTCTAAAAAAGGAAGTCTTGTGTGTGTGTGTGTGTGTGTGCGAGTGTGTGTTTAAGGTCCAAGAACAGGACTCTGGGAACACCTAGGGCAGGTATTTGTTTTTAGCAAATCCTCACCTCGCCCTCACCACACGCTTCAGGCCGGCGAGGGCAAACATCTTGCCCTGGGACACAGAGAGGAAGTCACAGAGCCAGGGTTCAACAGAAAGTCCTTGCTCCTGACCTTGACCTGAGGCGGCCTCCCCTTGAAGGGGCTGAGCCAGCTGGACATCAGCACTCCCAGCTTCCCATCTCAGGGCTGGCCGTGACTCTAGGGTCAGCGGTTTGGTTTAACTTGTCTTTTATAAGAACTCAGTCTAAAGTCTTAAGTAGGGGTGATATCAAATAGTAAACTTAAATATTGGAATTGGAGACTTCAGTTCCTGTAAAAAATGAAAACAAATCTACCTTCTACCTGCTTAGTTCTCCCGGTACCATATTGTTTGCTCTTTTTCTTTTTTTGCTATCATAGTTAAAATAGATTGTATTTAAAATCCTAGAGGATGGCAATGCTTAGCCCAGATAAGCACAGTGGCAATGACCTTTGGATGTTATTTTTTTCTCCTTTTGGGGTGTACTGCGTTTTATCCAAAAGACCTGACTTCTCCAAAACCAAAACCAAAGAACAAACAGAACCGCGGGAATCTGCCGCGTGAAAGGCAAGCACGAAGTGCGGGCGTGTTTAGGGGGAAGACCTAGTGGACAACGTTCTTTCCTACTATTTCCTCCGTGTTCTGGATTCAGGAAGGACAGCTTCTAACCCGAAACAGGCAGAAGCACCAGAAACAAGCAGCGAGTGTTTCTGTCCATTCGATAGATCGTCACGAACCAAACGACGCTTCGGGCTGTAGCGGAACCACAGAGGGTACCAGAGGGAGGAGAGTCACAGGAGGAGGTCAGGCTCCTACCCTCAAAGGGCTCGTGACCCGCTTCCACACATCCAGCCCAGAGGGGATGCTGGGTGCCTCAGCCTGTGCTCGGGGAGGCTAACAGGGCGGCTGGGCAGCCATGGCTTCCTGCTGCTCAGGGACCTCCGGGATCCTCTAGGGATGGATGGGAATGGGGGGAAGGGGGAGGGATGGCAGCGACCCCTGGCCATGCGGCCGTCATGGACAAATGCTCAGAGTCATTCACGAGTGAGCGTGGGGTGTTCGGGAACAGGAGCAGCTCGTTTCTCTGGGGCAGGGATATCGGGAAAGGTCTACAGAGGCAAAATGCAAAAGGACCAATGACATCAGCAGAAGAATTTGTGCTTGAGCTGGAATGGGAGTGGGAGGAGCTGGGATAGGAGTGATAGGAGCTGGAATGGAGTGGGAGGAGCTGGGATGGAGTGGGAGGAGCTGGAATGGGACTGGGAGGAGCTGGGATGGGAGTGGGAGGAGCTGGAATGGGAGTGGGAGGAGCTGGGATGGGACTTGAAGGAGCTGGGATGGGAGTGGGAGGAGCTGGGATGGGACTGAGAGGAGCTGGGATGGAGTGGGAGGAGCTGGGATGGGAGTGGGAGGAGCTGGAATGGGACTGGGAGGAGCTGGGATGGGAGTGGGAGGAGCTGAGATGGGAGTGATAGGAGCTGGGATGGGACTGGGAGGAGCTGGGATGGGACTGGAAGGAGCTGGAATGGGACTGGGAGGAGCTGGGATGGGAGTGGGAGGAGCTGGAATGGGACTGGGAGGAGCTGGGATGGGAGTGGGAGGAGCTGAGATGGGAGTGATAGGAGCTGGGATGGGACTGGGAGGAGCTGGAATGGGAGTGGGAGTTACTGCAGGATCTGGGACATCCTGGTAACCTGAGATGCACCCGGAAGAAAAGATGGCTGTACACTTCCTTCTGATAAGCTAAGAAGGCCCCTCTCAGCAAGAAGCAGTTATTGGGAGCCAACAGTGTTCCAGAATCAAAGCCCTGGTCTTCCTTTCAATTTCAAAAGGTAAGTAACAATCTCATTTACGTGATAGACATGAGAATTCACAAAGATTA
Source organism: Antrozous pallidus (assembly GCA_027563665.1). Taxonomy (NCBI): domain Eukaryota; kingdom Metazoa; phylum Chordata; class Mammalia; order Chiroptera; family Vespertilionidae; genus Antrozous; species Antrozous pallidus. The sequence continues at coordinate 1,119,099 of CM050508.1, read as the reverse complement.
CGTGATTTGTCCAAGGTTGTATTTTGAGAGCCAGAATCCTCAAAGGCCATGCACTGCCATTGCCCCATCTCTGCCCCTAAGTAAAGTATAGGGTCTTCGCTTCTAGGCCAGAAGTCAGCAAACTTTCCCATGAAGGGCAAGATCAGTTACACATACACACACACACAATCACAATCATACATACACACAATCACAATCATATACACACAATCACAATCATAATCACACACACAATCAATCACATCATACACATACACAATCACAATCATAATCACACACACAATCACATCATACACACACACAATCACAATCATACACACACATAATAACAATCATACACACATTCACAATCATAATCACACACAATCACACACACAATCAATCACATAATACACACACAATCACAATCATACATACACAATCACAATCATAATCACACACACAATCACACACACAATCAATCACAATCATACACACACACAATCACAATCAATCATAATCACACACAACCACAATCACACACACACAACCACAATCACACACACACAACCACAATCACACACACACAATCACAATCACACCACACACACACGTTTATTTCAGCTTTGGGGCCCTCCAGTCACTGTGGCTGCTCCCCTGAGCGGTCCACGTGGGAGGCAGCCACGGCGTTATTACAGGAGAGCGGCCACGTTCCGCTAAAACGCAGGACTGTTCCTTTCACATCGCTTTCATGTCATAAGTGCATTTTACTTGTTTACTTAGTTTTACTTGTCCAGTCACTTAAAAGTGTGAGCACTGTCCTCAGTCGTGGGCCGTACGCAGAGGCGCTGCGTGTCCGCCGGTCACGGGGGCCAATGAGAGCCCTGAGCAGGGGGCCTCGGCTAAGTCTCACCTCCATGAGAGACGGTCTGCCTTACCCTCCCCAAGGCCCTCTTTGTTGCCCACAAGCTCTTTCCAGCTCTGGCCCAGGGCTCCTGTCAACTTGTAGGGGATTATACGGCCGTGTTGGCTCAGTGCAGCCCAAACACAAAGAAACAATACACACGTCCCTCCCAGCAAGGTTAGAGCTTCCAGCTGTTTCCTTTAGAGTATAGCTAACACCTCTAAGAATATCCTGGGTGGAAGTGTGGGTCTCTATGGACGCCACCCTGAGACTCGGCACAGGAGCTAGCGCGTGTCCAACATGCTCTACAGGTGCCTGGTAAACACAGCAGCAGCCCAGGCTCCCAGCCTGCTCTACTCGCCTCCCAGGCCAGCTCAGGCAGCCTGCCCCTCATTATCAGAACCTGATGCACTCATTCATAAATTCATTCACCCGCTCCCCAGCTCAGCTCAAGCAGCCTGCCCTTCTTCTTCTTTTTTTTTTTTAAATATATTTTATTGATATTTACAGAGAGGAAGGGAAAGGGACAGAAAGCTAGAAATATCGATGAGAGAGAAACATTGATCAGCTGCCTCCTGCACACCCCCTACTGGGGATGTGCCTGCAACCAAAGTATATGCCCCTGACCGGAATCGAACCTGGGAGCCTTCAGTCTGCAGGCCGACGCTCTGTCCACTGAGCCAAACTAGTTTCAGCATAGACTGCCTTTCTTTATCAGAGCCCTGATTCACTCATTCACCTGCTCCCCAGGCCAGCTCAGGCAGCCTGCCCCTCATTATCATAGCCCCGATCCACACATTCACCCGCTCCCCTTCAACCAACTAGTGTTACACATCCACCACATAGCCCGCCTGGTGTAGGTGCAGGGAATTCAGGCGGAATGCTGCAGGTGGCCTCAGGGACCTCACGGTGAGAGGGAGAAGACATGCTAATGCGCGCGCGTGCGCACACACACACACACACACACACACACACACACACACACCGGGGCATGGCGCAGGTGAGGTTGGGTGCCTCAGGAGCAGCGTGTGTTGCCTGTAGCCCGTGGGATGGGGACTGGCCCTGTGGGAAAGGGGGTGGCCTGTGGGATAGGAGCTGGTCTGTGGGATAGGGGCTTGGCCTGTGGGATGGGGGCTGGCCTGTGGGATGGGGCTGGCCCTGTGGGATAGGGCTGGGCCTGTGGGATAGGGGCTGGTCTGTAGGATAGGGGCTGGGCCTGTGGGATAGGGCTGGTTCTATGGGATAGGGGCTTGGCCTGTAGGATAGGGGCTGGGCCTGTGGGATAGGGGCTGGTCTGTGGGATAGGGGGTGGTTCTATGGGATGGGGGCTGGCCCTGTGGGGTAGGGACTGGACCTGTGGGATAGGGGCTGGCCCTGTGGGATAGGGCTGGGCCTGTGGGATAGGGGCTGGCCCTGTGGGATAGGGCTGGCCCTGTGGGATAGGGCTGGTTCTATGGGATAGGGGCTGGGCCTGTGGGGTAGGGGCTGGAGTGCAGCAAAGAATGTCTGTGAAGGAGGTGAGATCTGAACCAAATCTGGAAAACTCACACCACGAGGCCTGCGTCTATGAATCAGAACAACACTAACGCGAAATTATGTAAAAGACAAAGGCAAGGGAGGCCTGTTCCAGCATCCTCACGATGGATCACAACCACCAAACCGTCAGTCACATGGACATCACGTCTGCCCTCCCCAGGGAGAGTGCATCTCAGGTTCAAAATCTCACGGAAAACAAACAAACAATCGGGCACGAAATTCAAAATGGCAAGAGAACTCGGGAATTTACCTCTTTAAACGTGGCTTGCGAATAACACAGGGGTACATATTTGATTTCTGGAAACGGAATCTAAGACTTAGGAAGCTGAGCATTTGGAAGAAGCAGAATGCATTCTCACCTGCAGGACCTTCCGAATTCTTTTCAGGTTGTGAATCAAGAGCAGGTTTTTCTCTTTGGAAACGCGACCCAGCTGGTCGTCCAGTTGTATTAACAGGTTTTGAAGAAGAATGGTGGCCATGCTTTCGTTGTTAGAAGCTGCCTCCCTAAAAAAAAAAAAAAAAAAAAAAAAAAAGGTGTTAGCACACAGCAGGAAACGACTAAGTAAGATGTCTACCTTCCCATCGCAACGATTTTAAAGCAATAAACCTATTCCACAGTGATAAGCACTTAGAGATTTTTTTTAAAGGAAATTTCTACTTCCCTCCAAAATAATTTCCAGGTTACCAAGAGTTTCATTTAAACATCTTTGTCACATGAAACAATTTCTCTTAAGGTTATGGTGACCAGAAAGCTAGAAATGGATTAGGTTTAATATTTTATTTTATTTTATTTTATTGTTAGGGATTTCTGAAAATCAAATTGTACTCAGCATCGCTCATCAGTGGGGAAATGCAAATCAATACACCAGGAGATGCCACTTCAAGGAGATTGGGATGTAGTTACGCAAATCACAAGAAAGCATTAGCCGGGAGGTGCTGGTCCCTGGTGCGTTGCTAGGGTGGGTGGGGGGAGATATAAAATAGTGCCGCTGCCAGAAAAACCAGGGCGATAGAGGCCTCAGATAGAAATAGTCACCTACAGCAGTTCTGCTCCAGGAAAACACCCAGGGGAACTGCAAGCAATGAACAGGTGTGTGCACGCCAATGATCAGAGCTGCCTTACTCATAAGGGCCCCAAGGCAGAGACAACACTAATGTCTGCACAGATAGATTTTATATATACACTAGAGGCCTGGTGCATGAAATTCATGCATGGCGGGGGGTGGGGGATGTTCCTCAGTCCAATCTGCACCCTCTTCAATCTGGGACCCCTCTAGGGATTGGGCCTAAATGGGCAGTCAGACATCCTTCTCACAATCCAGGACTGCTAGCTCCCAACTGCTTGCCTGCCTGCCTCCCTGATTGCCCCTAACCGCTTCTGCCTGCCAGCCTGATCACCCCCTAACCACTACCCTCCCAGCCTAATTGATGTCTAACTGCTTCTCTGCCAGCCTGTTTGCCCCCAATATCCCCCCTCTGCTGGCCTGGTCACTCCTAACTGCCCTCGCCTGCAGGCTTGGTCACCTTGCAGGCCTGGAACCTCCCAACGGCCCTCCCCTGATGGCTATCTTGTGGTGGCCATCTTGTGTCCACATGGGGGCAGGATCTTTGACCACATGGGGGCAGCTCTCTAGTGTGTTGGAGTGATGGGCAATCTGTATATTACTCTTTTATTAGATAGAACTATAGGCCAGGTGCACAAATTTGTGCACAGATGAGGACTCCCACTGGCCAGGCCCGATTGGGGCTGGTCCAGCCAGGGGGAGGGACCATGGGAGGTTGGCCGGCTAGCCAGCTTGGCACCCAATTGGGCCGGTTGGCTGGAGGCAGTGTCCGTCATAGTGACCAGTCAGTTCCAGGTGTTTGGCTTTTATAATATGCATTCACACACACACATTTTATAAATACACTAGAGGCCCGGTGCACGAAATTCATACATGGCGGGGGGTGGAGGGGCGGGGAGTGTCCCCCTCAGTCTAGCCTGCACCCTCTCCAATCTGGGACCCCTCTAGGGATATTATTCAGCCTTAGAAAGGAGGGGCATTTTGTTACATGCCACATGAGTGAATCATGATAAGGGAAATCAGTCAGTCACAAAAGGAGAAATGTTGTGTGCTGATACTTCCAGGAGGGACCTGGAACCGTCAGATTCAGAGACAGAAGGGGGAATGGTGTGGTTGCAGGGGGCTGGCTGGAGAGAATGAGGAGCTCGTATTTAAAGGGTAGAAGGTTCCGGTTTGTGCAGATGAGAAAGCTCTGCAGTGGACCCTGGTGGTGGCTGCAGGACAATGTGGACATACTCAGTGCCACTCAGCTGCACGCCTGGACATGGTTCAGGTGGCAAATGGTGTGTTACATACATCTCACCACAATAAAAAATTAGACAATTGTTTAAAGCCCCCCCCCCCCAAAAGTTTAAGCTGTGCAATGTGAACAGAGTTTTAAAGAATGTTTGTGAAATATACTAAGAAAAAATATTTACATTGAGTCTGCCATAGAGAATTGATATTAACAACTGATGTACTTCATGGCTTTTTAACATTTAGAACGTTGTTGCGTTTTTTGGCTTACAGAAAAACAAAGCACTAGAGACCAGAAAGAACTACGATTCTCTGCCAGAAACTGATCATTGTCTCACTAATAGAAAGGTGTGGACAAGGAACTGGGAAGGCTGATCAACCTTGAAGCTCTGAAAGGTCAGAGCCAACCACTCCCTGTCTAATGGAGACAAGGGTAGCTGAAGCAACTTCCCCACCAAACCATCGTGTAAATCCTTATTCATAAGACAGTGTGCCTGGTACTGGAATTGCCTGCCTAAGGGCAATGGGTGTATCCCAAACCTGAATAAAAGGGATGGCAAGGCCAAAGTGAAGCATAGTCTTCCCACTAGAATTGGTGGAGACTAATAAGAAAGGAATCAGAACCCACGAATTAATACTTAATTCCCAAATTAATTAATAATTAATTCCCCAATGAATACGTTTCTAGTCTCTTTCATTTGTGTGCAGCCTTCTCCAGAACCTGAACCGGAACCCTGAACCGGAACCCCGAACCATGCAGGATGCGAAAGGGGTTCCCACAATTCTTCTTTGAAAAAGTTTTCCAAAACCTGGCAAAACTCTGTTATCTGAAAAGAATGCACCCCGTTGGTGGAACAGTGAACCACGGAATAGACCCACCCGGGGAGAGCGTGAAGCACATGCGCCGGGCCGGGAGGAGACACACACTCCGGACATACCAGTCCTGGCTCTCGATCCACTGCGCCAGCAGGTGCCGGATCTCCATGGGAAAGTTGTCGTCATAGAACTGATCCACTTGCTCCAGAAACTTGATTTCTAACTGCTGGACTTGATTCCACTGAGACATGCTACAAGACAAGGGATAAAAGTAAGTTCAAAAGTCATCACGGTGGCCCATCTTATCCTTTCCTTAGATTGCAAACAAAGGCACTGTTGTCCATTGGGTGAGCCACTGACAAAAAGTGACCTTTTAAAAACAGTCACTCAAGGAAAAGAGAAAATGCTTTCCATTCAAAGAATAAAGCCAGTCTAAACTTTTGTGTAAGCCAGTCATCTCTCATGAAGGACACGGGCCTCTCCCTCTGGCCCCCACACCACCTCCTTCCTGCCCTCCAGGAACTCCTGTCTGGCCTTCTCCAGGGGCTTGCCCTCCCCGCTCAGCAGCCTCCTCCCACCCGCCCCCATCTCCGTACACTGATTTGTATTCTCAACGAGTTCCCTCCTCATCCCTTCCTCCCCCTACCCTATCAGACTTTGAGCAACTGCAAGGCAAATAGCACGCGCAGCTACACCTCCTGAGACCTTCTAAGGCTCTAGAGGCGAGGAATACTCAGTACAAGTTTAGTTTCTTTTTTTATTTTTTAAATATATGTGATTGATTTTTCTCAGAGAGGAAGAGAGAGGGATAGAAAGTCAGAAACATCGATGAGAGAGAAACATCGATCAGCTGCCTCCTGCACACCCCCCACTGGGGATGTGCCCGCAGCCAAGGTACATGCCCTTGACCGGAATCGAACCTGGATTCGATTTCAGTCCGCAGGCCGACGCTCTATCCACTGAGCCATGCCGGTCAGGGCCAAGTTTATCTTCAATGAAAAGGCCCAATCCCTTCGTCTTTGTTTCAGATTTGCCTGGCTTCTAGCGCCAGCCTTAAGCCCGCATCTTAGCTGGACGAAGAGCTGATGCTCACATGTTCGCCGGTTCTGATTCCTTCAGGTGAAACCATCTCTGAGCTCACGCCCAGGGCTCTTTCTCCCTGTGGCTGCGGGGATCCGAGGTGGCTAGGCAGAGTTTCAAAAGTCTACTTTCTCATTAGTCTCTGACGTGCGTGTAAACGTGGTTACACCCTCAAGTTACGCGAGGCCGAAACCACACTCGGTCCGTCGCTGGCAATCTGTCATCAAACAAAAGTGTGTGCTTCCCCCACAACTCCCCGCTCTGGCCAGGGACGGGTTGGCCACGAGTCCTCACTTGTGAAAGCTAGATGCCTCCGTGAGTGACCGAGCTTGACTGGCTCAAAAGTCACCTTTTCGCTGTTTCGTCAGCAATTCCAGATCAAAGGGGGACGTTTCGTGTGATTAATAACCACAGCATTTCCATCTGTCTTGTAGGCGAGTGAGCGTTAGTTGTGCCCACAGACCATTTGTGATAATAAACTCAATGCGTTTCACAGGCACGTTTTTCAGTTTCTGATGACACCCTTTGGGGTCACCTTTTCCCTGACGCCCGGGAGGGTGTCCAGGGGGAGAGGACGGCAATGTTTTGCTAAAAGGACGAAACTGGGAATACGATGTTTCCCTTGCATGTCCCGTTACATCTGTGAAGACTCTTATGCATGGCCGTCCCAGGCGCAGTGTGGGTGCCCAGGACCGCTGTCACACGAAGGAGTGGCCCCGGATACTGCAGTGAGGAGGGAAGGTGTTACCCCAACTTTATTGTCTTTTAAATATATTGTTATTGATGTCAGAGAGGAAGGAAGAGGGAGAGAGAGAAACATGAATGCTGAGAGAGAATCATGGATCGGCTGCCTCCTGTACGCCTCATACTGGGGATGGAGCCCGCAGCCTGGGCCTGTGCCCCGACCGGTAATGGAACCTGAAACCCTTCGGTCCCCAGGCTGATGCTCTATCCACCGAGCCAAACCAGCCAGGGCTGCCCAACTTTAAAAACGAAAACAGATCCATGGTGCCAGCCGCCCAGAGGCTTCAACCACAGCTTGAACTGAAAACTCAGGCAACAGCTGTGCGCCCTTGGATTGTAAGAAGGGGGTCCCTCTTGGCAAAAAGGGCAGGAGGGGCCACTATAGAATGTTCAAGTGCCTTCCCAGTGCCTTGCTTCCTTAAAACGAAAACAAAGGGAGGCAGGGTGGGAAGTGAGTCCTGCCCCAGGGCACAGCCTCAGGGATGGACCGATGTCTGGGCCCAGACCCACCTCTCTGTCTCATCTCTCCTTCCAGAGACTGGGTGTGTGCGTGCCCACGGAGCCTGCACCTGTCCCCGCTGCTGGGGACGGCGCCCCTCACTCAGCCAGCGACAAGTGAGACCTGAGCCCAAGATGGCACAGCAATGGCTGCCGCTGCTGCAGCTGCTGTGATGGGCGCACAGCTGTTTGCTAACCGAGACCCAACTGAAGGCCGCCTCCCAGAGGGTGGAGAGAGGCAGGACCAGTAGACACTCCTCCCCTCAAGCTTTTCCCCCGCAGCCCCCACCAGCCTCTCCAGACCCCTGAGCCCCTCCTGGGGTTCCCTCTCTAAGGGCTCAAGCCCCCCCATACACCCCGATCCCCCCACCCCCGGCCCCCAGACAATGCACAGCATTTCCTTTCCGCCCTCCGAACGCCTAGCCCCGGACCTGGGGGGAAGGGGCAGGGGCCGCACGGTGCCCGCTTGGCTGGGTGGCCCCGAGCTCGCCAAGAGGGCGATCCGCCCAGCACATCCCGGCTCCCCCTGACCGGCTCCTCCGCTCCCCTCGTGCCGGCTTCTCCCCGAGACCCAGGACGCAGTCTGAGGCCGACATCGCCGCTCGCAGGAGCCGGTGAGACAGGGGAGCGGGATGGGACCCCTTCCCTACCGCGGGGCACCCGTCTGCCCCGGCCGCACCGTCCCTGCCACGGGCGCGTCTCTGACCCGGAGCCCCCGCGCCTGTGCGCACGCCGCCCGCCCGCGGACAGCCAACGCGCGGGGCTGTCGGGGCGCCCAGGTGCGCACCCCGGCCGGTCCTCTCCGGCAGCGGGAGACAGAGCGGGCACCTGCCCACGTACCTGCTCCCTCGCCGGTCCCGTCCGTCCCGGTCCGGGTGTTCAGGGCCAAGGCCAGGTTCACTCACCCGCGGGGACGCAGGCCAACACCGCCCCGGGGATTTGCAACTCTCCTCCCCCGAGGCTTTCCTGTGCGTCAGCGCCGGCCCGGGGACTTTACCGGGTCCTCCCACCCATCTCTCCCAGAACCGACAGAGCCCTTGTCAGGGGGCGGGGGTGAGCCTCTTCCTGGGGATCCCCCAACCCCCCTCGAGCTGTTTCCTCTCCTGACACCTCCATCCTCTTAAAAACTGCTGACAACCCCAAGATTTCTGCTATTGTGGCTATTCGTTTCACGGGTATCTGGTGCATCCACGAAAAGTGGGTTCTTAGGGGGAAAAAAAATCAACACGTGTATTCATTAAAAAATGTTGTCCACCATCTAGATACCATTGCTGACATGGACCCACAAGGAACTATTGGACATTGAAACTGGGACTCAGAACAGTTGGATGTTGGAACGGTGACGCAAACATTTTTTGTTGTTGTTGTTCTTATACGTTTATGTCCGGGATGCAGAGGCAAGATCTTTTTAAAGAAAAGGAAGAGGGGAAAAAGATTGACACAGAGGCAGAGAAGCATTGAACAGACTGTCAAACTACAGGGGGAAAGCTGGGGAGGGTGGGGGGTAGGGGGCTGTAAGAGATCCACCGAAGGACTTGTGTGCATGCATATAAGCATGACCAATGGATACAAGACACTGGGGCGTGGGGCGGGGGGCAGGTGAGGACATGTGCTGGGGGGTAGGGGAGGCTGGGGGGAGGACAATAGAGGGGAATAAGGGACAACATATGGACTACTATTTGTAATGCTTTAAAGAATAAAAAAAATGACCATTCTAAACCTGTTCTGTGTTCAAACAAACACCATGAAAAACAAGTCCGTTTCCCATCACACAGAAAGTTCGTGATGGACAACTTTGAAAACCTCCTCAGGGTCTGGCCTGAGAGCTGCCATCTGTGTCTGCGTTTGGTCTGTTGCAAACCGCGGTGCTGGTGGAAGTATCGGAAGACCGTCTGGACACCCCCGGAAAAGGAGAGAGCTTGACGGTCTTCTCAGAGCTGTGGGCAGCCTTCTTGCACGCCACCCCGAATTCCAACAGGCAGTGGCTCCCGAGGGGCTATCTGGATGGTGGAATGTGACCATGTCGGCGAACTCTGCGTGCACAGTACCGCTCCCAATCTGTTGTGTCTTGTGTTCTGAATGGGACTTCTGCCCACACAGGCTACCACACCTCGGCCATTTGGAAAGTCCTGGCTCACCAAAGGATGCAGAGCTCCAAAAGCCAACGACACCCTATCGCACGCTATCAGGGGGTCGCAGCGGCCAGTCTCACCAGTGAGCTCCTTAGAAGAGTAGGAGAGAGAGAGAGTGCCGAATCCTAACCACTAGACCACCAGGGAGAGGCCTCCTTAGAAGAGTATGTAAGCATCGGGCAGGTGTACGCTCCTAGTGAACATACCGTGTTTTCTGGCCTAGAAGACAACCCTGCACATCATAAGCATTTGAATGAAAATGACCATATTGAAATCAAATCTGATGTTTTTCTTTTAAATTTTTATTTGGTGTGCGTTGGAGGAGGGGTAGTCTTATACGGCGAGAATTTCCCAAACTTTGTATTTTAACTGGAAAAGTTGGGGGTCGTCTTATATGTCCAGTCGTCTTATACGCCGGAAAATACGGTACACGTTTCATGCAAGGTCTGCTTTTACCGTTGGAAGCAGATACTGCCGGTGGATTTCCTCGACATGACAGGCTCACACTGTTCATTTTTAGGGCAATGTTTTCCAGATACCCGAGTCTGGATAGCAGTCTGACATTGTCCTTCTGAGTCAGTTCTGTGAGGAACAGTGGCCAGTTTGGCGGGCAACCCAATCGCGAGAGTGCTGCCCCTTCCTCCCCTTACCCCCCCCCCCCCCAGGTCATAGTAAGTGTACTTCCATTTCCTCGCACAGAAGGTTAACAGAGATGTAGTCAGGTCTGAGATTTCATACAATTAATTTTCCTGCCCCATTGAATACTATGACGACTCCCAACTTTTCCAGTTAAAATACAGAGTTTGGGATATACTCGCCGTATAAGACTAACCCTCTTCCAACGCACACCAAATAAAAATGAAAAAAAAAACCAAAACATCAGATTTAATTTCGACCCCCGACTTTTGAGAAGATTTTCCTGGGTTAAAAAGTCGTCTTATACGCCGGAAAATACGGTATAGAATTGATTTCAGAGAGGATGGGAGAGGGAGAGAAACATCGATGATGACAGAGAATCATTGATGGGCTGCCTCTTGCATACCCCACAACGTGGGCATGTGCCCTGACCTGGAATTGAACCATGACCTCCTGGTTCATAGGTCGGTGCTCAGCCACTGAGCCACACGCTGGCTGGGCAAAGCTGCTTGTTTTGGGGGCAGCGAGAGAAGAGAGGGGAGATCAGTGCCCTGCTGCTGGCTGTCAGTCAGCTTCACCCTCTCCCGGCTCTTGTATGAAGGATAGAAAGTTAGTTGGTTTTAATTGTTTGTGGCAGCATCTTGCCTCTCCTGTCTGAGCTTCCCCTCTTCTGGCTCCAGAGGAAGCTGGAGAGGCAGAGTTGGAGGCTGGACAGACAGAACACATACCTACAGACAGTTATTCTGGGTTTCCTGGTGGCACAGGCTGGCACCCGAGTGCTTAGTGAGACTGACGGGGGCACAGCAACCTGGGGTGGGGCTTGGCAGCTCATCTGTGTGCCGGCCCTCAAACTCCATCGCCACGGACCATGTCTGTACTAAGGGTTTATTTATTTTTTAAATTATTTTTTTCAGTGTGCAGGTAACATTTTATTGAACTGTACACTTGAAAACGGTATGGTTTTGCGAATCAATATCACTCCAATAAATTAAATTTTAAAGACTGAAAATAACAAAAAGCATGTGGAAAAATATATAGGCTTCAAGTTCACTTTTTTATGATACATGATCTTTTTTATTTATTTTATTTTTTAAATTTTTATTATTTTTTAGTCTTTAAAGTATTACAAATAGTAGTACATATGTTTCCTCCCCCCCCCCCCCCCGCCCCCAATAAAACTCTCCCGGCCTCCCCTACCCCCCAGCACATACCCTCACCATAGGGGTTAATGCTATCTGTCCTGTTCGCTTCTCAAACCCGGTTCCCAGTGACAGAGCTCCCTCTGCTGCCCCCTCAGAGGCACGACAACCTCCATGTCAGCCTTCGTTCCTGTCATAGCCCTTGGTCAGCTTAAGGCCAGGCCACAGGGAGAGCTGAGAACTTAGCTTCACACCACATCGCAGGATGAAGGACCATCCTTGCCTCTGACTGTCAGACGAGGACGGTGGCTCCATGAGGCCAGAGGACCTGTTCATGGCAACCCCATGTCAGGACCAGCTGACTCCAGAGACAACGCCGGAACCCATGAAGCATCTTCTCTGCTCCTGTGAGAACAGCAGTCACGTGCTCAGTGAGCTATAGAGAATAAGCTTACGAAGATACAGACCAGTCACCGCTGGTGAGAAAGGATGTGTGGGCCCGGAGTCTCTAGCCGTCCCTGGGGGCATATGGACAACGAGCCGCGCATTTAAAAGTCCGAAAAGTAGCCGGGACCGGTGTGGCTCAGTGGATAGAGCGTCGGCCTGCGGAATGAAGGGTCCCAGGTTCGATTCTGGTCAAGGGCATGTATTTTGGCTGGGGCACATCACCAGTAGGGGGTGTGCAAGAGGCAGCTGATTGATGTTTCTCTCTCATTGATGTTTCTAACTTTCTTTCCTTCTCCCTTCCTCTCTGTAAAAAATCAATACATTAAAAAAAAAAAGTCCTCCAAGTATCATGATGCCGCAGGGTTCCCAAACACTCAGCGAATCATGTGGTTCCATAGCATCTGGCTATGCCATCTACACACGGCAACTTTCTGCTGAGTCCCAAATTAAAAGCAGGTTTGACAGGAGGCGAGGCTATTTGAACTGTAGACTCTTAAAAAATGTCTTGTTTTCTGTGTGAACTAGCCTATCACCACCCTATCCTGTTTAGGTATCCTTCATGTTGTCCTCACTCTCTGAACTGAATACGTAGAGGGACAGGAGTGCATATTATTTCTGTTTGTGCCTCTGTGTCCAGCTCAGTGCCTGGCCTGGAGCAGGCATTCAGGCGGGGTAGCAGGTGGAGCACTCCATCCTCAAGGGCCCTGGGAGGGCTCTTTCTGGTGACATGTCTTGTCCAAGTCCCTTATTCCCACCACGCCGGTCACTATGGGACTTAAAATAATGTCTCATATTGACATGCGTGTATGTAATTATATAAAATGCAGTGATGTATGTGCATGAATTCCTGCCGAACGCCCCTCTGGCTGGTGGGAATGTGAACCGTGCTTCACCCGTGTGGGTTCCAGAAATTGTTCCACCTGCTCTTTTTTTAATGTTTTTCCCCAACGGCAGGTGGCTGGCTGTACACACAAGCACTCGTCATGCTCAGCTGGAGAATTCGGGGCGCCCTCTGCGGTCTCCTTGCCAGGCTCTGCCTTTGCGTTCTGGCCTCCTTGGCTCCTCAGCGCTCAGCTCTGTCTCCTCATCTCAGGGAGACGCTGGGCTCCAGGTCCCCCTTTCTGAGCTGCTGCCTGGGTCCTTTCTCCAGAGATAAGCGGGGCGATCCCAGGAGGGCCTCACTGCTGCACATCTGTAAGGACCATTCTCCTGCACGGACTGTTCGCCAACGTCGGAAACTGTTGCTTCACTTGTTTCTCTCTCTCTCTCTCTGTGTGTATGTGTGTGTGTGTTTAAGTTGTTTAAAATTGCTACTGTGGCTCAGGGGTTGAGCATTGACCTACGATGCAGGAGGTCTCGGTTCGATTTCTGGTCAGGGCACATGTCCAGGTTGCGGGCTCCATCCCCAGTGTGGGGCGTGCAGGAGGCAGCCGATCCATGATTATTCTCTCTCCTCAGTGATGTTTCTCTCTCTCCCTCTCCCTTCCTCTCTGAAATCAATAATATATATATTGTGTATATATATATAAATAAAACACAGTAAAAGGACTAGATGTATGTCTGGTGTTTCTGTTAGGGTCCCCGAAGGAGGGAGGAATGAGGAACGCAGGAGGCCACGGTGGTGAGGGATGTAAATGTATTCGGTCATCTGGAGGCCTGAGGGGCTGAGCCCCAACCCGCCCGGCCCCAGGGATGGGGAGGCAGAGGTTTTTGGAGGACCTCTGGAGGCTTTCTCTGGTGGAGCATTCTCTGTGCAGCTGAGGGGGTGAGGGGCATGGTCCCCTGAGGGGACTGGTCTGGGGAAGGGAATGTCCATCTGAAGTGGCCTGGAAGCCAGTTCCCAGGGGCAGACCGGCAGCAAGAGGCAGCAAGCGATGTGCTGCTTCCCGCCTCTTTATCCGTTGTCGGTTTTATCCGGTGAGCCCCGGGCAGAGCCTGTGAGAGGGAAACAGAGAGGAAGGAATAAGACTGCTCTTAGGGTCATTGTTGTTTGTAGAGCTGCAGGGCATGGTCAGAGGTTAGCTCTGTATGGTGGCTACATACTAAGGATGCTGGGCCTGGCCTAATCTGGGACCCCTCGGGGGATGTCAGAGGCTGGTTTCAGCCCAATCTTGTAGGCCAGGCTGAGGGACTCCAATGGTGCATGAACCCATGCACCATGCCCAGAAAAGACATGTTTATAAGATAGGTAGTAAGTGAATGGTGTAACAGAGGAGATCTCATGGGTGGTATGAATATGTACTAAAACTAACTTAAGATGATGGTAGTGCGCACCACTTGAACTGTAAACTTGGATTGGGTAAATTAAAACATTGAATTGTAAACTTGGATTGGGTACTTTTTAAAAAAAGTGAATGCTGAAAGTACAATCCTGTTCCAAAGACAGATTAAACTCTGTCAGATATGGTAGAAAAATAACTACCCTAAAAAAACATGCTTAATGCAGTTCTATATATCAATCTTGTAAATCATAAACTTCCTTAGTAAACAGTTTCATCATAATATACTATATCATTTTATACTGTGAAGAATGTTCTTTAATTTAAAAACTTTTTGTAAAATTGAAACTAAATTAAACGAAACTGCCAATTCCACCTCAAATAAATAGTGATAAAGATATAGTAAAAAGAAAAAAGAGGAGGAGACATCTGTAATACTTTCAACAATAAAAGTAAACTTAAAAAAAAAACCTCAATAGCCCCTAACCGGTTTGGCTCAGTGGATAGAGCATCAACCTGTGGACTCCAGGGTCCCAGGTTCGATTCCGGTCAAGGGCATGTACCTTGGTTGTGGGCACATCCCCAGTGGGGGGTGTGCAGGAGGCAGCTGATCAGTATTTCTCTCCCATCGATGTTTCATCTCGCCATCTCTCTCCCTTCCTCTCTGTAAAAAATCAATAAAATATATATTTAAAAATCAATGGGAAAAATACCCTTGGGTGATGATTTAACAAAAACAAACAAACAAACAAAAAAAAGGAACAGTAATTTGCTAATTGTGAGAGAATGTCGCTGTGAGGAAAGCTCTAATAGGTGTAAATAGGACCCGAAGTTCAGATTTTACAGATGAGACG
This sequence comes from Antrozous pallidus, assembly GCA_027563665.1. Lineage (NCBI taxonomy): Eukaryota > Metazoa > Chordata > Mammalia > Chiroptera > Vespertilionidae > Antrozous > Antrozous pallidus. The sequence goes on along the minus strand of CM050508.1, from coordinate 1,103,815 downwards.
TTTGATGTCACAATGCAGAGCAGCTTGGAGAAGGTCTGGAAGCATCCCAGGTGCGGAACCAAAGGCCCAGGTGGGAGTCAGACACTGAGGGGAGTGTCTGCGTTGTTGATCATCAATCGGGTAGGCTAAGGAATGAAATTGAGTTCTTGAAGGTCAAAAACATGGTTTCCTCAACATGTTTTACTTGTCCTGTCTGCAGATGTTTAATAATAGTCATTTACTGGGCCAAATTCTTAAAGTAATTCAATTAGAACAGATGATAATGGTCAGCGAAGAGACCCATTAATCACTTTTAATCTATCGTTTGCAGGCATAGACTTCATAATGATTTAGTTTTAGGCAATAATATACACATAGACGTGGCCTTCATAATTCTTGGAGTGCTGAAATGTTTAATAACTTTAATTAGGCCCACAATAAATTCACTGGCTTGAGAAATAGCGCAGACGCACATATTTTACTTTGAGACTAAAGTTTACAGCCGAGGAGCTGGTGGGTCTCGGGAGGAGCCGGTGCAAGAGGCCCAGCTCTCTGCAGCCTCTCCATTCATCTCTGGTGGCAGAACGCTCTGAACCGGAGTTGCTTTTCCCTGTTTACCTCCTTGCTGTGTCATCGTCACTGTCCTCCTCCTCTTCGTCATCGTCGCTGCCATTCTTGACTGTTCCTGTTTGTGTGTCATCCCAGAGCCCTGCCTTCAGGGTGTCCTCCCTAGCTTCCCTCTTCCCCAGGAAGGTTTGATGTCGGCACCAAGCACCCTGAGGTCGGATCGAATGATTGAATCAACACGCCCTCCCCTGGGAACTGAGCTTAGGCCCCTTCCCAGCCCACAGTCCCTTTCGCTTAGACTGTTAGCTCTCCCCTCTCGACCTTCCCAGGACCAAGACCCACCCAGATGCCTTTAAAAACTCTGACTCCCCACCGAAACTGGTTTGGCTCAGTGGAGAGAGCGTCGGCCTGTGGACTGAGGGGCCCCAGGTTCAATTCCAGTCAAGGGCATGTGCCTTGGTTATGGGCACATCCCCAGTGGGAGTGTGCAGGAGGCAGCTGATAGATGTTTCTCTCTCATCGATGTTTCTGGCTTTCTGTCCCTCTCCCTTCCTTCTGTAAAAAATCAATAAAATATATTTAAAAAAAGAAATACCAGTATTATAAAAAAAATAAAAATAAAAACTCTGGTTCTCCATTCCTGGCCTCCAGATGACCTAATCCTCCTATGTAATAAAAGAGTAATATGAAAATTGACTGTCACTCCAACACACACATGGCTGCCCCTATATGGTCGAAGATCCTACCGCCATGTGGACACAAGATGGCTGCCACAAGATGACCAGCAGGGGAGGGCAGTTGGGAGGGACCAGGCCTGCAAAGGAAGGCAGTTAGGGGTGACCAGGCCTGCAGAGGAGGGAAGTTGGTGGCAAGCAGGCCTGCAGGGGAGAGCAGTTGGGGGCTAACAAGCTGGCAGGGGAGCAGTTAAGCATCAATCAGGCTGTCAGGGGAGTGGTTAGGGGGCAATCAGGAAGGCAGGCAGGTGAGTAGTTAGGAGCCAGCAGTCCTGGATTGTGAGAGAGATGTCCTACTGGGATTGGGCCTAAATGGGCAGTTGGACATCCTCGAGGGGTCCCAGATTGGAGAGGGTGCAGGCTGGGCTGAGGAACACTCTTCCCCCTACCTCCCTGCCCCCCTGCCCAACCCCACACAAATTTTGTGCACTGGGCCTATAGTGGGTTTATGATCCCTACCACTTGGGCCTCTGCGTTCCTCCTTCGGGAACCCTACGAAGCACCCCTGTCCTTCTCAAGGCCTCTGTCATCCTAACTCGTGTCTTCAGGGTCCGGAGGAAGCGGCAGGCACCTGCCTTCATCGCCTTGACCCTGCTTGGACTCCTTCACCCATCCAGGCGGGATGTCGGAGAGACGCTGGGGTCTGGGGTGTCACTGTCTGGCTGTGGACCTGCCTGAAGAGCGAGCAGCTGGTGATGGCGTGCAGGCTCTCCATCTTGGGCGCCGAGGGGCTGCTGTGCTTTTGTTCTTTGCTGAGGCGTCCTTACCTCCGGTGGCCTCCCCATCCATCACAGAGGGCACGGTCATCGCCGCCCCAGTGTGCTGGGTGGTGAACCCTTCGATAAAGACGCCAGGATCCTCTGTTCGTGGGCTGTTAACACACTTCATACGAGTTTTCTCGTGTTTCTCGCAGCCCTTCCCCCAGGGGTGCAAGGAGAGCACCTTGTAAAGATCCACCCGAAAGGCTGTCAGGGGACAGGAAGCAGCATGAGCCTACGGGGATTCCAGCGAGCAGAAAGAAAAAATTTCCCCCGAGAGCCTGCAGTTAGAGCCGCCCATGGAAAAAGGAGCGAATCTAGATGCTTATGTAAATGTTGTTTGGTCCCTCTTCTTAGAGGAACAAGCTTTACGCAGTACTGTACGTTAAAAAAGTACTAGGAACTTTAATTGTTTAATTGTTTAATTGCTTAATTGTTTAACTGCTTTTGTAAATTAAAATGCTTTAATGATTGAATGACAACACCTAAAGTGCATTATGATCTGTAGTTATGATGACTTAACTATCGTGCAATTTGCCCAAAAAGGTGCGGTCCCTGGAGTACGTCTTAGAGATTTCTATGCGGCACGCAATGTGTTCGGAACAAACAGCTGGAGAAACGGGACAACGGTGGGACCTGAAGGATGTATTTAGGGCTGTGCTCAGCGTAAACTGTGAAAGAAGAAGATGCTTTCTTCTGTCGAAGTCAGTCCGTGGGACAGGGCCTGAGAGCGGGGTCAGAGACGAGCTTGGAAAAGAGACAGGGATGGATCTGGGCAAGATTGTTCTGTTGCCCTTGGATTCTGCCCTTGAGAAGAGTGAGGGTGTTATCAGAAGCTTCTTTCTCGAGGTTTTATTTTTATTTTTGCTTTCCTATTAAAATATTAAATAAAACATTGAGTAAGATATTAAATAATCTACTGCAGCATTGGTCCATTTTTCCTCCTCAGATACAGCTCTCAGTGGCCAACCCAAGAACAGGCAAACAAACATGTGCATGTCAAACCCTTCAGAAAGGAGGGAACATCCACCCACCTCTTCCTCTCGGGGCTTAGTGAAGATGGAGCGTCACAGGGCTGGTCTGCGTTCCCTTAGACCGGTGGTTCTCACCCTTCCCAATGCCAGGGCCAATTCCATACAGCTCCTCATGTGGTGGTGACCCCCAACCGTAACATTACTTCTGTTGCTATTTCACAACTGTCATTTTGCTCCTGTTATGAACCATAATGTGAATATCTGTGTTTTCCGATGGTCTTAGGCTCCATCAGGATCTTTGTAGAAACCCTCCTCCTGTTAAGTTTGCTTAGGAGACGCGCTGTCTCTGTTCTCAGCTAGAGAGCCCCGAGAATGCACACCCCCCCTCTCCCGGCCTCTCCTCCCCTCCATCACTGTGCTGCCCTCCTCTGCCCCTTTGCTCTCGTCACTAACATTTAGGAAGCACTCCGCCATTACCTAATAACCAGTTAGACACCGGCTCTTCTGTTGAGATTTAAAGGAAGAGTTTAAATTGCATGAAATTAAGAGTTGTCCTCCTTCCTGGCCCGGGAGCGGGAGACAGCCTTACAAACGGGACTTCCCTTGGTAAGCGTCGCTCCCTCTGCAGAAGGGAACCTGGTCTCTGTGTTGAGAGCTTTTCCTCCGCGGCCTCCAGTTGAAGACAATCCTTATGCCAAAGAGGCCTTGGTTGAGGCAGCACATTTTGGTCCACTTCAATATATTTATGGAAATATGCAACCATTTGCAGATATAAATATACATCTCTGTGCTATAACCAGCAATACGTATCTGTGCTCTCTGTAGTCAAGAAAATTCTTCTTGATCCCAGCTGCCCTGACTCAGTGGCTGAGCAGTGACCTGTGACCCAGGAGGTCACGGTTCGATTCCCAGTCAGGGCACATGCCTGGGTTGCGGGCTCCATCCCCAGGGGGGTGGTGCATGCAGAAGGCAGCCGAGCAGTGATTCTTCCTCATCATTGATGTTTCTCTCTCTCTCTCTCACCCCCTCCCTTCCTCTCTGAAGTCAGTAAAACTATATTTAAAAGGGAAGTTATGAGTAAGGTGGAGCACGTGACTGCATGTTGGTATGCTAACTAAGGAAGGGCTCTGATGAAGCTGAAGAAGGAGACTCTGGGCCCATGAGTAGGTGGAGGAGGAGGAGGAAGTCTAGGGCGGGTCAGGCTGGCAGAGAAATGCCAGTTAGAACCACAGTGAGGCACCACCTCCTCTTACCTGTCAAGAATGGCTGCCATCAACCAATCAGCAGACAACACATGCTGGCGAGGATGTAGAGAAAAAGGAACCCTCATTCACTGCTGGTGGGAATGCAGACTGGTGCAGCCACTGTGGAGAATAGTATGGAGTTTCCTCAAAAAACTAAAAATGGAGCTCCCATTTGACCCGGTAATCCCACTTCTAGAAATATATCCCAAGAAGCTAGAATCATGAATCAGAAAGGATATATGCACCCCTATGTTCATAGCAGCACAATTCACCATAGCTAAGATTTGGAAGCAGCCTAAGTGCCCATCGGCAGATGAGTGGATCAGAAAACTGTGTGACATGTACACCATGGAGTACTATACAGCTGTGAAAAGAAGGGTCTTTTACCCTTTGAGACAGCGTGGAGGGACCTGGGGAGCATTATGCTGAGTGAAATAAGCCAGGCAGAGAAAGACAAGTATCACACGATCTCCCTTCTGTGTGGGATCTAATGAACAAAATGAATTGACCAACAAAATGAGACCTGGAGAAGGGAGGCACGGAACAGACCGACAAACACGTTTAGTTTTAAAAAGCAATGTGGGGCTGAGACCCGTGTGACTCAGAGGTTAGAGCGTCGGCCTGCGGACTGAAAGGTCCCAGGTTCGATTCCGGTCAAGGGCATGTACCTTGGCTGCAGGCACATCCCCAGCAGGGGGTGTGTAGGAGGCAGCTGATTGATGTTTCTCTCTCATCGACATTTCTGATTTTCTATCCCTCTTGCTTCCTCTCTGTGAAAAATCAATAAAATACATTTAAAAATATATAACAAGCGATCTAGGAGAGAGGCTAGGCCCGGAGCCGGGGGGCGGCCTGCCTGAAGCGCAGTCCGGCTGAGGGCCATGAGGCTCTTGGCGGCTTATGTTAAGGGCGTTCTTTGTAAACCAGAAGTTCCCAGCTAGACAGACAGTACTTGTTAGTGAGGAAGCGTGTGAGAGGTGGTTTGATCTTCCCCAAATTTCCTCCTCCTGCTGGACTAGAGGGTGTGGAATGTAATCCAGTGCTAATTAGCTATCGCGCAGAGAACAGAGGTTCACTCATGTGAGCTGCTAATTGGTGATTTTTTTGGATGATTTATAGTCAGCTCTTGGTGCATTCATTGATGAGGATATTTCCTTGGCCTTGCTGAATCGTGGAGGACTTTCTCCCAAGTGTCATCCGTTACGTACTTTTATTAGCGTGCTGTTGAGCTCCTCTCCAGTTCTCACGGAAACAAGGGGGTTGCTTTGATGTGAGCAAGATCGAATTTCTTTTGATCCGCCGGCACAGGTGGATGCGGCCTCTGAATTCTCTGAGCTTCTCCGACCTCCAGCAGGTGGCGCGCTCCTTCTGTGTGCTTGGACTCGCCAGGTCGGGCACAGGGCGTTCACTCCATGCTGAAAACAGCACTTGTTGCTTGTTGGTTTGTTGGCGACAGCCATTCTGACAGGTGTGAGGTGGCATCTCGCTGTCGCTTTGGTGACGGGGAGCCTGTGTTCATCTGTCTCTTGGCCTTCTGTGGGTCCCCTTCCGAAAAGTGTCTATTTAGGTTTGCTGCCCATTTTTAAGTTGGATTGTTTGTCTCGTTCCCCCTCACCCCCATTGACCTCTTTCCACCTGCTCCACTCCCCACCCCAGGCCTGTACCCCCCTGTTGTCTGTGTCCTTGGGTGATGCATATCTGCATTCAAGTCTTTGGTTGATCTCTTCCCCCCCACCCCCCTTTCGTCGGAGGTTCCCCAGTCTGTTCTATGCTTCCATGTCTCTGGATCTATTTTGTTCACGAATTTATTTTATCTGTTAAGATTCCACAGGTGAGATCATGTGAAACTTGTCTTTCTCTGACGGGCTTATTTCACTCAGCGTAATGCTCTCTAGTTTGATTTTTTTACAGAGAGGAAGGGAGAGGAATAGAGAGTTAGGGACATCGATCAGTTGCCTCCTGCACACCCCCTATAGGGGACGTGCCCGCAACCAAGGTACATGCCCTTGACCGGAATCGAACCTGGGACGCTTCCGTCCACAGGCCGACGCTCTATCCACTGAGCAACACGGGTCAGGGCGATGCTCTCCATTTGGAACAGACAAGAAACATTTTCTCTGCTTTGGTCTTACTGTCCTGTCTTACTCAGCCTTCCTGTTCTCGTTCCGAATCAGCCTCTTCTTTCTCCTCAGCGCTGCGTGCGTCCTGTTGGGGAAACAGAATTAAAAGCGAAACCTCCTGCCCATCCAGAGCATCCTCCCCGCAGCGTGTAGGAGAAAGAACGAGGCAGGTTGATTACTGTGAAAACCATCAGCTCACTCCATGACGTGCATCAGAGACAAAACCCCGAAGAGACCGAGGAGGCCAAGAGAAATCCCTCGTCTTTTCGTATCGCCTTGAGGCTGTGATTTATTACACACGTGTTAATTGTTCTGATCTGAGGAAAAGGGAAACTTCATTTATCTTCTTGACAAGCAGGCGGTGGCAGCATGGAGGCAGGCACGTCCCTGAACTCTGGCAGAGACGGGAGACAGAACACCGGCCTTCCTGATGCGCCCTCCCCTTCCTGAAGGGGCTCTGAGGCCCGGGGGAGGCCTATCCTGCCACAGAACAGGCTGGGGCTCCGGAAGCTTCTGACAGGGTTTCCTGGCACTGCAGAGCGACAGAGAAAGCGTTTCACAGGCGAGTCTCCTAAAGGACATGCGGACGTCTCAGGACACTGGGCAAGTTCTCTTCCTTTTCACACGATGACAAAGACACATTCACATCTCTTAGGTTTCTGTCCGCCCTTACAGTGTATGCCACGTGCTGTTAGATTTGCCCTCAACGTTTACGTTATTTTCAATGGCACTTAAGGTGATGCATTTAACCATAATTTGTCAGGCGCAGCAGGTAAAACTCCCCAAACAAGTGCTTTTTTATCCATTCATCTGCCGGTGGGCACTTGAGCTGTTCCAGATCTTAGCTCTCCTGTATAATAAAAGCCTAATATGCTAAGTGTCCAGCCGTCTGGTTGGCCATTCAGCCAGTCAAAGCGTAATATGCTAATGATATGCTAAGGCTGCTCAACTGCTTGTTATGATGTGCACTGACCACAAGGGGGCAGATGCTCCAACTGGTAGGTGACTTGCTGCTGGGGTCTGGCTGATGGGGACTGAGTGAGATGGGCCAGACACACCCCGGAGCCCTCCTGCGGTCCCTCCCTGGCTGGCCAACCTCCTGCGTCCCTCCCCCGCCCCGATTGTGCACCGGTGGGGTCCCTTGGCCTGGCCTGCGCCCTCTCGAAATCCAGGCTGAAGGACCTCCTCTCCCCCAAGTGCAGACATTTCATGCACTGGGCCTCTAGTTGTAAATAACACCGCTATGAACATAAGGGTACGTATGTTCTTTCTGATTGGTGCTTCAGGTTTCTTGGGATATAATCCTAGAAGTGGGATCACTGGATCACATGGGAGTTCCATTTTTAGTTTTTGAGGAAGCTCCATAGTGTTCTCTACAGTGGCTGCACCAGTCTGCATTCCCACCAGCGGTGCACGAGGGCTTCCTTTTCTCCGCATCCCCGTCAGCACCTGTGGTTTGTTGATTTGTTGACGACAGCCATTCTGACAGGTGTCAGATGTCATCTCATTGTTGTTTTGATTTGCAATTCTCAGATGATCAGTGGCTTTGAGCATTGTTTTCATATGTCTCTTGGCCACCTACATGTCCACTTTGGAGAAGCGTCTACTTAGGTCCTTTGCCCATTTTTAAACTGGGTTGTCTGTCTTCCTGGCATTGAATCATGTAAGTTCCTCCTGTTTTTTGGATATTAACCCCTCACCAGATGAATCATTGACAAATGTGTTCTCGCACACAGTGCGCTCCCTTTCCACTTTGTTGCTGTTTCTCTTGCTGGGCAGAAGCTTTTGATTTTGATGTGGTCCCATTGGTTTATTTGCGCCTTAGTTTCCTCTGCCCTAGGAGCTGTGTCTGCAAACGTATCGCTACGAGAGCTGAGATTTTGCTGCCTGTGGTTTCTTTCAGGAATTTTATGGCTTCACGACTTACATTTAAGTCTTTTATCAAAACTCCCCAAGCAAGTGCATTTTGGACTAAAGCTGTCCTCTGTGAATCAGTAAGAACACCGTTACAGTTCAGCAAACATTATTTTTAAACTCTCACAAAACCCGTTTCTTTAAAACACAGTAAAAGGAGTAGATGCATGGCTGGCGGTTTCTTTGTTAGGGTCCCCAAAGGAGGACTGTGGTCACAGCCGTGAGGGATGTAAATGTATTCGGTCATCTGAAGGCCTGAGGGGCTGAGCCCCAATGTGCTCACCCCCAGGGACCCTGGTTGGGGAGACAGAGGTTTTCAGAGGACCTCTGGAGGCTTTCTCTGGCGGAGAATTCTCTGTGCAGCCGAGGGGGTGGGGTGGGGGGCATGGTCCCCCGAGGGACTGGTCTCCGGGGAGGGAATGTCCATCTGAAGTGGCCTGGCAGCCAGTTCCCGGGGGGTGGGCGCTGATTCCATGGTTGGACCAAACCTAACAGTCCAGTGAGTGACGTCTCACGAGCGATTCACAGGGAGCATCTCTGTTTGCCATCGGGCGCTCTTGACTCTCTGCACCCCAAGTTACAAAGGCATGGTTTCAAAGCCTCCCTTTTAGGTGTGACGGGAAGAGTCTAAGGGACATACTGCTTTTCAGGCAGAGTCCTGTTTGGAGTCCTTAGGTATATGCTCTTATCCATTCAAAAGGTATTTATTGAAGGTCTGCCACACATACACCGCTGGCTCACTGTTCCGGGCCTGGAGGAAGATTAGTGAACGCTAAGATAGGTGCTTGGAGGTGCCGATGTTTGCCAGGATCTTAGAACACCCAGGACTCAGCAGAAAGGCTGTTTGCGTTTACAGGAAGCATTGGAGGAGATGTGCGTGCTTCAGAGGAGGTTACAGGCACCGTCATTTCCGTCTGCGCAGACGCTTCTGCCAGCAGCCTCCCCACACACCGCTCTGCGGGGCGTGTGCATCTTCGGAAAACACTGTCGTCTACAGCCTACCAGTCTTCGGCTCCGGGGTGAGTTTGTCAGAAGCTCGGTGGTAGAGAGCTCAATTCACCAAATGATCTGCATTTGATTTCCCTGCATGTACGGATGTGCCTGAGACGGGTCTATGACGATTATTTTAGAAGTTTACAGTAGCCCCTAGGATCACTGGCCAGCTCTGTGGGCGTTGTGATGGAGGACTCTGATGCCTTCAGACTCATCGCCAGCCCAAGTCTCACCTCTGTGTGCCCTCTGCCCTCTGCCCTCCACTGCTCTCCCTCCCAGCAGCCTCTCCCATCCCCAGTCTCACCTCTGTGTGCCCTCTGCCCTCCACTGCTCTCCTTCCCGGCACCCTCTCCCATCCCCAGTCTCACCTCTGTGTGCCCTCTGCCCTCCACTGCTCTCCCTCCCAGCAGCCTCTCCCATCCCCAGTCTCACCTCTGTGTGCCCTCTGCCCTCCACTGCTCTCCTTCCCAGCAGCCTCTCCCATCCCCAGTCTCACCTCTGTGTGCCCTCTGCCCTCTGCCCTCCACTGCTCTCCCTCCCAGCAGCCTCTCCCATCCCCAGTCTCACCTCTGTGTGCCCTCTGCCCTCCACTGCTCTCCCTCCCAGCAGCCTCTCCCATCCCCAGTCTCACCTCTGTGTGCCCTCTGCCCTCCACTGCTCTCCTTCCCGGCACCCTCTCCCATCCCCAGTCTCACCTCTGTGTGCCCTCTGCCCTCCACTGCTCTCCCTCCCAGCAGCCTCTCCCATCCCCAGTCTCACCTCTGTGTGCCCTCTGCCCTCTGCCCTCCACTGCTCTCCCTCCCGGCAGCCTCTCCCATCCCCAGTCTCACCTCTGTGTGCCCTCTGCCCTCCACTGCTCTCCCTCCCAGCAGCCTCTCCCATCCCCAGTCTCACCTCTGTGTGCCCTCTGCCCTCCACTGCTCTCCTTCCCAGCAGCCTCTCCCATCCCCCGTCTCACCTCTGTGTGCCCTCTGCCCTCTGCCCTCCACTGCTCTCCCTCCCAGCAGCCTCTCCCATCCCCAGTCTCACCTCTGTATGCCCTCTGCCCTCCACTGCTCTCCTTCCCGGCACCCTCTCCCATCCCCAGTCTCACCTCTGTGTGCCCTCTGCCCTCCACTGCTCTCCCTCCCAGCAGCCTCTCCCATCCCCAGTCTCACCTCTGTGTGCCCTCTGCCCTCCACTGCTCTCCCTCCCGGCAGCCTCTCCCATCCCCAGTCTCACCTCTGTGTGCCCTCTGCCCTCTGCCCTCCACTGCTCTCCCTCCCGGCAGCCTCTCCCATCCCCAGTCTCACCTCTGTGTGCCCTCTGCCCTCCACTGCTTTCCCTCCCAGCAGCCTCTCCCATCCCGTCTCACCTCTGTGTGCCCTCTGCCCTCCACTGCTCTCCCTCCCAGCAGCCTCTCCCATCCCCAGTCTCACCTCTGTGTGCCCTCTGCCCTCCACTGCTCTCCTTCCCAGCAGCCTCTCCCATCCCCAGTCTCACCTCTGTGTGCCCTCTGCCCTCTGCCCTCCACTGCTCTCCCTCCCAGCAGCCTCTCCCATCCCCAGTCTCACCTCTGTGTGCCCTCTGCCCTCCACTGCTCTCCCTCCCGGCAGCCTCTCCCCATCCCCAGTCTCACCTCTGTGTGCCCTCTGCCCTCCACTGCTCTCTTTCCCAGCAGCCTCTCCCATCCCCAGTCTCACCTCTGTGTGCCCTCTGCCCTCCACTGCTCTCTCTCCCAGCAGCCTCTCCCCATCCCCAGTCTCACTTCTGTGTGTCCTCTGCCCTCCACTGCTCTCCCTCCCAGCAGCCTCTCCCCAATCCCCAGTCTCACCTCTGTGTGCCCTCTGCCCTCCACTGCTCTCCCTCCAGTGGCCTCTCCCAGCCCCAGTCTCCTGCTCGTTCGCTGGTCTCAGCCTGTCCTTCCTTTAGATTCAGCGCGAGCCTGTGCTCAGGGCGGTGTGGGAACCCCTTTCACATCCGGCGTGATTCAGGATCCCTGGTTCAGGGTTCAGGTTTCTGGAGAAGGCCGCACAAAAATGAATAAAGAGACTCAGAAAAACATTAATTTGGAAATGGGGGCCAGGCGGTAGTCCAACTCTAGGGGAAGGACTGCTGCTCACTCTGGCTTTACCTTCCCTTTTATTAAGATTAAGATCATAAGATACACCCATCTCCCCCAGGCAGGAAACACCAATAAAAGCCAATCAGTAAATCTATTTAGGACTAACAGGTGGGGGCTTCTTCAACCACCAACATCCAGTCACCAGCTCCGACCCTTCAGAGCCGTCAAGGTCGACCAGCCCTCCGGATTCCCTGTCCACAGCTCTCCGTCGTTAAAACAGTGATCGGCTTCCGGCAGGGCAGTTCCGTTCCCACCTTTCTTGCAGCGGCAGCTCCTGTCACTTGTTTCCCAGGCCCTCCCTGTGGTCGGTGCCCTGCCCGTCCACCTTGCGTATGTCTCCTGTCTCTTGCTGGACACGGGGGGCGGGAGGTCAAGGCCGCGTCTGGTCCATCTCGGTAGCTCCCTTCCCAGGCCTGACTCCGGGGAGGCCGCGGGAACCTGGCGGCCTGTTGAGTGACGTGGGGTTCAGACGTGTCCTGGTGGCTTTGGGGGCAGCCCTGCAACAAGAGGGGGAGTTTAAGAGCAATAAGTACATAGATGTTATGAGTGTGACTCCAATGGTTTGCTTTACTACAACCGAGAATGCCTGCTTGTTGGCCATGCACCTGAAAAGGATTCCTGTGGGATCTGGTAAGTAGAATTCCACTATTAGCCACGTATTAACTAATACGATTGTATAACGCTAAGCATATGGAGACCCTACAAGTAATTTCATTGAAGGAACTATGAAACAGAGTGAAGAGAAAAGAATCGATAAACTAGCATGTAAGGATTCTGGCACTTGTTGAGTATGTTTATTTTTATCATTTTTGGAAGTTTTTTTATTGTTTAAAGTATCACAAATAGTAGTACATATGTTTCTTCCCCCTCCCTCCATTGACTTCCCCACCCCCGTCTCCCCTACCCCCCCAACACATGCCCTCACCTGCCCCCCTATTTTATTTTTATTAAAAAATCTTCATGTTAACATGGGAGAGTGATTGATATAGAGGCAGGGAGGCCTTGGACAGGCTGTCAAGCTACAGGGGGAAGGCTTGGGTGGATGGGAGGCGGATGCTGGGGGAGATCAACCTAAGGACTTGTATGCGTGCATATGAGCATAACCAATGAATGAAAGACACTGGGGCGGGGAGGGGGGTGGGTGGGGACATGTGCTGGGGGGTAAGAGAGGCTGGGGGGAGGATAATGGGGAGGGGAAGGAAAACATATGTAGTACTATTAAATATGTTATACTGCAAAAAATCAATAAAAATATATTTTAAAAAATCTTCATGTTGAAAGTATTACATATGTCCTCCCATTCCCCCCATTGGCCCCTTCTAGCCTGCCCCCCCTCCCCACCCCAGGCCTTCACCCCCCTGTTGTCTGTGCCCATGGGTCACGCACACAGCACACAAGTTCTTCGGCGGATCTCTTCCCACCCTCCCAGATTCCGCAGTCTGCTGAGCGTGTCCGTATCAGCGGTACATTCTGGAACTGGGAGAATAACCACAGGCGGGTTCGGGGACGCACTGAATCCCCCGTGACACGGAGGGGAGCGGACACTCTGTGGATCACCAGCCTCCATAGCCCCTCACTGACCGGGGGCCACAGTGACGTGGGGTCGCCCTGAGTCGGTGTCAAGCCAGAGCCGCGCCAGCCCCTGGAGGGTGGGCGTGTCCTCTCCCCATGCCTTCACCCTGAGAGAAAGTCGCAGCTCCCTCTGGGGAGATGGGAGGAGGACAGACACGGCGGCTTTTGGGAAAAAGCTCGGGGGGCCTGGGCTCCGCTTCGCTGGAGGGAGTCTGGCAGAGGAGACTGGCTCACACCGGGGGCTGGCTGAGGGGACGTGCCCTCTGTCTTTGGGCTTTCGGTGAGCCGTCGGCTCACTTGACCTAGAACTTGCTGCTTGTGCAGATCGGTAAGAATGCGGTGGGTTCCTTGTCCACGTCCAGAATGTGATGCCCTGTGAGCCCGTCCCTGTGTCTGCGGCGTCATCGCCGCTGCCCCCGTGTCGCCACACCACCTCCGTTCTCCACAGCGAGGTGCCGTTTGGCTCGTGCCGCCCCGGGACCCATGCTCCCCACTGCACGGAGAGCCCTCAGTCAGGGACTGGTTCCCCAGGAGCAGCCCCCTCCGTCCCTCCCCCGCAGGGGCCAGAGCCGTCTTCGTGACTCTGGTGTGGCCGAGCCGTCGTCAGGGACAGAAACCCACTGCCCCCCAGTCTCCCAAGGCATTCGGATCCCTTCCTTTCCCTTAAACCAGTGGTCAGCAAACCTCAGCACTTGAGCCACATGTGGCTCTTTGGCCCCTTGAGCGTGGCTGAGCGAGTCTATGTTGAAGAAGTGGCGTTAGGAGAAGTGTAAGTTAAAAAAAATAGGTGGCTCTCACCGAGACCGGTTTGGCTCAGTGGATAGAGCGTCAGACTGCAGACTGAAGGGTCCTGGGTTCGATTCCACTCAAGGGCATGTACCTTGGCTGCGGGCACATCCCCAATGAGGGGTGTGCAGGAGGCGGCTGATCAATGTTTCTCTCTCATCGATGTTTCTGACTTTCTGTCCCTCTCCCTTCCTCTCTGCAAAAAATCAATAAAATATATATTTAAAAAAAACTATAATTGGTTTCTGATGAGCCACAACTTAAATATTCGTGGATTTTTAGGGTCTCTCTCGGTATGTAAGTCTCGGAAGAAGCCACGTTCGCAACGGCCTTCCAGAGGGCACAGAGAGTGAGCGCTTCTTATGTGACCTCTGCTGACCCCTTCCCTTTGCCTCAGGGGCACCCCTTCCACCTCTGCTCACAAGAGAGAGACTCCCACTACCTTCTTCCTGAGCAACATGGCCAACAGGCTGCATAATTTTACCTAAAGAAAACCCTTTTTATTTATGTACTAGAGGCCCGGTGCACAAAATTCATGCGGGGGTGGAGGCAAGGGGGAGCAGGGGTGTCCCTCAGCCCAGCCTGCACCCTCTCCAATCTGGAACCCCGTGAGGGATGTCTGACTGCCCATTTAGGCCCGGTAGGATCGGGCCTAAACGGGCAGTCTGACATCCTTCTCATGATCCAGGACTGTTGGTTCCAAACTGCTCACCTGCCTGCCTCCCTGATTGCCCCTAACCGCTTCTGCCTGCCAGCCTGATCATTCCTAACCACTACCCTGCCAGCCTAATTGACGTCTAACTGCTCCCCTGACAGCCTGTTTGCCCCCAACTTCCCTCCTCTGCCGGCCTGGTCACCCTAACTGCCCTCCCCTGCAGGCTTGATCACCCCCAAACTGCCTTCCCTTGCAGGCCTGGTCCCTCCCAACTGCTTTTCCCTGCTGGCCTGATCACCCACAACTGCCCTTCCTTGCAGGCCTAGTCCCTCCCAATTGCCCTCCCTTACTGGCCATCTTGTGGTGGCCATCTTGTGTCCACATGGGGGCAGGATCTTTGACTACATAGGGGCAGCCCTCTTGTATGTTGGAGTAATGGTAAATCTGTGTATTACTCTTTTATTGGGTAGGATAGAGGCCTGGTGCATGGGTAGGGACTGGCTGGTTTGCCCTGAAGGGTGTCCTGGATCAGGGTGGGGGTTCTCTTGGGGTGAGGGACGGCCTGGACGAGGGGCCTATGGCGCTTTGGAGGCTGGCCACGCCCCCAGCGACCCAAGCAGAGGCCCTGGGATCTGGGATTAATTTATGTTCTACAATCGAAACTTTGTAGCCTGAAGTGGAGCCAAGCCTTCTGCTCACTCTGTTGTGACAGCCATTTCTGTTTGGGTTTATTTAAATTCTATAATTGAAACTTTGTAGCCTAGACCTAGGCACTAGGGCTGAAGAAGCTTGGTTTCCTCCTTCACCTGGGCAACCCTAGCCTCTACCCTCTCCAGCTCTGTGGCTGCTGCCATTTCTGTTTGGATTATGTATCTTCTATAATTGAAACTTTGTAGCATTGAGTGGAGGCCTAGGCCGGCAATGGCAGGCAGAAAGCTTGGCTTCCTTCATTGCCAGGGAAACCCAAGCCTCCCTCCTGCTCTCAGTGGCCGCAGCCATCTTGGTTGGGGTTTATTTGCTCCTGATTGGCTGGTGGGGGTGGCTTGTGGGCATGGCTTGTGGGTGTATCAGAGGTATGGTCAATTTGCATATCACTCTTTTATTAGATAGAATTACATGGAAGGAAGTAGATTTTCTTGTAAATTAGATAATGACCCATTCCTTTGTAATTTGTTCATTCTATTGCTCTATACTTGAAGAACATTTAACATTTTCTATGTGAAAAATGTATATAGTAGCTATATCTGCTGTATGTGGCTTGTTTATTTCTTACCTAGAGAACAATTTTGAAAATTATATTAGAAATCTGAGTAATAAAGCAGTAACAATACCAGAAACAACTATCAGATTTTATAGATTAGGTAAGGAAATGAATCAATTGCTTATCTCTCTCATTTTTGAGAATACTTTTTTAAATGAATTCATAAATATATCCACTACACAATTCTGACTATAATATTAAATTTATATTAATAATAATGGTTTCTGTACCATTTAAAGAATAATTACACATTATTTATAGCTTGTTTCTTTGGTCAAATTTTATTTGCAATGCTAGATAAACATAAAAGTCTTAATTTCTAAATGCAAAGAAGACTCTTACCTATATTTCAAAAAATACTTTCGATTAAAAATGTTCATGGTCTGTTCTTTACAAAATCTATTGTGACTCATAGTAATAAGGTTCTAAAGAACTGTTATTATGAAGAGATACCAGCTAATCCAGATGATAGGATAAACATAATTAGTATAATTTTCATAGTAAGTCTATCCAGTTCATTGTTACTTAATCCACTTTAGATCACCCTGAGCGACACATTTTTTTCCTTCTTCACATTAAATGCCCTTTTTAAAATGTACGACTAGGCTTACAATGCTCATGTCTGTGTTGCATTCATGACGGGAGGAACAATGGTCATCCGGTTTCTCTTAATGTTTCACACCTCTCCTTTGACAATGACAGCTGATCTCAAGTTACGTTTGCTTTAGCCTCCGCTTGGAATTTGCTGGTGTTGATGGTGAATATGACCCTAATGCGTGCATGTGGGACTTTTCATCCCTTCTAGGGAGAGAGGCCCCAGAGAATCACCTTGAGGTCAGTGTGGTCCCCTTACCCTCTTGTCTGGGAAGAGGTTAGAGTAGACATAGGTTGCCTGCAGCTGCTGGTGCCAGGCAGAGCCGCTGGGGGGGCTGGATTCTCACCCGAGGTCACCACCACAGAACCCGTGTAGGCCCGCATTGCTCCGGGCCGCCTGCGCTGGGCACTGGGCGAGGGGGTGATGAGATGGGAGGCTACCCTAAGGGGTGCACTCTAGCAGATGCACGGGACCCTGGTGGGAAGTCGGAGAGGAAGGGCAGTCCGTCACCAACACTCGGTCCGTCCCACTCAGCCCCAGACCTCATCTCTGCACGGAAAACAGCCTGGAAGGTCGTCTTGTTGACGGTTGCTCTTTCTGATAGCTTTCTCCCACGGCCAGGGGACCTCTAGGAAATGACATTTCTGCCCTTGCTGGTTTGGCTCAGTGGATAGAGCATCAGCCTATAGACTAAAGGGTCCTGGGTTCGATTCCAGTCAAGAGCACGTACCTCAGTTGCAGGCTCCTCCCGGGTCCTGGCCCTGGCCCTCGCCGGGCTTGTTCGGGAGGCAGCTGGTGTATGTGTTTCTCTCTGTCTTTACCTCTCCCTCCCACTCTCTCTAAAAATCAATGGGAAAATATCCTCAGGTGAGGATTAAAAAAAAAATAAAATAAATTCCGTAGCATGTGCTGAGCACCAGGCTCATTCATCGTTCCTACACCCACCTAAGTATGTGCCCCTCATTTTACTTTTTATCCAGTCCCAGGTGGGATTGCTTTATCCCACCTCCTTAATCCAGTGAAGTTCATGTAACCCACCTATGGCCTTCCTTTGATTGCGATGTATACATACAGATGTAACCTGCCATTCTCTGGAGCGTTATTTAAATTCATGCAGGTTCTGCTTCCCGACCTATGTCGACAGAGTGGCTCAGATAAACTCACTAAAATTCTTTACAGGTTTTAATGTGTTTTTTTTTCCTTTTCGTTAACTTACTGATGACAGAAGCTTCCACACGTGCCTTCATGAAGCACGTGAAGTGGCCCTGCTTTCCAAGCGCAGTTCAAGGCGTCAGTGTTCCAGCTGACCAGCAGGTGTCACTGTGGTGCGTGGAATGCGAGAAAGAAGAAGAAGGAGAAACCAGTAGTAGCTGGTGCACACAGTTCCATTCTGCCTCTCCCAGTCTGGCCCAGTCCCTCCAAGCTCTTGAGAGGAAACACTGGGGTGAAAAACCACCTTCCTGCTGACAGGCACTGGAAAATGCATCCTGCTGCCAAAATATAGATTTTGCCTTGAGATGAATGGGTGTCATGGATAGAATACATTTTATTTATTTACTTATTTATTTTTCAAATATATTTTATTGATTTTTTCACAGAGAGGAAGGGAGAAGGATAGAAAGTGAGAAACACTGATGGGAGAGAAACATCGATCAACTACCTCTTGCACACCTCCAACTGGGGATGTGCCCGCAGCCAAGGTACATGCCCTTGACCGGAATCGAACCTGGGATCTTTCAGTCCGCAGGCTGAAAGGTCTATCCACTGAGCAAAACCGGTTCGGTGATAGAATACATTTTAAACGATACATCGGATCGTCAAAGAGTTCTTTTTCTAGTGAAAATGATGTTGACATCCCTATACTTGGTGCTATTAAAACATTACAAAAGAAGTTTCACAATTTATAACATACTAGAGGCCTGGTGCATAAAATTCATGCATGGGGGGTGGGGGTGGGGGGTCCCTCAGTCTAGCCTGGGCTCACCAGGCATGAACCCGGCTTCTGGCTGAGCAGTGCTCCCCCTGTGAGAGCGCACTGACTGAGCGCACTGACCACCAGAGGGCAACTCCTGCATTGAGCATCTGCCCCCTGGAGGTCAATGAGCGTCAGAGCAGCTGGCCTTTCTGCTGTTTGGTCGATTTGCACATTAGGCTTTTATTATATAGGATGAACTAACATATAACACTTTGAACCACTAAGGTGATGTGAGGTTTACAAAATCCACAAAGACACTATCCAATATGTGATCAGTAAGCATGAGCACTGGTGGGAGAGGGGGAAGAGGCAACCACAGAACATCCAAGCTATTTGCACAGCCCATGGACACAGACAGTAAGGTGGGGGTGGGGGATCCTGGGTGGGCAGGGCTGGGTGGAAGGGGGACATCTATAACCATGGACACAGTAAGGTGGGGTGGGGGGGCTAGGTGGAAGGGGCTGGGTGGAGAGGGGACGGGGGACATCTGACTTGCTGGGACAGGAGTCAGGGGCTGGCCTCACTGGCTGTGAAGGGGGTCAGGGGCTGGCCTGACTGGCTGGGAATGGAGTCAGGGGCTGTCCTGATTGGCTGGGAGGGAGTCAGGGGCTGGCCTGACTGCCTGTGACGGGATTCAATTTATTGAGGTTCTGCTTCCCGGCATATGTCGACAGTTTGGCTCAAACTCACAAAATTCTCTATAGGTTTCAATGGTTGTTTTTCATTAACACTTTACAAGGGAGCTTTGAGTTTGACTTGCAAACCAATGGAAAAAGAACATAGCTCATTTGTAGGGAACAGAATCCTTTTGGGACTGTCTGTAAGGAAACAAGAGTCAACTATTTCAAATACAAAAAAGGCTCTATTCAGAGTTTATCAAAGTATTCTGACATGGATGATGTGCACAGAAGTTACTAAAGTTTTCCCTTTCAAACCCTAGTTTCCAAAGACCATTTTATTTGTTAACGTAAAAACCGCTGTGTGTTTATTTGAGCCAAACTGTCGACATATGCTGGGGAGCAGAACCTCAAGGCATTGAGATAATGCTGCAGAGAATGGCGGGTTACATCTGTATTTATACATCGCAATCGAAGGAGATACATAGGTGGGTTCCATGAAATTCATTGGTGATGGATTAAGGAGGCGGGATAAAATAAAATGGGGGAAACCCCTGGGATGGGCGTGGGGTGTGCTGTTTGGCAGACTCAAGTAGCGCAGGGAGTATAAATGAGGCTGGGGTCACCTCAGGGTGAATCTCGGGGACATGTTGGGTCCAGCTGGTCTTCTGTCAGTTTTGAGCCTTTGGTCCATTGGCCATTGGCGTTACTGTCTCCTGATAGTCCCTGCAGCCCCTATCGCTTGCAGCTGTACCCTGTCTCATAGGCGGTCAGTCTGTCTATGTGCCCCAAGCCCAGTGAAGACTCTGGGTACTGGGCTTGCGTGAACTGCCCTGGTGGGCGATGCTCCATGCATGTCGTCACCGATTGTCACCTGGGAAGGTGAGCCTCATTATGTGTAGTGATGTGGACCCATCATGATGATGTAATACAGACTGTTGTCACTACCCTACAGTCTTCTGTGCTGCACTGCTGTCCCGTTCCTCACTCGCACCCCCTCGGAGAGCCCACAGTGTCCATAGTCCCCGCACTGAGTGCCTTGGCTCTGAGCGTGCTCTTGGGGGACAGTGGGTTCATGTGAAATGAAGCGGCTCCTGTGTCCCTCTGGTGGCCGTTCCCACGCCCCATCCTGTTGGGGTTGCTTAGGTGGGTCCGCACCCCCCAGCTTTTCCTCCTTTGCTGGAAGCCGATCATTGTTTTAATGATGGAGAGCCGTGGAGAGGGAATCCGGAGGGCTGGTCAACCTCGATTGCTCTGAGGGGTCGGAGTTAATTACTGGATGTTGGTGGTTGAAGCAGCCCCCACCTGTTAGTCCTAAAAAGCTTCACTGATTGGCTTTTACTGGTGTTGCCTTGCTGGGGAGACAGGTATATCTTATGTTCTTAATCTTAATAAAGGGAAGGTAAAGCCAGAGTGAGCAGTAGTCCTCCCACTGGAGTTGGACGACCGCCTGGCCCCCATTTCCAAATTAATGTTTTTCTAAGTCCCTATTCATTTGTGTGCGGCCTTCTTCAGAAACCCGAACCCTGAACCGGGACCCTGAATCACGCGGGATGTGAAAGGGGCTTTCACATTTGGCGCTCACCCGGGGACGCCACACTCCATGGGTCTCATTGTTGGTCTCTGAGGAGGGACTAAGACCCCACTCTGCCCTTTAGTCATTTGTGTTTAATTTGCATCTCGATTGCTCAGTTGTGCACTGTTATTCCAAGCTCCAGTGCCTCTGATTCTGGAGCATCCTCGGTGCTGGCTTGGAGAAATCCAGGCTTTGTTTTCTAGCCACTTTCCTCTTTGTGCTGAATCTTGGGCCAACGTATCCATCTACCAGTCCCTTTCTCTGACTCCATGGGTCTCCAATATTCCTGAAATTCCAGAAACACGGTGGGTGGTTGAGGTAAATCCTCGCTGTGTATATAAGTGCGTGTGCACGCATGCATATGTATGTGCGTTTTACAGGTAGTAGTTAACAGATAAAATAAGTTTTACATTTCTTTCCTTAATTTAATGATAGTTTAGAGGTATAGAAATGATCCTAAATGGCTCAACTCACTCAAGCATTTTCTTAAATCACTAGATAGAATTATGGACAGGAATACATCTTCGGGATTTAGGAGAAGGATCAATGAGTATCTTGCTGTTCTCAGAGGCTTATTTTTCAAGCTTTTGATGATTACTCTTTCTGTAATCCACTTCCGAATTTCCCACCTGCCTCACATTTTGAAGTCATAAATTACCTGTGATACTTTAGCACTTTTATATTTTTAGCTTTAAGAAATGACTGGATTAAAATGTTCGGAAACAGTTGTGGATGAAAGGAGCCACATGCTAACCTGACAAGCTCAGGGGAGGCCTGCGTGGTAGTCTTGCAAACTCAGAGACCTAACATAACCACAAAAGATGGCTTGAAAATGAAATATAACTTCAAACAGGTTATAGTGGGTAGTCATGTCCTGGGCCTGTATTTTCCCTGACAAAGATCAACTTAGATCTTTACTGAGCCATTTGCCTTTCTGCCTCTAAGATAAAATACCTGTGAGATGTCTGGGTAACTTGTAACTTCCCGTTTTCTGGAGCTCCAGAAACCAGAACCAAATGTGGTGGGCCCCATAAATTCCCTCATTATCATGTTAATTGTTCCTGCATTCACCTAAGAATGTGTCCATCATTTTACTTTTTATCCAATCCCAGGGGTTTCTCCTGTTTTGCTTTATCCCACCTCCTTAATCCATCACCAATGAGTTCCATGTAACCCACCTATGTCCCTCCTTTGATTGCGATGTATAAATACAAATGTAACCCGCCATTCTCCGGAGCATTATCTCAACTCCTTGAGGTTTTGCTTCCCGGCATATGTCAACAGGGTGGCTCAAATAAAGTCACCAAAATTCTTTACAGGTTTCAGTGGTTTTTCGTTAGCACAGTTTCTGTGGTCAACAGCCTAAAGGTGTCTCTGTTGGGCTTACTATGCAATGATTTAGATTTCGGCCAGATTGACCACAGCTAGAAGAATGACACTTGTAGCCTTTAAGGATCCACTGGAAACTTAGAAGCCAAATGAAGGAACTACAAGCCCAGCCCAGTCTATCTGTGACAGTGACCACAATCACCGCCAAAGGAATTCGCTAGGAACCTGCACATCTCCAGTTCAGATAAGAATCTTTTCATATATATTTAAAAATATTTTTATTGATTTCTGAGAGGAAAGAAGAGGAAGAGAAACATCAACGACGACAGAATCATTGATCGGCTACCTCCTCCACGCCCCCTACTGGAGATCGAGCCTGCAACCCGGACATGTGCCCTGACTGGCAGTTGAACCTTGACCTCCTGGTTCATAGGTCAGCGCTCAACCACTGAGCTATGGCGGCCAGGCTCTCTTAGAGGGGTTTACTAGGAACCTACACTTTTTTAGTTCAAATAAGAGTCTTCTTATACTTAATGGGATTCTAAGGGGAAAAGGTTGATCATGAGGAAGGAAACCTTAAGAACATAATCATGTTTGTTTTCTCATCAGAAATCTGATAAGGGATATAATTTCATTTGTAATTTGAATAAAGTGACTTTATAAAATGGAAAAAAGAAAATGAAATACAGTTCATAAAGTGTTTTTTTGGTAATATAAAGTATAAAATTTTCCATTTATTTTTATTGTTGATATTATTTTATTTTTGTTGAGCCTCTGTGGTCTCCCTTTCCCCCCACCACAGATGAAATTTACTTCATGACACATACAAAAGCAAGGCCATTACTGGCTATTCACACATTGCAGGCCAGTAGTCTTACTGCTAGCTGTACCCAGTGGCCAGATAAGTCTATTGAACGAGTACAGAAAAACGTTTTACATAAGTGTTAAAGGCATGCTTTAGAATTAAATGCCCACTGAATTTGTGTGACACTTTGTAAAACACCGTGTAATGTGAGGTGAGAAATCTCATGATCCATCCGCAATGTGTTAAAATAAGAGCTAGGGTGTTACGTGTTTTTGTGCCTGGGCCTGCCCCAAGTGTCCTAAAATTATTGTCTATGTTAGTCCTCATAACAATTCAACGAGGTCGTATTGATCATCATTCCAATTTTTAGGATAAATAATTTTAGGCTTAGGAAGTTTCTCTTTTTCCCTGATGTTCCCCCAAATTAATGAAGTACTGGAGGCTTAGAATCAGACAACCATACTCTTAAGATCTGTCTTTCAAGAATAGAATGTGGCTTGGACGTTGGATACAAAGGTAGAACTCTGTGATCCCAGGAAACGCTCAGTTTGTGTCAGCAGAGACACCTGTCACAGGGCTGTTAGGTGGACAGACACCTGTCACACACCATTGGGTGGACAGACACTTGTCACAGGGCCATCGGGTGGACAGACACTGGTCACAGGGCCATCAGTGGACAGACACTGGTCACAGGGCTGTTGAATGGACAGACACCTGTCACAGGGCCGTCGGGTGGACAGACACCTGTCACAGGGCCGTCGGTGGACAGACACTGGTCACAGGGCTGTTGGGTGGACAGACACCTGTCACAGGGCCATCAGTGGGCAGACACTGGTCACAGGGCTGTTGGATGGACAGACACCTGTCACAGGGCCGTTGGGTGGACAGACACCTGTTACACCGCCATCAGGTGTACAGACACCTGTCCCAGGGCCATCGGGTGGACAGACACCTGTCACAGGGCCATCAAGTAGACAGACACCTGTCACACTGCCATCAGGTGGACAGACATCAGTCACTGGGCCGTCGGTGGACAGACACTGGTCACAGGGCCATTGGGTGGACAGACACCAGTTGCAGGGCCATCAGTGGACAGATACCTGTCACACCACCATTGGCTGGACAGACACCTGTCACACCACCATTGGGTGGACAGACACCTGTCACAGGGCCGTTTGGTGGACAGACACCTGTCCCAGGGCCGTTGGGTGGACAGACACCTGTCCCAGGGCCACAGATGGACAGACACCGGTTGCAGGGCCATCGGTGGACAGACACCTGTCACAGTGCCATCGGGTGGACAGACACCTGTCACTGGGCCGTCGGTGGACAGACACTGGTCACAGGGCCATTGGGTGGACAGACACCTGTCACACCGCCATCAGGTAGACAGACACCAGTCACAGGGCCATTGGTGGACAGACACCAGTCACAGGGCCATTGGGTGGACAGAGCGTGAAAGTGACAGACTGCCCAGCGCATCCACGCTGGCCCCACAGGAGGGAGAGTTCCACTCCAGAACTAGTGCGAGTTTCCATTACCGAGGCAAGGGCTGGTGTCAAGGTGGAAGGAATAGTTGGTGAAATTCTAAAGGCATGTGAGAGCATCGTGTGGCTGAGAAAGAGAAAAATTGTAGCTATTAAAGTTTAGACGAGTGGCTTCTTATAAAAAAAATTCCTGTGATTTTGACCTCACTGTCTCTGCCTCCCAATTTTATACACATACACAACCACACACACACAGCCACACACATAGAGACACACACACAAACACACAGCCACACACATGCACACACAGGCACACACACAGCCTCCCCCACAGCCACACATGCACACACATACACACTCAGCCACACACACAGCCACACACACACACAGTCCCCCTCACAGCCACACCCAAAACCACTCAGCTGCACAAACACAGCACACATGCACACACACACACAGCCACACACACAACCACACACGCACACACACATAGCCACACCCCTCCCACACAGCCATACGTGCACACACCCCCCACACACACTCACACACCTCAGACACCCCACACTCCCACACCCCCCCCCATACAGCCACACACACGCACGCAGTCACACACACACAATCCCACACACGCACACATACACACTCAGCCACACACACTCAGCCACACACACAGCCACACACACACACACACAGCCACATACAGCCCCCACGCACACCCCCCCACACACAGCCACACACACACATGCACGCATGCACACACACAGCCACACACGCACACACCCCCACACACAGCCAGATACACACACAGCCACACACCTAGCCACACACTGAAGACAGCCACTCCCTATCTTCATTCTGGTGTGAGAAGATGGAAAATGGAGAGAGAGAGAGAGTAAGAGAGAGAGAGAAATAGAGAGAGATAGAGAGAGAAACATTGATGTGAGAGGGACACGTTAATGGGTTACCTCCTGCATCTGCCGGGAGTGGGGTCAGGGATCACACCTGTGCCTAGGTACGACGGACCCTGACCGAGAATCAAACTGTGATTCTTTGGTGTGCAGGCCGACACTCTAACCACTGAGCTCACTGGCCAGGGCAAACATTTTTATCAGTGTCCTATCATATCAAACGTCAACTTTTCATATTCACAGGCATATAATTTGCCATAGTAATAGGAACCTTAGATTTTCCTCCTGGTTGAGTGGTAGATGATATCACTTCAACTTTTTTTTTTTTAAATTCCCATAAAAACTTTTGTCAAACCTGAGGAGAATTTAAGAAAGAGAGTTATTAAAGTGTATCAGAAACTTCTGCGATTGTAGAAAATAAATGCTCATGTTCAGCCAGCACATTCACTCCATAACTCCCTCCAACAGAGTACTCCAGACACGAAGGGAAAACCATGTATGTTTTTTAAAATCTTTCTTGTCGAAAGGATTATATATGTAACCCCCTGCTTTCTCTCCCATCTTATTGCCTGCCCTGCCCCTGTCCCAGGCCTCCGTTTTGGGAAAGGGGTAAGCTTTGCCCCTAATGTGAACTCATTTGATGAAATATAAAATGTCCAGAAAGTCAAGCCAACAGAGCCCAGGGCACAGTTGGAACCCCACCTCTTTGTGTGCATGTGCCTTCCCACGGCCACCTGTGTGGCCAGCGGTGCCCTTGTGGCTGCCAAGTGCAGCCTCCCCAGCTGTTGGGCAGCATGAGCAGTTAATTCCTCAGATGCCCTAGCACGCTGGCTCTGCTTTCCTGTCGTTCCAGCTGCCGCTGCCATCCATCATCTGGCGTTTGCCCTGGTGGAGCAGGTACTGTTGGCTCAGCCCGCCTACACTATAGAGCAGTGGTCGGCGAACTGCGGCTCGCGAGCCACAACAGGATTGGCTCTTTGGACCCTTGAGTGTGGCTCTTCCACAAAATACCACGGCCTGGGCGAGTCTATGTTGAAGTGGTTTTAGAAGTTTAAGTTTAAAAAAATGTGGCTCTCTAAAGAAATTTCAATCGTTGTCTTGTTGATGTTTGGCTCCGTGGACTAATGAGTTTGCAGACCACTGCTATGGAGAGAGAAGCACAGTCCATCGGCTGGGGTAGCCCAAGTGTGAGGATGGGAGGCCTGTGTGAAGTGTGTCCGTGTGTTTGTCGAGCTGAGAGTTAGATAGGACCTCTCAGCTGCATCAGGGAAGAGCGCAGAGTTCTACGCCTTTGGGTTCAAATCCTGCTGCTGCCTCTTCCCACAAGTGTGGCTTAGAAGCAGGTTCAGTTACCGACCTGTCATGTAGCGATGCGCCTATGCCTTAAGTATCTGCTGAGCCTTTATTATTGCCAGATCCTGGCTAAGGGCTGGGTACAGTGTGGGCAAAACTACGGTGGTTGGCATGGGCCTTGGAGCACACGGAGGGACATAAGCATTAAGAACAGTCACACACGTTCAAATTGGGAAAGTGCTGTGAAAGCCAAACACGGCCTTTGTTTCTCCCCTCCCTGGACCTTGCTCTGCCTCACTTCCCACCACATGGTTACGCCCGTGGGGTGGGTGTTTGGAGAGCATGTGGCGTGTGCGGACAAGTCCCCAGCTCATTAGTGAGGAGAGGTAGAAGGCAAAAGGAGTTGGACAGGAACGAAAATCCTAGTAGCATCAAGTGGACGATGATGGATCACTTTGGAGTCCGTAGGCACACAAGAGACATGAATACATTGAGTGATTCTGGGTTGAGAGAAGAGCACACTCTGTTCACGTACGAGAAACATGGAAGGTTTAATCATTGCCTCATGGGTGCAGAGCGAGGCGGGTGGTTTTAGGTGGGGAGGGGAGAGATTATGCACACAAGGGTGGAGCAGAATTCCATACACTGCAGCTTCCGTCTTAAGTAAAATGATGGTAAGTGCCCTGATGCTCTCCATTTCCCTAACTCAAACGTCTATCAGTAAGCAGTTCAGTGCATCCTTTCTGACTCCCTATGAAGGTGCGAGTGTTTTAGACCCTGCTGCTTTTCGTGCCCCTCAGCTGAGTGGCAGTTAACAGAACAGCATAAACCTGTCCCAGGAGCTAATGAGTGGACGGCTGGTTGTCTTCTCTCTGTGGCTTTATTCATAGATGCAAACAGAGAAATTCAGGTGACTTCCCCGCAGACCTTAGGTTTCCTGCTTCCTCACTACATCTCTTTGTAGAGGGCACCCTGGGAAGACACAGAGGCATTTCTTTAATGATTGTCAGCTGAACTCCAGGCAACAGGCAGAGCCACGCCCGGGGAACACGCTTCACCGAAAGGGCTGAGGTGTCATCAGCTTGGCTTCACATTTGCTCAGATGTCGGTAGTGGGACTTTTGAGATGTAAATTTAGTCAAATACCAGGAATGCTCGGGCCTACTTAAGAATGCAAATAATCTCCTTTGATCCTAACTTTTGGTGTAACTTTCTGATATTTTGGGGGTATAAATAAACATGGCTTCGTGAGCTCTGGGGTCCCTGTCTTGCCATCAGAGAAGACAGCGTCCCACCCGGCTCCCAGCTTTCTTCTATTCTTTCGTCATTTCTCAATCCCCGGCTGCCTCCATTCAGAACTGGTTCTGTTGTGGTGTACCCCCATTTTACATAGGACGCCTCAAAAAGTTGAATTATGGAGTCATTTATTAAAAGCTGGCGTCATACGCGTGGCTAATGCTCTTCAAACCTCGAAGCCCTGAACAGCTCAACACGTCTGGCTTATAGTGGCTGACTATCACAAAGGTATTGATTACTTCTTTGGGTCTGGAATGAGGAACCTGCTTTGCAGAAGCAAAAATAGAGCAAGGTAGTACCTAAGAATCACTAAATCAACAGAAATACATTATCTGGGACCACCTGGGGCAATTTAGAATGATTGTGTTATCCAGATTTTGGGATCACCAAGTCAACTGAAACTCAGTTATCTGTAGCTACTGAGATAATTTGGAATAATCGAGCTGACTTGGTTCTCAGAAGAATGTGCTTTAATAACTAGTGAGATCACAAGCAATGGGACATTCAAGCCATCATCAATGGAGTATTGGGATAGCATACATACATAAGTTCCAGAAAATCAAAATAACTTTCTATTGTTTTAGCAAACAAATAAGTACAGAACCTAATCAGCAGTTTCTACCTGAATTGATTGCTACCATACTTCTGTTCCATCTCTCTTTCCGTGCTGGACACAGAAAAGGGAGATCCCCGCCATATTTGGCCCCCTGCGCCACATCTGGCGCCCCCCACATCTCTTCCCTTTATTGCTCAGTACCATCCTCAGTGCTTCAGAGAAGCAGGAAAGAGGTGTGAGTGACACAGAGACCCAGAAGGCAGGGACCGGCCCAGGGGCCGGGCGGCGAGGCCCAATCAGGCTGGATATACAGACAAAATGCCTCACAGCATGAACGCATTTCACAGCAAGTTTTGTTGACTCTTCCGCACCTTCGCCTTGAGCAGTAACAATGGAGGCGGCATTCCGAATGTTTCCTTGTGAGACAGGTGGCTGAGGTCAGATCTAACCGGACGAGCACTAATTGCTTGGTTTGCCTGCATTTCTCAGGGTTAATGTGGTTCCGAGTAATAGTTGAAATCAAGGCTTGAGATGAAATAGTCTATATTATGCAGCAATCGTCCTCTAATGATGTCATTTTCCTGAAAGGGCTTTTTTTTTTAAAGGCCTGGCATCAATTTTTCATCAAGGGCTTAAACATTTTGTGCAAAGCCTATAATCTCCTGCGGTAGATAATTTGATTTTACTTCCAGGGGAGTGGATCGTGTATGCCTTCCACTTAACACATCTATGATAAGGCAAGGCAAGGCTTTGAGGTGTTCATGAGGTGTTGGCTGAAGATATTGAATAAATGTTAGGACTGGGGATAGGATCTTAGTGCCCTTAATTACTAGTGCTCTACACTAATTACTTCAGAGTAAAACTTAAGCTCCAACAAATTAGGCACGCTAAATAAATTCCCTTACAAAACCATTAAACAAATGTCCCTCCCCCCTCCAAAATAAAAAAAAACACAAAACAAAACAACAAACACACCCAACAAACAAACAAAAAAATGCCCTACAAAAAGCTTTAGGTCTGACCACCCTTGACAGTTTGGAAAAGTAGTTTAAGATAGTCTGCTAAGACGCCAACAACGGAGGCGTTTCCTGCTTCTTCTTTAGAATTGCTGCCGCATCCACGGACTCAGACTCCAGGATTGCAAAGGAAAATGGAGAGATAAGGGGATTAACGTTTTGGAGACGTATTTGGCAATAAGCAATATTAAATCTTTCACGAGGCCGCCAACAGCATTAAGACAACATGCCCATCAAATCCGGTCCTCCTGAGTCCCAGAACTGAGTCGGAGGAGCCGAGAAGCAGCGGAAGGGAACCCTGCGTTCCAGCACATCGGGGACTCTCTGGATCTGAGCACATCTCCACGTGTCTGCAACACAAACTGTAGATATCGGCCTCTGGGAGGCTCAGGGATAGATTAGCGCCCAGGAGCTCAGAAAGGGGCTGTGTGAAAGCGCTCCTGAATTTTACCTTAGTCTGTGTTTTCACAACGTCTCAGAGGCCTTCTGTCACCGCAGGTCTCAGGGGCTGCGAAGGAGAGTCTTTAAAAAATGGGTGAGTTGTGGGGAGGTGCCCACAGACGGTGAGGCGACCACACTTATCCGGGCAGTGGGGAGTTGCTCTATAGGAGTGTTGCGTTTACTTTATACTTTAAACTTTTTTTCACTAAGTAAATACTTAACCGTAGTCTAAAAATGTCAAATGATGCCAAATGTTATTACAAAGGGTCATGCCCAACCCCGTCCCGACATTACCTTCGAGCGAGGCTCTGGCTGCCTCCTCCAGCATGTATATGGGGTTCACCTACACGGTACACGCAGTGCGGTAGTTTCCTTGGTCATTTTGGACACCATCCAAAATCTAATTGCAGATTTTACTTCTCTCGCACCCCCTCCCACCCCGTTCCTGCTTTCTTACCCGCATGTGGTGGTATCAACATTTTTGGTTGGACCCATAGTTACTCTTTCTATTAATGTGATCTATAACAATAAAAGTGTAATATGCTCACGAGACTGGAGAGCTGAATGACTATCCAGACGACCTTCTGGATGAAGCCGGGGCTGCCAGGGCCGTGGTAGGCAGCAACCATGGCTGCGAGGGCCGAGCCCCTTGCACAGATTTTGTGCACTGGGCCTCTCGTTATGCATAGGAAAGGCTAACTGCCCAGCCCAGCAGTGCGCGTCGTTTTCAGTTCCGTTCCTGGACGATATTTTTATTTTCAGCTGAGAATCATCACATTTTTTTTCCTGCTTTGATAATTACCTTATTTTATTTTCCTTTAATTTGCTTACTTTTTTTCCTCTTCTTCTTTTTAAATCTATGATATCTCGGTTCCTTTTTGTTATATTTTTTTCACTTCACTTTTTAAACTTATTTTATTTTTAAAAAAATATACTTTATTGATTTTTTTTACAGAGAGAAAGGGAGAGGGATAGAGAGTTAGAGACACCGATGAAAGAGAAACATTGATCAGCTGCCTTTTGCACACCTCCTATTGGGGATGTGCCTGCAACCAAGGTACATGCCCTTGACCGGAATCAAACCTGGGTCCTTTCAGTCTGCAGGCCAACGCTCTATCCACTGAGCCAAACCGATTTTGGCATCTCAGTTCTTTTATCTTCTCTGAGAGTTCAGGAAAATGCCTTTCCTTATAATGTTCCACAGAGTCAACCTTACCAGTCCCTGGATCCGCACCACTTTTGTTTTCTTTGATAAACTCATAGATTGGGTCAGGGCCTCTCTCAGCTCTGCTGCTTGCTGAGTCGGAGGGCTGCCTGGGAGTTATCCGTCTCCCGGGATCTCTCTTTCCCAACCACACGTCCCATTTCTGCTGTGTTCCCTCGGGCGTCCTCATGGTTTTGAACCCACGAGGGAAAGTGCTGGCGTTCTGAAGGTCAGGAAATGGTTTTTGCTCTGCGCTGCTTGTTGGTGGATCATCGGGATTGACAGGCACACGGAGGTCAGAGATGACTTGGCCTTGGCCGTGAGGAGGCCACGTCCCACAGCCGCTATCTGGCCGTGCTGCTGGTGGCTGCTGGGAAGCCGGATGACGCTCTGTGTGTGACCTGATCCTTGCAGGGTCCTCTCTCCCCTCTGTCATCCTGAAACTGATGTGCCTGTTGTAGACCATTTTGCTCTTATTATTTAAAGGAGCGGATTTCCTTCTGCTTTAGAAAGTCTTAGAGTTTTTGTTTAAAATAATTTCCTTTCTCCCAGGTCCTCTGTTCGGGTCTTTCTGGAAATGATACCTTTACGTCCCACTTTATTGAGATGTCACTGACACATCGCACGGTGTAGGGTTCGAGTGTAAATATGATGGCTTGGTAGACATACATGTTGGGAAGTGATGGCCACAATGGAGTTTCTGGAAATTCTCTAATTCACATCTGGGCTTCCTTGACTCTTAGTTCTTTCCTTCCTTCCTTCCTTCCCTCTCCCCCTCTCTCCTCTCTTCCCCGTGTGTCTGCCTCCCCTGCCCTCCTCCTCACTCCCTGCCTGCCTTTGCTGCCTGGCCATTGCTTTCCTCTCTGACTGTTTCCGGGGAGAGAGATTTGACTTTATCATCTAGCCTTTCTGTATTTTTATTACTAAGAACTTTTTTCTTGCTTTATAAATATTCCTTTTGATCCCCAAAGCCATTTTAATGACTGCATTGTCATCTCTTATTGCTGGAGGGTATCATTTACAGTTTATTGTTAAGTCCAGAACCTTTGCCTGAAAAGCTTCTCTACCTGTGACTCCAAGTCCCAGTCTGGATGGGTTCTGTCCTCCGTCTGTGTCCCTTGCTCACACAGTGCACTCTGAAACTCAAGGTCCCGGTTTCCCGTATTCTGGCTCGCACATCCTCAGTGTAAAATGATGGATCTCTACGTGGTCTTTGCAGAGTTATGATGTTGCCAAAGTAGGTGTATGTTTCTGCCTGCCCAGAATTATTATATGAGTGTTTTGCACCCTAACACATAATCTACTGCATCTGACAGAGAATAGGATTGGAGGTTGCAGAGATTGCCACAAACAATGAGACACTGGATAAATTACCAGATTTCTCTGTAATAGGGCAATAGATTAGACACATTATGGTCTTCTAAACATCATATTATGTTAGTCGTGTTAAGGATCAACATATATTTAGTCTTTGTATGAACAAAAACCAAACTTTACATATAAACTTCATTTATATGTAAACTCTTCGTGAGGAATATGTGATTGTTGTGTATATTAGGTAAAAATATCTTAACAATGATACTTTCTGTGTAGGAATTTCATCAGAAAATGTTACTGGTTTAAATTATTTTCATGAAATCAGGCTATGGAGAAGTGAGCTTACTTGTAATGTATTTCAAAGTATACAGGTGATCAAAATCCCCTTTTATTTACTCAGATTGTGTTTATTATTTCTGCTGATAATAAAATTAATGCATTCTTATAAAAGTTCCAACAATATAGATGATTATTTGAAGTATGGGACTTATCCTTCCAGAAGTTTTATGCATATAAAACTATTCATAAATTTATTTACTATAATATTGAAGAATAACATTATACATTACATTCAATTTCAGAGTTCTTTAAATTATAGGTATTAATAAATTCTACTTAGGGCAATAAAATATTTTACATGATAGAATCTGATTTCATATCCATATCCATAAAACTCTTGTTAGTTATAGAAATGTTACACCCTCATGAGTAAAAGGAATGCCTCATAAAGTTTGTCACTGAGTCTCTAATTAATTTATTTTGACAACATATTTAATTTTAATCATTTATGAATTTGTTTAATAGCAAACGAGTGAATGTAGATAACATTTCTTAAACGTTATTACCTTAATATTATGAGATCTTATTATAATTATGCTGTTTCGATGAAATGTATGGAGACCAGTGAACTTACTACACTGTGGACTAGTACAAAATCATTAGATGTGTGAGTACTGACAAGATTCCAAGTTTGAGGAGGGATGTCTCTAGATTTTGTGCAAAGAACTCTTTTAAAAAACACACAAAAAACTGAAGACTTGAGCTCCCCAGGGGGTGAAAGTGAGAGCTGAGCATGAGCCGCAAAGGAGGTGGTTATGCCGCATGCTCCTTCTCCCATGGGTGGGGATTCCAGGAGCCGAGCGAAAACGGTGCAACCATGCAGGAGGTTCAGGTCTGCTGTTCAGTGGGTGGGAACTGAGTGATTATGACCAGGGGCCAAGCTCTTCTGCCCTTGCTTCTCTAGGGACATCCCTTTGGAAGAGTGAGGAGAGTGTGTTTGAGAAGCAAATTGTTGTTAAAATTTAAACCTCTTGGGAACATCTGGAAACTGTTTCTGAGTTGCCAGTTTCTTCTACCCCCTCTTCCAGTTTCGCCTCTCCCAGGTTCCATTAGGGGACTCTGTTTCCCGAAGGATTGACGGGATGTCTGTGTCGCATAGACGCACCATGGCACTGAGTTGACCATGAGGTCTGACTCTGTCACTGTCAGCTCCTCCCACCACGTGCATGGCCTGCAGGGGTGACAGCACCGCCCACAGACGTCTCTAGACTTTTGCTGAAGGTTCATGACTTGGTTGCTTTGGATTCTGTAGCTTCTAGTCCTGCTCCCGGGTCAGGACTTCACAACAGGAGAGCTGTTCCCATTCCTCCCGGACACTGGGAGGTCCAGGGCAGAGTTGGCTCTTATGCAGCACCCACACCTCTGTTCTCGGTCCCGCACCTGGCAGCAGACACCCCTGACCTACAGGGGCCCTCTTTCTCATGTGCTTAGCTGTGCCCTCAAGTCTTTTCACAGAGAGGACACGAATCTAGTCCTGATATCCTTTGTTTTTCTTCTTATGTGGGCACCCCTTTCACTACCCGTGTGACTCAGGGTCCCCGGTTCAGGGTTTGGGTTCTGGAGAAGGCCGCACACAAATGAATAGAGGCTTAGAAAAACATTGATTTGGAAATGGGGGCCAGGCGGTAGTCCAACTCTAGTGGGAGGACTACTGCTCGCTCTGGCTTTACCATCCCTTTTATTATGATTAAGATCATAAGATATACCCATATCCCCCCAGGAAGGAAACACCAGTAAAAGCCAATGCTGTGAATCTACTAAACCGGTGGGGGTTGCTCCAACCACCAACATCCAACAATTAGCTCTGACACTTCAGAGCAATTCAGGTCGACCAGCTCTCCAAATTCCCTGTCCACAGCTCTCCATCATTAAAACAATGACCGGCTTCTGGCATTCTTAGATATTTTTATTGATTTCAGAGGGTAAGGGAAATAGAAACATCCGTGATGAGAGAGAATCATGGATGGGCTGCCTCCTGCATGCCCTGCACTGGGGATGGAGCCCGTAACTCAGGCCTGTGCCCTGATCAGGAACCGAACCCTGACCCCCTGGTTCATAGGTCAACACTCAACCACTGAGCCACGCGGCTGGGCTGGTTCTGACATCTCAAAGTTTGTTTATAAAATGAGAATGAATTTGGTCTATGTCCAAGCTGAAGAGATAATACTCATAGTAAGTTAAGGTCAATTCCTTTGAGATGAGTCACTTTGGTATGCGCCTTTATTTTTATTGCTTAATGTATCTTTCTTGTATAACAGACGCCCCATTTATACCCCCGTTGACCCCTTCCTCCTTCTCCTCTCCCCCCACTCCAGTATGAGCTTTGGTTGTCTTCTCTTTCCTGGTCTTGATGTTGCCCACCCCAATGCTTTGGCGTTAGATTTCCCTGCGCTCTGCCTTCCTTTTGCTCAGGCTGTGGGCCCAGCAGGCCTCTCTGGAGAGGGGAGGAGGACTGGGCAGTTGCTCCCACATGGTTTAAAAGGTTGTAGTCCTGGCAATGCCTTTTGCAAACTCGGTCCTTTAAACCGATCCAGTCTGCCTTTCCCCTTTCCGAATAAGAGCTGCTGCTGTACCTGATCTAGGAAGCAATCGGCGCGGAGCACGCTCGGCACTGATCTTGGCCATCAACCGGCAAGGATTCCACTTCAGCAGCCACCTACGGGCAGAAGCCGTGTGCCTGTCCCTGAAGGCGGGGACCTGGGGCCCATCAGCACACAGACTGTGCCCGCTCTCACGGGTCATTGTATTCAATCCGAGAGACGTCAGGGCATCTGACAGCCGGGCCCACTGCAGGGCATCAAGCTCATGGTGACGCCGACAGGTGCTCACGAGGCTCAGGGACCCTGAGGCTCCTGCTGACACAGCTTAGGGACATCATGGGACGGTCTCCTGAGTCCTCGGCTGCATTGCTGTTAGACATCACGGCTCTCTGACCCCAGGCGTTGCTGGAGGATGGCCTCTCTCTCTCCTTCAGCCAATTAGGGGCTGACTTCCCAGTGGATGTCACGGGATTTGAGCTGGGATTGCAAACACGTTGGCCTGCATCTCAGACAGTGCTCAGCCGAGCTGTCAAATAGCCAACGAGGATGCTGGTGAATGCCACTCTCGAGCACGGTCATCCCAGCTCCCGTGGTCCGCAAACTGTGGCTCTCGCGAGCCACATGCGGCTCTTTGGCCCCTTGAGGGTGGTTCTTCCACAAAATGCCACAGCCCCGGGCAACTCTGTGTTGAAGAAGTGGTGCTAGAAGACGTTTAAGTTTAAAAAATGTGGCTCTCTAAAGAACTGTCAGGTGTTGTACGGTTGATGTTTGGCTCTGTTGGCTGATGAGTTTGCCGACCACTGTCGCAGCTGAAACACGTCACACGGGCCTGCTGCCTCTCGGCCTTTCTGTAACTCAAGTCCCGTCTCCCGGCTCCGGGTCAGGGGGTTAGGCATGAACACGGACAGAGCACGTGGCAACCAATGAGTTGATTCATGGCTCACCCCGTTAGCCGCAGTTAAACGAAGCGGACCAGAGGCGGCTGCTCTGTGTCTACAGGTGAAAGGAAGCCATCGGATTCTCACTCTTGGGAATCTGAAGAGGAAAACTCCGAGTTCCTGAGCAGCAGCCGAGGACGCGGGCAGGTAGGTGATGCACGAAGTCAGTAAGCTGCCCGGATTGGCAGAGGGGCCCCCAGCAGAGAGGAGAGTGCGGCAGGAGGGGGACAGTGACTTGGGGCAGCTGACATGGCTCGTTGCTGAAGAGCCGGCCTGTGAGCAGTTCTGGCCTCTTTCCCCGTCATCACAGCGAACCCCGTTAGCCGCAGTTAAACGAAGCGGACCTTTTCCTTGCCTGCTTCACCGCGTGACAACGAACATGGTACAGTCCAAGGTGCCAGGCCGACACCCCGGGGCCCGAGGCTGATGTTGAACATTCCCGGTCAGGGACATGCCGTGCTGTGGCCATGAACTGAAGTCTTGGTAGGACCGGGGCTGTCTCATTCGTGTTTGGTGAATTTATGGCGCAGTCGGGCCTGAGAGAGTAGAAGGAGCATTTTTGTTTTATTGTAAAGGAGCCCAGAGGCGTTTTCACGTAACCTGGAAAGCACAGGGCCCGGTTTTGTAGTGAGCCCGGACCGGGTGCAGGAGGGCCCCCGTGGGTGAGGAGGAAACGTCCACTTCCAGCGACACAGATCGGGTGACGGCGAGAGCAAGCGCGGGAGGAATGTGTCACAGTGATGCCGGAGCCTGGCATCGCCTGCCTGCCTGTTTTCACTTTCGATTTCATCAGGAAAGGAACGTGGCTTAATAATGGCCTTAAAAAACTCACCCAACCCAGCCGGTGTGGCTCAGTGATTGGGTGTCAGTCTATGAGCCAGGAGGTCAGGGTTCGATTCCCGGTCAGGGCTCAAACCCGGGGTGGTGGGCTCAATCCCTAGTGTGGGGCGTGCAGGAGGTAGCTGATTCATGATTCTCTCTCATCATGGATTTTTTTTTTCTGTATATATATATATTTTTTTATTTTTTTATTCTTTAAAGTAGTAGTACAAATGTTTTCAAATAGTAGTACATATGTTTTCCTCCCCCTCATTGTCCTCCTCCCAGCACATGTCCTCACCTGCCCCCCCCCCCCCCCCCGCCCCAGTGTCTTGTATCCATTGGTCATGCTTATACACATGCATACAAGTCCTTCGGTTGATCTCTTACAGCCTCCGCCCCCACCCTCCCCAGCCTTCCCCCTGTAGTTTGACAGTCTGTTCAATGCTTCTTTGCCTCTATATCAATCTTTTCCCCCTGTTTCTTTTCTTTAAAAAGATCTTGCATCTGTATACTGGAAATAAATGTATAAGAACAAAAAATGTTTGAGTCTCAGTTTCAATGTCCAACTGTTCTGAGTCCCAGTTTCAATGTCAAATAATTCCTTAAGTGTCCATGTCAGCAATGGTATCTGGATGGTGGAGATATGGTGGCAATGCAGGTTCCACCCTCTCTGGTTTGGTCCTACGCCCCCTGCAGTGACACACCGCTGCTGACTGCTAGCACGGCAAGGTGTCGTCAGTGTCTTCCATCTCTGGACTGTCTTTCTGGTTGGAGCAGACCTGTCAGTTCCTCTTTGTTGCAGGAATCCATATGGTCTTGGAGTTGTTTTCTGAAAATATACAAACATATTCTTGACCAAGAGTTAATAAAGGGATCTTTCTGTAAACATCATGGATGTTTCTATCTCTCTCTCCCTCTCCCTTCCTCTCTGAAAGCAATAAAAACATATTTTAAAAATAATTATTATCTAGAAAGAGAAATTTATTTTTTTTTTTGCAAATAGTAAAGGTCAGAAGTTGAAAACAGCGGGTATGTTGCGTTTAGGATTGTGTTCTAAGAATCCGTTGCGGTTTTGTTTTACCTTCTAAACATATTGCAAAAAGAGCTAAAACAGTAACCAGACTTCTATAAAAGCACACACACACACCTGACCGGCGTGGCTCCGTGGCTGAGCATCGACCTGTGAAGCAGGAGGTCAGGGTTCGGGCCCCAGGCGGGGCACACGCCCGGGTTGTGGGCTCGATCCCCAATGGGGGGCATGCACAGATATGTGTGAAGCTAAGCAGCCGCGAAGAGAGACATTCTGGCTGCAATACCCGAAATGTGCGTATATTTGTATTTTCCAGCATCGGATGTGATTTAAAGGGTGCTGCGCACGGCCGTTTGGAAATGTAAATTGTTCTGTCTCCTCTAAAGACGGCTTATCTCTTCTCAAATCCTTCCGTCGCCGTATTTATTGCTGATTGTATCGCTTCTGATTTATGTTGTTTTCATAACTTGTTTCTGGAGGTAAAATTGTTCTCAGTCAGAGAGTAATTTAAACTCCGTCTTCCAGGCTCTCATGGCCCTGTGGCGGCATGGCGTATTTTAAAAGTCCCTTTCGCTTGGGGACGGCCATATTTCCGGGCTGGCGGCTCTAAAAATGACATCACCGCTCGCCAGCAGAGTCCGCCCGGTAAGAAACACACCAGAACCAGCCACGCAGGAAGGTGTTTTAGTTTATATTTCATCAAAGCTGCAAGCGTGTGTTGCTCTCTCAGGGACGTCTGTCTCTCTTCCAGATTGCTTCCTGCCATCTGGGAGGCACTTGCTTGCTTCATGGAGCCATAACCCTGGGGAGGTGTTTTCTGCCATTTATTTTTCTATAACTGATGAAAATTGCGAAGGACAAGTGCACCAACTTTTTGAAATTAGACATTGATTGATTTTTTAAAATGTCAGGAAGAAAAACTCCTCCAATATAATAATCTGGAGACTGTCATTTTACCAGAGGTGGTAGAATAGTGATAGAGTAATTTTGATTTTAGTTCTGCCTGTATAGAACGAAGTCCGAAAATAATTAATCCGTTTTTATAATGCAGTGTGGAAACTTAATGGGATTATTTAATGGAAGAAAACACGTTTTGGCCAAGTGGAAACATTTCCTGGCTGATTGAGAAGTGTTGGACCTCACAGTTGTTTAAGAATTTAGATTCTATTGTGGCTATATGTTTTTTTAAGTTTATGTCAAGCCAGTAGCTCTTTTGCTTCTAATATTTTTAATTGAATAATCATGGAAGAATGGTTCCTTTTCAACATAGAGATGTTTTTTTTCCTTATATAATCTCTGCTATATTTTGTAATGTTTCTTGCTAATACTGAGCCTGTGAAAGAAGATATCAAAGGCCTCCTAGTGGCTCATCGGGCCTTTACTGATTGATTTATTGATTGACTGGCTTACGCTGAGCCCTAATTTAAATCACAAACTGCACTTTGAGTTGCACCTGCCCTGAACTGCCCACCTGCACTGGGTTCCAGTCTCCTGACCGGTCCTTACTCAGCAGTTCATGGCCCATCAGCATCTTCCCTGACCAATCAGAGTGGCCCCACTTCGACCAATCAAGGCAGTGCTTTTTGGACCAATCACACTGTGAGGATTTGGAGTCCTCATTTGCATGAGGACAGACCACTGGGAGGGACCAGGTGGGGAATCTTCTCTGGGTGGGCTCCCCTCTGGCTGGGAGCGCCCTTGCCCTTGTGGTTAGAGACTGAGATTGTGCTCTGGAGCTGGAATGGAACCGGGGAGGGTTCCTCATGGGACCCAGCATCAGAAGCCTGCAGGCAGGGCCCACTTAGAGGGACAGACCCGCACAAGAGACTAGTGGACAAAGAAGTGGAACCCATCAACAATGGAATACTACCCATTAAAAGAAAAGGAATTTTGCCATTTGTGACAACGGGGATGGACGTAGAGGGTATTGTGCTGAGTGAAATACATCAGGCAGAGACAGACAAATGCCATATCATTTCATTTATATGCTGAATCTAAAACACAAACAAACAAACAAAAAGAACAGACAAAACAGAACTCACAGATACAGAGAGCACACTGGTGGTGGCCGGATCAGGGAGGGCTGGGGATGGGTGAAAAGGTGAAGGGATTTAGAGAGACAAGTCACCAGGTAAAAACAGCACACAGGTACCGTGCACTGACTGCTCCTGCCACCGGAGCTCTTGCCATGTCAGCAGCCCAGGATACATAGTCAGGGATGTAGTGACCATGTGTGGTAGCAGGTGGGCCTCAGAAAAAGTGATCAAGGACAATAAAATCACAGGGGTACGGCATAGTGCTTAGTGCCTGGCCAGTGTGTCTCAGCAGTTGAGCATCGACCCTGGAGCCAGGAGCTCACCAGTTCTGTTCCAGGTCATGGCACAGGCCTGGGTAGCAGCCTGATCCCCAGTGGGGGTGTGTGCGAGAGGCAACCAATCGATGATGTTCTTCGAATTGATGTTTCCCTTTCCCGTCCTCTCTCTAAAAATAAATAAAAAACATTTAAAACAAAACAAAACAAAACAAAAAAGTAATAGCTAGTGAGATAGCCAGGACACACACCCATCCACATATCATAGCTCCTAGCTCACAGGGACTTTCTGCGTTTTAACTTCTTTGCCAGTTCTCCATACCTGCCTGGCTCAGGTTTTGATGTCTATTGAGCTTTGAAGAACAGCCAAAGGTCCTTAACTTGGCTGGCTAACAGAAATTACTAAAATTTATTTCCATGAAAATAAAACCACTGCAATGAAGCAAAAAAAATTATAAATTCACTATAGAAGTATTTTTAATATAAAAACACAAAATTTAAAATATGCCTGGAGATGTTTAATGTCAAATCATCTTTTGGCATGTTTTGTGTAATTAAACCTAAGGTTAATGCCTCTAGATGGGTTATTCATTATAAATGAAAAAGTATGGATTTGCTAAAGATACATAAAGTGTAAGTAGAAAGAAAAAAACTACGCATGTTGCAAAGTTAAAAAAAAGAGTGGCAAGAAATATTCAAAGTGATGCGTAGCAAGAAGCTACAACCAAGATTACTCTATCCAGCAAAGCTATCATTCAGAATTGAAGGTCAGATAAAGTGCTTTGCAGATAAGAAAAAGCTAATGGAGTTCATCACCACAAAACCAATATTATATGAAATGCTGAAAGATATTCTTTAAGAAGAGGAAGAAGAAAAAGATAAAAGTATAAATTATGAACAACAAATACACATCTATCAACAAATGAATCTAAAAATCAAGTGAATTAATAATCTAATGAGCAGGATAAACTGGTGAATGTAACAGAATCACGGACATAGAGAGGGAATGGACTGACAACTCTTGGTGAGAATTGCACCCCTTGGTGAGAAAAGGGGTGTGGGAAGTGCATCAAGAGACTGGACAAAAATCATGCAACTATGGGAGAGGACAGTGCGGGAGGGGTGAGGGCAGAGGGTGGGATGGGTACTGGGTGGAGGGGAGCTATAGGGGGAAAAAAAGGGAACAATGTAATTAATAAACTGAACAATAAAGATAAAAAAATAAATTTAAAATAGGAGGAAAAAGAGAAATGATGGGAGGTGCGTGAAGGTGTAACTTTCTAAGTGTGATCGGAAGGCATAAACAAGATAAACCTGTGTGTGGATGGCTCAGTTTTCGGAATGAAATGCATGATGGTGGGTACGATACCCCATTCAGTAGGCCACCGTGGCTGTCATGAAACTCCAGAATTGCTGAGGCCTGGGGGCAGGGCCAGCGGATTTACAGTCCGTGTCACCTTCATGTGACAGGGAGGCTCTTCCTCTTCGGGGTGGAGCTGGGACAGAGCCTGCGCAGACACACGCGTTTGTTTGATTTCTGAGGTTGCTTCCAATGAAGCTCTACACCCGAAGGGATGCACCTTCCCTTCCTGCGCAAAGTACATTATTTTATGGACACAAATACACACATATTTGTCCTTTATTAGACAAGGGATGTTTATGAACTTATTATTTGTCTCCTTGTAGGGGGAGAAGGAATGGGAATAGTGTTTTGTTAGGAAATAATTTAATTGATAGCACAAAGGACATGTACAAAAAACAACGTGTACGATTGCAGGATAAATGCGAATCGGCGGAGCAAAGGGAAGGGAAGAATGTTTCCTGTGGAGGGAACAGCATGGGCAAAGGTTGTGGCTGAAGAAGTATGGCGAGTGGGATGGGCTGAGTGAATCCCTGAGACAGGCATGCAGAAGTCCAGTTTCCCAGCGTCTTCTTTAGAAATTGGGCCGTTGCCCATATAATTGTTAAAAGGAGGTCAGGCTGGAATGCGAGGAGCCCTTGCTCCAGTGTAACTGGTGCCCCAATAAGAGGAGGAGGAGGGACACAGAGATAGATGAGGAGAGGATGTCATGTGACCTGGAGGTGGAGCCTGAAGTGCCTGAGCTGCACCCTGAGGGACCATCTTGGTATATGGTGACACCAGCTGCCCCCTTGTTGTTTGGGTCTATGTGTTTTTTTAAAATGTATTTTTATTGATTTCTGAGAGGAAGGGAGAGGAAGAAAGAGATAGAAACATCAATGGTGAGAGAGAATCATCTACTGGCTGCCTCCTGCATGCTCCCTACTGGGGATCGAGCCCACAACCCAAACATGTGCCCCGACCAGGAATCAAACCCTGACCTCCTGGTTCACAGATCAATGCTCAACCACTGAGCCATGCGGGCCAGGCACTTGTGTAAATATTATCTCCCTAAATCAGATTTATTACTGAATGAGAGAAATGGGCCTGTTAGCACTTCTGCCACATGTTCTTGTAAAGAACATTTTTGTTTTGTCTCACATTATATATACATACATGGTATATTATCTACACTAATAAAAGAGAAAGATGCAAACTGACCATACCTTCATGACGCCCACCAGCCAATCAGGAGAGAGTATGCAAATTAACTCAACAAAGATGGTGAGTTAATTTGCATATGCAGGCACTGCTCCAGCTGCTCAGGGCCTCTGGGTAGCATGGGAAGGCAGGGCTGGAGCGGAAAGGTGGTGTCGGCAGCCAGGGAAAGGAAGGCCCATTCTTACATGAATCTTCGTGCATCGGGCTTCTGGTATATATATAATGGTTTTTTTCCAGCTTTGTTACCACTGAAGTTTCTTCTTGGCTGAACTGATATGAATATTTTTTGTTTTCATTTTTCTATTTACACAAATGGTGCCTCTGAGAATTGCTTTTCCTCTTGCTCCTGAAAGGGCACCATGAATGCAGCATCCGATGCTGTTGGACAGGGTCCTGGTTAGCAGGCCACAGGGGTGTGTGTGTGTGTGTGTGTTTTGTTGTTGTTGTTCTCCAGTTGTGTTCTGTAATTCATCACAAGGATTTTGAGAATGGAAAGTGTTACAAACCAAATGTACACAATTAATGAAGTTTATTCCTTGCAAAGGGTAGATCATGGACAACCGGGCAGAACAAAAACAGCAAGAACCCCTGGGCATACACTCCTTAATCTAATGAAGTCCAGGTTTCTCTGTGTAACTGTTGTTGTCAGGGCACTGTTAATCATCTTGCTTGATTTTTAAATTTGTGAAAGTCATAAATGATGACCTTGTATCTACTTCATATAACTTAAGAGTTAAGGATAATGACATGTTTAAAGCAACTAGCAAATACAGATACTGCTAGCAAATATAAAAACAATAACATGCCTGGCTGGTATAGTTCAATGGTTGGGCATCCATCCATGCAACCAAGAGGTTGTTGGTTTGATTCCCAGTCAGGACACAAGCCCAGGCTGTGGGCTCAATCCCCAGTAGGGGGCATGCCATTTATCTCTCTCTCCCTCCCCCTCTCCCTCTCTGAAAAATCAATAAAAACATACTTAAAAAAAAAAAAGCAAATACAGTCTTAGTGTTTTCAGAGCTATTTTAGAATGCATTTGTTACTAGCATCCAGATGTGTCCAGCAAGTCCTGTGTGCCCGTGACCACATGTAAAATGTGAAGCCCAGGTGGTTCCCATGGACACTTGGAGCCAATGGTGACATGACTATGTTTGTAAAATGTGAGGGGCTGAGAGATAAACATCTCTCAACTAGTTCATTTTGATCAAAACATATAAACAAGGGGAAAACAATAAACAAAGAACCTTGAACTCCAAACTCCCGTCCCAGCACTAATGGAGACATTTCATAGGTCTCACCCATTTCTGCACCCCAGTTGTGGGTATTCGTAAGATAATGTCAACTTACCTCTGATCTGTGTACTTTGAATTCAGAAATGCATGCTCTCCAAGGTCTCCTCCTTTACTCGCCGGAGCTTTCTGGTTTCTTGTGGCGTGAAGCTACCATCCATAGACCGTGAAAGATCTGAGCGTTAGCCATGCACCTTGGCATCAAAGATGTCTCTTGAGTCCACGTGTGGACTCTGCCTATGTTTATAGGCCTAACAGCCCAATTCTGCTCATGACCACCAGAACTATAAAGGTTATAGTCCTAGTTACTGGATGGCTTATCACAATGTTGGCTTTTTTGTTGTTGTTTTCCTACTAAATAGTGAGTGTGTTCCATGTGTCTGTCAGCCTTCCCATCACAGCTGCTGTTGTGATCTTTCCAGAACACCTGCTCTAATAGCCTGTCTTGTCTTTAGACTCAGGTCCAATGACATGTGTTAGGGTTTTTGGGAGTGATGTGTGCTGTGAGAGAATTCACAAGTAAAGAAGAGATAGCTGCAAAGAGAAAGCTTATTTTTACTTTCCCCAAAGGGAAAGGGTTGGGTTATTGCTAATCAATACAAAGGCCAGGATCAAAAGCTCTCACTCCCCCTGTGCCCCTTTTAAAAACATTGGGCAAGGAAAGGAGGGGGATGGATTTCTGGCTGCTCCTGTGGCTAGGTGAAATTGAGCAGACATGAGGGGAGGCAGAGGGTTGTTTTTGTTAGTTCTTCAGGAGACAGTCAGGCAGATGTCCTAGGGAGGTGTCTTACCCGTATTTTTCCCAAGTCTGTAAAACATTCGTAGGGTTAAAGTTATGAAGAGTTCACAGAAGGCTTGTTTGATGGGGAGGGGGAAAGGAACTTTCT
Organism: Antrozous pallidus; assembly: GCA_027563665.1. Lineage (NCBI taxonomy): Eukaryota > Metazoa > Chordata > Mammalia > Chiroptera > Vespertilionidae > Antrozous > Antrozous pallidus. The sequence goes on along the minus strand of CM050508.1, from coordinate 1,059,024 downwards.
ACTAACTTATTATCCCTGGGTTGTAAAACAGCAGGGAGGAGGGGTATGCAAGAATGTGACCTTGAAAGTAGCTTATCTTGTCTTGCAGTTTGAACAGAGGGGCTGTTTGAATCAGAGGAGCTAACCTTGGGGGTTAATTACCAGGTGTTTCTCATAAATTGTGGAAGGCCACAGCAAAGACAAAGAGAGGCCTTCCCCCCCACCCATTCTGACAAAATGAAGCTAACAGGCTGACTAAATTAGTTGATGCTTTTTCACGATGCTGAGTCATACCAAAATTTTGTTATTTTTTAATGGTAGGAACTTTCTTGCTTCTTGCAGTTCTTAAAACATACACACACCCACGTGGAAATTTTTGCCAAAATTTATGCATAAGCAAAAGCTTGTAAAGCCCAACAGAAAGCCTATCTTTCTCAAAAGAACTCACGAAGTGCAAAGTGCAGCTGCAAAGAACAGCTTCCTCTCTGCTCTCAGGCCCCTGAGTGCAGTCTGGATGGATTCTGCTGCTCTGTAATCCATCCACGGCCTTCTGCTGGAGTTTCTGGCGCTTATCTAGAACCCGAGAGATCGAGTAAAATCCTCCTTATGTTGTTTGTCTCTTTTTTACTTTGGTTTCTGTCTCTGGATTTATTTTGTGGTGTGTGTTTTTAAACAGAAACAGAAGAAAACAACCCCCCCCCCATTTTTTTTAAAACAAAAACCAAGACTCATGAAAGACAATTTGCTGTCATCTTATTTTATGAAAAAGAGTTTATTATAATTGTGAGATTGAGGATTACATGAGGCTATCACTAGGTAAGATTATTTTTCTGCTTTATCGATGGGAAATAAAAATGAATGAATCCATATCAGTTTAGCAGCTCACTAATGTCTTGGTGTCTAGACATTTCAAATAAATAGGTAAATGGGAGAAGTAAATATCCTATCATTATATTACAGAAGCATTTTGAAGGAGATACTTCACATACCAAATGAAATGTAGACCTGAACCTTCTACGGATCATAAAGGGTGATCTCTGTATGTAAACTGAGTGTCTGTTACTGAACCCAAATATGTTAGTGCTGAGCCACTTCACTTTCAGGATTTTTTCTGTTTTAATATTAAAGGTTACCTTTTCCTCCATGAAATTTATTACTCTCCAGTGGCAGGGAAAACACTAACTTGTTAGTTCCAGTTTAAGGATACTCAGCAGTACAATGTTTTCTTCATAATGGCATGTCTACTTTTTTAATGTCATCCCACAAATAAGTCATCATTGGGAGTTTGAGGTAATCAATGAAAAACAAGCCGGCATGGCTCTGTGGTTGAGCGTCAACCTATGGAGGTCAGAGTTCAATTCCCAGTCAGGGCACATGCCCAGGCTCCATCCCCAGTAGGGGGTGTGCAGAAGGCAGCCAATAGATGATTTTCATCTCTCATCATTGATGTTTCTATCTCTCCACTCCATTTCTCTCTAAAAATCAATAAAAACATACTTAGAAACAAAATGGTGACACAAAGTTATAGAATGAAAAAGATGTTTTCGCTTCATTTCCATCATAAGCATGTGAATATAACACTGTTTACATGCACATAAAGTTATAAATTTAGGTGTAACTCGCTGAGTCTTAGGTTTAGAAAGACTATTAGAGCATGCCATCCTGATTGTCCCTAACTGCTTCTGCCTGCCAGCCTGATCACCCCCTAACCACTCCTCTGCCAACCTGATTAATGCCTAACTGCTCCTTTGCCAGCCCGATTGCCACCACATTCCCTCCCCCTCATAGCAGGCATTCTGTGCCACTCAGCCGCTCTGTGCCTGCATGCATGCTTGCCCAGAGGCCCGGAGTAACTGGGGGGCAGGGCCACCACCATCTTTGTTGGGTTAATTTGCATACTCACTCCTGATTGGCTGGTGGGCGCCACGAAGTGACAGTCGATTTTCATGTTTCCCTTTTATTAGTGTGGATAAGTCACAGTCTCTTCCCTTTTAGAACACAAAACCTAGTTGGTCTGAAGCAAGATACAGAAGATAATAGCATGGATGCCAGAAGCTGTGCAGTCCCCTCACACTGTGCTTAATTAATGCTCGTAGACATTGCCATGCCACTCTCCTCCCTGCGCTTCCGGAGCCCAGGTGTGGTTCACGCAGGCACGGGCAGCAGCAGAGTGAAGTGTGCAGGCCAGGCCGTGCCAGGCTTCTGCTTTCCCAAAAAGGTGTTCCTTGCACTTCTCTGCTGGGCAGAGCTTCTCATGCTTTTCAACCTGACCGCACCCACACATCGCCGAGGGCCTTTGGAGAGTGTGTCTCCTGGTCCAGTTGGTTGAAGGGGGCTCACATTCCTGTTTCTCATGAGCCCGTGGAAGCCAATGCTGGCTCAGAGGCCACTGAACAGCAAGAGCAGGGCTTCGGGCACTCTCTCTGCCTGCTGGGACATGGAGTCGGTATTTTCAGACAAAAGGCATGAGAGCTGAACCCATCGCTGCTTCCTCCAGGCGGGCAGAGCAAACCCCACTCTAGTAGGCTGGCCATTGCGTGATTGCTTATCACGCACAGGCTCTACAATGGGTGTCATACTTGTGGGAGCTCCTTAAATTCCCTTCCAGATGTTCTGGTTTCCAGCCTATGAAGCATGACACATTTACAGTTCGGTTTTCTATGAGAGGCACAGTTCCTGTGTCCACATTTTATTTTAACTTTATTTTATAAGATTTGTTTTTATTGACTTCAGAGATAGGAAGGAAGAGGGAGGGAGAGAGAAACATCAACGATGAGAGAGAATTGTGGACAGCTGCCTCCTGGGCGCCCCCCACTGAGGATCCAGCCACAACCCGGGCCTGTGCCCTGACCTGGAATTGCAATGGTGACTAGTTGGCTGCTCAACCAGCGAAGCCACGCCAGCTGGGCGCTGTGTCCCTGTTTTATGAGACAGGGAGGCGGGGGGAAGGCCAATGGGGAAAAAGAAGGAGATTTATGTACTACTATATGAATACTTTAAACAATAAAAAATGATGCTTTTGTGGAATTGGAAAGCTTAAGCACTTTTTAAGAAGGAGGTCATTAGTGCATGGTTATTGATTGAGAACATCGATTTTCAACATGAGAAACATTATGAGTTAAAAAGAAATTCATCCCTTTTCTACCCTCGCTGGTTTCATTGGTGTCTCCGGGCTGTGGTGTTAGTAGTTTCACGTTTTGGACGCTTCCGAGTGTCTGCGCACTTTGGCAGGGAAGGATGCTGTCTCTCCCACACCCTCCTTCCCTGTGGAGGGCATCCCTGCGCCATCCTCTGCATCTTTCCCTTCGCCATCGCTCACTCCTCCCCAGGGGAGAACGGTTGTCTTACTTCACTGCTGATTTAGGGCAGATAGCTGGCTGTGACCCAAGCCATTTCCCCTTTTCTTCCTCCTGGTCAGGTGGCTGCCAGAAGAGAGCACATGATCTGCTCTATCCCTTCCTGCCAGGAGGTCTACAGCGCTGTGACCCTGTGACCCTGTGACCCCGTGACCCCGTGACCCCGTGACCCGGTTCCTGCCATGGAGAGGTGAGTGGATGGGGACCTATCTAATGTGGAGACAGAATCAGGGAGCTTACTCTGCTGAGAGCAGTTCCGGCCTCCAGCGTGGCTACATGCTAAGAAAGTTGGTGCCTTTGTTTCCATATGCTGATGACTTGGCTCATTTGGTTCAGACTTGGGTGAAAAGAGAGGAGTGACGTTTTAAAATCTGTCCTAGGTAATATCAGTATGGCTTGCCTCTCATCTGTGTAAGGCAGGCATAAATAAAGAAGTTAATACAAGGCAAAAGGTATTGCTCTGCGACAGTCAGAAATGAGAGATAACTTCTGGATGGGGGGAGAATTAATGGGTCATTGAATTGAGCCTTAAAAATCATTTTTAATCGGTTTAAAAGGTGACAAAGTGTCACAGGAATATAAAATGAATGGTCTAATTTAGAGAATGAGAGCCTGGTTGAGCTAGAGGATAAAGTATACACATAGCGTGTGTGTGTGTGTGTGTGTGTGTGTGTGTGTGTGTGTGTGTCTGTGTGTAAGGGCACATTCTAAGAACGAGCAGGTGTCCTTAAACTTTGAGGTGCCTTGAAAGTCTGCTAAAAACTCTATTTTGAAAAACTGCTGAAGCTCTGAGTCAGATAATGACTTGATCTGAGCAGTATTTGCAGGAAATGCCTTGAAGAGCCGTGGGCAGGCAGAAATAAAGCGAAGGATAGAAAAGGCCAATTGGAAATAAGTGAACAGATGAAGAGAAATTGGAACCTGAGTAGGGGCTATGAAAGTGGGACTACAGAGGAAGGAATTTCATGAGAGACGTTGAAAACAGTATAGTCTTTATTGCCTGGCATACGTGAGGGTGGAAAGATGGGGAAGAAGGATGGCCATAAGTAGATTTCATGCCTCGTGATGGTGGGGATGTGATAAAATTACATACAAATGAGATTTCAGAAAGATGGGCAAGTTTAATGGAAAAGGTAGTTTAGTTTTAGATGTGCTGAGGTTTATTGCTTTTGAGACATCTGAGGCAAGCTGTGGCACGAATACTGAATCTGAGGTGGTAGCCAGTTCTCATTTCAGACCTGTGGATTTTGAGAATTATTGGTAGTGATGGGTTGAAGCTGTGGAGGTCATTACTCATAAATGGAGAATATATTAACAAAATTCGAGAAAGAATCGCTGCGGGAAGAGGCTGAGGGAAGATCTTTGAGTGATTGGACCAGGAAGAGATGCCTAAGCGTGGACTATGGGAATCAGTTTTGCTACCGATTATGAAATTTGAGGTTGTTGTTCATACTAAGAGCCTTCTGAGTGTTACTCAAACTTCATGATTTACTATATACTATGGGTTGCTGGAAAAAAACACAACTCTTAATAACTCCAACAAAAATGCAAAATTCATTACTTGAAAAAGATATCAAAGCATTTGAGTGGGGGGAAAAACAGACTTTCAGCAAATGGCATGGGGTAGCCATAGTAGCACAGATGTTCAGAGCCTAACTCCTATACCACATACAGCCATTAAGTCAATATGGACATTACATCTAAATGAAAGAGACTAACCTTTTAGAAGAAACAGGAGGGAATGTTGGTGACACTGGATTTGACCAAGATCTCTTAAAAAGGACACGTGAAGTATGCAAAAGGAAATTATATTTAACCATTACATGTCACATGTAGCTCATGGATGAATAAAACAGCCAATTAAAGTTGAATCAATATAATGTAGATTTTTAAAATTCTTTTAACCTTTTACAGCATATGATATAGGAATCAGAATAATTTCAACACATTTAGATTAGATTGTTTATGAAAAAATAGTTTATCAAGAAATAGTTCTTTAAAGTAAGTGAACAGCGGTGTTCTTGCCCTCCTACAGAGGGATTTGGAAGGATCCTGCCCCCTTATTTATTTCCCTCCAAAGAGACAGAAGCCAGTTTTCACTCTTCAGAAGGAGCTTCCCCACACTTAGGGAATCCCAAAGCTCTGGGCACAGAGAGAGAATTTCCAAAAGAAAACCAGTTTTGATATGTGAAGGCATTTCATTCTGTTTGATGGTGTCATGGATGTGTTTATTTTGTATGTATGTTTTGACCAATATATATTTCAGTGTCAGTATACCCTTCATGAACAAAACAACTGTTTTTAGTTAATAGTGATAATAGGAGGCGGGCGAAGGGGAGGCCAGACATTGTGAGTGTGGTCCCCAGGCAGCTTCACCAGGAAGCTGCAATGTCACCCTCCCCGGGAACCACTGTTCATTCCCTGCAGGTCACAGGGAAAGGGGTCCAGCAGTGGGGAGATGGGCTCAAAGGCAGTGAAGTCGGGGTGACCTAAGGAAGGTGATGGCCTGTCAGTCTAGCCTGGGAGCATAAGTTGGCTAGGGAGGGACCCCCATCAAGAAGTGCAGAATTGCCGAAACCGGTTTGGCTCAGTGGATAGAGCGTCGGCCTGCAGACTGAAGGGTCCCGGGTTCGATTCCAGTCAAGGGCATGTACCTTGGTTGTGGGCACATCCCCAGTAGGGGGTGTGCAAGAGGCAGCTGATCGGTGTTTCTCTCTCATTGATGTTTCTAACTCTCTATCCCTCTCCCTTCCTCTCTGTAAAAATTAATAAAATATATTTAAAAAAGAAAAAGAAGTACAGAGTCTTGGAAAGTTAACATCTCTAGACCAAGAGTTGCCGGTCTCTCTTGCTCTGTGACCCACACTCACCTACACAGCCACTTCTCCTCTCTCTATACCGTGTGGCCTTAAGCAGTCACATGGTCAAGGACCCTGCATGCCATGGATCACAGCTGGGGACACAAGCTAAGCTGGCCAGATGCTGGACTGGACTTCAATGAGGAGCAGAAACTGTGGGCAGTGGCCTTCGTCCTGGCCCTGCTGACGACAAGATCGGACTCTTCCATGGTGGGTTGGGCAGAGATGGGACATTAGAGAGGAACCCCTTAATTTTACCTCGTCAATAAAGCATTCCACGAAACCCATCCTCCTGCGGGGGCCTAAGGAAATTCTTTTCCTTGAAGAACCCCACTTCTACCCATAACACCATCATTGAATCTGCTCTGATCTCTCAAAATATTCTTCTCTAACTGCACCCCCAAATTGTGGCCCAAACCCCTATTCCCTTTTCTTTCTTTCTTTCTTTCTTTCTTTCTTTCTTTCTTTCTTTCTTTCTTTCTTTCTTTCTTTCTTTCTTTCTTTCTTTCTTTCTTTCTTCTTTCTTTCGCCCCCCCCTCTCTTTTATTGTTTAAAGTATTACAAATAGTAGTACATATGTTTCCTGTTTTTCCCCCATTGACCGCCCCCCGGTCTCCCCTTCCCCCCTGCACATGTCCTCACTTGCCCTCGCCCCCCAGTGTCTTGTATCCATTGGTTATGCTTATATGCATGCGTATAAGTCCTTTGGTTGATCTCTTACAGCCCCACCCCCACCCTCCCCTGCCTTCCCCCTGTAGTTTGACAGTCTGTTCCATGCTTCTTTGCCTCTGTATCTATTCCCCCCCATTTATTTTCTTTAAAAAATCTTACATCTGCATACTAGAAATAAACATTTAGTAACAAAAAATCTTTGATTCTCAATTTCAATATTAAAACCCATGTTCTTTAGACACTTGGCATTTGTGCGAATGTGTCCAGTACCTTGGTCTGGAATACAGGGTTTAAGGCACTGACAGCACATGAACGTGCTCTGTGTGTTTGTAAAACACATTTTCCCCAGCAAAGCTGCTAAGCTTCTCATTAACCCAGGCTCCTTCGTGTCAAGTTCTCCAGTACACTGGCGCATTCCATTCATGATTGCACTCAAAGACAAATCCGGAGAAGGAACCTAGATGGCGGCATAGGTAAACACCTATCTTGCTGCCCCACACAGCAATTTCAAAACTACAACTTAACGACAGAACAAACATCCAGAATAACCAGAAAGCTGGCTGAGTGAAAATTCCACAAATAAAAGTAAAGATAGGACACTGCGACTCAGAGGAGCGGCGGAGGGCAGCATTGAAGATATGCACGGAGTCAGAGGTTTGGAGCCCTGTGCGCATGTGAGTGAGCAGAAAGGGCGGGCGGCTGCAAAGATAAAGGCTTCCCACTGCACTGATTCCCCAGTTCCGTGGTCCAAGGAACCCACACTCATACAGGGTGAAACTGGATAGTAGGGAAGCACGTCGAAACTCGGGCACTGCAAAGGTCTGTGAGCTTGTGGTGGGGGCGAGCTTGTGGAGAGTGCGCGTAGACTAGGGAACAGCAGAAGGTGCACGAGAGCGCAGAGAGGACTCTTGACTTTCTCTCTTGTTCGGGAAACCACCGGACTGCATTGTCTTACAACCTTGGGTGAGACTTTGGGTGTGCAGACTCATTTGGGGAGAGGCTAAATTGTCTGGCAGCGGGTGGAGCTCGGCGGCAGCTTTCTCTCAGAGGTGCTTGCAGCCATTACCACCTTGCACAGAGACCCAGGTGCCACATAGGGTGGAGCTGATGCTGCCTGCTTGGCCCGGAGACTCTGCCCATCCAACCTGAGCACAGCTGACCCTCACAGCCAATTGGCCTGGAGGTCAAACCCTCCTAGTGCTAACAACAATAATCTAGGCTTAACTTCAACAAGACTGTGCAACCCATAAAGGGCTGCAGCAAGAAAACCCACCTCAGGTAACTGGAGAGGCTGAGCCACTGTCCCTTAGAGGACATCTACCACACAAAGCTAATCAACCAACTCAGGAAAGCACCCACCATGCAGAGACATGGAAAGAAATTAGATGTGAAAGAAATGGAGGAAAAAAACCGACTGGACATAGAGTTCAAAAGCATGGTTATAAAGTTTTTTAAGAGGCTCCTAGAAAAGGCTGATGAACTTAATGAGACCTACAAGGAAATGAACAAGACCTATGAGAAAATGAACGAGACCTACAAGGATATGAATGAGACCCTCGATGATATGAAAAAGGACCAACTAGAAATTAAGCATACACTGACTGAAATAAAAATATTACACAAAGACCTAAAAGCAATCTAGAGGACCGCAAGAACCAAGTCAAAGATTTGAAATACAAAGAGGCAAAATCCACTCAGCCGGAAAAGCAAGAAGCCAAAAGAATCCAAAAAATTGAAGATAGTGTAAGAGGCACCTGGGACAATCTCAAGCATACCAACATCTGAATTATAGGGATGCCAGAAAAAGAGAGAGAGCAAGATAATGAAAACCCATTTGAAGAAATAGTGACTGAAAACTTCTCCCACCTGGTGAAAGAAATTGACTTAGGAGTCCAAGAAGCGCACCAAACCCCAAACTATAGGAATCCAAAGAGGACCACACCAAGATACATCATAATTAAAATGCCAAGAGTAAAAGACAAAGAGAGAATATTAAAAGCAGCAAGAGAAAAACAGTTAGTTACCTATAAGGGAGCACCCATACGATTGTCAGCGGATTTCTCAACAGAAACTATGCAGGCCAGATGGGAGTGGCAAGAAATATTCAAAGTGATGAATAGCAGGAATATACAACCAAGATTACTCCCCAGCAAAGCTATCATTCAGAATTGAAGGTCAGATAAAGAGCTTCAGAGATAAGAAAAAGCTAAAGGAGTTCATCACTGCCAAACTAATATCATATGAAATGCTGAAAGGTATTCTTTAAGAAGAGGAAGAAGAAAAAGGTAAAAATATAAATTATGAACAACAAATACACATCTATCAACAAATGAATCTAAAAATCAAGTGAATTAAAAACCTGATGAACAGGATAAACTGGTAAATATAACAGAAACATGGACATAGAGAGGGAATGGACTGACAATTCTTGGGGAGAAAAGGGGTGTGGGAGCTGCAGCAAGAGACTGGACAAAAATCAGGCACCTATGGGAGAGGACAGTGGTGGGAGGGGGGGAAGTGAGGGCAGAGGGTGGGATGGGTACCGGGTAGAGGGGAGCTATAGGGGGGAAAATTGGGAACAATGTAATTAATAAACTGAACAATAAAGATTATATATTTTTAAAAAAGCCTAAATAAAAAAAGACGAATCCGGTCAGAATCAATATGGGGTGCTATTATTGAAAGATACATGAACGCCCAGCTACCACATATGCAGTTAGTAAGAATGATACGCTCTTATAGTGCGGTGCTAACTCTATCCGTGGGCCATGCTGGCACGTGATGAGTGCAGCTCCATTTTCCACGTGAAAATAACTTCTAGTCATCGGCTCTTGTGATTAACTTTCCCATATGTGGTTTCTGTGCTTGTGAAATACAACTCTCTCAGAAACCTGATGACCATTCTCTGGAATAAAGTGTGATGCTCACACTTAAAAGCCATTCTTTAAGGGTGGAGTGCTCACTTAGATAACTCGTGAATAATGTATTTTCTCCCTTCATCTTTGGTTCCAAAAATAACTCATTCTAAGGCCTGCGGGGTTAGTACAAGTCCCAAATCTCTTATTTGGTATCACTGGGGACAGATATGATTAGGAATTCAGAATTTTTATTTATTGTTTTTTTTTTGTGTGTGTGTGTGTGTGGGGGGGGATGTGTCTATATGCACATAGAATCTGTTCTATCCCTTGTTTTGCCTTTTACTTACATGTCAAATTCTGGTTGTTTGGAGACATTGTAGGTATAAGTATTTTTATTATTTTTTAAAATAGATTTTTATTCCAGAGAGGAAGGGAGAGAGAGAGAGAGAGAGAGAGAGAGAGAGAGAGAGAGAGAGAGAGAGGGAGAGAGAGAGAGAGAGAGAGAAACATGAACAAAGAGAGAGAGTCATGGATCAGCTGCCTCCTGCACATCTCACATTGGGGATCGAGCCCACAACCTGGACATGTGCTCTGACTGGTAATTGAACTGTGACCTCCTGGTTCATCGGTCAATGCTCATCTACTGAGAGTGCTCACTTAGATAACTCGTGAATAATGTATTTTCTCCCTTCATCTTTGGTTCCAAAAATAACTCATTCTAAGGCCTGTGGGGTTAGTACAAGTCCCAAATCTCTTATTTGGTATCACTGGGGACAGATATGATTAGGAATTCAGAATTTTTATTTATTGTTATTTTTTGTGTGTGTGTGTGTGGGGGGGGATGTGTCTATATGCACATAGAATCTGTTCTATCCCTTGTTTTGCCTTTTACTTACATGTCAAATTCTGGTTGTCTGGAGACATTGTAGGTACAAGTATTTTTATTATTTTTTAAAATAGATTTTTATTCCAGAGAGGAAGGGAGAGAGAGAGAGAGAGAGAGAGAGAGAGAGGGAGAGAGAGAGAGAGAGAGAGAGAAACATGAACAAAGAGAGAGAGTCATGGATCAGCTGCCTCCTGCACATCTCACATTGGGGATCGAGCCCACAACCTGGACATGTGCTCTGACTGGTAATTGAACTGTGACCTCCTGGTTCATCGGTCAATGCTCATCTACTGAGAGTGCTCACTTAGATAACTCGTGAATAATGTATTTTCTCCCTTCATCTTTGGTTCCAAAAATAACTCATTCTAAGGCCTGCGGGGTTAGTACAAGTCCCAAATCTCTTATTTGGTATCACTGGGGACAGATATGATTAGGAATTCAGAATTTTTATTTATTGGTTTTTTTTTGTGTGTGTGTGTGTGGGGGGGGGGGGATGTGTCTATATGCACATAGAATCTGTTCTATCCCTTGTTTTGCCTTTTACTTACATGTCAAATTCTGGTTGTTTGGAGACATTGTAGGTATAAGTATTTTTATTATTTTTTAAAATAGATTTTTATTCCAGAGAGGAAGGGAGAGAGAGAGAGAGAGAGAGAGAGAGAGAGAAACATGAACAAAGAGAGAGAGTCATGGATCAGCTGCCTCCTGCACATCTCACATTGGGGATCGAGCCCACAACCTGGACATGTGCTCTGACTGGTAATTGAACTGTGACCTCCTGGTTCATCGGTCAATGCTCATCTACTGAGCCAGGTCTGCTGGCTATTTTTACTAGAATTCCTTAGTGAGTCAGTAGGCACATTTTGTACCGTTTTGGGAATAAATGCATAGATAGCACGAACCCATCACATTGCCAGCTGTTTGGGTAAAACATGCCTTTTCCACATCATGTCAATGCGTTACACACGCAGAGTATGCGGCCTGGGGCTCTGTTCAGTGTTCTCTTCTCTCCCTCTGTACGGATGCACGGTGACACTGTAACCACTCCAGGACACTCTTCTTCTGGGATCCGGGCTCAGGAGCCAGACCTGAAGCACACCGCCTGGGCCAGCGACCAGTGAGAACCATCTCCCGGGGGGTGGGGGAGGTGCTGTGGTTTCCTGGACCCGAGTCCCAGGGCCCTGCAGCACCTGCCTCTCCAGCCCCTGGGCTGCGGGCCTCCCGTGAACCCCAGGGGGGAAGCCGGGCATGCGTGCCCCGAGCTAACACAGCATCTCTGCACCGTGTCAGGCCCACATGGCCACTCTCTCTCTATTTCCATTTCCCGGCTTCACCATAGACGGTGAAACGAAACCATCTGCATGAAAGAGCTGCGAGCACAGGCTGAATGCAAGGAGCCAAAATTCGGGTTGAAATGAAACCATCTGTAAAAGCCTCTGGTGCTGTTTTTGCTTCCTTGTTTGGTGTTTGCCGATTGTTGGTATCATTTTCCGTGGCCATTGATAACGGGGAGGGGGGGGTGTTGTGGTCTGCCAACTTAGCAAACCCAAGGAAGTCCATCCTATCTAATAAAAGCCTAATATGCAAATTGTCCCCTCAACGGAGAGCTCAACCAGGAGTTTGACTGGGAATTCGACCAGGGGGTGGGGCCAGCCAGCCAAGCACGGGAAGGGAGGCCTGCGCCGGCAGCTGGCCGCCCCTACGGACCCTACCTTGTGCATGAAGTTCATGCACTGGGCCTCTAGTGAGTAAACAACAGGCTCTGTTTTCTTTTTCCCAAATAGAGTCACACACAAAAGGGCGAATATTTCCCTCTAATCTTAAAGTTCACATGATTTATGGAAATAAAAACAAGACGGAATAGAAACTGATGTAGAAAGATCCCATTTAAATGGATGTTTGATCTACTTCCTGCAGTGGTCTGCACACAGTTTGTCTCATGGTTTCATGTTGCCCGTCTTTCTGTCTGCAGCTCTCTGTTTGTCGTGGTCACACTCAGGGATGGGAGGCTGTTGGTTTAGCTCTCTACGGAGCGCGTGGGCCCCGTTTTGAGCCTTTCGGCCTCCGGCGTCAGGTCATGAGTTTGGTTCCCATCTCTGTTGGCGTCAGTATCGATGTTTATGGCTGCCCCAGAGCCAAATCTGGGACCTGGTGGGGCTCTGGTCTGTGGGGCACGCACCTGCTGCCCAGCCCACCAGCCCTTTCGGCCTCACTGGCTGCGGTCTCTGCAGGATCCGTGTTGTCCTGGAGCCCAGCTGGGGCCTGCCAGCTTTCTGTTTTGTATTTTACCTATTGTTGTGTCATCCTAACATTGTTCGTCTCAATTACTGCATTTAAAGTGCTAGCCTCACTTAAATACATTTCAAGTATCGCACAGTTTTGGTTAATATATTATTATTGATTCCAGAGAGGGAGAGAGAGAGAGGGAAACATTAACGACGAGAGAGAACCATGGATGGGCTGTCTCCTGCACACCCCACCCTGGGGATGAAGCCCACAGCCTGGGCCTGTGCCCTGACCAGGCATTGAACTGTGACCTCCTGGTTCATAGACTGACACTCAACCACTCAGCCATGCTGGCCAGGCACCATAAGCAATTTTTAATGATTGCATTTGACTTTGGTTAAGAGACACGGTGAATGAATTTCATCAGCAGTAGCTACAAGTACTGTTCTAATTGAAATTTGGAAATGATAACCTGGTAAGACTCTGGCATTCATATTTAGTCAGAATAATCAAGTGCAAGTTTAAAAATTACAAATATACGTAAATGAAGCATAATTTGCAAAAAAGAATTAAATATTTTCACTATGAAGATGATCTCAATGAATAATTAAATCATAGGAATTCTCCAAAATTATATAGGATGTCATGTATCTTACTAATTAGGATGAATTTTGTCATAATCCACAAGTCTTCATCTGCTGAATAAAAACTATAATAGATTACATAATGAAATGTTTTTGTTTTGCTCTAATTACTAATTGATGATTCCTGTTCAAATAGTTAATAAGTTCTCACATTTATGGTGTTTTGCCCGTTGGCACAGTTTAAAATCATCTAGTTTATACAGACACGAACCATTACAACGTAAGCACAGAGCTGAGTCTGAGGCAGGGTCCACAGAGGTGGAAATAATACCGGTTATTATTCACAAAAACAGAAATGTTATCATTATAGTTTTTTTTTGTTTAAAAATTTTACGCACATCCCTTATTTAACATCCACAGACCATGAGCCAGGTGTGAGCTATAGCCTCCTTTTAACGCCGCTGCAGCGGACTCACGGAGGCATTGTGGCTGACCTCAGTCTGTGTGCATTGCCAGGGGCAGGACTTGAACTCGTTACCTTGATTTCAGTGGCCAGGCCTCCGCCCCCGGCCAGTGTGCTTTTCCGTGCGTTCGTCGTTGGCTTAGACCTGGGGTTTGCCAGCTGTGTCTGTGGGTCAGACCTGGTTCATCACAGTGAACAGCAGTCAGAGAGGAGAGGAGAGGAGAGGGAAGGGGAGGAAAGGGGAGAAGAAGGGAGGGGAAGAGAGGAGAGGGGAGGAGAGGAGAGGGGAGGGGAGGGGAGGAGAGGGGAGGGGAGGGGAAGAGATGGGAGGAGAGGAGAGGGGAGGGGAGGGGAGGGGAAGAGAAGGGAGGAGAGGGGAGGGGAGGGGAAGAGAAGGGAGGAGAGGAGAGGGGAGGGGAAGAGAAGGGAGGAGAGGGGAGGGGAGGAGAGGGGAGCGGAGGAGAGGGGAGGGGAGGGAAAGGGAGGAGAGGAGAGGGGAGGGGAGGAGAGGGGAGGAGAGGGGAGGAGAGGGGAGGAGAGGGGAAGGGAGGGGAAGGGAGGGGAAGGGAGAAGAGGGGAGGGGAGGAAAGAGGATTGTTCCCACTTACCTATCTCTAGGAAAGGTTGCCAGATTAACTAGTCTCCAAGCAGAGCTGTAAAGGGATATAAATTACTCCTCATAGTACTATTTCTCACACAATCATTCTAATAGCTCTTTGGGAAGTGTCATTAGACATATGAAGAAACCAGGTCTTAGAAAAAGCCTGGAAGTGTCCGTGGCTGCTTTGGGCTCAAGGGCAGAATGAAGCAGGGGCAGTTGAATAGCTAACAGACGGTGTTCCCACAAAGCCAAAGCTATTTACCCTGGTCCCTTGTAGAAAAGCTTGATAACCCCTGGTTTTAGACCCCTTAGCGGCCCACGCCTGTGGCTCCAGGCAGAGTAAATCTACACCACACGACAAAGATGGACCGGAGTCATTCTCTTCTTCATTATTCCTCAGAGCGTGAAATTCACAGGAAATCATTTTGGGAAAAACAGCTCGTGAATACCTTCCTGGGGATCCATGCAGACGGAGCTCAAACCCGGAGCACGGGGCAACGGCTCCTCTAACCAAGGTGAGATGTTCTCGAATTGCCCCGAGCGGGGTCAGGACCAGGGAGCCCATGGGACGGTGTGCGGGTGGATCTGAAAAGCGGGGAGACACACACACGGGGCGCTTGGCTGAGCGAGAAGGAAGGGATGGCGTCAGTAGCGGGCAGACGTAAAAGTTCAGCCACTCGATAATCCTGGTATAAACAGTTCTTATTTAGATATTGAGTCAGACAGCATCTGCTTATTTAAACAGGGAGATATTTTAGAAAAGGGTAAGTACTGGTGGCTTGTAAAATATAACCATGAACCTGACTCCAAAATAGTTTTTTTCTGACGGTGCCCTAACAAACAGTATCAGTGAGTGAGGATGGGACATCTCTGGGAAGTCTATAAATATATTTGGCCGAAACCCGTGTGCCTCAGTGGATAGAGCGTCGGCCCTGCGGACTGAAGGGTTCTGGGTTCGATATTCCGGTCAAGGGCATGTACCTTGGTTGCGGGCACATCCTCAATAGGGAGTGTTCAGGAGGCAGCTGATGGATGTTTCTCTCTCGTCGATGTTTCTGACTTTCTGTCCCTCCCTTCCTCTCTGTGAAAAAGTCGATACACTATATTAAAAAAATAAATATATTTGGTGACTAAGAATCTTCAGCTAGCGCGTCTTACTGGAATGGCACAAAGTCTGTGCGCAAGGCACGTTTGTGTCAGCTCGGAGAGGCTGGCATTAAAAGCTTAGCGCTCTCCCTCCTCGTCCCTAGACTACGGGATAGCTGCGGGGATAGGACTTCTCGCCACTCTGTCTTCGCATAATGAACTTCACCCTAAAGTAATTAAAATGGCACAATAATCCGGGAAGTAATTAGATGGCGCTATGCTCTCCTTAGCCCTCTAACAAAGCAACATTAAATGGAATTCTAATTCCTTTGACCTCTAAAAGGAAGAACAGACTTTTAAAACCACAAAAAAAGCGCAAATATTTCCTTCTGACAATTCTCATTCTTCCTTCTTGAAATATTCTCAGTGGACCAATAAGTCATTGCTAATTCTCTTTGGTCAAGCATTCACTCATTCATTCATTCATTCATTCTGTCCCTTATAAACAGAGAGACAGATGGGGACTGGGTATATGGGAGTGAGAGGCTTATCTAAGTCCGTCAGGTTTGTAAGCAGCAAGAATTGAGGTTCGAACCCAAGTGAGGAAATTCCAAATAGAGTGTGCTTTCCTTTGATTATACACACACACACACACACACACACACACACACACACACACACACGTATATATCTGTATATACACTGAGAGGCCAGCTTATGATCTCTGAACGCATAATAATCTGGCCCCTCAGTGGGTGTGTGTGGGTGTGTGTGTGTGTGTGTGTGTATATATATATATGTATATATATATATATATATATATATACACATACTAGAGGCCCGGTGCATGAATTCGTACATGGGTGGGGGGTACGGTCAGCCTGGCCAGGGGGAGGAGACATGGGGCGGTTGGCCGGCCTGCCTGCTGGTCAAACTCCTGGTCGAGGGGAAAATTTGCATATTAGCCTTTTATTCTATAGGATATACACTGAGTAGTCAGATTATTATGCATTCAGAGATCATCATAATCTGGCCACTCAGTGTATATCACATGTTTTATGTATGTATATCTATATATCTCTCAGAACCTACATCCAAAATCATAGTCCTGATAAAGGCCGTCTCCAATATATGGGTCGGCCTGCCCCTTTCACTGAATGGTAGGGAGGCTGAACTGGATAAAATCTGCCCAAGTGAGTTTCTCTAGAGAGCCCATGCTACTTTGAAGGCAAAGCATTTATTTTAATGTGTAAGTTACACGTGTGAACACCTGCAGAGTTGGTGGAAGTGCCTCGGGTAAGGAGGTTTGGGAATGTGGTCTCTCCATTAGGGACCGACATGGATTTTGAGCAGCTGCACAAGGATCCTCATTCAGACAGAGATGATGGTGGTCCCAGATGTAAGCTGGGAGCAGGGGGAAGGGGACATGCATGTCAGGCAGCAAGCAGGCTGTCTGGAACGAGTGGGTACCACGTGGGACCTCGGGACGGTGAGGGTGTCTGGAATCGCACTGTCCAGCACCATCATTGGTTTTCGGGGAACGTGAAGTCAAAAGGACCCAGGGCTCCCAGGGGGACAGTAATGAGGGATGCCAGCTCCCCCTGGCCATGGGCAGCACAGGGACACGGTAGGCGTCAGTAAAGGATGGAGACCGAGCCATGTGACTTTTGGATCACTTCCTGTTAAAGCACAGCTCAAATAAGACAAATCCCCAAGTTATTGTTTTCTTTGTAATAATTGTCTAACGATTTCCTTTTTTGGTTAATCCTCACTTGAGGATATTTGTCCATGGACTTTTTGAAACAGCGGAAGGGAGGGGAGAGACGGAGAGAAACGTCCATGTGAGAGAGACACATCGATTCGTTGCCTCCCGCCCACCCCCCGACCAGGGCTGGGTGGGGACACCAGGGACAAGGATTGATCCTGAACCGAGGTACGTGCCCTTGACTGGAGTTGAACCTAGGACCCTTCCATCCATGTGCCGACCCTCTACCCACTGAGCCAAACTGGCCAGGCCCAGTGCATAAAAAGTGATGTACACCCTCCTGCAGGGCCCGCATGATGGGCTACCAAGGACTCTGATGTTCCTCTTTAAAGTTCAGGACTTCCACTTGCTGAAGTTCGTGTGATCACCTGGCTGACATGGCGATACATGTGTTCCTCATCCGTCTACATGGAACACCCGCCGAGCTTTGTTTTCCCATCATTCAGGGTCTGTTTCTGAATCCAAGTCCCTTGTTTGTATGGAGTTGCTCTTGGTCCCTCTCCTGGGCCTCTCTAGGAGCGTGAATCTTTTTCATCACATGTTTCCTGAATACTTAGCGTCTATAGTGAGAAACAGCACACAATCATTTTTAAAAAATATATATTTCATTGATTTTTTACAGAGAGGAAGGGAGAGGGACAGAAAGTCAGAAACATCGATGAGAGAGAAACATCGATCAGCTGCCTCTTGCACACTCCCTACTGGGGATGTGCCCGCAGCCAAGGTACATCTCCTTGACCGGAATCAAACCTTGGGACCCTTCAGTCTGCAGGCCGGCACACTATCCACTGAGCCAAACCGGTTTTGGCAACACACAATCATTTTAAGGAATTATACAGGGAGTGGCACTGGTCAACATGATCATATAGGTTTCAGATGAGCTGTAGGTCTTTATATTTACCTTTGTGATCATATTCATTACACTAGAATGAAATTAACATAGATAAGTCTAAATTGTAGGAAAAATATGGCTATGTTTGAAATATTTAGATATGCCGTCATGTAGGATAATGTGCAGATCTTTTTGTAGATGGATGAGGATTTTGAAAGAGCTGAACATTCTGGTTAATTACTTTGGGGATCTATTCAAATTTGCAGTGATCTTAACAGGTATTAAATAAACTTTTCATAGATGAAAGGTGATGGATTGAAATATATAGGTATATAGACAGCCATAAAGAAGATGAAAGATAGCCATCAATATGGATAGATCTTCAGAGTGTTATGCTAAGTGAATTAAGTCAGACAGAAAAAGAGAAAAAGCAGCATGACTTTACTCATGCATAGAATAAAAAACAAAAATGTAACACGTGAACTAGTGAAACAGGCAAAAACAAACCCATAGGTATGAACCCTGAATGGAGTTCGCCAGAAGGAAAGGACATTGTGGGGATGTGGGAAAAGGGGGTCAAATATACAGACTTTTAAAAACATATAGTTTCATAGATTTTTTAGAGAGAGGAAGAAAGAGGAAAGGATAGTAAGAAGCATCAACAAATCGTTGATCGGCTGCCTCCTGCACATCCCTGATTGGGGATTGAGCTCACAGCCCAGGCATGTACCCTGACCAGGAATTACACTGTGAGCTCCTGGTTCATGGGTCGACGCTCAGTCCCAGAGCCACACCTGTGGTGGGCTGGTGCGTTGTTTTTAACGATGTTTGAAACAGTTCCTGCCATTGTCCTCTGCCATGTCACCTGGGCTCCCTGGCACTTTTAAAGTAAAGCATGATTAGGCCTTGCCTAGCTCTGCTTCGACCAAAGCTGTTTGATGTGTGTGTGTGTAAGGCAGGGGAGAAGGTGTTAGGGTAAGACCATCTACTTTTCTCTTATTATTATTTTTTTATTTTTTGAAATATATTTTATTGATTTTTTTTTTTTTTTTTTTTGCAGAGAGGAAGGGAGAGGGATAGAAAGTTAGAAACATTGATGAGAGAGAAACATCAATCAGCTGCCTCCTGCACACCCCCTACTGGGAATATGCCTGCAACCAAGGTATATGCCCTTGACCGAATCGAACCTGGGACCTTTCAGCCCACAGGCCGACGCTCTATCCACTGAGCCAAACTGGTTTTGGCTACTTTTCTCTTATTATTATTTTTTCTTAGGAGAGCCTATCAGAGCAGTGGGGTTGTACTTACTATGGACTCAACTTCTTAAAACTTCCTTAGGGAGAGAGGTTTAATAACCACAAACCTCTGAGTGGCTGATGTTGACATGCTCAAAGGTATCTCTGCTTCAGGAGACATGTTAGGCCCACACATGCTCACTTTCTGACACACATGTTTGTACTGCGTTTACTTTCCTTTCTAATGGGAGAAAATTCAGCATTCTATGTGAGGAATTCACCATACAAAGATGGACACTTGCTTTATTTTTGTATCACAAATTCACCAATTTTGGTGATCATAAACTCACAGATTTTGTTAATCATGAACAGAACTTTGAAAGAACTAAGATAAATAAATATTGTATTTCAATGTTTATTAGGAGAGTTTCCTTGTTATTTTAAGTGATATTGCTATTTTCTGTTATTTTATTATCAAAGAGGGAAGTTTGATGCTTCTTTGTTCCCAGTTTGCCCAAGGAATCATTCAGTCCGCCCCCCTGGTAGAAAACTGTTAACAGCACCCATCACCACACACTACTCTTAGGCTAACTGAAGAATGCAATTATCTGCGTTAGTTATGTTAGACTCATGGGCTAGTAAATCTACCAGTTTTGAGGGGTTTTATGACACTTACGCAAGGAAAGGTACATGGAGAACTAAGTTCCACACTGCACTGGTAGCGCTGGGCATCGTTCTATATCTGAGGTCTGCATTTCAGCAGATCAGTCCAAACCACCTCCATCCCCTCTCCTCCTGCAGACTTGCAGCTTTGCTGAGAGAATCATTCTGGGAATGGCTTCTGCCTCCCAGAAGTAGAAGATAACATTAACTGTAAAGGGGGTGGATGACCAATTCTCAAGTTGCGTGAAGGGAAGGAAAGAGACAACCCATTTTATTGTGTACAGGTTTTGCTCGTGTCTGCCCAGGAAACACTGGAGTATCGAAGAAGGTGTATTTTTCACATTGATTCCGGCTGGTGGCTCTGCTCAGTTTCTGTCAATGGAATGATCCATCCTGGTCCCATTTATCATGTCTGGGTGTAAATTCCTCAGGTTCTTGCTGTAGAATGATTGGCGGTCCTGGCGTGTGAGGGGTGGGAGGGCCTTTGTTTGTCAAGCATGTCTCTATGGAAATAAACCTACGTTTCTATGAAAATCAAAGCTTTTGTGTGTGTTTTTTTTTTTTTTGCTCACATAAGCTTAAATCTTGTTTATTTGGCCTGTGGTAGCCTTTGAGTTTGACATGCTTGCTCTAAACTGCCCTCTTAGGATTGCTTTTGCTGCATCCCATGCACTCTGGTACATTGTTGCTTGCATTCATCTAACAATCCTTTCTGTTCTGCCTTTTGATTTGCTCTTTGGCCCATTGGTTCTTCAGGATTATGTGGCTCCATGTCCACGTGTTTGTGAATTTTTCACCTTTCCTCCTGTTAATGATTTCTAGTTTTATACCATTGTGGTTCAAAAAAACACTTGTTACTTTAATCATTATTTAAAAAAATATTCTCAACATTGTTCCAAATAGAAGGGCTTCAATGGCAAACAAAAGAGCTAAGTTCTCTCACAGGATGAAGAAAACAGAGAGAAAGTAACCTAATTTTAAGTTTGTGACTTTTGCTAGAAGGGCACGAGGGAGGAAGTGATGGAGGATTGGATATGGGGCCTTCAGGAGATTCCTGAGAATTTAGCACCAAAAGGGAGGATGAGATAGCCTTGCTCTGCAGAGATGAGCAGGAGGAAGAGGAAGAGAAAAGCCATTCCAGGAACAGACAACTCCCAGACAGACAGCTCCTGAACAGACAACTTCAAGAACAGACCACTCTTGGATAGACGACTCCCAGACAAACAACTCCTAGGACAGACAACTCCTGGACAGACAATTCCCAGGACAGACAACTCCCAGGAACAGACAACTCCCAGACAGACAACTCCTGGACAGACAACTTCTGGGACAGACGAGTCTTGGACAGACGACTCCCAGACAACTCCTAGGACAGACAACTCCTGGACAGACAACTCCCAGGACAGACAACTCCTGGACAGACAACTCCCAGGACAGACAACTCCCAGGACAGACAATTCCTGGACAGACAACTCCCAGGACAGACAACTCCCAGACAGACAACTCCTGGACAGACAACTCCAGGTGCAGGCCCTGGGTCAGGAGAGGAGCCTTTCCTTCAGGCTGTGTTACTAGCAGGTTCTTTATGATTTTACTAGTGGCCTGGTGCACGAATTCGTGCACTGGTGTGGTTCAGTTGGCCAGCCAGCCCCATAGGGGCCGATCGGGGGTTGGGCTGGCTGGGGTGAGGGACCTCGATTGTTCTGGTTGCTCCAGTCATTCTGCCATTCAGTCGCTGGGCTTTTTTTTTTTTTTTTTTACATACAGGATAGGCATATTAATAATTTATTCATACTGAAAAGAGAAACTAAAAAGCGACTATATTTATTTACGTTAAACTTTCCTGTGTGGTTTGACCTTTTTACAAGTTAGTGAAGACATTACTATAGAAAAAAAGTAAGGGGAATACCAAAATACTACTGGGGGGGGGGGGCATTTCAGGAATGACCCTCTTCCCCCTTTAGCTATTATTTCCCCCGGAATTTTTATGTACATTGCTTTCATAAGCTAAAAACCGGTAAAATATAGTTGATGTTTTTAAAAATGTGGTAATATCTGGGGCAACCAGTGGATGTCAAACAGACCTGCAGCTACTGCTGAGGCCCATCTCTGAGGACCCATGCCGGGAGCTGGGCAGCGGCTGACGCTTCGGTCGCTGCTCTGCCGGGCCCTGTGCTCGCAGACAGGACAGCGATTCCGGGGTGAGGCTGTGAAGAAGAACTTGATGGGATTAAATAAGTCACTCAGCCACGCTACACAGGCCTTCAGCCGTTATCTGTGGAGGAACAGTTGGCACTGACGTGAAATACACAGTTTGATCCCTTTATTATAAATCCCATGTTCTGCTCAAATTCTTCCACCACGGCCATATGGTTTCATTATGTCTGTTGCCATTTGTCATGCCTGATAAGTTAAAACTTTATTAGGTATTGATTTGCTGCTGGGAATGCGTGAAAATCTTTGTGCTTGCAGCACCTCATTGATCAGATATCAATTGCTTTTGGCTCTCAGACCAGGGCACGTATTAAATTGATGCTGAGTGTATCTGGTACATGCGAAAGGGCCTGACCCCAATTTTGCTGTGAGAGGCCTTTAGCCTCAGTTTTAAGAGCAATTTTGTTTCTTATAATACTGTGGTGCTCTCGGATCGGAATCCCACCTGGTCAGTTATTTGGCTGGGAAGCAGGAGTAAACAGTGTTTCGGATAATTTGCAGAGAATTTGTGACTGCTGTTCTTGATTTAGTTGTTGTCAATAAAGGGATTTTGAAACATCTTACGTGGAAAATGAGTTGCTGTACAAGTGTTCACAAATTACAGCGGTTTTTAGAAATATACCAGCAGAAGGGATCGAAGGCTTGGGACCATTGCGGGTCCTGTGACATGCGAGATCAACACGTCTCTAGCTTGTGTGATAAGCATTGTCTGAAGGATGACAACATACCACGGAATTTGCAGCGTAAATATTTTTACTCTAAGCCCATAGTCGGCAAACTGCGGCTCGTGAACCACATGCGGCTCTTTGGCCCCTTGAATGCGGCTCTTCCACAAAATACCACGGCCTGGGCAAGTCTATTTTGAAGAAGTGATGTTAGAAGAAGTTTAAGTTAAAAAAAATTAGGCTCTCAAAAGAAATGTCAATCCTTGTACTGCTGATATTTGGCTCTGTTGATTAATGAGTTTGCCAACCACTGCTCTAAGCTAATAAAATCTAAAATATTGTATAGATATTTGAAATTTTAATTATCATGAGTTATAGAAAGGACAGTTAACTAAATAAATTATTATTAAATACATTCAGAAATATGAATTTGAGGATATGAGTTTTAGAAATTTTTCAAGCATTGTTTTCTATTAAGAAGTGATATTTTAGCCTAGCCAGTGTGACTCAGTGGTTGAGCATCACCCTGTGAACCAGGAGGCCATGGTTCAATTCCCCGTCAGGGCACATGCCTGGATTTGGGGCTGGATCTCTAGTAAGGGGTGTGCAGGAGGCAGCCAATCAATGACTCTCTCATCACTAATGCTCCTCTCTCTCCCTCTTCCCCTTTGAAATCAGTAAAGTATATTGAAAAAGAAAAAAAAGTGATTATTTTTAGCTTGAGTGAAGTAGAGAGAAATGACCAAGTTACGTAGGAAAAATCTATTTGTTTTTAATGCTCCAAGAAAATTAGAGATGTTGAAAAGCATTTTGTTAGTCCAAACTGTGAAGTCAAGCAAACCTGATTTTGAAAAAAGTTTGTAGCACGAATTCACCATCTGTTAGGAAACATCACTTTCCTTATCTGACCTGAGGATGAGATGAGGTTATGTTGTGTATGAAAAGCTCCTGGTACTTCCCATGTAGTAGAAGGAGAAGTTGTCCGTTATTTCATAAGATGGATTTACACTGAGAGTCTAGTATTTAAACTTACCTACTGTCCCAAATTCGCTGACTGAGAAATTAAAACGAAGTGACATACCAAGAAAAGAAAGTTTCCCTCTTTAGAAATGTTAAACGAGGAATTGCCACGTGCTATTTTTTAGCTAATTTAAAGCTAATTTTTTAAAGTGGGGATTTCAGTTGCCTGTAGAGCAGTGGTTCTCAACCTTGTGCCTATGAATCACCTCGCAGTATTGCAGGAACTGTATTCTGGGTCAGTAGGTCTGAGGTGAGGACTGTGGTTCTGTATGCCTAAAAGCTTAGGAGAGGATTGGCAAAGCTATTGTACCGTGTGTGTGTGTGTGTGTGTGTGTGTGTGTGTGTGTGTGTGTATGAGTGTGAGTGTGTGAGTGTGTGTGAGTATGAATGTGAGAGTGTGTCTGTGTGTGTGCATATGAATATTTGTCTGTATGAATGTGTGAGTGTGTGTGAACGTGTGTGTGTACATGTGAATGTGTGTGTATGTGTGAGTGTGAATGTGTGTGTGTGCATGTAAATGTGTGTGTGAGTGTGTGTGAATGTGTGAAAGAGTGTGTGTGCATGTGAATGTGTGAGTGTGTGAGTGTGTGTGTGAATGTGTGAGTGTGTGTATGTGCATGTGAATGTGTGTGTGTGAATGTATGAGTGTGTGTGAATGTGTGAGTGTGTGTATGTGCATGTGAATGTGTGTGTGTGCATGTGAATGTGTGTGTGTGAATGTGTGTGTGTGTGCATGTGAATGTGTGTGTGATTGTGTGTGTGAATGGGTGCATGTGAAAGTGTGTGTATGTACGAATGTGAATGCGTGAGTGTGTGTGTATGTGCGTGTGCTTGGAGTAGCAAGGTGATAGTTCATCGATAACATGTAATACATCCTCCTGCTCATTCGAATTCTATACTCCCATAGCTTCCGGAATGTACACTCTCAGTTATTCGGTCCTAAGGCTACAGTCTTTGTAATCTTGTGCATCCCTAAACGTGTTTGAACTCCATGAAAGTGAGTCTGTTACTCCCTGCCCTGTCCCCCACACAGCACGGGCCTTGGCCTGGTCACTGAGGCTTGCTTGCTTTGAGTTGGTGACCGGTATGCCTGAAGGGAAGTCTGTGGCTGAAAATGTAACAGGAAAGTAAATGATAAATTGTAAGTTCGTACGTGTTGTGTAGGGTAGAGAAGGTGATGATGAATATAAAATTTGCCTTTCTAGTACTTTACAAACTAACTTTTAATTATTATCTATAATAATAAAAGCCTAAGTGACCATTGCAATCGAATGGACGACCGAACAGGTTGCATGGGGCGACTAGGCCAGCAGGGGGGTTAGTGAAGGGTGACCAAACGACTGAGCAGCAGGCTGCGTGGGGTGACCAGGCCCGCAGAGGGAGCAGTTGGGGGTGACCAGGCCAGCGGGGGGGGGGGCAGTGAGGGATGATCAGGCTGGCGGAGCGAGGAGGGAGTTGGGGGCCACTAGGCCAGCAAGGGGGAAGTATAGGGGCCAGGCCAGCAGGGGGGGGCAGTTAGGGGTGATCAGACATTCAGGCAGGTGAACAGTTAAGAGCCATTGGTCTCAGGTTGTGAGAGGGATGTCTGACTGCCAGTTTAGGCTAGGATTGGGCCTAAATCGGCAGTTGGACATCCTTGGAGGAGTCCTGGATTGGAGAGGGTGCAGGCTGGCTTGAGAGGAACCCCCCACCCCCATGCACAAATTTCATGCATGTGGCCTCTAGTTTTGTATAAAGGCATTAAAGTGTGCATTCATCTTAATGGCAGGAACATACACAGTTTTCATCTGAGCCCATAGGTCGGTCTAGTTAATTCCCATGCTCTCCACAGCTCCTTATGGACAGTGAATAGGCGGGAGGGGGCGATGGTGCTGAGAACACTGCTGCTGATTTGTGTCTCCTGGAGTTGTGTCCTTGTGCAATTCCTCATGAAAGATTACTCTGTACACTGCGTGGAGGGACATGCATAGAAAGAAATGTCAGGGTGCTCTGACTCCCCTGTTGTGAACCACTTCCGTCTTTCTTACTTTTTGTAATCTTTATTGAAAGTATTACATGTGTCCCCTTTCCCCCACTGACCTTTCTCAGCCCCTTGCCCCCAACCCCAGGCCCTCACCTCCCTGGCGCCCCCGTGGTCTCTGTCCATGAGTTGTGCATAGATACATACAAGTTCATTGTTTGATCTCTTCCCACCACCCACCCTCCGCTGCCTTCCCTCTGAGATTCCACACTCTGTTCCATGTTTCTATGTCTATGGGTCTATTTTGTTCATCAATTTACGTTTTTCATTAGAGTCCACATGTGAGTGAGACCATGTGATGCTTGTCTTTTTCTGGTTGGCTTATTTCGCTTAGCATGATGCTCTCCAGGTCCCTCCATGCTGACTCAAAGGGTGAGAGAGCCTTCTTTTACTGCTGGGTAGCGTTCCAGGGTGTAGATGTCCCACAGGTTTTTATCCATTCGTCTGCAGATGGGCACTCAGCTGTTTCCAGGTCATGGCTATTGTACCCTGTGCTGCTGTGTACACGGGGTGCATGTGTGCTTTCTGATGGGTGTTTCTGGTTTTTGTCCTCACTGGCTCCGGGGCAGCTGGCATTCCCCCACTCCTCACACTCTGGATGCCCAGACCACACCCAGCACTTACTGTTATGCCATTTGGGGTTAACCCTTGAACTGAGGAGTCTGGATCAAGAAGACAAACATAAACAGAATCATAATTTTCAGCATGATCTCAATATTGCAAACATCAAAATTGGATTAATAGTGACAGGAAAGTATAAAGGAACAAATTATGAAATTTGAGTAGATATTTCTTAAAATCTATCATGATCACTATGAAACATTAGAGGCCTGGTACATGAAATTCATGCATGGGTGTGTGTGTGTGTATCCCTCAGCCCAGCCTGTACCCTCTCCAATCTGGGATCCCTTGAAGGATGTCCGATTGTATGTTTGGGCTCATTCCCAGTGGGATCGGGCCTAAATGGCCGGGATCAAGCCTAAGCAGGCAATCAGACATCCCTCTTACAATACGGGACTGTTGGCTCCCAACTGCTCACCTGCATGCCTTCCTGATTGCCCCTAACCGCTTCTGCCTGCCAGCCTGATCACCCCTAACCATTCCCCTGCTAGCCTGATTGATGCCTAACTGCTCCCCTGCCAGCATTGTTTGCCCCTAACTACCCTCCCCTGCAGGCCTTGGTCCCCCCCAACTGCCCTTCCCTGCAGGCCTGGTCATTCCCAACTTCCCTCCTTTGCTGGCTTGGTCTCCCCTAACTGCCCTCCTCTGTAGGCTTGATCGCCCCCAACTGCCCTCCTCTTCAGGCCTGGCCCTGCCCAACTGCCTTCCCCTATGGTGGCCATCTTGTGTCCACATGGGGGCAGGATCTTTGAACACATGGAGGCAGCCATCTTGTGTGTTGGAGTGATGGTCAATCTGCATATTACTCTTTTATTATATAGGATATGATTGGCAATTTGTAAATTTACATGTGAGATAAACTGGAAAGATTTCTAAACTTTCATATGTCAAAAATTTCCATTTTGTCTTTATTTTTGCTCGTTTAAAAATTTATGAAGCAACAAGTATGTACACACACATCTACTCGTTTACATCTGCGCAGGTTAGTGAGTGGTGGGGTTATGGGAACTCGTCCCTGAGAATCCTCTGGAGTTTCAGAAGTCGTTGATGTGCATCTCATGTCAGGTGTCAGCACAGAGTGCCTGTCTAGGGAGTTTCTCATGTTGTGTTTCTCATGTTGAAGACGAGGAGACCATGAACTCAGCGCTTTTGCTGTTGCTTTGCTTGCCTTGAGGTAGGTAAGGTGGGTGCAGGCTGGACGCCCTGAGCTAGTCTGGAGGAATTAAAGCCGTCAGAATAAAGCTCTTTGGAGGGATTTTGTGGAACCTGAGTCCGAGCCTCTGTTCCGCAGGGCGCACGCCATTTGGAGTAAATTGTCCGTTAACATTCCTTCCGGCCTTTGACAAATCACGTTGAACTCTTTTCCTCCCCGGGGGAGCGCAGACCTGAGCTCAGAGTCTGGTTTTCTCTGCCCGGACGTGTGGCTGCCTGGCCCAGGGCAAAATGCTTTCAGTGCCCCAATTAGGGAGCTGGAGGCAGGAAGGCAGGGCCAAGGGGGGCCGAGAGAAGCCACTGCATCCCAGCCACTTACTCTGAGTAACGACAGGCAAATGGCCTCACTCAGACAGCGTTTGTCATTTGAAAGCAGTTCTCCCTTTTTAATCTCATAAAACAGGCACAATGCAACAGAACCGATAAAGGCTGCAGGCCCTATTTTTGCCGAAAAAGCCATGGAGCCACGTGAAAGTAATTCAAATGGCTGGCCAGGTAAACCCCAAGCTCCGCCGTGGTCAGCAGCCACAATCTCACTTTCCAGTGAAAGGAGTTTAAATTGCTGATTTTCAACAAGAAACAAATCAATTTGGATGGAAATATTCATTCAGAAATTACACTAGCTGCTGTCCAAGGTTCAAAGACAGTGACATCATGTGATGTAGGTGTGAGTGGAATGAAACACATTGCTGTTTTTAAAGCAGGTTATTTTAGCGATGGGAAAACAAGGTCTGAATTATTATTAGTTGTAAAAATATGTACAAGGTTCTGCCTTACCACATGTGAAGAAATGGTCTTGTCTTCTTAAGTGCTGTGCTTAGATTCCAGCTGTGCGCGTTTAGAACGAATTCTGCAGCATCGAGGCTCTGTTTCTCTCGGGAGGCTATCATTTGTCTTATTACTCAGAACGGCAGCTTTGACTCTGTGCTGAGGTCAAGCTGCCAGGTCTCCCCTCCATGAGATCACTTGCTTCACTTTGTAACGAAGAGGCGTTTTGGGGAGAGGTACTTTGGAAGTGCACAAGCATTGCATTCCCTGCTGAACGTGTACGTGAGTTAACTTACTTATTCTGACGCCCGAATGGTCCCACCTGAGCAGTGGGCTAGAGGACACTCTTTGCTTGGACTTCTGTGTCTTCATGACACCTCCGAGTCCCCGTTTAAATGCTGCATTTATCACTGATGCAGAGGGGATTTTTTCTGGTCCACACCCCACTTCCCTGACCCAGGGAGCCGTTTCTCCAAAGATCCACTTTTTTTTTTCCCCTTGAAGAATGAGGTTTAGAAACCAAGATCTGATGGCGCTTATTAATAAGGTGCTCTTATTCTATTTGGCTGCTACTGTTCCCAGGCCGCCTAAGGGATATGTGTACACACACACACACACACACACACACACACACGTGCACACGCACACACACACACACATTTACATCTATAGTATTCATTTCCACAAACACACATGTGTGTCTGTCTTTCTCTGCCTCTCTGTCTCTGTCCTTCTCTCTCTCAGAACATATTAAAGTACATAGTTCATGTACTTCAATTCCACCGCAACATCAGGACTCCTCTTTGCTTTCTCCCTTTCCGGATGCCCTTCTCTGGGTGTGAGAAACGCGGCTCCCACACTTGCAATGTGTGTACTTATCCGATCAGTGCCTCTGCCAGTAACCAGCTTCTCGTTATCACTGCCCTCTGCCTGCGTGGACGCCTCCCAGTCTCTCAGGTGGTGCTCAGCCACCTCTGCAGGTACTCCAGGAGCCACTCCTCTCGCATGGCTGCTCCCCTCCCACAGCTGCTCCCCTCCTACAGCTGCTCTCCTTACACAACTGCTCCTCTTCCCTAGCTGATACTCTCCCACAACTGCTCCTCTTCCCCAGCTACTCTTCTCCTGCTCCTCTCCCACAGCTGCTCCTCTCCCATAGCTGCTCCTCTCACACAGCCAGGGCCACCTCCTCTCCCCCAGCTGCTCCTCTCCCACAGCCGGTGGTGGGGAGGGCACCTCCTCTCAGGGATATCCTCTCACCCAGCTGTCCTTGGCATCCTGCATGGTGTCTTAGCGGCTCCCCCTGGCCTTCCTGATGATCTGTCTCCTCCGACGTCACACACACCAGCCTTGCTTTTCCTCTGTCTTTATTCACAGTGACTTCTTTTCCTTGCCTGCTTTCTAAGTGTTGCAGCTCCCTGGAGCCCACTTCCCGCTGTCCACATCATGTCAACTAGCCTCCTGGTGTTCAGTGTTTCCTCCATGTCAACGTCTCCTGAGCCAGTGTGTGCAGAATGGAAAGCGGGTGCTGGAGACACCCCCACTGATATCTGTGCTGGGGTTATGCAGCAACTAGACAATGGCAAAGAGAACCTTGCTGCTCTGTCTCGCTCTTCCTCCATGAATGACACTGTTGTGCAAACTGGCACATCGGCATCGTCCTGGATTTGCCTGTGTTCAGTGTCCACATACAAGGACAGCTGGTTTTCTTTAAAGTGTTTCTGTTGTCTGCTGGTTTCTGTGCATCTCCATCACGGCCACCTTCGTCCACGCCAAGCTCATATCCACCCACACGTCTGTCATAGTCCCCAACGTGTCCTACTTCCATTGTGCGTGTAATCTAGACCCTATTTTTCTGTAATTTATAATCTGTTCCTCTATAGAAGGTAGGACCATCTTTTAAAAATTAAGTCTGACCATGTCATCTCTCAACGGAAACCCTCTTGCTTTTCTTTCTTTTTTAAAAATAAATTTTTATTGATTTCAGAGAGGAAAAGAGAGGGGAGAGAGAGAGAGAGAGAGAGAGAGAGAGAGAGAGAGAGAGAGAGAGAGAGAGAAACATCAATGGTGAGAGAGAACCATTGATCAGCTGCCTCCCACATGCCCCCCACTGGGGATGGAGCCCACAACCGGGGCTTGTGCTCTGCTTAGGAATCGAACTTCCTGGCTCACTGGTTGAGGCTCAGCCACTGTGCCATGCGGGTTGGGCCCTCTCACATTTCTGTTGCCCTCAGAGTTCAGGCAGCTTCCTGCCCTGGTCTACAGCGCTCCCCTGTGAGCAGGCTTGTGTCTCCCTCCATGCAGTCTCTAACCACGCCTCCCACATGGCCTATGGAACTCTATCTCCTTGTCCTCACCCTACCACAGGCCACGTTTCTCCCAGCTCAGGCCTGGATTGCTCTCCACGTCTTCTGGGCCTGACCCCTTCTCAGTTGGGTCTCCCCAAAACTTCCCCTCCCCCGAGAGAGAGGGCGCACTGATCCATTTCGGAGAAAAGGTCTCACACCTTTTCATGAAGCTCTGAGCTCTGCCCGGCACTCGGTGGCCATGGGGAAGGGCCTCCAGGGCCCTTAGAAGGGGGGTCTGGGAATCCCTGGGTCAGGAGCAACAGGCACAGGAGATGGTCACTGAATATTACTTATTATTTATTCTGATAAATAATAATAATTATTGTTGAGGTTTAGGATTGACCCTGGGCATGTGGCCCTGGTGAATCGCTTTTAGAAAAACAGCCTATGTGCCCTGCCCCAAGTGTTAGTTAGGATTTCCATTCTCCCCTCCCCTGCTATCAGTGCTCAGAGAACTGGCTTAACAAAGGAGCAGACACAATGAATCACTTTTGTGCCAGCCCATTGACAATAATTGTCTACTGAAAAATTTAATCAAGTTTATTAATCCTATCTCTCCACTCACCGGTGTGACATAAAAAATTAAAAGGTAGCAGTCGATAAACAGAGATAAAAGCACCTCAGGAATAAATGAAAGGAAGTCGTAAACAGGCTCACTAGGCTCAAGTGCCTGCTATCAGAAGCAGCTGATCAAATATTAAAAGGGTCGCCTTGTGCAGCGTCTCCGGAGGGCCGCCTTGCTGATGTCCTTGCCCGTGATTGACAGCGTGGAGACCCACTGGGGACCACAGACGTCTCTCACATGATGCTCGCTGCATAGGACTCGCCCTACAGGGGGCGGGAATAACAATCCCTGAGTCGATTTTAGGAAACCCAGCATCTCCTCAGTTCTAGCCAAAGTTAATTTGCTCAGAATTAGGGAATTGGATGGTACCAAGGATGCAAAAACAAAGCATTGCACCTGCCAACATGTGAAACTGTTTTGTGGGAGTTAAGAATCCACTGGACGGATGTTTTTTTTTGGTGAGGGGGTGGTTATGGCTACAATATCAGAATAAATAAGTAATATTCAGTGTCCATCTCATGTGCCTGGTACTCAATGACATGCATGCATTCTCTTGATGAAATTTCACTAACAAAGCCTCACCTGCGGACATGATATTCTCATTGCACTTGAGAGAAGGAATTGAAGCCCAGAAAAGTGAAGGAACATGCTCAGGGTCATAGTGAATAAGTGGCTGAACTTGACTTTGAACCAGGAGCAACCGAACTCCCAGTGGCATGCTGAATGGGCATTGACCACGAGGCTGATGACACCCTAGGCATCTATTCCTGAGAGTGATTAGGATAACCCTGACCCCAAAATAGCCCATGGAGGGCCACTTACCAGAGAGAAGACCAGAAAACACAAGACAGTGTTCTTCATTTCTCTGCCTAGTTCCAGAGAGTTGGTCTAATAATAGGGAGGGAAAAGTAGGTAGAAGCCTGAAACGAATCGGAGATAAACGGGTAAGTAGCGTGACCATAGAGACCAGGCCACCCGGAGCCTGGGAGTGGAGCCCTTGTTTGCCTTGTTCACTCAGGCATCAGGGCATGGCTCAGTGGTGCAGCCAGAACTGGGCGTCTTGTGGTGGCCAGAGGTATCAGGGCTTCGAGTGGGTTAGGACACCCCACAAGTAGTTGGTTGTTCTTCCACAGAAGATAGAGGGAGTGATGAGAGTAAGTCCTCCTCCCAGGGAGTCTGATGGTAGATGCCATATAGGATCTGGAATATGGAAAGTGGGAACAAGAGGAGGACATCACACCTGAGCACAGGGAGAGAGTTTGTGGGAGTCAGGAAACAGGAAGTGAGGAGCACCAGCACCCAGGGCACTAATGCTTTTCCTCTCTCTGCTTCATCATCATGCCTTCAGGTTCAACGATCTTTTCTCTCTCAGTGTTTAATCTGCTATTCATGTCACTCAGGGGCAATTTTATTTCATATATTGTATTTTCATCCGTAGTCTTTCTTTTTAGTTTCTATTTCTTTCCTTATTATATTTATTTCTCTATCTTCTTGAAAGTATGGATTCTATTAAAAAATTTTTTTTGAAAACTCATTTCTGCTAGTATAATCACCTTGGTCACCCCTGAGTTTTCCTACTTGCTGACTTTTCTTTAGGAAATGGGTTATACTGTTCTGTTTTGGACTTAATTTTTACTGTATGTTGGACATTGAGAGTTGTCTTGCCTGGTTTTGTTGTCTTCCTTTAAAAAGTATTTTTCTTTGTTTGACCACGTGTTTCAGTTATTGTAGGTAATTTTTATTATATACGATAGCCAGCTCTTTAGATATGCTAAGCCAGGCCCCGTGTAGGTTCCCCGTAAGATTAGTTGAATTAGACCACTACTTCTGGTCCCTTTTAAGTCTCCATAAACATGTCAAATTGCAGTCTCTCTTTCTCAGTTCATCTTGGCTACCCAGCTTTGTTTTCATGGTCTGGAAATTGCCTCCCTAGTACTTTTACAAGTAAATCACCATAGTAAAATGCCTTTCCAGGGTTTCTACCTATAATTTTAAATTGGTTTTGAAGTAATGGCACATTTTTATGATGTTTGGGTGTATGCAATATATTTTATAACCCATTGTAACTGCATCGTATGTTGTGGCAAAAAGTTTACTTCTTCAGAATCAAACGCCAAGAAAATTGATTTACATTACTTTTTATTATTTGGCAGAAATAATTTTATATCTAAATTCAATTCAGTGTTTATAAATTCACATTGATATTTATGTATTAGTTGAAGCATTCCATTTATATGTTCTTTATGGGTTGTTTTCAACTTAATGACATATTAATGCGTTATGTAGGAGTGTCTTTAAATATTTAGAGATGTCACTTTTTAAGTATAAAATTCAGAATTATCACTATAAACATATAGAGTACTTTGCTACATCAGAATTAAAATTTAAACTCAACCCTGTTTCTACTGAGATCTTGAGGAGAAACAGATTCACTTATCAAGAAGGTTGGGAAAGAGCATGTAAAAAAAAAGTAACGAAAAGCATCCCCAGCAACATGACTACAGCAACAGAGCGTTTCCACTGAGATCTCATAAAGGACAGAAAGCTTTTAAGACTGTACAGAAAGTGAATTTCCTACATTTCCATCTTGGTGCAAGGTCACTTTAAGATTGTGACTGTGGCTACGAAATGTACAATGCCCAAGATTGTAGAAACTGCAAATCTGCTTCACAGGTTGGTTTTGGACATTCTTTATCTGTGTCCTGTAGTCCCAGATAATGAAAACCCCAAGCACTACAGAGGTTTGCTGTGACTTTAATGATTAATCCTGATGTCTATATTTACACCCAAATAGTTGTGACCATTAAGTTACAAATTGTGACCTAAATGCACAAACCCAGATCTATCAAAATCGCATTCATAACCACTTATTCTGTCCTTTATCATTCTCTTGAAGTTTTTCCTTTTCACGTCTGGTTCCTTTTATTACATACTTGCAGATAAATATACATTCTTGTTGTCATGTTATCAGTAATGGAGATTACAAATGCAAAGTCCCCTCCCCCTTTTCTAAATTCTTTTTTTCATTTTAATATATGCTTTTATTGATTTCAGAGAGGAAGGGAGAGGGAGAGAGAGATAGAAACATCAACGATGAGAGAGAGAGAGACGTGGATTGGCTGCCTCCTGCACGCCCCACACTGGTGGGCATCTAGTCTGCAACTTGGGCATGTGCCCTCACCGGGAATCAAACCGTGGCTGTGGTTCATAGGTGGATGCTCAGCCACTGAGCCATGCTGATTGGGCCCCTTGTCTACATTATTAGTAAATTTCTTAAATGTTGCTAGGTTCTTGCTATTTACTTTTATATGTAAAGTCTTTATACTGCTTATGCTTTTGCATGGTAGAATATCTCAAAAGACATCTTGGCATTGTGCCCTGTCCACCAGCCTGTATGTTTGACATGTAATCAGCTTCCTGGAATTAAGTTTTTAGGCATTTTTTAAAATTTAATTTTTAAATCGTGAGTTATTTGAAACAGTTATAATTTCCCATTAAGTTGTCTCCTTATAAGAAACCTGATACAGCAACATAATTAGCCGGCATTATGTATCATTGCAAGGAAGAAGCACCCTCTTCGGAAGCATCCAGGGTCAAATATCGGGTCATTGCATGTCAGTAAGAAAGGAATTAGCTTGGCAAATTCTGCAAAAGCAATTTATACGGATCCCCCAGGCTCTTTGGAAATGAGAAAAAGAAAGAGCCAATTTGCTGGAAACAGGGTTGATGAACTTGCGATGCTTGTGATTTTTAAAAAAGGGAGGACACATCTATTGGTAACTCAGTCTGGGAAATGACATTTTAATCGGCATTCTGTGTTTTCCTTTCCAGCATCGGTTTTCTGTGGTGGTTTGGCTTACCTCAGCAAAGTACTATGGAGAGGTGGAGCTTCCTCTTTATGATTTGAAATTATTACATCTCTGTTTGCCAAGTCTATTTTTCAAAATATCTTTCGGCAACTTTTAAAAGAAAATATACTTTAGAGTAGTTTCTGTCTCCCAGAAGAATTGCATGGAAAGTCACTGTGTCCCTGGCCTGGCCCCCCATCCACAGCTTCCTCTCTACTGCCCTCCCCTCAGGGTGGCCCCAGCTGTGATGATGAACCTTAGCCCTCAATGTCATCCATAGCAGAGCACACGGCTTCCTCTTGGTGCTGGAGAGTCTGTGGACTTTGGAAAATACATAACAACAGGAACCTACCATTACTGAATCATTCAGAATGTCTTCACTGCCCCCAAACCCTCTGTGCCCTCCCATTCATCCTCCCTCTCTATACCCAAAGCCCTGGAAACCACCATTATTTTATTTTATTTTTTTCATTTTTAAAATAAATCTTTATTGTTCAGATTATTACAATTGTTCCTCTTTACCCTCCATAGTTCCCTCCCACCCAGTTCCCACCCCATCCTCTTCCCTTATCCCCCCCCCACTGTCCTTATCCATAGGTGTACGATTTTTTTCCAGTCTCTTCCCACACCCTGACACCCCTTTCCCCCTGAGAATTGTCAGTCCACTCCCTTTCTATGTCCCTGATTCTATTATATTCACCATTTATTCTGTTCATCAGATTTTTTATTCACTTGATTTTTAGATTCACTTGTTGATAGATATGTTTTTGTGGTTCATAATTTTTATCGTTACCTTTTTTTTCTTCTTCCTCTTCTTAAAGAATACCTTTCAGCATTTCATATAATACTGGTTTGGTGTTGATGAACTCCTTTAGCTTCTTCTTATCTGTGAAGCTCTTTATCTGACCTTCAGTTCTGAATGATAGCTTTGCTGGGTAGAGTAATCTTGGTTGTAGGTTCTTGCTATTTATCACTTTGAATATTTCTTGTCACTCCCATCTGGCCTTTATAGTTTCTGTTGAGAAATCAGCTGACAGTTGTATGGGTGCTCCCTTATAGGTAACTAACTGTTTTTCTCTTGCTGCTTTTAATATTCTCTCTTTGTCTTTTGCTCTTGACATTTTTATTATGATGTGTCTTGGTGTGGTCCCCTTTGGATTCCTTTTGTTTGGGGTTCAGTACACTTCATGAACTTGTAAGTCTATTTCTTTCACCAGGTGGGGGAAGTTTTCAGTCATTATTTCTTCAAACAGGTTTTCAGTATCTTGGTCTCTCTCTTCTGGCACCCCCATAATTCTGATGTTGGTGCACCTGAAGTTGTCCTAGAGGCTTCTTACACTGTCTTCAAATTTTTGGATTATTTTTTAGTTTTGCTTTTCTGGTTGAGTGTTTTTTGCTTCCTAGTATTTCAAATCTTTGACTTGATTCTTGTGGTCCTCTAGTCTGCTGTTGGGTCTCTGTATAAAATTTTTTATTTCAGTCAGTGTATGTCCTTTTCCATATATTTGAGGGTCTCACCAAATTTGTTGGCCTTTTCTAGGAAATTCTTGAAAAACCTTATAACCGTGGTTTTGAATTCTATATCCAGTTGTTTGCTTTCCTCCACTTCTTTTGTTTGTGATCTTTTTCTTTGTCTCTCCATTTTCACTGTTTCCCTGAGTTGGTAGGGTAGCTTTGTGTGCTAGGTTTCTTATAGGGCCCAGTGGCTCAGCCTCCCCAGTTACCTGAAGTGGACACTCTTGGTGCACTCCTTTGTGGGACTGTGCGTACAGACTTGTTGTGGTTAAGTATTGATTGTTGTTGGTATCACTGGGAGGAATTGACCTCCAGACCAATTGTCTGTGAGGATCAGCAGTGTCTATGCCAGGAGAGCTTCTGTGCTGGAGACAACCTTATAGAACAAGACTTGAAAAATTGCAAAAGCCTCTGTGCTCAGCCTGGATGGGGTGAAGTCTCAGAGCTGAGCAGACAGCCTTGGCTTCCCATCAGCCCTGCCCTTTGAGGTCCCTGGGTCTCAGTGTATCTCGGTAATCACTGCAAGCACCTCTGAGAGAGAGCCTCCCTTGAGTTTCACTCACTGCCAGACAGTCCAGTTTCTCCCCTAATGAATCTGGATTCCCAGATTCTCGCCTGGAACTGGAGTTCACAGTCAGAACTGGGGCTCTGAGCAGGCAGGAGCTTTCATTTCCCTCCCACTAGACAAAGCCAATGGCACACTCAACAGTCAGTTCTCTCCGCATGCACTTGCGTGCGTGCCTCCAGATCTCTGTCTTTTGCGGCTCCCCTGAGTTTCTGCTTGACAGTCCAGATGCCTCCCCCCGCCCCCCGTATGAGCCTGGGTCCCCAGGGTCTTGCCTGGAATTGGGGTTCAGTGCAGTTGAAACTGGGGTTCAGTGCAGTCAGGAGCTTTTATCTCCTTCCCACTAGAGAAAGCCAGGCAGGCACCCAGCCGCCATTGTCTCCGTGGGCATGTCTCCATATCTTAGGCTTTGCAGCTCCTCTGATTCTCCATGTGCATTCCTCTTTCCTTCTAGTTGTAGAATTTCCAGTCAGCCAGCTTTCCTGTGGTTCTGGATGATGTCCATTTGTCTTTTAATTTTAGTTTTGAAATTGTTGTGCGAGGCAGCAGTTTAGGTGTTTACCTATGCTGTCATCTGGTTTCTCGTCTTTTTTTTTTTTTCATTTTAAATGTTTGAAAGAAAATCAAAAGAAGAATACAATTTAATGTCACATGGAAATTACAGAGTTCACATTCCAGTGTTTATAAAGTTTTATTGCAACATAGCCTTGTGCATTCATTTAGGTACTGTGTATGGCTGTCCTTACTAGAAGCTCAGAGCTGTAGTTGTGACAGAGACCATAAAACTCTAAAATCCTAAAATATTTATTATATAGCTCTTTACAGAAAGAGTTTACTGGCTCTTGACTTTGGCTGTTGTGGTGGTTCAGGGAAGAGTGGGGCACAGCTGACAGAGATGGAGAGATAGAAGTGAATCCAGAGCTGTATTTATTGTCCCTCTCACACACAGTGCCGTGGGTGTGGGAATAAGGAAAGGCGAATGTCAAAAAATGGTTCCTGGATTTCTGAATTTCATGTGCATGTGGACAACGTTCACCGAGTTAGTACTGGAAGAGTTAGTTAGTATTGGAAATATTAGTTAGTACTAGCTAGTTAGTATGTTAGTGAGGGCGAAGGGGAATCAGGAACTCAGTGCTGTCCCTGATGAGTTTCAGGTGCCTTGGCAGTTTATTAGTGGATGTGTCAAGTAGACAGTTGGATGTACATGGGCTCTGCTGAGGGAGTCAGGCTGGAGATGTAAAGAGGTAGGTAATCCACAGGTCACAGAGAGCAGTTAACTCAGCATGGATGAGGCATCCAAGGGCAAAGGATGTCAGAAGAGGGCCCAGCACAAATCATAAGGTATGGGTGGCGGTATCTATGGTTCATAAAGTAGGATGGGTCTATGCAAAAAAGAGATGGGGCTGAGGGGGGACTGGCAAGAGAGGAAAGAAGAAAAGCAGGCAATTGTGTTACCATGGGAAACAGAGAATTTTAAGAAAGAGCTCAGCCATGCAACATGCTGCCAAGAGTCAAGAAAAATGATCCACCAAATCTCCATGGATAGAACTCAGTTTAGCCACGCATTTTTTTTAAAAAGATATTCACTTCTATCTTATCTCTGATAAACATCCTGAATGGTTATCAAGATAAGTCAATAAAGAAAACACTGATTTGGATCGCACCAACATTTAAAACTTTGACAACTTAAAAAGTAAATAGCAAATCAAAGAAAAATAAAAAAATTGAGGATATTGGCAAGTTATGTGATAAAGATTTATGATTCAGTATTATTACAAATCAATGAGAAAGATGCTGACACTGCAAAAATGAGACAAAGCAATTGATAAACATAGAAATGCTTATGATTGATAAACTTGAAAAGAGTACCCAGCAAATGATGATCTTATTTGTTTTTCAATACATTTTTATTGATTTCAGAGAGGAAGAGAGAGAGAGAGAGAGAGAGAGAGAGAGAGAGAGAGAGAGAGAGAGAGAGAGAGAGAGAGAGAGGAGCATCTATGATGAGAGAGAATCACCAATTGGCTGCTTCCTGCATGCCTCACACTGGGGATCCAGTTGGCAATGGGGCATGTACCCTGACCGGGAATCAAACCGCGACCAGATGGTGTCAACTAGAAGGAAAGAGGAATGCACATGGAGAATCAGAGGAGCTGCAAAGCCTAAGGTACAGAGACATGCCCACGGAGACAATGGTGGCTGGGTGCCTGGCTGGCTTTCTCTAGTGGGAAGGAGATAAAAGCTCCTGACTGCACTGAACCCCAGTTTCAACTGCGCTGAACCCCAATTCCGGGCACTGAGCCACAGTGGCTGGCTGACCATCTTATTTCTGAGCCTGCAAGGTTGAAGGCTGGCCCTTGGAGATGGGAAGATACACTCCTGCCTTCTGGCTCCCAATCAGTGCTAGTTGATGAACTGTACATTCAGGTCTTGTAGGTTGATGGAAATTTATAAAAAGTGATTATATCTGTGTGATAGAGGAAAATTTTTGGCAAAATCTTAACATTTCAGAAAAATTACTGAGTGTCTACAAGAGCATGGAAAATGCTATTGGAACTCAGGGTTATCAAGTGCAAGGGAGGAAAAGCAGCAGTGTCTCCTTTTCTTACCGACCAGAACAGATGTTGGCTTTTACACGGTACACTCTCTGTGAGGCTTAACTAGAGGCACAAGTGAAAACGGAAGAGGTAGGCCTTGGATTGAGAGCTGGTACGGGTCTAGGCTTGTACATATCATCTCTGTATGTTTCCTCACCTTAAGGCAGTAGTTATGATTGTGTGGACAAAAGGAGCCGAATGCTAACCTGACCAGCTCAGGGGAGGCCTGCATGGCAGGCTTGCAAACTCAAAGACCTAAAATAACCACAAAGATGGTTTGAAAATTAAATATAACTACAAACAGATTATAGTGGGTAGTCATGTCCTAGGCCTGTATTTTCCCTGACAAAGATCAACTTAGATCTTTACTGAGCCATTTGCCTTTTGCCTCTAAAATAACATATCTGTGAGATGTCTGGGTAACTTACAACTTCCCTTTTCTGGAGCCCCTGGGGCACAACCAAGTGTGGTGGGTGCCAGGACAGATACCACAAATTCCTTCATTATCATCTTAATTGTTCCTGCATTCACCTAAGTATGTGTCCATCATTTTACTTTTTACCCAATCCCAGGTGTTTTCCACTGCTTTTGCTTATCCCTCCTCCTTAATCCATCACCAATGAATTTCATGTAACCCACCTATGTCCCTCTTTTGATTGCGATGTATAAATAAAATTGTAACCCGCCATTCTCCAGAGCATTATGTCAAGTCATTGGGGTTCTGCTTCCTGGCATATGTCGACAGGGTGGCTCAAATAAACTCACTAAAATTATTTACAGGTTTCAATGTTCTTTTTCGTTAACACTTGATAAGTATATTAATTAGTGGAGATAACTCATGACCCATTTCTGTTGATTTTTCCCCTGAGATCACATTGTATAGCAGTCAATATGTTACTTATATATTGCTGATTTTTAGAACTCTCTTCTGATGTGCATGGAAGTAGAAACAGAATACCAGCAACAACATTTAAAACACATTTCTTTATCAATAGAGCTTTATGCTATTTTAGTAACGTCAGGATGATGGATAGCATATAATTCAGAGAAGAATGGCCCAGAGCAGATACACAGAATTTACACAGGATGGATTTATCTAGCAGTAAATCAAATGAAAATTTCAGTCTTAAGGTCTTAATATTTCAAGAAGCTAATCCTCATTTACAATTTATTTGCATGACTTGGAACAGTTTGAGCTTTTCATTTAACCTTAAATTATGCTATCTTTACCTAAACGATCTCCATTTTGTATCAGTAAGAGGAAGAGGGTAAAGTTTTCTAAACTATCCTGCTGAAAGGCACCTGTAGGCTGAGGTCAGTGCACATTCTGTAAAGAAACAGCTCCTGTCGCGTTACATTCATGACTTTTGAATGTAGTGCAAACATTGGATCCCTCCATTGAAAGCACGCTTGTCTCCTTTAGAGACACGTGGCCAATATATGAAT
Source organism: Antrozous pallidus (assembly GCA_027563665.1). NCBI lineage: Eukaryota > Metazoa > Chordata > Mammalia > Chiroptera > Vespertilionidae > Antrozous > Antrozous pallidus. Next base: position 1,017,559 of record CM050508.1, on the reverse strand, counting down.
GAAATCCCAAACCCCTGCTGCACGGGGTGCTGGCCACCTTTTGTTTCATGTGTACCTACAACACAGCATACTTCCCTGCTGGCTGCCCATCAGAATCATCTGCAAGGCCTTAAACAAGGTGGTGAAAAGGCCAGCATCCTCATTGGCCCCACCCCACTGGGCCTCAAGCTGGGTCACCCCAGAGTGGGGAGCCCTGCCATTGTTATTCTGAAAAGTCTTCACAGATGAGTTCCAGGTGCCTTGGATGAAGTGAGACTCCTTAGGTTGCACATTTGAAAGGACTTTTGAGGCATCTTGTGAAACGGGACCTTGTTTAAGGACCCAGAAATAAATCTCTCCCAGAAACAGAGAGGGAAGTGGAGGCCCGGGAATGGAGACAGGGCAGAAGCATGGTGTGTGTGTGTGTGTGTGTGTGTGTGTGTGTGTGTGTATGTGTCTGTGTGTCTCTGTGTGTGTTTCTGTGTATGTATGTGTGTCTGTGTGTGTATGTGTCTGTGTGTGTCTCTGTGTGTGTCTGTGTGTCTCTGTGTGTCTCTGCGTGTGTATGTGTGTATGTGTGTGTCTCTCTGTGTGTGTCTCTGTGTGTGTCTGCGTGTGTATGTGTGTATGTGTGTGTCTCTCTGTGTGTGTCTCTCTGTGTGTATGTGTGTGTGTCTCTGTGTGTGTGTTTGTGTGTATGTGTGTTTGTGTGCGTGTTTGTGTGTGTGTGTGTATGTGTATGTATATGTATATATATGTGTATGGCAGTATGGGGGGCTTCTTTGCAGCCTGCCTGCTGCCCTTTACCCCTGAGCATCAGCTTCATCTGCAAGCACTCACCACAGACACCTCTCCTTCCCACTGTTGAGTTTACATTTTTTTCTTTTCAAGAAAGCAGTCAGACTGATTCTTGGACTCTGAGTTCTAAGTTAGTCCCAGAAAGGGTTCCTTGGCTGATCTGAGTCGGTTCCATATCTTGGCCCAGAGCTCCACCACGCAGCCACTGTGCCCTTGCAGCAATGGGGAGGACACCCGCAGGGGCCTTGCTAAGGTCAGGCCAGGGTTGGAGGTCACCGCACAATGTGTTTGAACAAAAAACTTTGATAAGCTCATCACAGGTGTCCCACTGGGCTGGGAACACAGACTTCAACAGGATAGCGATGGTCCCTGCGCTCACAATACTTAATGTTTTGTTTAATTCTCAATTATGTTTTGGATCCGTGGTTGTCAAACTGCAGCACTCGAGCCACATGCGGCTCTTTGGTCTCTTGAGTGTGGCTCTTCCACAAAACACCACAGCCTGGGTGAGTCTATGTTGAAGAAGTGGTGTTAGAAGTTTAAGTTTGAAAAATTTGGCTCTCAAAAGAAATTTCAGTCGTTGTACTGTTGATACTTGGCTCTGTTGACTAATGAGTTTGCTGATCACTGTTTTAGATAACGATGTTCAGTTATGGCTCGAGTCGCTGAAGACCTCGGTGAAAAACAGCTGTTTGGGGGGCTTTCAGGCATTGACAGGCTGGGTCCTGTGACCTCATCCTCCCGTGTTCCACTGTCAGGCTGGTAGGGGAGGCCCTCGCCCTTTTGTAGGTATTCCGTCTCCTCTCCCACACCCCGGTATTCAATCGGTCCATATCAGTCTGCCTGTGCTGCCACAACAGAGCCTGGGTGGCTTCAGAACCAAACAGAACATGAGGCAGCTGGTATGGTGGCATCTCATCTCTGCTTATTCACAGGGAACTCTGGCCCCGCGGCCTGGAGCGCTTTCCCGTGCTTGTTGGTGTCTGTGCCCCTTCAGGTGAGGGGTCTGTCTGATCCTGCCCCGATTTTTAATCGGGCAGCCTTCTTGTTGACTTTTGAGAGTTGTTTTTATTTTTTGATTCATGTCCTTTAGCAGATGTTTGCTTTGTCACGAGACCCATCCAGTCTTAGCCGTCTCTTTTGCAGAGAGTTTTCAATGTAACGAAAAATCCACTTTTAAACACATTTTCCAGATCCATAGTAACCTGGATTTCCCCCAGTGTTATTTCTTAGAATCTTATAGTTTTGTGTTTTACACTGAGGTCTGTGATCCATTTTAAGCCAGTCTTTGTGAAAGGAACGAAGTCCTGGTCGAGATGAGTGGCTTTGCGCATAGATACTCGCTCTCCCAGCATTTGTTGAAAAGGCGATGCCTTTTCCATTGTCTGCGTACCTCTGTCAGAGGTCAGGTGACTGTCAGTTTGGGTCTCTTTCTGTTCCGTCCCATTGACCTATTTGTCTGTATTTTCAACGGTTCTGCACGGGCTTCATTGCTCCTAGCCTTAGAGAATGTAATTTCTGTTCACTTCTCTGACCTCCTTCTTCAACTTCGCATCAGCCATTCTGGACCTTTTCCTTTTCCATATAAACTTGAGAACCAGTCTGTTGATATCCACAAAGCAACTTGCTTGGATAGGAAGACAATATTGCCAAGATGTCGATTCTACACAGTGATCTACGGAATTAACACAATCCATGTCATAATAGTGATGGCTTCCCCCCCAACCCCAGAAATGAAAAAGAGCGGATCCTCAAATTTAAATGACATGGCAACGAGCCCCAAATTGCCAAGCACTCTTGAGAAAGAAGGACAATGTTGGAGAACATAGACTTCCTGATGTCAGAACTTAGCACAAAGCTACGGAATCAAAATGTATGATGCAGGCATAAGAATAGGTGTAGAGATCAGTAGAATACCAGTGAACATTCAGAAATGAAACCATATGTTCGTGCCAATTAATTTTGACAAGGGCACCAATTTAACTGAATTAACAAAATAAAGTCTCTTCACAAGATGGTGCTGGGACAAGAGGATTTCCACCTACAAGAGAATAAAGTTGGACCACTGAGTCACACTCCATGGTTGCTCAGAAAATAACTCAGAATGATCAATGGCCGAAATATGGAGCTAAAAACCAGAAAGTTCTTTGTAGAAAACAGGAGTAAATCTTCATGACATGGATTTGGCAATAGATTCTTGGATATCGTGCCAGAAGTACAGACCACAACAAAGAAGAATTGTACTATATCAAAATTTTAAAATTTGTGCGTCAAAAGACATTATCAAAAAAGTGTGAAGACAACCGGTAGAATAGGAGAAAATATTTTCAAGTCATGTATCTGAAAAGGATATCATACCTGGACTATAAAAGAAGTAATATAAATTAACAACAAAAGACAAGCAACACAATTTAAACGTGGACAAGGAGCTTGAATAGACATTTTGCCAAAGGAGATATACAGATGGCTAAGAAGCCAATGAAAAGGTGCTCAGTGACATAGATCACTAGGGAAGTGCAAATCAAAACCACGGAGAGATACCACTTCACACCAGGAGGACGGTGATCGATATAAAAAGTGCTTTCAATGGTGTGGAGCTGGCGCCCTCATTCCTGTGCTGAGGGAATGCTGAGCGATGCAGCTGCTATGGAAATGCTCTGGGGGTTCCTAGTAAACAGAGCATGGAACTACCACAGCACCCAGCCACTCTCAGCGATTCCCAACGCTCCTGCAAGCAGGAGCTTGAGCAAACACTTGTTCATCAGTGCTCACTGTGACATTACTCACGATAGTCTGAGGGTGAAGCACCCCAAAATGCCCATCCACCTATGAACAGAAGAATAAAACACAGTCCGCACACCACATGGAATAATCTTCATCCAAGAGAAGGATGAAGTTCTAACACACGCGACAACATGGAGGAACTGGAAAATATCACGCTACACTAAGCGAGCAAGACACAAAGCACAAAACGCTGCATGACCTCATTCACAGGCCATGTCTGGATGAGGCCCACCCTCTGGCAGAACTCATAGTACATCAGAGGTTGCCTGCTGTGAGAGGGGAACAGGCGTGTGAAGTTCACTTAGTGGGTTCAGAGTTTCTATTTGGGGCCCTAGGAGTGTTTTTTTAGTGGAGAGTATGGGTGGTGGTATGACACTGTAAGTATAACTAATCTCACCGAATTACACATTTGAAAAGTGGCCAGGAGGGTGAATTTTTTAATATATATTTTACCACAATGAAGAATAACGTACCCCTGGCCAGTGTGGTCAGTGGTTGAGCATCACACCATGCACCCATTGGCCACTGGCTCTCTTCCCTGTCAGGAGGCAGCCAGCTGATGTTTACCCTTCTCTCTCTCTCTCTCTCTCTCTCTCTCTCTCTCTCTCTCTCTCTCTCTCTCTCTTTCTCTCTCTCTCTCATCAATAAAAACATATTGAAATAATAAAAAATAATATGCACAAACCATTGAATTGTACACCCTACATGGGTGAATGGTATGGTTTGAAAATTATGTCACCACAAAGCTAATTTTTTTTTTAAAGTTAGCATTAAAAAAAAAACCCATTCAACTCTGTGGTTATTTTTCTCAAAGACTTTGGAAAACATACTTCACCATTTGAAAGCATTAATGTCCTCCCCTGTAAAATGGGATGAAATTATACCACATTTCCTGAGATATTATGAGAAATACTTGGAGATTAAGATAATAGATCTGGCTAGAAATCCACAACCAATGGCTCCTGTCTGTGGTAGGAGGTGATAATGAGGAAGATGGCTGAGGGGAGAGGCAGGGGAGGATCAGTAGGGGAAGATGCTGATCAGGACAGAAACCAAAATGGGGTATGGGTGGTACACGGACAGCCAGATGATCCAGTTAGAACCCAAGTCCTCTAGGGTCTAACAGTGTAGCCTTCCCTTCCTTGTAAGCAACCTGGAGAGTGACCATGGATACCTCCCCAGGTGGGTGCCCAAGAGCTGCTGGGAAGCCCGTTGTCAGTGTCAGTCAGGGATGACCCATCAGCAGTTACTGAGCTTCGGCTCCTTGCACTTGAAGCAGAACCTGAGTTATGCAGGTGCAGGACTTAGAGCCAAAGACAAAATAGATCCAGAGATGCGGAAACAGGAGCAGGCTGATGGTCTCAGAGGGGCGGGGGGTGGGGACGAGGGCAGGGAGATCCACCAAAGACCTGTATGCAGATGTGCGTCACCATGGACACAGACAGTGGGCTGGGGAAGGCCTGGGGCAGGGCAGGGGTGGGGGTGGGCTTGAGGGTCAATGGGAGAGAAAAGGCAGCATCTGTAATTCTTTCCACAGTAAACATAAATTATAAACCAAACAAGACAAAACTCAAATAGTTCAGACAATGTCTCCATGAACACTTCCCCGGGTGGCAGAGCTGGGCCTCCCACGCAGACCCCGTGGTTCCAGAGCCTCTGGTTGGACGCCTGGCTGAACCACAGGCCATGATTCTGTAATAAAACCGGAACACACTCAGCCACAGCCACACTGGCTCCCCCTTCTGTTGGAGAGGAGGAACACATTCTGAAATGTGTGTCTGCAGCAGCCTTGGCCACCTTGGAGCGCAAGGGATCTCTGCATGTCTGCTCCTTTGTGGGGGCAGAAGCTGACAGCCTCCTGTGCTGCTCCATCGCTTCGGAAGAACCAGGGCAGCTCTGACAGCTCCTGGATCCTTCCAAGGCGGCTTGGCGAGAGGTGGCCCGCAGCGGCTCACGGGTGAGATGGAAGGGCTCCATCAGCCCGGCTCCTTTGTGCATCTGTCATTACCTGCTCTGCCCTCCGAAGTCATTGTCAGAGCGATTTCCACCCCGTGTCCTGGCTGGACCTGTTCATCACCAAGTGAGAGAGAGGGAAGGCGGCCACCATCACCTCTGTGCCTCGACGGCTCGGGACTCCGTGATGGCCGCTGAGCACCAGGACCTGACCTCGGAGAGCGGCTCAGGGCTCATCCCTCATCCGTCCCATCCGGAGACAGGTCTGCAGCCTGTAGGTCTGGCTGAGCCTTTGGTGCTCAGGGACCTGGACGGGGGGGGGGGGCACCTGTCACATGGGCGCAGGCCCAAGTCGCTGTCACCGAAGGCGGAATTTCTTTTTGTGTCAGGGCTTCAGTTTCTACGTCGCAACTTGTACTTCTTACTTGTTTTTCTTTTTACCATTTTGGTAAGTTACAATGTCTTCAAATATTAAGTTAAAAGCAAAAATGGACAGAATAAGGCTTAAAGAGGATATAACTAGACTGGGTTGATAAAAAATGAGGCCAGATACAGAATAAATACAACACTTAAAGAATTCAGACAAAATATTTAAAGGGCATACTATTTTTTTTTAAGTCCTCACCCGAGGATATACTTTCATTGATTTTAGAGAGAAAGATGAGGAAGAGGCGGGGGGGGGGGGGGGGAGAGAGAGAGAGAGAGAGAGAGAGAGAGAGAGAAAGGGAGAGAGAGAGAGAGAGAGAGAGAGAACATTGACCAGTTGCCTTCTGCCCATGTCCTGCCCACCCACAACCTAGGCATGTGCCCCACCAGGGACTCGAACTTGCGTCCTTTTTATGTACAGGACGACCTTCCAACCAGCTGAGCCACCAGCTGAGGCAAAGTCATGGTCATCTTGTATTGGTTCTACAGATTGTTGGTAAATCATTTCCCCCAAAGTATCGCTTCCCCTTTAAGCATCATTTCCCCCAAAGCACTTTACCACGTGTTACGTGAAAGAACCGGGTCTCGCCAACATTACTATGTAGCTTGTGAAAAACAGGGCATGGCAATTCTGCACGAATTGCGTGTAGCCTGAGTGTGTGCTGCGAGGCTGATTTCTTCTGTACGGTATAAATACGCTGATGGGAAACACACTGTTTTTGCACGTCTGTCTGTGAAGTCTCGCCCAGGTGGGCAGCGAGGCTGAATGCGTCCTTCCCTCCTGGCCTGCGAGTGCCTGCAGCTCTCTGAATTACAGACCTTATTTTACAATTCCTTAAAGGCGCAGCCTGTGAATTTATATGGCTTAATTTGTGTGTTATGGAACAATTCTGGGCATAAAGCAGAAGATAAAATGTATTTATTAAGTGACACAACAGGCCATAGCCGGTTTGGTTCTGTGGATAGAGCGTCGGCCTACACACTGAAAGGTCCTGGGTTTGATTCCGGTCAAGGGCATGTACCTCGGTTTCGGGCTCTGGTCAGGGCTCCTGTGGGAGGCAACCAATCCATGTGTCTCTCTCACGTGCAGTCTCTCCCCCTCCCTCCCACTCTCTCTAAAAACCAATGGGAAAGTGTCCTCAGGTGAGGATTAACAACAAAGAGGAAAAGCAATGACTAAACAGTTGATGTGGGCAATTTCGTTTGTAAGAAGAGGATTGGTGGTCGTCTGAGAGAAGAATGACTTCGAATTCAGTGTTAAGTGATGTATGGGATTATTATGAATTGACTAAATTACTAATTGAATAACTTCGTTTTCATTGGAATGTAAATGTTTTACTCTATAGTCACATCATCTTCTCTGGAGCGTCCTCACCAGCTGATTTTGTTAAAGAAAATGCAGTTTTGGTAAAAGAATTTTCGCAGATGTTTCAATTTCTAGCACCGGCTCCTACCGAGACCATTTTAGATCCAAAAGAGATATACGTTCCCCAGAATTCCCGAGCCTGCGCTGGGCTGGGGCGATGATGGTGGGCTCTCTTTTCTGTTTGGTCCACCTTTTTAGATTTTTTTAAACAGGGTCCTTAGATTTTAGGGGCAAATGTGCTAAAAATCACAAAGTACCATGTTGATTGATTTTGAAATATTCCACCCCCTCACACCGGGGATGGAGCCCACAACCAAAGTACATGCCCTTGACTGGAATCGAACCCAGGACCCTTCAGTCAGCAGGCCGACGCTCTGTCCACTGAGTCAAACCGGCTAGGGCTCTTTTATCCCTGTATTAGCTATCCATCTTGTTAAATTTTCTCTTTTTATTATTTTCACAAATGGAGCCTTGCTCTCTATTTTCTTGTTAAAATATTTACATAAGGTTTTTTAAAATAATACTCCTGACCCACCATCTGTTGATGGCATTTTGTCCACAAAGATGTTGCGTTTGCAATGGGTATCTATCAGTCAGAGGGGTCTTTTTATGCGTATCTAGATTTTATACCAAGTAACTATTTACTTCTCTGTGGTGCTCTATCAGAGTTAGGTCTTGCTGCCTAGGAGGTATATTATAGAAGGACTAAAGGCCCGTTGCATGAAGAGATTCATGCACTAGGCCTTCCTTTCCTTGGCTTCCAGCACTGGTTTTCCTCTGGCACTCGGGACCCAGGCCTTTGCTCTGGCCAGAGTCTGCCATCTTCATCTTCGCTGCAGACTCCAGAGTCGGCCATCTTCGTCTTTGCTGCAGATTCCAGAGTCTGCAGTCTTTTTTTTTTTTGTTGTTCAGGTGAGAATTTTTTTCTCTTTATTGTTCAGTTTATTAATTACATTGTTTCCCCTTTTTTATACCCCTATATCTCCCATCCACTCTGTACCTATCCCACCCTCCACCCTCACCTCCCCCTCCCAATGTCCTCTCCCATTGTTGCAAGATTTTTGTCCAATCTCTTGCTGTACTTCCCACAACCCTTTTCTCCCCAAGAATTGTCAGTCCATTCCCTCTCTATGTCCATGTTTCTGTTATATTCACCAGTTTATCCTGTTCATCAGCCTATCAATTCACTTGATTTTTATGTTGATTTGTTGATAGATGTGTATTTGTTGTTCATAATTTATATTTTTACCTTTTTCTTCTTCCTCTTCTTAAATAATATCTTTCAGCATTTCATATAATACTGGTTTGGTGGTGATGAACTCCTTTAGCTTTTTCTTATCTGCGAAGCACTTTATCTGATCCTCATTTCTGAATGATAGCTTTGCTGGATAGAGTAATCTTGGTTGTAGATTCTTGCTATTCATTATTTTGAATATTTCTTTCCACTCACGTCTGGCCTGCATCGTTTCCTTTGAGAAATCCGCTGACAATCGTATGGGTGCTCCCCTGTAGGTAACCAACTGTTTTTCTCTTGCTACTTTTAATATTCTCTCTTTATCTTTTGCTCTTGGCATTTTAATTATGATATGTCTTGGTGTGGTCCTCTTTAGATTCCTATATTTTGGGGTTCTGTGTACTTCTTGGGCTTTTAAGTCAGTTTCTTTCACCAGGTGGGGGAAGTTTTCAGTCACTATTTCTTCAAGTAGGTTTTCATTAACGTGCTCTCTCTCTTTTTCTGGCACCCCAATAATTCGGATGTTGGCATGCTTGAGGTTGTCCCAGAGGCCCCTTACGCTATCTTCAATTATCTGAATTCTTTTTGTTTTTGCTTTTCCAGCTGAGTGGATTTTGGTTCTTTGTATTTCAAATCTTTGATTTGTTTCTTGTGGCCCTCTGGACTGCTTTTAGGACTTTGTGTAATATTTTTTATTTCAGTCTGTGTATGCTTGATTTCTAGTTGGTCCTTTTTTTTTTTTTATCCGTGAGGGTCTGGTTCGTATCCTCAGAGGTCTTGTTCATTTCCTTGAGGGTCTCATTCATTTCCTTGAGGTTCTCATTCATTTCCTTGTAATTCTCATTAAGTTGATTGGCCTTTTGTAGGAGCCTCTTGAAAAGCCTTATAACCATGGTTTTGAACTCTATGTCTTGTCGTCTTTTCTCCTCCATTTCTTTCACACCTGATTTCTTTCCATATCTCTGCATGGTGGCTGCTTTATGTGGTAGATATCCTCAAAGGGACAGTGGCTCAGCCTCCCCAGTTACCTGAGGTGGGTACTCTTACTGCAATCCTTTATGGGTTGTATTCAGTATTTTTGAATTTGAACCCAGCTTGTTGTTGTTAGCCCTAAGAGGGTTTGACCTCCAGGCCAATTGGCTGTGAAGGGAGACTGTATTCAGGTTGGATTGGTGGAGTCTCTGAGCTGCACAGGCAGCGTCAGCGTCAGCTGTGTCCTATGTGGCACTTGTGCACGCGGGTCTGGCTGGGGATGGCTGCAGACACCTCCAAGAGAAAGCCGCTAGTCTCTTCCCCTTGCCAGACAACTCTGCCTTTCCCCAAATGTGCCTGCACACCAAAAGTCTAGCCCAAGGTTGTAAAATAGATGGTTTCCGGAACCAGGAGACAAGTTTCCAGGGGGCAAGTCGCAGGTTTGCATGACCCTTGCGACTAGGAGCCCCCGGACCTCGGACCTCGCCTGGTACTGGGGAATCTGTGCAGTGGGACGTCTCCACGTACCCCAGATCTCGGACCTCGCCTGGCGCTGGGGAGTCCGTGTAGTGGGACGTCTCCGCCATCCCTGTAGGAGAAATCCGGTGGGGGGTGCTGCTCCAGTCCCAGCCCGCGCGCACGACCAGGACGGCTCCTAACCTGTTTCCGTCTGAAAGCCTGCGCTCCCGCTGCTCCTGAGTCTCAGTGTCTCACCTTTATTTTATTAGTGGAGTTTTCTTTCAGCCAGCTTTCTGGCGATTCTGGGTGCTGTCTGTTCTGCTGTTATGTTGTAGTTCTTAAATCGCTGCGAGGGGCAGAATAATAGGTGTTTACCTATGCCGCCATCTTGGTGCTCCTTCCAGAGTCTGCAGTCTTGTCTTCACTGCGCTGGAGTGCCACTCCCGTAGATCCCTTTGCCCCCTATTCTCCCTCTCATAGCAGACGTCCTGCCCTACCTGGCCACTCTGCACCTGGAGCAGCTGGGCAGCTGCTATCTTTGGCCTTCTAATTTGCATATTCCCTCTGATTGGCTGGTGGGTATTGCAGTGATGGTCAATTTGCATGTTTCTCTTTTATTAGTGTAGATGACATGTTATCTGCAGGTGGAAGAACTGATTTCTTCTGTACGGTATAAATACTCTGATCTGAACATCCAAATACACAGGACGGTGAACCAATCGGTTTTATAGACTCCAGCTCCAGTGTCATCTCAATGTGTTACCTATTTTGATACAAATACCTCTAAAAACTTAACAGAATGAGTTTCACATTCACTTCCTGTTGTACTTGGGGCTGAGGGCGCCCTATGGCCACATCCGGCCTCTTGCTCTTGAGGCTCCAAGATGCCCCCAGAGATGCTCACTACAGCCTCTCTTATCCCCTTCCCCCTCTCCCTGCCTCCTGCTCTGCTTCCTTTCTCTCACTCTCTACGTTGGTTCTGTGTAGGGTAAGTCATCTTAGCACACGAGGTTATGCTTCAAAAATCATTTTATTTTCTACGGGAAGTGAGGCTAGAAGTCTCAGGGATTAGTGTTTAGTTCAGCCTGGGACAGTGGCCTCGAGACTTTGGACGTGCTGGAGCTGCTGCGGGAAAACACCCTGGACAGAGCCGATGTGACCCGCGCCAGCATGCTGGTGCCCTGCTTGGAGCTGCTGCGCCGGGGGGCTTCTGTGGACAGAGCAGAGAAGCAGCAGGGCCATTATTAGACACGGCATGCCCCCGCCAGATGGCAGCGTGGGTTAGAATGGAGACATCGGCACTGATCGCGCACTTTGTGGGGGAAAAGTCATTCTCAGATGGTTTTTCTGGGAAGGAGACAGGAAGAGTGAGGTCTCCATCTGGGGCACTGACTACTGGCGAGGTCCCGTGCCCTGCTGCGCTCACAGGAGCAGAGAGTGCCCATGGGGGTTCCGGCCCAGCTCCTGGACTCTTTCTGGCAGCCTTCTTTCTCCTGAACCCGTCGGGTGCAAAGAAAGCCTTTCTTTTTCCAGCAGAAACTCCCCGAAAGCCTGGTGAGGTGAGCTCCCTGGGAAACGAGCTTGAAGTGTTTGCAAGGAGGGTGTCTAATCCAGAGCAGTCCCAGGAGAGCAGGTGTGCACTCAGCCCGCCGGCAGGAGCATCCACCTGAGAACCAGGAGGTCAGGGTTTGATTCCCAGTCAGGGCCCGTGCCCGGGTTTGGGCTCCATCCCCAGTGCGGGGCGTGCACTGATTCTCTCTCATCATTGATGTTTCTCTCTCTCTCTTTCCCTTCCTCTCTGAAATCAATAAAAAAGTATTTTGGAAAAAAAAAAGTGACTTCCATTGTAGTTAGATTATGATGTCAGCAAATAAATTTAACTCTAAAAGCTCTTCACCCCTCATTTTTTTTTGTTGGGGGGGGGTACATTTTTGTAGGGCTAAGCCACTGGAAGAATATACCTCTCAAAAATTGTTAAATACTAGTATCATGGGTTCTGGCTCAGATAGAAACTATGGAATTAATACCCTTGTTTTGTGGCCATGTCTCCCAGGTGCACGGTAAATGTCAATTCATTGAATGCTATGTTCTTCATGGAAATCATCAAGAAAACGTATTAGCAGTTCAGACCAGACAAGCTAACTGGCTCATTTGAACCACTTGAGGGATGTAGGATCAGATTCCCAGAAGTAGTTCAAGCTCACAGAAAAACAAACCAACAAAAAACACCACACACCAAAACCAAACCAGGAGCTCCTCTGCAGGTATGCACAGCCCACGGACACAGGCCACAGGGTGTGGGGTGGATGGTGGTCAAGGGGGAAAATGGGACATCTGGACTGTTTTCAACTATAAAGAGAAAATTTTAAAAAGTATCAACCTTAGATTTGATAACCCAACTATTTATCAAAGCAGTGAACCAAGCCCTCTTTGGGATACTTTCTAATTTAAGGTAAAAAGTAAATCTCACCTTGGGATAGTTTAGCAGGCGTGTCCGGGGCACTGTCCTGGGTCTCACTGAAAGCAGAGAAAAAGGAGCGTGTCATGGTCTGCGCATCCAACGGGAGGAGGAGTGACTCAGCGAAAGGACGCGTGGCAGCCGCTCTTTCTGCGGAGGTGAACTTGACACACCACGTCCCTGCGTTTCCCATGGACAGCTGTGATTTCTGAATGGACTCTCCACCCCGCTGTCCAGATGTTGGTTAAGTGCACACCACCCGCCATGTGACACTTTAACCCGCTGTGAAGGGGCGCTCTGTGCTTGCGCACATGCCCATGGCCGGCCAGCCATCACACCATCCTCTCCAGGACATTTTCATCCTCCCCAACTGGCCCCCGCCCCCTATCACCGACACCCCTCTTTCCTCTTGCCTCACCCCTGGAGCCACTCTTCTCCTTCCTGCCTCCTGTTTGACCCTGAAGTATCTCAGAGACGTGGAATCACGTGGTGCCTGTCCTTTTGTTATGGACTTAGCACAGTGCCTTCAAGGTCACAGGTAATGTAGAGTGTCCCAGAGTCACCTCCCTGTTACAGACTGAGTTAGAGTCTCCTGTCTGTGTATACCATATTTTACTCATCCCTCCAGGGAATAGGAGTCATGTGGGGAGGGGAGGCATTTGCAGGCACCCACGGGGGAGCCCTGGGAGGAAGGTGGCCTGAGGGAAGGCCTGGCCTGAGCAGTGGCCCATCGCATCCTACCAGTGCCCTTTCCTGATGGCCCTGCCCCTCCGCTCCCCCTGTTGCTCTGGGCCACGCACCTGGCAGGCGGGCCCAGGTCCTCCTGGTTGTAGGACGATGTGCTCATGATCCTGTGTACGAGGTGATGGATTGGCTCAGCGGGCTCTGGTTCTTCCGCCTCTTCTTTCTGAAAAGGCGGAGAGCTGGGCGTTAGGCACACACACGCACACCATGAGGAAGTGTCTGAGGGATGACTGAAAAGATGGAGGAACCCTGTCCTTCTGATTCAAATGGCTCTTTCCAACATAACCCATTGGCGTCGGCTCAGTGAAGATGGCCTGCATTTGAATATAGGAGTTTGGATGGATTTTAAAGATAAACCTGGCACAATGTTTGAAGAATATTAGCTTTCTATTTATGCACTTCACCAGTATTTTAATAAGATTTTACTGACTTCACAAATGAAAGGAATAGATAGAATACCGGTCAACTCCGCAGCTCACCAGGTCAGGCGTTGTTGAGTGGCACTCTGATTTACTTGTTGGGAAGTCATATGTGAACTGCATGGCCATATCTTTTATGCGAATACCTTTATGCTGATGTTGGTTAGAATCTCCAAAAAGACTATTCTGACTGGGAACATTACTCACAACATATTTTGACTTTTGCTAATGTTATACAACAACATTTCTTTAAAAATATTATGTAAGTTTTACATATACGACATTATAATTCAACATGTGTCTACACTAAAAAGTGATCACCCCCAAAAGCCTAGTTACTCTGCATTACCATCCCACTGACCCATTGACCCCGTCACCTGTCCTACCCCGTTAGCCTCTGGTCACCACCTATCTGTCATCTGCATCTATTTAGTATCTTTATTTATTTATTTCGCTTTTAATTTGTTTTTTAAATTTTCACATGAGTGAAAACATGTTATTTCTCTTTTTCTTTCACCTTTAAGGTCCATCCATTTTGTCAGAAATGGCAAGATTTCATTATTTTTTATTATTGAACTAGAGGCCTGGCGCATGAAATTCATGCACAGGTACAGTCACTAGGTCTGGCCTGCAATCAGGGCCATTTTCCCAGTTGCCCACAGCTGGCTCCATCCCCTCACTCCCACTGCCACCCACCCTAGTTTCCTGTTTGCCATAAGGGAAAGGGACCAAAAGGTGGAGCAGTCATTCTGGTTGTTCTGCCATTAGGATCATTTTGCATATTACCCTTTTATTATATAGGAGAGTATTCCATGTATATGTAACCACAATGTATCTCTCCATTCATCATTGTTGGACAGCTAAGTTGCTTCTATATCATGACTACTGTAAACAGTGAATATAGGAGTGTATTTATCTTTTCAAATTAGCGTTTTCATATTCTTCACGTAACTATCCAGAAGTAGAATAATAGCTAAATTATGTGGTAGCTCTATTCTTAATATTTTGAGGAACCTCCATACAGCTTTCCACGTGGCTGCATCAACTTACAGTCCCACCAACAGCATACAAGGGTTATATTTTCTCCATGTTCTCCCCAACATTTATTATTTCTTATCTTTTTTTTATAATAGCCATTCTATAGGTGTGTGGTTTAGATTTGCAATTCCCTAATAAAGAGTGATGTTGAACATCTTTTCATGTACCTATTGGTCATCTGTATGTGTTCTTTTGAAAAAATGTCTATTCTGAATCTCTGTCCATTTTCAGTTAGGTTTATTTTTAATTGTTGCATGAGTCCTTTATATAGTTTTGAATATTAACCCCATGTTGGATGTATGCTTTGCAAATATCTTCTCCTATTCAGTGGATTGTCTTCTTTTTTAAAATCAATTTCAGAGAGGCAGGGAGAGGGAGAGGAGATAGAAAAATCAATGATGAGAGAGAATCATTGTTTGGCTGCCTCCTGCACACCTCCTACTGAGGACTGAGCCCACAATCTGGGCATGTGCTCTGACCGAGAATTGAACCATGACCTCCTGGTTCATAGGTCAATGCTCAACTACTGAGCCATGCTGGCTGGGCTGTCTTTTTGTTTTAATGATGGTTTCCTTCACTGTACAGAATTTTTTTTAAATTTTGTTATAGTCCCTTTGTTTATTTTTCCTTTTTTTTATTTTCCTTCCTTGCATTTATAGTAATATCTACAAATCATCAAGGCTGATGTCATGGAGGTTCCAAGGAATTTGTTTCAGGCCTTCATTCAGCTCTCTGGGCTTCCTGGACCTGCATGTCTATTTCCTTTCCCAAACTAGGGATGTTTTGAGCCATTATATTCTGAAATAATTTTCAATTCAAACCTTGATCATCTGAATGTGTGTGGATCTTTTATTTTCTTCCTATCTTGGCCCTTCCTCTGGTTATATCCTACCTGCATAAGGCTTCTCTACATAGAATCTTCAATGGGTGCTTATTGGCTAAAACACAGGAAAGGCTAGAGTGCACTCAGTAATAGGCATAGATAATTAGCTTTCATTTCTCCCACCTGGTTCCCATTGCATGTCCTCCCGGGGCTCCTAAGTAACCCAGGTCTCTGCCTGTGACCTGCGTGCCCGCGGTTGAGTTTTATGGCTTCGCCTGTCAGCCATCTCTTATCCTGTGAACACCACCAGGCTCAGAGACAGTGGGCACCATTTTCTCTGCCTGATGAGGGTGTGCTTTGGACAGGATTTCTGAAGCTCTCTACCTTTCCCCTACCTGTCTGGCCACCCACGGTCTGCTCCTCACTCACCTCGTTCTGTGGCTCAAACCCCCAGTCGGAGTTGGTGACGGCCAGGATGATGGAGTCGGTGGACCGGTCCAGCTCGGTGGAGGACCATGTCACGGTCTTCACCGAGGGCCCTCTGGGCAGCTTCCTGGTCACATTCATGCTTTCCGCTTCAGCCTCCATGGCTTTGTCCTCCAATAGCTGTTCACGGCTTTCTTCTCTTGTTTCCTCTCTCAGGACAAACTCAGAGTCATCAATTGTTACCTCCTCTCCTGCATCACTGTCCGAATCATGTTCAATATCATGGACTACTAATCGGAGGATAAGGTCTTTTTTGCTTTGAACATCTTTTAGAAGCTCCACCTTGGAGATATCAGGCTTTCTTATATTCTGAAAGGAATATCGGCCAACAGGCTGCAATTGAAGTGACAATGAGTATTAAAAACGAGTGCCTCCATCCCTTTCCCCTATGGTTCAATGGTTCTAGAGCCATGTCAATATGATTTATAGTTTCAGTTTAAATTCTGTTCCCTTCCCTGACACTCACTTGTATGTTAGCAATATGTTAAGAAGAATTTAATGGAAATTATGAGAAATACTTGGTGTCTATCATCATTTCTTTTACACTTAGAGATCATATTAATCTTCTACAACTTACTTCAAAGTATAGAAGGGCTATAACAGGTCCTTTTTTTCCTTATACTTGATATTTTGCTACAGCATAATTTACTTTTTATCTACTGCTAAAGTTTTGTAACAGAAGTAGCGTGGTAATCTATTTTTCAAAAATTCTAGATAAGGAACCATAGAGGAACCTTTCTTTCTCCAATAAAAACCTCCAGTTTTGATTTTTAAAATATTAATACTAAAATTATCCAGTTTTGATTTTTAAAATATTAATACTAAAATTGTGAACATTTTTGATTTTGATCCTTATCCTTCTGCTCCTGGTTCCTTGGACACATACTTTTCAAAAGAATGTTTGGAACATACATCTCCACTCTTTTCTCGCCTCCCTTATCAAACCTCACTTTCTATTCTCCATGTCAAAAGACGATTTAAAGACATCGATGATTAAATAAGAGTTTCCCCACTTTTGTAGCCTTTGATGATACCACAGAGCCTCTAAGTTAGAGTCTAAACTGACTTAATAATCGTCGACCTCAACAAGCCTTTGCAATGTGGTAAAGTCCGTTTTCAGAAAATACTGTCCTAAAAGAATATATAACAATATGTAGAAACTGCCTTCTTAGGAAATTAAAACAACCCATTTTGATTTTCAGTGTTAGTGGAGGGAACCAGTGGTTGAGAAAATCCAAATTCATTCTGTGTGGCTTTGGGATTTGTTAGTGTGTGTGGTTTTAGTAATGTGTATGCCTCGTGTGCTGGGAATTTGTCACCTCAAAACAGAAAATAAAGCCCGGAGGTGGAGCTGACAGTCGTGTGGGTCTCTGACCTAATTCACTGTCTTCTGTCTTTGCTTCCTCTGTGCGGACAGAGACTGTATCCGTACCCAGATCAGGGCAGGTCACGTGTCTTAGAAGAGCTCTCTATGTCTGCTTATTTACTTGTAAGTTTATGTTTAGGATGGCTTTCCTTTCCCTTTCAGGACAGAGCACGGGGTAATTGTTTGGGTTAAGTAGTCTCTTCCTGCTTCCTTTGGTCTATAACGACTTAAGCAAAGAGAGCTGGTAACTAAGGGTGATATTTGTGACAGAAAATTCTACCGATAATTAAAAACTGATTTTGAGTAGTGTTACTCCATAGCGTGTTCACACACTTTTGCTCCCAAGAGAGGACTTGTAAGTAAATGAAGATTACTAAATCGCTTGCTAGTGCAATGATGAGAACCCATATGGAACAGGAATGTTTTTTTAAAATATATTTTTATTGATTTTTCACAGAGAGGAAGGGAGAGGGATAGAAACTCAGAAACATCGATGAGAAAGAAACATCAATCAGCTGCCTCCTGCACACCCGCACTGGGCATGTGCTCGCAACCAAGGTACATGCCCTTGACCAGAATCAAACCTGGGACCCCTCAGTCCACAGGCTGACACTCTATCCACTGAGCCAAACCGGTTTCGGCAGGAACAGGAATATTTTGAGCCAGAAAGAATTGGTCCAAAAGTTTCGAACAAAGGAGATGAAATTAGTGTCTCAGCCCGTGATAAACTCAGTTATTTGGGTGTGAAAACATAAAGCCCTCCGTTACACATTTACCAAACCTGAGCCTGAGTCCCGTGGGCTGCAGGGCAGGGCTGGGAAAGTTCACCTCCAGTTTGTACTCCAGGGAGCATGGTCCTATACACATTTTTTTCTCATTTTCCAGGCCACAGATTATATACCTGGACACACGTGGTCATCCTGTGAACGAGCACCATTAGAACAGGGGCTCTGATAAAGAAGACGAATGAGCAGTGGATCGTTGTCCCTCCACTGTCCAGACAACCCCGTCCTCAGAGGCGTAGCTTCCTTGTAACAAGGACATTGTTTTGGCATTTTAAAGTCCCAGGTAGTTTAAGGTATGTGGGGCCTGAGTGTGAGCGGCAGGGCAGATCTAGATCTGCAGAAAGAGGACACAGGGTCGTAAACGTGGCAGCATCCGGGCTGCTGGGTCCAGGAAAAGGGGAGGAGAGGGAAGAACCGTGTACTTCTTCGCAGACTAGAAGACATCGAAAAAGGCTAATATAACGAAGGTCGAATAGGAGGAAACAAGTATAATCTAAGAATTTGTCGCCTAATGTTTGCTGACATGTTGCTAAAAGCCAGGTTACTACTGAGGTAGATAGAGCTTTCAGCCTGAGCAGGTAAAGCTACGTTAGTTTTTGAACCTTCATGTGTTCTGATAGCCTAGCTGTCCCTTTGAGATGCCTTTTGACATCCACAGTAAAAACTACAGGAATTGCGTAAGATTGTATTTCTTCTGAATCTTCAAATGAAGATTATAACCGTATTCAGCCTGAAGGGTATGTCCCTATATCCCCATTCGATTTAAAAACAAAACAAAACAAAACAGTTTAAAAGATTATCTTAGGAGCACTAGCCTGAGATGGAGAGAGGGAACCACCGATATGGCACATCCCAGTAAGTCTGCAGGGCTGAACCAATTGCCCTGCTGGGCAGGGCCACAGCAGTGACAACAGAAAGCGTCCCAAACACCTATCGAGGGGCAGAGTCACGGAGCCCTCTCATCTCACTCTTTACCTGTTTCTCTGCAGTTGCATTTACACTTACCTCTAAGGGTTTCATGTCCAGTCTCCCTGTCCTGTTCAACGAGATGCGTCTTTCTTTCTTTATCTTTTCCTCAGTTGATGTGATTGGTGAGGAGTAACTTCTCCCATGTATCGATGCTCTCCTCACTTCTGCGATGTTGTGTCCGGTGTTTCTGAAACACTCTGTCTGAAGCTTCTCCAGAGATTCAGTTTTCACCGAAATGACTGCTAAGTGGTGAGAGAGAATGTTGGGATCTATTTTGAAGGGCTTGTTCCCCATGTGGGGAACAATTTTAATTGGCGGTTTCTCTCCAGATCTATTTTGATCTGAAGCTTCTTTCTTTGTGTCAGGGTTCATTTTGGAAGCATGTTCTTGTGCCTTCTGAACAATTCTGTTCACATCTAGATCTCCAAAGTGACCCGCGTCGGGATTCTTGGAGGAATCGGTATCTGTATCTAAGGAAATGCTGGAAACACCATGGATGATTAAATTAGCCACTTTCTTAGGGAAGACTCTGTTGGTGCCTTTGATGTCATAGAAAAGGTCCTTATAGGTCCCGGACTGGATCAGCACGTTGCTGTAAATAGAGTCAATAACCTGAGAGATCATTTCGACACTTGCCGGATTTAAAACCTGCTCTTCAGAGTCAGTAGCAACGAGACTAATGTTACTTTTGGAAATCTCGGCGGCCACAGATTTGGTCAGCTGAGATGCAATTTTATTTAACTCAGGCTTTGACAAGGTCTTGGCATCTTTGCTGGAGGCACTTGGCAATGTCAATAACTTGGCCAAGAACAAGGCCAATGCTTCCTCTACACATGTGACATCCAACATGGAACCTTTTTTGGAGGAAGACTTGTCCTGGGACTTAAATTCATCCACAATTTTGACCACCCTTTCCATAATTTTGACAGCCTCCAGGACCCATTCTGAGCTCGATACTTCTTCCTCTTCTTGCGGTTGGAATTTAGAATTGGAAATTTCCTTCACCATTAAGAAGCCTATTATGTCAGAGAGGACATTGTTCTTCCCCATTAAGTCTTTGAAGATGGACGTGTGGGAGCCAGAGTGCTTTAACACCCGGGTGTAGACAGAATTCACCACTTTTTCAATCGTTGCATTGTCAGCTAACGGCACAGTAGCCAATGGCTTGGCTGGTGGTACGAGTTTGATTTTACTTTTTGAGATAAATTCTTGCAGGGAAGTTAATATTTTAGACATGATGTTGTGCATTTCAGTTTCCAGAGATTTGTTTCTTTTCTTGCCCACCCAGGGAAACACAGATAAAAGCTTGGATAGAAACTGGATGGCAATTTCTTCTAGGATGTTGCAAGGCAGCCTGTGGGTAGGCGTGGGCTGAGGCTGGGGCGTGTCTGTGTCGAGGCTGATGTCCTTGAGGATGTTCTCGATGATGCCGTCCACCTCTGCGCACTGACCCGGAGTCAGCTCTCCCGAGAAGTAGCTCTGCAGCTGGTTCCCGGACACTTCTCGGAGCACGAGCTCCACAATGGTCTCCGAGAGGATTCTGCAGCCGCCGGCTACACAGCTCTGTATCTCCTTTGATCCAAACTGGGACAGGAGGTTCTCATAGATCGAAAGGGCCACTGCTTGGATGACCTCATCATCGTTGGGGTGTAAGGACTCCACATACTGAATGGTCATGTCTTTGTCTTTGGAGATCTCTGTCATGATGGTGTCCAGTAACTTCATTTGGAGGAAATCCAGTTCTGTGAGGCACCCGCCCTCCAAGGTTTCTGCTTTGGTTTTGGGTGCGATTGAGAAAATCTTATGTAAAAGAGCAGAAACCACATTCTGTAGAAATTCGCGAGGCAGCAGGATGGTGTACGGCGAGGACGTCTGACACTCTTTACTGGCTGTCCGAACCGCCCTCTGGACCTTTTTGGCAACATCCTTACATTCCAGAGGCAGACATGCTGAAGCTGGGACTGCATCGCTGGGCTCCAAGTTCAGCTGATGTTGGAAGACTTCATTGATCAATGTGTGGGTCAGTCTTCTTGCTAAATTTCCCCCGTTGCTCTTTATATGCTGACAGAGGGAGACTGGAGACCTATATTCCTTCAAAATATGGCATACAGAAGAGTGAACGACTTTGTTAACCAATGTCTTATCTATGGCTGGAATTCTATCTAGGAGAGACCTCTTATTTGGAGGGATTTTTTTCATCACTTGATGCATTGGTGACATTGTCCCCACTGTGTCTTTCTTAGTGGGAGGTGTGGCTCCACCTGCCTTTGGCTCTTTGTGCTCAGGAGGCCCTTTCGGAACAGGTGGCCCTTTAGGAACGGATGACCTTTTACCTCCTGGCGGGGATAGCGGGCTTTCCTTTTCTGGCCTGAAGACCTTAATCTGCGCCATGGACAGCTCCTTTAATAGCGGATCGATGAGCTTCATGGCTGTGTCGTAGAGTTCGTCCTGATATTGGCCATCACTGACCTTTTGGCCTCTATCCGCTGTGTGTGCTTCTGGGGAGGCACAAAGGATCAACTTGTTAACCATTTCGATGATCACATCCTCTAGAAGTTTTGCAGGGAAAATTCCGGGCTTAGTTTTCGGAGAGTACTGAGCACTGTCTGGTTTCCTGGGTTCATCTTTAATCTCCTTCACTTCCACTTTCTCTTTTCCTCCCTTTTGTTTTTTCTCTTTTTCTTTCATTCTCTCATTATTCTTTTCTTCTTCTTTCTCTGGGGCAGGGAGATCTTTGTTAACTGAGAGGAGTAAGTCCTTGCTTGAAACAGACTGGGCAAAATCCTTGCGGGCCTCTTGGAGGACATGAATGGTATCATTTGGGTGGTGATGGAAATGTGAACACTCCGATTCTGGAGCAAAACACGCATCTAAGATATTTTCATAAATATTTTCAGTGACACTCTGGACATATTCACCGTCCACATAGAGTTTGTTTATGTCGACTAGAGGGAGACTGCTTTTTTTGTGTGCAATGTTCAGCTTTGGAGTTACTGTGTCTTCCGTGGTGGTCGCTGCATTTGTCACTTTGGGTGTCAGGGACAAAGGACTGGGCTGGTCTTCTTTTTTCAATGCATTTCCTCTTGTCTTGTCAATCTCTTGTTTGTGTGTGTCCACATTCGGTCCAACCATTTCCTTCTTCCGCTCTGTCGCGCCAGCAGCTTCTGGAGTCTGAGTGAACGCCTCAGCACATTGCTTCTCTTCATCTGTTGACACCGATTTGCTTTTCTTCTCAGGTTCATCACTTTCCTGTGCTCTCTTCAAATCCGACTTCCGACCGTCTTTGCTTTTCACACTGGTAGTCGGAGAGGTTACTGTTGATACATCCTGAGTGTATTTTTTAATTGAAATGGGCATTTTATCTTCACCCTCTTTCTTTTTAGTTGCCACACCTGCAGCTGACCCTGACGACAGGCTGACCAGGCCACCCTTTATTGTCCTCGTCAGAGAGGTGACTTTCCGGTCTTGGTGTTCACCTTTTTGAACAGGCGTCACCTCACTTTGGACACTTTTCTTTCTCTGTGTTGTGCCTCTGTCTTGTTCCAAAGTTCCCAGCACGTGTTTTCGGTCCGAGGTGGGAGAAGTATATTTATGGGATTGTTCCAAGGGCATAAGTTGGCTTCCTTCGAGGCCTGTGCTACTCGGTGCAGTGGTTTTCTGTGGTAGGTGTTGAACCCTTTGGGTGATGTGTTCTGGATTTAGAAATGAAAAGAAGGTGGAAGACCAGTCTCCTGAAAACAGGGGTTGAATATTGAAGGCAGAGATTGCTTTTTGGGCTAAGGCAGCAATCGTTTCTATTAGCATGTTATCATCCTTCTGGATGTCATCCGAGTCGTACTTTCCTATGAACTGATCATACACAAAGTTGGATATCTTATCCACTGTCTCTCTATCAACTGGTATTAAAGCGAAGAGTTCTTCAGCATTTGGAAGAACTTTAATTTCACTTTTCCTGAATTCTCCTATCAGAGAGTTTGCAAATTTTATAGCCAACCCCACAAGGTCTGTCTCTGGCATCCCTTTTTCCTTCGGATCTTCAGTAACACTTAGAAAGGAATTAAATTTGCGAACAAGGTCAACCACTACATCTTCCAAAAATGTAGCTGAGTAGAGAGAAGTCTGAGTCTTTTCTTTCCCAGGTTTGGTGGGTTCAGAGCCATCATCACCCTGTAAAAATGGCCTCAGATGATGGTCCATAATTTCCATCATAATGAAACCTGCGACTTTACTGAGGAACGAGCCTGATTTTTTGTCTGTGTCTCTTTGCACTTCAGCTTGAAGTTCAGGTTTTTTTAAGATATTATTGCATAGTGAGTCAACCAAGTTCTCAATCTCTTCTAGGTGTGTACTCTCTGCATTCTCTTCTGTCCTGGCCAGACGGACTTCATGTTCTGTAATTTCTTTGATAATTTCATCTGTCAGTTTTGAAGCTGAAGCCACAAACTCGTCCTTGGGTGAAATGCCTTCATTTTTGAGTTCACTCTCCTTGTGAGTGGAAGGGAAGATGTTCGCTATGAGCTTGTAAACGATGTTTTCCAACAGCGCGCGAGGCAGCACCGTGACGCATGGGGTGGTGGCGGGGCTGGCCTTCGTGATGACACTCAGCACTTTTCGGATGATGTTATCAGTTTGAAGGGAAGAACAGGAAGAAGACACCAGTTCCCCCGACACTAACGATTGCACCTGATGATCATAAATTTCCTCCAATAGCAAATGGTAAATTTTCCTGCCAAAAGTCGTCGTGTCACTTTGCATAACCTCGTAGACGCGAATCAGAGATTTGTAGTCACCTAGTATCTTTTCATAAATCAGGTTGGCTGTTTTTTTAACCATGTCTTTGTATCTTGCCGAAGAACACATATCATCATCGAAATAATTAGAAACTACAATCTCCGACATGGTGAACTCTAGAACAATCGATTTTACTAATGTCTTAACCATGTCGGTAATTTTGCCTTTCACTGCATCTCCGTGCTCAGCCGCCAGGACGTTGTGTGAGAATGCGTACAGGAGTTTACACAGCAGCTCTGCGATGACCTCCTCCAGAAAGGCCGCCGAGTTCACGACGAAAGCCAACTCTCCTTGACGAGCATCGGCTGCTTTCTGCTTATGGTCATGATCAACCGCAGCTGAGGGGCATGTCTTATCTCCGGGTAAAAATGATTGCAGGTGATGGTTAAATATTTCTTTGATGATAAAACTCGCTATTTTCGAAACAGGCATCTTACTCATCCCTTTCTCATCCTTTGCGAGAGACTGGTAGAGCTTTGAACGTGAAAGGTTGGCACAGATGGAATCCACCATGGACTGGATATCTCTCTCCGAAATCGTGCTCTGTTTTTCACTGCCGTGTTTGACAACGCAGATTGCCTGTTTGGAAATGATTGACATAATTTCAGGTATGAGTTTCATGACAGAATCACTTAACTCCGACTTGGAGGCGCCTCTGCATTCTGCGCCGGAGACCAGCTGGGCGACCACCTTTTCCAGGTGGGTGTGCGGTACCGTGGTGGTGTAGATGGTCGATGCCTGTCTCTGGAACCAGGATTTGGTGATGTAACCCTGGACCTTCTTTATCAAAACATCGACATTCAGTGGGGCGAATGACTTAAAAGGAAGCTTTCCCACCAGCTTTGGGTGAATTTGGAAATCAGTCGTGTGGACCAGGATGCTTTTAGTCACCCTTGCTGCCAAGGTCTGTGTGTCATTTAGAAAATCGTCATCGGGCAGGATGTCCGTGTCATATTCTTGCAACACTTTACTGAACACTGTGTCCACAATGCTCTGGAGGACGTCTCTCTCCACCGGAGGCAGACGGCACTGCTCCTCGGCGTTCACCAGGATGCGAACCGGGGCTCTGGAGAACTCTTCTGCGATCAGATGGATGAGCTTCTCAGCTTCATCCAGAACCTCGTCTTCTGAGCCTCTGGCTGATTTCGTTTGCACAATGCCTAGCACCCTGTGGAATATTTTCCTTAAAACCCCGAAGATCACATCTTCCAGAAACGCTGCTGAGTAGACTTTGGCAGGAGGCCATGGCCACGGCCGGCCACCAGGGGGTGTGTCTACTGGGAAAGGCAATGCCTTCTGGTTCACAAATGGCTGCAGGTGTTGGTGACAAATCTGCCTGATGATGAAGCCTGCTATTCTGTCGACAAGAGCATCGTTGCTCCCTTTGATATTTTGTTCAACAGACCTCTGAGATGCGGAGTTTTGTAAAATATTTTTGAAGACGGAGTCCACAAGTTGCTGGACATCATCTTCTGAATAAACGAACTTGGTTTCTTCGTCATCTTTTGAGAATTGGATGTCATGTTGAGAAATTTTCATCCTAATGTCACTGATTATACTGGAAGCAATTTCATTGAAATTCACTCTTGACCTATCTTTCAGAGTTTCTGTGTCTGGAACAAAGTCGGATGTACAGGAGAAGATTCGAGATAACAGTATTCTGATCATTTCTTCTAAAAATGTGTATGGCAGCAAGGTGTTATAAGAAGATAGACTTGGGCTTGGCGTGGCAGGTTTGCTGATGTTACTAATCATGTCCTGGATGATGTTCTCAGCTGTGGAAATAGAACAGGAAGGTGACACATCACCGGAAAACAGCGGGTGAAGAAGGTAATTGGAAATGGCCGCAACAGTTAAGTCGGTGACATTTTCCACAAACATCTCGCTGTCTTCGGACTCCTTGTCCACCCTGGGGTCCAGCCTGTGCTGCTGTAACACGTTTTTGTAAATGGAGGAGACAAGCTCATCCACGATGTCTGTGCCCACAGAGGGGCGGGCACCCTTCTTGCTGCCACAGAGCACGTGAGTGGTAGCTTTGTCAAAGTGGGTGGCTATCGAGTTCACTATTTTCTGTGTCATGTTTCCCAGCTCAGGGTCAGCGTTCTGCTTGGAGCTGAAAATCTTTGATAAAAGCCTGGCCACGATTTCCCCTATGAATGTGTCAGGGGAAACGCCCGAGGGCGAGGGCCTCGTGGGTCCATGTGACTCCGTGACCTCACCGAGGACGCATTTAACCATGTGCGATATTGCGTCCAGGGGAGTACTTGGACGAGGCGAACCTTCTTCACACAAAAACGGTTGAAGATGGTTCTCGATAATCTCTTGGATAATAAAACTGGCTATTCGGTCCACCATAACTGGGCTTCGGCTCACTAGGCTATCCTGGATTGCGACAAGGGAGTCAGACGTTTGCATCAGGTTACGATACACCGAATCCACCATCTTCTGGGTATTCTTCCCTGCGCAGAGCTGCGGGTTGTCACAAATAGTGAACCAAATTTTGTGTTTTGAAATGGCTGATAGGACCTTACTTATGATACAGTTAGACATGTCACTGAAAGCTGAACTCATGCACTCTTCTCTTCCCAGAGAGGAAGCCTGAGTGGGTGGAGCAGTGAGTTGAGCTAGAAGCCTCCTGATGGTATCCTCTAAAAAGGAGTGTGACACCCTGGTGCTGTAGCTTCCCGAAGACCTGGATCTGGAAGCAAACTCTCTCAGGGACCCTTGTAGTTTCTGCAGGATGATTTCCGCTTCGAGAGGGCAGGAGGAGTTAGGGCTAAGCTGTTCCCGGAAGCAAGGTGGGAGCTGGTAGTCTAAGATCTCTAACAGTATGCCATTCGTTATTTGTGCTGCTAGTGAGGTGTTGTCACGTGACGGATTCACACCACGGGTCACTTTCAATTGATATTTCTGGAGAACATCAGGGTAAACCGAGTCAACAACCCTACGCACCAGTGCCATTTGGACCGGCGGGAAGTACAGCCTCTCCTCCACGTTCCGCAGAACAGCGATCTGCGCGCGGTTAAACTCCCTCACCACGTCGTTGACAAGCAGTGTGTTCATCTCATTGATCCGGGACTTGGTGATGCTTTTATTTTTGCCCCACAGGGAAGTGGAGAGATCGAAAAACAGTTCTGAAATGATTTCCTCCAAAAATGTGGCCGAATAAACACATGTACTTCTACTCCCCAGATGTAGCTTATTATAGATGGCTGTTTCCTGCCTCCTATGAGGTGACATAGAAGAGGCACTTACTGAACACTTTCTGCCAAACGGTGATTGCGCGTGGGAGCGAACCACGTTGGAGAGATTTAGGGACCCGTTCAGAGCATGACCGTCACAACTGGTGAAGCCAGCAGAACCTTTACCTTGTCCGAATCCTTCTAATCCTGGCATTTTTGCTTTTACAAAACCCAACTGTCTTTCTTGTGTTCCGACCTTTAAATTCTTGCTTGTACTAGGTGGGCTGTGGGGGAGTTGAATATTTTGACATAGTTTGTCCATCAGGGACTTAACCAAGCTGTGGGAAATGAGGGTGAGCATATGGTCTGAAGACGATACATTTGGATCCTTTTCTGCCACATTTCCCAAAAGATCTGACATATAATCTCCTTGGAACTGATCACAGCCCATTGCCCCCTTATAGTCACCAAAGTCCTCGACTTCTACACTTTGAAGCATTTTTAAAAGTTGACATTCTTCTGCAGATATTCCATCAGAAAGAGGGCCACGATCAAGAAAGACAGTGTTGGTGCATTTTTCCAAAAGCGTTCTGATAAGTTTCTCACACACGACGTTGAGAAGAAAAATGGATTTGGGGGTGAGCCCTATGTTATTACTTGAGGACCATAAAGGTTTCCTGGCTTTTTCGTAAGAATCCATGGGCTCACCTCGGCGTTCATCTGGTAAAAATAAATCTAAAACAATATTGAAGACCTTATTGACGACTTCTTTGGATTCACGACTTTTCAGACCACTGACAAGACTGTCTAACTTGTATGCCAGGTAATTCAATTTATCTTTTTGGATGAGATGTTCATTTTGAGGAGTAGATGATTCCCAATTTCGGCAACTTACCTGTCTTTTCATGGTGTTTGTTTTATTGCACATGGACGCACTATTGCTTCTGAGCATGGACACTGGTTTACTTCTTCCATTGCTTTCAAGGTGATGAGTTATTCCTATCACATTGGACAGTACATGAATCACTCCTATTAAGAGATCCTGGAAGAGATGGTCAAAGTCAGTAGCAGTGACTCCTGGGCAATAAATGTACTTTTTTTTTGAAGAAAACATTTGCTGTGCAATGTCAGGCTCTATAATGTTACTGTTGCAAAGAATTTTAATAATGAGTTCAGAAATATTTAAAGCAAGTTCTCCAATAGAAATCGACCTGTTTTCAAATACTTGAGAATCCATGGAAATAATCTTGTTACATCCTGAATTTTGGCATCCCCATGCCTTCTCCCTTTCTCTGCCTTCTTGGATGCCATCAGAAATGCTCAAAATTAAATGGCAAATGACAGACTTGGTGAGATGTTCACAGAGTTGGTAAAGCGAAGAATCATTATATATGCTTCGTAGACGCTGTTCTGACTCATATATTTTCTTCGACAATGCAGAAACAATCGCCATCGTCTCCCTGGACGCTTCAAAAAGAAAATATAATTTGTAGCATGCATTAAGAGAAGTATGAAAATTCAATATATCGGTAACTATTTACATATGAATTTCACCTTTGGAACACTTCACTAAAGAAAAATTTAGTCAAGAAAGAAATTGGGTTTTCTTCTGATATTTATTTCCCACCTTGTGGAATTGTAAATTTAGCCAGAAAGTTGAGAAAACTAACCCTGAAGAATTAAAATTCTAAGTCAAGTGCTGATGTCTGACTTGCTTAGATGGTTATGGGCTCTAAGAAGTTGGAAATTCTGGGGCAGAAAAATGAGTTTCAAGGTGAGTTTTACATCCTCACATGTCCACAGTGACTTATGGGGACCTCGTATAAATACTCAGGACATGTTTTGAGTCAGAACATTTCATGGTGTGCTGTGTGTTTCTCAGGAATCTAAGGAGTTGTGTGGCCATAAGAACATAATGGGACAGAATTATGCTCACTGCATGGTCATGGCAGGACTTTCCTAACCCCCAGATTATAGGTTGTCACACAACGGGAGGCCAAGCCAGCCAGGCGTAGGACTCCCTTCTCTCTTCCACTCAACAACATGTTTACTGCACGTCGTATACCTGGTTGGGGTGGCCAACTTCTTGGAGGGCTGGTCAGAGCACCAGTCTTGGCTCTCATCACTCCCTCAGGACACAGTCATCTATTCTACCCCCGCGTGTGGAAGGAGACAGGTCTCTGTGGAGGTGGGAGGGGTGAAGCTGAGCTTTGACTGCTTGAGAAGAGGGCCCCCTGATGAGATGGAGGAAGGAATATTCCATATGAGTGAGATCACTGGAAGGCACCAGACACCAAAGGGATGGAGTCAGAAATCTGCTTGTGTTGGCTTTGTTTTCCTTTATTGAGTTCAGTCAGGCCATGCTGGGAGACAGTCCATTTAGGAGCTGGCAGCTGCAGTTATACAACTGCTCACCTCAGAAAAAATGCCAGTTTTAAGGCTGGAAAATGACCTCTGCCTGAAGGTGGCAGGACTGGTAGTATGTGTTCTCATATTTCGCATGTTAGGCAAGTGATGTATCTGGACTGGTGATAGAGAGCTTACTGGTAACTGGAATTATTGATCCAGTTCAGGGCTATTACAGTATGATCAGATTCCATTTTATGAAATTGCCAATAATCAACAGGTTTGGACATGCAAGCATGGCTATTACATGTGGTTAAACCTAACCTATGCAGGCAAGCATTCTTAGAAAGGGAGTGCAAATATCTTTGTAAGAATATGTTTATAGTACTATACCCGAAAGGAATGTAAGAATACTGCAATGTAAACAAAACCAGGCGTGGCTCAGTGGCTGAGCATCAGCCTACTAACCAGGAGGTGGTGGTTCGATTTCTGGTCAGGGCACAAGCCCAGGTTATGGGCTGGATCCCCAGTGTGGGGCACGCAGGAGGCAGCCAATCAGAGATTCTCTCTTATCACTGATGTTTCTATCTCTCGTTCCCTCTCCCTTCCTCTCTGAAATCAATAAAGGCATGTTAAAAACAAAATCAAAATCAATAAAACCCCAGATGTTGAATGCCACTGCTCTTCTAAATGTGACTCATAATGGCAAAGATGTCAACTGTACACCCTGAAAAGATGAGTGGCTAACCTGCAATCATCTAACTGGCTTTGGCATGAGGAAGCCATGCACGAGAATTTTCAAAACTCTTTGGAGCCCATGCCCCGTGCTCCACCCGGCTCTCACATAGTCCTGTCATCTCTCATCTGCGCTGTGGGAAAATGACCGCCACACCCTTTCAAGTTCCAACCACGTGAATGAGGGACTCTTTGTCAGGCTCCCGATGCTGTAAGAAGTACCAGGTCCCCACCTCCAAGGCTGTTTTCAGAAAGACGGTCCAGGCAACTCCTTCTAGAGACCGTTACACAGATCTATGTTTTCTTCTTCTAAATTACGTCAACATTTACATGAAGTTTTCTCTTTTGCTTACCTCTAATTTTGAAGTTCTGGAAATATGTGACCACGCATGTGGTTACATGTCTTGCTACCAAATTAATCTCATTGGGACCCAGTTCATGATCAGCAAAAGCAATGACTTTAAATTCCTTCGGAATCTCCACCTTTGGGTCGCTCTTATTTTCCCATTTTTGCAATAAAGAAAAGTCCCCCCTGCTGGCTCCCGGGTTTCTGCTCCCTCCTCTGGGGGTGCAGCTGGTCCTGTCACCCCGCATGGTAAGCGCACTTTTCCTCTCACCCCTGTGTCCTGCAGGGCTGGGCGCGGATATGAAAAACGGTTTCATTGTCTCTGTGCGTTCATTCGTGGGTGGCTGACTGGGAAAACCATAGCTGGACAACACAGTGTTGACAATGTTTTCTGCTGCTAAACATATCTTGAGTGGGGAAACAGCTGTCTGAGTTTGGTTAGGCCCGCCAACTGGTTTTGGGGTCCCATAATGAAACACTTGTGGGTTTTTAGCTTTTTGCATTTCTATGAAGGACAGGCCTTGCTTTAATGCTTCTTCCGTGGACTCCGACACCCTCTTAGACAGTTTTTGTAAGACACTGCTTCCAGGGAAGGAGCTGGGTCCTGGCATGGCTCCATCAAATGACCATTCCTGGGGGCCATGGTCTGGGACCTTGTTTCTGGAGAATGTTGGCACATTTGCCGAGTCAGGCCTTTCCATGGGCGCTGACCTTCTGACGGGACCTCCTCCAGGGGCTCTGGCATATGAAGGGACGTTGGATGAAGCCCTGTACCTATTCTTCATGTCATCTTCAGGACAAAACAGCAAATCAGGAATGCTAGCCTGTGGCGGCCCATGCCCACAGTGAACTTCATTTGGCGTGGGAATTTTCCTATCCGTCGCCAATGCAAGGTGATGAACGATGTAGGTGTTGTCCACTCCTGGGAACAAACTCGGGAGATTTCTCACCAGAGACTCACGGACATGTGTACACTGGTCCATCAGGGTGCCTATGATCTCGCTCGCGGCCACGTTCTCGTGCAGCCTGTTGCCCATGGGCTCTGTCTGGCTTATTTCACTGTCCAGCTTGCTCTTGATGACACCCAGCATGTCGCTGATGATGGTGACAGCGCATGTAAGCAACTCCGAGTGGAATGCGTGAACCTGTAGGAAAACATTCTGTGCATTTTCCATGTTAATAAGAGAAGTTGATCTGGAATCATCCGCCATATGGTTCAGTGGATACCGTTTGGGCAGCATCCTTTTGCTTACCAGTCTCTGCTGGGCAGGAAGCAGGCTTTCCAGGGGCATCTTCACCATTTCGGAAAATTCGAGTTTGCAGGTATGTTTGAACTGCAAGTCTACAAAGGACTCCAGCATGCCCAGCACCCTTTCCACCATGTCCAGAACCATCTGGTTGGTCGAGCCCAGAGACATGGGATCCTTGGTGTCCGTGCAGTAGACCGGCATGCTGCCGAGGAAGTCTTTGGCTGGAAAGCCGCGTTTGCTCTGAGCAAGGTGTTCCTTCCTACTTGCTAGAGCTTCCTGACAGTCTGGGGTGGGCATCTGGGACAGAAAGCACAGCTGTAGTTTTTCAAGCAGCATTTCAACCATCTCCCTGGCGAACATGTTAATTTGGGCCTTCGTAGCCTCCGCCCGCGCAGACGTGCCTCTGAAGCGGTTGTGGAGCCTGCTTTCCCAGTCCTCGGGGTGCGTTAGGTTTAAAAGGGAGAGAGAATATTCCAATTCCTTCGATTTCATTGAAATCACAGTCAAAACCTTTTCAGCCACCACCAGTAAGTTACATTTTTCACTCTCCATGTCGTTTGCTTCTGCCTGCCATTTGTCAAACATCTTTTTAAATATGCCGTCTTTAGGGAAGATCTGCTCGAGCTGGGAAGAGACGTTTTCCAGGTAAAAGCAGGCCTGTGTCTTCTCGAAGCCCCCTGCGCCCCTGTGCCCCAGGGAAGGCTTGAGGTCCCCCCGAGCCGGAGCCGAGCATGTGCCCGGAGGGGCCGGGCTGTGGGTGCCTGATGCGCACACCCCTTGCAGAACCGCACGAACGAGTCTATTTGCGGCCACGATTTGGTCCAGCGGCGACGCCTTCACGCTGACCACGGCTCTCGTCCGCTTGGCCTTTTCAAACTCGTTCACGGTCGTCTCCAGGATCGCACTGGTCACGCGTGTGGCGTGCGCTCTCAGGTCTGCGGCGGACAGCCCGGCGCCCCGCGTGTCCTTGGCATCCCCAGCGGGCGTGTGCGGCAGCCCCAGGCTGGTCTTGGACTGGCTGCCTTTTGGAGGCCTCTCCCCAGGCCCCACCTTGGTCTTGCCTTTGGGCTTAGCACCCCCAGGGCTCAGGGACGGTTTTGTCTTCAAATTAGGCAGAGAAGTCACTTTCGATTTTGCTTTTAAACTTGTTTTGAAACTTGGCTGGAGGCTGCCCTTTGGGATCACTTTAAGGCTCTGGAGCCTTTGCGGTTGCAACTCATCAGCACATCTTTCCGGAGCTTCTTCCAGGTAAACGGAGACAAAATGTGTGATCTTATCGAGAACCATTTGGACGAGCTCCTTCCCCACTTGCAGCGGCGAGGGCTGCTGGGAACGGCTTTGGAGCAGCGGGGTGTTTTGGTCGTCCAGGGAAGGGTAGGCCAGTGGCATCAGGTACCCAGCGGAACTACTTCCTCTTCCTGCTTGCTCAGCCTCTCCCATGCAGGAGGGTGGCCTGGGAAAGGTGCCGTTGTCCTCAAAGTCTTCCTTTGGGTGACTTTCCTGTGAGGAGGTCACCACCACAGCATACATTTTCCCCAAGACGCTCTCGACGATGTCATTGGCCGCGCTGTGAATATGTGATTGGACAGTGCTTTTGTGCATGATGTCTGGCATTTTAGTTTTGGAATTAGACTCTGCGTAGGGGGTTTCATTGAATGGAGACAAGCGGCCTTTGATTTTCACGCCTTGTTGGTACACTTTCCTTAAGACTTCTTTCACTGGCATGAGCAAGGCCGTGTTTTCTTTCTGTTTGGATTCCCTGTGTCTCATAAATATTTCTTCCAAAACCACCTTCTGGCTTTCCTTTTCTGCTTGCCTCTGGCTCTGTTCGAACGGGGACTGTGAACACAGAGGGAATGTGGAGTTTCTGTCCGGCTCTCTTGGTCCTAACCGCATTTCATCTGGTACCACTAACGGAGCAAACGTGCCGGGACGATCTTCTTCGGAGAACTGAATCTCCCTTACAGATCTCTTAGCATTTAAAATCTTCAAGGTGTTGTTGACAATCTCACTCACAATGATGTTTTCCTGGAATGAACTACTGTTTGGATATAGATATGCGCTTTGGATTTCGAGGTCCAAGTCACTTTTAATGTGCTTCAAAATGACACTGGCAATGACATCAGCGTATTCCTTAAGACTAGTTTGGGAGAGGTGAAGGGTGGGTCTCCGAGTTGGTCTGCAACTCCCAAACGTGGGATGCGCAAGTTCTTGCCTGAGAACCGTTTCTGTTGGTAATTTCGGGACATTCACAGTGGACGTCCGTTGGCTTGGGTCACCAAGAAGGCTGTCATCTGGCTCCCAGGGCTCCAGGCCAGGGCGCACAAATGACTTTTCTTGGGGCTGGAGAGCGTGAGTAATTAACGGGTCTATTCTTCTGGTGGCGAAAGATTCCAGCTGGTTGACAATCGTCGTGGTGATGGAGTGAGCATTTTCCTCACAGGGGTCAGGGGCGGGCTTGGTGGGGTGTTCCCTCTCCACCACAGTGATCTGACCCGCACCAGCATACGCAGACCGCCCATTTTCTGACGACGAAAACCACTCTGTGTTTCCGTCACTCTGTGAGCTCATGAGCGGGGGCAGGTGGCATTCTGGGAACACATCACAGAAGGGAAGGGGCAGTGTTGCCGGAGGAGGAGGAGCGAGCTCCGGTCTTAAGCCGAGCATGACGGCCGAGTTGAGGTTGCGCAGGACAAGGTCCACGATGTCGTTGGAGATCAGCATGATGTCCGACTTGGGGACGGGAAGTTGAGGGACGATCTTACTGGCACCCTCCACAGACAGCTCGACAGCGGCTGGATGTTGACCAGCTCGGAGGCCTGTCCCCACGGACCTGGCGGAGGCCACGTTGTTTTGATGCAGCGTCTTTTCATAAATGTCACAGAGGATGCCTTCCATGACATCCTGTATTTGAAACTGCAGCTCTTTGCGATACTCGGTCCTGTTGAACATCCTTTCGATGACGCCTTCCTGCAGACCCGAGTGAAGCTCTTCCTCAGAATCGTGTTTGTCAAACTTGCCTTTGGACGAGACGATCTCTAGCACCGTGTTAACGATCTGACTCGCGATGCCCTCAGAAACCACGAAATTGTGCGTTAATAGAGGATTTATCATTTCTTTATCCAACTCGTGTTTGATGCCTTGCAAAATTTTTCTGGCCACTTCTGTTGCATGCGAATTCAATTTATTTAAAGAAAGTTGGCACAAGTTGGTCTTTTCCAGAGCATGATCCATGGAGCAGGGAGGAAACCCATCATCCATATACAGGCTTGGGGAGGATAGCACTTTGCTCAAAATGCTCTTATCTTGCTGCTCAGGGAAAGCCACTGGGACTGTGAACTTGATTTGGGGACAGAAGAGAGATTTTACTTTGTACGTAGCGAAGGTTTCTAGGTTTGTTAGTATCTCCTGGATGATATCTTCAGCCACATTTCCTTTGGCCTCGAGTCTGGGTGGGACAGGACACGGATCCCCATCCAGCACAGCGACTGAGGCCTGTTCTGAGCAGGGTGGGGCGTGGAAAGAAACGTTCGCTGAAAAGGTGATGGTTTTGTACCTGCTTTCACTCATGTTTCTCTGCGTCATGGCTGCTGCGTAGAGCTTATGCAGCACGATCGTGACAACTTCACCCACCACTACGGTGACATCAGCCTCGGACACCAAAGGGCCGGTCCTCTGGTCTATGAAAGGGGCCGATGTCGAAGCCAGTGGCTCACCATCCACATTGTGCGGGGTGTCCCTCCGAGGAGGGCAGGAGAGAGAAAGCACGTTTAACTGGTTGGCCAGAGCCCCTTGGAAAATCTCATTCAAAATGTTCCTGATAATGGGCACGATGGGAGATTTCTGTGGCTCCTTCAGTTTACCTTCGATTTTGTTGAGGGTCCTTTCCAGAACCCACTGCTTCAGAGAACCCGGTTGCATTTCTTCCCTCACGAGTGTTCCCTCGGCCCCAAATTCCTTCTCTGCAGGAGCAGGGTCTTCTAGGCACGGGTCTGGCTCAGCCCCTCCAGGAAGGAAGTTCCCGTAAGTCGGCCGATACCCACAGGACTCCATGGGTCTTTCTTGGGATTTGGCATCATCAAACATCTCTGAAGTCACCACGTCTAAAATCAGGTTGATCACATTCTTCAGAAGCTGTCTCTCTGGGGAAGGGCTCTTGGCGCTGGCCCGCAGGTCCCTGGGGCTCCCGCCGAGCTCCGTCCGGATGGCCTGCAGGATGGTACTGGCCGCCTTCCTTGCATGCACATACAGTGCCGAGAGCAGCACCTCCTCACAGGCATCCCTGGCCTCCTTGGCACCGTCACCTGGCAGCGCCACCTTGGTGCTGATCTTGCATCCCTCACTGACGGGCTCTAGGGCTCCTGCGGTCCCATTGGCAAGCCCTTCCAGCTTTGCAAACACCCCGTTGAGAATGTCGGCAGCCATGGCTGTCAGTCTGTTGGGATGCGTTTCTCTCATGCTCCCCGTTTTGCAAGGCCCGGGAGCAACGGTTTTTGCTTCCCTGCCTGCCTTCTCTTTGTTACTCTCCCCTAGCATCTTGGACAAGATGCTGGAGATGATGTCAGTGCACTTGGCCATCTCCTCAATGATCGACTTGAAGGACAGTTTATCAATATCCAGGCCCTCGGAGGCAGCTGTCATCCCAGAAGCTGCGCAGCTGGTGTCCGTGTCGACCCTGCACAGCTTGGCAAGGATGCCGTCCAGGATGGTCTGGGAGATGAGCTGGAGGTTCGGCGACAGCTTAATGGCTGTTCCCTGGTTTTCACAAGTCTTCCCTCGGGGCGGCTGGCTGCAGGGCGGCTTGCCTTCCGGGTGTACTCCCAGGAGCTTGCACAGCATTTCAGACAGGAGTTCCCCGATGCTGTCCAACACTTGCAATTTGCCTTTGTCTTTGTGGCCTTTTCCATTGGGGTGGCTATGGAGAGCACACGGGGTCGCTAAGGATTTGTAAAAAGATTGTTTCTCCTGCCGACTTGCAAGCGTAGGTGGTCTGCCAAGACCATCAGGCCCACAGGACACTGAAGGCCTTGGCTCATCGGGAGGGAGGGAGACACCGCTCCGGTTGGAATGTGCGCTTGACAATATCTCCCAAATGCAAGTTAGCAACGGGGAGGCCATGATGTCCTTGCTGAGATCCCAGCCAAGCGAGTCCGCGTCCTCACTGTTAGCCGTGTGCACTCTGCCTTGGAGGGGTTTGCTGTCGTTGGCTTCTGGTGGGCTCTGGTTTTTCTGACCGAGGTCCAGCTCATTCTGGATTGCTTGCAGGACGGTGTCTACCACCTTGGCCGTGTAGGTGCTCAGCTGGTGGTGCAGCCAGGACGGCTCTGAGCAGGGTGGCGTGGAGCTCACTTGCAGTTTTGGGTAAACGAGTCCTTTCAGCTTCTTGAACACTGTGTCAATGATGTCCCACGAGATGTCGTCTACAGGCTTTGGCTCACGTGTCTCAGACCCCAACAGGGAAGGGGTTTCAGGGCCCAAGTCGAGTGAAGACAAATACTTCATTTTCTTCTCACTGTCAAACCATATTTTCAATGATTTTTCGTATGGTGCCTCTTCGGCCACGTCAGGAGTGTGAGAACGGTCCAGCAGAGTCTGACGCCTTGAGGATGGGACGGGACTTTTGGGGGTGTCGGGGATTCGGCTCAGGGTCGCAAGGAGGATGTCCATCACAGCCTCTGTTATTTCCCGAGCCACTGTGTCAACTTCTGATGCAGAGAACAGCTGGTCCAGCTGCTCCTGCACCGATAGTCCTCGCAGCCTTCCTGAGAAGGCAGTTGCAGCATGGACAGCTCTCCTGCCCCATGGGCCAGTAGGAGAGGACAGGTCCCTGAGCATCTCGGTCAGGACGCTTTTGATCACGTTCACCGATGCCTTTTGTATTTGGCGCTTTTGGTCTTGGCTGAACGTCAGCGTGTCTTTCGTGGAGCAGGCTTTTCCCTTTAAAGCTTCTTTCTTGTGAGCACTCGGAGCCTCGGTCTTTGATCCCTTGTAAAATACAACTTTGCTTCTGAGAGAAGCGGGCCTTGGGGGCGATTTGCTGTTTCTGTCAAAACGAGTGTTTCTCCCTGTAAACCAGCACTCCGGACCCCGTTCTTGAGATCTCACCCTTTCGCTCCTCAAAGAGGAATCCAGCGCACTCTCCACTATCCTGTCTATCTCCTCGCTGCTGTTATCGGAACACAGGACCATGCCGGGCACGTGGATGGGTGGCAGTGGCCTCCTGGGTCGGGGATCGCCGGCAAGCGTGGTACCAGTGAGCCGGTACTTCTCCTCGGCAGCAGAACAGGATCTGGGTCTGGGGCGACTGCCCTTTGGTGCCTTGGCCTTGACTGGCTCCTGGTGCAGCTGCGTGAAGATGTCGTCCAGCAGCCGCAGAAAGACCACCGTTTCCTCGGACGCCATCAGCCGTTCGTTGTTCAGTTCGGTCTGTACGTAGCCGAGGATGGTGCTGATGGCTTCTTCTATGTAGCCCACCAGAGAGGACTGGGCAAAGATCCTGGAGATTAAACTCTGTATTTCTTCTTTAACCAGGAAGCTGGCTGCCTCAGGCTCGGGGCCCACTTTCTTGGTGACAGCTCTCTGGAGGGACATGCCTTCGGGGATGGGCATGTGGGGTGGGCAGGGGGGCTTCACTGCGGAGGCCCGGTGAGGAATCTTGTCATGCTTGCCAGCCGTCAGAGCCATCAGCTTTGCCAGGATGGTCTGCACCATGTCCTCGGCCACATCACTCATCGGCTCCCTGGGATAGGCCAGGGAGGCAGTCCACGGTCTCCTGCTCAGCGGCAGGAGGCGTTCCCTGGTGGGCAGGATGCTGGGGGCCATGTCCACCGGCCAATCTTCATGCACAAACATCTCCACACATTTCTTCTCCACGGTGGATTGGAGCGTCTCGAGCATGTCCTCCACGATCTCGGAGGCCACGGAGCTGACGTCCACGTTGGAGAGAAAGTCTCCTAGTTCAGGCTCACTTGGGTCAACAAAAACCTCAGCGGTGACCGAAGAAATGGCGGGAATGGCCTGTGTTAGGTCGGACATGATTTCCTGGAAGATGCTCTCTAAGATCAGCTCTGTTTCCCCTTTGAGATGGCATTTAAAGTTCACAAAAATCTTCTCCAAGTTCTTGATTTCCGCTTTGGCCTTTCGCTTCAGAAGCTCTGTGCCCCCCAGGCCATCCATTTCCGTCTCTGTGGTGGCATCCTTGGATTTCTGGGCGCCTCCCTCGAACGAGGCCAGAAGGTAACTGTCAGATTTACAGCTTCTGAGCTTGGGGTGCGCATAGACCCCGGTGGCTGTTTTATAGGTGAGGGATGTGGTCAGGGGAGGGCCGTCTGTACGGTAGGTTTTCTCCACCACCGTACTCTCCACATGGGTAGAAGGGGGGCCCTCTGTGTGGTAAGTCTTCTCCACCACCGTCTTCTTCTCCACGTGGGTGGAAGGGGGACCTTCCCCTTGGTACGTCTTCTCCACCACCGTTGTTTCCATGTGGGCGGAAGGTGGGCCGTCCATGTGGTAGGTCTTCTCCACCGTTGTCGTCCTCTCCATGTGGGCGGAAGGGGGGCCTTCCGTGGGATAGGTCTTCTCCACCACCCTCCGCTCCACGTGGGCAGAGAGTGGCTTCAGGGGTGTGGGTGGGTGCCTGAGTGCAATGTCTACGGTGAAGGGGCGGGGCGCTCCAGGGAAGGGCCTGGTGGTGGCCGTTGCATAGCTATGGCAGGTGAAGTCCTCACTGCAGGTGCTGCAGAAGCTGGAGCTCTCTGAGGATAGGGTGGACTCCGAGCCCCTGGGGTATGTCCGGCTCCGCAGCCGCTCCTCGTACCTGGTGATAGCTGGGTACAGGATGCTGGTCACCGTGGCCACCACCCAGGTCATGATATTCTGAAGAATACTGTTCAGTTCGTCAGAAGTCACCTGGGAGGGAGGAAGGCAGGAAGGAAAAGAAAATCATGGAGCTACTTATTGGGGATAGAGGGTAACATTTGCTTGTTTTTATAATAAGCCAGGCATCACTGCCTTTCATTGTGGTCATAAAGAGAAAAGGTAAAGAAAAAACATGGCAGCTGAGTAGACAGACGTGTCCCGAGTAGATAGAAAGAAAAGCTGAAGGTCACACAGGAGTGTCTGTTGGTGAGTTAAGGGGCAGCTATATTCTAGCAGAAGGTTGGGGACTGCTGGACAGGGCTCCCCTGACTGGGCAGCCCTCACTGCTGCTGCATACTTCCTGGAGCCACTGGCTCAGACGGGGAAAATGGATGTTATAGGAAGTCTGAACATCTGCAACTGCGGCACCCACCGAACAGCTGCGAACCCCAGAGTACTGGTCCCCAATTCATGTGAACATGTAGATTCAGAGGAGCTCTGAACTCCACTATGGAAAGATCAGATTTAGCCTGGGATAAGAAGAGAGAGAACTATATAACTAGACTCCCAGAGAAGAGAGACCATGGGGAGACAAAGAAACAGCCCACCTATGAAAGAAAAGCAGGCATCACTAGAAAAGGAAGTAAACAAAATGGAGGCAAACAACCTGTCAGAGAAAGAATTCAGAGAAATGGTCATAAGGTGGCTGAAAAGAATGGAAGACAAATTCAACAATATGAGTAAGAACAAAGAGGAAAAGAAGAAGAACCAAGAAGAAATGAAAAATGACATCGCTGCTGTAAAGAACTGAATAGAAAGCATCAACGGTAGACTAGAAGAAGCAGAGGACCACATCAGTGAGTTAGAAGACAAGGTAAGAAGAAATACCCAAGTAGAGCAGCTTCTAGGAAACAAAATTAAAAGGCAGGAGGAGAGCTTAGGGGAACTTTAAGATAACACGAAAGAAAACAACATCTGCTTTATGGGAGTTCCAGAAGGAGAGGAAACTTAGCAAAGAATAGAAAACCTGTTTGAAGAAATAATGACAGAAAACTTCCTTGATATCAGGAAGAAAAACCTCACACAAATCCAAGAGTCTCAGAGAGTCCCAAGCAAAATGAATCTCAAAAGATGGATGCCAAAGAACATTATAATTAAACAATGACAAACTCCAACGACAAATTAAGAATCTTAAAAGTCGCAAGAGAGAGATAGAAAGTTACCTACAAAGGAACCCCCATCAGACTATCAACTGATTTCTCAACAGAAACTCATCAGGCCAGAAGGGAATGTAATGAAATACACAAAGTCATGCAAAGGAAGGGTCTGAATCCAAGAATACTGTACCCAGGAAGGCTATCAATCAAAATTGAAGGTGAAATCAGGAGCTTCACAGACTAAAAAGGACTAAGGGAATTTATTACCACCAAACCAGCAATGCAAGAAATGCTAAAGGGTCTGCTGTAAAATAAATAAATAAATAAATAAATAAATAAATAAATAAATAAGAAGTGAAGAAAGAACATAGGGGTAAAGAATAAAAAATGGAGACAAATAAGTACCTATCAATAGAACTTTAAATGTAAATGGATTAAATGCTCCAATCAGGGTAACAGATTGGATAAAAAAAATAACCTATATATCTTCTGTCTACAAGAAACCCACCTCAGAAAAAAAGACACATACAGACTGAGGGTGAAGGGATGGAAAAAAGTTTTTCAGGCGAATGGAAATGAAAAAAAAAAAAGCTGGGGTAACAATACTTATATCTGACAAATTAGATCTCAAAGTGAAGGACATAACAAGTGATAAAAAAGGCTACTTCATAATACTAAAGAGAGCAATCCAACTAGAAGAAATAACTCTGATAAACATATATGGACCCAATACAGGAGCACTTAAATACATAAAAAAACTCCCAGAGGATATCAAGGGAGAGATTGACAGCAATGCAATCATAGTAAGAGACTTTAATACTCTACTATCACCACTGGACAAATCCTCAAAACAAAAATATCAGCAAAGAAACATCAATCCTAAATGACTCACTAGACATCTTCAAAACATTTCACCCCAAATCCAGAGATTCTTGAGTTCACATGGGTCATTTCAAAGATAGACCATATGTTGGGTCATGGGCAAAGTCACTTCAATTTCAAGAAGATAGAAATCATATCAAGCATCTTCTCAGATCTCAGTGGCATAAAACTGGAAATCAACTATAATAAAAAACAATCCATAGAAATCAAACACATGGAGTCTAAACAGCATGCTATTAAACAATGACTGGGTTACTAGAAAGATCAAGAAATAAATAAAAAACATCATGGCAATAAATGACAATGAAAACACAACAATCCAAAATCTATGGGACACAGTGAAAACAGTCTTGAGAGGGAAGTTTATAGCTCTACAAGCCTACTGCAAAAAACAAGAAACAATAGGAATAAATTACCTAGCCCTAGAACTCAAAGGGTTAGAAAGAGAGCAACAAGAAAAGCCCAAGGTAAGCAGAAGGAAGGAAATAATAAAGATCAGAGCAGAGATAAATGACATTGAGACCAAAAAAAAAATACAAAAGATAAACAAAACCAAGAGCTGGTTCTTTGAAAGAGAACAGGTAAAGAAACTACTGAGACTTTCTGATTAATTTCAAGTTGGTTTCATCTGTTCCACCGTGAAATATTTTTATATATTTTTACATTTGATTCACATTCCTCAGAACTCTCCCTAACCCCAACATTTTTTCTTTTTGCTGGGATTTATGACTTTCTGATTAAAAAAAGACATAGAAAGAAAGAAAATCACCAAATTGCTCTCTAGAATTCTAACATGCAAGTATTTGAGCAAGAAGCACCATGCTCATAACCCAGCAAATTTCTAAAAAAACACCAGATTATTTCTAACAAAGTATTTTCAAAACTGATGTCCTCAAAACATATGGGTGCCTATAGACACACCTGCTGAGCTAACATGTGATGATGGAAAAGATTTCATCTCTTTACCCCATTCCTTGAGGTGGGGATGAGCCTGTGATCTGTGAGGGACTACCTCTCATTCTTAAGGGTTATTTGGTAGAAAACCCAGAGTTAATGCTTTGCGGAGATTGAATGCCTTTGTACCCAACCAGAGAATGTCAGTGCAGCGTCTTGGGTAGGAAGGCTGAGAAAAGATGATGCAATGAAGGAAACATCAGCTTAGACAGAAGACAAGGGCTGAGCTAGAACTAGGTCTATAAGAGTTAGGAGGGCTGAGCCACAGTCGTGGAGTTGGAGAACTCCTTTTGAGCTGGAAAAATAAATGGAAGGATGACCATTTCCTTAGAGGCCAGTGGTATTGTTGCTGATTGAACTGGACCAAGAGTAGAAGCAGAACATTCTACACACCTCTAATTACTGAGACTCTCCTTTGGGCTTGCAAAAGTCCAATTTATTGCCTGTCGTAAACTGGTAGACTATTTTTAAGTTATTAATTTAGACATAAAAGCTGTAAACAGTAATTGGCAGCAAAGCATGCAAGGCTTTGTATAGGTCCGAGGGTAAACCATAGGGTTCTTGCAATGAGGCTGCTCACATCCCAAATACTGCCTGACGTAAGCATGGCACGATCCATGTTTCAGGCCAACATTGAATGAAAAGGTAACACGTATGCAGCATACTCTCTCCTGATGCACCTGAGAGAGTTTAGAGGCACCTCAGGGACAGCCATTGTTTTCCTGCTCTAATAACTTTAATTTCCTAAAGATACTTTTTCACTTACTGTACAATTGTACAACATATGCTGGATGACAGCCTATGTTGCATAATACTTGTCTCATATAATCGTCTCCTAAATCAACTACATTAAGAATAAAATCTAAATTTTCACAGAGGAAGTCATTGTTCTAATCCACTGTAACACATACAGACCAAAACATTCAGTATAGACCGTTTTTCTTATAATCAGAGGTAATACGCCACAGATCTGTAGTGTCATTCTTAGGCCAGTGGAAGAAAGTGTTT
Organism: Antrozous pallidus; assembly: GCA_027563665.1. NCBI lineage: Eukaryota > Metazoa > Chordata > Mammalia > Chiroptera > Vespertilionidae > Antrozous > Antrozous pallidus. The sequence goes on along the minus strand of CM050508.1, from coordinate 973,992 downwards.
CCAACCTGATATATGAAAGAGAGATACCCCTAAAGTTTCCCCTGTAGTGAAATATGGAAAACAGAATCCAGTTTTCAGGTGCATTCCATCCCATTATAATACCAAACTGAGAAATGTTCCTCGAGTCAAAGCTTTTGTATTTGCTCCACTTCCTATGAGTTAAGCAGGTGTCCATGGGATAAAAGCATGTCAGAATATGTGTAGTCCTCCAGCCCCTTGTTCTTTCCTACCTGGTTGTGACTTGCAGACCTGCCTTCCTATCTGTCTGCTGCACGTCTCAGTTTATGGGTGACCAGGTGCCTTTTATGTGACTTTCTGGGCTGACTAGCTCTCTGCCTATGAAAATGGCGAGAGACAGACCCAGGTATCCCGGCCTGTCAGGCAAGTCTGCAAAACCCTGTCACTAATGGCTTCCCATGGGAGAGTGAAGGGGTGTGTCTGATGATGTCCTCATAACAGGCAGTTCCCTTAATGCCCCTGCCCCTTCTCACTGCATGAGACCCCTTCCTACAAGGCCAGCATTCCCTTTGCTAAGAACTCTAGACCCCTACAAAATCTAAGAATTAACCAAAGGAAACATTAAAGAGGAAAATAAGGGCAAAGAGAGAGGCTAATAGCCATAAATGATGACTCATTATTTGATTCACAGCTCTTTTTCTATTATGACACTGTAGAAAGTATTATTAATATGCTACTTTATCAGTAAATTTTATGATACGTACTTTTTTTTGTAGATGAATCTGTTGTCTGTAAAGTCAAGAAAGGGGGTCATTTAGTTATTACTTAAAAATCTCTGAAACTTTTTCTAAAATTTCTGATCCTTTATATCTGAGAGTTTTTCTACAGAAACTCAAAAGGAAGAATAAACTTTATTTTTGTCAAGCCACCTCCAAGACCCTCCCATTTCTCCTCCTCCTCCTGTACTGACCCACATGCTTTGTTACTCAGAGGAGGGATAAAACATATCTGCATAAACTGCATAAAACTCACATCTGTCTGAAACTCCCACGGGGAAAGTGTGGGGCCAGCGGGAGGAGAGGCCAATGGGGACGGAAGAACAGCATGTGAGTCAGTGCTGAGCAGGACCAAAAGACAGAACCGTCACCACATTCCAGCGGCCCTCCAAGGAGGGAGCCCTCCCCATTCACTGCTGACTAGAACTCGTGTAATTACGAAAATATTAATTTACAATCACACATGAATGTCCTTAGATACTTACGTATTTGTGAAAAAATGAGGAGGGTAAGTATTTTGGGCTGGGTGAGGAGCCTGAGGTCCTGTTTATCAGAAAAAGAAGATTATAGTTGGTACCCTTCCCCGGCAACTTATAAAACTTCAGTTCCTTTCTTGCATTAGGGGCTTATCCTCTGTGGTCACGGCCTTGTTTGAACTCTGCAGAAACTCCCTACCATGAAGCCCCAGTGCCCCGCTTTTTAAAAAATATATATTTTATTGATTTTTTACAGAGAGGAAGGGAGAGGACAGAATGTTAGAAACATCGATGAGAGATTGATCAGCTGCCTCCTGTACACCCCCTACTGGAGATGTGCCTGCAGCCAAGGTACTGGCCCTTGACCGGAATGGAACTTTGAACCTTTCGGTCCACAGGCCGACACTCTATCACTGAGCCAAACCGGTTTTGGCTGTCAGTCCCTTCTTTAGCAAGGCATAACACTCACCCTCTACTCTGCTGTTCTTACCTCGGTGGCCAGTGTCTTCTCAGCTGATCTTTCAGGTGTAGTCTGTGGTCCAAACACACAGAAACACATCTAACTCCCGCATGGACCCCATTTCCATGCCTCCGAGGCCCTGGCTGTGTCCTTTGCCTGGAGGACCTCTGCCTTCCTGTGACTTCTTGTCTCTTAGGTCTCATTCAGCTGGCGATAGCCTCCCGGGGAGCCATCCTCAACACCTGCTAAGTCAGCCAGTCTCCTCCTATTTCTCTGCTTGCTCTGATGCATATGTACATGCACTGTCGTCACCACACTTACTGGATTGTGGGGGTGTTATCAGCAGGACTATCTCCTCACTTCACTGTCATGCCCCGGGTGAGAGCCCCGGGTTTTCTCCATTCATTGTTCACCCAACCCGGCACCCATCAGGAGCCCAGGAAGTGTGGGCAGAAAGGATGAATGAAAACACTGAGTACTTTACCCAGCAGCTGGGACTGGTGTTTACCTGTGTCGTAGCCATAGCTCGTTCTCTTGCTTTGTCTTTCATTCCAAGCAGCGTGTGTGTCCTTCTGTGTAATCCAAGCAAGACAAACATCCTCAGAGGATTCCCCAGGATCGGCACATCAGCTAAATCTATGTGCTTCAACACAGAGCTCTAAGATTGGGAGAACGTCCCTTGAATGTCAGTTATTAAGATGCATCCCCATCGTGTGCTGTTTCGATTACGTCTGTAATTTACAGAATTTAAAATGGCACAGTTGTATCATGGGAGGGCCCCATGAGCACTCACCCATTTGGTGAGCTGTTAAGCCATCGGGACTCAGAATGTGCTAGTACTCACATCTGAGATGTATTACAAAGGGCCCACTGTAGGACCAGTTGAGGGAGAGGAGGAGAGGCATAGGCGGGGTCTGGGAAACGCCAGACACAATCACCCTCATGCTCTCTCTCTCCTGTGGGAGGACGTGAGTGCAGTGTTCCGGGGGAGCCATGCAAAACTCGCCACTCAGGTTTCTACTGAAGAGAGCCCGCCTTCTGGCAGAGCAAATGCCTACCTCCTGAAGGCAGTCAGGTGCTCAGCAAAAATGATATCCTTTCCAGAGACCAGCCCCAGTGCCCCGCCTCGCCAGGAGGAAGTGCTCTGTGCCAGGTAGGGAGGTAGAAAAGCAAGTTCCCAAACACCGCTGAGGCCTGCTTTGCAAACTGAGATACCCGTCCGCAGCCTGCTCTGGCAGCTGCCCTGCACAGTCACTTGGGGAATGGCATGTTTTGTACCAAGCATGGTCTTAAAATGGTACCTCGTGAGCTATGCTCATATTTGGGGCAAAGGAAATGTTGTATTCATCAGCTTTTGTAGGCCCAAAATAAGTCTGCGAAGATCTGTAAACATTTCTTGTGGGTGAATTTTGAGCGGAAAGAAGTCTCCCTGGAATTGAGGTGTACACGCCACCTAGAAAGAAAAAGTGATGCTCTTACACAGAGAAGGTGATATTGCTGGAGCAGGGGTGACTATATAGGTGTTGTTAGTCCTCACCTGAGGGTATTTCCCCATAGATTTTTAGAGAGAGTGGAAGGGAAGAGACAGAGTGAGAGAAACATCAATATGAGAGAGACACATCAATTGGTGACCTTCCCACATGCGCCATCCCCACCTAAGTATGTGGCCTTGACCGAAAGTGAACCTCTGCTGGCCGGTGCTCTATCCACTAAGCCAAACCAGCTAGGCCTGGGTGAATGTTAATGGATAGAACTGATCCAGTGTTCTCCCTGCTGAGCTGTCACAGTCACTGGATTACCATATGGGGGATCTGTCTGAGTTAAGGAAGCATCTAAAAGGATAGCATGGAAAAATAAAATAAAATAAAGGGAAATAGATAGAATAAAAAAATAAAAGAATAGCATGGCCTCTTTTATTATCACTGACTACAGATTTCCAGTGGTTCACCCTCAGTTCTAAGAAAAAGTCTCAAATCCTTAACTTCTGTTCCTAATTTGTTTAATATTAGACACCTGGTGCACAAAATTCATGCATGGGGATGGAGGGTTGTCCCTCAGCTCAGCCTGCACTCTCTCCATTCTGGGAGCCCTCCAGGGATGTACAACAGCCATCTCACAATCCAGGACTGCTGGCTCCCAACTGCTCACCTGCCTGCCTTCCTAATTGCCCCTAACCACTTTGACTGCCAGCCTGACCATCCCCTAACCACTACTCTGTCAGCCTAATTGATGTCTAACTGCTCCCCTGCCAGTTTGCCCCCAATTTCTCTCCTCTGCCTGCCTGGTCACTCCTAACTGTCCTCCCCTGCAGGCTTGATTGGCCCCAACTGCCTTCCCTTGCAGGCCTGGTCCCTCCCAACTGTCCTCCCCTGCTGGCCATTTTGTGCTGGCCATCTGGTGTCCGCATGGGGACAGGATCTTTGACCACATTGGGGCAGCCATCTTGTGTGTTAGAGTGATGGTCAATCTGCATATTACTCTTTTATTAGATTATCACCAGCTTAGTTCCTATAACTAACCACAGACCATGGCCAAAAAAACTTTTCATTTCATTCAGTCTGCAGTGAAAAACTTACAACTACTTGAATGATCAAAGCTGTTGGGGTTTTGTTGTTGTTGTTTATGCATTAAGAAATACATGTATATTGATTTCAGAGAGGAAGGGAGAGGGAGAGAGAGAGAGAGAAACATCACTGATGAGAGAGAATCATTGATCAGCTGTCTCCTGCAGGCCCCCCTCTGGGCATGTGCCCTGAGTCAGAATTGAACTATGACCTCCTGGTTCATAGGTTGGCACTCAACTGCTGAGCCATGCCAGCTGGGCCCAAGGCTGTGGGGTTTTTTGTGGGGTTTGTGTGTGTGTGTGTGTGTGTGTGTGTGTGTGTGTGTGTGTGTGTGTGTGTGCGTGTGTTTTGGGGGGGGAAGGGAGAGAATGCTTTCACAGCAAATGCATGGTGGATGAAGAAGAGGAGGAAGAGGGGGAGGAAGGGTACTAACACTGTAAAGGACGGAAGAAGCAAGGGCAGGAGCTGTGGGAATGGAACAGAGGAGTGGGCCAGGGAAATGAAGAGGGCAGATTGGACACAAAGCGCCAACTTTGGGATGCAAACTACCAGAAAGAGGAAGAGTCCAGGATAACTGGGTTTTGTTCCTGGGTGGAACTGGGAGGCTCAGGAAGATGATGCATTTGACTGTGCTGAATTTGAGGTAGTCATTGGTCCCTAGATGGACATGTGTGATATTTTCTGTTTGTATATTTAGATATGCATATGGAAGGAAATTTTAGGGACATCCAGAAATCTAACAAGGCACAAAAAAAATTATTATTATTATTTTGCCCTAGCTGGTTTGGCTCAGTGGATAGAGTATCAGCCTCTGGACTGGAGTCCCAGCTTAGATTCACAGCCAGTAGAGGTGTGCAGGAGGCAGCCAATCAATGATTCTCTCTCATCATTGATGCTTCTCTCTCTCTCCTTCTCCCTTCTCTGAAATCAATAAAAGTGCATTTTTTAAAACATATCAAAAAACCTTTATTGTTAAGAGTATTACAGATATCTCCGCCATTATGCCCCTCTACCCAGTACTTCCCCTGCCCCACGCCTTCAACACCCTGTTTTTTATGTCATAGATAATGCTAATCTCTAATCTCTTCCTGCCCCGCCTTCCCTCTAAATATTTATTTAATGTACAATCCACTCCAGGGGATTTGGGAAATCGGGTGTATTGTCTAGGGGGGTTGCTGGCACTGTTTCCTGGGGACACAGTTCTGGTGGTAACCTGCTGAGTCATAAAGTGCCAGTGACTTACTGTGCCTGTCACCATCACAGCCATCTGGGACCCTCATTTCCACACGTGGCAACTTTCCAAAGCCATACTCACAAAGCAGTCACTCAGCTATTTGGGCTAAGTATAACATCGATATCACAAACAATCTTACACCATGCTTTATTTTCTAAGACAACCGTGATTTTTGTAATCAGGTAAAACAAGTAGCTTGAAAAACTATGATGAAACCATAATTATATTCTTTAAAAAAATATAGTCTATTGATTTTTCACAAAGAGGAAGGGAGAGGGATAGAAAGTTAGAAACATCGATGAGAAAGAAACATTGATCAGCTGCCTCTTGCGCATTCCCTACTGGGGATGTGCCCACAGCCAAGGTATATGCCCTTGACCAGAATTGATCCTGGGACCTTTCAGTCCACAGGCCGATGCTCTATCCAGAGCCAAACCAGTTTTGGCCCATAATTATATTCTTAATAAACAACAAAACAATTATATTTTTTCATTTTCTTACCTTTGCCATTGGTAGTTGATTTTCCATCTTTCTGTGTGGTACAACATTAAAGAGAAAAAACATTTATTGGTAACTGTACTTGAAAAGAGTTTGCCTTCTAAACAAATACAGATTTGTTTTCACCCCTTTATCTTCTAATTCTCTCATGGAAATTGTTTCAGGAACAATACATCTTACCAACTTTCTCAGATACCTGCCACAGGAATTCCAAATCTAACTATTTTGAGATTGAGTTTGGTATACAGCAATGTACACATTTGTTCCTCTTCCAGTACTCCATATTCTGTTTAAAGCATGGAGTCCATTCAGTGGTCGCTTCTAAAAGTGTAGTCACTCAGTTTGTTTCAGGGAAAGACAATCCAGTCCACTCTAATCTAATGCTGAATGGGCACATTGCTTAGAATCAAAACAAAATTCCTCATGTTATTCTAAAAACATTTTACTATCTCTTTCTGGTCTGCTAGACAGTGCGTTCTCAAGTGCTTGTCTCATCTTTGTATCCCATGTGAGCCCATTTTCTCCTTCTCCCTTGCCTCTGGCTTAGCACAGAACTTCGCCAACAGCAGATGCTCAGTGAATATTAGCTATGACTATAATTGCTAAATGTTTGATTTGGTTAGTTTCTCCTAAATTATAGAATGAGTTTACACAAAGGTAACAACAGTTTCAAGGAGAAGGACCGGATTTCAGGAACAGAATCTAATATTCCTCAAGAGTATCTTGCTGATAGTGAAAGAGATAGTTCATAGAAGTGAAAGTCAGATAAATTAATGATCACCATACAAAAGTGCGGGGCATTGTTTTTTACCTTTTGTTCAGTACTATTATCGTGTGCATTCCATTGAAACATAGCTAGATTTGATGAATTTCTGGTAACATTCCTGGATGTAGTAGGAGATTGATGACCCCCTGTTGTCTGTTCTAAAATTAAATGAAAGAAAAAACAAACAAACCACTAGTTTAAAAGAAAACCTCAATAATTTACTGAAGTATGATTGAAATATAAAAAACTGCACTTATTTAAATTAAATGGTTTTATCAGTTTTAAAATGTCTACAGCTGCGAAACCATCACTGAAATAAAAATAACATTCCCAATACCCTCACAAAATTTCACCGACATTTATAATCCATCCGTCTTGCTCTTACTACCCCTGAACACTACCGCTCTGTTCCTCTCACACAATATTATTTTACTTTTCTAGAATTTTATGTGAATGGAATCCTAGAATATGTACTCTTTTTTTGGGGGGGGGGGGGAGCTGGCTTCTTTCACTTAACACAATGTCACATGTATTGAAATTTGCTTCTTTTTTTGTGTGTTTAACTTTTAAGAAATGCCAAAGCACTTTTACCATTTTACATGCCATTTACCCGTGCAGCAACATTTTCTCTCTCATTGATGTTCTTACTTCTCTCCCCCTCTCCCTCTCTCCCTTTCTCTCTGAAATCAATAATAATATATGCCACTCTTCTTAGGGTGGAGCCTAGATAGATCAACCCTACTCTGTTCCTGACTGGTACCACTGTACTTTCTAGATTCATCTTCTCATGGAAAATGCCTCTCAACTAGACTTATATTTATAGGTTTGATTCCCCGACAGTTGTCCCAGCTAGACTGGCAGCCTGGTGAGGCTGAAAACAAGATTTTCCATCTAGCATCCTTTCATTCAATACCACTGAGTTTGTTTTTTATAAATATCAGGAAGACCAGCCTGGGCTACATTAAACCCTTGAGTTTGAGAAGATCACCGTGGGTGAGATCGTTGCTTCAGACATTGATAATTTAGCTTCAGGGTCTACATTTTAGTATATAAATGTGGGGCTGGTGGAGTCATCATTGTGTGTGTTGTAGAACCCTTTGGTATTTCATACAAAAGTCTGTGGAATTCAAAAGTAGGATCTTCCCTAGCTAGTTTTGCTCAGTGGATAGAACATCTACCTGTGGACTGAAGGGTCCCAGGTTCAATTCCGGTCAAGGGTACATGCCAGGGTTTTGGGCTCGATCCCCAGGAGGGAGTGTGCAGGATTCTCTCTCATCATTGAATTCTCTCTCTCTCTCTCTCTCTCTCTCTCTCTCTCTCTCTCTCTCTCTCTCTTCCTTCCTCTCTGAAATCAATTAAAATATATTTTAAAATATAAAAGTGGGGTCCATGGAGCTTCAAGATATATGACTTTGACCTCAGTGGTTCTGAGTGACACTCAGCTGTCCCCCAAGGCAGCCCTCTCTCTTCCCAGGTTTCCGAATCTTGATGAGACTCATCAGATCACAGGCTCAGGGGGGACAGGTTTTGGGCTTCATTCTTCAGACGCTAACTGATAAGAACACAGGGTAGTAACTGTTCCAAGTTACTTTCCCCGGAATATATAGTGGGAGGAGGTCAATGTTCCATTGCGAACAGTCCTGTACTGTTGATGGAGGAACGTTTGGAGCAGTGGTCGCCAACCGCTGGTCCGTGAGGTCGAAAAGGCTGGGACCACGGACTGGGAGGATGCTGATGCTGCCTCTGGGTTCGGTGAGCTCTAACAGACATAGGACAGGGTATCGGAGGAGACATAATAACTTCACGGTGGCTTTGCAGTTCAGGTACTTGATTTTTGACTCACTTCAGGGTTTGCTGAAATCATTTTGAGTGTTATAAAATTAGGTTGCAATGTGTTAGGTTTCATGTACTATTTGTTTGATAGTGCTGAACCTCACTGAATTTTCCTAAAATGATGCTATCATGTTAACTTTGAAACACTAAATCAGTAGCTAGAGATCAAATTCTGGTAAGAATCCCTCTAAATCTCTAAACTGGTCATTGGACAACAGACAGCAGAGGATTTATCTGCATTTAAGCAAAAGGGGCCAACTACACCAGTCTTTTCCCCAATTACTATTTAGTATTTCTTATCTCACTAATCAATTACCATAGCCTCTATTTGGTTTTTGTTCGCCAACAGTGTAAATTGTCTTTATGTCATCAGAAGTCTTCTTTTTCTTCGTTGGAGTATAAGCTTAAAGAAATATAAGAAAACACTTATTTTTAATAAGGGTGATGACAGAATTACCCAAAATAGACCACCTTTTCCTGACCTGAGGGGTTATGTCTTATACTAATGGCTGGTGGGCCAGTTGGGAGGCAGGAGGAGCTGGAGAGATGTGTAACGGCAGACAGACAGCCCTCTTGAAAGAGTATCTCTTCCCATCAAACCAGGGACAGAGCCCGTGGACCCAGACAATAGGGTGGCGACGACTTGAGGGGTGGGTACGGGGCTGGGTAGGAGCAGGTAAATGAGAGACATCTATAATAATTTCAACAAAAACATATATATGACTATTATTTAGCCATAAAGAATGAAATCTTGCTACTTGCAACCACATGGATGGGCATTAAGGGTATTACGCTACATAAGATAAGACAGACAGCCCTAACCGGTTTGGCTCAGTGGATAGAGCATCAGCCTGCGGACTCAAGGGTCCCAGGTCTGATTCCAGTCAAGGGCATGTACCTTGGTTTCGAGCACATCCTCAATAGGGGGTGTGCAGGAGGCAGCTGATCGATGTTTCTCTCTCATCAACATTTCTAACTCTCTATCCCTCTCCTTTCCTCTCTGTAAAAATTCAAGAATAATAATAATAAAAAGACAGACAGAAGACAGAAAAGGGGAAATATCAGATCATCTCTCTTCTGTGTGCAATCTAAAAGTAGGTGAATAAACCAAGTTCATAGATACAGAGAGCAGCCCGGTGGTTGCCAGGGGCAGGGATGGAGGAGGGAGGTATGCATAGTTTAGTATTTTTTAAGTTTAAATTAAGAAATGAAAATAAATGAGGACCAGTGTTTCCTCCTGGCAGAGAGGAGAAGCCACCTCAGCTCAGTGTGCAGCGCAGTTTCCTCACTGGGCAGTGCACCCGCAGCCCATAGTGGTGACTGAAGGCCTGAGGCATGCCCACACTTGGCACAGGCAGCCACATGGCACTGAGCCCTTGTCCTTGGCCTCTCGGTGCCCCTGGGGCCGTGTGCTTTATGGGGGGTGCGGCGCAACATGATTAAGGAACTGTGCCTCCATTTCATCTGAGAAATCTGTCCTGTCCTGTCGCCTCCATAGCATACGTTCATATCTAACCTAATTCTTCACAGAAGGGGGGTTTGGGGTGAGAAGGGTCTAAATGCCCACTTGAAACCCCTGTTCCTGTTCACAGTTGACGAGAAAGGAATGTGTGTAGTTACTGATTTCTGAAGTGGGGCATGGCTGTCCTTATCCCAATAAACTGAACCTATCGAATTAGCTTATTCAGCAAACATACATGCAGTCTATACTTACACACATGCATATATTGCTAGGTGCCCAAGGAGCCCCCAGGGTGCAGTGTGAGGGCTGGTGAAGGTGGCTGGGAGTCTGTCATCTGTGTGTCAAGAATGGCACAAAGCAGCCCTGGCTCCTGTGAGTATCATCCAGTGCATCAAAAGGTGGTGGGTTGGATTTCTGGTCAGGGTGCATGCCCAGATTGTGGGTTCGATTCCCAGTCAGGCATTGTTTTTTTTTTAACTGTCTTAAATTTTTATTTATTTATTTTATCTTTATTGTTCAGTTTATTAATTACATTGTTCCTCCTTTTTTATCCCCCTATAGCTCCCCTCCACATTGCACCCATCCCACCCACCGCCCTCACCTCCCCCCTGCACTGTCCTCTCCCATTGTTGCAAGATTTTTGTCCAGTCTCTTGCTGCACTTCCCACACCCCTTTTCTCTCCAAGAATTCAGTCCATTCCCTCTCTATGTCCGTGATTCTGTTATATTCACCAGTTTATCGTGTTCATCAGATTATTAATTCACTTGGTTTTTAGATTCATTTGTTGATAGATGTGTATTTGTTGTTCATAATTTATATTTTTACCTTTTTCTTCCTCCTCTTCTTAAAGAATATCTTTCAGCATTTCATATAATATTGGTTTGGTGGTGGTGAACTCCTTTTAGCTTTTTCTTATCTGTGAAACACTTTATCTGATCTTCAATTCTGAATGATAGCTTTGCTGGATAGAGTAATCTTGGTTGTAGATTCTTGCTATTCATCACTTTGAATATTTCTTGCCACTCCCGTCTGACCTGCATTGTTTCTGTTGAGAAATCCGCTGACAATCGTATGGGTGCTCCCTTATAGGTAACTAACTGTTTTTTTTTTCTTGCTGCTTTTAATATTCTCTCTTTATCTCTTGCTCTTGGCATTTTAATTATGATGTGTCTTGGTGTGGTCCTCTTTAGATTCCTATATCTTGGGGTTCTGTGTACTTCTTGGGCTTTTAAGTCAGTTTCTTTCACCAGGTGGGGGAAGTTTTCAGTCACTATTTCTTCAAGTAGGTTTTAATTACCTTGCTCTCTCTCTTTTTCTGGCACCCCCATAATTCAGATGTTGGCATGCTTGAGGTTGTCCCAGAGGCCCCTTACACTATCTTCAATTATTTGGATTCTTTTTGTTTCTTGCTTTTCCAGCCAAGTGGATTTTGCTTCTTTGTATTTCAAATCTTTGACTTTGTTCTTGTGGCCCTCTGGACTGCTTTTAAGACTTTGTGTAATATTTTTTATTTCAGTCAGTGTATGCTTGATTTCTAGTTGGTCCTTTTTCATATCCTTGAGGGTCTTCATATCCTCATAGATCTTGTTCATTTCCTTGTAGTTCTCATTAAGTTCATCAGCCTTTTCTAGGAGCCTCTCAAAAAACCTTATTACTGTGGTTTTGAACTCTATGTCCAGTCATCTTTTCTCCTCCATTTCTTTCACATCTGATTTCTTTCCATTTCTCTGCATTGTGGCTGTTTTCCTGAGCTGGTCAATTAGCTTTGTGTGGTAGATGTCCTCTAAGGGACAGTGGCTCAGCCTCCCCAGTTACCTGAGGTGGACACTCTTACTGCAATCCTTTATGGGTTGTACAGTATTGTTGAAGTTAAGCCCAGCTTGTTGTTGTTAGCCCTATGAGGGTTTGACTTCCAGGCCAATTGGTTGCGAAGGGAAACTGTGTTCAGGTTGGATAGGTGAAGTCTCTGAGCTGAGCAGGCAGGGTCAGCATCAGCTATGCCCTATGCGGTGCACAGGTCTCTGTGTTGGGTGGTAATGGCTGCATGCTCCTCCAAGAGAAAGCTGCCACTGGTCTCCACCCATTGCCAGACAACTCTGCCTCTCTCCAAATGAGTCTGCACACCCAAAGTTTTGCCCAGGGTTGTAAAACAAAGCAGTCCAGTGGTCTCCCGAACCAGGGAGCAAGTCGCGCGTCTGTGCTGTCATGCACTTTACACGCAAACTGTTGTTCCAAGCTACGTGCACTGTCCTCAAACTCGGAGTCCTCTGCCGCGCCTGGCTTTTAGGGTGCGTTCCCCAGACCTCAGTCCTCAGACCTCAGCTGGCACTGGGGAATCTGTGCAGTGGGACATCTCCGCCCTCCCTGTTGAAGAAATACAGCCAGGATTGCTGCTGCCAGCCCTACAGCCCGCGCGTATGGGCATATCTTCAAGGCTGCGCTCTGTCACTCTTCTGAGTCTCAGTGTCCCACCTTTACTTTTATTTGTGGAATTTTCACTCAGCCAGCTTTCTGGTGATTCTGGATGATGTTTGTTTTGTTGTTATGTTGTAGTTTTGGAATTGTTGTGCAGGGCAGCACAATAGGTGTTTACCTATGCCGCCATCTTGGTTCCTCCCTCCAGTCAGGCATTGTACCAGAGACACCCAATTGATGTTTCTTTTACACATCGATGTTTATCTTTACCTCCCTCCCTCCCTTCCTCCCTCCCTCCCTCTCTTCCTCCCTCTCTCCCTCCCTCCCTCCCTCCCTCCCTCCCTCTTTCTAGGATCAATTAAAAAATAAAATAACGGGGCGGCTCGAATGCATTGGAAAGGAAAAGAATGGCACAGGGTACTGGGGGGGGGGGGGTGCACGCGCGCAAGGAGAGGCAGGCTGCAGCTGGTCTGTGCATGAGGCTTTCTGGAGCAGGGGTGCACAGCTGGTCTGGAGAGAGGGTCGGGGAGCATGCAGTGCAGGCTGAGGGGCTGGGAAGGGGAGGCCTGGACATATGGAAGGTGATGTGTGTTTTAGGAACAGCTAGTCCTCTCATATGATTGGACAATGAACTGGACTGAGGGCTTCCTGTGTGTTTTAGGATCGGCCAGCCCTCTCATGTGATTGGACAATGAACTGGACTGAGGGCTTCCTGTGTGTTTTAGGATCGGCCAGCCCTCTCATGTGATTGGACAATGAACTGGATTGAGGGCTTCCTGTGGGCTAGAACCTTTAAGCACTTCATCCGAGTTGTTTCGGAGTATGCACTTTGTTTCCAAATGACGGCACTGTGGCTTAGGACAGTGGTCGGCAAACTGTGGCTCGCGAGCCACATGAGGCTCTTTGGCCCCTTGAGGGTGGCTCTTCCACAAAATACCACGGCCTGGGCGAGTCTATTTTGAAGAAGTGGCATTAGAAGAAGTTTAAGTTTAAAACTTGTGGCTCTCCAAAGAAATTTCAATCATTGTCCTGTTGATATTTGGCTCTGTGGACTAAGGAGTTTGCCGACCACTGGCTTAGGGAAGTTAGGTGTCCAAGCATTCACACGGTAAGGGCGTGGGAACGCAGGGCTTGGCCTCGAGCCTTTGGCTCAGGAGCCTGTCCGCGTTAATGATTAGATCGCAGCTGCCTTCCTCACGGAGATACATGACATGCAGGAAAACAGAGGACGGTGATCAGTGAGATGAACGGTTGCCTGGGAAGGCCAGAGCTCCATGTGAGAGGTCCTGGGCTCCCTGAGTGGTGGTGGGGCCAGGAAAAGACACAATCAGGAGGGTTTAAAGCATCGTAGGGTCGCCGTTTAAGTGGGTTTGAGGTGGAGACCAGTTAGGGACTTGCTGGCGTGACACAGGTAGGCAGGCTGTCACCTGGACACAGGACTGGCGGGGAGGGGGGGAGGCAGGGGGCAGAGGCTGGCTGGATGGGTGCTGTGATGATGGCTGCATGGGGGGGGTGGCCATGTGTTCCCCGAAACTACAGAGTCACAGATCCTTAAAGCGAGTCTGCATCTTTGTGTTCTGGCCATGAAACATTAATAAATATTATGAATTAAATTGATGTGATAAGTTTCTAGTAGCTTTATAATGTTCTATATGAAAGGAATCTGATAGAGATGGGGCATGGCCAAGTTGTGGCCTGCTGTTCCTTCTTTAAACTTCCTTCATGTCCTTCTTTCTCCCCTTCCGACTTCCTCGCTACCCTTCCCTCTCTAACTCCCAGTCCTCCTCCTTCCCTTGCTTTGTCCCTGGTACTGAATGCTGCTCCTTCTGGCAGGCACCACGACAGAAAACCCGGCTGGCATACCATGGCCTTTATCTTTCCCGCCCCTGTCTCAGGTGTTAGTAGGAAAGGAGACATGACTTTACGTAGAGAAATCGGTTAGGATTGCAGCGTAGGCAACCCCGTCTCCTGAGCCAGGTGTAAGGCTATTTGGTGTGTGTTTTACATCTATGTCTACTCTTCCCCTTGAATGGAATGGGGAACGTCTAGAGCCATGCCCGGTGCTAAGCCAGTGGAGCAAACGCAGTTTTACAGAAGCATTTCTTCCTAAGCACACCTCAACGTGCTCCCTACAGACCCTCCTCTGGGTCAGCTCTTACATTCAGGGCCCTCCTGTGCTCGGTAATCCGTCACATTTTTCCCCAGGTCCTCTCTTCTGATGCCATTGTGTTGCATTTTCTGGAAATGATAAGCCATTTTCTTCTCTATAAGAGCTTGTTTCTAAAACATTAAAGAAAAGGCATCGGTTAGCATCACCTTGCAACCTAGAAATGCAGAACACACACTTACCGTGTGGTAGCACCTGGGGCAAGAGCGTCATTGCTGGCGGGCAGGCGGGAAGGTCGCTCAGAGTGTTGTGCCATCCAGGAGGGAGCCAGGGGTGTCTTCCCCCTTGTTCTCAGATGCCATGGACACGCACATGGACAGGCGGGCGCAGTTCAGTCCCTGCACGTGTTCAGGGACCTGGTCCCTGGTCAGGTCAGAGGGGCTCTGACTGCCTAGCGTCCTGGGAAGCCGAGGGAGTCTCTAAACCACCTTCAATGGGGGAGGGGGATGTTCTGAGGGGCTCACCCACAGTCACTCAGGCTGACCCGAGGGAAACGTGGTCGGACCCGTGGCAAGTGACTTCCTTTTGTGGATCTCCAGGCTGCCGTGACCTACAGATGCCACAAAGGGCGTAACTACACAAAGCACGAGGCCCGTTCTCCTCACCGTTCCCTGGCAGAGTGCCCAGCAGTGCCGGTGTGTGGCCAATGACCCGGGGCACAGCCAGGAATGCCCAAGGAGTCAGAGCACCACGCTCCTGGCAGCTGGCCATGCCGGCCCTTGCAGCCCCTCTGGGAACAGGTCCTAGTGGTGCACCAGTTGGGAAGCAGGATGGTGGGGACGGACGCGTAACTCGTCCCAGTCGGACACGGTCTGGCTCCATCTTATGCATTTTAAAAAGCAAGACCCACACCAACCAAACAGGTTCTAAATAAATGAGAGACCCGTTGCAGGAAGATTCCTGCAAGAATAGAGCTTCCTGCAGTCTGAGCAGGAAGCTCCCTTCTCTGTTTCCTCCCTTCCTCTTGTCTCCTCTGCCTCTCTCTCTTCCGTCTCCTCTGCCTTGCTCCCTCCCTTCTCCCCTGCCCCACTTGCTTACTTCTCCATAGCTTTGCTCCCTTCTGCAGTGCTTGGCTTCCTTCTACGCCATCTTTTGCATTGCAGATATGCAAATCAACTGCCAAGTAATTTGCATACTCGCTCTGATTGGCTTGTGAGTGTGGCTTGTGGGTATAGCAAAGGTATGGTCAATTTGCATATTACTCTTTTATTAGATAGGATCATCTCCATCCCAGGGGAAAAAAAAGCTAATAGTGCCTATAAGAAAAAGATTCAGCCCCCAAAAGTGAAGTCCATGGTATGGGGCATCTGATCAAAGGGAGCTAAGCATACAGAGAAGCAGGGGAAATGAGCATTCAGACAAGGAAATAAGTTGATCCTAGCTGCTCTCAGAGATACTAGGTGTGCGGTGTGCCTCTTTGGGAGTGTGCGCACCAGTAGTTCATAGCGTGGTGCTAGGATCACAAATCCTTTCTCTCCTTTTAAAATAAATTGAAACTCACAATTATAAAATATTACATCTGACTTAAAATTAAAAGCACTCACTCTAAAAATTAACTGGTGGGTGAAAATGGAGAACTTTCCCAATAAGTTTTGATTCTAAGAGAAAACCAGTCCGTCATTCTCTCCTGTAGAAAGTAGTGAAGTTGATGGGGTGGGCGCCCTCACATCCTGGGGTAGTGCTTTCTCTCCTGTAGTTGGAACATAGTGGCTGAAGGTGTCCACATGTTCATCACTCGGAGCTGCCTGCTGTCCCATCCGAGGGTGACCCCATTGGGGATGACGCACTACAGGGCACGTGTCCCTCAGAGCCCATGCTAGCCACCGCCTGTGCCCCGATGTGGCAGAGGGGGCCACACCTACCTTCCTGTCGCTCTCCTCCCGCTTCTGCCGCTGCTGCTCCTCTACCCGCGCTTCTCGCTTCATGTCTTCTACGATTTTCGTGAGCAGCAGCATCTCCTTGGCCTTCCATTCCTGCAGGCGCAGAGGAGCTGTCAGTGTGCGCACTGAGCCTGTCTTTTGTCCGCCACCACCAGGCACAGGAGGCCAAGTGAGGGCCCCGGACCAGGCCCGGGTAGTGAGCGTGTGCCTGGCCCCGAGAGGGAAGGCAGGCGGGGAGTGCTGGCATTTCCCCCAAAGCTCCCTCCTCACTGAGGGCACCAGGCCAGTTCAGTGGTGCCCAGTTGCCTGGCCAGTTGAGCGTTGATCTAGGGACCAGAAGGTCAGGATGGGATTTCTGATCAGGGCACATGCCCGGGTTGTGGGCTCCATCCCCATTTGTGGGAAATGCAAGAGGCAGCTGATCAGTGATTTCTTCTCATCATTGATGTTTCTACCTCTCCCTCTCCTTTCCTCTCTGACATCAACAAAACTATATTTAAAAAACATCTGTAAAACTTAAATACAAACACACACACGCACACACACACACACACACTCTAGAGGCTCAGTGCATGAAATTCATGCACAGGTGGGGGAGTGTCCCTCAGCCCAGTCTGCACCCTCTCCAATCTAGGATCCCTCGAGGGATGTCCAACTGCCCATATAGGCCCAAGCCCGATCTCTGCCCCTAACTGTTTCTGCCTGCCAGCCTGATCACTACCTAACCACTTCTGCCAGCCTGATTGATGCCTAACTGCTCCCCTGCCACCTGTTTGCCCCTAACTGCTATCCCCTGCAGGCCTAGTGCCTCCCAACTGTCCTCTCCTGCTGGCCATCTTGTGCTGGCCATCTGGTGTCCGCATGGGGACAGGATCTTTGACCACATTGGGGCAGCCATCTTGTGTGTTAGAGTGATGGTCAATCTGCATATTGCTCTTTTATTAGATAGGACAGAGGCCTGGTTCAGAACCTGAAGGGTGTCCCAGATCAGGGTGGAGGTTCCCTTGGGGCGTGGGGCGGCCTGGGCGAGGGGCCTATGGTGGTTTGCAGGCCGGCCACGGCCCCCCCCCCCCCAATGACCCAAGTGGAGGCCCTGGTATCTGGGATTTATGTATCTTCTACAATTGAAACTTTGTAGCCTGGAGAGGAGGCCTAGGCCGGCCAGCACTGCAGAAGCTTGGCTTCCTCCAGAACCAGGGGCAACCCTAGCCTCCTGCCTCTCTCTAGCTCCGTGGCTGCCAACATTTCTGTTAGGATTCAATAATTGAAACTTTGTAGCCTGGTGTGGAGGCCTGAGTGGCAAGGGCAGACGGAAATCTTGGCTTCCTACATTGCCGGGGAAACCCAAGCCCCCCTCCTGCTCTCCGTGGCTGCAACCATCTTGGTTGGGTTTATTTGCATATTCACTCCTGATTGGATGTTGGGTGTGGCTTGTGGGTGTAGTGTAGGTATGGTCAATTTGCATATTACTCTTTTATTAGATAGGATAACAGCCAATGGTGTCTACTAGTATAATGTTCACAGTCATGGCTCTCGGGTGCACACGGCCGTGGAGTCTGCAACGTGAGCTCCCAATGGGTGCAGCCGTTGCCTGGGGAGCCAGGAGAGCATGATGAGGGCACGTGACTCAGGCCTGGCATGGCCACAGGAAGCCTGACAGCGAAGTCACCGTGAGGGAAACCCGCCCACCCAGCTTTCCGCTTGCCGTTGCCCCGTCTCACCTCCTCGATCTTCCTGCGAAGCCACAGTTTCCTGCGCTCTTGGTTGCAGTGCCGCCGCTCTTCCCGGTCCATCCAGAGCCGGCGCTGCTCCTCCGCCCGGCGCTCCCGGTACTCCAGCTCCCGGTTGATCATGTCCAGGTACCTGCAGCGCAGGGGTTGTGAGTGGTCCCCTTGTTGTCCCCCCCTCCTCGAGCATCAGCTGCCCGACTGCCTCTACCCTTGCCTTCACTCCTAGGTCCCCAGCCACAGGAGTGGTACAGGGTCCTGACCCGCCTGTCCTTGGCTGCAGGCTGCTCTCCCTGGTTTGGTGTTTGGGGTGACACTGACTCCCCACCCTGCGCCTCTGCTGCGGCCAGGACGGCAGTCACGTCGGGGGTGGGGGCAGCCTGGGGAAGTCAGGCCCCCCGTGTTATCCCTGAATCAGTGGCTTTAAGGATCTGGGTTCTCACAGAGGCTAAAACAACTCAGAACCTGATTTCAAACACAGAAAGAAAAAGATCAGTGTTTCCTGAGAACAGGTGTGTCCCGGGTCCCAGAGACTGACACAGCCTTGAACCCGGGAGTCTGATCTCAGGCAGGTCACATGCTTACACAACCACCGCACGATAAACCAGGGACATACGTCAGGCTGTGCCGCCCAGATCCTCACCTTCAGGGAGCAGGAGGAGGAGGAGAGCGGAACCCCAAAACCGTAAAACCCTTCCCCTCCTCAGATATGGGCCTGGCCGAAGAACGGGGATGGTGGAACCCAGGAGGTGGGATCTGAGGATCATACCCCTTCTCTCTGAGGGAAGGCGCCTCAATTAGCATCAAAGACAGCTGCATCCGCCTCCGTTTCTGACTCGGCACTGACTCCTCAGATCCGTGCCGGCCCTTAACCATGAGCCATAAAAAGCTGCTGCTGGCAGCATACGCTGAGGTCTTTCCCTGCAGCCGCAGCAAGGACTCTGCGCCCCATCTGCCTCCTGCCACCAGTGCGGTGACCTCGTGGGCGCAGAGCCCTGTCGTTCCTGTGGCATTGCTCTCCCTTCGCTGGGCATCCCCGTGCCCCATTTCTGTGCCTCTTGGTCTCCCGCCCGCTCGAGACTGAGGGCAGCAGTGGAGTTACAGCATGTCTCCTGTGTTACTAAGTGCCCAGCTCCAATCTTTCCAACATTCCCCCAGCTCATTGGGTGCACGGTACACACACACTGGGCACTCCCTGGCCCCCACCTGTGCCGGATCAGTCGCGCCTGGTCCTTAAACGATGGGATGTGGTCCATTAGCGACCAGTTTTGGAACTGGCTGACCTCAGGATGTGCAGGCAGCTGGTGGCCATCTGGCAGTCTGCTTACTGGCCGTGTCAGCATTCTCTGTTAAAATGAGAGTGTGCGTCACACATACATGCTGACCTCTGTGTGTGCACCATGCTTTCTAAAATTTACCCGAAAGAAAACGCCCCACGGATATGCCTTTTTCTGCTTAGTGTTCAGTAAAAGCCCTGTGCTTTCTAAAGACCTGATTCTGTTGAACTCCATCTAAGTCTATTCTGCATCCATTACTGACGTGGGAAATGGAACCAAAGGAAACATTTCACTCTGAAAAGGAAGGATAAATGCTGTCCATCCCCAGCCACCCCGGTGCCTGGGGAGTGGGCTCGGGGCCTCCTGTCAGGGCCAGTGGGGTGTTTGCCTCCCTTCTAGGCTTGATTTCCATGGGTGAGGCCTGCTGCTCCCACTGTCACCAAAGGAAGAGAAGAGGCTTGCTGTCAAGTAAAAGGGCATCCAGGAGATCTATGCTGAGCCCCGCCAGGACACTGTTTACCACATGGGGCTTGGAGGGGGGCTCTCCCTGCTCTGCCCACCAAAGCCCAGGACCCTGGCCCTGCCCCTTACCTCCTCAGCCAGGCTGCTGGCGGCCGTCTTGAAACAGGCGTCCTTGGCTTTCTTGGAGTAGAAGTTGAGGTACAGCTCCATAGGTGGGCACCTCCCCTCCTAGTCCCTGGTCCTGACGGAATCCGAAATGGCTAGGGCCCCCGGTTGCCAAGACCCCACTGTTGCAGAGTTCCAAGGCGGAATGTGGGGGCCCCTGAAGGCGGGGCCCTCAGCGACTGGCCCCTCTGAGGCCTTCGCGCCCAGAGTTGGGGAAATCAGTCCTAGGCCTGGTCTGAGAGGCTCACGGTGGAAATACCATTTCTTTCTGAAACCAGCACCAGGCAGATGAAATGTAATTGCTTTGGCCTCCACTTTCCCACATGGGCCCGGTGTCTGCCTTTTCCCTTCCCGGTGGTTACATCTTCACCAGTTTCTGTCCTCAGTGACTTGCAGTTTACATCCAGGAGATTGCGAACATCTGCTGGATTTGCCCCCGCTCACCCCCCGGCATTTGCATCTCGTGAATAATAATGGAAATCGAACACCAGTGAATAAAAATAGGACTGATCTGATTTTGCTCTTTCAACCTCTTATTCTTTTTTTAAAAATATATTTTATTGATTTTTTTTTTGTATAGAGAGGAAGAGAGAGGGATAGAAAGTCAGAAACATCAATGAGAAACATCAATCAGCTGCCTAATGCACACCCCCCCCCCTTACTGGGGATGCACCCACAGCCAAGGTACATGCCCTTGACCAGAATCGAACCTGGGACCCCCCAGTCCACAGTCTAACGCTCCATCCACTGAGCCAAACCGGTTTCAGCACAGCCTCTTATTCTTGAACTCTGCCATACTCATTTACAAATTGTAGTCATTCCTTTTAGAGTCCATGGAAGTTTGCATTGAAACAAGTGGACTCTCTGTCCGGGATCTCCTGCCGTCCTGCCTTTCCATCCTCTAGTTGTCTCCTTCCTGCAAAGGCTGGGACGATGCCCCGGAGGAGTGCTGGGAGCGGGAACCCTTCCCCTGATTGCAGGGCGTGGGGTCTGGCCTCCTTTATCAGGAAGAGCCAGGCTGTGAATGCTCCTGAGATCCCTCATGTCCGAGGGAGGGAGGGCCTCTCACTGGTTAGCAGCTTTCTTGGGGTGTAGTAGGCACCCATGACCTGCACAGAGGTAATGTGTACAATTCGATGAGACTGGACACCGGCAAACACCCGTGATCACCACAATCAAGGACTATAGAATGAACATCTCTGAGACGTCTCATGTTTCTTTTTATTTTTAACTTTGCAGGAAGAACACAGTGTAAGAGCCGGTGGTTTACCACATTCTGAGTGAACAACGCTGTGTTGGTGGGCTACATTTCCTTGGCTGGGGCCTTCCTACCCCGACCGTAACCAAAGGAACGAAGAGCCACACAGCCAGGGCTGAAGGGCTCTCCCTGCAGACAGCCCAGAGGGCCTAGGCTCCCCCACCAGCCAGTGGCAGCTGACGCTGAGCCCCGTGAGAGCGCCTCAAATGCCCGGTGACCAGTGGGGCCTGTGGGGGGCTCTCTCTGCCCTGCCCATGACCAGGACCCTGGGCCTGCCCCTCACCTCCTCAGTCAGGCTGCTGGCAGCCGTCCTGATGGAGGCAGTCTTGGCCGCCTTGGAGGAGGAGCTGAGGTACAGCTCTGTAGCTCTTCACCTTCCTGTCTCCTGTTCCGATGGGACCAGGAGTGGCCAGGACCCCATCTCTGAGAGTCACCGCTGCAGAGTTCCAAGTCAGAAGAGGGAGGCCCCAACGAGCAGAACCTCAGGAGCCGGCCCCTCTAGCATGAGGCCTGAGCGCCCGGAGTTGGGGAAATCAGTCAGTTCTGGGGTCTGGTCTAGAGTCCCTCCATGGAAATATCATTTCTGTCTGAAACCAACACCAAACCAACAGTCGAACCAAACTCCAAATCACGACACATATGGCTTTGCTGGTTCAGAGCTGGCTAATTCCTTCTGGTCTCTGAGTCCAGAAAAAAGAAAGAAAACCCAGGGGTGATTGTACCTCCCATTCCACACCCAGAGGCCTGGCTTTCCCAGTGCTTCACAGACATGACCACACCGATGACCCCCCCCCCGACTTCCCCCGCCCCCTTCTTGGGGATCTTACATAACACCCATTGGCTTCCTAGTGAGGCTGCTGTCTCCTCCCATCCTCCTCCCTGGAGTATCCCTCTTTTCCTTCTAGCTCTCCTCCCTCTTCTGCCCCCTCCCCTCTCGGCCTCCTTTGCTTTCTCCTCTGGACCATTTGGCCTGGCTTTATGCAGGGCCTGACTCCCCTGGGCAGGCATGGATCTGGACCTGGAATTCAGCAGGGACTGAAATACACCCTTTCTCCCGGGACCTGTATAGGCTGAGGACATGGAGAGCAGTGGCTGTGCCTGGTTCAGGAATTTGCATTTGGCCTCTTAGGTTCCTTAGCCTGTTGTTCCCTGTGATTCCGGGGCCATTTAGTGATGATGCTACCATTTAGCGCGAACACACTAAAGCCAGACACTGGGCGAAGTGCCACAGTGAGTCTTGCTCGTAGCCTTGCAGATAATTACTGAATTTTCCGGCTTATAAGATGACTGGAACTGATGATGATAGGAGGAAGATAACAAACAATAGAGAGAGAGAGAACAAGTGCCAGGCAAGTCCCTGGCAAGTTAGCAATGCCCATCATAACCACAAACTATGGTATTTTTACACCCGGCATATAAGATGACCCCCAACTTTTGAGAAGATTTTCTTGGGTTAAAAGTCATTTTATATGCTGGAAAATACGGTATCTTTTCTAGTCAGTATCAGAGAGGAATTGCAGTCACTATTGCCTGGAGCCCCCAGCAGAGGGTCCTCAGGTGTGCCTGCTTTGGGTGATGCTCACACACGTAGACGCCTCAGTTGGAATCTGACCTCGGGATGGCATCCGCCCTCGCTCCCCACACTCTCCGCCTCAACAGGAGGTTGGATAGGGGATGCTGGCACCATGCTGGCACCCCACCATCAGATCCAGGAAGGAGCAGAGAGGACCCTGAGTGTTTCAGAGACCCCGGCCTGTGGGCCAATCTCACACCCCAGCCCCCAGAACTACTGACAATGACGTGGGGAGTGCGGGGAGTGCTGTGGAGATGGATGAGAGAGGACCAGTTGATTCCAGTGATGAAATCAGTAGGACTGAGGTCACATGCCTGTGGGGAGTGGGGCAGGGGTGTGTTAAATGTGTTAAGCCACTAAGATTGGGGTCCTGTGTTCCAGCAGCAAGGAGAAATGAGATCGATCTGTCTATCATCTATCTATCTATCTATCTATCTATCTATCTATCTATCTATCAATCATCTATCTATCTCTATCATACCTATATCTATCTATCTATCTATCTATCTATCTATCTATCTATCTATCTATCTATCATCTATCTATCTATCTCTATCATATCTATATCTATCTATCTATCTATCTATCTATCTATCTATCTATCTATCATCTATCTATCGATCTCTATCATATCTATATCTATCTATCTATCTATCTATCTATCTATCATCTATCTATCTATCTCTATCATATCTATATCTATCTATCTATCTATCTATCTATCATCTATCTATATCTATCTATCATCTATCTATCTCTATCATATCTATATCTATCTATCTATCTATCTATCTATCTATCATCTATCTATCGATCTCTATCATATCTATATCTATCTATCTATCTATCTATCTATCATCTTTCTATCTATCTCTATCATATCTATATCTATCTATCTATCTATCTATCTATCATCTATCTATATCTATCTATCATCTATCTATCTCTATCATATCTATCTATCTATCTATATCTATCTATCTATCTATCTATCTATCTATCTATCTATCTACCTATCTATCAATCATCTGTCTATCTAGATAGATAGATATAGACATAAAACCTCCGATTTCTCGTGGATCGGCCAGGCGCTGTTCCCGTGTCTCAAGGGAGGGGTAGCAGCCAGGAAGATGCCTCTGGGCAGGTGAGATGTGGTGGATTCTGGGTTATGTCCGGTTAGAGTCCATGGATGTCCTGATTAGTGGGATATAAGGTGTGTAAAAGACATAAAGGCGCCGCCAGCATGGCTCCATGGTTGAGCATTGACCTATGAACCAGGAGATCAATGTTCCATTCCCAGTCAGGGCACAGGCCCGGGTTGCAGGCTCCATCTCCAGTGTGGGGTGTGCAGGAAGCAGGCGATCAGTGATTCTCATCATTGATGTTTCTATCTCCCTCTCCCTCCCTTCTTCTCTGAAATCAATAAAATTTTATTTATGAGAGGGGCAGGGGAGAAAGAAAACAAGAGGAGACAGAGATGAGAGAGAGAGAGAGAGAGAGAGAGAGAGAGAGAGAGAGAGAGAGTGAGAGAGAGAGAGAGAGAAAGAGGTTAAGGATGCATCAAGGTTTCTGGCCTGACTCTGATTGCAGGTCTGTCAGTGGCACAGTGGAGGGCAGAGTTTGGACATGGTGGGTTTGGCATGTGGGTTGACATCCAGCCAGGGATGCCGCACTCATGGGGGGTGACCCAAGGAAGCAGGATTCAGGCAAGAGGTCGGGGTGGCGCAGGTGGCACTCCAGAGCTGAGAGGCCCGGGTATGTCTGCAGCAGGAGCATGGCTGGCTGGCAGTACCGACTGCCTATTTTAGTCCCGGAAGCCACCACAGCCTCCGTTCTCCACCTCTTGGCTCGCCCTCCTGCCTTTTCTCTGTGCACAGAGAGGGACACCTCGCTCTTGGGGTCTTGCCCAGGGCGGCCCATTCCCTCGCTGTTCAAGCCCTGGGCCATCATGTTAGCATCTCGCTCAAAGCCTTTGTTTCTGAGCTTAAAACTCTCCTTTGTTCTAGTTCCTTCTGTGTCCTCAGCCCCATGTTTCCATCTTTTTTTTTTTAACTTTTACATGTAACTTATTACCATTTCTAACATCATGCCAGAGAACAGAGTTAGAATCGCACACCAGGTTCAGAGTGGACTGTAGAGTCTCATCCACATTCCTGACACAGATCTGGGCTTCATATCAGAAATGAAACGCAGATACGCGAATAACACCCTCGTGATTCGTAAAGAGGAAATAAACCAAGATAAAAAGGAGTGGGAGCACATTTTAATAAGCTATCATTTCGAGCTGTTAGAAAGAATGCAATAAAAAGCATTGTTTCTGATGAGCAATTCCCCTCAGTCAGGTAATTTAAAAATACGTTTAAATATAAGCCAATCTTAAGAAGTCACAATAAAATATGTCCTATCTGTTCACACTCAGAAGAAAGAAATCATGTATAACTAAATCCTGTTATAGAGCTGCAGAACTCTACTAAGGAATTAGGAATAGTTGAATAGACAATAAATGTTATTAAAAGAAAAATATGACATGGTATGTTATTTAAATGTGTTTGTATTTTTATGCTTTTTGGGGAAGAGAGATAGATGTAAATTTTATTCCTACTATATTTATTAGTGTATTCATATTTTTACAGATTAGTAAACATTATGTATATATTATATACAACTTGTATTTTTATATATCTATGTATGTATAGCTAGATAGAGAGATATAGATATAAAACCACCATCTAATACTTGAGATTCATACCTTTAACTTTTCCTCTTCTGCATCAGTTTTTTCAGACTTTGAGAAGGGGGAGGGGAATCTATTTTCACTGTTATTTAAAAATATATATTTTATTGATGTCAGGGAGGAAGGGAGAGGAAGAGAGAGACAGATACATCAATGATGAGAGGGAGACATTGATCAGCTGCCTACTGCATGCTCCTACTGGGGATTGAGCCCACACCCAGGCATGTGCCCTGATTGGGAATCAAACTCTGACCTCCTGGGTCATGGGCTGACGGCGCTCAACCACTGAACCATGCTGGCCGGGCCTGTTTGTCTTTTGATTAGCATAAGCTTTATGTAAGGCGTGACTACTTGTGGTTTTCTATGTGTTAATCTTCCTAGATTTTCACTACATCGTACCTGGGTTTTTAAAAATTAGATGCAGAAGATTCTTATTTGTTGTCTCTTCACAAATTGCTTCTTCCCTTTCTGAGTCCTAGTGACATATATTTTAGGACTTTTATTCAAGTCCTATATGTTTACTTGCCTTTCGTGCTGCATTTTCTTTTTTCCTTATTTTGGTATCTCAACTGATCCATTTAGTTCATTGAATCTGCCTTCTGCTCTATCCGGTCTATTAGTATGTGCAGTTCTCAAATTCTAGGTTTCACATGTTGTACTCACTGTTCCCAGTGCTCTGGTAAGATTCTATTTACTACTTACTATTTTCTTCATTGTTTTTTAATATATATTTTAAAATCTTTATTGTTGGAAGTATTGCCTGTGTCCATGGGATATGCAAATACACATACAAGTTCTTTCGTTGATCTCCCAGTCACCCTCCCCTCCCCTTCCCTCTGTGATCCCAGAGTCTGTTCCATGTGTCTGTGTCTCTGGATCTATTTTTTTTATCAGTTTATTTTGTTCATTAGATTCCACATATGAGTGAGATCATATGGTATTTGTCTTTTTCTCAATGGCTTATCTCACTCAGCATAATATGTTTTTCCTTCTGTTTTTATGATCATTTCAATCCTTGGCAACATCTGGCTTTGTTTCTAAGTTAATTTCCCTTATTTCTTTGTCTGTTTATATATATATATGTGTATATATATATATATATTTTTTCCTTTTTATAGTCCACCTCCCCACCCCCCATTGAATTCTATTTAAAAAATTCTGAGAAGTTGTGCACAGGAGAGTAGGTTAAAATTTCTTTCTTCTCAAGACCTTGGAGGGTCCAAGCCTTAGATGCTATCATGGTCCTCTCATTAAAAAAATAAAATTTAAATTTAAAGACAATCATAGCGTTGTTGTCTTTGGTCTGAGCATTGGCCTGCTTACATGATCTTCCATCATATATGGATGTTGGGTGAATAGTTTGGCTTAAGAAATAATATGTTTCTTTCAGCAAAATCCCCAAGGGTGACACTACTGTGTGCCAGGCTCACTCCTTCTTCTGCTGTTAACCCTCACCCCAGGCCCTGAGTCTTGAGTGGAACTGTTGGTATTGCATAGTAAATGCTTAATACATGTTTCTTGAAAGGGTGAATGAATGAACGATGGGCTTTGTTATTCCTTGACATAAGGAATTGTCCAGGAGTTGAAAGGATACTCCTCTACCAAGAATCAGAGCAAACACTAGCGTTGAAATAGGATTAAATAAAACCACATGATTAAGGCACAGGAAAATGATAAAGGGATGAAATATGTAAATGGTGAGGTCTTCTCGGGAGAGGCAGGGTCTCTGATAGTGAATAGTTACCCTACTTAAAGATAGCACAGAGCCATTGTATCGTAATGTGCAGATAATAGCAGTACTTGGGTATTGGCACTTGAAAATTTCCAATCGTGTTTCCTCCAAATAAGACTTGTGTAAACAAAAACAAGTTCTATATAGCCTGTCCGTGTCACTAGAAAAATGCAAGGAAGAAGGAAGGAAGAAGGAAAGGGGTGAGGGAGGGAAAGAGGATTAAAGGAAGGGTGGAAGAAAGAAAGGAGGGGGAAAGGAAGAATTGTGTGAATCATAATTTACAACTTGTCAAGTGTCTTCGTGGAGCTAGATTTTTTTTTAAATTTGAAATGGACTTGCAACTGCCTCAGAGTCAGAGCCCAAGACAGACATTCTAGATGAGGGGAGATTGCCCAATGGGATTCGGTACCCATGACCTTGACACGTAAGCCCACCTAGTTAGTCTTATCGAGATAACTGATGATTCTTCATTTGCTAGACCGAAACTATTAATTGCTTTTTTTTAATCAAGTAGAGAATAAAATATAACAATCTTAAGATACCAAGGGAAAGTGATAATTCTTTTATAAAAATTTTTTTATTTCTACCCAAAATAATTTTGAGTAGTAATAGAATATAACCTGCATCGATTTTCAAATAATTTTGAAAGATTCCATCTGTGTTTTCAACTAATGACAGTAGATACAATCCAAGTGGAGAAGAACAATAACATGCAACCATCCCAAACACCCCGCACATGGAATGTAAGACGCCCAGTTTTCTTGAACGCCACCAACCAACGGGAAGATCGAAAGTGTCCACAGGGCACTACATCATCCCATCGTGTGAAGAGACTCCGCTTCGTGTCCTCACTGTGCTTTGCTTCCTTGTTTAATAACAACATCCTCTGAGCCTGTCGATGCCAAACATGACTTGGAAAGTGTTCAGCTTTCGGTATTTGCGCAGAGAAATGTCCCTTTTCTTTTACAAGCAAACAGTGCTTGGGCTTTTGCTGCAGCTGCTGTGCATAATCAACATTTGGCTTGGCACGGGGAGGCCTGCCTTCACATGGCGACTGTCCATGTCACTGCCGGTTGTATGACCTTCACACACGCCACGCCTGTGTCTGTGAGCTTCGTTCTCCTTGTTCAGAAAGCAAGGAAAAACTCTTCCAGAGTAATGGGCAACAAACAGGAAGGAGATAAAGTCACTGGAAGCATTCAATTCTTTTTCTGTCTCATTGCAGATACGCAATAATAGTTAAAATGACATTTTTTAAAATTGCTCTTTGTCAACATTAAAAAGCTGGTTTACACTCTGAAATGTCTCATCATTCAAAAAAATTAAAAAAAATATTTTTATTGCTTTTAAAGAGGAAGGAAGAGAGAGAAAGAGAGACAGGGACTAGAGATTAGAGAATCATTGTTGGGCTGCCTCCTGCATGACCCACATTGGGATTGAACCCGCAACCCAGGCATGTGCCCTGACAGGGAATCAAACCTGACCTCCTGGTTCATAGGTCAACGCTGAGCCACACTGAGCCATGCTGGCCGGGCCTCATCATTTGTAACGAAAGATTTTAGGGTAGAAAAAAAAATATCTCTTCAACACAACCCTCTTTTATGTCCTCAAAAATGTTTCTCTGAATGTTTTTCCCCAAGGTCAACCCGCCCTATAAACTACTTGAACTCATCGGGATAAAACATGCCCAGACTTCAGAGGGAAGATTTTGTGTAAAGAACTCTGGTGAAGGGAGAGGGCTCCGCAGGTCGCTAGGCTGCATGTTTCCATAGGAGTCGGCCAGCGTTGCCTGTGGTAGTGACACTTTCTTGCTGAAGTCGGCAATGAAGCTACCTTGCCCCAGGCAATGGCCTGCTTTCTCTCTGGCTTAATCTTTTTTTAAAAATGTTATTTAAATTCCTTATTGTTTAAAGTATTACATGACTCTCCTTTCCTCCCATTGACTTCTCCTCGGCCACCCTCATCCCCCAGCACAAGCCCTCACCCCCCTACGGTCTGTGTCTGTTGGGTATGCTCATGTACATGCATATCAGTCTTTGGTTGATCTCTTACCCCTCACCCCCACCTCCCTCACTGTCTCTGGCTGCATCTTCCTGGCTTTTGATGCTGTTTGCTCCCTCTTCCTTCCCGAAGTGTTCCTCTCCTAGGGCTCCTCGAACTCCTCCATACAGAAATCCCCCACCCTTCTCGGTGTTTCTGAGCTAATTTATCCTTTTCTGCCTTCTGTGGGTAATTCCTTAAACCTCCTCTTCATCCTGTGTGTCTAACATTCTCCTCTGGGAGACTTTTCCTGCCTGCATAGCTTCTGGAGCTGTCAGCAGAGTTTCTGGTAGAGAGAAAGAATTTTTTAGGAAAAGATGGTTAATACTCAGGAGAAAGAGTGAGTGCCTTATATGGAGACACACACACACACACACACACACACACACACACACACACACACACGGTTGACAGAACAAATAGGGAACCAAGGGTCAGGGGAGAACAGAAGAAAGAAGAGAGAGAGAAGAATGAGACACAGGAAGGATAACACAGAAGAATGTTTGAAGAGCCTTCAAGGATAACGATGGGTAATATGGTAATACTAGAAGTCCGGTGCACAAAATTCATGCATGGGTAGGATCCGTAGGCCTGGCTGGTGATCAGAGTCCATCAAGGCCTTCCTTCATTCCATGCTGCCCCCTGGTGATAAGTGCATATTATAGCGAGCTATTGAACTCGGTTAAACTCCCAAAGGGACGATTTGCATATTAGCCTTTTATATATGCACGTGCAATGAATGTTTGTTTTGTTCTGAGTTAACTCTTCTTTCTTTCCCCAGTTGCAAAGTTGCAAGTTCAGTATTAGGCTGGCAGCTTTGCTCTGCTTAGTTTTGTGTGGGGTAACCTAGGAAAAGAGCGAGGCCCACAGGAGTGCCATTGAAAACAGTGCCACCAGCGAGATGCTGGCTGGGACACGGAAATCGGCAGACACTGAGGAAAGCCGGGCATCTTTCTCCACAGCCCTCTGCCCTCCTATTCCTTTGTTTATTTGTTATTTTTAGAATTCACATCCATTTTTATTCGAGCCTTGCCACACCTCCAATCAGTACTTGTTTTGCTTCTCATTTTAGAAATGAGGAGGTGAGGCTCTGAGAGGTGTGAGAAAGGAGGCGAGCCCCCACATGGCGGGGTCCTGGCGGAACACACGGCACACTCGGGAGCCAAGCAGCAGGCAAACATCTTTACTCTGTGCAGAAGGGTGGGCACACATGGTCTGGGAGCATGCACACACCAAGGCAGTCTGCTGGGATTTATAATCCCTGACGCACGTGACCTGTCCCCCACTCTTGATTGGAGCTCAGGCACACAGTCTTTCGCGATTGGCTAATTAAAAGGGAGGGGCTGGCCTTTGCCGGTTCAAGATGGTGGCCCCTAGGAGCTGCAAGCCCAACCTGGCAACTGTCTAAACTATTCTTGGACAGAATGGATGACTTGTTTATTCTCATAGAAGGGAGGGAGTGTGTTCACCCCGCACAGCTGGTGAGTGGCCCACTGAATTTGGAGCAAGGTCAAGGGGGGGGGGGCATTTTTAAAAAATGTGCTAATGATGAAGAGAAAGAGGAAGGGGTACCTGGTCAGATCTTCTCTGGAAATTTGATGGAAAGGAAAGGAGGCGGGTTTTTAACTCTGTGTTTGTTTTCTGCTTTTGGCTTAAGGGCTGCTCTACCTGGAGGTCTGGAACAGACTCGGTGGTTTCTCAAGATCCATTCACACTCTGAGAGCTTATGTTCTATGAAGTGTGCTTGACAGTCTAAGTGTTTACTATTTAAAATTAAGGATTTTCAAAAAAATTAAGGATCTTTTACAAAAATATATCTTTACCTTAGCATCTGCCCCTCTCCAGAAATTCACCATCCATCTGTGGCCCCACTGGACTCGAAGCTACTGTACCTCAGAAGCCACGCCCGCTGATGCTAAAATAGCAGCCAGCTTCTAACAGGCACGTAAATGTGAGTGACTGTAGCAGTGACGGTGATTGACCGTCAACCTGTGAACCAGGAGGTCACAGTTCAGTTCCTGGTCAGGGCAGATTTCAGGGTGTGGGCTCCATCCCCCTTGTGGAGCATGCAGGAGGCAGTTGATGGATGACTCTCTCATCGTTGACGTTTCTATCACTCTCTCCCTCTCCCCGCCTCTTAGAAATCAATAAAAATTTACAAAAAGACAAGAAATTGTGGAAAGCCCAGTTTCCTGGCAGTCAGAATGTAAAGACTCAAGAGCACGTTGTGGAGTCACCTAGGCCGTGTGTAAGCACCAGCCTGACCCTGCACTGGCTGTGCCATTTGTTGCCACGTACTTAGCTTCTGTGCATGGAAATTGCGCTCCTTTGCAGGCATGGATGATGGGGAGGGTGACATTACGGGCAGCGGAAAGAGTGTCGGAGGATTGTGGGTGCGCCTCAGGCCTGGGCTGCTCCTGCAGAAGGGGGAACCACAGCAGTGCGAGCACGTGGTGCGGACCCACAGTTTCCCGGGAGCAGAGCCTGTGCCGAGAGGCAGCCGCTTCTTGTCTGTGAGGCTGGGGACCGGGTCCCCTTTTGCTTTGGTTTGGAGAACCCGACTTCTGCTGCACGGCCAGATCAAGTGGCCACGAGGTGGCGGCGGGCCCTGCCTGGGTTTTGGGGAGCAGCAGTTGTAGGGAGACTGCACCTTCGGATTCACCACAAATGCTCAGCCACGAGGTCCCCCCAAACTTCACACCATTGGATATTCCTGGGAGAAGTAGAATGGGGAAAACGAGTTAATTCATGTCCTTCGGAATTCTGTCTTTGCGGTGACATTACTCCTGCCCCAGGGGAGACAGAGGGAAGAAGCCTGGAATTTGCTGCACTGTCCTGTGTGACAGTCGCCAGCATGAGGACGTAGATCTGCAGTCCACTGTGCGAAGCCCATTTCCTGTTCCTGCTGCGGAGCTGGCTGCCACATCCAGCTGTGCCTGTGCAGCTAGCTCTGTAATGTGCAGGAGAGGGGATAGCACAAATGAAAAAAGGCAGGAGGACTGGCCCAGGCCAGCTCATTTGTTATTCATGAAATGCTAATGAATCCTGCACCCATGTTTTGTTGGTGTCACCCTATCTGAGATTTGAAAGGTCTTGTAGCACAGCTAAAGTCTACAATAAGCAGCAATGTGAGAAGAATGCCTGGCTTTCTGTGTGTTAGCCGTACGGCTCTCTCTGGACTAGGAAACCGAGGAATTCAGAAGAGAAACGTAGTTTTCTATCTGTTCAGAAAGGCAGATTTAATCAAAGGAAGCTCTTCTCACATTCACATTGTCTTTAACTTCCGTGGGATCTGAACATTGTATATATTAGCCTATTTTTAAAAATCCCACATGAGGTGGTGTGTGAGTGAAGGAAACCTAACATTCGTGTATCTTCTTTTAGAGCATTAGCTGTTTTTTTTCTGTTTTCTGTGACTG
Organism: Antrozous pallidus; assembly: GCA_027563665.1. Taxonomy (NCBI): domain Eukaryota; kingdom Metazoa; phylum Chordata; class Mammalia; order Chiroptera; family Vespertilionidae; genus Antrozous; species Antrozous pallidus. Next base: position 941,115 of record CM050508.1, on the reverse strand, counting down.
CTTTGTGTAGAATGAGACATATGTAAAGTGATGCCATGGGTCATCAGGTGAGAGGGGCTGTTCATTTTTATCCAGTTACATACAGTAGCTGGAGCCTTCATTGGTGCATTTGGCCATTAGGTAGACCAGCTGGACGTACTTACCGTTCCATGTCTTTATTACCCGTTCTCCATGCACCTTCCTGGCTGTGCTATTGTAGTGTTTCCTACCACAAATACAAGGTCAGAATTGTGTTTCCCTCATCCCTGCACAGCCACTAGAGGTGTATATTCTGTTTTTCTAACAATGCCTTCTCAATGATAGGAACCAGTACACCAAGGTAGGCAACTAGGAAAGGAGAGTGATTGGAGTTCCTCCTTTTTGTGCAATGCTTATCGCAGCGATTTCCAGTCTTTCCAGCTCATACCAGGCACACACTCATTACTAAGATTCTGTGGCATATGAAATACCTATTTTTGGCCGATCTGACCAAGAGAGAATAGGTATGATTGGGATTCATCCACACTGGAGAGCTATTGGGTTGGCTGCTGTCATTTTCTTATTTGATAGACTAAGGGAACAGGGGTCAGTGCCCTGACTCAACAGTCAGATGTTGCCTGTTTGAAAAGTTCCTGGGTTACCCCCATTGAAAATTGCTGGCGTATAATACAGCCGGAAATCTAATATTCCATCAGGTAGGTGGCCAGGGTCACTTTCAGCTCTTGGTGAGGATAGGTTAGCCTTGCTGTTTACCAGGAATCGCTTCAGTGGCTGACTCCCCTCTGGTCTAAGATGTGAGACCTCCAGGCTGGAACCAATGGCGGCCATGGGGCCTGGCTGTTGTTTTCTGAGCCCATCTTTGTGCTGTGCAGGTCTGAGCAGCCTGTGGGGCGGGGAAAGCCAGAGAGAAAGGCATTTCACGTCCTGCAGTTTAGATAATTTTCAGTGAAACATCTTACACAGACAATGCCCACAGCTGGAAAAGGTTAAGCAGATTTGTTATCTTTAAAATTTTTAAATTAAAAACAATTTTTTAATCCTCACCTGAGGATATTTTTCCATTGATTTTTAGGGAGGGTGGAAGAGAGAGGCAAAGACAGAGAGAAACATCAATGTGAGAGAAACACAGACTGGTTGCCTCCTGCATGAACCCTGACCAGGGCTCGGGCTGGGGAGGTGCCAGCAACCGAGGTACGTGCCCTTGCCTGCAATGGAACCTGGACTCTTCAGTCTGCAGGCCAAAGCTCTGTCCACTGAGCCATACCAGCCAGGGCAGATTTGCTATCCTATATAATAAAAGCCTAATATGCTTCATGTCCAGTCGTCCATTCAAAGTGTAATATGCTAATGATATGCTAAAGCCACTCAACCACTCACTATGATGTGCACTGAACACCAGGGGCAGACACTCCAACCAGTTAGCTTTCTGCTGGGGTCCAGCTGATCGGGACTGAGCGAGATAAGCTGGACATACCCTGAACCCTCCCACAGTCTGGCTGGCCAAGCTCCTGCATCCCTCCCCAGCTCCGATTGTGCACTGGTGGGTTCTCTCAGCCTGGCCTACGCCCTCTCTCAATCCAGGGCTCCTCAAGGAATGTCGGAGAGCCAGTTTCAGCCCAATCCAACAGGCCAGCCCGAGGGACCCCACTGGTGCACGAATTCGTGCACTGGACCTCTAGTTTTCTTATAAGCCATGTTCAAAGGCCTCCGGAAAACTGCTGTAGGTGCTGGAATCTCCATTTCATCAGCAGTTCGTCTTTCAAGAAAACACGAATTGTGAAGAGGAGGGGCATCAGCACTAAGGGAAGAGCCCACACGGGTTCTGGAAAAAGGGGAGTTTTAATTCCAACTCAGCCACCCACCGGCTCGTGATCTTTTTGATCTGATGTACCCAGATTTCTCCATCAGCCCCACAGGAATAATCATGCTTCATGTCATATTGCACATGTGTTCTGTGTTCCCGCGATGCCAGCCTGCACGTGGTAGGCGCTGGCTCCCAGCAGCTGTGAACAGAGGGGGTAGATCCCCTCTGGGATCCGCAGGCTCTTCATGCCGAGGCCGTGGTTGTCCACCATGAACAAGCGTGACCAGAGTGCCCTGTGGTGTTTGGGGCGGCCCATCAGTACCTGGGACAGAGCCTGCTGATCAGTGTCGTTCAGTAAATGTCAAAGAGACAAATGGCTTGCTTACCGGCCAAGCCTTCGTTCTCATACTGCTGACTTTGTAGAAATTCCAGAAGATACTGGGAATTATAAACGATTGTGTTCTTAAAGTTTCCCCTAGCGTTATTTGTGTCTTAGCATATAAGTAACACAGAGAATAGTTTAAAGATGTAATTTAAAAAACATCAATTCATCCCATTCAACTTGCATTTCTTTAAAAAAAAAACTTAATCATGAAATTAAGTTTGTTGTATTACTACAGCATGAGGCTGTTCTGAAAGCGATCAGTAATTGGTGGGCTTTTAACGTTTCTTCTGAAGGCTCTGGGGTCACTGCTGTTGAAAAAATAAAGCTCCTCTTGCTAAGTGCACTTCTCCTGTTAGAATTTCACGGCAAAGTATACTGCAAGATGAGCTTTATTTCAAACATATGAATGCCAATGAGCTCTCTTCCACTCAGGAAAAAAAAAAAAACTTAACAATACTCCTTGATTTTTTTGGACCTCGTGGTTAAAGTCTAAATTACTTATTTATATCCTCAAAACACCACGGCTAGGAACACAAAATAAAGAAATACAACAGTGGGTTCCACAGGCATGTGCTCTGGACCCCGTTGCCTCCATGGTCTCGGTGAGACTCATCCTCCAGGAGGGAGGCTGCTGAGTCCATTGGGTTGTCAGACGGCTCGGCGTTGTCGCTCAGAGTCAAAGTAGGGTGAGTGCTTCCATTGCTCAGTAACGCTCACAGAGGACAGGGAGGCCACGTGTGGTTGGCTGTGGCTGGTACCATTGCCGCCGGCCTTCCCGAGGTCGACATGGCAGGACCACTTGCTGAAGACACAGATGCCGTGGAGCGGAGCCCCAGACGACAGCTCCTTCCCCGCTTGCTGACAGTTGCTTCTTTGTTCACCTTCGTGGTAAAGAAGGTTTCCCTCAGCGCTCTCCAGAGCACATGCCTGTGGAACCCACTGTTGTATTTATTTTGTGTTCCTAGCCGTGGTGTTTAGAGGATATAAATAAGTAATTTAGACTTTAACCACGAGGTCCAAAAAATCAAGGAGTATTGTAAGGTTTTTTTGTTTTGTTTTGTTTTTTTTCTGAGTGGAAGAGAGCTCATTGGCATTCATATGTTTAAAATAAAGCTCATCTTGCAGTACACTTTGCCGTGAAATTCCAACAGGAAAAGTGCAGTTAGCAAGAGGAGCTTTATTTTTTCAACAGCAGTGACTCCCCAGTCCAGACTCAGAACTATCCAAAAGCTCCAGATCGTTTTTTTTGTGTTCCTGGTTTTGTTTGTTTTCCATTTTTTAAAACATTGACCCGTAAGAATGGGGGGGGCGCTTGTCCCTGTACCCTGCCTGTACCGCTGCAACACACGGTGACTCTGGAAGGCCAGGCGGCTCTCCGGGCCTCTGGCTGCTGTGGAAGGTGCCAGGCTCCCAGCTGGGGGCGAGGGCGCAGGAGGATTGTCTAAGGAACCCAGGCCACGGCGTGGCGAGGTTGGCTTCAGGAACGCAGGAGTCTGAGGATATGGCACCGTACCCCCACGTAGCATGGCTATGGTGGTCCGGGCCGCCCAGGACAAACCTGGAGGCCGGGTCGAGGGGCAGGACCATTGTTCCTCAGTCGGAGGCCTCCCCTTGGTTTTGTCTGTGATTACCTCCAGATCCTGCTTTGTCCTCTGAAAGGCCCTAACCGCTCAGCATTATTTCTGCGATGCGTCCTCAGAGATAATGCGGCGACCAAACTCCATTGGTCGCATATCTTTCTGCGCAGCCTCCCCACTGGCAAAGCCACAGGGAGCGTTCTGATACCGAATTTGTATTTCTATAAATTATACGCGTATTTCACCACACCACCGTGTTGTACAATAATGCATACCGTGTACGGAACGAAATAGACTAGCAAACTTTCTGCTTTAATGAACATAAAACATGTTTTTATTTCCTAAGAATAAATACAGTAGTTTCCCTTTATCTGCACTTTTACCTTCTGTAGTTTTAATTACCTGCAGTCAACTACAGTCCAATATGTTCAATGGGAAGTTCCAGAAATAAGCAGTTCACAAGTTTTAAATTGTGTACCATTCCAATAGCATGCTGACACCTCTCACTGTCTCCCTCCCCCTTCCTCTCTGAAATCAATAAAAAAAAAAATATATATATATATATATATATAAAGAACTATGTGAACACAAGTCCCCTTGAGGACAATGACTAGATTCACAAGAATGGATCCCCCCCATCAGGTTCTCTGTCCTAAAGGATGCTGGGGAAGCTGTGAGTTGGGAAATGAGGTTACTGCAAAGACTTTATCTCAACACGTTCATTCCGTGTGTAATTATTTGTCCCCATCCCTGAAAGTGGCTCATGTTTGTCTTTCTCTTTCATTCCAAGTTCTCACCAGCATAGGACGAGGACACTGTGTGTGTGTGTGTGTGTGTGTGTGTGTGTGTGTGTGTGTATGGAGGGGGCTGGGGCCAGAGACACTGTCCACATGCTATCTGAGTAGCTATCACATGACCTATAAAAGGGAACAGGCAGCAAGGTCACGGCATCAAAGGAATGGGAGAAACAAGTCCTTCCTGACTCTGCTCACCTATCCTGGGTGATCAGAGGCTCAGTGCCATCCAGGTGTTTATAGAGGCATTCAGCTCCTCTCTTAAAGGACCAGCACCCCTTAGAGTGAGACGTTGAATCTCAACTTTGATGATTTATTCCAAGTTAATAGCTTTATTCTGTTGTTTTAGGGGGCATTAGAAGTACTTTTTACTATTTTTTTAAAGAGTGATTTATTTTTATTTTTATTTTTTTGCTTCTTAAGAAAGAAATTTTCATCAAATACCCCCCACCCCCACCCAAAGAAGAAGAGAGACCCGAGTTCCTTCGCTCACTGTCCTCTGTGGCTGGCCAGGCTCCTGTGGGTGCGCAGACTGTGGAGGGCTCGACCCCAGACCCTCACTTGGTATCATTCCCTGTGTGATGCATAGTCACGTGGCTCTTACAAAGACAGGAGTAAGAAAGGGTGTATTTTCCCTTAAAAATGTTCCTTGCATTACCGTCACCTGCTGCCATTTAGAAATGAGAACTAGTTCCACTTGAACAAAACTTGTGAGCACAGCCAGAATCCGGAGCATGGGAGGCGGCCACTCCTGAGCGGGTCAGGACACCGGTCTGCAAGGGCAGGGGCCTCTGCCCTCCCGCACATGAGCAAGAGGTGACCTGCCTCCTGGGAGTGATCCTGAGGAGGTAAGGGGCTCTGTGTCTATGTCAGTGCGCCGTTGTTCTGCATTTAAACAGGAAAATGTAGGGGCACAGAGGTGTTTCCATTGAACAGAACACTCCATCGGGTACACTCTTTCTTGGTGATACAGATAGATAGATGGAGACTTGGTGTCCTGCTGTATCTGGGCTGTGGTGTTTGGCTTGCCCTTGCTGCTCTTCAATGAAGATAAATGTGGGAACCCCTTTCACGTCCCGCATGATTCAGGGCTCCTGGTTCAGGGTTCAGGTTCTGGAGAAGGCCGCACACAAATGAATAAAGAGACTTAGAAAAACATTAATTTGGAAAATGGGGGCCAGGCGGTAGTACAACTCTAGTGGGAGAACTACTGATCGCTCTGGCTTTACCTTCCTTTTTATTAAGATTAAGATCACAAGATACACCTATATCCCCCAGGCCGGAAACACCAGTAAAAGCCAATCTGTGAATCTACTTAACAGGTGGGGGCTGCTCCAACCACCAACATCCAACAATTAGCTCTGACCCTTCAGAGCAATTAAGGTTGACCAGCCCTCCGGATTCCCTGTCCACAGCTCTCCATCATTAAAACAATGATCGGCTTCCGGCAATAAATGCTCTCTAGGGTTCCCTAGGGCTCCCCGAGGCTGCTTCCAGGTCTGAAGCCCCTTCGAGGCCATGGGGTGCTGTTGGTACTCTCCACCACCTCGCACCCAGGACTTTCTGCCTTGGCCAGAGGGTTCTCAGACGTGCTCACCGAGGGTGCCTGAGCACAGGGGGTTCCTTTCCTGGGCAGCTGGTGTGGCTCTTGGTATCTGAGACGCATGACCTTTTGCGGTTGGCACTGAGCACAGGGTCCTGTGCTGGGCCCTATGCTGTGTGATCGGGGGCTGCCCCAGTATTCTGAACCTCTCATGAGATGCTGGGCCAAGTTTCCCTTCGCTGCCCTATGAACCCAGGCACCCTCCCTCCATCTCTTTGGGGCGAATTTGAGGAGGACAGGTGCCAGGTTCTTGGGATCAGAAACGCCCCAGAATGCTTTGTAGTTGCTTCTGTAGTTCCCATTCGCAGTTTTCTACTGTGTAGGTCTTCTGTCCACTCTGCTGAGGTATTACCTATCAAAATGCATCATGTTAGATGCATTTTGATAGGTAATATCTTATTTTTTAAGTATGTTCAGTTGGCTTCATGTCACTCATGGAAAGTTTGCTATAGATGTAGTTTTATCTCTGGCGTATGATTGATCTGCTGATCCGAAATATATATTTTTTGTTCCCTCCGTGTAGAGTTTGCTCTTAAAATTTTCTTATATGTGTTCAAATTCAGATTATAAAGACAACTAGGAGAGATCCTTCTTCCAAATGGTGCCGGACTTTAGAATGCTGACAGGCACCCTCACTTCCTAGATGTTGTTTCTGCCATGGATTTTCTTTATCCTACACTTTTACACTTATATTTTTTAATCACTTCCTATTGTTTTACACCTCATGCTTTAGACATTTCTTTAGCCACTTTTTTTCCTTTTATGATTCTTCTCTTCCACATCTCTATAGTTGGCTCTCTAATTCTTTAATTACATATACAGTTACTTTTGGAAAGTCGTGTTGGATGCATTTTGATAGGTATTACCTTATTTTTTAAGTATGTTCAGTTGGCTTCATGTCGCTCATGGAAAGTTTGCTATAGATGTAGTTTTATCTCTGATGTATGATTGTAAAATCTCCTTTTTTCCCCAGTGTTACAGAGTTTTACTGATGCATTCCACTGTGGTATTTTATTTATTTATCCTGTTGGAAATCTTTTATGTTTTTTTACATTAAAACATCTTGTCTCACATATATGTTAACCTGTCTTTTCATACCTCCATCTCTTTATTTCTCTTAGTTTTATTCTGGAAAGTTATCTGAAATGTCTTCTAATTCAGTAATGGTTTTTCACATCTTCTGCTTAACACATGTTTGTCTATTTAATTTAAATATTTAAGTTTTTATATGTATGTTCACTTTCACTGATTTTTTTCTGAGTTTTCTTTTACTACAAAAATTTATTTTCTGCACCTTTACAGAAAGTATAAATTTATTAGAGGCCTTGTGCACAACATTTGCACATTGGTGGTGGGGAGGGGGATCTCTCAGCCAGACCTGTGCCTTCTCACAGTCCAGGATGCTTGGGGGATGTCTGACTAAGCTGGCAGTCAGACATCCCCCGAGGGGTCCTTAGTGCTTTAAAGGAAGTGGGAGAGGCTCTCACCACCGCAGCTGCACTCACCAGCTATGAGCCCAGCTTCTGGCTGAGCGGACTCCCCCAGGTGGGAGCACTCTGACCATCAGGGGGCAGCACCTGCATTGAGCGTATGCCCCCTGGTGGTCAGTGCATGCCATAGCGACTGGTTATTCTGCTGTTTGGTCTATTTGCATACTAGCCTTTTATTGTATAGGACTGTTTCTAGCCAACTAGTTCAATGATTAACCTAAGAACAATAATACGTGGGAGGTAGGCATGCTGCTGTCTAATGTTCTTGCTCATGTAGTCTTGCTGTCACACGTGTGTGATTTGCCAGGAGGAGCCGGGCTGGGCTGGCTGGAGGTGGGCACGCATCTCCTTGGGGCTTTGGTTCATGCTCATCAGACATGTGACCAGTTCAGAAGGGAGCGACCGAATCTGATGTTCATGTCATGGCTGTCGGCCGCCCCTGAGCGGCCCGGGGTGACGAGAGAGCCAGTTTTGGTGGTTGTTACTTGTAGTTCATGCAGGTACATAAATGCTTGTGATAGCCTCCATGCTTCTCAGTCACTGACCTCCCCAGCCTAAGGCAGTGGTCAGCAAACCTTGGCTCACAAGCCACATGTTCCTCTTTGGCCCCTTGAGTGTGGCTCTTCCACAAAACAGCACGGCCTGGGCAAGTCTATTTGAAGAAATAGTGTTAGAAGAAGTTTAAGTTGAAAAAATTTGGCTCTCCGAAGAAATTTCAATCATTGTACTGTTGATATTTGGCTCTGTTGACTCATGAGTTTACAGACCACTAGTCTAAGGGATAGGTGAGGTTCCTGGCTTCTCTTCTGTGACCTGATGTCTTGCCTTCCACCTGGGAGCGGCCCAGCCCCCGGAATGTGGCTGTCACCCTCTCCTGGTATGGACATGGCCCACGCCATAGACGCTCAGCTCAGTGCTTCTGCCAGGTTTCAACCACCCCCTCGTTTCTGGGATTAGATACTGGGAATTTGCGGGGTTTTATTGTTTTTGGTTGTTTGTTTGTTTGTTTTAAGGCAAGGTCAGGTTTTAATTTAAAATAGGTATCCGAGGTTTTGCCTAGATTTCCAGATATTTATGGCAGGATAATATTTGGATTTATTTAATCCACTGTTATAATAATCACAACATATTCTAGATGATCTGTCTCTTAAAAGCCGTTTAAACAAGTATTTTACTCAATTCAAATGAAAGTCTTTTCACAGATTAAATTCACAGAGGGAAACAAAAATAATTACATGAAACAATCACTTAAAAATCTGTGTATAGGCTTTGAAAAATATTTCACTATTCCACTCATCTATAATAATAAAAGCGTAATATGCAAATCAACTGAATGGCTGAACAGTGGAACAACCATCTGGACGACTTTCCTAATGACCTTTCTGGATGACTTTCTGGTGACCTTCTGGATGAAGTCCGGGCAGCGAAGGCCTACTCTTGCACAAATTTTGTGCATCGAGCCTCTAGTTCCAAATAAATGCCTAGCTTAGTTCTTGGCACTTGTTGATGCTAAGCATTTATTTATTTTGGAAGCCATTTGTATTTAATTTATTTGTGGCCACATTTTTATATTATTTTTTCCTAGCTTTATTGAGATGGTATGATTGACAAGTAATAATTGTATCTATGTTCTAGAATTTGATTTTTAAAGGTACACATGATGATTTAATGCACATATACACTGAGAAATGGTTATTACAGTCCAGTGAATGAACACGTCCATCACTTCAGTGATTTTGCAAAGACAGTGTGCATTTCTAGAAGAAAGGAAGAAATGACACTGTACCCACAGCCCTAAATAGTTAAAAATGACTTCGATTACGTGTGGCTGTAATCATTGGGTGTGTCATAACGACATATCTAGTGTTACCTAACTTTCATGAGTCATTTCTCCTTTCTTCATCTTTGTAAGCACTTCAGGTCAAGTGTGGTAGTTTTTGGCTTTCTATGCCCATAACCCTGACAAGTTCCAAACATGTTAGGAAATACAGGGAGGCCTCCTCTGTGAAATAAGGGTCCCTCTGAGAATGGAGAAGGGTTGTCCGACCTTAAACCTAACACTCAATTAGTGGAGAGGCTATCTCAGGGGAGAATATACATTGAGCTTCCTCTTATAAAATATATATTTTTTATTTCCAAAATGAGATATTTTGACTTTTTCCCCCCTTAAACATAAGCTTCACCCGACTGAGTGAAATCAAGTGATAGGTTTATAGACACCACTTTACTGGTTGTAAATTTATCATAAAAGAAATAAAATCAGAACAGCAATTCTCCACACCTGGAATAGTGGAGCATAACTTTTGATGCGATTGAAACACATTTTCTCTTTAAGAAACTTAGGAAAACTACTTTCGGAGTGTTTAAAAGGTAAATCACATTAACTCCCATTATTCACTCTGTAATTTGAGGGATGCCAAATGGCTCATTACCTGCGATTTGAAATTGCTCTTCTGAAATGTTACACAAAGCTTGGTCCTGTGTTCCTGTGAAAATGTGCAGTCTTACCACACTCCTCGAATCGTTTAAAAGCGTTTTCTTTGGGCTGTGAACTTTAATTACATGCGGCATTCTCCATCAAAACCTTCCAGTGCCGTGTGTAGGCAGCTGGCACTTTTGGTTCAGTGCCAGTCGCCTCCAACACGAGTTTTCCGTGATTGAAATCGCATCACCAGTTGAAAGCTACGGATACGCAGATTCAATTGCTTACTCAAAACAGTCCTCACGACTTCAGAGTCTACCTTTACCGGGTGCTGAACCCAAAACAAAGCTGTCATTTTTACCCACAGTAAACTCTGTTTTACGTAGTAGAACTCATCCAGATAATAACTTAGGTTATTCAGCAGTTCACTCTTACGAGAAATAGCACATACCAGTAGTTTGACAGAAAACGAGCACTTCAAATCCGGCTATTAAAAAATTATTGGTATTTTTTTTCATATGCCTCGAGTTTATTAAAGATGCCCTATACACATATTTGCTACTAAAAATTGAAATAATACATCAAAATGTATTACAAATTAAATGAGTACAAGAATACAGTGTATGCCTAAAATGACTTCATGTCACAATTCTTGGCAATACCAGAAGGACTTGGATGTGATAGGCAATGACCACAGCCACATTGAAATACAGGTTCATTCTTGTTCTTCTTGCGGTTTTGAATAGCTTCATTCCTTCTCCTCAGCCATGTTGGAAACAGTCCTTTGAGGTCTCTTTTAAGACTTGCCATTGTCCTCACTCCACTTCTCCTGCTGTAGACCAGGCCATAACTCATCCCCACTACATACTTTGGTATTTTTTCTTCTGTGTCCTGCTGGTAGGGTGAATGGTTTTGTGGAAGGGAAGAGAATTGAACACTAGGGTTGAGAGTCAATTATTGTCATGGTGATCTGGAATAGATTAACTCTGTCTCCGAGGATAAACCACGGTTGCTGCGGCCTCAGAGGGAGAATAGAAACCCTGGGGTTGGAGCCCTTGAGTTGCTTTAAAACGTGTTATAGGTTCTTTTGTTTCCATTCAAGCATCACAATAAACTTACCTGCATCTGCAGGAGAGCTGGCGGGGTGTGTGCGGGCATTGCCTTGAGTCTGCAGATCAATTGGACAGTAATTGTCATCTCTACAATGTTAAGTCTTTCAGACCATAAACAAACACTATCTTTAAACTCTATCTTGAAAGCCCTTCATTTTCTGTAAGCAGTTTTCAACACCCAGGGTTGGACAGATTTTCTTAAACTTTTTTGAGTGTTTTGCTTTGAAAATGCTTTGCAAAATTGTTTATATTCTTGAATTTAATTTTAATATTTGTTTAGTCTGTAGAAACACATCTATATTTTATATGTTGATGATGCACCCTGATACCACACAGAATTGACCTTTCATACTTGTGGCTTGCCAGAATATTTTTGGAAAGGATTTGTGTATGTTGTTGCATTACAGGCAAATAAAGAGATTTTCTTTTTTCTTACCAATCATCATAGACTCCCAGGAGCACCCCAACCAGGGATCAGACGCGCAGCCTCGGAGTATGCCCTGACCAGGAAACACACACACCACAGCCTTTGTGGTCAGGGCCACGCTGCAGCCACGAAGCCACTGGCAGGGCTGGAAAGAGGGGTTGTGTAGAGGCTCCTGGGACAGAGAAGCATGGAAAGAGCAAACTGTGGATGCAGGACGGGCTCCTGTGGAAGTGCATTAATTCCACTAAAATAATTCCTCCTACAAAACAATTTTATATGATGAACATGCTCAACACTCTTGTGATCTCTGTTTTTTGTTTGGTAAGAAGCCCAGTCTTTTTCATATGAAAAGGCTTTAATCCCAGGCTCTGTTTCATTTATTTACTTAGAGTTTTTATTTTATTTATTTTAATTTTTATTGTTTTATCAGGGTGACATTGGTTAATAAAATTCCGTAGGTTCAGGTGATACGCCATCTGTGTATTGCATTGCGTGCTTACCACCCGAGTCGAGTCTCCTCCCATCACCATTTACTCCCCTCTTCTACCTCCTCCTACCTTCGTTCCCTTTGGTCATCACCACACTGCTGTCAGTGTCTATGAGTTACTGTTTTTTTTTTTCTTAATCCCATCACCCTTTCACCCACCACAACCCCTTCCCTCTGACAGCTGTCCGTCTGTTCTCTGTCTTTATGAGTCTGTTTCTATTTTGTTTATTTTGTTCATTAGATTCCACACATAAGTGAAATCATACAACACCTGTTTTTAAATTCTGGTGGGGATTTAAAAGTGATGTTTACCTTGTTTCAATTATTAACAGCTCTATGTTTATATTTAGGGAATGCATAATTGTTTTAGCATTACTACCAATGAAGCACAGAAGGGGTTTTTCAGAATTATTTATATTATCCAAACATTTCTTTCCATTCCATAGGGTTTTCTTTATCACATTGCCTTTGGCTGCATAGGATACAGGGAGGAATGACATTTAAAGAATTGGAAGTGTTCAAAAATGGGATGGGATTAATATTTTATTAACTGGAAAGTTCTGAATTCTACACGACACGCTCAAATACATATATATTTTTGCCAAGTTTACAATGTAGTTATTAAACCCATTTCCTTTCAGAGAAGAGGCAGAAACCTGCAGTCAGAAAGAAGTTATTAAGACTTATGTGTGGGAGTTAAGGAACTTAAAGGCTCTGTGGCTATAGTAACTGCTTTTGAAATTTGCTTCCAGCATGGAATTTATCAAGTCTCTCTTTATTAAAAATAAGATTTCCTGTTGGACAGAGACGCTCACCCAGACTCTTGGCAGCCATTTACTTTTAATAAAGAAAGAAAAGACTATCCTCAACCGGGGATTTTTATTCCACTTGATTAAACTTCTTTAATACAAGTTAAAAGACACTAAAATTGTGCATAAGTAATATTAAAACTCAGGCACGAGCACACCCTAGAACAGCAATGAACTAATCTTGTTGAAACAAATTACACACATGCTCCCGATGAGGATCTGGAGAATCTTCAGAAAGCTTATTCGTTTTAACATTTGTTTGCTCTCGATGAGTCTCTTCTTTTTATGAATTTAAAATGTAATTTTCCACGGGCTCTCTGTCATGTAGAACGGCTGTCTCGGGGTTAGCAAGGCACCTGCTCTCCGTCTGTCGCATGAAGCGGATGAAAAGCCATCAGCTTACAACCAAGAGTACCTGCTTCTAGAAGACGCACTCCTTATTTAAAAAATATATATATTTTATTGATTTTTTACAGAGAGGAAGGGAGAGGGATAGAAAGTTAGAAACATCGATCAGCTACCTCTTGCACACCCCCTACTGGGGATGTGACCACAGCCAAGGTACATGCCCTTGACCGGAATCGAACCTGGGACCCCTCAGTCCACAGACCGATGCTCTATCCACTGAGCCAAAATGGTTTCGGCAAGACACACTCCTTTAAAGGAAAGTGTGTGATGGAGCTTTATTTCAAGTTTAATGTTACATTTTCTCTTGTGAAATTTTAGTATTTTTGTAACAATGGGCTTAGATAAAAACAACTCTTGGATTTGTCCTGTCAGCATTTCAGGATGAGGATGAAAACATTTGCATTGCACACAGATGCCAGCCTTCCATTGGCCACATCTGGAACAATTTGAATACATAAATAAACAAATAGAATTAGAACTCACAGAATAATATACATACCCTTGTAATAATCTAAGCACTTGAATAAAGGAGCGAATGGGGAAGACAAGCATACGCTTGCTAAAACTGGAATTCCAAGTGATACGCGTGAGAAGGCACCACACGCAGAGGGACAGCAGGGTCTTTCCCGCCCCTTGTCCACTGTGTCTAAGCCGGTGACTAGATTGGAATGAGGGTTCCACATACCTCCTTATCAACAACTGCGTAACCTGCAGTAAGACGGCATTTTTTTCCCCTTTCCTACCTCTGTGCTGTGTGCTGGTGGCCCCTTTCCCTTTACTGAGTTGGGTAATTATTGTGTCTTTCTCTCTTTAGAATCTGTTTACCTACAGGTTTGTTTTTTTAATTTGGGGCTATTGTGGTGGTAACCCCTGAAATGAGATCTCTCTTCCTAGCAGGTGTTCTGTGGACAGTACAGCGTTGTTGAGCACAGACACTATTTATACAGCGGGTCTCCACACCTTATTCATGATGCATAACCAAAACCCGCGCTCATTGATGAGCGATTCCCCATCCTCCCACACCTCCAGCCCGCAGGGGCTACTGTTCTTGGATGCCTCACGTCAGTGACCCTGCTGTGTTTATTCTCCCGTGAGGGACACTTCCTGTCGCCTACTGTCTTCTGGCTTCCTTCAGGCTAGATGTTTCATTGTGTGCAGACACCGCATTTTATTTATGTTTGTGTGTTGATGGACATTAAGTTTGTTCCCACACCCTGACTATTGTGAATAATGATGTCATGACCTTTGGAGTATGGATACTTCCTCAAGGTGCTGATTTCCATCCTCCAGGATAGTCAGACGTGAGATGCCGAGTCATGGGGTAGTTTATTTTCAATGTTTGCATGAACCTCCATGCTGTTTTCCATAGTGGCTACGTCATTTTACATCCCCACTAATAGCGTGCAGGCCTCTCAATTTATCCGTATCCCCCCGTAACATTTATTTTCTTTTCTGTTGTTTGATTTTCTTTTTGTTTCTGTTATTTTGCTAATGGCCTCACTGTTGTGAGCTGATTCTCACTGTAGTTTTGATTGCGTTTCCCTGGTGACCAGTAACATTCAGTATCTTTTACTGGTATATACCTACTAGAGACCCGATAACCAAAATTTATGCACTGGAGAAGGAGGGGTCTCTCAGACCAGTCTGCTCCCTCTCACAAGTCCAGGACCCCTCGGGGGATGTTCGGGATCCCTCGGTCCTTACCACCTGCCTGCTCATTGCTCCTTTCTGCTAGGCTTGCTGCTACTTAGCCGAGGGGAAAAGGTCACCGCCACTGCTGCTAAGCTCCCCAGCCATGAGCCCAGCTTCTGGCTGAGCGGCGCTCCCCCTGTGGGAGCCTCTGCCCCCTGGAGGTCAGTGCACGTCACAGCAACCAGTCGTTCTGGTTGTTCCACTATAAGGGTCGCTCAGGCTTTTATCGTATGGATTGACTATGCTTGTGTCTTCTTGGAGACATGCCCTTTCCTGCCTTCAGTCCATGTCCAGCCGGGTGTCATCTTTCTGCTGTTGAGCTGTAGGCAGTCCTCACGTAGTTGGGATCGTAACCCCTGTTGTACGTGTGGTTCACAAACACCTTTTGCCATTTCATGGTTGCCTTTCACCCTATTGTTTCCGTTCTGTGCAGAACCCTTTGGTCGTGTCTGGTCCTACGTGTCTGTGTTGGCTTTGTTGGCTGTGCTTTTGGTGTCCTATCCCTGCAGATGTCCAAGTCCAAAGTCACCAAGCTTTCCCTTATGTTTTCTTTTAGGATTTACACTTCTTAGATGTGGGAAAATGGTCATTATGGGACATGACATAATGGAAGGCCTATTTGCCATTGAGATATTTTTCATGATATCATATGTTTATATAAACTAGGGGCCTGGTGCATGAAATTCTTGCACTGGGAGTGGGTGATTCCTCAGCCCAACCTGCCCCCTCTCACATACTCAGAGCCTTCAGGGGATGTCCTACTGACAGTTCACCCCCGGCCTGCCCAAGGTCAAAAGCCTCTGTCTGAGGCTTTCATCCTTAGGCAGGGGACCTTGGCCAGGGGACCCCAGCCAGTGATCGTCCTGCCATGGGCCGATCGCTGGCTGGCTCCACCCCAGCCTGCCCCAGTCTGCCATGGGCAGCAGCCATCTTGGTTGGGTGTTAATTTGCATATCACTTCTGATTGGCTGGTGGGCATGGCTTATTGGATGCAGTGAAGGTATGGTCAATTTGCACATTGCTCTTTTATTAGATAGGATAGCAATGTGGAAAAATAAATAGCAATGTAGAAAGGTATGGTAGGGCTATAGTTCATAGGGTTTACAGAGTACTCCCCTACTATAATTAGTATTGATCAGCCCTTTATTGAAATTTTATTGTCATGATGGACACTGTAGAAACCTAAGAGTGAAAACTTGGATGAAAAGTGAGGGGCAGGAGCTCTCTGAGGAGACATTCTAGTTTGCATTTTGACATGAGGGAATTCTCTATAAAGCATAGCTAGAGGCCATCGTTTTAAAGAACAGGGAACTGTGAGAACGTAACAAGTACCAAGAATCAAAGCCATGGCAAAAGCGATTGTCCAGGTCGCGGTGAGACTGTACGCAACCTGAAAGTGAGGACAATGCGTTTTGCTGCATTTGCATTTGTATGACTTTGCAGTGCACAGGCCAGTGCTTTCTAAGATGGGGCGATGCCTGTCTGAGCTCTAAGTGTAGATGCTTTGCTGACTCATGACGCTGGTTTGTGGAGAGAGAATTGGTGGGACACTGGAGGGTTATTTAACTCTCACTCTTATTACTAAAACATTACACCTGCACTTTCTGTAAAAAATTAAAAAATATTTTTTTATTGATTTCAGAGAGGAAGGGAGAGGAAAAGAGAGATAGAAACATCCATGATGAGAGAGAATCATGGATGGGGTGCTTCCTGCAGGCCCCCACTGGGGACTGAGCCCACAACCCGGGCGGCTAAAAATTGAACCCTGACCTCCTGGTTCATAGGTTGACGCTGAACCATTGAGCCATGCTGTCTGTTCAGATTTTCTTCAATAAGTTTTATTGCTTTGGTGTTTCAATATGAAATGTCAACAATCATGTATTTAAAGTGATATGATAGGAGAATAAAAATAAAAGAGTAGACAGTGAGAAATACATAGACATATAGCCACATACTTTTTGCCATGCACACATATGGCATAAGAGAAAAATTGGCAAATTAAAAAAAAAATCTGAATCGAATCAAAGATTGCCTCCATTAACAGATCACTTCCAGTATGTGCCCTGACCCTCACCCTGATTTCTCAATGAACGGCAATGAATGTGGGCCCCTCTGTGGTTCTAGCTGGGGACCCACTGACTCGGAAGGATGCTGCAGAGTAAAGGGTTGTCGGAGCAGAGTCGGGGCTTGTGAATGTGTCGTACACTAGCCTAGCAGTGACCTCTCCTACGTCAATCACTGCAATGATGAGACTTAGCACACACGCCGTGCTGATCACCAGGGTCAGCCACTCTGCTGCGGGCTGATGAGGAGTCGTGCCCCTGATGGCAATAGCAGAGATGAAGCAATGCCAAGGCTACCACTGCTGTGACTGCTCTGCTGTTCATGACAAATCCATTGGAGACCGAAACACGTAAACTGGAATGCCCAGGTGATGAGAGAACTCGATGGAGGGTTTACTCGAGACTCTCTAGACATGGAGTGTTTAACAGGCAGCCTCTGGCCAGCCCGACTGGCATAAAGCAGCGAAGGGTCACCTTGGGATATATGTGCTAAGGGAGGCAAATAAGAAATCAGATAAACCCAGAGTCTCACGGACACGGGTCCAAACCATGGCGGCTTGACGGGGAGATGCTGATCGTGGTCCCTAGGGAAGGCTCCTGGCCATGCAATGTGTATATTAGCATGTCAACTATTAAAGGCCAATGCATAGCGTGACCGCATAATTTGAATTGGCAGTGATGGCCTTCAATATGGGTCCGATGTTCTGGATCTAACATGAATTTTTGGTGAGACTTAAAAGGGCTGTTCAGTCTCTCTCAGTTGTTTCTACTCTATTATAAAGATGTCTGAAGTCTAAATAATGTTATCTGTTCTGGTAAATCTTCATGCTCCTTCAGAGGGCAGGCCTTCATTCTTCTCTGACCAGCGTTTGTGTCTTCCTCCTTTGGATGCTCTGTTGGAGGAACCTGGTGTCAGATCTCTCCTGTCAATCTCCTGTTCGAGTTGCTGGTTCCCATCCTTGTTTCCACAGCGGATTGTAGAGTGATTTTCCAGGAGAGGCTGTGGGCATTGTTTCTTCATCCTGCAGGTTCCACTACCTGCACTTGATTGGGAATGTACCTGAGAAAAGCATTCAAGGCGAAAATAATTTCTGAAATGAACATGCTATTTAAATGTGTTTACAGAGAGCCCTGTCTTCATAACTGTTTCCTCTAGCTGTAAGAAATTTCTCATATTCTACTTAAAATACTACCTCATGCTTTTCTCTGTTTTCTGGTTTCAGATAGATCCTCCATCTTTTCATTTGTTTTGATAGTATCTGTCTATTTTGTCTATTCCATGAGATAATTTTTGAATTTTAAATTGTTAAAATTCTATTTTTTAAGTCAACAGTGACTGGTGATATTTAAATTTATTCAAGTTCTAATTCATTTTTATGGAACGTTGCTTCTTAGTATTGCAATGTCTTTTTTAGGACATAATTTGTTTTTAATGACACTTCTGTTGCTAAAATACCTCTTTCCTTATGTTCCTTTTTTTTTAAAAAAAAACTGCATTTCTTATCTTTTATGTTATAGGTTTTCTCAAATTTCTGGTGGAAATTTTCTCTTCCTATACAAACAAAATAACACCATGGGAAGTTTGGAGATTGCTGAATGTAATGGTCTGATAATGATGCTGAGTAAATGTGTCTTTTTAACAGTGCTGTGTAGAGTGAGTGTGGAGGGAAGTTACCCAACAGTGGCCGTTCCTCTGAGTGATGGCAGATTCTACTTGAACTTGATCTCCTCCTCGCTGGGCACAGAGCCATTGTCGTCAGAGCCCCTGGCGCAGGTGGGCGACCCTGGCAGTGTTATACCTGGAGGTCCCCGTTACAAGGGCTGCTTGAGCAGAGTCATGGGGTTTTCTGGGTTGTTAACGATGGTTGGCACAGCCTATGCAACACATGTAAACTGAATTTGGCACCAGATGAAATTCTAGATGGGAATGAGGCTTGTCTGTTATCCGTTATCTTGGGTAATCAAGAAGTGATTTAGTATCATCTTGAAAATAAGTAAAATAGAATATGCTCTTTAAAGTCAAGTAAACAGACATATGAGAGAAAAACAATATGGCGTGAGAGGTTCTATAATGGTGGCCAAATATGATAGAACAGTGGTTGGCAAACCACGGCTCATGAGCCACATGGGGCTCTTTGGCCCCTTGAGTGTGGCTCTTCCATAAAATACCATGGCCTGGGTGAGTCTATTTTGAATAAGTGGTGTTAGAAGAAGTTTAAGTTTAAAAAATTTGGCTCTTAAAAGAAATTTCAATCGTTGTACTGTTGATATTTGGCTCTGTTGACTAATGAGTTTGCTGACCATTGGGCTAGAATATAAGCAAAATAAGATGGTATTGGCAGCTTCCCAAAGAGCTCCTTCAGAGGTTCACACATGACATGAGAGGGAGGTGGACTTTCTGTGGATTGCACATGGAAAAACACACACCTTAAATATGACTTCCAGTTTTGCCTGCGATGAAATAGCTTATAGTGAGTTCACCCTCCTTCTGAAGCAATTTTAATTGTTGGACAAGTATGTATTGTTTAATTATTGGACAGGTATTTATTATTTAAGCAAATAGTAATTCAAGAGATGGGCTTGAGCAGTTATAAAATTTGAAAAGGGAAACACGGGGGGAGAACACATTCATCTTGGATTTTTTGCTGAAGATACATTTTCAGTTCCAAGTTTCCTGAAAGAATCCAAGGATGAGACCTCAATATTTCTGTATGGATTCCCAGGTCAGAGTTTATGCTGAAAAGTGCTAGGAACTGAGAAAGATGAGTCACCCAGTTTCTAAACTACTCCCCTCAATTTGTTGGCTAACTCCTAACCAGTCCATGTACAGAGGTGACCCCCAGAAATGCAGCAGAAAATATTATCAGGCTAAAAATCATACCTGAAAAAATAACATTTGACAGCTTTTCAAATTTTGTAATAATTTCTGAACATGATAGGTAATCACCTACAGAAAGACCTCAATGATCTTAAGGGAGTAAATTAATACCAAATAATTTCAAAAGCAAAATTATAATCATGTTTAAATTTACATACAGGAACACATTTAATTTAATTTGGAATTCGGATGCATCTCCCTGTTTACTGCGAGACAAGGTGGAATCTCTGAAAGAATGCCTTGCCCCTTAGGATTTAAGTCATCTCTGACCTTTCTCTTCCAAGTTAAAAGATGTGAAAGGTCTGGCAGGCATGGCTCAGTGGATAGAGTGTTGATAGAATAGACTGAAGGGTCCTAGGTTCGATTCCAATCAAGGGCACAGGTCTGGGGTTGCGGGCTCGATCCCCATTGGGGGTGTGCAAGAGGCAGCCACTCCATGATTCCCTCTCATATTGATGTTTCCCTTTCTCTCTCTCTCTCTCTTCCTCTCTGAAATCAATAAAAACACATATTTAGGAAATAAATGTATAAGGAGCATGCAGGCATTGATCCACGGGGTTGTGACAAGATGGCCTCAAGGAGAATAGCTGTGTTTGTTGTCTGTATTTGGCGCAAAGACGGGATGCATTTTCACTCTGCCCATCCTCGTTCTGTGTTGGGATGGATGCCAGGCGTCAGCAGAACTAGATGTCCATGGTTTGTAATGACACAGAGATTTTCTTTATCCAGTGTTTGCTTCCTGTTTTCTTATTTGGGTAATTTTTCATTACATATGGATAAGGTTGTATCAACCAGTTCCAAACGATTTTATATTTCCTTTTCCTGTAAAATAGGATGTGCATATAATTTTTATCTGTAATTCAACTTCGTGTTGACTCTGATGACCTTGCTTCCTTTATTTTGAATGTCACATAGCCCCACATCCTTCAAAATAAATATGCCGAGCTGGGCTGTCAGGGAAAAAATGATTGGCATGAGCCGTCAGTGCTCATTAAGGCGAAACTTTGGCATGCCTTATATTAGGAAGAGGCAGATTTAATAAATGTCAGGAGCCTGCCAGATGTTCCATTGTAAAATATGATAGATTTTTACAAGGATAATGCTTCATAAACAAGGTCAGTTGTATTCAATTAAATTGTCTTCATATGCTGCTAATATTAATTTATGACAATGAGAATTTTTTGGTAATTCTGACACTGTGATTTTAGTCTTTTGTTTAAACTTCCAAATAGTCAAAGTCAACGTTAATAATAAAGTGAAGTTTAATCTAATCAACTTAAAAACTAAATGTACTTTCTTGTTAGTTTTTTTAAGAGGTTAAACTAGAATGTAGAAATTATCATCTCCCTTCAAATTATATTGTTCGCTCTTTTAAAAAATGTATTTTATTGATTTTTTTACAGAGAGGAAGGGAGAAGGGTAGAGAGCCAGAAACATTGATGAGAGAGAAACATCAATTAGTTGTCTCCTGCACACCCCCTACCAGGGATGTGCCCACAACCAAGATACATAAGCCAAAATATTTTTTCTACTTTAAATAATTTTGTTAATAGCTCTCAGATAAAATTGATCAATTTGATAGTCTTTTATTTTCTTTCAAAGTCTATTGGTTAGCTATATGAGAAACCTCTACCAAATTAGTCTTACAGTTGTGTAGGAGTGCAGAATATAGATTAAATAAGTATGCTATATTAGTTTTATATATAAATATAGCTTACACACATATACATATATTCTACATACTTAATTTAGAGTCTCATATAGAGCAATGCACATTAACTATTTATTGACAGAAAGACTGAGTGAATGGGACAAGTAATTTTTACTCTATTGATAATATATTAACTGAATACTTAGAAATGAAAAGTGTAAATGACAAAGAATAATGAAAAATATATTGTGAGAGGTGTGAACTTATAATGAAATGGAAGACATGTCTTACCAAGGCCTTTAATGTACTATCCACTTCTTGCTCAGTAAATCAGATTAGCTATCTGTCATGAATATAGTGGACAAATTATTGCATATATTCATATATAGTTAGTGCATACATCCATCAAAGAACATACACAAGAATACTTATTTAAGGGTATTCATGAATTCCAAATGTGGGAACAACCCAAATGTCCATTCATTCAGTAGAATGTATAAATAAATTGTAGGATCTTCAAACTGTAGTATATTAAGCACCAATGAAGAAAAGAATGGTTTGTTGCTACATGAAGCAAGTTGATGAATCTCAAAGACCTATGGATGAATGAAAGACTTAGAAAATAAAACATGTTAGATAATTCCATTTATATGAAGTTTAAAACATAGTAAAACTAATCTATGGTGATGGATAGATAAGCAATGGTGTCTTTGGGGAGGGGAGGAGAGCCATGGGGTGGTGAGAAGGAGCCTTCTGCGATATTGGAAGCAGTGCACGCATCGACAGGTGAGAGTTACATAAAAGCATCCTTTGTAAAAGCTGATCAGCCAATTTATGATTTGTGTATTTTATTGTGGAGTACTGAAGGATATTTTAAATTAAATGCAAATAATTTGTTTTGTGCACAGAATAGTGGTTTAATTTCCCTCTTCCTTTTTGTAAAAGTTTGATACAACAGAATTCAAATTTTCATTATTATTAAAATGTCATATATTCTTTTAGCATAAATCCTCATTTAAAATATATGTGAGGATGATTTCATTCCAATAACTATATAAAACAACTGGAAGGAAACAGAACTTTAAATGATGTGAAATATGCAGGAACCTGAAATTAATTGCTTTAGTATTCCTAAAGAATGTTTTTATGTCCCTGGAAAAGTAACCACCAACTATGAGATTTGTTCTTCCAAGATTCCAGAAAATATTAGTACTGGAATATTACCTTTATGTTGATTATGCTCTTCATATTCAGCCATTTTATCTCTATTTCTTCTTTTCTAGTAGAAATATAGTCTATTAATAACTACAAGTAAAAATACAAACCATCCATATTGGGAGTTTAATTTAAGCATCCTGATGATTTTAAGTAACTTTTACATAAAGTAAGTACAAGGTCATTCAAATCCTTACATTTCTTTTTGAATCATTATAGTAACCATGTTCCTTAGCGGGTGGGCCAGGTCGACAGTGTAGAAACAGAAAACTCAAGGACTAGAGGAAGGCACCACATTTACATGTATGATTTACTGAGCCTGTCACCACACACGTGGTTGAGTTTCCTGTAAATATTCTCACAGTGGCAATATCAATGGACATTTCTACATAACAGGATGTTAGATCTCAGCTTAACATACATAAACTGGCTCTACACAAACTTTATGCAAAACTTTATATAGAACCTTCAGGTGAGCGAACTTCAACCTTTTCTACCTGGTGCACTTGCAAACAGGTCATCCTAGCAGCTGCCCTCTCACAAACCATCATCCAAATGCATCTTGCCCCTCCTTGGCACGGATCCATTCCCCTGTGTGAACCTGTCCCCTTCAGATTCTCCCATCGAATCCTTTAGCACAATAGAAAGTTATTTTGAATCAGTTGATTTTTCAAACATTTTAAACCTGGGCCCACAATAGGAATTACATGGTGCATCACAACCAGCTTAAATGCTAATATAATTGAAAAAATTCACGAACCATATTGATGCTAAACACATCAATTATTTTCTATTATTCTACACATATATTGCCTATTATCTGGTACATTGATTTGATTATCTTGTCATGTATTGTGTAAAAAGTAATTAGAAAGATACTTCTCAAAAGTTTGCTAAAAAAAAAATGTCCCAATACGATCTTATTTACTTGAATGTTCAGTTGCTTACTTTCACTGCAAATTGACTCTCAGTTGGGAAGAGAAGAAATGTGCTACATTTGGTCATTTCCAAACCATAAAGCTCCATAGTTGAGCAATGTACATCTCTTATTAATAATCGTAAACACTTTCTATTGCATCTATTTCCATTCATCTCCCCACAGTCATTAAACACATCAAACCTGGCCCGGCTGGCGTGGCTCAGTGGTTGAGTGTCAACCGACCTAAGAGCCAGGAGGTCATGGTTCCATTCCTAGTCAGGGCACATGCCTGAGTTGTGGGCTTCATCCCCAGTGCGGCAGCCAATCAGTGATTTTCTATCATCATTGATGTTTCTATATCTCTCCCCCTTTCCCTTCCTCTCTGAGATCAATAATCAATGAAAAACCCGACATCTTCATTGGCTTGCTTTCTTCATCGCTACTGACCGAGTGCCATCACCTTGTGTGTCCCCAGCTCCTTGTAGGACCTTATTTCTCAGTTCCCTGACATGAGCTGCAGCGATTGCTCCTCTGTGTTAATTGCTTGAAATGCTCAACTACTGAAACTTTTTTGTTCTTCTCCTGATGTCTTTTGATATCCTATATAATAAAAGCCTAAAAGGCTAAGAGTCTGGTCATCTAGTTGCCCATTAAACCAATCAAAGCGTAATATGCTAATGATGTCCTAAAGCTGCACAATCACTTGCCATGGTGTGCTCTAACACCAGGGGCAAACAGTCAACCGGTTGACCAGTCACTATGATGTGCACTGACTACCAGGGGCAGATACACTGACAGGTAGGTTAGCTTTCTGCTGGGGTCTGGCCAATCGGAACTGAGCGAGATGGGCCAGACATACCCTGGAGCCCTCCCGTGGTCCCTCTCCAGCTAGCAAACCTTCCATAGCCCTCCCTGGTCCAGATCATGCACCAATGGGGTCCCTTAGCCTGGCTTGAGTCCTCTTGCAATTTGGGCTGAAGGATTTCCCTCCCCCCCAGTTTACAAATTTCATGCACTGGGCCTCTAGTTATAAAAATAAGACTACTTGCAATATTTTTCTTGATATTAAATCATGGGTTAACAGTTGAGAAGATATAACCACTATAGGGCAGGCATCCTTTTTGAAAAAATAAAACCAGAGGAAATATTGTTAGACCTTGTTTAAGAAGACCCTCAGAAATTGCATTAGAGCTTGTAAAAAAACTCAACAATTACACAGTGTTACATTTTTATTTGTCCTCAAGAGAATCTATTAATCTAAGAATCAAGATGTCATAGCTTTAGTAAATGAAACAATGTTAACTTTGGAAACTGGGAGACAAATGTATTCAAAACGCTTAAAATTCACTGTAGTGCAGGAGTTATTATTGCTGATTCAGTTTGCTAAATATTATCCAAAAATCAATGCAAGAGGGAAAACAAATCGAACTTGTGCAGAGGTGTGAGGGATTCCAATATGGCTCCTCTTAAGCTGTAGCCCTGCAGGCATCCAGTAAAAGGAAACACATAATCAGCTTTCAGGTCTATTTACCTCCATTAATCATAAACACGGGCAGATGGTGGCTCGAAGATTTATGTTCTTTATTGTTCTTTCCTGTTAATGACTGCTGCTGTTCATTCCCCCGTTCCTCTAACATTTCCGCAAGGATCCAGTACAGAGGGTGGGGAGCCCTTGCCGAAGTGCCATCAGCAAATGGGAACACGAAGTATTCAAAACACACGGTGTAAGGAACTCTGGGTCACTCTTCCCCGATAACAAATCAGAGTGGATAACAGACCGGCAAAGCAGGGCAGGCACACGTTTGCTTTATCCGGGAATCACAGGACCTGTCTGTACTTCAAATATGACTGCTCACTCAATGCTCATGTTAGACAGAAAGATATATGGTGATTCCTATGTTCAACCTATGCTAGCCTTAATGAACTATCCTGACATCACCCATACCAATGGGACTGGCATTAAAAATATTTTGGAAAACTGTTTAAAAAAACGGCAGTACTTTATTTTTTAATTATTTATATATATATATATTTTTTATTGATCTTTTACAGAGAGGAAGGGAGAGGGATAGAAAGTCAGAAACATCAATGAAAGAGAGACATCGATCAGCTGCCTCTTGCACACCCCCTACTGAGGATGTGCCTGCAACCAAGGTACATGCCCTTGACCGGAATCAAACCTGAGACTTTTCAGTCTGCAGGCCGACACTCTAGCCACTGAGCCAAACCAGTTTCGGCAAAGCCTCAGTACTTTAAACATCATCTTAACTGTCCCCTTCTATAAAACGATGTCGATTGGTAAAACCATTTTAACTCTACAAGTTTTAGAATCAGTCAGAGCTTTAGTTGTGCCCTAGCCAGTTTGGCTCAGTGGATACAGTGTCAGCCTGTGGACTAGATTCCTACTTGGGTTGCGGGCTTGACCCCCAGTGTGGGGTGTGCAGGAGGTAGCCCATCAATGATTCTCTCTCATCATTGGTGTTTCTCTCTCTCCTTTTCCCTTCCTCTCTGAAATTAATATATATATATAATATATATATATTTTAAATATATATATATATTTAAAAAGAACTTTAGTTGCATGCAAACCCCACCCGAATAAGAACACCAGTAATTTTTATTAAAAGTATTTAAAAAATTTAAAAAATATGAAATTTACCAGTTTCCCCATTTTTCATATGAAGAAGATAATACACAGCCTGAGGCCCAGCCCGTGGTCAGGTTGCTGCCACCAGACAGGAGTCCCGCTTGCAAGTGGCAGAGCCGATGAGCGAGCTTCCTCAGGGCTGGGCCATAGGAGCAGTCAATCCATTGCCAATCACACTTCTCTTTTTCTTACTTTTTAAAAATATGTATTTATTGATTTCAGTGAGAGGAAGGGAGAGAGAGAAAGAGAGAAACATCAATGATGAGAGAGAATCATGGATCAGCTGCCTCCTGCATGCCCTCCTTTGGGGATTGAGCCCACAACCAGGCATGTGCCCTGACTGGGAATTGAACCTTGACCCCCTGGTTCATAGGTCAATGACCAACCACTAAGCCACACAGGCCAGGCCATACTTCCCTCTTTTTATAAAAAAGTTACGGGACTTAGGAAAAGAATATTAATGTCTCTCTGTCGCTGACCAGACTGGGATCCCAGTGATATTTTTGAAATACTGGTGCTTTATGATGTTGCCTTAACTAATAGTTAACTTGGATTTATAACAAAAAAGTCATTAAATTGAAACAAGGCTCATTTCTATTGTTTTCTGCTGTTTTTGAAGAGCTGACTGCCTGCATAAGAATTGCTCATTCTGCTAGTAAATAACAAATTCTGATTTCCATCTCTGGCTCTATTAAATCAGAATCGCTGAGACCATAAATATTTTTGGCCTTCAGCCTCACTGCTATGACTTTTTAAATTGGTTGTCATCTCATGAATCCACAAATATAGCCATTCGCCTCCTCCTAACCCCCAAATTATCTGACGCTTTAGCATCAGCTATAGACATTGCATGAACACTTTCTGGAGTGCACTTATATGGAGACAGGCAAATTTCTCCTTCCTTTGGGTGGGTGTACCGGTGGCATATTGTTAATTCATTGACATTCATGCACAGCCAAGGGCACTGCAGCTCATCTCAGCCTGGAATGCTCATCTCAACCACATTCTCCAGAAGACCCAGCACACTCCTCTTGCTTCCTAGGAACCTTGGATAGCTTATCGGCAGTATGCTCAGGGGCATCTTAAATAGCAAGATCAACACAAGAATGCAAAAAAGCACAAGGCTGCCAACCCAGCACTAAATAAACATCGGAAAGGACTTGTTTACCAACTGGGAGCTGAAACAAGAAGGCTGCCACGTCTATTGTGTGTCACGACGTTCGATTCTAACACAGTCAAATTTGGTATTTCTTCCTTAAAAGTAACTTGCTCTCTTTGCCTTTGTGTTATCTAATACATTTTTTTTATCATCTTGCTGATTTCCTCCAAAAACATTTTGCTAGAAATTTAATTGAGAGCACATTCAATCTATAGGTACATTTGAGGAGAATTAATATCTGTATTAAAATCTGTATTCTGTCCCACAAACATGATATACTTTTTTATTTAAGTAAAATTAACAAAGGAAATGAAAACTAAGTCAGATGTAAACAAAATTAAAACCTTCTACTCTTTTAAAGCACCATTAAGACAAGGTGGGGAGGGGGAGTTTGGGGGACTGGATGAAAGAAGGTGGAGGGATTAATCAACAGTAAACACATTCATAACCAATAGTCACAGACAACAGTGGTGAATGGAGAGGGAAGGGAATGGGCAGAAGTGGAGCTGGGCAAAGGAGAGAAAATGGGGGACAGGATGCAACTTTGTTGGGGGCAGTGGACACACGATACCATGTGCAGATGATGTTTCATTGAGTTGGACACTTGAAACCTATATGGTTTGGGGAGCCAATGTCACCCCAATAAATTTTTAAAAAGGAAAAGGCAAGCTGAAGACTAAGAGAAGTATTCCTCATACATATGTGGGACTAAAGACTCATAATCAGATTATGTAAATTCATACAACTCCATAACATGAAGAAAAATAACCCCAAGTCTTTTTATTATTATTATTATTATTATTATTATTATTATTATTATTATGACTTCTCTTCAGCTGCAGTTTTGGACAAATGCCTCAAAACAAAATTATAAGGTGATTGTGTTCATTTTCTCTGATTCCCTTTTAAAACACATACACACACACGCACACCAAAAAAACACACTAAGCAATGTATTAGCTCTTCAGTTCCGCTATCCATGGTGCTGAATGGGATGTCGTGCGCCAGGCATTGAAGAGAAAGCCGCTGGTATAGGCTTTGTTTTGTTGATCTGTCCCTCTGGGCAGGGAGTGAGACCCAGCGAGGTGGACACTGGCTGCTGAACATTGGCTAGCTGGGAAATAATGAAAAGCAGCCCCGGCCAATCTAACAGAGTTTCTGAGATAAAAGTGAACGCAGCTGGAGGCTCAGTGTGCGCGGGCCCTGTGGGCAGCCTCCCATGTGTCTCACCAGAGCACAGTCAGTTTTCAGCGCCAACCCCACCTAGATCTCCTGACCACGTCATCGAGGAACAAATAGAGAGTCAAAGCTGTGCCCACTCTTCTCTCTCCTATGCCGCAATCCATGGGCACTTCCCAGGAAGGAATGTGCTTAGGATGGCCAGTTGCCCATCATGGAGCTCTTGCAGGGCAGTGGAGGATTACCTGTCCTTCTCTCTTCACTTTACTCCTGTGGAGGAGCTAGAAACACAGAGGACAGCTCGGTATTCCATTTGTGTGGATGGCTCAAGCTCCTTTTAGTAAAATGGAAGGTAATTTTGGGATCATGCCTTTCTGTTAAGTTACAGTGGTAGAGTCCCTCTCACTGTTTTAAGTAGCAAGGAAATAGAAAGAGCAACACAATCATACACCCATACAAAAAATGGGATTATTGTATGCCAACCTCTGTGTTACATTTATTTGTATTTTTAAAAATATATTTTATTGATTTTTTTACAAGAGGAAGAGAGAGGGGATAGAAAGTCAGAAATATTGATGAGAAACATCGATCAGCTGCCTCTTGCACACCCCTACTAGGGATGTGCCCGCAGCCGAGGTACATGCCCTTGACCAGAATTGAACCTTTCAGTTCACAAGCCGATGCTCTGTCCACTGAGCCAAACTGGTTTCAGCTCTATGTTACATTTAAAGTTGATTAGTGAACATATTAGCTTTGGTTTTCATGGTAGTGTTGTATTTCTGAAGCAGGCATGACACACTGACCTCTATTGATTCTGTATTTCCTGTGCTAATTATTCTAGCTATTTTGGACTGAGCCTAGTGCAGAATGTTTGCTAACTCAAAGCCAGCTAGCATGCTTGTTTATACAGGCAACTCAGTGCACACCTCACCTCCTCAAATCGGCATTCCTATCACACTCAGCCAGATTCCTGCTTACCAAGTTAGCAAACCTGATTTTACATAAACAGGTAAATCATAAATTAGGGTTGGAGATTAAATTTGAATTGCTTAGTATGTTTACTCTCTTACTCTATTAGCTAAATTAATAGAGTAAGAGAGAAATTCGAACCGCCCGTAGACTGTGAATATACCGACTATGAAACACTGGCTTTGATTGGTTCTGCTTTTCGTAATCCCTAGAAATGACCATTTAAACGTGAGAAAGTTGTTTTCCATGAGTGATTATACTCTTTGGGTTTCTGTAATGCGAAGTCTCACAAAACATGCTCAGTTTTATGACTTTAATACTTCTTATATTTTATATATGTCTGTATTTCCTAGGTTCCTAAAAAAGTGAGATCATTAGAAGATTGTTCTGAGTGTGTTTCTAGCCCGAAGGGATGCGGCAATCCCCAGCAAGCTAATCATAAAACTGGTGCCTAGCAGGTGAGGCTTCAGAATTTTTGCAGACCTCAGCTGTTTGAAGAGTTTTAATGAGTAGTCAAAGTTTTGGATACTTACGGAACTCTCCCCACATAGCAAGTTTTCCATAACTAGCACTCTCAGTCACCTTTGATCCCAAGTTAAACAACATCTGTGGACTCGAGCAAAATTTTTCAAACTGTGTTCCATAGAAACCTGGTTCTACAGTACATTTAAAGATTGCTCTCCTGCGGGGCTGGTGTGGCATAGTGGTAGAGCATTGACCTATGAACTAGGAGGTCACAGTTTGATTCCTGGTCAGGCTCAATCCCCAGGAAGAGGCATGCAGGAGGCAGCTTATCAATGATTCTCTCTCATCATTTATGTTTCTATCCCTCTCTCCCTCACTCTTCCTATCTGAAATCAATAAAAAGTATCTTAAAATAAAAAATGAAGTTGCTCTCTCTTCATATCCACCAGAAGAAAGAGGGCTATAGTGGTATAATTGTGGGGCCTTAATCTTTTTAACTAGTTTTTACTCAGACTTTACTATACAGTGAATGATTACTCTCCAAATGAATAATGCACGTGTAATTTTTTCAAAATTTTTTGGGTACAGAACCCTTTTCCTGGAACATCTTAAATATCTAACATTTAGTAGAGCTTCTTTTTGGGACATTCTTTTAAGAGTATAAGGTTATCACATGGCTGAGTGATGGATTGCATTTCTGTATCAATCATGTAATATTCTGCCTTAAAGAAGGAAGTTGTATTTCTTCCTCCTGGAATAATGTAATGTGTTCAGATGTATGCAATCTAGAAAAAAACTTTATTGCTTGAAGGAAATACCACTGCATTTATAATATCAATGCCTAACATTCCGTATATCTCTGGATACTCTTCCTGATTTTTTACTTACATTAACTTATTTAATTCCACAACAATATCATTGCCCAAATTTATAGGATGGAAGACTGGAGGACAGTTAAGATATTATGATGGGAATTACAGTTATTACATTGCACAGCTGAGAATGAATTCAATCAAGCTCTCTGACATCCCCACCCAAAATGCCTTTTGAATTTCACGGTTCCATGCTGCCATTCAACATCTAGCATCTTCTGTTTGATAGTTCAGAAGTAAAATATACAAACACCAATGGCAAGAATAATATTTGTACACAATCTCAACTTTTGTGATTGAATTACTTAAGGAAAAAACCCTAAATAACAAAACAGATATATTAACTATAAATCTGTGAAAAAGGACAGTATGCCAACTCATTAAAACTGATACCTTATGTTTGTTGGTTGCATTATGGTAGTCTGGTTACAGCACGACTTACACAAATTAGCATCTCTTTAAAAATAAATGTCTGGTCTTCAGGGAAACAATCCCATGCTAGAATGTGCATCATTATGTGTAGAGGGGCCCCAAGGAAGGCACCTGAGCATTCTTTAAAGCAGTGTCAGCTGAATCCGAGGTGCCAGGCAGAGAGCCACATCTTGGAAACACATCCACCAAGAAGGCTGGATGCGTTATCAGTACTGACTCTTAACTTGCTCCAGGTGTGGGGGAGAGGGCCTTGAAATGTAAATTCAGCCTAGCCCTGGGAATGAGGGAATGAGTAGGGCCGGGGCCCACTTAAGCTCCTTTGATCTTAAGTTTTTTCAGGTGAAACCCCTTTGTATTTTGGTATAAATAAACACACTGCTGTTGGGTTTGGATTCCTGTCTCTCCATCAGGGAGAACAGAAATTCCACCCAGCCCCAGCTTTTTATTTCTATTTCTGTGTCCTCTATTCTTTCTCTTATTTCTCAATCCCCAGCTCCTCTACTCAGAAACTGGACCCCATTCTTCTTTCCACGCTGGACGTGGAGAAAAGAGAAAACCCCCACGATTACGTGTAAAGATTTCCTTCAAAATGTTGGTTGACAGTAAAAATTTTCGTGGTAAATTGATAAGCAGAATTGATGATGCTACCTGTTCATAATCATCTAAACTGTAATATTTGTAATGTTCCTCTTCTCTCAACAGGCCATTAGCTATTGAAGGGCAGACTTATGTTTTAATGCTTATTTTGTTGTTAGACAATTTTTTAAAGGAAATACCAAATATAGAGGTGTTACTACACACTTTTTCAAACTAGTTATACTGGCCGGAGGCCAGAGTTGATATAAATAAAATATCTCTGACATGTGGCAGATAGAGATGGAGTAATGGATGTTAGTGTTTGAAAATAATCTTTAACCTGTAGTCATTTGCAAAAAAATATGCTTAAACTTGGGATAATGAGATGTGTGATGTACGAATACAAATTATTGAGACGTTCGAGAAAAATTAGCCAGAGTACTCTACATTTTAAGCTGAAAGTAAGTAAATGACATGATAAAACATTTGAAAATAATTGAAATTCTGAAGAAAACACATGATCAGTAATGTAGAGGTTTTTGTGGAGCAACAACCAAATGTAAAAATGAGGTTGGTTCTGGGGGAAGAGCCACCTGAGATACTGATGGCTTATCCCCAGGCCTGGGGAAGGAGGGGCGGGGGAGAGGAGGGCCAGACCACACTGCCCTGGGTGCGGATCCTGCATTTTCCTCACCTCCCTCTCTAGGCCTCCAGTTTACCAAGTGACTCATTAAGACAGATGAAACTTTTCCATTCAGATGTGCTTCATTTTTCTGCACCTTTAGAATGAAGGCAACATCTAAAATAACGTGAACAAATTTGTTGTCACTGACTTAAAAACGACATTATGTAAATGTCCTTTCCCATCATATGTTTCCCATGATAGGTAGGGTTTTAGCATAACCACTTAAGAACTGAAAATCAACTTACGTGACTTACACTGTCAGTATTATTCTTTGTCTTACCAGATTAGATGGCCACTATGGGATTTCATATATGAGATCATTTCAAGGCAACACGGTTTGGTATGACCTGCACGGTTAGTGAAAAACCAGTCACCTTCCCTTAATATCTTCAGGAAAAAGGGCAATAATGAGGATATAGCATTCTTTCACTCTAACAGTAGACAATAAAAGACAGAATTGGCTTTCCTATATTAATATTATGTCAAGATGATTTTTGTTATCATTAAACTGAATTAATAATCTAGCATGTTATACTACCCTGAATGGCAACTGAATTTGAATCTGTGTGGGGTACAATAGTTTTCACTTGGATAATCAGTTTAAAAGCAAGGCAACTTAGAAGCAAGGAGAAAGGCTGTCACCTTGACTCCCATGGAGGCAGCAGAAGGAAGCAGCCGTTGTGTAGGTGCTGAACTCTCCAGATGTTGGTAATGAGAGCTCTTCATTCTCTGTTCTGGGGTGAGGTTAATTGTCCTATATTTTGTCCATACCATGGGTAAATGGAAGAGATGAGATTTTAACTCCAGTCTTTGATAGGAAAGTCTGTACCTTTTCTTTGATAGCCTTATTTTTTTTCTTTCCACAATATTCTACTAATTAAGAAATCCACAATTAAGAATTACATATACTAATGAATCATATTTTCTGCTTTATAGAATGCAAATTCTGAATCTGGAATACATATTCTCTAACAACATCTTCTAGGCCTTTGGCCTGAGGAACTTAGTGTACAGTGATGCCAATTATTGATTTGGGAAGAGTATAGGAGGAGACAGACTATAGAGGAAAATGACCATGTAATATGAATAAAATTTTTACAGATATTTATTATGAGTTCACGTTATGTATAGAACTATAGTTCAGAAACCAAAGTTTCAGATGCATTTCCTAAGGGATCGCTATCTCTCTTCAGTGTTGTGTCCTAGTGCAATGCAGAGAGTAACACAGCTAGGTAGCATCTATATAAAAGGCTAATATTCTAAGTGTCCTTCTTTCAGTCCGGGTAATGATGTCACATAGCAACAACCTGCTTCCTCTCTCTAGCAATGACTAGCCTCCTTGCAGTTTATTCAGCCCAGGAACATGACTCTCTTTATACCCAGGTGGAAACATTTCACACTGTAATCAAATGTCTGTGAAGTGTTTTCACATGCCTCATCTCATTTGATCTTCACAGAAGTCCTAGAGTAGGTAGATAGGAGACTTGGTAGAATTCTATTTTCTTTTCATTAGCTGGAAAATGGAGATTTAGAAAGCTTAGAAATTTGACCTGAATGAAAAGAAGTAAGACATGGTGGACTTTGAAAATGACTTCAGGTTTTCTCACTTCACTGAATATAGTCAAACACAGCTGCAGTTACATATTTTACCCTTTGTTCTCCCTGTGTGATCTACAGTGATAATCTGCTTCAGTTGATATTTAGTGCTGTGTTGCTGATAATTACCTGAAAGCGAAGTTGGAGTGCTTCACTGGGCTGGAAAAAGTTTAGCTAAATCAGAAAGCAGGTCTAATTAACCAAGCTTATCTCTCTACATAAAAAAGGCTAAGCTGACTGACATATGCGAGATACATATAAAGCTCTCCTGGCACTAATCACACACATGTGTTTTGATCTATCATTGTCAATCATGAATTTGATTGACACTTCTATTATAAAGGGTGAATAGTGATATTAAAATATTTCTTCTAATTAATTTCCTTTCAATGTGCACAAATTCGTGCACCAGGCCACCAGTATATAAATAACATACCCATTCCAGCTATATAGACTCTCATCCCACCATGATTACAAGAGGCAATCATACCCTCCTCTCAAGGATTTTATAAATATTAAGAAGTGTTTCTGAGGCTCTCAATACAATTTTCATACTTGGACACATTTGTCCCAGTTTTAAAATTATTCTGTAGTATATGATTATCAAAAATGTTCAGCTGAAAGAAGTTTTTGAAAGAGTAAATGGCTTTATTTATTATTTTGACAACAATGCAAATAGGAACTCATCACTCTAGACCTGTAGTCGGCAAACTGCAGCTCATGAGCTACATGTGGCTCTTTGGCCCCTTGAGTGTGGCTCTTTCACAAAATACCATGGCCTACACAAGTCTATTTTGAAGAAGTGGTGTTAGAGAAGTTTAAGTTAAAAAAATTTGGCTCTCAAAAGAAATTTCAATCATTGTACTGTTGATATTTGGCTCTGTTGAATAATGAGTTTGCTGACCACTGCACTAGACATTCAAAAGCTCCAAAACATAAGTGGGTCTGTGGACAGTGCGTAGGGAGATATGGACACAATCATTTTTGCTCAGTATTGGTCTGATCTCCCACGATTCAAAGCTTGATGTTGTGTTAGAGTGTCACATTTAAATAATATAGACCTACTTTGTCCTGGCCAGTGTTGCTCAGTGGATAGAGCATCAGCCTGCAGACCAAAGGGTCCTGGGTTTGATTCTGGTCAAGGGCACGTACCTTGGTTGCAGGTTCCTCCCCAGTCTGGGCCCTGGTCAGGGCATGTGCAGGACACAACCAATCGATGAGACCTCTTGCATCTATGTTTCTCTTTCTTTCCCTCTCTCTTCTACTCTCTCTAAAAAAACGACCAAAGGAAAATTATCCTTGGGTGAAGATTAACAAAAACAAACAAACAAACCAACAAACAAAACAAGCAATGATATGCATGATTATTTGATTGCATGTTACAGAACTCCTTTTATTTATATACATATACTATTATACATGTTTTTTTAAATTTGTATTAATATGTGTCCTTATCCTCCCTTGCCCCCACTTCCCCCCAACCCCCTGTTTGTGCCCTCACCCTTTCCCCGCCTGTTGTCTGTGTCCATTGGTTAGGTTTATATGCATGCATACAAGTCCTTTGGTTGATCTCTCCCTCCTATCCCCGCCCTCCCCTGCCTTCCCTCTGAGGTTTGATGGTCTGATCGATGCTTCTCTGTCTTTAGATCTGTTTTTGTTCATCAGTTTATGTTGTTCATTATATACCACAAATGAGTGAGGTCATGTGATATTTATCTTTCTCTGACTGGCTTATTTCACTTAAGCATAATGCTATATATACATATGTTTTTAACTCAAGTATCTTTTGAAAAAGGATGTTTGACTGTAGAATAAAAATCTCTTAGATTTTTGATCATAATAAAAATAGTGGTTATTATACTATATTCAACTAATACATTTTCATTAGGAGGCAGAAATTTTGATTCTAATGGAATCAGCAGTTTTTCTGGCTAATTAGACAAGTTTTTATACTTGTAGTCTTCGTTAAAAATGGTCATCTCATTAAATGTGGGCAGCTATGATGTTCTCTTATAATAGTCATTTCAAACTATTCTAATTTGATCAGTGACTATTTCATCAGAACCACCTAGAAAAAATAGATAGAAGGCTAGAAAATGCAAATGCTGAAATTTTAATTACTTATTAAGGCATGTTTCAATGTTTAATTGCAGAATTTGGAATGTTTTGCAAGAAAAGTAATAACTGAACACATATCAATATGATATTCTCTCCCCTGGAGCGAGTTCATGCTCCATAAGTCACACGGCTTCTGTCCTTCTGTTTATATCTAAGATTCTTTTTTTTTTTAATTAAAAAATTTTTTTTGCCCATTTGCTTTTTTAAAAAAAGAGAGAGAAACATCAATGATGAGAGAGAATCATTGATTGGCTGCTTCCTGCATGACCCCTACTGGGGATTGAGCCCACAACACAGGTGTATGTCCTGATCAGGAATTGAACTGTGACCTCCGGGTTCATAGGTTGACACTCAACCACTGGGCCATACCAGCCAGGACTAAGTCCAGATTTTATTGTACCTTCTTATCTTCCTCAGT
Organism: Antrozous pallidus; assembly: GCA_027563665.1. NCBI lineage: Eukaryota > Metazoa > Chordata > Mammalia > Chiroptera > Vespertilionidae > Antrozous > Antrozous pallidus. Next base: position 904,284 of record CM050508.1, on the reverse strand, counting down.
CTACTTTAAAGGGCCTTATCTCTTAGTTTCAGTGCTGTGTCCTATGTAACAAAAAGCTAATGTGCAAATTGTCCCCTCAACTGGGAGTTCGACTGGAAGTTCAACCACGGGGGCGGGGGGTTCAGCCAGCCAACCACCCTCAGCCCCTTTCCCCCAGCTGGTCCCACCCCTAATTGCCTCCCTCACACCATTTGTGGTGGGGCCAGCCCACCCACCAACCTCACGTGTCCCCTTTCCCCAGCCAGCCTGGCTTAATCGGCCCCAATTGGATGGGACAAATTCCACTGTGCATGAATTCATGCACCAGGCCTCTAGAATGTAAATATAGATATAGTAACAGTGGTAGGATCATATTCTGAGTGTGATTGCAAGATTCATAAAGAAACAGATCAAAGCAGATGAAGCAAGAAAAACCAACCTGGACCCTATAACAAGTGATTTTCAAATTTTAATTTACATTTAGAGATAAATTACTTATTTGTCACTGCCATAGAATTGGAAGATTTAGAAACATCTTGCTCTGAGAGTGGTGTCATGTAAGAAGAGTGTAGTTTGTTTTCAAAAAATGAAGTTGTTTAAATTAAGGAATGAAGTTCCCAAAATGGACATATTTGTGCATCGCTCTTCACAGTGTAAACAGACCCACTATAAGGTGAAAACCATTTGACATAATGTAATGAGAGCATAAACTGCTTTCATCTTTTTAGTCAGTAGTAAAGCTGTTACAGATCACTTCTTAGCAGTTGGTAATGTGATAACTTTAAGTGAAAATATGCTTATCATAGCAGTATTTATTTGTTTAATATATTTTATTGATTTTTTACAGAGAGGAAGAGAAAGGATTAGAGAGATAGAAACATCATTGGGAGAGAAACATCAATCAGTTGCCTCCTGCACACCCTCTACTGGGGATGTGCCCACAACCAAGGTACATGCCCTTGACCGGAATCGAACCTGGGACCTTTCAGTTCGCAGGCAGATGCTCTATCCACTGAGCCAAACTGTTTTTGGCACCTCATAAAGTATTTTATTTATCTGTATTGTAAGCTAATTTTCCTGAACTTTTCAATTTTAGGACTCTTTTCTCATTTTACCTATTCACTTATACAAAGCTTATTCATTTTTTCTAGCATTTGTAAAACAAAGACACAATTGTAATTTTTCATCCTTTAGAAACACTATTAAAAATTTAGAATCCCACATGGTCTACTAGGTACCTTTCTTTAATGAAATAATCTCTAATGAATGATAGACAATTTGGGTTGAGAATAAAAGTTATCAATTTTGATATGCAAGTTGTAACTTTAGTTTGTATTTAACTTGAAAAGAAAGCAAAAATAGCCAGCTGCTTCCCTGGGTCAGAATAAATAAAACCATCTGTTGGTAAGCTTAGCCTCTTCCTTCCTATTTCTGCCTCAGTATTTTATTCTTTACTGGATACTTCTCTGAAGTCCTGGGGTTTGGGGTGGGATTAGTTTACCATCCTAGCTTGAAGCCTTCTGGCGACCTCAAGAGAGATGAAATTACAAGAAAGTTCAGAGACCAAGATCCATTAGGTGAAAAGGGATATCAGCTAACGAGTCTCATGTGGTTAAAATAAAACCTACTACTGTGAAATGGATGAGGTCAGATTCTTTTTAGAATCCTTTTCAATTTCAGTTCAGATTGAAAAGAAAATAGTACAGTTCAAGGTACTCTTGAAACAGTCCTTGTGACCCTCAGTTTCTAAATGGAGTCAGTTTAATACCCATTCCAAAAAGCGAAAACCATGTTTCTTTTTCCAACAATTCTGTGTGAGACATTTTCCTATTCATCACGGAACAAGAATAAGATATTTTTTATCTTTTAGGATTTATATTTGAGCACACATCGTAGGAAATGAGGATAAGGAGAGATTTAATAAACATATAATTTTTAAAATTAAGTTAGTTATATGGGAGACACAAGAAAGATAAGTTTCTAGACTAATAAAAGGGTAAGATGCTAATTAGCCAGATGTCTTCCAAATGCCCTTCTGGACAAAGCCACGGTGGCAGAGGGCTGAGGCAGAGGCGGTTAGGGGCAATCAGGCTGGCAGGGGAGGACAGTTAAAGGCAATCAGGCAGGTAGGGGAGAGTGGTTAGGAGTTATCAGGCAGCAGGAAAGTGAGCAGTTAGGAGCCAGTAATACCAGATTGTGAGAAGAATATCCAACTGCCAGTTTAGGCCCAATCCTGGCAGTTGGACATCCCCAGAGGGGTTCTGGATTGGAGAGGGTGCAGGCTGGGCTGAGGTGAACTCTCCACCCCCGTGCATAAATTTTGTGCACCGGGCCGCTAGTAAAATATATAAGGGGGTTAGGATGTTTTGCAAAGAACATAGCCTGGGACAATTCTTCAATATGTCTGCTTCTTGGAAAACTTGGACTAGATCTTCTGACACTCCTTTGTTTAATAAACTGTATCTCATTGTATGGTTAAAAAATCCATGTCTAATGATCATTCCAGCTCTTTCAATATCCAAGCTAGTCAGATAGTGATTTTCCATTGTCTTGAAAATAAGAATGAAACTTACCTTAAAAGACTAAAATTAGTCAAGACTTATATTGTAAGGACATTGATGTATTCTTGCCCATTCAATAAACATGACTTGTTTATCAAGGTCTGATGTCCAAAGACACTGCTTCTTTTATTTTATTTTATTTTTTACAAAAATAAATAATCTCAGCATAAGAATGACAACAGATATACTTCTTCTAGAGTTGATAAGCTCTCTATGTTAATATTTTCAATTGATTTCAGAGAGGGAAGGAGAGAGAGAGAGAAACATCAATGATGAGAGAGAATGACTGATGGGCTATTTGAAGGACCATATCCACAACATCTAGTCTGAAACATGTCCCGAGATCCTCTTCTGGTATGCAGGCACAGAGGGTGAGCACGAGTTAACTCATGGAGCAATGGAAAGGCTGTGGGGTTCGTCCTGTAGCAGGTGACATGCACGCATGGGCTGGCTTCTCCTAACGGAAAGGCACCGAGCCTCGGGGCCTCGAAGGAGAGACGCTCCCTGCTGGGCCCGCGGAGGGGACGCGGTGGGGATCTGCCCATCAGGCCATCATGCTGAATATTCCTTCCCCAGTTCTGGCAAAATGCTGGTCACACATCTTACAGATCTGTCTCCTGGATGTTACATGTGTTCTTAGAAACATTTCTTTTTAAAAAATTAACTCACTAAAACAATAAAGAGGAAACTTGAGGTTTATAAGTAGTATTGACTAGAAAATTTCCTCTCCATCCATAGCTTCCTATGACATCACTAATGCGCCCCCACCCCCACAGCAATATCTTACAAATGGGAAAAGCCTGAACAATAAAAACAGGGAAAAATGATGCAAACTGATCAACAGAAAGCCACTGTCATCTTTTTAACATATTTGAAGGCTACACTTAGTGAGTGAATAAAAAATTGTTGTATTTTTCCTTACAAGAAAGTAATGTGCTTCATACTCCTTATTACATATTCACAGAATTTTCATGGTATTCTTAAAACTTGATGAAAGGCATAGGATGTCATAACAGTCAGCAATGTTTCATAACTGTGTTGTCAATTTTTTGAGGGATTTATATCAGATCTAACATTCAAAAAATATCCAAATTGTAACCTTAAGAATAACATTTCTCCTGCTGACTGAAGAGAACAGAGAGTGGCAGGAGTGCAAACACAGGAAATACTCTCATCAAGTGGTTTCAACCCTGGCACGTGGGTGATCCATAGGCCAGACTCTCTAACCAAATTCTCTGTGTGGTGAATGTTACAAGCTGCCCTATTACCCACGATTCTTATAACTAACTAGAGGCCTGGTCCACAAAAATTTGTGTACTTGGGGGAGGGAGAGTCCCACAGCCCAGCCTGCAGTCTGGGACTCCTTGGGGGATGTCTACCTGCCAGCTTAGGTCTGCTTCTCCAGGAGATTGGGCCTAAGCTGTCAGTCAGACATCCCTCTGGCAGCCTGGGAGCCCTTGTGGCATGTCTGACTACAGCTTTGCCTCAGTTGGACATCCTTAGCGCTTCTGCGAAGGCAGGAGAGGCTTCCGCCACCTCCACTGCACTCGCAGGCATCAGCCTGGCTTGTGGCTGAGCGGTGCTCCCCCTGTGAGAGTGCACTGACCACCAACAGGCAGCTCCTGCATTGAGTGTCTGGCCCCTGGTGGTCAGCATGCATCATAGTAACGGGTCATTCTGCCATTAGGGTCAATTTGCATATTTCCCTTTTAGTATATAGGATTATTTTAAGTGTATGTGTTAAATGACTTTTAAATGCCAAACACCTGCGTTAGCATGAAATTATCTTTGTTTTGCTAATCTGGCAAATTCTTCCTACATTGCTGCCGTTCCGTTGGCAGATTTGTTTCCCTGGGATCCTGGGAGGTGTTCAAATGAACATTGCCTGCCCACCTCCTCACCGGGCTGACATGCACACACTGTAGACATTGGACAGTAGGGCGTCGCCCTGCCCATGACTGTGCCACCTGAGCTGCGCTCTGGTGCCTCTGCAGGACGCTCCCACCCGGTCCTCGGTGCACATGTCTGGGGAGGCATACAGTCCCCAACGCACAGATCCCCGCAGGCCTTCACTTTCACCTCCTTCCTTCACTGCCTGGAATTAGCATGTGATCCTCACACATTCGATGGGTACGCGTACATTTCCATAGTGGCCCTCTGCATGGTGTTTCCGGGGTCCCCCCTAAGGGGGTGCACTGAGATGACTTTTCCTTATTAAAATGGACCATATGTATTTAGAATATTTTTATGCTGGAACACCTTACATTCAGCACCTAGCCATGTCCTCTGCGTCTTATGCGCGTAAGGAACATTCCAGTCATTAGTGGCAGCTGGCCCAGCCGTAAGTGGTAGGAGGAGGATGGGAACTGTGGCCTCTGTACTTATTCACTAAAGGGTGCTCTTGCTAGTTTTTGTTTTCTCTCGACGTTAACACATGGAGAGTGAGCATGCTTGATATGTTCTGAAATATCTGGTGATTATTCTCACACTCTCTTTTATAAACAAAAATGCTAGAACAAACCTGTTTAAGTCTCTTTTAAAAAATTACTTCTAATGAACTGGTTTATGGCATTTTAAAAATATTTAATTTTGTTCAATCCCATGATTGTAATTGAGATGATTACCATTATAAAGATTTGAAATTTTATTTCAGAGGGTACTTCCTTTAGTTTACTTAAAACAATACAATGTACATAAAGGTTGGACTGCTCCATGCAAATCAATAGATCAAGACTAAATAGTCAACTTACACTATGTGAACACTGTGTCTTAATTGCTTTATTTTTCAAGTAAAAAAATGTCTAAAATTACCTCCGCTAGACATTCATTACTAATCCTAATTTGGATATAATACATTTAATTTATATTTTTATTATTTGTTTTGCAAAGTCTTTGGAAAAATCATAACTGTAAGATGGAAAACCAAATCTTTGCCCATTACTTTTATTATTTTTAATCCTCACCCAAGCATATTTTTCCATTGACTTTAAAAGAGAGTGGAAGGCAGGGAAAAGACAGAAGAGAGAGAGAGAGAGAGAGAGAGAGAGAGAGATTGGTTGGTTGGTTGTCTCTTACACATGCCCGACCAGAATTTGTATGATTTTAACACTTATTTACAAACCTGCAACTCAGGTATGTGCCAGCGCTAACCACTGGGCTACTGGCCAGGGGCATCCGTTATTTTTAATGCTAAAGACATAGATCTGCAACTTAACAGAGTCCAAGGCACAAGCCCTTCAGTTAGTCCCCTCCTGCTCCTGACCTGCTGTAAGTCTGCAGGAGGTGGAGAGGAAGCAAGAATATGATGGGAGAGTACAGATTTTTCAAAAGCAGTTTCAGGGTTAGGAAAATGGAATAACTTCATTTATTTGTGTGTGTGTTTTGCTTTTTTTTTGCTGACTTTAGTCTTCTTGTATGCCTGGCTTTTCTGGTGGTTAGTGAAGGGTAGGGAACTAAGTTAAAAATAAAAGGAAATGATTGAAAAGGTAGGAATATATATAAGAAAAGATGTTTGGAAAGTAGAATCAAAGACTAAAAAGAACATCTGTATCTTCTACCCATGAAACTCCGTATCGTAGGAAAGGTAAGAAAATGGAACTTTAAAAATTGGCATGTAATAGTAATTTTTAGGGTTCCAACATGATAGTGTGGTTAGCAAAGCAGAGACGGTTTTAGGGCACTGAAGTTTCTGTATGAACCCCTAAGGGGGGTACATGTGATTACACACTTGTCAGCCCCATAGCTCGCACAGCACCAGGCATGACCACTGATGTAAACTGTGGATGTGAGTGGTAATGGCACGCCGATGTAGGTGCATCCACCGTGACATGTGCCTTCTGACACGGATGCTGATCATGGGAGAGGCTGTGCATGTGGGGCAGGGGGCAGATGGGAAATCTGTTCTTTACTCCCAACTTTATTGTGAACCTGAAACTGTTCAAAAAATGACATCTGCTTTGGAGAAATAAGTCGTCCCCAAGCTGCGGCCCCTTGGTCTCCTCCTGTGTGTCTTCTGGGAGGTGGCAGTTTTGTGTTTTATGTGTAGGCATGGGCTCCTGGAGTGCTAATTTCGGGGGTGCTGTAAGTCTGTGTCTATCCTGTGTCTCTCTTCTTTTTGCGTGTGGCCCTCGGGGTCCCTATTACCATTGGTTAAAAAGAATTTTTATTTTCTCCGTCAAAGTGCCTTTGCTCCTTTGCCAACGTCAGGTGACAGACATCTGGCCTGACATTACATTTATTTCCATTTTCCGTATCATGATAAGAATGCACACGTTTCTCATTTTAATATGAATCGCTCAATTCTTCAGAAAGAAAGCAGCGGCTTACAAAACATAGTTTCTAATGGAGAAAAACGAACGAGCCACAGGAAAAAACACTGTGAAATCGTGGTGAATACTAACTGGGAATGCACAGAATTCTATCAGTCCGTATCATTACTTTATTTTAGACACAGACACTAGGCCAGAGAGTACTTTCTATGTCACTTTCGGTGAAGACTGTGCTACTTTTTACATTTCTTCATGGGGATTTTTCATTTTGTTGATGCTATCATAGAAATGGATATGATTTTAACACTCAGCTATTCTTTCTGATCTGCAGAGAAATAGAGCTAATTTCTGTATGTAGCGGTTCCTTCTAACACCATGCCATAGAATTCGTAACTTATTAACTGAATAGATTATGCATCATTTTGAAATGTGGATACACTCTGGTCAGATGTAGATAACAATTTTACATTTTTGCCTTGATGAATTGTTTTTATTGCATTAATTTGTCTCCTGATACATTATCATGAAAGTGGGACATTTTAATGATTTCCAATGAAAAAGCTTTTAATATGTATCATTTAACATGATCCCCTGTAGAATTTTTTTGTGGATATTCTTCATTAGATAAATAAGGTGTCTTTCTATTCTAGGTTGTTAGGAGTTCTTGTCAGACATGAGTGTTCTACTTTTTAAAATTGGTTTCAGAGAGAAGACGGGAGAGAGGGATAGAAACATCAATGATGAGAGAAAAGCACTGATTGACTGCCTCCTGCATGCCCCCCACTGGGGATGAGGCCAGGCCCTGACTGGGAATCAAACCATGACTTCCTGGCTCATAGTCAATGCTCAACTACTGAGCCACAGGCAGAAATGAATGTTCTATATTGTCAAACTCTCTCTCTCTCTCTCTCTCTCTCTCTCTCTCTCTCTCTCTCTCTCTCCCTCTCTCTCTCTCTCTCTCTCTCTCTTTCCTTGTCTCATTAATTGAGATGTTCAGATGTTCATTTGGCTTTTCTTTCCAGTTATGTCATAAATTGCATAGATTGGCTTTCAAATAAATCTTCTAATCCTTTGATAAAGCATTGCATCCACTGTAAGTTAAATTCCCTTTTTATATGGCCAGATTCTATTTGCAATAGCAAATATGAGCAAATTTAAGAAAACATAAGATGTTTGCATTCATATTCCTGAGACACTTGTCACATAAGTTGTCTTCCTTTCAGATTATGTGGGCAGGTGACATGACCATCCTCTCTACCCCCAGGAAAGGCTGGGTAAGTTGCCAATATGTTTCTTTCACAATGTGGCAAAACCAGATTCGATGCTTGCGCTTATTTTGTAAATGACAGAAATAATTTTCTCTGCTTTGGAAAACGTTGGCAAGCTGCAGTTTTGAAGAAATTCATCCATATTTTGACATCTATGGGTATGAAACTGTTTACAGTGTCATCTTCTTATTTGTTTCAATGTCCATGTGACCTATATTGGTAATCTCATTTTTAATTTTCTTAACTGGAAATATGTCTTATTTTTTATTGATCAACTTGGTAGAAATTTATTAATTTTATACAGTTTCAAAACCAAATTTGTTGTTGTTCTCTAGTTCCTTGTTTTCTATTTCATTAAATTATGCTGTTGTCTGTATTCCATTCTTCTGTTGTCTTTAGGCTTAACATTTCTCTTTCTAGTTTCTCCAAATGGGAGGGTAAATTGCTTATATACTTTTTAGTCTTTCTAATCTAAGTATGTCTGTACACTTTCTCATACACAGGTATTTTTATGTTGTGTACATAAAGATATTTTTCTGTTCAAAATATATTCAAACTTGTGCTTTGGTAATGGTTCCTTTCAATTCTGGATTACTGAGAAACGGAGCGCTGAAGTGATGGCAGGTTTGTGATTGTTATTCTTCAGCCTCATCCCATTGCTCTTGGAAAGTGTGCTCTGACTGATTCCAGTGGGACGGGCCTGCTGACTCCTCCTAGGGTTCCACTTACTTTGGTAGACATTTTAAGGGCTTTGGGAAAGATTTTGAATGGGATTCTTCTGAGGTGCAGGAATCAATATACCTGAGTCAGGTCAAATTTGTGATTTGTTTTTTGGTTTGTAGTTTTACTATTATTTTTATCTTCAAGGGATTTTTTTTTCTGAACTGCCAAGTGCACTCTGAATTTATTACTGTGGATTTGTACATTATTCTTTTGGTTTCTATAAGTTTTATGTGCTTTATAGCTAGATTGTTTGGAGTTAGGATTTAGGAGAGTAACAGGTTGCTGTTAGATTATATATTTACCATTGTAAAATATTCCTTTTAATTTCTAACAATTATTTTGTTGTTTTTTATGTTAGATAAAAATATTATCGTTTTATGTGGAATATGTCATTCATTAATGTGTCATGTGATTGCTAATATATGTGACTTCCAATCTGCCACCTCCTAACTTGAGTTTTGTCTGACCTACCTGTACCATGGTTCTCTCTTCCCTTTGCTGACAGTATTGACATATTATTGTTGGAATAGGTGTTCCTCACACATGATTTTACTATTTTTCAGTGTTTTTAATATGAACCTTTGTCTTAATATATTCTAACCAAATCAGTCGTATTGCTAACTTCCTTCTTGCTCAGTACTATTAGCATGAAATTTAGTTTTGCATGTAATACTATTAGTTATATGTACTATCGGTAGTCATTACCTTCACACATATTTTCCCTTTCCAGTGGTTTTTAAATTCCTTTTTAATGTCTGTGTTTCAGGAATACTTTAATTTAGCCGGAAACATTCACTGTAGGGTTTCCTTCATTGCATATTGCTTGATGACAAATACCCTTATATTTTTCATTGACTGGATATTTATTTTCTCATAGTTGTTGACAGAGTTCTTTCTGTGTATAAATTGCAGATTGCAAATTGTTTTTATTTGTTTGCTTAATTATTTTGTTCATCATGGAAAAGTTTGCCATTCTGTTGACTTCTTGCTTTCATCAATTCTTTTGAAAGGATTAAAAAAAATCAACTCCTAGTTTCAATATTTGCTAGATTTTTAAAGGAATATGCCTTTATTTTTACCCTGGACACTTTCAACACATTGATTTTCTTTGCTTTCATTCTCAGAAATTTCACTGACTGATGTTTTCTTTGGATTCATGATGCATAGTTTGCTCAGCTTCCTGAAAATGTGCATATATTTTTTAAAAATTATTTTTGTACTTATTTTTTTCTGTATTCTGTATCATTATTTCTCAGGGGATGGCTTTGACATCCTATGTTGACAAGAGATTATAAGACAATTTTGTGCTTTTTAGAGATAGCTGCCAACATTTGTAAATATAATACTAATTTGGAAAAGACCTTGTAACATGGATAGTATGTTGGTCCTTTGTTACCACTCTGATTAGCTGATTCAGGCAAAACTCAGATCACAGTAGTGTCAGGAGTAATTGGAAGTGGAGGATATCGGGAATATATATACAAATTCATGCACAACATTGGGCTGCGAAGAAAAGACTGTACGTGAGGAGGCGGATGCATAGAAAAAAAATACCCTGAAATATGAAATAAACATAACCATGTTGAAAGGTTCTTATGAGAGGCATAGTTGAAGTTATAAATGAGGAGATTAAATGATGATGACATTTCCTTGGGAAGTAAACATCAGCATTTAGAGTGCAATATAATTTTTGTTTAACATCAGGAAAGAAAAATCAGTGTGTGTACATGTAATAAAACATCCAAAATAAATGTGGTGTGTGTGTGTGTGTGTGTGTGTGTGTGTGTGTGTGTGTAGGGGCAGGTAAAATTATTTTCAGATTTGCTGTCAGGAAGGTGTGTCAGTCTGCATCACCATATTTTCTCTGTGAAGTGAAAGGCAAAATCTTTGGCTAAAAACCACCGAAGTTCTGGGGGCGTTGTGGAAGAGCTCAGAGAGGTGATTACGTGATTTTATGAAAATTATAAAATGCTGGAGTGGGTCCAGGGCCAGTGACTTCTGGGCATTGTTGAGCCCCAGACGCGGTTTCTGACAGCAGTGTCATGTCGGGTCGCTGAAGTCTTCTGGGTGACTTCACCCCAACATCCACAGCCTCACTGTGGGATCTGGTTGACTTCACCCCCAACATTCCCAGCCTCACTGTGGGATCTGGGCGACTTCACCCCCAACATCCACAGCCTCACTGTGGGATCTGGTTGACTTCACCCCCAACATTCCCAGCCTCACTGTGGGATCTGGTTGACTTCACCCCCAACATTCCCAGCCTCACTGTGGGATCTGGGCGACTTCACCCCCAACATCCACAGCCTCACTGTGGGATCTGGTTGACTTCACCCCCAACATTCCCAGCCTCACTGTGGGATCTGGATGACTTCACCCCAATATTACAGCCTCACCGTGGGATCTGGGCGACTTCACCCCAAACATCCATAGCCTCACTGTGGGACAGACTGCGAAGTGTCCTCAATGGAAGGAGGGACACCCTGACCACTGGTGCGAACAGGCTGAAAGAAGGGGCCTTTTTTCAGGATGCTCAGAGGGAGAGACTAAGTGAACCTCCAAAACTGTCCATAGGGCATTCATTCATTCTCACAGCAATGACACCAGGAGGGTGTCCCATCCGATCTCCGTTTCGGCATCAAAGATGCACTCCAATTCTATAGAGAATATCAGTGTGAGACTCAGTACATGAACATGTGTGTACATGTGTGTGATGATGACTGCTCTTAGGCGAGAGATGATGCTATTCTCAGGCTGCTGAGAGAGAGTACATGGGTAGTTGAGCTAACTTACTACTCTATTGGTTGCGTGTGGTTTGGAAGGGCCATTTATTTCCATATGAGAGGTGTGGGTTTATTTCAGATCAAATGATGTCACGTGGCCGGGGAAACACAATTTTCCTACGGTGCACAGGGAATGGGGGGTGGGGAGATATAGAGAAGTTAATGAGGAATTAAAAGGAAACTGCAGCCCTAACCACTTTGGCTCAGTGGATAGAGCATTGGCCTTCGGAATGAAAGGTCCTAGGTTCCATTCCAGTCAAGGCCATGTACCTTGGCTGCGGGCACATTCCCAGTGGGGCTTGTGCAGGAGGCAGCTGATGGATGTTTCTCTCTCATCGATGTTTCTAACTCTCTATCCCTCTCCCTTCCTTTCTGTAAAAAATTGAATAAAATACATTTTAAAAAATTTACAAAAAACGTGAACTGTAGCGATAGGAGGAGCTATTAATAGGGAATGAGATGAACTCCTGTGACATTCACTTGGGGCGGGCTGGGTGGCTGTCCATCCTTCCACCAGCCTGTGCCTGAGGCCTCTGAAAGTCTTACCTCAGCCTGAGACTCAGCCACCAGCAGTGCATCTGCCTTCCCTCGACTCTAGTGAGGACAAGTGGAGCGAGGAGGCAGCTGCTGTCAGGCCAGGCTGCCTCAGGCTTTGGTACAGCACCTCTGCCTCCAGTATCACAATCATTAGCAGAATCTAACAGAGTCCTGTCGGCAGACCTCACTTCCAGGAAAATGAGCCACTGGTAGGCACGGCTGTAGGTGTGGAGAGGAAATTCTCCCAGATTCAGGTATCGCCAGGTCTCTGTGTCCCAAACATACGTTTTCTATGTTGTCCCAGAACTAAAACATTTATGTGGATCACAGGGCTGTTTGCCACATTGCACATCTGTTTCTTTTAATATCCCAAATACAATCATGCATCTACTGACTTCATTTATTTTTTATTTGTTTAAAATATATTTTATTGATTTTTCAGAGAGGAAGGGAGAGGGATAGAAAGTCAGAAACATTGATGAGAGAGAAACATCAATCAGATGCCTCCTGCACACCTCCTACTGGGGATGTGCCTGCAACCAAGGTACATGCCCTTGACCGGAATGGAATCCGGGACCTTTCAGTCTGCAGGCCGACGCTCTATCCACTGAGCAAAACTGGTTTCCTCATGACTTCATTTCTTAAAAACTATATAAGGTGTCCCCCAAAATGTCTACACACACTTCTAGTCATTATAAAAGGCCATGTTTATTAAAATACATTTCATGATACAAATTGAGCTGTCAGATGTTAAAGTATGTATACATTTTTGGGATACCTTGTATATATACACCCTGTATATTAGCTTATGAAATAACTCATAATCATACTCAAAATGAAAGCGCTGAAAATTGGATCATAATGTTACCACGTTAGTGACTCTGTCACGTTAGAGAAAGAAGGGTTACTTAGCTTCGTATTGTTTAAGAAATGCTTCTGGTTTGTAAGAATTGCTGTTGTTGAATGGGACATAGTAGTGCTTTGTTTTTATAACTTTCATCATTTTGTTATTTCGCAAGAACAAACAACAAGTCGCTATTAAAGTGGACAGAAGAGGTCACTCACCTCTTTAAGGCAGAGCCACCTCCCCATGGTCTTGGAGGAATTCTTTGAGCAAACATTCCGGAGCCTGAGAATTAATCTGCATCCCCTCCCTGCTGACAGGATGAGCGAGTGTCACTGGAAGGGCAAATGGTTTGCACACCATCTCCTGCTAAGTCATTGGCAGAGGACCGGGAGGAAGACAGCCTCTGGACTGCCCATTTTCACTCCCGGGAGAAGTCCCTGAAGTTTCATGGACTCACATCTCAGGTCCACGTGTCTGATCTGATTTGATACGTTGTTCCCCGGTCGTGGCTTTGATCAGGCCGTGCCCAGGGATGCGATGGCTGTGTGAGCATTCCATTCCACCCGCGGGAGCTTGAGTTAAAAGAAGTAGCGGCTGCCAATAGCCTGCTGCCCATCAAGGGAACAGCCCAGCCTACAGGCCAGAGGGAGCAGAGGTGCCGTCCTCACACAAGGTGCCGCCTCCGGAGAGCACAGCTTTGAGCGGCTCCACCACGAGCTGAGCTTGTATTCCAGTGACATCCTTTCCCTGGTGCAGCTCGGAGCAACACCCGTCTCCATGTCCGAGGACCCAGTGTGTAACCGTGCGGAGCATCCATTCCACGCCCCTCTTGTTGTTGCCCTGAGCTGCACGGAACTGAGAAGCATGCAGCATGCAGCTCTGTGGGTAAGCTGGAAGTCAGCAATGGCTTGAGAAAAGAGAGTTGCTTTTAAACAACATTTAACAGCAGTGCCTGGCTGGTGTGCCTCAGTGGTTCGGCCTGTGCACCAGGAGGTCACGGTTTGATTCCAGGTCAGGGCACAGGCCCCAGTTGCCTCTGGCCTCCACAGCTCAAGCCAGTGGGGAGTGATGTGGGCATCAGTTGCTAAGCAACAGAGTTCCAGTCCAGAGGCTGTCTTCCTCCCGGTCCTCTGCCAATGACTTAGCAGGAGATGGTGTGCAAACCATTTGCCCTTCCAGTGACACTCGCTCATCCTGTCAGCAGGGAGAGGGGATGCAGATTAATTCTCAGGCTCTGGAATGTTTGCTCAAAGAATTCCTCCAAGACCATGGAGAGGTGGCTCTGCCTTAATGTCCGGAGGGAAAGCAGATCCACCTTCTTTTCTTCCCTGTGATCCTTAAGCCATTAGAGCAGGAATTTCCTAACCTGGAAATAGTCCCTCACCAGCCCAAGGGTCCCAGATAACCCTTACCATTGACTGACGTTTCATCAACCGCCAAATCCTGGGAGGAGGACACTAGACATCTTACATATGATTTGTTTGATTTCTTTTTATATAGAGGTATTTATAGACTCTGTTGAACTGTCCTCAATGTGTGAAGATAATTTCCCATTAGGAGTGAGCATAGGGAACAGTATATTTGAAGTCTGTAGCCTATGGAAATGGACATAGATACACACACTAGAGGCCTGATACATGAAATTTGTGCAAGAGTAGGCCTTCCTTCCTCCAGCTGCGGTACCAGCTTCCCTCTGGCACCTGTGACCTGGGCTTGCTTCCCTCCTCCGGCTTCATCCAGAAGGACGTCCAATCTAATTAGCATATTACCTTTTCATTATTATAGACTAGAGGCCCAGTGCATGAAAATTCATGCACTGGGGGGGGGGGGCTTTCCCTCAGCCTGGCCTGCCCCCTTCACAATCCAAACACCTCAGGGGTGGAGGTGACCTGGCAATAAGGGAAAGGTGATGCCTCCATTAACCTCTGCTGCTGCCATTGCTGGCAGTACAAGCCTTGGCCGGCCCTGGTTACCTGAGCCTCAGGCAGCCCTGGGTGGCTGGGCAGCTGCCATCTGAGGCTTGCCTGTACCTCAGGCTGACTCTGGGCAGCTGGGGATGCTGAGAGGACTGGGGGACTCTAGAGGCAGGTACCCCAGCATGGCTGAGGGGACTGAGTGCCCCCATCGTGTGGCTGTGGGTACCACCATCTTTGAGAGCATGGCAGTTAATTAGTATATTTCCTCCTTATTGGCTGTGGGTGCTGCCATCTTTGTGAGGGTGTGATGGTCAATTAGCACATTCCCTCTTTATTAGATAGTATTTTCCCCTCCTATTAGAAGCTTAGATTTGCCTGTGATCCTCATTTTTTATGGAAGTGCCTGCTCAAAATGAAGAAGTAAAAGAGAAACGTGAGATTCAGTGTCAGAAAGCAACTCTGCCTCGGTGTTTTCTAAGTAAAATGGCTTTTGCTCCTTTGTTCATAGAGGTGATTCTGAAACACACAGGTCCTGTGCAAGGAAGGAGGCAGGGGGATGACATGGGGGCCAGGGCCTCTGTTCAATAGCCAAGTCTGTGTGTGCAGAGAAGTGATGGTCTCAAGCTGGTGAGTAGCTAAGACAAGAAGGAACACACTGAGTTATGTAGTTAACCTTTGGTTAGAAGACAGAGAAGAATCCTACAGGGTCTTCCCCAGCCATTGTATTCTAGACTGGTTTTTATAGGTCAGTTACAAGGCATTGATATACTCTTCATAATCATCCAAAGAGTGCAGAATTGATAACAGGTGTCAGCTCAGAACTGAGAGTGAAGTATTATTAAAAACCCTCCGGTTTCAAAGCTTGTTCAGGGGCTTGTGGCCCATTGTGAGTGCAGCATTATGGCCGCGGTCTTTGCAGAACGCCAATGCCCTCTGGAGTGCATTGTCAATAAAGCCTTGGAATGAAAGGAATACTAGTAGCACTGCCTTTCTCTTGAGCGATGACCATGTCTCTGCACACTCCGTGTTTGTTTCGGTATGTCCACGCATGTGGCCAAGCGGTGGTTACCTGGCTGATCTACTGAACTGAGCATAAACAGCTCTTAGTCACTATGTAGTCCATGGGAGTCTGTTTCTCGGCACAGGGCTGTCATTCCTATTCACGAGCTTCTCAGCTGCCACTCACTAAGCCTAGCTGAGTGGACATCCTTCTTCTCTTCCTGGAAGGATTTTTGTTTTCGTTTTCTAGGGCCGCCCTAACCAGCCCCTCGGACGAGGTGGCTAAATCACAGGAAGGTGTTGTCTTCAAACCCGTAGGTGAGAAGCCACACTCCAGGTGTCGGCAGGTTGGGTTTCCTCCAGGGCCATCCCTCTTGGCTTGTGGTTGGCTGCCCTCTCCCTACATCTCTTCACAGCAATCTTCCCTCTATGTGTGTGTCAGTCTCTGAATGTTCCCTTTTTATATAAGGACTAAAGGCTCGGTGCATGAAATTCATGCATGTGGTGGGGTTCCCTCAGTCCAGTCTGCACCCTCAATCTGGAACCCCCTCAGATGACGTCCAACTGACAGTTTAGGCTCAATCCCTCACAATCCGGGAACACCGGCTCCTAACTGCTCACCTGGCTGCCTGGCTGCTTGATTGCCCCTAATTGACCCCCTCACTCCCCACCAGCCTGATTACCCCTAATCACCTCTGCCTGCTGGCCTGATTGCCCTTAACTGCCCCCCTTGCCAGCCTGGTCACCCCTAACTGCCCCCCTCTGCTGGCCTGGTAGCCCCCAACTGTCTCCCCCGAGCCCTGGCCTGGTCACTCCATGCAACCTGCTGTTCAGTCATTTGGTTGTCCCTCCCAAACCCCCCTGCTGGTCTTGTCACCCCACACAGCCTGCTGTTTGGTCGTTACTATTACTGTGATGGTGTCCCAAACAATTTGCATATTCCTCTATTATTAGCATAGATACCAGTCATACTGCATTAGGGCCCATGCGAATGACTTCATTTTCACTTGATTATTGCTGTCATTTACAACTTCTGGAAATTTTATAAATTACCAACAGGAAGCAGAGATGGATCTACAACATGATTTCTTTTTCCCTCACCTGTCCTGATTTCAGTATTACGAACCACCTGTTAGGGTTTCTTTTCCCCTCACCTATTCTGATTTCAGTATTATGAGCCACCTGTTAGGGTTCGTGTTTTACACTCGCATGGCCCCTGGCTGATAAATCCACCTTGACCTGCTTATAATGAAACGCCGTGTGTCACTCAGACACCAGATGTCATGTCACTAAGGCTGACAACTCTGCCTCCTGTCAGCTGTTTCCAAATGAACAGAACATCTACCAGAATTATGACTTTATTTCACCTTTAAAAAAATTACATCAGAGTTAATTAAAACTAACCAATTAGACATCAGTTCTAACTCTCTACAAAGTAGAGGTCAGCCCATCAAGGACTGTCTTGCTATATCTTCATCGCGAAGGAGTAGAGTTTGGATAAAGGAAAAAAATAATTCATCATAAATCCTAAACTTTGTCATAGTATTGTTTTTCTCTAAGCTTGCAGTTTCCTGGCCAATAAATCTATTACATAGGAAGGAAAAGGCAAATACAAACCATGACATAGGTCTAGAAGTTTTCACTAATTTATGTTTATAACACATATTCTGAAATTGTATGCATGCATAATTGCAATCAAAATACAATACCGCAAGCTTTATCTTGAACCTGAATTTTAGAAGGTATTTAAGTATATGAACAATGTCTGTATGTCAAAAAAAAGTCAAGAGGTCAAAATGAATTTCAAAAAGAGCGATTTAACTAAATTCGCTGCTCTTGAGGATCAAAGAGAGATGAGGAGGTCACAGAGAGCACCTGGGAGTCACAGCAAAGCTACAGTTTTCACCCATTAGTTAGTCTCATATTTTAACATAAAAGAACTAAAGGGAGAAACAAATGATAGTAGAATAATTCCCAAGTAGCACCTTAGGATAATAAGTCTCTGTTGGAGATGTCAAATTTAACTTAACATTATCTGTGACTGGCCTATGAATATGGTTAAATAGCACAAATGCAATAAAATATAGGATTTTTTATTGTTGGCATTGTTACAGATGTCCCCAATTTCCCCTCCTTTGTCCACCTCTACCCACCCCACCCCTTCCCTCTGGCCATCACCATGCTGCTGTCTGTGTCTATGGGTTATGCATTTAAGTTCTAATCCCTTTACCTTCTTTCATCCAGTCCTCCCCAACCCCTCCCCTCTGACAGCTGTTAGTCTCTTCCATGTAGCCATGCCCCTGGCTCTATTTGTTCGTCAGTTTATTTTGCTTCTTAGATTCCACGTGTAAGTGAGACCATATGATATTTGTCTTTCTCTGTCTGGCATATTTCACTTAGCAGAATAATTTCTAGGAAACTTTTCTAAGAGAAAGCTATTAACATTTTTTTAAAATGCACATTTTCTAAAAATAGCTCTGTGATACAGACTGTATTAAACGACTTATAAATTTTAAAAACCCACCATAGAAACTATTGTATTATTTTAGCATCCCATTTAGCATGTAGTGGGGAGCTGTGGGGAAGCACGGGACTTGGTTAGAAAGTCTGTAAGGAGGGAACCTTCTGGGGGCATTGGTTGAAGACAGACACTCCTGCCTTGACTTTTCCGAACAAGTCTGAGCCCTCAGGTGTTTTACTGGAATCTTCATGTTTAGTCTTGCTTAAAGGACACTGCAGATGCAGGAGTCTTCTCAGGGATGCTTACCCTGCTGATAGTGCCTGGTAGTGAATTTTAGTTCAAGCTCTTGTTGCATAAAAGCCTGAGGAGGCAGGCGAACAGGGATGTTTGGTGCCTATAGCCAAACAGTCCCTTAGCCCTCTCTTTCACAGACACATATGTCAGAGAAATCATTCCTCCATTGTTCAGGTGGTGAGAGGGGAGGTGCCGTGTATTTTCAATATTGCCATATCTGGCAAGAGATGATAGTATCACTAAGCAAATATTAATTTGGATACAGAATTAAAGAAAGCATTCCACTGATATGCACTTACCGCAGCCTTCACAACTGGTTGGGAATGTGATTCCAAACATAACAATGAGAGAACACCTGTGGGTGACTGCTTGCCGTCACTTTTCTGTTTAACAGCCAAGATTTTTCGAGGACCATGATCTTGATCTTCATAAAACTTTTGTGTTAAATGCCTTCCCAAAGTGCACTTTTCTTTCTTTCTTTTTTTTAAATTAAATATATTTTTACTATTTCAGAGAGGGAGGGGGAGGGAGAGAGAGACAGAAACATCAATGATAAGAGAGAATCATTTATTGTCTGCCTCCTGCACGTCCCACACTGGGGGATCGAGCCTGTTCCCCAAGCATGTGCCTTGGCTGGGAATTGAACCATGACCTCCTGCTTCATAGGTCAACGCTCAACCACTGAGCCATGCTGGCCCAGCCAGAGTCCACTTTTCTGATGACTAAAAGGGCCAGCACCCCTTCTAAACGGTTCCTCAATCACAGCTTGTACTGGACACGGAGCATCCAGTGGGAAAGGCTGGTCCCCCCAGCCACAGAAGAATGCACAAGGTTTGATGGGGAAGTCACTTAGGGAAGCTCTTGTGGTTACCCCCAGAAAAATTATATGAGGGTGCAGAATTGGAAGCAAGGGAAGGCATTGAGGAGGGTCCTGCTGGAGAAAATGTCCAGATTTGACGATTAACTGATGGTGTTGGTAAGGTGAGCAGGATGCAAAATGAGCCAATATAATGAACTCCCACAGTTTCCAGATGAGGCGTCTGATGGTAAACGATGTCCTCATTCATGAGGTCAAGTGGAAAGGAGGCAAGAAGTAGGTGGGGATTTAAAATGATGTGAGCTGTTGAATTTGCAGTGGCTTTGGGACATCCAGGCAAGGCAGGCACAACAAAAATGAGCATCTGAGGATGCTGCCGTCTCAACACCTGAAGGGAAATTGCGTGGGGACCTGGGACTCAGTGTGTTCTCAAGGCGTCGATTTTTCATGAGATATGGCAACCCTTATCTCTGAGAAACTTAGGTTCTAAATATAGGTTAGTGACAGCCCATTTTTTCCTGTAAAATCAGTGCATTTAGCCAGTGTCTACATTCATGACAAAAACGTGTGAACTATGGAGGCCAGAGAAATATCAGGTTTACTTATGGTTTGAAAGTGATACCTCATAAGAAAAATCAGGGTCTGCTGACTTTGGAAATTAGCACATGCCCTATATGTCATTGCCAATATTGTAATTATCTTCAGTTTTTTATATCATGTAGCAAAATGCTGGGCTCATAGGATGGTGTGCTAAATGCATATTAATGAGTTGCTATTTTAAAGTGAAAGGTGGCCTTGCTTGGGATTTACAAATAAAAGTTGTTTTGGTTTTAACGAAAGGGTTGATGTTAGGGTGTGAAAGATCAGCAGCCCTTTTCAAGCAAAAAAGAAAGCTGTACACAAAGTAGACATTTACTTATTTATTTATTTGAGTATATTTTATTGATTTTTTTTTTTTTACAGAGAGGAAGGGAGAGGTATAGAGAGTTAGAAACATCAATGGGAGAGAAAAACCTATCGGCTGCCTCCTGCACACTCCCCACTGGGGATGTGCCCAAAACCAAGGTACATGACCTTGACCAGAATCGAACCTGAGATCTTTCAGTCCATAGGCCAATGCTCTATCTGCTGAGCCAAACCAGCCAGGGTGACATTTATTTTAATATATGTCCCAAAACACCATGACATCATATACGTCATGACTGTTAGGTTCACAGGGAACACACTCCGGAAGAGGACCAGGTATCATGTTGTGAGGAGCCTCATGCTCCATGTTCAAGGACTTGTATTTAGGATGTTTATGCTTCTGTAGCTCCTGGAGGACCAGCGGTGGTGTTATGTTTCCAGAGGAACCAATGGATCAAGTTTGCTTTTCCTTCTTGGAAGCTGGCACTTCTGGCCACGTGAAGAACAGGCTCCCCTTTTCCTAGAACTACTAGATGGTACAAGGGGGTATTCTGAGAGAGAGAACCTCATTCACACAACTTTTATCGCAGGATACAGTGAATGGTCAGTTTATGATGATCTCTGAACGCACAGTAATCTGGCCACTCAATGTGTGTGTGTGTGTGTGTGTGTGTGTGTGTGTGTGTGTGTGTGTGTGTCTAGATATAGATATAGATATGAATGTGGGTGTGGATATAGATGTAGATATAGATAGATATAGATATAGATATGGATATAGATATAGATATGGATATGGATATGGATATAGATATAGATATAGATATAGATATAGATATAGATATGGATATAGATATGGATATAGATGATATAGATATATGAGGCCTAGTGCGTGAATTCATGCATGGGTGGGGTCCGGCCAGCCTGGCCAGGGGAGGGGACATGGGCGGTTGGCTGACCTGCCTGCTGGTCGAACTCCTGGTCGAGGGGACAATTTGCAAAAGTAGGTTTGGAGCAGGATATCAGTGAGCCCTGGGCAATGATGTAAGAGCCAGTGCACAGATAACATGTCGCAGAGATGAGCCAGCACAGGGCTGTGTGTGAGGTCTGGAAGGCGAAGGTAGAGTTTGAAAACCCACACACTGGTGTCCTCACTATGCAAATACGAAAGAATTGTAGTTGATTAAATAGTTAATGTAAATTACAAAATTGAATTACATTTTGAAAGTAGGAGACACTTAGTAAAAATATCACTAACTATAGAATAAATTGCTTTTGAAGGATTGAAAAATACTCCAAACTAAAAAAAGATGAACTAACTTGGTAAAATAAAAACATCTCTAGGTCAAGCAGCATGTAAATAATTTAAATGGCAAATGATAGTGAAATTGCAAAGTACATAGAAATATTTATAACAAACACTGAAAAAGTATCATTAATGATCTTAGTATTTTAAGAGAGATGTGATAAATCAATTACCCAATAAAATAGAGTACAAAATATACACTGAGTGGCCAAATCATTATGATTTTGATCTGACCACTAAGTGTATATATATTAGAGGCCTGGTGCATGAACTCAGCATTGGGTGGCCAGGGGGAGGGGACATGGGAGGTTGGCTGGCCTGCCTGCTGGTCAAACTCCTGCTTGAGGGGACAATTTGCATATTAGCCTTTTATTATACAGGATATACACTGAGTGGCCAGATTATTATGCGTTCAGAAATCATAATAATGATCCCTCAACCAGGGAGTTTGAGTAGCAGGCAGTCCAGCCAATTGCCCATGTCCCCTCCCCTGGCCAGGCTGGCCAGACCCCACCATGCACAAATTCATGCACCGGGCCTCTAACATATATACACTGAGTGGTCAGATTATTATGGGTTCAGAGATCATAATAAACTGACCACTCAGTGTATACTGCAGTAAAAGTTGTATGAATGAGGCTCTCTCTCAGACTATCTCATTGTATTACCCATTAGTTCCAGGAAAAGGGGAGCCCATAGGAAAGTTATCTTTTTAAAAAAAAAACTGCATTAAAATTTTTAAACTCCCCGAGTAGGTCAGCATGCCTAATCAGAAAATTATGCAAAGGCTCCTAAGGCCTGTCTAAATCTGGAGTCGGAATTATGATGCATTTTATCCAGAAAAAGCCTCTGTGTTCTGTGTAGGCTGCACGAGCACACGTGAGGGAATCGCAGTCACCCCCAGGTCATGGCTCTGCTCCCCGTGGTCCCCGGCACCCACAGTCAACCTCCACCTGAAAATAGAGTGGGAAATTTCAGAAAGAAACACGGCATCCGTTCTGTGTCATGCTGTCTGAGCCGCTTGTGACCCATGGAGCCCGCCCAGGGCGTGAATCAGCTGCTGTTCATCCATGTGCACCAGCTGCCCCGTCAGCCCGTCTCTGGGTCACATCCACGGTGGCCGCTTGGCAGCGTTTGTGTTGGGGTCACCCTGATTTTACTCAATGATGCCCACGTGCCAGAGCGACTGCGCTGGAGATCCGGAGATGCCAGAGAGCATCCGCCAAGCGCCTCCTGGAGTGAACTGTGGCAACCCCTTTCACGTCCCGCATGGTTCAGGGTTCCTGTTCAGGGTTCAGGTTCTGGAGAAGGTGGCACACAAGTGAAAAGATACTAGAAAAACATTAATTGCAGTCCAACTCTAGTGGGAGGACTACGTCTTGCTTTGGCCTTGCCATTCTTTTTATTTAGGTTTGGGATACACCCATTGCCTTTAGGCAGGGAATAAGCAGATTATCTCATCAGTAAAGATTTACGTGATTACCTGGTGGGGAAGTTGCTTCAGCTGCCCTTGTCTCCATTAGACAGGGAGTGGTTGGCTCTGACCTTTCAGAGCTTCAAGGTAGACCAGCCTTTCGAGGTGCTTGTCCACATTTTCAATTAGTGAGACAATATTCGGTTTCCAGCGTGAACGGTGCATCTGTATCGGAAAACACACTGCGTGTGTCTGGTTCAGTGCTCTCTGTGGTTTCGGGCTTCCACGGGGGGCCCCTGGAATGTATCTCCTGGGATAAGGGGGGGCTCGGATGTATTTTCAGTCAGATGGTTTCAGACTTCACTCTAGGCAGTTGTTTTAGAAAACACCATTATCTCAGAACTTTCTTAGTTTAAAGATACACCAATTATCTTACGTGGCTTTTGCCAAATCACTCTTCAGCTTGAACAAAACAACAGTGTCTTGATGATCTTGTTCTGTAAAGAAACCAAAATGATCAGCTCCTTTAAAATGCCGTTTCCCTTTGGGCTTAAAGATTTGTATATTTTCCCAAGTTGTTCAGATACTGAAAAAGCATGTTTCCTTTCTCAGCCCACTTTTCCACCTGGATTTCATGAATAGACAAAGAATTAAGTTCGGTGCATCTTGCCAACGGAGCTTTAAAGATGATTTAGGAAAACAAGTCCGGATTAATAACAAGTACAATCTTTATAAGCACTTACTATTCAGCCAGCGGGGTTCTTGAACATCTCCTATTTCTGTCTTTTGCTTTTATCAGTTTAATTCCTGGTCAGGTGGGAGGTAGTGGGGGAACGGGCCAGTGTGTAGTGTTTTATTGGAAATCCATGCCAATTTATTTGCCTAAAGGGTCACGGCCTACATCTCATTCTCCATCAGGTACCTTTAGTTACTCATCAATTTGTGATTACTCTTTATGGTTCTCATGCCACTACGTTATAATCATATAGTGACATTTCTAAGTCCTCTAAATAGATTAGAAGCTAGTATTTTTCTGCTTCCTCTAGCAGATCATGACAAATTGGGCAAATTATAGAAATTAAATGAACAAACACTGAATTCGTAAATGTTTTTGACAGATTCACTAACTCACAAATAAAATGCCTATGAAAGGTGCAGATCCAATGTTGCATGTATTTACCTGAAAACAAGGTGGGGTGGAAGTTATCATTCCCATAAATGCGCTGCTATGTCTTTGGTACATCCTATTGATAAACGGTCCAGTCATCCACCATCAAATACATTCTCTTCTGGTGAGAACACAATGGGAAAGTAAACGATCAAGGAGGAGATGATTAGAGCAGCCAGGATGTGTCAGCCAAGAAATCATGAACGTGTGTGGCACTCGCTCTAATAGAAACCCCTTCCCTTTGTCAAATGCTCCCTGTTCATAAAGGGTGTCAGGTGTGGTTCTGACACATGCAGGTACAGGAGGCCCTGCCTGGCCTTACAGGGAGGGTGGGGGAGGGAAAGGGGGGGACATAACACTGTGTAGGGAATGATGTGCCACCCGGTTTGCAGGTTCTTCAGGCACATTGCTGGGGTTCGAAGCCTGGCTCCACCCCTTTCTATACCTCCCTGCAGCTTCAGTGTCCCCAGCTCTAAAACCTAAACAGAAAGAACCCCTTGAGCACCTCCTTTGTTTCCATAACGGCATTGCTAAGTGGTTAGCACCGAACCTGGCCACTGGGAAGTGCTTGCTGGGAGTTGTTGTCTTCATGTAGTTTGGAAGCCTTGTCTTCGTAGATCTGATTTTCCCTCCTAAACGCAGAGCTGACCACAAGAGAAGGGTTAGGACAGACCTCCTTTAGGGGAGACCCGCGGAAGACGTGCTGGCATGCATGGCTGGAATGTGGCCCTCGATAAAGATGGGCTGGATAGCAGATGTCTAGATTAGTGGTCGGCAAACTGTAGCTCTCGAGCCATGTGTGGCTCTTTGGCCCCTTGAGTGTGGCTTTTCCACAAAATAGCATGGCCTGGGCGAGTCTATTTTGAAGAAGTGGCATTAGAAGTTTAAGTTTAAAAAATTTGGCTCTCCAAAGAAATTCCAATTGTTGTACTGTTGATATTTGGCTCCGTGGACTAATCAGTTTGCCGACCACTGGTCTAGGTTAACTGGATTCCAAACCAGTTTTGTTCAGAGAGATTACCCACAACACATAAGCTACCACACAATCAAGGAATGCAAGGCCACTCCTCTAGATTTAAGTTGCCTTGTCCGGCCTCGAGAATCATCATATTCTATTTTTATTATTTATTGATATTTAGAGAGAAAGAAATATCAATTTGTTGTTCCACTTATTTATGCATTCCTTGGTTGTTTCTTGTATGTTCTTGTACCTACCCTGACGGGAGTGAACCCTCAACCTTGGCATATCAGGACAATTTTCCAACCTACTGAGCTATTCGGCCAGAGCCATTACGTTCCACAGAACCGTGTGCATACATACACACACTACACACACACACACACCACACACACACCACACACACACTACATACACACACACACACACACACTACACACACACCACACACCACACACACTACACACATACACATACATACACACATACACACTACACATACACACACACACCACACACCACACACACACTACATACATACACATACATACATACATACATACACACACAAGCCAGACAGTGGCATTTCAAAATATGCATGATTAAATGTATACAGCATTGGTGTTCTTATGTATGTTGTGTATCCTGGTACCTGAAACCAGTATAAACAGAGATATAAATGAAGAGAGGAATCAGGGGACCAGTGAAATCCCCCTAAAGGGATTCTGTAGTTGATACAATGAAAGATGGTTCACAATGTACCCTACTTTATGGGTTTAATTATTATTATAATGACTACTGTTGTTATGGAAAGAGATAAAAATAGAAAGGAGAAATTGTAATTAATGCGGGGTTATAAGTTCCACATAGCGCTACTACAGGCTTCTACAGAAACCTAAGCCTTAAGCTCCATATATAACAATTCTGATTCCAGTCCCCATGTGTGGTTTTCCTCTGTGCCTCCAAGCAGCTCTGCAGTGCTGGTCGGGGGCCTCAATTCTGACATATCCACTGGGGATAGATCAGATTCCACAAGCTGGCCACCCCCACCCCTTATACGTCCGAGAGCACACACTCACACTTCAGACGACAGTCACAGCTCCTGTCACCGCCTGAGCACTTTATTTATTTATTTTTGTAATATAACTGTTACAGCCTTTATTTAGATTATTTCTTTTCTGCTGAAAACATTAAAATCAGTCGATCTCTCCCCCCTCCCCCTTCCTCTGTCTCTCCTTTAATATCCCTCAATAGACACTTTGGATTCAGCCCATAATCTTCAAACATATTACCTTTAACACCCCTTTTCTTAAATCTTTTGTACTTTCTCATGTTTTCTGATATAGGCCATGAATTATTTAAAAACATGACTTTAGCCTATTTACACATTAACATAGAAGGTATTATCTCTGTGTTTATGAGTTGGATTTTTTATAATCATTTCATAATCCTGTGGGATTTATTGAGACTGTTTCTTGTACTATATTTTTATTTTTAATATTCTGTGTGTCAGAGATAATTGTACAAAGTTTGCATCTTTAAGGTACAATTGCTGGTTTTCCTCAGCATTTGGTGTGTTTAATAATTTCACTCAGTACTTTAGAGAGATGGTTCATGAAATATAATTCTTAGTTTTTGTAGGTGTGACTTCTCGAACAGTTACTTTTAGTGTGAATCTGTAGAATCAACAGAGGCGTTTTTAAATATATTGAGGCCCCGCCTCATGGAATCTGATGCATGTAAACGTCAGTGCCTTCTTTGAAGCAGTATTTCTAAAATCCCCAGTCAGCACTTTTCAGCCTTTCCCGTCTCACACACACACATAAACGAATCACTAAAATTCCGTAGCGCACCAAATAATATATATAATTTTTGTCGCTCTGACAAAAAAAAAAAAAAAAAAAAAGAATGATTTTGATTCATTCATACCTGCCAGCTATTGTTGTGTTGCTGTTTTCGTTTTCCTATCTGAGAGTCTAAAGGGGCGGAGGGCAGGGCCCTGAGCGAGTAGGCGGGTATTGCGTGTAGCAAGAATGCGTGTGGCTCACCGTGACTCTGACATGGAGCTCTGCCTGTGAGCAGGCATGGGACCTCTGACCTGGCTCCTGCCTCTCGTACCTCCTGATCCTTCTCTTGTGTCCTGATGAGCCCATTCGTGCCTTTCACGTGAGGTCTCTGGACTCCCCTTGGGCCTTTGAAAGGGCATGGATTCTGCAGGTGTCACCATGCGTGTGTGTCTCCCCCTTCCTCTCTCAGGAGAAAGCTCACACTGGTTAGCCAGCCTCACGCCCGGCTTCCCCTTGCCTCTCCCTGAGAGCTGCTCCTGCTGTGAGGATCTGGAATATGAAATTTTCAAGCCAAGCATCTTCTGTTTGATTGTTTGATTGTTTTTCCTTTGTAGCTCACCTCAGTTCTCTCACATTCTAATTCTCTCACATTGTAATATAAGCAGCAAAAAGAAGCTGGGCTCCACCTGCAGCATGATCATCTACTTAAGTGATCACCCCAGTTTGTTATTTAAATTGCTGACTTTAAACATAGGTTTTTATTGCTTTCAGAGAGAAGAAGTGAGAGGGAGAGAGAGAGATAGAAACATCAGCGATGAGAGGGAATCATGGATCGCCTGCCTCCTGCATGCCCCACACTGGAGATGGAGCCCACAACCTGGGGAGGTGACCTGACCAGGAATCGAACCATGACCTCCTGGTTCATGGGTTGACACTCAACCATTGAGCCACACCCGCCAGGCAAATGTATATAGTTTTCATCTGGGTTTCCCTCAGTAGAAACAATTGATGAAATAACTGGCCTTGTGATTTGAATGCAGTCTCCAGTCTCACACCCCTTCTTAGGGTTTGGGGGACAGGGGCTGAATAGTCCAGTCTTCTGATCAAGTGCTGGGTCTTCCTGGCGTGGCCAGCCCCTCCTGTGAAGCCACCGCAGGGCCTACCTGAGTCACCTGTACTGTCACTTCATTGTCTGAAGGGGCTTGTTAAGAGCAACAAAAGTCACCCCTGTCACCCAGGACTTTGCAAGGGGTTGGGAAGCTCCGGCAGGAAGCAAGGCCAGAGAACACATGCATTCCTCACGACATCACAAGATAATGAGCTGGGCAGCTCCAGTGTTCCTCTAGACTCTTCTTTCTAGGAGCACTTGTGTGAAAAGATCAGGTCATTGCAATTAATCAGCCACTCTCATGCTATTGAGTCTTTGCTCCACTGTTGTGGATACAAACCATCAAAGACACTTCATCACCAGGCATTCCTCTCCTGCATGAGCCTCCATTTTAAAGGGAATGGATTACGCAGGTATATTGGAAGCTAGTTCACTTTATTTGCTTTAATATAAAAATTCAAATGTTGAGTAAGATGTTCTTTGTGTGCAGAAGAGCTGATGTTAATTCCTTTTTTAGAATGGAATGGATCGCCCTGGCCAGGTGGCTCGGTTGGTTGGCGTGTTGCCCTGTGCACACAAAGGCTGTGGGTTCCACCCCCCATCAGGGCATGCCCCCCCCCCCCCCACTTCTTTGGGTTCATTCCCAGAGTCACAGGGACAACCGTGCCAGGAAGGGCTCAGCGAGGCGCCCAGTGCGGGTGGGTAAGCAGGCACAGTGTCAGCTACTACTTCCGTGCTGATAGCAGCAGAGCCTTCGGTGTATGGGATGTCCCCCAAATGGACACACGCTTTACCAGATGTCGGCTCAGTTTTCAAAAATGAAATGTGTTTTAATAAACACCGCCTCTGTAATTATTCACAGTGCGTGTCTACAATCTGGGGGGGATACCCAGTATTTGTAGACCTGCCTGCTCTGGAGCCTTCTTTATCCATCCACTTCCAAGCCTTTTGCATACTTTGCTCCCCAAGTCCATTCTGTGAGCTTTCCCATTATTTTTCAACTAGAGGCCTAGTGCACAAAATTCATGCAAGAGTAGGCCTTCCTTCCCCAGGCTGACAGCACTGGCTTCCCTCTGGCACCCGGACCCAGGCTTCCCTCCCAAAGGAGGTCCCGCCCACCTGCCACAGCCTGCCAGTCAGTTCTAGCCACAGCTGCTTGCCTCGGCCCTCACAGCTGTAGCTTCCTCTGGAAACTGGTCTAATTAGCATACTATGCTTTTATTATTATAGATATCTTTGTTATATTTAAATCATCTGCTGTGGATTTCTGATCCTTGCTCAAAATAAAGAGAAGAAGATAAAATTAACTGACACATGATTGTTTCCTTTTTCAGTATCAGTCTTGCGAAGATTTGTTACACTTTAAAGGCAGTGTTTTATGAAATAATCCCATTAAAAAATTTTTTTTCTGTGTACACCTGTACATTTGCCCCCATTGACCTATAGGGTTTGCAGCCCCTACTCCCCAGCCCCCTGGCTTCCTCTTTTCATGTCCTGGTGGCTACACACCCTCCCTGGTTGCACGCCCCGTCTCAGGGCAGGAACACCCGTTCGGGCCAGTGCCCACTCGCCCTGTGACTGATGCCTCCTTTCCTCCATGTGTCACTCATGTGTTCCGTTTCCAGCAAGATCTCCGGGGAGCACCTACATTTCATCCTTTAATCTGCCTCTCCCTCCCACAGCACTCCTTTGCCTACATACACTTTTCCCTTTAAAAAAAATTTCAAGAATTTTCCAACTGCTTAGCAGCGCTGATTTACTTGTCTGCCATGCCCAGGGTTCAGGCTCTGACTATGTCAGCCTGAATCTGAGCCCCACAAATGGAGAATGTCTTTGGCCGTGTTGCTCGCTGATACATCTGAGTCCCAACCTTGAAAATGGTGCATGACACATCGTGGGGGCTCACGTGTGATGGCTGAATGCGTGTCTGTGTAGGAGAAGCCATGAGAGATGGCAGGGGCGGGTGACATGGGTGTCTGTTGGCTAATCTAGGGTTTTATGTCTATTACTAGAGGCCTAGTGCACAAAATTTGTTCACGGGTAGCATCCCTAGCAGTGGGTACCTCTCTTCCCCAGGCTGCCTGCTGCGGCCACTGCTGCTGCTGCTACCACTGGCCCCACCCCCGGATCGAGGGGACAATTTTCATATTAGGCTTTTATTATATGGGATAGGATTGTGTGTACAGCTAGAAAGTAGTAGCAAACCTGGGACCTGTGCAGTATGTTTGTGGACGTTGGATGGTGCAGAGGAGAAGAGCTGAGTTCAAGGTGTTTAAAGAGCTATGTGCTGGAGAAGCAGCTACTGTTTGGTTTTCTAACCGGTTCTTGGCGGTGGAGTCATTGGGGAGCTGCTGAGCAGCTCCAGCACCCAGTGTGGGTGAGCTCTGTCTCAGGAGACAGTCCATAAACCGGCTGTGGTGGGAAAAGGCGTTTGACAGCCATAGCATCACCCCTTGTCAGGGCTCCTTGGGATGAAATGCCATACAACTGAACTGTCACCTATGCTAGCATTTTGGGGAGAATGGCCAGTTTCTGTGTCCCTCATACAATTCTCCTTGTCCAGCAGCTTTGTGTTCTGTGGAAGGAGTCATTTTCACAAAACGTTTAGGAGAGTCGCACACTATATATACCACATGGACATTCAAGTACCTTTGAGGGCACACCCAGCATGGAAGCAGCAGTACTGAAAACATGTACTATGGCCTGGACAGCGTGGCTCAGGGGTTGAGTGTCGACCTAGGAACCTGATTCCCGGTCAGGACACATGCCCAGATTGCAGGCTCGAATCCTAGTGTGGGCCGTGCAAGTGGCAGCTAATAAATAATTCCCTCTCATTATGGATGTTCTTATCTCTCTCCCCCTCTCTCCTCTCTGAAATCCATAAAATATGTATTAAAAATAAATTAAAAAATAAAAATTTTAAAACGTTGGAAGGATGAAATGATAAAAATCACTGCAGGTAACATTTTGGTAGTTTTTTTTTAAAAAAATGCTTTTTATGCTTTTCCATTATCCGCGTGGTACTGTTCTTTTGATTTTAGCTGTTAAATTATTCAAATGTTCACGTGATCAACTAAGTTACTGCTTTTATTGCAAACATGCGGTGTTTTAGGAAGCACTATGCCTCTTGCTAGGGGGAGGCTTATGCATTATAAGAAGGGGCCATGCTGTTTCCCAGGTAGGTTTATCTAAAAGCCCAGACAGAGAAGGGGCCGCTCGTGGTCTGCAGTAACATGACTGCTGTTCCACTCTCTGTATTCCCATTCCTCACTAGGAAATGCTGACCCAGGAAGACACAGTTTTAGACACGTTTATCCCAGACACTTCCCGAACATCCAGATACCCAAACCAGAGGGTGTTTAGTTCTCGGGACACATTGCTCACTTCTCCCAGCCACAGGCCACTCAAGGGGCTCCCTCTCTCCCGCTCACAACCCCACCTCCCTGAGTCGCCTGCTCATCCATGACTCCACAGGTTGGACCCAGTTTCAAATAGCACATCTCCCTTTAACTGGACCCCAAATCTTACAAACATCTTGCCCTTGACCCCCCTGTGCCAAGGAACTGCTAAGCTGGTTGAGATGGCCCAGCCCTTGTGTGGCCAGCAACCAATCGACTCCACTTAGTCCAAGGTCATGGTGGTAGCTGCCGGTGCTGGCCTGCAGCCCCCGAGCGGGGTGAAAGGTGACTCTGACACAGGTGTCCGTGGCAGAGGCTAAGGCTCTGTTGGCTGTCGCTGTCCAGGAGCCCCGTCTGCCTGCCTCCTCTGGCTTTTTTTCTTCTTCTAATTTTTAAAAATATATTTTATTGATTTCTTACACAGAGGAAGGGAGAGGGATAGAGAGGTAGAAACACTGATGAGAGAGAAACATCCATCAGCTGCCTCCTGCACGCCCCCTACTGGGGATGTGCCCACAACCAAGGTACATGCCCTTGACCAGCATCGAACTGGGTCCCTTGGTCCACAGGTCAACGCTCTATCCACTGAGCCAAAGTGATTTCGGTCCTCCTCTGGCTTTTAGTGTCATAGCAGCTGGAACTGAAATTAACCTCTAGATACTCTCAGCGTGGTGAGCATCATTGAGAAGGCCCATGCTTCTACAAGGTCAGGTCTTAAAGACTCAACAGAGAGATTCCAGTAAACCCCCCTGGGGGGTCAGCCTTGTTTGGAAAAGTCAAGGCAGGGGCTGCCGCTTCGGCAAGGTCCCCTGAGAGGCCCCGACCTTTCAGAGAATCCTCCTGACAGACTTTTCAACCACATCCTGTCTTCCTCACAGGGAGCCATTCAGGAGCCGTGTCAGGAGCCACCCTCACCTCTTAAAGCATGTTTAAGATTGTGCCCTGGTCGGTGTGGCTCAGTGGATAGAGCGTCAGTCTGCGGACTGAAGGGTCCCAGATTCAGTTCTGTTCAGGGGCACATGCCCAGGTTGTGGGCTTGATCCCCAGTAGGGGGCATGCAAGAGGCAGCTGATCAGTGATTCTCATCATTGATGTTTCTATCTCTCCCTTCCTCTCTGAAATCAATAAAAAATAAATTTAAAAAAAAGATTATGCACAGGCCAGACGGGAGTGGCAAGAAATATTCAAAGTGATGAACAGCAAGAACCTACAACCAAGATTATTCTACCCAGCAAGGCTATCATTCAGAATTGAAGGTCAGATAAAGAGCTTCACAGACAAGAAAAAGCTAAAGGAGTTCATCACCACCAAACCAGGATTATATGAAATGCTAAAGGGTATTCTTTAAGAAGAGGAGGAAGAAGAAAAAGGTAAAGATAAAAAACTATGAACAACAAAATGACAACAAATACATACCTACCAACAAGTGAATCAAAAAATCAAGTGAGTGAAAAATCTGATGAACAGAATGGACTGATAAATAGAATAGAATCAGGGACATAGAAAGGGAATGGACTGACAATTCTCTGGGGAAGAGGGTGTGAGGGGTGCAGGAAGAGATTGGACAAAAATCTTACACCTATGGATGAAGACAGTGGTGGGGTAAGAGCATGGGAGGAGGGTTGGGGGGTCGGGTGGAGGGGAGTTATGGCGGCAGGGGGGGAAGAGGAGCACCAATAATAATCTAAATAATAAAGATTTATTTAAAAGAAAAAGAGTGACCGATTTACACGTGGTTTCCACAAAGTAAAGGAGCATCGCATCCTGGTTCGTTCTGTGCTGCAGCCCGCCAGATGGGAAACATACATTAGGAGACAATTAAGGGCGAAAAGGAACTGCTTTTCCCACGTAACACAATTACTCAGTGCGAAAACATTCGGGTGGTGTTTATGAACTCCGCGAATGTTCAACATAAGCTCTTTCTTCACAAGACATAAGGAATTCTGTGAGGAAACTATAAGCAGTGTTTTTGTTCTTTTTTGGAACTCTAATTAGTGTGCCTTTGAAAGAAAAACTGTCTAAAATTCAGATTACTTTTATGTGACTTATAATCACATGAAATATTCAGATTGTAAATCAGGCAAAAATAACACCTTCTCACTCTTGACAACCTTCCATATGGTTGTGCGGTTTTATGATAGATTAACAGCAGATCAATGTCCATGTTAGAATCTAGCCCTTGAGTTAGTGCAACATGCAGACCCATGAGGCAGCCAGGAGATTTGAATCTTTACTCAGACGTGTGGAAACTATATTTTTATGCAGAAAAGAACTGCAGAAGCCCTAGCTGGTTTGGCTCAGTGGGTAGATTGTCGGCCTGAAGGGTCCCGGGTTTGATTGCAGTCTAAGGGCATGTACCTTGGTTGTTTGTGGAAGGCCACCAATCGCTGTCTCTCCCACATCAATGTTTCTCTATCTTTGTCTCTCCCCTTCCCTTCCACTCTCTAAAAACCAATGGAAAGATAGCCTCTGGCGAGGATTAACCCAAAAGAAAAAAAAAAAGATACCAAAACTGCATAAGAGATGCTAAAATTCAAGTAAAGAGAAGCAAGTCAATTTGATACCAGTCAGAGCCGAGTTTTAAATGATTGAAATATAACATACTTTAGGAAAAAGTGCACAAATCATCAGTGAGCACTCAATGAATGTCTACAAAGGCAACTATGTACTCGACGTTCAGATGAGACCAGAGTATTGTCCAAGCAAAAAATTGCCACGCACCCCTTCTCCATCACCCCCTTCCCTTAGCAGTGATGTTTTCATGCAGAAGTCTGGTGTCTCCTTAGGTCTATACTTGTGTCAAAGTTATACTTTACCTATGTGAAGCGTATTTTACATCAATTACACCTCCATAATTGTTGACAAAAAGTGAATATACAGGATGATTTCCAATAGCGATGTGTGCTATGAAGTGGTTAAATGGAAGGAGGAGGAGAAATGTGAAAACATCTCCTTTGAGGACTTTGCATATTTGTTCATGATAGACCTGAATAATAAGAATGAGTCTGGCATGAAAAGGCCATGAAAAAAAAGCATTACACAAAATAGAACTTTTGGATATGCCGCATGGTATTTCATGGTCTTTTAAAGACTCCACACCCCTGAGGTGGCGAGATGGAGAATAATCTTTCACACATAGAGATTCCCCATGAAGTAAAACACACCGCATTCACTGTAAAACATAGACAAAACCAACCACATTCCAGGGGTGCGCTCGAGAGTTGGTAAAGGGGGACTTGACGATAAGTGAAGGCGAATGGAACTGTTAGTGTCAGGATCTCGGGCCAAGTAAGTACCATAGTCAGTAGGGTGTGAGTGAGTGTGTTGGGTGTGGAGGCCACTGCTATCTGACAGCAGAGGAAGAACAAGAGGAGAGAGAGAGAGGACACACCTGAAGGGGGAGAGGGTAACTCACAAGAAGAAAACAAAAAGGAAGAAAGAAAACAAGGCAGTCGGGTGTTTTCAGAGGCCTATGGGATCAGGGTCTACCACAGAGGTCCCTGGCCATCACTAGTCTGGCATCTAGGAAGAGCTACTTTGTGTGTTTTCTCCCTTCCTTCCTCCCTTCCTCCCTTCCTTCCTTCCCTTCCTTCCCTTCCTTTCCCTCCTTCCCTTCCTTTCCTTCCTTCCCTTTCTTTTCTCTTTCTTTCTTTCTTTCTTTCTTTCTTTCTTTCTTTCTTTCTTTCTTCTTTCTTTCCTTTCTTTCTTCCTTCTTTCTTCTTTCTTTTTTGTGTTTTTTGTTAATCTTCATACAAGAATATTTTTTTCCATAGAGAGAGTAAAAGGGAGAGGTAGAGGGAGAGAAACACCAATGTGAGAGAGACACATCAATTGGTTGCTGGGGCCATGAGGGCCTACCCTTGCACAGATTTCGTGCACTAGGCTTCTAGTATCCATACATTTTGAAGTTTGTCTCTCAGGGGCATGCCCTTCTTTCCCCGCTCAGCTGGAGTGCCTTAGCAATTCCGCCCAGAGGGATTCCCTGGTTTTATTCCCTGCCCCCTTTCCCAATGGTCCCCATTTCTGACCACCTAGCTTCCCTTGGTCTCCTCAGTATGATCTGTTTCCCAGCATTTAAATGTGGGTGATAGGAAGGGCAGTCAGGTGAGTGCTGCTGGGTGCAGACCTAGAATCATGCCAGAAAAGACAGCCGAGGGATTGCTTCCATGAGATGATGTTATTTGGGTGTGACTTATTAACAACATAGAGAGCCCATAGGCTTTTTGGCACATGGCTCCCTGTCCCCTAAGCTTGGTATGCATGTCATCACAAAGTCAGCTTCCATTTACTCTTCTTCTGTTCTTTTTTTTTTTTTTCTTTGAGAAGTTGTGGTTTTGTGGAGTTGGCCCATTGAGGTTTCTCAGTAAAGATAGCCAACGGTTTGTTTTGGAGAAGCAGCATGAAAATAGTCATAGAAAACACAAGTTCTTTGGGAATAACTGTCCCCATATTTATAGCACTGTGTGGCTCTAGATCTCATTGGCGGTGTAGTCGGTCAACACAGTGACCGTCCCTCTCACTCCCAAGGTGCTGCCCCCTCTGCACCTCTGAACAGCTTTCCCGTCAAGAGAGCACCCCAGGCCGCATCACTTCGTCTGCACTATTTGTTGCCCTTTTCCCAAAAGATCAGTTTCCGCTTCACAATTTTCCCTCTTAAGGATGTTTACCTATTTTTAAGCATTTTTTTAAAACCTAGCAGCCCCGTGTCTGATGCTTTGTGCTCATCTAGTCCCCCATCAATGTCCATGTCAAATTGTTTTCTGTGTGTCCTGTAAGCAACACCTGGTGCATCTAGTGCCCAGATGTCTCCATTTTTCTTATTTTTCACAGCAGTCCAAAATTCTTCATTATGTCACACCGGGCGGAGGCACAGCTGGACTTCAATGAACATGCCTGGGTGTCATTCATAAGGAAGAATCTATCGTCCCCCCGAAGGACAAAGGCAGTTTGGAGAGGTCGCAAGATATATTACTGTTGCTTTTAGTAAAAATTCACTTTTCCATGGATGTAAACTGTACTTAATGCAGAAATTATTTACCTTCTTTTCCCCACTGCTCCATTCATCACTTCCTAGCATAGCAAAGTTTTGTGAAGCAATATGTTTAAAAATACAACTTCATCTTCTTACTTCATAGGCTACCTACCCTAGGAAGCATTTTCCCAATCTAACACTGTGTCAAATTTTCATTGAAAATATGTGACCACTCCCTGAGCCGCGCCAACACAACCAAGGGTTCGGCGAGCCTGAGGAAGGGTTGGTAAAGGATGAAGAAAAGACAGACAAAGAGAAAAAGATGGGTCTAGGTGGATCTCCTGTGCCGGGCTGAGACCACAGAGCAGATCCAGATGGCAAGCTGAGCCTTTATTTTACAGTCAGAGGTAAACAAGGTAGTGATCACCATAGTTACAATGTTCTTGTGACTTTCCCTTGTTTTGGCAGCACTTGCTGCACCTCCCACAGCCCATTAGCCACCCAGGAAAGATCTAGGGAGCTTCACAAGATCAAGCTTAATTCTGCTAAGAGGACTGTGCCCTCTAAGCTGGGACTTGTTTGTGGCTTTGCCAGCAGGTCAGTCCGAGGCTTAACCCTATAACTGCTCCCTACAACTCCCCTCCCCCCTTTTTATAAAGTCCATTGTTAGGTAGATTATGTATTTTATGTCATCAAGTCTTCACTACAAATCTCAAAAGTACATATTGCCATGTATCCCATATTACAAATAAAAATCCTGTGGCTTAGAGAGTTTAAATAATTGGCCCCAAACCACAGAGCTAGAGAATTTAGTGCAAGGATTTAAAACCAAGTTTCTAAACTTCAAAAACCTTGCTCTTAAACATTGCATCCCACTCAGTCAAACAAGGTTCTCCAGAAATTGCAACACTACCTTTATTCTAGCTATTGCTAATGATGAGTATCTACTAAATAAGTGGGTCGATTCACTCCTCCTTTTTGGGTAATATAGAAATTCAAGTAAACATTTTCTATTATCCTCTGAAAATTGTGTGCTTCCCACCCACACTTGGATATGATCCCATCTCCCATTTGCCTTAGGTCTTCTTTCAGGACTCTTCCCCTTAAAGTCCTTTTCTAATGATCTCTACCTGATTCTAGTCTTCCTAACTTCACTCTACATAGAAACTTCTTTTGAAAATTAGTATACCGTTATTATTATTATTTTTAAATATATTTTATTGATTTTTTTAAAGTGAGAGGAAGGGAGAGAGATAGAGAGTTAGAAACATTGACGAGAGAGAAACATTGATCTGCTGCCTCCTGCACACTCTCTACTGGGGATGTGCCCCCAGCCAAGGTATGTGCCCTTGACCGGAATCGAACCTGGGACCCTTCCATCCACAGGTTGACGCTCTATCCACTGAGCCAAATAGGTTTCGGCAGTATACCATTATTTTTAATGTAGGTTAGTTCTCTAGTCATTTCAGAGAATGAATTTACCTGCTTTATTGAGTTGTAATTGGCATGAAATAAATGCATAGGCCTGACCCACATGGCTCAGTGGTTGACCTTCAACCTATGAACCAGGAGGTCACGGTCATGGCACATGCCCAGATTGTGGGCTTGGCCCCCAATAAGGGGATGTGCAGGAGACAGCCTGTCAATGATTGTCTCTCATTATTGATGTTTCTATCTCTCTCTCCTTCTCCCTTCCTCTCTCTGAAATTAATAAAAATGTTAAAAAAAAAAATAAAGGCACAGATGTAGAGCCCACACAAGCAATTTCTATTTTTTGTTGTTCTGTTGGTTGTATATCGATGAAACCATTATCTAACTCAAGGTCACAAAAACGTACACTTTTGCTTTTTCTTTTCTACTAACAGTGTGATTTTAGAGTTTGCCTTGATATCTTTGACCTGTTGGTGGCATTTTTTGTATATGTTGTCTGGTAGGGGCCCACGTTCATTCTTTTTGTAAGTGAACAGCCAGTTGTGACAGTATCTTTCCTCGAAAAGCCTGTGCTTCCCTTTGAATTGTCTGCACATCATGTTAACAGTCATCTGACCATCAATGTCAGGGTCTATTTCTGACATGTCAGTTACAGCCCATTATTCTCTATGTTCCCCACAGAAAAACACTGCCTACTCTTGATTATACTTACAGTAAAGCTTTAAAATCAGCAAATGCAGTCCCTTCAACTTTATTCTTTTTGGAGTTTGCTCGGCTCTGCACTGCCCCAGCCGTTTCATACAAATGTTAGGCAATGTTTGTCAAGGTGAGTTCAGAAAGGGAAGTTTGAATGTTGGATCTGTAGATAAATTTGGGAAATATTGAGATCTTAGCAAAAACAAAGTCTTCCAGGCCACCAACACAGGATGTCTTTCCACTTATTTGGGTTTTCTTAATTTCTTACAACAATGTTTTTCTTTATAGATTTCAGTGTATACATCTTGCATTTTCTTTATTAAATTTATTTCTGAGGGATTTATTGTTTTTTTATGTTATCATAAATAGGACTGTTTCATTCATTTCATTTTGGATTGTTCATTGACAACCTTGTTGAATTCATTTATTATCCAGTTTTCTCACGGATTACTTAGCATTTACTTTATACGAGTTCATGTGGGTGAATAGAAAGTCTTAATTTCTTCTGCCTTTTATTTATTTTCCTGTGCAGTTTCCCTCTCTCAAACCTTCAACACCATGTTGAGAAGTGGCAGAGGGACCATTCTGGTTTGGTTCTGGATCTTAGATGGAAATCTTTCAGTCTTTCCCCCTTAAGTATGATGCTGGTGATAAGTTCTCATAGGTATTTTTGCCAGATTGAAAAGTTTTATTTTCAGTATATTTTTATCATGAAATAGGTGTTGGATTTTGTCAAATGCTCTGTTCTAGCATTGATTTAAATGAGTATTTGTTGCCATTTTTTTCCCATTTTATTAATGTGGTGTAGTACATTGATTGATTTTCTTAGGTTGAAGTAATCTTGTAACCCTCACTAGTCTTTACAGACACTTCACACATTGCTGGGTCTGAAGTTTTGTTGTAGTTTTTTTGTGGGTTTATTTTTTTGGATATTGTTGTTTTCTTGCTTCTTTATTCCTAAGGGATATTTTTCTGTAGTTGTAGTGTTTATTGATTCTATTCTTTTTGTCTGCTGTTTTAGGGTAATACTAGCCTCATCACAATATGTTAAAGTGAGCCTTTATGTAAACCATGAACTTTAGTTAATACTAATGCATTAATGCTGGTTTGTCAGTTGTAGCAAATATGCCATGTGACTTCACTATGTCAGTACCAGGCAACTCTATGCCAGGTTGGTGGGGGTAGAGAGCATGTTGGGATTCTGTTTACTACCTGGTCAAGTTTTCTGTAAACTTAAAACTGGTGTAAAATAAAGTTTTTTATTTAGGAAAACCTATTGATCATTGTTAGAAGTATTCCTAACATTTATATTTCACTCTATTGATTTACATATTTATACTTTCACCAATATCACCCTATCTTGACTGATAGTGTTGTAATAATCTTGAAATAAACTAGTGTGAAATCTAAGACTTTTTTCTTTTTCAAAATCGTCCTGGCTATTCTGGTTTCCTCACCTTTTGAGAAAAATTGTAGATTCAGCTTGTCAATTTCTGCAAAATAGGTCTGTGGTGTTGTTTTCTGAGAGTTTTTGTTTTAATGAAAAAATTATGGTTTTTTTTAAACCAAAGCTATATATGCATTATCAGCATGAAGTTTTAAATAAGTATTCCTTAATTTAGAAATGCAAAACAAATTAACTACCTATCTAATAAGTAGTAGAGGTCACACAAATGAACTACCGATTCAGTAAATAGTGAAGATAAGACACAGAATTTTAATACCTGCGTGTTTCTCTTTGAAGTTCATAGTAGATACTTTGCTGAGTGGGCGGAGTGGAACAGCTGTTCAATCCTTGCTCAGTCGTACACACTCGTATTTGAAATAATGCGTTCTTGAATCCCTTTCAAAGGCTGTTGTTGCTAGCTCAGCCAGTTTGTCTGAAATAGAAATAAATACAATTTTTTTAGTTACACTAATGTGCCAAACCTCATCCATCGCCCCCTGCCCCCCTCAGACAGGCACACAAGTCACTCACACAAGTGCTCACGTCCCAAATACAGGTGCCAGCACTCAGCGTGTCCAGCTTGTGTGATGATGGTTTACAACGAGTGGCGTCAAGCCCAGTCTGCAGGACTGCACAAGTTCTCCCTAAAAGATCAAACTGCCCATATGACCTGGTTACCTTCCTCTGGTCTTAACGTATTTTATCCTGCTCCGGGGAATGAAATGGGAATCAGTCATTGGGAAATGGGCGCCCCTAGATCTTTTGAGTTGGTTTTAATTCCAGTGCTTCACGGACTTTGTCTCTAGCATCCATGCTTCAGGCAGGGCTGACCAGTTCTCTTCGATGGGGACTGATCGCAGACCCCGGATCTGAGGGTTTTACGGGGAAGGAATTTGAGATTTGTGCACACGGAGAAGCATAAGAGAGTCCTTGCAAACAGGAAACCCACCACCTTTATTTTTTGTTTTTATTTTTAAAATATTTTATTGATTTTTTTACAGAGAGGAAGGGAGAGGGATAGAGAGTCAGAAACATCGATGAGAGAGAGACATCGATCAGCTGCCTCCTGCACACCCGCCGCTGGGGATGTGCCCACAACCAAGGTACATGCCCTTGACCGGAATCAAACCCAGGACCCTTCAGCCCACAGGCCGACGATCTATCCGCTAAGCCAAACTGGTTTAGGCAAAACCCACCACTTTTAGTCCAGGTCGCCTAAAAATCATTATATGGTAGCTTTACTTTAAAACTGCCAATCATGTAAACATTTTATCTCCTAGTTATTTGCATGGATAAATTTATCTTTGGATACATTTATCTTATAAATGTGTTTGACATTTAAAGCTAAAAGGGTCTGACAGAGATGAGTTATGAAGCTCCTAGTGAGGAGGTGGTTATTTTTGAATGAAAATGGAACATTTAGACATTACTTTGAGTCTCCGGTGGCGGGAGGGGGGGGGGGACTGTATAATGTTTCCTTCGTGAAGCAGTGCGCCTGGCAGACACACTCATTTATTTATTCCTTCGGAGTGAAGCGATTGTCAGGGTCTGTTGGGCTCAGAGGAAAAGCGACACCGATTTTCTGTTCAAATTGATAATTTCAGATGCTTCCTGCTGAGGGGCTTTACATGTCAGTGGTGAGAGCTCATCCGCTGATTATATGAAGTACTCATTCCTGCCATCTCGAGCATCACCCCATCAAGTGGGCCCTATTGATGTACATCAGACATGTGTGTGGGGATTATCTTTTTAAAAGTAGGCTTTTAAATTTTAGAATGCCAGTGTGAGTGTGTGTGTGTGTGTGTGTGTGTGTGTGTGTGTGTGTGTGTGTGTTTAACTTGCAAGGATTGTCAGGAAACAGCAGCATGGGGGTAGCCCCCGGCCAGAGTCCCAGTGCTCAGGCCTGTGTGACCCCGCCCGCAGTCCTGTGCTGCCCACGGGCAGCCTGGGAGTCTGGGGGATGGGAGCCGGGTCCCAGCTTCACCCCGTTACTGGCCTCTGAGACGCACTGTCTTTTCTTAATTAAGTGAAAATGGCTTCAAGGCATTTTTAGTCATCACCTCAGCTAACATCCTAATTCCAATATATTGCTACTTAATTGCTTATGGACCCTTTATTAAATGGACTAATTCAGCAGGAAATGCATCCTTGAAGGAACTCATTGTGCATGATTTGCTACGTGTTCTCTTACCTAACACACCTCAATTTTTAGTAATTTTTGATAAAAAAAAAGATCCTATACTTGTTTTTGGTCATAACAAATATAAGAGTAAACCATATGTCCCAGGCATGTCTAATTTAGAAAAGCTAAAGGAAAAAGAAAAGGAAAAGTCCCTTTGAAGCTCTCTTGGGGAGAGAGCAGTTACTGGTTTCATAACCCCTTCCTTTCTTTTTGTTTTTATATGCATAAAGTAGATCCATGAAATGAGCCACTGCTTATTGCAATGTTTCAAGTGAGCGTTGGATTTATGCCAGCTTCCAGAATCAGGCAAAGTTAGTTTGGGGAGAGAACTTAATGGCCATGAACTCTGAACAGATGAGGAAATGGTCCTGGGAGGACTCAGGATAAATGGAGGCTGCACCCCTATTTAAAGGCGGAAACATGTGAATGTAAGAGAGTAAGGAGATATGTCAGCTCCACTTACAGAAGGAGTTGTCAGGAGGCAAAAGTGACTTTTTGGGTGACACTGGCTAATGGAATTATGTAGAACTGAGGGGTACAATTCTATAACACAGCACTGTTATATTGTACTGTGTGCTCAGCATTCAAGTCAAGTCTCCTTCCATCACTGTTAACCCCCTTTACCTTCTTCCCCCTCCCCCTTCCCTTCTCGTAATCACCAGACTGTTGTCTGTGTCCGTGAGGGGTTTTCCTTTTCTCTTTTGCTTCATACTTCACCGTTCTTGAAAAAAATATATTTTATTTATTTTTTACAGAGAGGAGGGGAATAGAAAGTCAGAAACAGCGATGAGAGAGAAACATCGATCAGCTGCCTCTTGCACACCTCCTACTGGGGATGCACCCGCAACCAAGGTACATGCCCTTGACCAGAATCGAACCTGGGACCTTTCAGTCCGCAGTCCGAGGCTCAATCCACTGAGCCAAACCAGTTTAAGCACCCCTTCACCTTTTATCACCAGCCCCCAGTCCCTGCCCCTCTGACAGCTGTCGATCTTGCCAATCTGTTCTTCGTGCCTGTGAGTCTGCTTCTGTTCTGCCAATTAGTTTATTTTGTTCCTTTGGCTCCACATGTAACTCTTGACCCCACATGGCACCCGGCAGCTCACGGCGGCCAACAGATGTCCCGGGGCCCGTGGGTGCTGGTTACAGCTGTGCCCTCGTTCTCCTCCAGTGAGTCACCGCTGACACCATTACCAAATCAAGCAATTAATCAAAGCCTGCGCCTCAGGTCATGCGGTTTTGCTCTAAATAGAATTCTGGTCCCACTGCTGTACTAACTTCGTGCTTTCCCCGCTGTGAAAGGGGCTGGAGAGGCTGAGAGTGGAGATGGGAAACACACACGTGTGTTCCTGGCTGAGCAGCAGGAGGGCCTGGCTGAAACGGAAGGCGGTGCCTTTAAAAGGAAAGGAGAAACCCTTTCCTTTCCTAGTGTCCCCGAGGGACCTGGGGTGGCATGGGCACCTGCTGAGAGTGAGAGCTCCATCGATCTCTCCGTGCAATTCCAAATGGACCCTTTCTGATCTTCCCGACCTCAGCCCCCCACTGCTGGAGCCTCTTCTGCTGACAAAATTAATCGATAATGTTGCTTAGGACCCAGGACAAAGTCGGCTCCACACACACAGCACGGGTACGGGAGGGCCCCTCGCTGCGTCAAGGTCGCAGTGGAGGGTGTGCCCTTAGGGTACCAAGTGCATATTCTGAATGTGGTCCCCACCATTTACTCAGCAGATCCCCTGAACTTATCCTCTATAACAAAAGCCTAATATGCTAAGTGTCTGGTCATCCAGTTGGCCATTCAATCAATCAAAGCTGTAACATGTTCATGATATACTAAGGCCACTCAAACACTTGCTATGACATGCACTGACCACCAGGGGGCAGAAGTCAACCAGTTGACCAATTGCTATGACGTGCACTGTGCACTGACCACCAGGGGCAGATGCTCTGACTGGTAGGTTAGCTTGCTGCTGGGGTCCAGCCAATCAGGATTGAGTGAGATGGGCTGGACACACTCTGGAGCCTTCCTGTGGCCCCTCCCTGGTTGGGCAACCCCTTATATCCCTCCCTGGCCTGGATCGTGCGCCAGTGGGGTCCCTCCATCTGGCCTGAGCCCCCTTGCAATCCTGGATGTCAGAGAGCCAGTTTTTGGCCCCATCCTGCAGGCCAGTCCGAGGATCCCCATGGTGCACGAATTCACACACCAGGCCTCTAGTTACTTATATGTGGGGTCCTGCTCCCAGACACGAATGCCCTCCTGTGTGTGTGTCATCCACAGAGGAGCAGGGAAAACCGGACGGCGGCTCCCAGCAGGAGACGGGCTGTGCAGGCCGCAGGAGGTGGTGGCTGTGCATCAACCACAGAGAAGGGAAGGCATGTGACTAGGGTGCAGCTGGGAAAACACCCAGGAATGGGGTCAGAAGGTGACTGAGAAATGGCCTTTCAGGAAAGATTGGACAGAGTTGTGGAGGTGGATGTCCAGGGAGGGGAGCTGAGTCCACGGGAGCACAGGAAACGCCCAATAGGAAGTGTCGATGTAAGTAAAGAAACACGCCCAATCCCATGGCTCAGGGTTGGACCGTCGCCTAGGAACCAGGAGGTCGCAGTTTGATTCCCGGTCAGGGCACAGGCCCGGGTTGCAAGTTTAATCCCCAGTGAGTTCATGCAGGAGGCAGCCCATCTTTGATGCTCTCTCGTCATTGATGTTTCTCTCTCTCCCTCTCCCTTCCTCTCTGAAATCCATAAAAGACACATTAAACAATAAAATAAAGACAGGC
This sequence comes from Antrozous pallidus, assembly GCA_027563665.1. Taxonomy (NCBI): domain Eukaryota; kingdom Metazoa; phylum Chordata; class Mammalia; order Chiroptera; family Vespertilionidae; genus Antrozous; species Antrozous pallidus. Next base: position 859,287 of record CM050508.1, on the reverse strand, counting down.
ACACAAGTCCTTCTCTTCTTAAAAACATTTATGTTTATTGTGGAAAGTGTTAGCGATGTCCCTCTTTTTCCACCATTGCTCCCTCCACCCCCACCCCAGGCCTTCGCTGCCCTATCATCTGTGCCTGTTATGCATATATGCATATAACTTATTTGGTTAATTGCCAAGTCTCTCTCTCCTTGTCATCTTCTAGGTCAGTGATCGGCAAACTCATTAGTCAACAGAGCTAAATATCAACATACAATGATTGAAATTTCTTTTGAGAGCCAAAATCCAACTTCTGCGCATGGGCCACGAAGTTTCAATCCCACTGAATGTGCGTGCCCACGTGTGGTATTTTGTGAAAGAGCCACACTCAAGGGCATGCAAGAGCCACATGTGGCTCAAGAGCTGCAGTTTGCTGACCACTGTTCTAGATATTTCTCAGCTCTGTCCTCTTCAACATCACTTGGATATTTGAATACAGTTTACTCTTTGCTTGCCTTAGCATAGCGACCTCCAGAAATATACCCTCTATCGTGGAAATGCTAAAATGAATTGGCATTCATCCTTTTCACTGCATCACTTTGCAATGACATTTGACTTTTTACTGCCTTTTAACTGTCTGAAATTTTCTGAGTTGAGTTCACCGAGCACTCAGATCTGTTTGCATCTTGCCTTTCTACAAGCAGTGGTGTGTGTGAGTGTGTGTGTGTGTGTGTGTGTGTGTGTGTGTGTGTGTGTGTGTGTTGGGGGACGGTTCTCGTTAAAGACCAGTGGAAGAGGTTAGGTTGAGATTAATATTTTAAAAATTAAGCTTCACAGAAATATTCTATTCCTGTTGCTACATAAAATTACATCTACCCTGAGCTGAACCTGGACTTTATTAGTGTGTAGTTGAGGTAACAAAACAAACAAACAAAATCTGCATTTGAGTTGGAGAAGAGCTTTCAAAATAAGTGGTGCACTTACTCTTCATAGAGAAGTGACACCAACAAAATGCAGGGAAATCCATTCATGTGGCTGATGGGAGGGTCCTTGTTGACACCCCTCAAACAAAGATTGTCCCCTGGGCTTTCAGAATCAAGTAGAGAGGGAACCCGACATGCTCTGTGAAGGGTCAATGCCTGCCCAGCAGCAGGGCTCCATGGTTGAGCATTGACCTGTGAACCAGGAAGTCACAGGTTTGATTCCTGGTCATTCCTGGGCATGTGCCCAGGTTGGGGGCTCCATCCCCAGTCTTCGGTGATCTATGATTCCCTCTTATCATTGACTAGGGGCCTGGTGCATGAAATTCGTGCACTGGGGGTGGGTGGTCCCTCAACCCAACCTGCCCCCTCTCATATACTGGGAGCCCTCAGGGGATGTCTAACTGATGGCTCACTTCCAGCCTGTCCAAGGCCTCTGGTGAGGCTTTAGGACTAAGGCATCCAGCCATCGCCCTGCCCAGCTCAGCCCCGACTGCCTGCGACCACCCAGCTCCAGGGGCTAGGCGCTCGCTGACACTTCTGCTCACAGCGCCTGGGGGCCAGGCGCTCCCTGCTGCTGCCACCACCACTGCTACTGCCGCCACTTCCCCTCACAGCACCCGGGGGCTGGGCACTTGCCGCCACTGCCGTTTCATCTCCACCCCTGGGCCCAGTGTTCATGCCACTTGGCCCTGCCCCCACTCCTGATTGGCTGGTAGCATAGCCAATCAGGAGCGAAGGTATGGTCAAATTTGCATACTTCTCTTTTATTATATAGGATGTTTCTATCTCTCCCTCTCTCTTCCTCTCTGAAATGAATAAAAATAATTTTTTAAAAAAGGATCAATACCTCAGCCAGTAATGAGAAGTGGAGTCTATTTCCAGAAGTCCAATGCTGAAAAGCATGGCTTAGGAGCGCTATTGTAGTCATAATCCCGAGCTGAGGCCGAAGGGCTAAGAACTCACAGGAAAGCAGGAGGGAGGCGATGGTCTTTAATAAATCACCAAGTGACTTCTTTCACCGCCAATCACCGTCCCGAGACAACAACTAAATTAAGACCTCGGCCTCACAGTCTGTTGTGCAGGGTTTCCAGAGGAAGGGTCCAAGGCCATCAATGTTCCTTTGGAAGGAGTGGGGCAGGCCGGTCTCAGGGGCCACACTGCTTGGCTGTCTTCCTGGGTGAAACTGCTCCCGGCAAGAAGAATAAAACACGTCTGTCTTGAGCTTTGACAAGTCTTGATCTTTTAAAGTTTAATTTCTTAAGGTTGAGCAAGGCTTTGGGAAGCGTGCGCTGTATCTAGGGTTGTTTTAATGATAAGCAATGTATTGGTGGCTGTAAGTGCCACCTTATTTTTACAGCACCTTTAATTTCTTTATTTTAGTGCTGATCTCATTTAGTATTAGGTTCTGTCATTATTTTTCCTGAACCTGGAATTTCTTTTCTTTTCTTTTTTTTTTTTTTTTGGATTTTAAGCTACAGACTGTCTCCTTGTTCAGTTATAATAATATTTCTCCCCCAAATTCTCACATTAGTTTCTAAATATGATAAGACATTCTAATCATCTAGGGGTTATCATGGGATGATGAAGGATATTGGGACTCAGCATTCATGTCAGTAATCCAAGCTGTTTCAAGAAAGAAATAGGATCCCCCTTTATAATTTATATTTTGGGATTATACAGTTGTATTCTTTATTTTAGCAGCTTTCCATCTCATTACCAGGATGAATGCAAGCACAACACATGGACACACACACACACAGGCACACAGGCACACACGTTATATACTATTTTTTAAGCATACAAAAATAACTTAAGAGTAAGTAATCATTGATAGACACTGCACCTATGATTACTCTGCTCATAACACATGCCTAAGAATCCCTTTGACCTGAAGTAATAATGTCAACTAGCAGGTCAATGACTATTTTACAGACTCCTATATTGAAGTTTAAGAGGTCATCTTGTTTTTATCTTTTGCATGCCAAATTGGTTTGTGATGAGAAGTATATGGATTTATTAAACTTTTGAAATTTATAACTGGAAATTATAGTTATTACTGTGTTCCTAGCCTATTTATTTCCTGCCTTCAAGGTTCTGTCTATAAATTTTGTAAAGGTGCTATTTATTCCTGAGTCATTGATTTTCAATACTTTTGCACTAGTATTTTGATCTTAGCTGAAGTTCTTTATCTCTTCCTGTGTCTCCATTTCTTCCTCTGTAAAGTTCAAAGTATAAATGAATTTTTGTAATTCTCCTTCCATCTCTAAAATTTAGATTCAGGATGCATATTAGTGGTTATCTGATAATATGTTATAATAATATGCAAAAAATTCATTCTTTTCTAAGTATTTATCTGTCAGACAGTGGGATAAGCACTGTGTATTATCCTATTTAATCTTGGCAATAGTAATATAAATTACTAAAGGCCTGGTGCATGAAATTCACCAGAAATGCCTGCACCCTCTCCAATCTGGGACCCTCTCACAATCCAGGACTGCTGGCTCACAACTGCTTGCCTACCTGCTTTCCTGATTGCCCCTAACCACTTCTGCCTGCCAGCCTGATTACCTTCTAACCACTCCCCAGCCAGCCTGATTGATGTCTAACTGCTCCCCTACCAGACTATTTGCCCTAACTTCCCTCCCCTGCAGGCCTGGTCACCCCTAACTGCCCTCCCCTGCAGGCCTTGTACCCCCCAACTGCTCTCCCCTGCAGGCCTGGGTCCCTCCCAACTGCCTTTCTCTGTAGGCCTGGTCACCCCCAACTTCCCTCCTCTGCTGGCCTGGTCCCTCCTGACTGCCCTTCCCTGCAGGCTTGATTGCCCCCAACTGCCCTCCTTTGCAGGCCTGGAACCTCCCATTGGCCCTCTCCTGCTGGCCATCTTGTGGTAGCCATCTTGTATCCACATGGAGGCAGGATCTTTGACCACATGGGGGTAGCCATCTTGTGTGCTGGAGTGATGGTCAATCTGCATATTACTCTTTTATTAGATAGGATAGGTGCCTGGTGCACAGGTAGGGCCAGCTGGTTTGCCCTGAACAGTGTCCCAGATCAGGGTGGGGGTTCCCTTGGGGTGTGGGTGGCCTGGGCGAGGGGCCTGTGATGGTTTAGGGGTCGGCAATGCCCATCCCTCCCTCCCTGCCCCCCCCCCCCGGCGACCCAAGCAGAGGCCCTGGTATCTTGGATTTATTTATATTCTACAATTGAAACTTTGTAGCCTGGAACAGAGCCAAGCTTCCTGCTCACTCCGTGGCTACTGCCATTTCTGTTGGGATTTATATATCTTCTATAATTGAAACTTTGAGCCTGGTGTAGAGGCCTGAGCCGGTAAGGGCAGGTAGAAAGCTTGGCTTCCTCCATTGTTGGGGAAACACAAGCCTCCCTCCTGCTCTCTGTGGCCATAGCCATCTTGTTTGGGTTTATTTGCATACTCACTCCTGATTGGCTGGTGGGCATGTCTTGTGGGTGTAATGGAGGTGTTGTCAATTTGCATATTACTTTTTTATTAGATAGGATTATACAAATGAGAGAGTCCAGGAGTAAAAGGATAAGAAGTGTATTCTAATACATACACAGGATAAGATCTGGAGGACCTGTGTTTGAGGCCAAGACCAGGCCCTGAACACCATGCTACACGAAAACCATTGTTTCTGTTCCACGAGCAAACTGTGCTTCCAAAGTGTGAGAAATCCACTTTCCCGCCATTTAACCTTCACCGTCCTTGGGGTACAGATTTGAATACAATGTTTTCCTATCTTTATCCACTGTTGTAAGCTTGCCAGCCCCCCTTGTAGGTACCCACACCCTACCAAAACTGGACATAGTGAGGGACTGGCTACCTGGAGACATGGGACATCATGCTCCATTTCAGACCAAGTACTTCCTGCCCCCACTGTGCACCCACCAAAAGCCAGTTTTCTCTTGGTGCTCAGAGTCAATCCCCAGAGCCATTACACTAACCCCTTTCTCTACCCTGTGTCATTGCATGCGGTGCCCCAAATGGAAAACCAGCAAATTTCACCTTCCAGTTCAGTGTGACTGTTACATCCCCCAATGGAAACGCTCTTCTCAGTCAGACCCAAAGCTCCAGGCAGAGGGAGAAGGGACGATGCCAGTGAGTCCCTGGGCCTGTGAGTGTGAAGGCTGCTCCCACACCTCATTCCCAGACCCCTGTGTTCTGAGTGAAGGAAGATGAGGCCCCTGTACCATGTCCCTGCTTCAGAGCTTAGAGCAGACTCTGTATATAAACACACCGGGCTGGCAGGCGTTGTCTCCTGATGGTGTCATTCCGTTGACAGAGGCAGCCGCTCAAGGCTTTTCTATCACTGACTTTAAACAGCAAATACTTGTCTGTGTCATTTTCCACCAGACCAAAGAAACTGGTGGGGGATGTGATATTTTTTATGGAATATTACGTTACCTCGCCTATATACACTGAATGGCCAGATTATTGTGATCTATCTTTGAATGCATAATAATCTGGCCACTCAGTGTATATCCTATGCAATAATCCTATATAACAAAAGGCTAATATGCAAATTGTCCCCTCGACCAGGAGTTTGACCCACAGGTGGGCCAGCCAACTGCTCATATCCCCTCTCCCAGGCCTGGCTGGCCAGACCCCCCCCCCCCGCACGAATTCATGCACTGGGCCTCTAATATGTACACACACTGAGTGGCCAGATTATTATGATCTCTGAACTCATAATCTGGCCACTCAGTGTACACCCTCTGTCAAGTGATAATAAAGTACATACTTTGATCCCAGGAAATACACATATCTGAGCAAACAGATAGAGTCTTTGTCGTTACAGTCCTTCTATGATGTGCACTGTGGGTGACTCAGTTAAGGTTGGTTCAGAAAAAGAAAAACTTAGGACAGAAAAGTCATCAATCTGCACCCATCTGTGGCTCCCACAGGGCCACCAGCCTGGTCCAGGATGCCCTATTGGCAGCTGTGAGCGACCCTTCTCCATGGGGTGTTATGCCCCTGCCACCCTGACAGTTTCTTCCAGCTGCTCATGAAGCTCAGCGGTTCACCCACATTTGTAGCCTCAGTAGGTGGGGGGATGTGTAGTGATTGGACCCGTCTTTGCATGCCTTAAGTCCACGTGTTTCATGAATTCTGATCTGAACCCAGTTTTAGTGATCAGACTTGGGTAGCAGTTCAAGGGCTCTCTTCCCCACACGCCTCACTTCTCTTCTCCCCACTTCTCAATTGACTGCCATTGTTTTTGTTAGCTTGGGTCTCCCTGACTCCCCTCATTCTTTTTTCTCTAGATTCTGAGGGATATTTCCTGGGCTGAGTGCACGAATGTGGGGATGTTATACTGCAGGACCATCTGGGGCCCATGTCCCTGGCCCTGGGTGTGGCACTAGCCTCTGTAAGTAGCCAGTGTCCCCTGTGGGGACACAGCACACTCTCTGTTACTGAATGAGGCTCCCAGTCCTGGCGATGGCCTGGGTTGCCCTTCTGCTGTCCTGGGCACCTGACTTCCTCCTCCAGGGTTCTACCACCTGCAGTGAATTTCCACCCCTTTGCAAAGACTTGTGCTCTCCTCAATGAAAACACAGCCAAGCGAAAACCTGCGGACAAACCAAAAGGCACGTGTTTGCTTTCCTTTGGCGGGGAGGGAATCACGGAGCCCTGGCCTGGGGAGGTCCGGGGAGGGGTCTGTCCTGAACAGGCAGCCAGAGACTCAGGCTGAACTCCAAGCTTCTCTGAACTCGCACACCATGCTCCCGGCTTTGTCCTCTGTTTGGTGAGTGCTGGCTGCTGAGCAGCTCTTTCGTCACCTGGGACCGGCCACCCTCCCTGACGAGTGTCACCCCCCGTGGGTCCACAGAACAGGGTCCCCTAAGTCCTGGGGGTCTGGCAGTGCTTGTCTCCCCAGGGCTCCGTGGAGGGGCTGCATGAGGCAGTTTTCTCCGAAATTCAAAGCCGCTCCTGCACCCTCTCTGTAGACACCTCTGAAATCATCTGAGCAATTAGTTAAATGAGTTAAATGGTGTTGCCTGAGCAATAGGCATCTGTGAATCATCCTCTTATTTAAACTCGATAGTGAGGGATAATTTACACGCAATAAGCTGCACATGTGGGCAGGGGACAATGCAGCACATGTGGGTGCATACAGACACCTGGGAAACCAGCCCGCAATCAGTGTAACCGCCACAATCATCCCGAAGCGTGCTCATTTGTAGGGTGGGTGCCAGAAGCCAATCGTTGTTTTAATGACAGAGAGCTGTGGACGGGAATCCGGAGGACTGGTCAACCTTAATTGCTCTGAAGGAGCTAATCACTGGATATTGGTGGTTGAAGCAGCCACCACCTGTTAGTCCTAAGTAGATTCACTGATTGGCTTTTACTGGTGTTTCCTGGCTGGGGGATATGGGTGTATCTTATGTTTTAATCTTAATAAAAGGGAAGGTAAAGCCAGAGCGAGCAGTAGTCCTTCCACTAGAGTTGGACTACCGCCTGGCCTCCATTTCCAAATTAATGTTTTTCTAAGTCCCTATTCATTTGTGCGTGGCCTTCTCCAGAACACGAACCCTGAACCAGGGACCCTGAATCACACGGGACATGAAAGGGGTTCCCACAGGTAAGTGTTCATGTTTGGCTTCTTTTAATGAACACGGTTATGCAATGACGCCTCCATAGAGGATGGATAAAAATGTACCCCTTGTTCCTGCCAACTATTCCATTAGATGCGTGCAGCACAGCGTCCAACGTTGCCCTTGTTTGCGGGTCCTGGCGATTAGCAGTATCTGCTGTTGGCAGTCATGCCAAGTCCTTTGTGAGAATGTGAGCTCACACCGCCCAGAGCATGGGGTGCCTAGCCGGGCGATGGGTGTCTGGGGAACTTGATGAGCACCCCCTGACCTGTTTCGTGGCTGAGTGGAATGCGTTGGTGCCAGTGGCATCAGAAGAGGTCGTTCCTCCCCATCCCTGTGCCGTTGGGACTCTGCTTCTCTCGTGCCGGCCGCTCTAGCAGGTGTGCTGTGCTGGGAATCTAGACATGCCTCGCCACCTTCCATGTCTTCGGTAAAGTGCATGTTGAATGCTTTTATTAGCTTTTTAAAAAATTCATTATCCAGTTTCAGAATTTTTTTAATTGTTTAAAGTATTACAAATAGTAGTACATATGTTTCCCTTCCCCCCCCTCGATGACCCCCCAGCTTTCCCAACTCCCCAGCCCATGTCCTCACCTTCCCCCCACAAGTGTCTTGCATCCCACGGTTATGCTTTTATGCATGCGTACTCGTCCTTCGGTTGATCTCTTGCAGCACCCCCTCCCCAACCTCCCCTGCCTTCCCTCTGTAGTTTGACAGTCTGTTCAATGCTTCTTTGCCTCTGTATCTATTTTTTCCTCGTTTCTTTTCTTTAAAAAAATCTTGCCTCTGCAGAATGGAAATAAACATACGAGTACAAGAAATATTTGAGACCCAATTTCAATGACCAACAGTTCTGAGACCCAGCTTCAAGGTCAAACTGTTCCTTATGTTTGAAATAAAGGACCTTTATTAGGTATACTATTATTTTTAAATGTTTTCTCTTTGCGACTTATCGTTTGATTCCCTGGGTGTCGTTAAAGAGCAGGATATTTTGATTCTGCCGAGGTCCAGTTTATCAAGGTGGTCTTTGAAGAATGGTGCTTTTGATGCTATCTCTACAACATATTCAGCCTATCTCTACCCACGGCCACATGTCATGCTTTCTTCCAGAAATGTGACCGCTCTGTGTTTTACAACGTGGTTTGCGATCCAATTTCGGTTCATCTTTGTTGGGTGTTGCGAGGGGTGGGGTAGACGTTGGCGTTCCCACTGACACTCTCCAGCTGCTTTGCACCCTTTGTGGAAAGGCTGGATCACCTGTGTGCTCCGGTTGAGCCGGGCTCCCCACTGAGTCTGGGCCTGTTTCTGGGTTCTTCATCGCGTGGATGGGTCAGGTTGTCTGTTCTGCCAATATCTCTTTGATTATTGCATTTATAGTAATTCTGTAAGATGGCATCCCTCCTCCAGTTCCGTCCTTGATAAAAGCTGTTTTGGCTGGCCTGGTCCTTGGCATTTTCCTATGAATTTTAGAATCAATTTTTCTATTTCTATGATGAAGGCTGCTGGAATTTTTATGGAGATCGTGTTGAAACAATAGATCTACTTGAAAGAATTGACGTCTTAACAACATTGAGTATATCAATCAATGATCATGGGGTATCTCACAATGTGTCTTCTTTAGTTGCAGTTAGCAATATTTTGTAGTTTTCCATGTGTAAGTCTTCTGCATGTTTTGTCAGGTTTATCCCTGAATTTTTCCATAAGTGCTGACACTAATGTAATATTTATTTTAACTTCAAGGTACATTTGTTTATTGCTTATGAATAGTGATACAATTGATTTTTGTACATTGATCTTCATCTTACATTCTTGCTGGGCCAATTCGTTTATTCCAGGAGCTTTGATGCAGATTGCATCAGATTTACTATAGAAACTGTAATGTCATCTGTAAATACTGATCCTTTTCAAACATGACACCCTACCCTTTCTGGTCCATTGAACTTGTTAGACCTTCAGTATAATATTGGATTCGAGAGACTGGAAACCCTTATTTATTCCTGATTTTAAGGGGAAATAGTCTTTCACAATTAAGCCTAACATTGGGTATAGTCTTCCAACCCATAACTGGTCATAATTAAAATGAAGTTCTTTTTCCCTAGTTTTCTGGGAATTTCTTTTTTGGGGGAGCGGGGTTATTATATTAAAAGCTTTTTCTCTATCTACTGTGGTGATCATATGATTTTACTTTTTTATTTGGTTCATGTGATAAGTTACATAAATTTATTTTCAAATATAAAGTCAAATTGGGTTCTTGGGATAAACAACAGTTAGTCTTGATGCATTATCACTTTAATATATTGTTAGGTTAAATTAGCCAACACTGTTATGAACTTTTCATCTTTGTTGAAGAGGAACATTGCTCATTAGTTTACTTTCCCTCTGAGGCCTTTGGTTTATTGTAGAACCAGTTAGAAATCATCCTTTCACTTTCGGCTTCCTAGACATTTGATGACTATTAGCATTCTTCCTTCTCTAAATGTGTGTAGCTTATCTATAAAGCCACCCAACCTAGAGTTTTTGTGGGAATGCTTTAAATTGTATATACAAGATCTTTAATAGATACAGACTTAATCAGTTCTGTAGAATCTATACAGATGTCATACTTTACCTGAAGTTTGTAATTTGTGTTTTCTCTCTCTCTTCCTCTGTCATCTATATCTACCTATCATCTATTTATCTAACCATCTATCTTCTATCCATCTATCATCTATCTATATATCTATCATCTATCCATCATATATCTATATATCTATATCATCTATCAGTCAATCTATTTCTCTTACATTGGCTAAGGATTATCTTTTTTGGGGGTCTTCTCAAAGAATCAGCTTTTGCTATAAAAATGCACTGGGGTATGTTGTAATGGTGGATACATATCATAACGCAGATGTCAAACCGATGAAATGTACAGCAAGAGTGATCCCTGTAGTAAACATGGACTCTGAGTGGAGAGGGATGTTATTATAAGAAAGGCTATGCATGTGCATGGGAAGGGATATGTGGGAAGTGTCTATACTTTGGTGTAAGTCCAGAACTGCTCTGAAAATTCCAAGACTTAAAATTATTCTTAAAAGAAAGAATATGTTTTTGGTTTCATTCATTTTATCTGTAGATTTCTGATGCTTATTTCTTTTATATAATTTCTGATGCTTATTTCCTTTATGTTCATTGTAAAATCTATTTATTGATGTATGGCAGTTTTTCTTTCTTTTTACTCAGCTTTAGCTGATCTGGAGTTCTCAGGCTGTGGTATTTGAAGACATTTCTGATATGACTATGTAGGGGTGGTAGCCTCACAGGTTTCCTGACCAGCTCAGATCCATTTGCCCCTGGTTCTCATTTTCTCTGCTGACATAAAGATAGACTTCTTCAAGCAGATGCAGCTCATCTTCTCTTCTGCACCAGGCGTGGCCCAGGCAGGGTTAGCTGTCAGCCCTTCTAAGCTCGGTTCCCAGCCCCATGACTGCACTCAATGTCCATGCCAGGACCTCTGCACTCCGCTGCCTTCCCTGGTTCCTGCCAGTAACGGACCCTGCCAAGAGGGTGCGCTTCTGTTTTTTACCTTCTGGTTTGTAGTTTCTACTTGATCACAGAGGCTTCGGGAAACTTAAGTATTTTGGAGGGTTTAAAATAGTTTTGTCTCCAAATATATACGTAATTGTGTATTGATATATGTAAACACATGTGTGCGTATATCTATTTTTTATGATAAAACAAAAAAGATTTGCCTGACCAGCATGGCTCAGTGGTTGAGTATTGACCTATGAACCAGGAGGTGACAGTTCAACTCCTGGTCAGGGCACATGTCCAGGTTGCAGGCTCGATCCCCAGTGTGGGGCGTGCAAGAGGCAGCCGATCTATGATTCTCTCTCATCTTTGATGTTTCTATCTCTCTCTCCCTCTTCCTTCCTCTTTAAAATTAATACAAATATATTTTAAAAAGCCAACAGAATCATTTAAAAAAGATTTACACATTTTTTACTAGTTTACCACCAGTAACTATAAATACTTTGAGGTAGCATATGTTGCATTATGAAGCAAAAGGTGGGTGTTACTTTCCATTAACAGTGGAGAGATCATCTATTTTGGATGACCATGTACATACATGTGATACATCACATGACAGTGTGATGAAAATAACTATTTAAAAGTGCATTTAAAATGTTTGGACCTAGAAGATAAAGGGAAAGTAATCCTTTTCAATGATATCATATTTTTGATAGTAAATATTTTTGTGTGCATTTATATATACATATATGTGCATATATCTATAATTATATTCCATCAACTTTTAATGCTACACTACTTGAAAATTTTTATTAGAACCAGTAGTGAAGTATAGTTATCTAAGATTGTAATATATTCATCCACACTTTATTTACACGAATCCTTCAGGATATAATCTTGTTACTTCAGGCTGCTTCAGATTAAAACTTGGCTCATGGGTTTAAGTTTTATGCTCATTTTATTTTCAAATTATTTAAATTCACATGTCTGCCTTTGATTTAGAGATCAATAAAGTGAAACCTGACGGCTTTAGCTGATTCTTAGTATTCACTGGATAGAACCTGCTTTGTGGAAAATACACTTTTGGAGGTATTTAGGTTTTAATGTTGGTATATTGAAGTAAAAATGCCTCCAAAATCTGTTCATATTTTTAAACATCAAAATTTATTGTTGAGCATATGCAATGGGTAGTGTTATTTCTGTTCTCAAATCAGCATTGGTGGTACATTAGGGTGTTGTGATGCACAGTTAACCAGATTATTTTCTGTTTCACATTATGACTCTTCCTAAGTACACTGACTGCAGATAAGATATTTAAATATATCGACACAGGGACATATGGAGATTATTTTGAAAAACATAGTAGGCCAACAGCATAAATCACACATGTTAAAAATCAAACACATTGCTATGTCATATGTATGACTTTTAAAGAGTGGAAATATTGTTTAAATATGTAGATGTATTTTCTTCTATGCTGTTATAGAAGTTGTGTACTGTATATGAGATTATTTAGAGCCATGTGTTCTGACAGACTCTTATTTATTTTTATTTTAAAATATATCTTTATTTTAGAGAGGAAGGGAGAGGGAGAGAGATAAAAACATCAATGATGAGAGAGAATCATGGATTGGCTGCCTTCTGCACACCCCACACTGGGGATCCAGCACATAAGCCATGTGTGACCTACAGCTCCCCATGTGTGTCCTCCTACAGCTCCCCGTGTCAGCTCCAGTACATGCCTGGTGTGGCTCTGCACCCCTGACCAGGACACTCTGCCAGCTCCATTATTCCAACTTTTCCAGAAAGCCTGGCTCAGCAGGTCGGTTTCGTGCACTCTGCTGCCTCCGTCAGTGACGGGACAAGGTCATGGGTGACAGAGAAAATTCTCTTGTGACTGTGGAAAGCAGGAGTTGCTGTTGAGGGCATGACATCATCAGATTAGGATTGTGCCCAGAATGCAGGGACTTGGTGGTCGTCCAGGAGCAGACAGTCTTGGGGAATTGTTGGGGGTTGTCATCAGCTAATAACCTTAGTCTATCTTATCCAGGGTTTTTTGATCAGAGTCAAGTAGTAATAAGTCACATTTACTACTGTTTTGACTGTCACAAAATAGAGTATTTCCTATAGTCATGATTTTATGCAAACTTTACAGAATCTGCGATGGACTATCAGGTTCAAGGTATTTTATGATCCCCTATGACATAACAAGCAAGGATAGAAATCTTCAAGGAGCTGCCAAATATGTTTGGGAAACAGGCAGTTACCTGAGGCTGGGATTCAGGTCCCGAGGCGGCTGCTTTTATGTTGTTTTCCCACAGTAAATGCTATAGGAAGTTATGTTTCAGAAGTAGTCTAAGAACTAAATAAAATGATGAGTCTGGCTTTGGGGTACGTGTGTAAGATGCCCATGAATTGCACTAACACTGTTGCTGAACACCACATGTTCATTCAAATGGCGTTGCGCGTCATGGGGAGGCCCGTGTTTCTCATGTGTTTCTCATGTCCCCAGCGACTGTTTGCTGACTTAGAGGGGACCCAGGGTGACCCGGTCTGGTGGGTGTTGGCACCACGCTCCCCCTGCGCCACAGTAGAGGGGCTCTGAGTGCCTCCTGTAGTGCATCCAGCTGCTGTTCAGTGAGGACAGAGGTTGGATGCGAGGCTCCCCTTTTGTCTGAACAATCACGTTGCCAGTGCAGAGAGGAGGCCTGAGTGAGTCCCCAGTACTGTCAGGGGGCCTGGCGAGCAGACCGGGAGCCATGCTCCTCACATCCGTTCTGTTTTAAAACGTGACCTCCACGCAGTTCAGTGGAGCTCAAAATTGCAGCTGAGAAGCGAGCAGTTAGCCACCCCCGGAACTGTAGTGTGGGAAACAGACTGAGAAATGAGTTTCTTAGCAGTGACATGTTGAGACGTTATGTTCACGAAAATATCTAAAGTGCATTCCTCTCAAAATAAAGAGTGTGTATAGTAACTATATATTAGCATATGTTAAACTTTAAAGGAAACATTTTTTTAAAAAAATTGGAACAAGCACATATGTATTTTTCATTTGGAGTTTGAAATATATTTTTATTGATTTCAGAGAGGAAGGGAGAGGGAGAGGGGTATAGAAACATCAATGAGGTGAGAGAATCATTAATTGGCTGCCTCCTGCACGCCCCCCACTGGGATGGAGCCTAGAACCCCAGGCCTGTGCCCTGACTGGGAATCTAACTGTGATCTCCTGCTTCATAGGCTGATGCTCAGCCACTGAGCCATCTTGGCTGGGCTCATTGGGATCGATTAGTTGCATAAGCTAGCTAAAATCTACATAAAAGTTTCAAGAAAAATTAGTTGACTTGGATGCCAACTTCAGTGACGGGAGCCACTTATTTTATTTTATTTGTAAGTTTCTGTGTTGTAGTGGCTATCCATGGACTTTTGGAAAACAGCTAATTTGTCAAGACCTATTTTTAAGATCAAGTTTTAAAAAACAAATCCCAAAAGCCAAGCCTGGGAGATAAACTAAGAAAATGGACGGCGCCTCACTTACTACTCTAGGCTCTGAGGTGAAAGGACAAAGCAGAGCTATTCTCCATCTTGCGGGGCTGGTCAGCCTAATTCCCCTTCCCCCCTGCTGGGAGTGGCCACAAGGGTGCCAGGAATGTCCTAACTCCCCCAACCACTGCCTGAGCGGACCAATGACATGGCTTAGGTCCTAATAAGGCATAACCAAAGTACTGGTCACTTCCTGATTCTTGTGCTGTGAGACCCCCACTGAAAAGCCCTGACCTAATAAGGCTATCTCTGTAACCCACGTCACTTCCCTGGGACCACCCAAATGACCAACCCTTTATAACCTATTGTTCTCTTGTTTCGCTGCTGTGCCAGATAGGGGCTGAGGGCCAAACCCAGGTTTGAATAAAGAAAAGGTTCTATGCTATTGCAGCCATTTTCGGCTCCCTGGTGGTCTTTGGGGATCATGAAATCTGGGCATAACAGAGGCAGGAAAGGTGATCTAGGAATTGGTCCTATTTTTACACGAAAGAAAGAATTCATGTATGTTAACATTTTGGAGTTACTTGTTTACTGATTTAAAAAAAAAAAAAGATCAGATATTCCTGGCAGCACAGAAACCCGTCTGTGGGAAGGAAGGAAACTATGCCACGTGACCCCACACTCACATGTTTTAATCTTCTCGGAGCAGGACCGGCACGGCCAATAGGCGGTCCACGGCCTGTAGGGAGGGACAGACGAGAGAATCAGCTGAGGGCAATGGGCAGCCAGTGCCTCTGTAACTGCCAGTCCACAACGACAAACATTTCTCCTGGAAGCAGACTCCCAGGGAGGAGAGCCAGGGAGCCAGCTGGTCAGACTCCAGGCTGAGTCGTCCGGGCTCACCTCCTGGACCAGCACGCACCGTGTTGCCAGGAATCAGTGCATCACTTGTGCTCAGGTCTCAGGGGTAGCTCGAGGGGAGGAACAGCGCCTGAGTCAGGATCAAAAACTGGTGAACAGATAAGACGCCCTAAGCACAGTGTCTGCATGTTGTATTCTATCAATATTAGTGTATTATTATTATTCCATAAAATCCGCACTCCAAGCAGCTGACACTGTTCTTTAAACAGAACTGCCAACGTGGGCACTCCAGCAGAAGGCGCATGTGTGTGCTGTGTGAGGATCGTTCTGCTCCTGGAGCTCACCACAGAGCCAGACCCAGGGAGGGCTTCCCCTTATGGGTAGAAAGTGTTCAGGAGCGGCTTCTCCGAGGCCACACACTGCCCGTGGACCTGGCACATTTTCTTTCATTAGATCAGTACTTCCTGTCCATCTGTAACTTCTCAGAGTCAATGTCACCTTTGAATGAAGTCTATTTAAATATATATATATGTATATATAATATACACACACACACACACATATGTACACATACATATATATATCCTATAGAATAAAAGGCTATTACGCAAATTAACCAAATGGCAGAACAACTGGTCGCTATGATGTGCACTGACCACCAGGGGGCAGATGCTGAATGCAGGACCTGCCCCCTGCTGGTCAGTGCACTCCCACAGGGTAGACACCACTCACCCAGAAGCCGAGCTCACAGCTGGCAAGTGCAGTGATGATGGTGGGAGCCTCTCGTGCCTCTGTGGCAGCACTAAGGACGTCCTACTGCTGGCTTAGTTGGACATCCCCTGAGGGGTCCCAGACTGGGAGTGGGCACAGAAAAGTGATTACTTCTAAGGGACCTCACCTCCCCGAGTGCATGAATTTTATGTACCAGGCTTCTAGTGTGTGTGTGTGTGTGTGTGTGTGTATGTATATATATAATATATAATATATAATATATAATATATAATATATAATATATAATATATAATATATAATATATAATATATAATATATAATATATAATATATAATATATAATATATAATATATAATATATAATATATAATATATAATATATAATATATAATATTAATATATAATATTAATATATAATATATAATATATAATATATAATATATAATATATAATATATAATTTAATGATTTCAGCAAGGAAGAAAGAGGGAGGTAGAAACATCAATGATGAGAGAGAATCATGGGTCGTCTGCCTTCTGCAAGCCCCGCACTGGGGGTCGAGCCCACAACACAGGCATGTGCCCTCACCGGGAACCAGCCCTGACATCCTTGGGATCTACATGGAGCCGGATTTAAGAATCTTCTTCTTTCCTCAGCCCAGAATCAACCTTTTTCCTCCCAACTCCCTGGGTAAGTTAGTGGTGACTGACACCGAGACACACCCTGTGCGGACCTGGCATCCCACCCCAGTCTTCACCCAATGACATGCCGCCATCACGCCTCTCCCTTCCCAGGCCTGCCACTGCTCTCAGCAGCAAGAAACCTGCCCTTTTCTGTCCTCCATATATTTACTCATTTGCTCAGATCCAGAATGTGCAGCTACTCGTTTCATCAGTACCACCCTACATCCCTGTGAAGATCAAAGCTTTTAGCCGGAGTTCACTATTGATTGATAGTTCCATTTCTTTTAGGTGAAATTCACATACAGCTATGTGTAAGAATACCATTTCATGTTTTTTGACAGTCACTGAAACACAGTCCCATGGATAGATATGTTCATATCCTCCAAAAGTTCAATCCTCTTACCTATTCAGTTCCTCCAAGCAGCAATCACCATTTTTTAAAAAAGATATTTTTCACCCAGCTGGTGTGGCTTAGTGGTTGAGTGCCGACCTATGAACTAGGAGGTCACGATTCAATTCTTGATCCAGAGTTGCAGGATCTATCACCAGTGTGGGCCATCCAGGAGGCAGCCAGTCCATGATTCTCTCTCATCATCGATATTTCTCTCTCTCCCTCTTCCTTCCTCTCTGAAATCCATGAAAATATATTTCAATACAAATACATGAAAATATGTTTCTCACAATTAGATTTGTGTCTTGTCTGGAACCGCAGGTCAATGGCCTCTGTGGCGTGTGCTCTCCGGCCTGCAGCTGTCACGGCGTTGGGCTCAGCAGACAGGCTCACACACTGCTCCGGGGTCTGCGTCCATCACAGACGATGCAGGAGTCAGGGAGGCCATGTGTGTCCGTCACGGATGAGCTGCCTCATCACTGTGGGCCACAAGGCAGGTGTTGCGTCTGTGACTCATTGGCCCTCTCTCACCTCCCATCGTGTCTGCAAACCTGCCAGGAACCCCAGGCACTGACACCGTCCTGTCACCTCTTCCGTAGCACAGACATATGTCAGCCAGGTCCGGACTGCTTGTCCTGCTTATGACAGCCCTTCCTGTTCCAGGGACATCCTAGAGCTACGGAGGATGAAACATTTTCTCTAAAGACTCATCATGAATAGATACCATGAAGTAGCATGTTGTCATGTGGTGATATGCACCTAATATTATTGCAAAATATCTATTTCAGCCCTAATTTGTTTGGCTCAGCGGATAGAGAGTCAGCCTGCAGACTCAAGGGTCCCAGGTTCGATCTGGTCGAGGGCATGTACCTTGATTGCGGGCACATACATACCTGGTAGTGGTGTGCAGGAGGCAGCTGATTGATGTTTCTCTCTCATCAATGTTTCTAACTCTCTATCCCTCTCCCTTCCTCTCTGTAAAAAATCAAATATATTTTTAGAAAATATCTATTTCAGGAAATGGTTTACTTTTAAGCATATAATGAATTCTGTATGTTTAATCTACAAGAGAAAGTATGTAGAATAAGTTAGGAATGCTTAAATACTTGAAACAGAAAAATGATCATTAATATAAGAGCTTCCTAAAATCAACGAGGACCTTTACATAAAAGCCATGTTTCAGAACCTGAGAGAAGCCTATAAAACATGGTATCTAATGTGCTTGTCTTTGGGGTTCCGAATCAGAGTTCCTTACAGATAGATAACAAAGGCAGTTCTCCTTAGAAGTAATCACTTTTCAATGTCATTAAGTTATTCTTCCCAGCATTTCCTTAAACTTAAGTGTTTTCTGACTCTGTCTCCTGTCAGTATACGTATAAGAAGATAAGAGAAGTACTATTAACAAACAAAAGAAGGATTATCGCCTTCATCATATTAATGCCACTGTACATTTTGAGGCTGTTAGATTAAAAATATTAAAGATTGAGTATGCTGCTCCCAGCTGAAGATTTAAAATTCATGGTAGAACAAGCTGACGCTATGGTCGTTCTTGCCTAAACCTCTGAAGGAAATGGATGAGACGAAGCCCCCGGAACTAGTGTTGAAATGGGCAGTGTGTTGTCCACCCTTCAACCAGTTTAGCTTCAACGTTATCTCTGCCTTCGCAGGACACAGTGTCTGGGCCAATCCGTGACCTTGTGTGTCACATGCTAATTTCCTCTGAGTGGGCTGCCTCTCAGCCACACATGTTCAGCATTTACCAGCTGAGGGACACACCTCATAGTTTATCTCTACATTTTCAGCTACATGAGAATCACTTCCCTGTAAGCTCAAGGAGCATGAGGACATCTGCTACCCAAATAATGCTGAGCGGCACCCCGCTGTGTGGGCTGCACTGAAAGGCTCCCTGAGCACCACTCCACTGGGGAATGAGGCAGCGGGGACGCTCACTCCCAACGCCCCCCTCACCGTCCACAGTGACTTGGTGGCGAGTTAGCTTCCTGACCTTCCACTTGCATGTGGCGGCTGAAGACAGTCCCACGGCCAGGACAGAAGCAGGCGCTTGAGGCAGGAAGCCCTCTGCGTGGGGAACCCCTGTGCTATGGAAACCATAGCTGTAGCTGATGGTGAGCACCTCCCCCCCCAATTTGGGCGAAGCCACGGGAGTAAGTGGGGGGCAACGTCTGCGGCGATGCCACGTTGCTGTCTATCTCACGCTCCTTGTGTCTATCGCACATGTGAAGGGACGTCCCCACATTTTTGTAGATGCAAATCAGTCCCATTCCTCCTGCCTCCCTTCTCTCTCCAAAATTCATTGGAAAAAATGCCCTTGGGTGAGGATTAAAAAAAAATAAATGCACATTGCCAGATGATTAGAGATTATAATCTACATTTGAAATATCTATCTGTTACTATAAAGAAGTTTAGAGAAATGAGATACCATAGAAATATGACAGGCAGTGGCGGAGGGCATTTTGGATAAAATGTGAGAGGAGTCCTAGCCGGTTGGCTCAGTAGATAAGGTGTTGGCCTGTGGACTAAAGAGCCCTGGGTTTGATGCTGGTCAAGATGTACCTTGGTTGCAGGCTTGATCCCTGGCCCTGGGCAGGGTGTGTACGGGAGGCAACCAATCAATGTGTTTATCTGCTTCTCTCTTGGTTTTCCCCTTTCTCTTCCATTCTCTCTAAAAATCAATGAAAAAATATCCTTGGGGAGGATTAACAAATACAATAAAACAACGTGAGAGACCGGGTAGATCGGGTAGATCACGTATCAATAACATGACAGGAAAACCGTGGCTCTTCCTTGTTTTACGTTCCTTGCCACCTGGTGGGAAGGTGTCCTTGAATTTCTTGAACCTCTATTTGGTGTTCTCTCTGCTGAGATCTGGCCAGTGGGGCTCGGTGGCAGCCACACAGAATGTTTCTATCTGCGATGTGTGTACAGATTAGATCCGACCTTTCTCCTTGGCTCCTCTGCCCCACTCCAGTCAGTACCTTCTCACAGCAACAACACAAGCACGTGTGCTATTTTCTGTGAATGAAAATTGACCATGTACCATGGTGACTTCTTTGTGGATCTCTTTATCCTATATAATAAAAGGCTAATATGCAAATTGTCCCCTTGGGAGTTTGACCACTGGGAGTTCAACCATTCCTAGGGAAGGGAGGCCCTGGCTGGCAGCTGCTAGGGACCCTATCTGTGCACAGATATCATGCACTGGGACTCTAGTCTATATAATAAAAGGCTAATATGCAAATAGACCAAGTGGCGGAACAACCGGTCACTATGATGCACACTGTACACTAGAGGGCAAGTGCTCAATGCAGAAGCACACTGCCCAGCCAGAAGCCCTTATGGCTGAGAGTGCAGTGGAGGTAGCAGGAGCATTTCCTGCCTCCACAGATGAAGAAAGCTGTCAGTCGGACATCCCCCAAGGGCTCCCAGACTACAGGAGAGTGCAGGCTAGGATGATGTCCATCCCCTACCCCATGAGTGCACGAATCTTGTTCACCGGGCCTCTAGGTAAATATAACATAGAAAACACATTTTTCCAACATAAATATTATCATCACTATTTTTTTCATTTAGCATTGGTGATTATGTTTCCTTTAAATTTTATCACTTAAAAAACCTGATTCTAGAAGGCATTTTGATGATTGAAATTCAAACCCATTTAAAATTTAAAAATATTCAAATATGCTGACTGAGTCATGTTAGCATTTTAAAATCTTAATCATCATTGCTATTTATTTATTTTAAACTCACTAATAAAGAAATAGTGACTTTAAATGCATTTAAATGGGTCATTTTGAAAAAGAATATGAATAATAATGGCTGATTTTTCTTCTTCCAACTTCCTATTGAAGTGAAAACTAAGGAAAACAAAATGAGACCCAAGCAGGAGGTATATCCCACAGGACTGACGGGGGGCCTTAGGCCAGGACTGACAGTGACTTTACCGCAAAGAGAACGGAGCAGAGCTTCACCGGGCTGACAGGTTATGGACTCACGTCACAGGAAAGAAAGCCTGGAAAGGTAGTGCAGTCTTGTGCCTTTGTGGCCTGGCCTCTGACTCAGTGGCTTGGGACTGGCATGAGCAGCCCAAATAGCGGCCCCACCATCCCTCTGTTCCCAGTCCTGGTGACGGCCATGGCATCTTCACCATCCCCTGCCTCACACATTCAGGTCGGAGATGGCAAACACCAAGGATCCTGGCTAATTCTGAAGGCATGTGGTTCTCTATGTGTGAGGGGATGGGGCACAAAATGTTCATCCCTTCAGCAGGAAGTCCGGAGACTATGATCAAAGCAATAATGACACAGCATCATTCCGTTAAATAATGCTGTCATTGCCTTCAGTCAATAGAATCACGTGTCAGAGATCGGACTGGACACATATGTTTCCCATGCTGTGAACTTGAGTTTCTTTCTTTGGCATCCTGTTCTTATTCCCTTTGGATACATGACCAGAGGTGGGGGCGTTGGACATACAGTAGTTCTCTGTGTAAGTGTGTAAGGAGCTGCACACACTGTTCCACAGTGGCTAGCCAGGTGGCTTTCCCACCAGCATTGCAGAAGGCTCTGCTTGTACCTCCGCCCTTGCTGATCCTTGTTCTTTCCTGTCTTCTTGATGATAGACATTCTAACGGTGGGAAGCGGTCACTCTTTGTGGTTTTGATTTGCCTCTCCCTGATGATTACAGATGGTGAACATCTTTTCATGTACCTATTGGCCATTTGAGTTCTTCTTAGGAAAAATGCCTATTCAGGTTCTTTGCTAGATTATTTATAATATACTAGAGGCCCAAAGCACAAGATTCGTGCACTCAGAGTCCCTCAGCCTAGTCTGTGCCCTCTTGCAGTCCAGGAGCCCTCAGGGGATGTCCAACTGATGGGGAGCGGGCCTAAGCAGGCAGTCGGACATCCTTACCACTGCCACAGAGGTGACAGAGGCTCCTGTTACCACTGCTGTGCTCGCCAGCTATGAGCCTGGCTTTTGGCTGAGTGGCGCTCCCCCTGTGAGAGCACACTGATCACCAGGGGGCAGCTCCTGCATTGAACATCTGCTCCCTGGTGGTCAGTGCATGTCATAGCTACCTGTCATCCTGCTGTTCGGTCAATTTGCATATTACCCTTTTGTTATATAGGACTAGTAGTCCTGTGCATGAATCTGTGCACCAGTAGCTTGCTGCTATCCTTTAGTGGCTGTCTGCCCACTGCCCCTCCTGTAGCTCCCCTCATCCTCCCAGGCTCCCCTCATAGTTTTCTGCCCTGCCCCCTTCTATAGCTCTCTGCCCTCCCCTGCTGGCCTGATTGCCCACAACTGCCCTCCCTTGCAGGCCTGTTCCCTCCCAATGGCCCTCCCCTGCTGGCCAGCTTGTGGTGGCCATAT
This sequence comes from Antrozous pallidus, assembly GCA_027563665.1. NCBI lineage: Eukaryota > Metazoa > Chordata > Mammalia > Chiroptera > Vespertilionidae > Antrozous > Antrozous pallidus. The sequence continues at coordinate 836,680 of CM050508.1, read as the reverse complement.
TGTGTCCACATGGGGGCAGGACCTTTGACCACATTGTGTGTTTGAGTGATGGTCAATGTGCGCATTATCCTTTTGTTATGTAGGATATGAAAAGGTGAACCAGCCCAGCTAGTGTGGCTTGGTGGTTGAGTGTCAGCCCATGAACCAGGTGTTCCTAGTTCCATTCTTGGTCGGGGTTGCTGGCTCAATCCCCATTAGGGGGCATTCCAAAGTCATGTCCTCTCTCATCATTGATGTTTCTATTTTTCTCTCCCTCCCTCTTTCTCTCGCTGAAATCAATACACACGCATTTAAAAAAAATTGAACCAAAAGATAATGCTTGTTATTATTTTGAGATGGGACTTGATAATTCATATTTCTTGCTTATTTTTAACTTCATTTTCCAAAATTCTACTTCTGTAACGAAGTTAATTAAGCATTAGGTTAAACAAAGGAAGTTTTAACTACCTTAGCTGATAAGGACATTCAATTATATATTAAAAGTAAGGATTTACAAAACCTGGTTGACAGTGATAAAGAAATGCTGAGCCCTCAACAGAAGTCTCTATGATGCTAGTTTTGCGGAAATGTTCAAGCGTTTCTTCTCATCTTTGTAGTGTGTGTTTGTTAAGAGACACTTTATAAGGATGATTTGTGTGTGTGTGTAACCACATATACATACATATGTATATTCAGCTTTAATTGCAGACATATCATTTTATGAGATGCCTTTTTATAAAATGAGAAGTCAAAACATGCATAAGAGTGATGAAAAAAGATGGTACTCTAATATCAGTGGATGATCAAATAATTTAATGAATGGGTAGTTTTATGTCTCTATGTTTCTAAATATGAACCAAAGGATATCCTGTAAATGTCAAGTGCAACATAGTAGACTTAATGAAATGTTTCATTTTTATAGTCTTCACTTATAGCTATTAAAAATCAAAGATAATGTTTCAAATATTAATTCAGACTTCCCACCATAATGCCAAAATATTGCCATTAGAAATAGAATGTCTGATTATAAGTTTTACCCTTTCTAAATTAGTAGAGAACACATATTCATTATATTAGTGACAGAAGTGTTATGCTTAGTATTACTATCATATATAATTTCAGGGCAGAGCAGTTATCTATTCCAGTTGCCACGATTTCACGACTTAGCATTTCCAGAGTCAAAGTTTTTTTTATTAAATTTATCGGGGTTACATTGATTGGCCAAACCATTGAATTTCAAGGTTACAGCTCAATAACACATCATCTGCTCACTGCCTCATGCACCCACTGCTCCAAGCAAAGTCTCTTTCCATCCCTACCTCCCCCACTCCGCTGCCTTTGCCCACCTCCCCCTAGCCTGTGCCCCTTTCCTCTGGCCATCACCACACTGTCCTATGTATGTATTTCGGTTAATCCCTTCCCCTCCTCCCATCCAGTGTCCCATCCTCCTCTCTGACAGCGGTCAGTCTGTTCCATGCTAAAGGCAAATCGCAATGAACTGCTCCAGGGCCATTCAGAAAGGGCATCGGTGCGTTCCCTTAGAATTCCAGTTACATGTTACTATCCCTGCCTCTCAGTCTCAATAAAATGGAACAAAATGCCCGTTTTCTTCTTTTATTCACCCCAACGTATCTACGTTATGTGAATACTTCCTACATGGATCAAATATTTTCAAATTTGATCTCTTTTTGAAAATTTTATTTTATATCTTGAATCTTGCTTCTTCGTAAACAGCTGTTGCAAGTTTAAAATTCTCTCCATATACAGTTTTCTCTAAAAGAAAGAATTTATAGGCATTCCGCGTGCTTTTCTCCATTCACAGTTCAAAGCCAGACACTCCCTTGTAGTTCACCTTCCACTTGTTAGTGGTGTGGACGAAAGGAGCCACATGCTGGCCTGACCAGCTCAGGGGAGGCCTGCGTGGCAGTCTTGCAAACTGAGACCTAAAATAACGACAAAAGATGGTTTGAAAACTAAATATTTAACGACAAACAGGCTATAATGGGTAGTCATGGCCTAGGCCAGTATTTTCCCTGACAAAGATCAGCTTAGATCTTTACTGAGCCATTTTGCCTTTCTTTTTCGTTTCTGCCTCTAAGATGACATATCTGTGAGATGTCTGGGTAACTTGTAACTTCCTTTTTTTACCTAGGACCCCTGAGGGCACAACAAATGGCACAGGGACATTCCCTCTTGTTATTGTCATCAAGTTAATTGTCAACTGTTAATTACATTCAAGTATCCTGTATCCATCTCTGTAAAAAAAAAAAAAAAAAAAAAAAAAAAGCACATGTCCATCATTTTACTTTTCACCCTATCCCAGAGGTTTCCTCGCCTTGCTTTCTCCCACCTCCTTAATCTACCACCAATGAATTTCAGGTAACTCACCGACATCCCTTCTCCTTTGATTGCAATGCAAAAATATAGATGTAACCCTCCATTCTCCAGAGCATTATCTCAATTCATTGAATTCTGCTTCCCGGCATATGTCAACAGTTTTGGCTCAAATAAATTCACAAAATTCTTTACAGGTTTCAACGGGTTTGTTTTTTTTCTCCGTTAACAGTGGAAATATGATGCAGGAGAACTGGCTCTGATTTTCCTTGATATAAATTACGGCAAAGTCAGCGGTTTGTCCCACATGAGCCAATTAACTTCGCACAGAGAAGCACCTGTTTTGTTTTGTTTTGTTTGCCTCAGAGTAAAGCTCTATTCTATTGATTGGTTGAAAGAAATCACATGCCCTTTGATGCCAAGTGCAAACGAACCACACCCCGCCTCTAAGTGGCTGAGAGACCCTGCATTTCCCAAGTCCAGCCATGTTCACCCCCCACCGTGAAGCCTCCCTGCTGTGAACTGAAGGGACAGAGCCCTCCTGGGAACCCTGATCTCTCCGCGCCCCCCCCCCCCCCTCCACCCCGGGCTGTGAGAACTGCTAGTGATCAAGCCCCTTTAAGTCCTATCTGTTCTTTTCTTCCCAGAGGGAAAAACCATTTCTTCTTCTTCTGGAAGGAAGCATTTTAGTTTCACATGTGGAAGACGGCACAGACTGTGTGGCCACATGAAACGCCTTTAGAACCCAGTGACTTTATTGGAGAACAACCGTGGTCAATACATTGTTTACTCATTTGTGAAAAATGCATTGCGTGGCCCTGTCCCCTGTGCAGAGGTGGAGAGATTGATCTCCCGGGGAATGTTCCGGAAAGATCTGCCTTTCCCCAGGAGGGCGTTCTGCCCGCAGACGGTCTCCGGACTCTGCATTCACATGCGCACTATCCCTTGGTCTCTAGTTCCCTCAACTGCTCTGCAGATTTCTGACTTCCCCGTGTCCACAGTCATAGGAGCTGGTTTATTAAAATGAATCTCTCTCTCTCTCTCTCTCTCTCTCTCTCTCTCTCTCTCTCTCCCTCCCTCTCCCTCTCCATACATATATGCACACACACATTCCATTCTGTTCTCTGGAGAACCCTAATACGTGCATATGCGTTTTCACAGAATCAAATCCATTTCCAAAGATCTCAGTATAAATTAGTGCGGACCTAGTGAGCTGTGGAAAGGGAAACTCACCTGTAACTCATGTCTGCTTTAGAAGAAGGCATCTCTAGATCTTTCATGGGGAAGGCCCTCCTGCAGTCAAACCAGAACCCCCTGCGGTGGTTGTAACTCCTACCATTGTTTAGCTGAGTTTTGTCAATTCTGTCTTCCCGCGCCTCCTCTGTGTATGTGGCTCATGACACGTCTGGCTTCACACTTCGCTTCCAGGTCTGTGACTTGCTCAGCTGTTGACTTCAGCAAGAGCCACCCCATTTCATTGTCCTGGGAGTTATTACTCCCCTCCTGTCTCTAAAACACCCTGCATATCCCACCAGCTAGATCTCACCTTAGGATCTGGGTGCCTAGTAGGTCTGCAGATGAATACGTTAGGTAGGAACCTACATAGTGAGTCTGCTGGTGTGGGTAGAAATAAGACTCTCCAGGGCAGCTTATCTTCTCTTTCTTCATCTGCTTTGTTTTATCCGCTCTGGCAAAGCTGAAGTGCCACACGCACATACACAGTATGACTACAGCAATGTCCAGAATTACGAGGTATATGTTAGGTCAGAACGCACAAGCAGCGCAGAGGCCTGTGGGAATAAAGGGTGTGGGCACAGCTACTCTGAGGGAACTAAACAGAGAAGATGCAATCACACTCCTATGCAGAGAAGCATCCGAAACTCTGTGGGGTCCTGCCGGTGGCTGTCCATCGCCCACCAGCGGCACAGACAGACCCTAGCCGGCAGCGTCACGGCATTGAGAATGACCTCATGCCTGGAATCGGAGACCTTGTCATTAGGAAGTTGATGTCAGCGTGAAATAGACTCCAGCAGAACCATGTGACTTTGAGAGAAAGACGATTCAGAGCCTTTCCTGTGGGAATGACAAGGCCAACTCAACAACTGTCAAAGTAACATAACCACTCTGCAGTGGAATGTCTGACTTACACACATTCCACTTACATCCGTTATTAGGATAATTTATTTCATAACTGGAGAGAAAGTAGATTGAGAACACTCAAGCCTGTCCATGAAATAATGATTTTACCAATGTTTCACATATTATTATAAAGGTGTTATACTCAACACCAATTGAAGAATAAATACTACCGTCTTTAAATTTGTGGTCAAGTTCCCTGAATATCCTCCTCCTTCTTCTTCCTCTTCCTCTTCTTCCTCTTCTTCTGAGGTGGATGGAAAGGAAATAGCATTTTGTTTTGGAGGAATAACAGTTTTCCTACTGCTCCTCTGGGTTCTTGGCTGATCCCTCTCCCTTCCCCCCAACCCTGGAACAAAAGACATTGACAGAAGAAGAACAAACGGAAGTTTCATAATATGTGCAGCTCCTCCGTATGCAGGAGTCGTGTCTAGGAAAACTGAGTATCTCCCTGAAATGGCCCGCGTCACCCCCTCAGCAACATCTCCAGCTGCAGGCAGATGTGTGGGAGGCAGGAACCTGGTTACAGGTGTCACAGGCAGAGCCCAGCACTCGGTGCCTGCCTCTCCCTGGGCCCAGGTCTAAAGATTCCGTCACCATCCCCTTTCTGGCACGGAGTGGGAGACATCTTACCAATAGAGACATTTTTCTTACCGAAGGGCCACTTCCGCTGGTTTTCAGAGCGTTTCCTGAGACTGCAGGTCTTACAAATGTCACCTCAAGACCATTCTCCTGCAAAAAGGCATGTTCTAAAGGGACGGAGCCTGCCCCTTCCAGCTGCACACAGTCCTGGTGCTTCCCAGGAAGGCAGCAGCGCCCTCTAGGGTTTCCCCGTGGAAAGTCCAACTGATGGTGAATGGCTCCTGAGGTTGCTGTCACACACACATTCCTGCCCTAAGCACCAGTCTGGACAGGCACACTCCCAACTCCCAGGCTGGACACCGAGCAGAGCTGGACGGAGGTTTAATGAGGCTAGGTTTTCTGAGATGCAAAAATCACAAATAGCTCTGAATTTTGAAATATTAGAATTAGATATTGGCCCAGCTGGTGTGGCTCAGTGGGTGAGCGTCAACCTATGAACCAGGAGGTCACGGTTCAATTCCCGGTCAGGGCACCTGTCCAGGATGTGGGCTCGATCTCGGGTGTAGGGCATGCAGGAGGCAGCCAATCAGTGATTCTCTTTCATCATTGATGTTTCTATCTCTCTCTCCCTCTCCCTCTCTAAAACCAATAAGAGCATTTTTTTAAAAAAAGAATTAGATATTGAACTCTATTCTGATTTTAAGTACTAAGGTCTCATGTAACATTTATCAACATATGTCAATATACTAATCAATATCCTTAATCTACACCGCTCTCCCTGAAAGTACACCTCTGTATTTGATAAGCTGAGGATTAATTTATATTAATCAAAATGGTGTTCTCAGTTCTTAGCAACCCGTACAATACTTTTAAAGGCAAGTTTTAATCTGGTTGAATTTCACTGAAATTTTAATCCTGATGGGACGACTGCCCCTGCTCCTCAGTACTCACCGGATGCTGGATGACGAAAGGAACTCCGACACGAGCAGGGCAATATTATCCGGCCTTTCACTGGCTGCCTGCTTTTTGGGAAAATAAATCCCTGCTTCTTGTTTCATTGTTTACTTCCATCAACTGTAAATACTCATCATAATTCTCTCATAGCTCCTTCCAAAGCTGGTATACCCTGACACAATCCTCTAATGATGAATTTCCCTAAAAAACAGCGCCAACATGACAATTTCATGCTAAAGAGTGAGTCGTTCATTTTGTGTTTGACTCATTGGCAACTTTTCTGGGAAATACGTTTGGCATTTGTACTTGTTTGTGGAGGAGAACAACCATGAAAAAAGAAAGGAATTTAACGGGTAAAGTGGGTACAGGTTTCTTGTGGATCAGGGAAAAAAAAACAACACAACAGGTAAAATGAGTTGGTGTTGGGTGCATCCTGAGGAGTGGTATTGATGCTGACTTTGAGGTGACTGGGGGGAGATTCGATGAGAGGTTGTGTAGGACGGAAAGTTGGGCCCTCTCCCGACTCCGTGGTCTCTGGCCCGGGCAGGCCCGCGGCCCCTCCATCTGTCAAAGGCCACGCTGCTCGCTGGAGGAGAAGTGCGAACAGATGGAGCGGCCTGTCTGCTGATGAAATTAACCACGCATCGTTGTGCATATTAGCTCGTTCCAGTTTTCATAATTTTTCCCGGCGGCATTTAAAACTCAAATTACGTGTGCTGTCAGAGAGAGAGAGGAGAGAGAGGGAGGGGGAGACTAGGAAAATGCTGAGATCAAAATAACTTGGCTGGAATCCTGGCCAACGTGAAAGGTTTTGAAATGCTCGTTGACGTGTAAAGGGTGCTCTTTAAAACGCAGCCTGAGCCGAAGCCGGTTTGGCTCAGTGGATAGAGCGTCGGCCTGCGGACTGAAGGGTCCCAGGTTTGATTCCAGTCAAGGGCATGTACCGTGGCTGTGGGCACAGCCCCAGCAGGGGGTGTGCAAGAGGCAACTGACCGATATTTCTCTCTAACTGATGTTTCTGACTTTCTATCTCTCTCTTCCTCTCTGTGAAAAATCAATAAAATATATTTAAAAAAGTAAAACGCATGAGTCACACACTGCTAACCGTGTGGAGCCCATCACACATGTGTGAAAATGCAGCCCATCACCCATGTGTAGCAGAGCCTGGCTGCCATCTCCCAGGACCCACCGCCATCCTCTGTCTGGGTGACTGCGTGTCCCGGCTGCTGGCATCAGCGAGGGCTGTGTGACTCCCTGTACCCTCAGGCCTGTGTGCCTGTGCCTGGAGCTCAGTGACCATATCAGAAGCATTTTCCTCATCTCTCTCCCCAGAGCCTCTGGAAGCAGGGATCAATCAGAGTGAGGGCTGGGAGAGCCCCCCAGCAGGAGGCTGGGGGATGAAGTGGATGGAGGCCGGGACCTCAAACAACTCAGTGGAGCTGAGACCATATCCGGTCTCCCCACAACTCTGACCCCAACCTCACTCAGCAAATTGAAGAAGGAACCCTCCTGTTTGTATTAAACAACTGATACTTGGGGGCTATTTGTTAAAATAGTTTTTATACACTTAGGCTTTAGGAATAAGTTGAGAATTGATGTGGGATGGGTATTTTGGGGTCATTTTTGAGATTATAATATGTTTTCCTAATGTTTAAACTGCAGTTGTGATTAATTTTTTTCTGTCATTGAACAACTTTTGATACTACCAGGTGTATGAGTTAATAATGTGGATTTTATAATCAAAGAAAACACGATAATTTTTTTCTTTTTAAAAATATATTTTATTGATTTTTTACAGAGAGGAAGGGAGAGGGACAGAAAGTCAGAAACATTGATGAGAGAGAAACATCGATCAGCTGCCTCCTGCACACCCTGAAACCAAGGTACATGCCCTTGACCGGAATCGAACCTGGGATCTTTCAGTCCACAGGCCAACACTCTATGCACTGAGCCAAACCAGTTTCAGCTTGCCAAAGCTATTTGGCTTTGCAGTCGATTTTGAAGGTTGACCTGGATCAACTCATGATTTTGTGCGTTTGGGATTCTCAGAATAAATCCATTTTTCTTTTTTCTCTTTTTGGGGCGAGGGATACATTTTATTGAATATGCGGCTCAATGCACCCAGCACAAAGGGAGCTCCACTTATAGAACAGAAGCCAGATCCTGAGCCAGAATGTCTCCTCCCATCACTAACAGCCCCCAAGAGTAGCCACTGTAAAGCTTTGTTTCATTTGAAGTTTTGAAGTTCATGTCTCCATAAGTGGAATCACCCAGGGTGTTCTTTTGTGCCTGGCTGCAGTTTGCTCGGTATTACATTGGTGAGATCCATCCATGTTGTCATGATCATCCTATTGTCCCAGTCCATGGGCTCATGGGTATGCAGTGTGTAGGCCGCTTCAGTGTGTGAGTGGATGCCAGTGTACATTCATCCATTCAGCTGTCTCAGATTGGGGCTGCTGTGTACAGTGCTGCTATGAACACTCTTGAGTATGCCTTTTTTAATAATTGAAGTACAACAAAAAGAATAGAATTGTAAGTTCACAGCTCCATGGTTTTACAGTTGAAACCACCCAACCACATAATCTGATTTTCATCGCCAGTCACAATTCGATGCAAAAACGACTTTCTTTCATGCTTTTGAAGCAACATTTTACTGATGACTTTTCGGTTTTCCCTGTGTCTTTCGTTCAGTTGATGTGGCACCCATTTCCCTCCCTTTAAAATATCTCCCATTGCTTATAAATGGTCAGAAATTGTTTGCTGAGTCACGTTTAATCTTTCTGCAAGTTTTTTTTTTAGTTTGACACACATCTTCATCCAATAATGCTTGTCATTGTTGGTCTTCAAATTTTTCGGTTGACCTGAATGTTTCTTCTCTTTCATATGGAAATCACCCCTTTCAAACAGTTTGTTTTATTATTATTATTTTAATCTTTATTGTTCAGTTTATTAATTACATTGTTCCCTTCCCCCCCCCTCCTTATAGCTCCCCTCCACCTGGTACCCATCCCAGCCTCTGCCCTCACCTCCTCCACTGTCCTCCCCCACACTTCCCACACCTCTTTTCTCACCAAGAATTGTCAGTCCATTCCCTCTCTATGTCCGTGATTCTGTTACATTCACCAGTTTATCCTGTTCATCAGCTTATTAATTCACTTGCTTTTTAGATTCATTTGTTGATAGATGTGTATTTGTTTTTCATAATTTACACTTTTATCTTTTTCTTCTTCCTCTTCTTAAAGAAATCTTTCAGCATTTCATATAATATTGGTTTGGTGGTGATGAACTCCTTTAGATTTTTCTTCTCTGCGAAACACTTTATCTGACCTTCAATTCTGAATGATAGCTTTGCTGGATAGAGTAATCTTGGTTGTAGATTCTTGCTATTCATCACTTTGAATATTTCTTGCCACTCCTGTCTGGCCTGCATCGTTTCTGTTGAGAAATCCACTGACAATCGTATGGGTGCTCCCTTATAGGTAACTAACTGTTTTTCTCTTGCTGCTTTTAATATTCTCTCTTTGTCTTTTGCTCTTGGCATTTTAATTATGATGTGCCTTGGTGTGGTCCTCTTAGGGTTCCTATATTTTGGTGTTCGGTGCGCTTCTTGGACTCCTAAGTCAATTTTTTTCACCAGGTGTGGGAAGTTTTCAGTCACTATTTCTTCAAATAGGTTTTCATTGTCTTGCTCTCTCTCTTTTTCTGGCACCCCTATAATTCGGATGTTGGTATGCTTGAGGTTGTCCCAGAGGCCCCTAACACTATCTTCAATTTTTTGGATTCTTTTGGTTTCTTGCTTTTTCAGCTGAGTGGATTTTACTTCTTTGTATTTCAAATCTTTAACTTGGTTCTAGGGGTGCTCTAGAGTACTTTTAGATCTTCGTATAATATATTTTATTTCAGTCAGTGTATGCTTACTTTCTGGGTGGTCCTTTTTCATATCTTTGAGAATCTCATTCATATTCTTGTAGGTCTCATTCATTTCCTTGTAGGACACATTAATTTCCACGTTGGTCTTGTTCATTTCTTTGCAGGTCTCGTTCATATCCTTGAGGGTCTTGTTCATTTCCTTGTAAGTCTTGCTTATTTCCTTATAGGTCTCGACCTTTTCTAGGAGCCTCTTGAAAAGCCCTATAACTGTGGTTTTCAATTCTATGCCCAGTCGTTTTTTTTCCTCCATTTCTTTCACATCTGATTTCTTTCCATGTCTCTGCATGGTGGCTGCTTCCCTGAGTTGGTCAATTAGCTTTGTGTGGTAGACATCCTACAAGGGACAGTGGCTCAGCCTCCCATTACCTGAGGTGGATATGGGTTGCACAGTCTTGCTGAAGTTAAGCTCAGGTTAATCGTTGTTAGCACTTGGAGGGATTGACCTCCAGGCCAATTGTCTGTGATGTTCAGCTGTGCTCAGGTTGGATGGGCAGAGTCTCCGGGCCAAGCAGGCAGCATCAGCTTTGCCCTATGCAGCCCCAGGGACTCTGTGCTGGGGGCAATGGCCGCCAGCACCTCTGAGAGAAAGCCGCTGCTGAGCTCCACCGGCTGCTGGAGAATTCAGACTCTCCCCAAATGAGTCTGTACACCCAACGTCTCACCCAGGGTTGCAAAACAATCCAGTCTGACAGTTTCCCGAATGAAAGAGCAAGTCACGAGTGCTCTCTGCTCGGTCAGGCAGCTGCACTGTTCCCAAGTTCACACATACTTCACACAAGCTTGCCTTCTCCACAAGCCAGCAGACCCCTGCAGCACCCAAGCTTCGGCGTGCCCTCCCACTGTCCAGTTTTTACCCCGTATGATAGTGGGTTCCCTGGACTTCGCCCAGAGCTGGAGAATCAGTCCAGTGGGACGTCTTTGTCTCCCCCTTTCGAGAAAACTGGCCGGTTTTCAGCCGCTCGCCCTAACCGCTGGCGCGTGTGCTCCAAACCTCTCTCTGCACGTATCTTCAACGCTGTCCTCAGCCACTCCTCCAAGTCACAGTGTCTTACCTTCACTTTTATTTGTAGAATTTTCACTCAGCCAGCTTTCTGGTGATTCTGGATGGTGTTTGTTCTTTCATTAAGTTGTAGTTTTAAAATTGCTGTGTATGGCGGCAAGATAGGTATTTTACCTATGCCGCCATCTTGGTTCCCCTTTCAAACAGTTTAAACCAGCGCTCACAAGTATCGTGAGATGGAACATGTTCACCATAAGCTTCCCGAAGTATATGGTCACTTTCAACAACATTTTCTTCAAAATAATGAATTAAAACTTCTCACAAGTGCTCTTTTTTGGCATGAAATTCAACATTTTTTAGGATAAAAATATCCATGATGTTAACACCTTCAGCAAATTTGACATATGAAGTTTTGAAACTCGTTGTCAGTAAAATAGCATATGTATCAAATCACATATATATCAACACATGTGTAACTCTATCTATTGAAAAAAATCCCACATTGTTAACTGGTACACCTGGTAGAATATATGGTAACTTATTTTTAATCATAGTTGGACGTTAGAGAAACATTTGATCTCGCACAACTTCAGGAGAGCATCGTAAAACAAGTTGCCTGAATACATCTTCAAGTTAGATTCCTCTTCCCCTGAGAATATTGTGAATAAACTAATTTAAATCATGGCAATGAACATGGGACTGATCATTATTTTCAGCGTTACAGTTTATTATTTTATATTTGTCACAACTGTGTTTGCTACGCCGTTTCAAACAGCGTCTCTGCTTTTCACCATTAATAAATAACCAGAAGTGGCGAAGTGAGAATTGAATGATTTCTCTAACATCCTTCAAAAATAATGCCTGCCTGACTCTACGCGTTTAATTGTGCATCTTGAGATTTCGTGTGCTTCTTTGCATTGACTTTGATCGGTTGCCTGTAAGACAGTCTTCCTATCACTGCTGCTGCATGTGGAAGCGTGATTTCATCTGACAGTTAACACGTAGGCCCGCCAGCCTCTCCTGCCCCCGTGGCTACAGGAACGTGGGGGGGGGGGGGGGCCTGACAGATCCCATCTCGGGGCGCAGCTGTTTCAAACAGCATCACTGATGAAGGCGAGCTGGGAAGAGGGAGCGAGGTCGGCACCAGAATGGGAGGCGCCCACAGCCCAGGGCTGGGTCTGCACCAGGCAGCAGGCTGTCTTTACCTTACGAATGACAGCCGTTGTGTGCTCACAACTAGCCAGCACGCAGTCTCAACGTGAGCTGATGTAAATGCCCACATTTCTGCTTTATTTTTGCCTTTCAAGTTTCTTTATCAGAATTAGAGTTTTCTGGTTACTTTCATTTTATTTATTTTTTATTTAAAAATATATTCATCAATTTCAGAGAAGAAGAGAGAGGGAAAGAGAAAGATAGAAACACCCATGATGAGGGAGAATCATGGATCGACGGCCTCCTGCACGCCCCACACTAGGATCGAGCCTGCAGTCTGGGCCTGTGCCCCGACTGGGAATCGAACCGTGACCTCCTGGTTCCTGGGTCGACGCTCAATCACTGAGCCACCCTGGCCTGGCATTCTGGCTATTATTTTTAAAACACTATTGATAATGTGCAACTGTACAGCAAACTAAAGATGGTAATACTTTCCTGAACACCAGGAATAGAGTAGACTTCCAGGTTTCTCATCACACAAGAAAGTGGGAGTTATGTGAGATAACATATTAAGTAGCTTGTCTGTGGTAATCATTTCACTATGTATATCAGAACATGCTATACACCTTAAATATACACAATTTTTATTTTAAAATGTAAAAATGAAAAATAATCAACGAATGATATACTGATATGGAAATAAAAATTAAAAGTTACAATAAAGAAAAAGTAGCTATAAGTTTAGCTTTATTTCAGTTGAGTGTATCTATTTATACAAATTATATTATATTTTGATGTTTTCCCAATACTATAGGGTAGAATTTGTGATTAATATCTACTAAAGAAAATTCCTGCTAGATATATTGAAGAACTGTTTTTAAAATGTGAGAATATCCTATTTAATATACTTGATATGCACATTTTATAACCATATAGTTTATTGCATAGCTAGGTTCCCAAGATTGTAGTTAAAGTTTATATTTGAAGACTATAAAGTAATCAAGACTAAATAAGAGTTATGAGAATTACAAGTTTCAAAAGAGGGACATGGGTTAGGAGAGAATGAAAGAGATTGTTCAACCCTTGTGAGTCAAACAGCAAAAAATTTGCAGCAAAATTTGCTCTTCATCTTAAATGCTTGTGAAAGTAGAAATTGCTGAAGAATTTAAAGAAAACAATCATGTAATCCCACCCCTCACAAAAACTAATGATACATTTTTCAATGAATAATTTAATTTCTATGAAATTTTACAACAGAAATAAAATGGAATCTAATGAAATGCGAAAGTTATATCAGTGAAAATTTTGCAGCAATGGGAAAAGCAAGGTAAAATCTGTTTATGTATTTCAAATAAAAATATGTTCGTAACATGAGTTATAACAATGGGTAAAGTAGGCTAGATTGGTCAAAAAATACTAACTCTCAGTTATTAAATAATTCCTGCCCTGGCTGGTTTCGATCAGTGGCTAGAGCATTGGCCTGTGGACCGAAGGGTCCCAGGTTTGATTTCAGTTAAGGTACAGGCCTGGGTTGTGGACTTGATCCCCAGTAGGGGGCGTGCAGGATGCAGCCAATCAATGATGCTCTCTCATTATTGATGTTTCTATTTCTCCCTCTCCCTTCTTCTCTGAAATCAATAAATTTTTTTTTAAAGAGATAAGTAAATCCATGGGGTGTAATGTACAGCTTGGTGACTATCCTATATAATAAAAGGCTAATATGCAAGTTGTCCCCTTGACCAGGAGTTCAACCAGGCATTCAACCAGGGTGTAAGGCCAGCTGGCCAACTGCCTGTGGCCCCTACCCCCAGCAGGCCCAGCCTGATCGGCCCTGATTGGGGCGGGCCAACTGGACCCCACCTGTGCATGAATTGGTGCACCGGGCCTTTAGTAGTTAATAGTTTATTACATATTTGAAAATCGCTGAAAGAGTGGATCTTAAAAGTTTTCATTGCAAAATAATATTGTAACTGTGGTGGTGGTGGATGATGATCACTTTGCAATGCTGTACATGCAAATAGTGAGTCGGTATGTTTTATGCTGTAAGGAATATTAACACATTAAGTGCCAGCCTGTTTTGTCCTCCTGATGGAGCATGTAGTGTCAGTCACCAGTGACTGGGTTCGTAATGTGTTAATGGACAAATAAGTGAAAAGAAAAACAATCGCTATAGAAAAACATCTGAGAAAATACACTATTTCCATTTATATGACAAAGACAATGTGAGATGCATGTCTCTTGGATATTAATGTGGAGATGCACATAATGACATTTAAAAGTGTGTTCACAATACTTTATCATATTTGGAAAAACAAAATCTGATTTCCAATAATAAGTAGAAAATATGTTAATAAATTTTCATTTACTTTGGTTGATGGATTCTAAGTTATACATAAAAATGGAATCAGATCGAGAGGAATTACTCAAAAACAAGTTTGATGTTTGGCAGGCACAAACAGTATGTAATGAAACTCCATTATCCCCTGAAAAGAGCTTATAATTCTTATCTACCTTTTTGTTTTATGTATTTAATTTTTAAATCATTCTCTCAGTACGATAATCCCAACACATTTCAATTTGTTAAATCTTTGTTTTCTGTGAGTTGATGTAAATGGTGGCTTACTTGTCAGGCATGACTCCTTGTTTTAAACACAATGACTTTATGTCTTTTAAAGGATTTATCATCAAAGGAAATTCACATACAATACTCAACTGTGTGTCATGTGAAATCAGTTAACATCCCCACATCATTAATAAAAGACCACCAAATGACATTAGTTAGTAAAGGGCTAACTAAATTATAATTTCAAAGAACATTAAGAGAAGACAAAATCCAGTTACATATGTAATGCTCTATACAATACAATAAATACTATAAAAGTAAGCATATTAATAGAAAACAGGTGGTGTGAAAAATAACAAATAAATAGGGAATGATACAGATTTTATCTGTAAACCGAAGGCATTGGTTTCTCCACAAGAAAAAATATGTCTATAGCAATAACAGAACAGTACCCATATGTAATGTGTAAATTACATTTTAAAAATAAACCACTCCAAAGCAAAGATATATGCCCATTAGTGATGTATAGGTCAGAAATCTAATTATGGTAATCATGTGCCATATGCTAGATTTATTCCATTCCATGTTGAGTAAAAACAGATTTAATGCTCATATTTTACTAGGAGATGAATGCAGAGCGATTTATTGTTCTTTTTCAGATCAGCTTTAAGTGGATTTCCAGTCATGGGCAATAAAAGGTGCACAGTTTAATATTCCTGGGCATCAAAAATATGCATCATTTGATTCAGGGTAATATGCTACCTTTAAAATGCCAATGTTTACCCAATTACATTAATGTTCAAGCCAGGGACTGCCTCCAAGTTATGCACATCCCGTCATCCCATTTTCTTAATCAACATTGATTGCAAAATTCTTGCTAATTGACTCAATTGTGTTATGCCTGTCTCGACTCATCCAAATCAAACAGGGCTCATTAAAATTCGAGTTTCCTGGAATAACATCAGGTTATACATCGGTATGATCCATTTGTTTAGAGGCAAGCTGGGTCGAATTGCCATATTTTACACATGCAAATAAGTGAACTTGGTCAATGGGCATAGACCATTTTAGTGTGGCAAGGTATTAGCAATGGCATTTTCATTTTATTTATAGTTCTAGTTATTCTTGGGATAAAGCGAGAGGAGGAAAAATGCATATGATCATAAATGGGACCATGGAGGGAACCCTCTTATTATGGTCATAACTACTAGTTTATTCGAGTTAATAATAGGATGCAGACGAAGGGAGGCCAGACGTTGTACGCGTGGTCACCTGGCAGCTTCACCAGGAAGCTGCAACATCAGGCTCCCCAGGAACCATTCCCTGCAGGTCCCAGGGGAAGGGGCCCAACAAGGGGGGTATGGGTGCCTGGGCAGGGAAGTCAGGGTGACTAGGGGAGGGGCTTCCTGTCAGTCTAGCCTGGGGAGCATGGATTGCCTGGGGATGGACCTTGTGAAAAGTGGGCAAAATCTCGGAAGGTTACAACTTCCAGACAGAGTTCCCCTTTCTCCTTCTTGTGTTCTCACTCTCACTCTCTTGCTCCATGACCCGCACTTGTTCCCATACACGCCTGTTCTCTCTCTATAGCCATGTGGCCTTACACATTTAGCATGCTCCAAAATGATTTTAGCTTTCTGTCCTCTGAAGTTTTTTCTTAATTTTTCTTTATGTGTGGTCATTAAAGTTAACATAGAATCTATATATATATAAAAGCCTAAGCAACTGTCTGACCATTCAACCAGTAGCTATGACACGCACTGACCACCAGGGGCAGATGCTCAACACAGGAGCTGCCCAGCTGTGGTGACTTGGCAGCTGCGGTTCTTGGGTGACGCACCTGGAACCAGAGAGGAGGGAGCCTGATTCCAGGGTGCGTCACCCGAGAACTGCCCTCTCGAATTCCAGGACCCCTCTGGGGATGTCAGAGAGCTGGTTTCAGCCTGATCCCCACAGGCCAGGTTGAGGGACCCCACCAATGCATGAATCCGTGCACCAGGCCTCTAGTCTATACCAATAAAAGGCCAGGTGTCAGACCAGAATGACTGCTCGACCAGGCGCCATGAGGTACATTGACCACCTCTCGGTCCCTCCCCTGTGGCCCACGTGGGGCGGCGAGCATGGTGAGCAGTGGTGGGCAGGGTGACAGGCAGGACAGCGAGTGTGGTGAGCAGTGGCAGGCTACCACGCATGATTTCGTGCACTGGGCCTCTAGTACTACCTATATTATTTTCAGGAGTGCAGCATGATGCTGACGCCTTTATATAAATTACAAGGTGATCGATCACCTGATACATCTAGTACCCACCTGACACTGTATGTAGCTATTGCCTTTATAGACTATACACTCTGGGCTGTATTTTACAACCCCGTGCCAGTTTTTATAACTGGCCATTTGTACATCTTAATCCTTTCCCCTTTTCACCCATCCTCTGAAAACCCATCCCACCTGGCAAGCCTCAGTTTGTTTTCCTATCTATGAGTTTGTTTCTGTTTTGTTGGTTCATTTATTTTGCTTGTAGATTTCACATGTAAGTGAAATGATATGATATTTGTCTTTCTCTGTCTGACTTACCTCCCTTAGCATAACACTCTTTAGGTCCATCCGTGTTGTCCCAAATGGTAAGATTTCATTTCTTTTTAAGACCAAGTGATATTCTATTGTATATATGCGCCCCTTCTTCGTGATCCAGCCATCTGTTGATGGACACATAGTTTGCTTCCATCTATTTTAAAAAATATATATTTTATTGATTTTTTACAGAGAGGAAGAGAGAGGGATAGAAAGTCAGAAACATCAGTGAGAGAGAAACATCGATCAGCTGCCTCTTGCACACCCCCTACTGGAGATTTGCCCGCAGCCAAGGTACATGCCCTTGACCGGAATCAAACCCGGGACCTTTTAGTCCAAAGGCCAACGCTCTACCACTGAGCCAAACCGGTTTCGGCTGCTTCCATCTATTGGCCCTTGTAAGTAATGCTGCAGTGAACATATGGGTGCATATAGTGTTTCAAATCAGTGTTTTCGATTTCTTCAGGGAAATACCCAGAAATGGAATGGCTGGGTCATATGGTAATTCTGGTTTTAATTTTTTGAGGAAACCCCACACTTTTTTCCATTGTGGCCATCCCACCTATGGGGGTGAGAGGTCCCTTTTCTCCACAGCTTTTCTCATACGTTGGTTGTTGGTTTGTTGGTTTGTTGATGGTAGCCATTCCTACAGGTGTGAGGTATGCTCTAAGGGTGGTGTTACTTTCTGTTCCCCTGATGATCAGGGATGTAGACTATCTTCTCATACATCTGTTGGCCATCCGTGTGTCCTCTTTGGGGAGAATGTCTCTTCAGGCCCTCGGCTGGTGTTTTAATCAGATTATTTAGGTGGGGTTTGTGTGTGTGTGTGTGGGGTTTGCTGTTAAATTGTATGAGTTCCTTACATAGTTTGGATATCAACCCCTTATTGGATGTGTCATTGGTGAGTATGATCCCCCATTCAGTAGGTTGCCCTTTTATTTCGTTTGGGTTTTTGGTTTATTTTGCTGTAGTTGGATATGAATGATTGGTTTATTTTTTTCTGTTGCTTCCTTTGCCCAAGGAGACAAATCCAAAATAACAACAATAATAATAACAATGTATGTTGTTGTTGTTGTTTTTTTGTCCAGTTTCATGGTTTTAGGTCTTTAATTATCTGAGAATATCTTGATTTCATTATCATCCTAAATGACATTTTTACTCAACAGAGAATTCTGGCTTCAAAGCTAATTTTTTTTCACCTCTCGGGAAATAGCATGTGTCTCTGCCTCCTGGCCCCCTGGATCTGTGGTGGGGAAAGTGCAATCATTTAAGTAACTGTTCCTCTATTGAGCATGAACCCTTTTCTCTGGCTGCTTTCGAGAAATGTATTTGTGTTTAGTTTTCAGTAGTTTTGATGATGATGTATCGGCACCCAGATCCTCTGCGATTGTTCTCTTTGGGATTCACGAATCTGTAGTTTTATATCTTTCATCAAGTACAGGACTTTCAAAAAAGTATTGGTCTCTTCAAATATTTTTTCAACATCTCATCACTTCCCTCTCCTTAAAGAACTCCAAAATATTGACTGTTTGTTGTTGATCCACAGTATCCTTTAAGCTCTATTCATTATTCTGCTTTTAATATATTTTCTCAGGTGTTTAGATTGAACAAATGCTATTGATCTATTCTTCGAGTTCACTGACTGTTTTCTCTGTCGTTTCTATTCTGACACTACGTTTCTGCACTGGGTTTTTTAGGTCTAAAGTTATTACTTGTTTCCTCTTTAAAATGTATATGCTTTCTGCACTTTGTATTTTAACATTTGTTTTCATGTATTTCAACATTTTTATAAAAGCTGCTTTCATAATTTCTGTGAGCTTTTAGATTTATTTTTATCCAAAAAAAATTGATATTATTATGGTTGGTTATACATTGAGCAGTTCTGTATTAGTTTTGAGTAATTTCGATTTCGAAGCTTTTTTTTTTTTTTAGTATTTTGAGTAATGCTGGGTAATCTTGGGCAATTTTAATGTTACATACTGACACACTGAGTTTTGCTGAATTCCTATGGAGAATGCCGAAACTTATGTTTTAACATGAAATGCCCTTGTGGTCCGATGTCTGACCACTTTCCAGACCTTGTTCATTTTCGTTCTGTGCTTATGGGACACACAGGGTACAGGGTGGGACTCGGGTAGAGTCTGCCATCTCTTCTTAAAGCCTTGTCTGTGCTAATGAGCTTTAGGTCCTCACACGCACTGGCCACAGGTGGGCCCAGTAGGGCCTACCCCACTCGATGGGGTTGATTTTCCAAGCTCCATTCCAAAATCTCCTCAGCTGTTCTGGTCCCTCGGCCCCCGTTTTAATGGCAGAAAGCAGCTGCTTATGGGCCCATGTCTGGGCCAGGAAGTAAAGAGGATCTAGGGAGAGAGAGAGCAGATGGCTGGCCTCGGCGGTACCTTCTGTGTCTAGCTCCACTGAGAACAGACAGGTGGCCCTGGCAGGCTGCTGCCTCTACACCCAGGTTACTTGCCTCCCCCACACCCAGGCTACCTGCTGCCCCCACACCTAGGCTTCCTGCTGCCAACAGCAGGACAGAAAAGATAAAACAGAGAAGACGTGCCATTTCTCCCTTCCCTCTGCAAACTGTAATGACCCATGCTCCCACTTCTCTAGCTGCACCAAGACCCTTTCTTTCCCTGGAGCTGCTTGGTTTGGTGCCGTTGCTGTTGCTGCCCCAGGTGCTGGGTCTGAGATTCGGAATTGGGTAACCTGAGGCAGGAGACATGACAGACACACCAGTAGGAGGGGCTCTGACTTGTCCTGTTCTTTCCACTCTGCCTCCTGCTGCTCCTCTCTCAGGGCCTCACGCAACTGAGCGTGCACCCCGTCCCGGTGGCAGGGCGCTCTGTGGAAAGGAAAGAGGAATGCATCCCCATCTTCCCAGAGCTGGAGACTCCCATTATGTATTTTTCATATTCTCCTTTTCAAATAACCAATGTGTCATTGCTAGAACTGTAGAAATCTGCACAGAAAGCTTTGGTATTTCAACCAGATAAATGCTGGAGGCTTGGATATATGTGAAATTGGCAAGTATTTAGCAACTACAGAATGTTGGTGTGTGTTTTTCATATCACATCTAGGCATAAAAGGAAGCATTGATTTCTCCATATGTTAATGGTATTTACATAAAACATTTTATTATGTTTTACTGGCATTGGTGCAATATGAATAGGCATGGAAACACACTTTTATGCCGGTCTTTAAGATGAAGATTTTAAAGGTTAATCTGCTAGAAAATACCTTCTGTAAACTACAGATTATTTTAAATAACAAACAGCCCAAAGCACGGAGCCACACACATTTATGTGAATAACACTCGTGTTACACTTTAGGCCACGTTAGTTCATGCGATAGCACTTGAGGTAAAGAGTAATTCACTTCTATTCCCTTTAAACATATTATTTTGTAATTATTCCACACTAAATCTGACCAATTTAACAATTTCATGTTAGCTTGAAAATTGAAATTGAACTAAAAGTATGACTGCCAAGTGTTACAGCTGAGACCAAATCCTGATCATTTTCGTTTCCAAACCCATGGATCTCCCATCTGCCAGTGCTGCACCTTAACCACGTGTCTCTCCACATGTATGTACTTTGTCAGGTGATGGTTTGCGCTTTGATGTCTATCAAATAGCTATTGAAAAACAGTTGTCTTTTTTCCCCATAAATATAACTTACAGTATTTTTGAAGATGGTACAATAGTCATTTCTTTTTTTTTTAAATATATTTTCCTTGATTTTTTACAGAGAGGAAGGGAGAGGGATAGAGAGTTATAAACATCGATGAGAGAGAAACATTGATCAGCTGCCTCCTGCACACCCCCACTGGGGATGTGTCCATAATCAAGGTGCATGCCCTTGACTGAAATTGAACCTGGGACCCTTCAGTCCGCAGGCCGACGCTCTATCCACTGAGCCAAATCAGTCAGGGCACCATAGTCATTTCTATTGCATTCTAAATATTCATGAATGCCATTATGTGAGACAAAGGAGGACCTATGTAATACTTTCAACGACGATTAAAAACACTGAACGTAAATTCAGAGAGAATAAAAATATTAGTTTTGAAATTTAAAATGACAATAACTGTATGTTTATATGTTCAGCCTGAAGGAAGTAACTCATAGCTTTATTGCCAAGAGATTTCAGGTTGATGAGTGACCGTGTACTCCATCGGCGCTAGTTTTTCGCTTAAGAAAGATTCTTTGTGCAGGGAACACAGCCTCTTTTCACCGCTGATAACGAGTGTTTGCTGCTTTATCAGTGTCGGGATTGGCGCTTCGTCACTTAGACCTATCAGCTACTCACGTTGCCAGTGTCATGCCGCTTACACTGGCATTATTTAGAATGATGACGAAATGCCAAAGCACCAATCCGAATCCGAATGTTAATAGAGTGGGAAAGATTGCTGCTCCTGTTATGGGTTCATGGAAGATGAGACAACAATTTAGGATTGTCCTGTTCATTTTTCTCCCTTTCTCGGGTGACTAACATTGACAATTGAGTGTTTCATTCTCTTATTTCTATAGAGTATTTGGTTTTGAAATTTTATGTGCTATTTACACTGTTTCTGATTTTTTTTCACAAGTCCTCTTGTTCCACTGTTTTTATGGATTTATTTATTGTTTTCTTGTTTGCTTCCTCGTATTTTACGATGGAGGTTTCCTATCAATTGCTGGTCCTCACGGACCGTAATTTCATATTTAAGAGTAAAAAATAAAAGCCTGTTTTGAATCTTTAAAACAAACCAACAACAAACCCACGAAAGGGTTCCATCTCTTTCGCAAATGGACCTCCCTTTCCCTCTGTTTGTTCAAAGGAATTCAGTTTTCTGCAGAAGTGGCACCTGCGCTGTTTCTACCGGTGGATGCCAACCTCAGAGGACAACGGGCAGGGAAGGGTGTGGGCCAGGTTGTCTGCATGCAGAGGGAGGGAGGACCCCGAGGTGACCTGGAGGTGGCGGGGTCACGGGGTGCCCTCTGCAGAGACCTTGCGGTGCTGGTACCTGAGTCCCTTTCCTGAAACGGACAGGCCCCGTCCAGCCACAGGACAGGGCATTCTGCGTGTGCTGAGCCAGCTTCTTCTTAGCAAGAAGCAGCGATGTTATGGGCTGTGTGTTCTCTCGGGGTCAGAAGAGCACACACAGTGACAGCTGAGCTTATTGGAACCAGGATTGCTTAGAAGGAAGAGATGGAAGCTGCGCCCTCGAAGTAACGGATAACATTTCAGAAGCAGTTCCCTAGGGCAGTGGTCAGCAAACTCATTAGTCTACAGAGCCAAATAGCAACAGGACAACGATTGTCATTTCTTTGGAGAGCCACATTTTTTAAACTTAAACTTCTTCTAACACCACTTCTTCAACATAGACTCACCCAGGCCGTGGTATTTTGTGGAAGAGCCACACTCCAGGGGCCAAAGAGCCGCACATGGCTCCTGAGCCGCAGTTTGCCGACCATGGCCCGAGCACGATACTTTCAAAGTTGGATGCAGTGTGTAAAAGGGTCGTAAAGCAAGTTTGAGAAATATGTAGAATCCATGGATGCTTATGCTTCCCTCCAACAAGATGTTCTAAATCTGTTTTCTGGAAACGTTGCGAATGTGGGACAGGAAGCCTTTGCGTTCATAGCACATGGATATTCCTGAGTAAATTATAATTTAAGAATGCCTGATGCATTAATAATTTAATATTGTGTTTTCATCTCAAAGATAAAAGTGTCTGTAATAGGATTTCCTAAACCAACACGATAAAGAACGCATTTAAATGTAGCTTCATAAAAAGATTATCCCGAAGGCTGTTGAAATATTGTTCGTTTTGGGAAGTTGTTTGCATAAAGCTACTATGAACGTTCACGTACAGATCTTTGTGTCTAATTTCTCAGGCCAAAGCCTGGAACTTCGATATTTCAGTCCTATCCTTTGTTTGTGTTTAACTCCAGGAAAAGCTGTCGAATGGTGTCCTCGTAAGTAGTGGCTGAGTGTGCTGGTCAGGATGCATCTCAGCCAGAACGTGTCATCATCAATGGTCTTCTTTGCGGCCAGTCACATGGGTGTGGAGTGGCATTTTATGGGATTTTAATTTGTATTTACTGGTGGCTAAGTAGGCCGAGTGTATTTTCATGTCACAACTGGTCATTCATTTATTTTCTTTTGTGAAATGTAGTTTCAAATATTCTGCCAAATTTTATTGTGTAGTTTTGGTTTTTTTTCTTATCTCATGCACTGGTTCCCTTTATGTTTTGGATATAAGTCTTAGAAACATGTATGTTTCAAAACAATTTAATGAATGGATAGAACCGCACCATTATTCTACCTGCCTGTTGGAAACGGTTCTAACATCAAGTACTATCTTTCCTGCCACACCTTGACTTATAATTTGCCTCTTATCACGTTTTTCCTGCTTTGATGACAAATGCCATGTTCTGTCCCCTTTCTTTCACTGCTATCTCACAAGCAATTAAATCTTTATTTCAGTACAATATTCTATGTAATGCAAAAATGTCATGGAACTACTTTTTGCAATTCTACGGATTATTAGGTTTATGAAGATTGCAATAATAGGAATAAATGAATCCACAGATGAGTAGAAAAGAAAGAATTGGAGACAGATTGGAATTCATGTCCATGCTTCTGAGAAAAGCAAACTACCAAGTTAACTTCAACTCTGAATGTTTTCAGGAAAGAGAAGCCATGAAATGGCCTCATTCGTTAAGTATAAGGAAACTAGTAGCCCAGTGCATGAAATTTGTGCATGGGGGGGGGGGGCAGTTTCCCTTAGCCCAGGCTGCACCCTCTCCAATTGGGAACCCCTTAGGAGATGACCAACTGCTGGTTTAGGCCCAATCCTGATCAGGCCTAAACTGGCAGACATTCCTCTCACAACCTGGGACTGCTGGCTCCTAATCACTCACCTGCCTGCCTGCCTGATTGCCCTTAACTACTTCTGCCTGCCTGCCTGCCTAATAGTCCCTAACCCCTCTGCCTACCTTTCTGATTGTCCCTAACTGCCCTGCCCTGCCTGCCTGATCACCCATAACTGCCCTCCCCTGCTAGCCTGGTTTGAGGGGTCCCGGATTTCAAGAGGGCGGTTCTCAACTGATGCACCCCAGGATCGGGCTTTCTTTTCTCTGGTTCCAGGTGTGTCACCTGAGAACCGCAGCTGCCAAGCCTCTTTAGCTCGGCAGCTCCTGTGTTGAGCACCTGCCCCCTGGTGGTCAGTGAGCATCATAGCTACTGGTCAGGTGGTCAAACAGTTGGATGGTCACTTAGGCTTTTATATTTATACTGGTAGATACTTGAGTAACCTTTAGAAATCTTGTTGGGGTCCTTATAGGGGGTAACCTCAAGGTACTTTTTCTGAAAAGGCTATCATCTATTGCCCAGCATGTGTGGTTCAGTGATTAAGTGTTGACCTATGAACCAGGAAGTCATGGTTCGATTCCCAGTCAGGGCACATGCCTGGGTTACAGGCTTGATCCCCAGTAGGGGGCGTGCAGGAGGCAGCCAATGGGTGATTCTCTCTCAACATTGATATTTCTATCTCTTTCTCTCTTCCTTCTTCTCTTTGAAATCAATAAAAACATATATTTTAAAAAGCTACAGTTAGATAATTTGTAATAAAATTACAAATGTATCATCTTATAACATTCTTTTTATTTGTTTAGAGATGAAAAGATTGTCCCCCTCCTTTTTAGGTTTTATAGCCACAGACTTAACTCTTTATGACAATACTAATTGCCAAGATATTGTGTTTATCTAATTTAAATATATAAATACTAGGGGCCTGGTGCACAAAATTTGTGCACTGGGGGTGGGTGGTCCCTCAACCCCACCTGCTCCCTCTCACATATTGGGAGCCCTCAGGGGATGTCCAACTGATGGTTCACCCCGAGCCTGCCCTGGGTGTGGAAGCTTTAGGCCTTAGGCACCCAGCCATTGCCCTGCTCAGCCCAGCCCTGGCTGCCTGTAACCACCTGGCCCCGGGGGCTGGGCGCTTGCTGCCACTGCCATTTCATCTCCACCCCTGGGGCCTGGTGCTCATGCCACTTGGCTTTGCCCCTGCTCCTGATTGGCTGGTAGCATAGTCAATCAGGAGCAAAGGTACAGTCAAGTTTACATGTTTCTCTTTTATTATATAGGATTAGACAGAGACACAAACATAGCATTGCTCCATTCACCTTAAGAATGATGAGGCTTTCCTTTAGGATGCAATGAGAACAGATATTAAAAACTAATTACAGCCCTAACCAGTTTGGCTCAGTGGATAGAACGTTGGCTTGTGGACTAAAGGGTCCCGGGTTCGATTCCAGTCAAGGACATGTACCTTGGTTGTGGGCACATCCCCATTTGGAGTATACAGGAGGCAGCTGATCAATGTTTCTCTCTCACTGATGTTTCTAACTCTCTATCCCTCCCTCCTCTTCTCTGTAAAAAAATCAATAAAATATATTTTTAAAAAAAGAAAAGAATAACTAGTTATGGATGAGACAGGCTTAGGTAACTGGTTGTATGGCAGACTGAGCTGTGTTCGTTTCCACTGAATTCTGGGGAGGACGGGCGAGGTTTGCAGATCCATCAGACGCAGGCGTTATACTTTCTGGTTTCGCCACAAGTCATATGAAATCCCAGTGACAATGGGAGAATTTCATAATTGTCCAGCCAGCTTTCTGTCACTTTTATTTGAAATACCTCTTTCAGGTTATATTCTAAATATTGAAAAATTCTAATTCCATTTGTTGGTTTTTAAAGAAAAACCAACAAAACAAAAAAAGTTTTAAAGTTTAATTATTGATGTAAGAAAGAACTGAGAGTTGAGAGTGGAAGCCAAACTTGCTGAATTATTCAAACTGCAGATTCTATTTTATTTATTATTTACATATTGCTTTGAAGTCATGCTTATGCAGCATAAAAAGGGGGAAGTAAAGGAAAATGTGAATAAACGTGTGTTGTGTGTGAAAAATTTAGGATATTGGAGACTTCTTTTTTAATGCAGAGATATGCACAACTCCTTAAAAAAAACTGCTGAAAGATTATTTTTATGGAATTGTCACCACTTCAAAAGCACACCGACTCTGTACTTAATTTACTACTCATAGCCATAACTAAAATCTTATAAAATAGGATGAATCTATGGAACTGGCTGTTTCTAAGGCCTAAGGAAGTCTGTTTGATTGGTTTGTGATATGCAAACAATCGATCATTGTCAGCGTTCTGAACAGGTATGCCCTGTTCAAGAAAATCGGAATTTGGGATGTTGAGCTGAGAAACTCATTTCTAAGGAATGCAACTCTGGATTTGAGGCTCTAAAAAATTTAAAAGATACACATTTTTCCAAGGTAAGAAGTATTTAAATACATTAGCAAAAATCATATATGTTACTCTTTCTCAAGTGAAAAAAAAAATCCTTATTCTTTGGCCATGGTGGAACGACTTTATAACATTTTCTTAGGGAAACTTGTACTAGAAATAAATAGGTTCTTCCTGACAGACACAGCCAGTGAGGAAATACTCATTGAATAAAGAAAAGAGAATTATGGGATATAATAGGGATGCTAACTGTTGCTACAGTCATATTATAACATACAAACACAATCTTATATACCTTAAAATTTAGACAATGCTACCTGTCAAATGCATTTTAATTAAAAATGTAAATACATAAAAATGACTTGCTGAAAACAGGTATGGAAAATGGGTTAAAATGGACATAAAACATCATCTCGCCTCCTTCATCATTTTCCACCCAAGGAAGCCATCCATCACGGTGGTTCTTGAGGAGGCAGAGCTGGTCATCAGGAAGGCCCCGTCCTCCCTCACGCTCCTCACGCTTTCTCTGACACTTTCCCAAACACACTGGAAACAGCCCATTTGTCAAGCTGTCATTTTATTAGCCAGAGTTTATCAACGGCAGTGTTTCCTGAAGTTAAGCAGGCCTGGGGCAGGGGGCAGGGCCTGCTAGAAAGGGTTCATGGGGTAGAAAGAGAGCATATGTAATACTGTCAACAATAAAGATTGTGTCTCCCGGCGTGGCTCAATGGTTGAGCATGGTCCTGTGAACCAGGAGGTCAGAGTTTAATTTGAGGTCATGGCAGGTTGTGGGCTCCGTCCCCAGTGTGGGGGTGTGCAGGAGGCAGCCGATCCATGATTCTCTCTCATCATTGGTGTTTCTGTCTCTCTCTCTCCCTCTCCTTTTCTCTCTGAAATCAATAAAACTATATTAAGAAAAACAAAATATTAAAACATTTTAAAGGGTATTTTAATAACATTGAATGCATTGTGAGAAGACAGCAGTTGGCATGCACACTGTGTGCCTGGGGTGCAGGCAGCAGGCTCTCTGCTCCACGCACACACTTGCTCAGGGGATTCCCACTCCTGGTGACTCGGCACAGTCGGAGCTCGGGCCAAGCCTGGACTCTCTGGCACTCCCCAGCTCATTATTCAAATGGAAGTTAAAAGTAAGACAAAACCCTGTCTTAGTTGCACTGAAGATTTAAATGCTGAAATCCATCCTTTTTTCCTTAAGAAAAGTCTTGCCATAATGTATTATTATTCAGATGGACAGAATGTTCTTAAAACGGGTCGTTTTATTGTCAGCATGTTTCAAATGCTCTGTCAGTAAGAAAAAAAATAATTTGGAGCGTAGCCATGTTCGTTTTTAACTAATGAATTATATCTGAATAAGATTCTGACGTGCCAAAAAAAGGCAATAATCCAATTCCCAAGTCCAGTTACTGTGCAGTAGCATCTCGTTTAGCTAATGGGATCAGCGGGCTCTGGCATCCATCTTTCGGATTTCCACACGCAAATAGCAGCATTAAGATGTCTCGTCTGTGTTGCGGCACACGCCTGGGCACTAGCGCTGAGAACACGCAGGGAGGAGTGGAAAGATGGAATGGCTTGTATTTAATAACCAGAGACGGATGGGGCATTCCCTTATTAAATATTTACCACCTGCCAGGAAAGCAGGTGGCCACGCTGTTCTTTGGTAATATGGTTCACAATAATATATTCGTTTTGCTTTGGCATAAACAAATTTTTTTTAAATTAAAGCAGAAAACTATCACACAAGTTTTCTCCTTTAATATTTTAAATTTAAAAGATTAAATTTTAATCTTTTAAAAGCAAAGTGTATCACCATGAGTTACTTGGATTTATTTTTATTTTTTTCAAAAAGCTGCCCAAATGCCAGTGATTGCAACATTTAGGTGCTGGAACCTTCTAAGGGCTTTGTTGATGGATGAAATACTCAGATGTGATGAATTTGCTGAATCTATTCAAGTCCCAGGGAACTGTGTCCGTTTGATCCGTCACCTCAGTATGAAAAGGCAAAAATAAAATTCTCTTTCCTAGTCACCACCTGAAGCCACTGGGCATTAGGATAGCAAATGTCAAATAAATCTGAGAATCTATAGGATTAGACACAAACTTTAAATAGGTTACTAGTCCCTTTACTTGCCTAGAAAAACGACTGACTTTTAAAAATTGGGGGGTAATTAAAAATACATTGTGCAATTTTCTGTTTAAGTAATTGTGAATTGTCTGTAAGTCAAAATGTGGTGCGATTCCAGCAGGTCTCCGGAGTGTTTGTCACTTGTCACTGGCCTGAACCAATGGAAACCTAGAGGGAGAAAGACATGCAGGGCCCTGGCGGGCTTTGTTCAGTGGGTAGAGCATCAGCCTGCAGACTGGAGGGCCCTGGGTTCAATGCTGGCACAGGGCACACGCCTCAGTGTGCAGGCTCAATCCCTAGCCCTGATTGGAGCACGTGTGGGAGGCAGCCAATCAATGTGCTTCTCCACATCAATGTTTCTCTCTCTCTCTCCTCCTCCTCCTCTTCCTCTTCCTCCTCCTCCTTCTCCTCCTCTTCCTTCTTCTTTTCTTCTTCCTCCTCCTCCTCCTCCTCTTCCTCTTCCTCCTCCTCCTCCTCCTCCTCCTCTTCCTTCGTCTTCTCTTCTTCCTCCACCTCCTCCTCCTCCTCCTCCTCTTCTCTTTCCCCTCCTCCTCCTCTTCTCCTTCTCCTTCTCCTTTCCCTCCTCCTCCTCCTTCTTCTCCTCCTCCTTCTTCTCCTCCTCCTTCTCCTCCTCCTCTTCCTTCTCCCCCTCCTTCTCCTCCTCCTCCTCCTCCTCCTCCTCCTCCTCCTCTTCTTCCTCCTCCTCTTCTTCTTCCTCCTCCTCCTCCTCTTCCTCTCCCCCCTCCTCTTCCTCTTCCCCCTCCTCCCTTCCACTCTCTAAAAATCAATGGGAAAAAATGCCCTTGGGTGAGGATAACAACCACCACCAACAAAAGCACAACATTGCTCACCCCCAAGTCAGAGAGAAGGAATGAGATCAGGGGGAGGCTGGTAAGAGCTGACAGATTTGAAGGGGATACTTAAAAAAAAAATCCAAAGATATACGATACTACTTGTTTTTAATTCACTTAACCTGCACATATACACTTCACACATATTCTGTTCTATGTAGTAACTATGATGTGTATGGAGTTTTAGTACCAAGAACAGAAGGCTGTCTCATCATCAGATATGTCCAGCACCTGATGGTTCCGTTTCCTGTATTTCCTGGCAGGGCTACCCGCCGCATATCGCATGGCCAGTCACCACATCCATGAGTGAACACAGTCACACTAACATGAACCGCGACACGGAGTTAGAGCAGAACATCGTCAGATGTGACAGCCACGCACAGAGCCTGGACCCTGACCCCGTGGGGAGGTTCCTGACATTCCCCTGACGTGTTCTTGATATGGGGTCACCTGGACCAGCCTCGGGCCCCCTTTCCTGCAGTGAACGCTGACAGGTCATGGCTCCCAGGGGACTCAGCTGTCTCTCTGTGATGGGGTCCTGTGAGGATGCAGCTGGACTATCACAGTTCCCCCTTCTCAGGGCGATGGACTGAGTCATGTGAAGTTCACCAGCATCAGCAGGAGGCAAAGGTGAGCTCGAAGATGCCATGAGACATCAGTTTTAAGCTGAGGTTACAAAACAACAAAAGCAAAACAAACCAGAAACTAAGAGCAAAACAATCCGTGCCTACGGGGAAAGAAAAGTTATAACAGTGGGAAAGAATAAGTCACGGCCAGGAAGGTCTAAATGGCCGCCTGGAGCAGCCCTTCTGTCACTGAGGGATGGAAAGCTGAGCCTCACTGCCTCTCCTGGAGGCACAGCTCTGGACCTAAAGCCATGACACCATTTGATCTTTCCTGTCTTCTTTAAAAAACAAACAAACAAACAAACAACTTGATAGTTGAGAGTCCTACATAAGTCCCTTATTTCCCCCCATTATCCCCTACACCCCACCGGTCCCCAAGCCCTCATCACTCTACTGTCTATGTCTGTGGATTATGCATACCCGCTAGGTCTTTTTGCAATATAGTTCCCTTGTCTTGAGTTACTTTTGTTAAATTCAGCAATGCTGCAACTTATGGCAAGACTCCTCAAAATGGTGTTTGTAACATTTCTGTCCAAACTGTAATCTTAAGTGTGAAGCAGAAAGCGTCAGTTATGTGAATATGCATGCGTCTATGGGTATGTATGCACACACACATGCACGCATATGCATAATGGATACAGAAAGCTAGCTTTCATCTAAAACCTCTGTGTTCATATGACTAATCCTATTCATCGGGCTTGTTTTAAAAGCTAGTGTCTTCTCTGAGGATGGTGCCCGTCCACTCCTGGACTTTTAACTGATGTGCTGGAACCAATTCGCTTGATACTATTTGTCAAGAAGTGATTGCCTAGCCGTGGTGGGCAAACCATGGCTCGTGAGCCACGTGCGGCTCTTTGGCCCCTTGAACGTGGCTCTTCCACAAAATACCACGGCCCGGGCGAGTCCATTTTGAAGAAGTGGCGTTAGAAGAAGTTTAAAACATTTGGCTCTCAGAAGAAATGTCGGTCGTTGTCCTGTTGATATTTGGTTCTGTGGACTAATGAGTTTGTCCTAAGGGAATGAATGTAAGAGGGGGAATCAGGGGCGATTATAGCCACTGCAGTGCCAGGCTGGGCCTTCGGCTCCTTGGCATCAGATATTTGGGGAACCCCTTCCATCCAGACCCCTTGAAAGAACTGTGGCGATGCGAACTGTAACTCCCCTGAAGGCACGGGGAAATGGGAAGCTGATATGGGACAAGGGCTGTGGGAGCAGCTCAATGGAGCACTGAAACATTATGGGCACTATGACAGCAAAATCGGACCCAGCTCCAATAAGTAACAGCAAATTCTTACCCTGAAAACGTCGAGATTCCAAACCCCACGGTCAAGAACAGATGACTGCCACTTACAGACGACGGGGGAACAGCTGCTCGGTCTCAGAATGTTTGACGTGATATCATTGGGACTATTGTCTCTGGGGGGAATTCTATCGAAACAGCAGGGACCTTCACTGTGGGGACTCTGGGGTCTGTCCAGGATCCCGGCTCCTCCATCCTGCTTCTTTGCTCACTTTCTCTTCTTTAACTCAGAGCTGAATTTTAGTCTCAACCAGAGCTCTGTATTGTCACTTGGCGTTCAACACGGCCTGCACTCCTCCCTCTCTTCTAACACTCGGTGACAATGGAGCAGCTCGGGCCACACTTAGGCCAAGCAGGGGAATCCACAGGTGAAGTGGTTGCCTAGCAACGTCACCTGAGCGTAATGAAGCATCTCTTGAGAATTGTGGAATTTGGCTCTAAATTCTTGGCCTCATTGCAAATAACTATTTAGAGTAAGTTGCACTCTAACTGTTGTATTAAAGGCCCAAGGTGGGCAACAGTGTAAGAAGGTCTTATCACCAAAACTTGTCTTTTGGAGGGCTTTTTATTTTCATACATGGGTCATGTCTCCCTTTCCTGCAGTCAGCCTCGGGCACAGACCAGGACACCAGGATAAGTACAGGTGTCTGTGGCTGTCACAGGTAGAAACCTACAGCCCCTCTAAGTAATCCACAATCCAACACTGTTTCCTGACTCCTAGTCATCCCTTGTCTTACTCCGCCTTAGGATGCACGAATAGATCCTGCTGGGAGCTCTGATAGGGAGGGGAGCATTGGCACAGGGATAAGGTGGGTTTGAAAACCTGAAGAACGTCAGGAGCTGGGTCAGTGTGCACAGAGAGCCCAAGACCTACCAGTCACTTCACGCTACAGGAAGCCCATGATATGGCCCGGCCGGCATGGCTCAGGGGCTGAGCATTGACTGTGAACCAGGAGGTCACGGTTCTATTCCTGGGCAGGGCACATGTCCAGGCTGCAGGCTCCATCTCTAGGACGGTGCATGAGGGAAGCAGCCGATCCATGATTTCTCTCTCATTATTGATGCTTCTATCTCTCCTTTCTTCCTTCCTCTCTGAAATCTATTATGTGTGTGTGTGTGTGTGTGTGTGTGTGTGTGTGTGTGTGTGTATATACACACACACACACTAAGTGGCCAGATTATTATGATCTCTTAATGCATAATAATCTAGCCACTTAGTGTACTTGTATCTCAAATGGGCACCAAAAGTATTCTAGACTGTGGCTGGAGATCAACCACCTATTTGCCCTGAGCCTTCTATCAGCCAGTGCAAAGGGGGAAAACTGATGAGGTGCACAATTTATAGTGTCTTTGATATCAAATCAATGAGGTGCTCAGGAGAAGTACAGTGAGTGGCCAGATTATTGTGCTTTCAGAGATCATCATCATCTGGCCACTCAGTGTAAAAACATATATGCGCATATGATATGGAATGTCATCACATTCTATGGCCTTTTCAATCATCACGTGCTCGGGCAAGTTCTTCGAAACACCCCTCCTCCCAAATAAGAAGGCTGTCATCCCCGCGCCTCCCCTGGAACACGTCATGAGAACAAATGCTGGCTTGGCCCTCAGTGTCATCAAGATGCCCACAACATCATCATAGAGCTCACTATGACTTATGAGACTTCCTGTCAATTAAAAACTCTGAGCTATGGGACTTCGGTAAGGTCCCCATAACAAGTAATAACAGCCTGTGGTTGCATCGATAACGCCGATAACCCCATCGTTGGAGCGGTATGATGAAAGGTTAAAGCCATCCAGCAGCTTAATGAAATAAAGAGCAGAAGCAGGTGAGGTGATGGTCGAGTCGCAAATCTAATAAAAGAAGGCAGTAAGGGCGGAGTTTTAAATGTCTTTTATTTTTAACAGAAGAAAATCTCAATGAAAAGGATGTGTCGAGCTACAAGAAACCAATGCTCCATTAGCAGCCTTTGAGGAAAGGTAAATAGAATGCCAAAGAGAACCATTTAAAAGTGAATTTTCGATCGGAATATGGGGTCATAACCTCATGTGTGAAAGAGAAGCACAGTGCTCTCTCAGAAGGGAGGAGAAGGTGGAGGGGAAGGGTGTGTTTGGAAAGACGTCATGGGATGCGCTGCCAGAATCCGGTCAGATGTGGGGAGCTTTGCCATCCCAGGAGCCAGGAAGGCTTTGAAAGTGAGATGTAGCATCATTTTTAGAAAAAGCAGCCTGTCTCCGGGGTGTTGGCCCTAGGTGTGTTGCTAAGGAAACCAATAAAGCTTAATAGCAACTTGGTTATTTGTGTAAGAGATTCTTGGTGGTTCTTCGACTTGCTTCCCTTGGCAGGTACCCAGAGGATGCACATCTTTTACATCTTGAACAGATCTGTGATGCTAATACATCCACATGGAATAAGGCACCAAAAACATCACCAAACACTGCTCTTGATTTGTGTGCTTAATTTTCTACCAATTTTGGCATAAACATAATCCCATTCACTCCCTTGAAAGGAAAAGGATTCTGGTGTTAGAGGACAACAGGAAGGTGTGAGGAACAGGCATAGAGTTTGGCATTTTGGGCTTCAACTTATACCTAAACCTTACTTTTGTGATTTTTTTTTGTTAATCTTAAAGATCTTATCCTGAATTGGACAATCTTCAAATGGCACTATAATACACAATTCATAGAACTGTGATGTCTCTCTATGTACCTACTAGGACATATCTGAGCCTGGCTTACTCTGTTAGGTAATCAGTGAATGAAGTAATATGTTATTTAATATTCCTTGAATAGATTTTTTGAGCACTGACTCTATGATGAATATGAGATAGGCTCTAGGTTCAAAACAGTAGGCAACACAGATGTGTCCTCAAGACCCGTCTGTTTTATTGTGGAGTTACTGTAGCTTTAAAAATAAATGTAAAATGACACAGTCTGGTAACTTTTTGAGAAGAAATGAGAAGGGCTGCCTGATTTTGATGGCAGAGGGAGGAGTAGGGGAGCTGCCTTCAGGAAGCTGCCCTCAAGCAGCGCCTGAGGGGCGAGTAGAAGCAGCACAGGGATGTCATTCCGCAAAGCAAAAGATGTCCAACGTTCTCTCAGGCTCAAGAACAGGAAAGGGATGAGGGGCTGAGACTCGAGGGAAGACAAGAGTGGCAAGAAGTGTGCAAAAAGGAGGAGGAGCTTGAACAACACCTTAAAAGGGCCAGAAGATGGATGCAAGACCATAAAATTTACTCCTGAAGACCTTCCTCAGGACTGACATGACTGTCAGTTAATTTAAAGGGACTTCCTGCCTGCATCTGATAGATCAGTTAGGGAGTATGACTAGAACCTGGAAGCAATAAGAATGTTTTATTCTAGTTTCCTCACTTAAAGATTTATATAGAATACTAGAGCCCGGATGCACTAATTCTTACATGGTGGGGTTGCTTGGCCTGGCTGGTGATGGAGGTATATGGGGGAGTCAGGGGGCAGCTGGCCAGGGGAGGAGCTGTGGGAGGTTGGCTAGCCATGGGAGCACACTGACCACCAGCAGCAGCTCCTGCATTGAGTGTCTGCCCCCTGGTGGTCAGTGCACATTATGAGTACTGGTCAACCAGTCGTTCCAGTTGTTCCAGGTCATAATGGTCACTTAGTCTTTTATATATAGATTAGTGGCCCGGTGCATGAAATTCATGCACAGGAGGGGGATGTCCATCAGCCCAGCCTGCACTCTCTCCAATCTGGGACCCATTGGGGGATGTCAGGCAGTTGGACATCCCTCTTACAATCCTGGACCACTTGCTCCTAACTGCTCACCTACCTGCCTGCCTGCCTGATTGCCCCTAACTGCCCCCCTCCCAGCCTAATCATGCCTAACTGCCTCTGCTTGCCCATCTGATTGTTTCTCACTGCCATCCTGCCTGCCTGGTTGCCCCACAAACCTGCTGCTAGGTCATTTGGTCATCCCTCACCCCACTGCCAGTCTGCTCACCCCTGACTGCCCCCCCCAGCTGGCCTGATCACCCCTAACTGCCCCCCCCCATCAATCTGCTCATCCCCAACTGGCCCCTCTGCTGGCCTGCTTGTTCCCAACTGTCATACCCACCGGCCTGATCACCTCCAATTGCCCTCCCCTCCTGGCCTGATCACCCCTAACCACCTCTCCCTCAGCCCTGCCACTATGGCTTTGCTCAGAAGGACATCTGGAAGGTCTCCCAGTCTAATTAGCATATTACACTTATTAGTATAGATATACTAGAGACCCGTTGCAGGAAGATTTCTGCAAGAATAGAGCTTCCTATGGTCTGAGAAAAGTTACCTCCCTTCTCTGCTGCTTCGCTCCCTTCTGCTCTCTCCCATCTCTACTGCCTTGCTCGCTCCTGTCTCTGCTGCCTCACTTCCTTCTCTGCTGCCTCCCTCCCGTCTCCTCAGCCTTGCTCCCTGCCTTCTCCCCTGCCCAGCTTGCTTACTTCACCACAGCTTTGCTCCCTTCTACAGTGCTTGGCTTCCTTCTATGCAGTCTTCTGCACATGGATATGCAAATTAACCACCATCTTGGTTGGGGGCTAATTTGCATACTTGCTCTGATTGGCTGGTGGGTATGGCTTGTGGGTGTAGTGAATGTACAGTCAATTTGCATATTGCTCTTTTATTAGATAGAATTACATTAAAGCTTGAGTAAGTAAGATAAGGGCACAGTTATAATAACCCAATGTAAAGATGATGAGAATCTGTGTAGAATAGGGACAGTCAGGATTTAGCAGAGAAAATATGTATAACAAATATTGAGAGATGTGAAACAACAGGGTGTGAGACTTGATTAGAAGTTACTCATTATTTCTCTAACCTAATCCCCAACTAGTCTTCATCTCTGTTCCCCCATCTGATTGGCTTTGCTCTGTGGTATTCCCCATCCTCGAACGGTTGCCTGGAATGCCTGTCATCAGCAAGTTCAACAGTTACCTTTCTCACGTCCTTCAAGTTTTTGTTCAAATGACAGTTCTTCCAATCTCCCCCTGCAAGAACATAAACTGCACAAGGGCAAACATTTCATATGTACTTGGTTTTAGTTGTTGCTCTTTTTAAAACTTTTATTTCATGTGCCTAGAATGGTAAGTGGGTCTCACAGACATTCAATCAGTTTTTGATATGCCATGGGAGTTAGTGGTGCATGTTAAAGGAACATTTTTTGGAAAGAACACTAGGTTAAAGGTTGAGTTATTTTATTTTTCTAAAGAATAGTTTGTTGGATTTTTTAGAGAAAGAGGGAGAGAGAGAAACACTGATGTAAGAATAGGTCGGCTGCCTCCTGTGTGCCACTCATTGGGGATTGAACTCACAATCCAGACATATGCTCTGTCTAGGAATGAACCGGCAACCTTTTGGTGCATGGGGGAACTCCCAACCAACTGAGCCACCCTGGCCAGGGTATGGGTTGAGTGATTTATCAGGATAAGATCTAGGACTCAAGAGAGTCATCTACAACACTGCTGTGATTTGTGTAGGAGGTAGGCAGTAGCAGTCAGGTGATAATGATCTTTACTGGCATGATTATGCAAGCAAAGGCATTGTATAGGTAACACAAAGCTAAAATTCCAGGCTTTTTTGCTCATAAGACTACTGCAGAACTTTAAGATGTTAAATCTCCCTAATGGATACTTTATCATGATCACAATTAAAATACATTCTGTTGGGAGGGGGGGCCCAGGCAGTTGGATTTGCCCCAACACTGGACATATGTGACCCTCTTCTCTGGTGCTTGGCTTTTTTCTGTGCGTTTCTGTTCTCTATTCTACATCCAGAAATAGACCTGGATGCCTCCATATTCCATGGCGAGCTTCTCGGAGTTATCGATGTGGACAGAGGCCTCCATCAGAGTCTTTTATTCTTTCTTCCCCAGCAAGGTCGCATTTGCTTTATCAAGCACATCACAGGTGAATGGGTTGGTGGACGTTGGAACATGAATGCAGACTGTGGCACTGTGTGCATTAGTAGCTCAAGTGGGAGTCTTCTGCATTTCAGATTGTTGTTTTCCTCTCGGCCTCTTTTAAAAATGTGTCTGGTTTTATGTAGTTCCTGAGCTTCATCTTTCTGGCCTCTGTCTTATTTTAGTTCTGCTTTTCCTTCTTTCAATATTATTATGAAATATAATAATATTTAATATAAATATGTATGTCTATACCTATATTGTGCATATTTATATCTATATCTAAATCTATATCTATATCTATATCTATATCTATATCTCATCATCTATATCTATATCATCTATATATCTATATCTATATCTATATCTATATCCATATCCATATCCATATCCATATCCATATCCATATCTATATCTATATCTATATCTATATCTAAATCTATATCTAAATCTATATCTCATCATCTATATCTATATCATCTATATATCTATATCTATATCTATATCTATATCATCTACTAGGGACCCCGGTGCACGAAATTCGTGCACTGGGGGTGGGTGTCCTCAACCCAACCTGCCCCCTCTCACATACTGGGAGCCCTCAGGGGATGTCTAACTGATGGCTCACCCCCAGCCTGCCCAAGGCTTAAAGCCTCTGGTAAGGCTTTAGGCCTTGTGCACCCAGCCATCGCCTTGCTAAGCTCAGCCCTGGCTGCCTGAGACCACCCAGCCCCAGGGGCTGGGTGCTCGCTGCCACTTCTCCTCACAGCACCCGGGGGCCAGGTGCTCCCTGCTGCTGCCACCACTGCTGCTGCTGCTGCCACTGCTTCCCCACACAGTGCCCGGGGGGCTGGGTGCTCGCCACCACCCCTGGTTTATCCCCACTCCTGGGGCCCAGCACTTGTGCCACTTGGCCCTGCCCCTGCTCCTGATTGGCTGGTAGCATAGCCAATCAGGAGTGAAAGTACAGTCAAATTTGCATGTTGCTCTTTTATTATATAGGATATTGATATCTATATCTGTATCTGTATCTATATCTACATCTATATATTCTATATATCTATATAATCTACATTTATATCTACATCTACATCTATATCTATACCTACACCTATACCTACATCTACATCTATATCTATATCATCTATATCTATATCATCTATATCTATATCTATATCTATATCTATATCTATATCTATATCTATATCTATATCTATAAAAATCAATAACAGAATGAAATCAGCTCACATGCAAGAAGCCTCCAGTGTGTCAGGTACCACACCAGGTTCTGTGAGCAGCACAAAGACCAGAAAAGACACGCTCGTTGCTCTTAGAATTTTATGGATACACTGGAGGCCTGATGCACAAAGATTCGCACAAAAATGGGCCTTCCTTCCCCTGACTGCCGGCAGCACCTTTGCTCTGGATGGGGCCGCCTTTCTACCTTCCTACACTGCCCAGAGGCTTGAAGTGGCTGGGGGTGGGGCAGAACACCTGCATTGTTGTCATGGCAATGATGCAGGTATCCCACCCCACCCCCAGTCGCTAGGTGCCTGTGTATGCAAATTAGCCTTCCATCTATGTTGGGTTGATTTGCATACTGCTGATTGGTTGGTGGGCATACCAAAGGTACGGTCAGTTAATATGTTACTCTTTTATTAGGTAGATTAGAATAAAGCAAATCAGTTTCTCTACATTGTGAAACCAAGTCATTTTACTTTCCATGTATTATTTTTTACATGTATTTTGTGTAATTTTAACTTAAAATCCATGAGAAAATAATTTATAATTTGGGATTTTTTTTTCTTTGGCAGAAACAACTTGGAGGTATTTCAGAGTATCTTGGGAAAATCTTGTGCACACCTTCTATGCTGAAAGTCCATCTTTGTAAATGAGCTTTTATGGGTGCTAGATGTTAATATGCAAACAGAACAGTATAAGTAACTCTCATGACCATGGTTTCTGTAAGTGTCCTTTTTCCAGGGTGCTGTTTAAAAATGCTATTTTGAGTTCTTGCTGACGGCTGCCTGAAGGCATACTGTTACTGCAATCAGTGAGGCCAAAACATCAATCAAAACTGCTGTGCAAGACAGTCATTCTGGCGATGTTATAAATACTCTTAAATTATGTCCCTCTATTAGTTGGGTGTTCTGCTGCTCCATTGGACCCCGATACCATACTCAGGGACAGAGAACCAACATTATTCTTCAGGAATTAATGTAATGAATGCACCTCAAAACCCTCTTTGCTGTGTGTTCTATTTGAATATTAGTCATTCTGTTAACTCAAAGGTCACTGTCTTTAGCCCAAAGATGTTGATGTAAATTACATAGCCTCTACAATAGCCACACAACCCATCCTAGCCATAAATTCTAGCAATAGCCAAGTGAACTTTGACTCACAACCACACACAAAACACACCACTATCCCCAACACACAAAAGCAAGCACATTTTCAGTTAAGTCTTTCTGCCTCTCCTGTTTACCTTCACCCTAATCTGAGGGCCTCTCCCTTCTCCTGTCTCCCATGGAGGCCATAACTCCCACCACTGGCGCCATTCTTCTTGGCAGATGTAACTGTCTTTCCCTTTTTTAAAAGATGTTTTTATTGTTTTTTTTGTTTGTTTGTTTTTTGAGAGAGAGGAAGGGAGAGGGAGAAGGAGATAGAAACATCAATGATGAGAAAGAATCACTGATTGGCTGCCTCCTGCACCCTCCCCCCGCATGGGGGATGGAGCCCACAACCTGGGCATGTGCCCTGACAAGGAATGGAACTGTGACCTGGTTCATAGAATGACACTCAACCACTCAGCCACACCAACTGGGCTGCAACTGTCTCTTTCTAAACATCACTATTATCCTACCCATGATGATGCTTGCTTTTCCTCTTCTCTGTCTTTTTTCTCCTTCTTTCTCCTCCTCCTCCTCCTCCTCCTCCTCCTCCTCCTCCTTCTCCTCCTCCTCCTCCTCCTCCTCCTCCTCCTCCTCCTCCTCCTCCTCCTCCTCCTCCTCCTCCTCCTCCTCTTTCTCCTCCTCCTCCTCCTCCTCCTCCTCCTCCTCCTCCTCCTCCTTCTTCTCTCTCTGTCTCTCCCTCTCTCTTTCTCTCTCTCCCTCTCTCTCTCCCTCTCTCCCTCCCTCCCTCACCTCCTCACCATTCTGTTCTTCCATCAGGAATAAAAACTCTATTTCTTATTGACACTGAAGGCCCCGCTGATCCCTGCTGTTACCCACTGTCCGTTGACAGCAGTGGTGTCAGCATACCCAGCTTGTCCGCTGGTCCTCAGTGAAGTAGAAAATTCATCTCCACTCTGAGTTTTCCTCCTTCTGAGTGAGGCAACACCAAAATAGCATTTCTGGTGGCGAAGGATTTATAGGTTTAAGTAAAAACAACAACAACAACAAAAAACACACTTTAAAGTTTTGATTAGGTACCCCTTTCTCCCAGAACTTTTGCAGCTGAATTGCTGGTCTATTCACTGGATTTGAGTCCTTATTTCCTAGGCCTCAGAGTAGGGTGAAGATGTACAGGAGCAGCACCTTCTAAATTCTCTCCTAGGAAACACATTCGCAGTCCCATCGATGACCTTAAACCAATAGAGCAGATTAGCCATCTAGCCTAGTTATGGCTCAACCTGCTATGGGAAGTAACTGACTCAATCGTCTTTAATGTCTATGCACAGACATATTTTTACGGGAAATATTAAAGTATATTAATGTCAAATAGAGCATAGACACAGGTATCCTTCCTTAGAGAACCACGAGGTTGTAGTCCAACGAACTGGTATTGTTTCCTAAACAGTTTTCAATGTTTGTGTTATTTACTATAGCTATTTCTCAGGGCATAACAGAACATCATTGGTTTACACTCAACATCAAACGTGTCTTAATATTTTCATTATCATCTCAATCATGTTATTCTGTCTTAATTTGAATTTTAACTACTACAAAGTAGCATTCGTGATATTTACAGAAAAGTAGAGTTTACCATTGTAATATGACTTCTGAAGGAAATAGCATGATATAGAATTTACTCAAAGATTATAAAAAAAATCAGAAGGCAAAAGAAATAAAACCCTCAAGTTCCTTAAATATAAATTGTGATCATTGTGGGAGGTGGCTCTATGAACTGCATCCATTTGAACAATGACATCTCAATATTTATATTATACTAGAGGCCCAGTGCATGAATTCATGCACCAGTGGGGCCCCATGGCTTAGCCTCTGGAATTGGGCTGAAACTGGCTCTCTGACATCCCCCAAGGGGTTCCAGATTGCAAGAGGGTGCAGGCCAGGCTGAGGGACCCTGCCGGTG
The DNA here is from genome assembly GCA_027563665.1 of Antrozous pallidus. Taxonomy (NCBI): domain Eukaryota; kingdom Metazoa; phylum Chordata; class Mammalia; order Chiroptera; family Vespertilionidae; genus Antrozous; species Antrozous pallidus. Next base: position 795,028 of record CM050508.1, on the reverse strand, counting down.
CACGATTAGGGCTAGGGAGGGACATGGGAGGGCTCCAGGGCATGTCTGGCCCATCTAATTCATTCTTGATTGGCTGGACTCTAGCAGCAAGCTAACCTACCAGTTGAGGCATCTGCCCCCTGGTGGTCAGTGCACATCATAGCAAGTGGTTGAGCTGACTTAGAATGTCATTAGCATATTATGCTAGATCAGACGACTGGACACTTAGCATGTTAGACTTTTATTATACAGGATAGTCAACACCTGTTGCCTGTGCATATCTTCATATGAGAAGACATCATTCTGAGCTGCCTGTTTCCTCCCACAACTGGGTATCATATCACGACTCTTATTTTTTTTTTTAATTGAGCACTCTTCTGCTGAGCTTTGTTCTGCGATCCTTTATTTCGAGTTTCTTAGAGAAGCTTGTAGCCACTTTCCATACTTCCTACTGTCTCCCTTTGAAACTTTAGTAGCAACACCTCCTTCCCAAATATACACAACAACAACAACAACAACAACAAAACTTTAACTAGAAAAGTATAATTCACATAAACTCTCAGGGAAAATATTAACCAACATTCCGCTCTGTGAAAATAATTGGTTTGTAAATGTTTATGGTGCTTTTTGCCTAAGTGTCTATAAATATTGGTTGCGAACCTTAATTAATGTAAGAATGTGGTTGTCTGTGTGGGCGTTTTTAATCATTTCCTTCTTTATAGTTGCTTCAAATGGATGTTCCTTTGCAGAATGTTTCAGGGCAACAACTAAACCTATGTAAACGGAAATGGAAATGTGGGTGCAGAGAGGAAGACCTGGGCACATACGTGCACTAATGAGACTGACTTGGCATGGACGACGGGACATGTTTCGTCAGCAGGGAAGCCAGGCCCCACTGCCCCACAGGGAGCCTCATGCTGGAAGGGCTTTGGAACAGAATTCTTGCATCAGCGTTGAAGGAACATGTATGTTAATTTTTCTTTCTCATAGGGCATTTGGAAAATTAACTTTTCACTAACACAAGCCCTGGCGATCTGGAATAATTGCTCCCTTGACAAGCACTAGCCTTTGTCCTTTACAATGTGCCTTTCTATTCGGTGCATTTAGAGTTTTCTATTCTTCCCTTTGCCATTTTCCAACCTGACATTTTAAACTCAACCTGTGCTAATTCCAGTTGTGTTTGAATGTTCTAAGGTATCACTCTCCTCTGAAATAGTTTATGCTCATTATAACCACGTACTCCTTGCCATTTAGGTTCAAAAGAAGGGAACATTTATTCTACAAGCACTCACGGTAAAAACACTTGTCAACTCCTTTGAGTACAAAACATCAATTTTTAAAACCTGAAAAATAACAATGTATGCTAAATCTCTCATGTTCAGAATAGGTGGGCGGTTATTCTTGGATTTTCTCTCCATGAGAGCTTAAAAGAACATTTGAGCAAAGATCAGATATATCAATTTAAATATGATTGCTGGGAATTATTTCGTTTTTTCTGCACATGCTGCTGTCATTGTCAAAATATGGCTTGTGGATTTAAGGGCTACCATGTAATAAATATTTTAAAAAGGAGAATAATTTGAATGGTAATTCACCAAGGCAGACACACATGTATAATATATTTATTCAAATTAATTTTTTAAATTATGAAAAACACACAAATATCCTTTGGAAATAAAAATATACATAAAATTCACTAATCATAGAAATATTACTAAAATATTCAAGTCTTGCCTGCACATTGTGGGCTCAATGGGTTCGATTCCCGATTAGAACACATGCCCAGTATTTGGAAAATCTATAGCTTTACTGCAGGCCCTTCATCTGAGTATCAACAATAGTTACTGAACTGTCACTGGACATCCTATCTAACAAAAGGCTAATATGCAAATCGACAGAACATTGGAATGACCATTTGCTATGATGCGTACTGACCACCAGGGGGCAGACACTCAACACAGGAGCTGCCCCCTGGTGGACAGTGTGCTCCCACAGAGGAACACTGCTTAGCCAGAAGCTGGGCTCATGGCTGGCGGGTGCAGCAGCAGTGGCGGGAGCCTCTCTCACTTCTGTGGCAGCGCTAAGGACCCCATGGGGGGATGTCCAACTGCACGAGGGCGCAGGCTGGGCTGGGGGGACCCCTCTGCCCCACTGCACGAATGTCATGCATTAGGCCTCTAGTACCATGTAAAATACATTGGTAAGAAACTGCTGTGTGTAGTTTATACTTCATTACCCCTAGCCGTGCTTGCTTTTCTTAGTAACCTTTAACAATTCTAACTAGTTCTTGAGGGCTAGGCCATGGGGAGTAGGGATATGCTATTTTCCTAGGCAGCAGACTAAGGAAATACATCACAGTGAGGACCCATTTGAGTCTCCTCTGACTTATGGTAATACACATTTTATAAGCCTTTACTCTATCTTTTAAAAAAAATTGTTCTAAAATACACACCTTTTCCTATCACTCTTTTATTTACCATGTTCCTCTGGCTCACCCCCGCTGACTCATTTGTGCCAGTGGACACTGTCCCATATGCTAGCCTGTATTTTCTAAATATCTCTCCTTTCTGTTATTTCCAGATCTTGCACCTGATTTTCCCACTGTCTGAAATAGCATTTCTCATCCTGTGAACTCCTTCTGTTTCTTTTCAAGGGTCATCGGTGGACAAAATGAACCTCCAGCCCCAAATAAATTCACTCCATGCACTTTTCACTACTTGCCCATTATGCAAGACATTGCTATGCTTAAATCTTTCTCCCTCAGCAAACGCGTTAATGACCCCTTTCGATAACAACCTTTCCATCAGTGACGGTTTAGCATCACGCTTACCAAGTGACACAGGGCGTCCAGTGTGGGCCTGCAGACAAGCCTGTCATTTCCCTGCTGCTCAGTTGCCAAGTTGGATTGAAAACTGTTTCTAGTACCCCATGTTTAATTTTTCACCTCCCCTGTAAGCTACCTGGAAACGAAGTAGAGAACAGCTTGATTCCTAATGTGCCTTCTCAAGAATTATCTTCAAATAGACTAATTGAAACTTTGCATATATGTACAATATACTCTTTTTTTTCTATTTCCTGTTCTGCCACTTTTCTCTTCTTGGTCCTCAGTTTAACCCTGATGGCAGTTTTCTGGATTACGGATTTGCATTAAATAAAAAAGAGTGCCTACGTTGTAATGCACTTATGAATTCGAAAGCATAGTTTTAATCATTGCTGTAAGTGTTCCAATGACCCCATGGGAGCAGCACTCTTATTATCCGTATTTAATTGATGTGGGATTGATTTAAAGATATATTAATTAATTTGCCACGACTCACCCCGCAATCTCCAGAAGATGGGAGCTGTCTCTAAGGAGACCAGACACAGATCTCCTTTGTTCCTGGCTTTTGTTCCAGACCCAGTGGCCACGAAGACAAGGAAGTCCCAGCGTCTGTGTTGTTAATGATTAAAGTGCTAGTTGGAGGGCTGATGTTTACAGCAAGTAGATCAACTTATGCTAAACTCCCGGGGGGGTGGGGAAGGAGAGACCAGGGCAGAACTCCACGCTGAAGGAAGTTTAGCCAGCTAACTCAACGCCACAACACGGAAGAAGGACGGAGATAGCTTGCTCACTGCCAAGAGCTCACGGCCAAGGGAAGTCTAATGTTGGACCAAACTGTATACATTCCAGATGTGTTATTTCAAAACTAGAGGCTTGTGCATGAATTCGTGCATGGGTGGGCTCCCTGCCTGGCCAGCAATTGGGGCCAATCGGGGCCTTCTCTCCCAGTCCTGATTGGAGCTGATCGGGCTAGCAGGCTGGGGGGAGGGACCCCAGAAAGTTGGCAGCGTGTTGGAGCACACTGACCACCAGGGGGCAGCTCCTGCATTGAGTGTCTGCCCCCTGGTGGTCAGTGCGTGTCATAGTGACCAGTCGACCAGTCATTCTGTTGATCAGTCAAAACAGTTGCTTAGGCTTTTATGTATAGAGATTTGCCAAACAGATATGATTTCCTACCTCTGCAGGGGAGCATGAGATAGAGGAAGGCTAGGGGAGCCCCAGACCTGAGGCCTTTACCCAGAAGGGACCCCCGGGGGGACTCCAGAGTAAAGAGTGTTGCTCCCTCACAATGATCACCTCACACATTTTTCTTCTTAAATTTTATTCCTTCTGCTTTATGTTCAACTTATGCCTTTGCTTCATTCATTGAGAAGTATCCATAGCTAAGCTTATTATACTTTCTGGGGGCCAGACACTGTTCTGAGAGGTTTACATACATCAGGCCTGTGAGTGAAGTGGCAGCAATCAAGCGGAAACTCCCTGTGACATCGTGTTGCACCTACAGACGTCCTCCCTTCTTACTGTGAACTCTGCCTCGTTCTGGGGGTGACGTTCCTGCCCCTGTGACAGGCCAAACATATCAGCTCCTGGATATGTCAAATTCATATATAATATATGTACAATACATGCTCATGTTTTGAGTCAAATCTGCCCTTATTTCTTAAGAACTTTGCTCCTAAAATTAGTTTATGTTTGTCACTGAATCTTTAATAATTTGCTGAATCCTCAATTACAAGCATCACATCTCCTTTTATAAAAGTGGTTTTCCTCAAGTTAGATACTTTACCAAATGGATGAATCTCTGCTGCTATGCCCTCTGTTCTCCTTTGCTGTCAATCCAGGCTTGATTTACTTCCCTGCCAACCACTCCCCTGAAAGGAACCCTGTGAAATCCAACAGCTCCTTGACCTAAAGCCCCAGCCCTTACTATCCACTATTGTTTCCCCACTTTCATCCATAAACCAAGTCATGTGACTGCTGTGATTTCATTCATCTGTCATCTATGTGTCACCATCATCGTCCTCTGCATATATATAGTGATTCTAATTACATTCTAGTTAAACTCTAATTGTAGCCCAGTTTATAGTCTCACCCTAATGTAAATTGTACCCATTTACACTTAATGTACTAAGTTATTTTTAAAAGTTCACATGAAAAATACCCTGTGCCCATTTGACCAAATGGACATAAGGTGTTTGATAGTTTAATTCCCTATATTTTTGTTATGTTTGAGTATTTGTGGTTTGGGTTATCACTGTGTTTTATTGCCATGTTAAAATGGTGCTGAGAGTTCAAAACTGTCTTAAGGAGAATAAAGTATAAGTTGATAGATAATGATTTAAGCAATATATACAATACCCTAACAGTTCTGAATCATCCTAAAGCAATCACTATATTGGCTGACAGAGAACAAAAATGTATAACTCTCTTGTCAGTGTGTTCACAGTGACCAGTTGATTAAAAGAAAACCAGCCCTGTGAGCTTTATTAATACACTAGGAGGCTGGTGCATGAAATTCGTGCACTGGGCAGGGGGGTGCAAGGTCCCTTCAGCCCAGCCTGCCCCCTCTCACATACTGGGAGCCCTCAGGGGATGTCCTACTGATGGCTTAGGCTCATTCCCCACAGAGAGCAGGCCTAAGCCACAGTCTGGCCTCCCTTTGTGGAGGCGACCTGACTGATCAGGGAAAGGCACCAGCCCCATCACCCCACTGCTGCAGCCACCAAGGTGTTTTCATCAACCCAGACTCCGGTCCCTTCACCATGAAAAAATGACAACTTTCTTTAGGCATTTTCAAGATGTATCTTTCATAGGATATAACATTTCTTTCTTTCTTTTTTTTTTTTTATCCTCACCTGAGGATATGTTTCCATTGATTTTTAGAGAGTGTGGAAGAGAAAGACAGAAACATCAAAGTAAGAGGACCACTTTGATTGGTTACCTCTGGGCCCTGACCTGGGCCCTAGCCAGGGAGGAGCCTGCAATCTAGGTACATGCCCTTGACCAGAATATAACCCAGACCCTGCGGTTGGCAAACCTAGCCATTATCCACTGAGCCAAACTGCCTAGGGAAAGGATATATTTCTTAGCCCTCCAGCAGCAGACCTTTGTTTTTATCTCCACGAGTATGGTGGAAGAACCCTAGATTACTTTTTTGGATTCTTATACCCAAGTTACTAAGAATATTACCAGTGGTGTACAGGAAGCTTAGCCAATGAGTGGTCAGAAAAGGTGTTTCCTCTACATTTCACATCTATCTCCTCTGATCTCTAGCTCCACCCCTGCCAAGAGCTAAAGCCTCTGGCCCTGGGCAGGGGGCCCCCAGTTAGCTGTGATTGCCCTGCTCCACCCTGGTCAAGGGCCCAAGCCTCTGGCCAAGGATCTGAGGCTCAGGTCTAGGGCAGGGGACCCCCAGCGCGCTTGATCACTCTGCTCCGGGGATGGGGCCCTGGGCAGTTGACTCCCAGCATGCACGATAGCCCCGCTCTGCCCCCGGCCAAAGTGCAAGCCTCTGGCTGATGCTCTGAGGCTGGGGTCCTGGCCGGTTGACCTCCAGCGAGGGCGCGAGCACCGCCACCCACCGTGTCCCCACTTCTCACCCTTCCGCCCCCCCCCCCCTCCTGCACCTCGCCACCCCGCCCCCTGCTCCTGATTGGCTGGTAGCATAGTGAAGGTATGGTAATTTGCATGTTTCTCTTTTTATTAGATAGGATGGCAGCAATTTTCAGCAGGGGACCCTCAAGCATTTTTAAAACATTCAAGACCTGCCTGCTTAGTCAGGGGCACTGACATTTCTCTGAGATTTTCAAATTAAAAAAAAAAATGTTGGTGTGCTGCAGAGTTTCAGCAATTAGTTTATGTGCCTGTCAGACTTGACCTCTGCCCCCTTAGGGTCTCTGACTGGACCCAAAAGGCATGCAGGTGCTTACAGGTCCTGGGGACCCCGGGAAGAAGAGACTCAAAGAGGGGCTGTGCCTGTGGGGTTCTGGGTTCACCAAAGACAGGCAGGTCTGGGAGAGTGAGGGGAGAGGAGAGTGACCACAGCCACCTGTTCATTCACATTTCCCAAGGCCCCTGCTTGTCTCTGCTGCGAGGACGGCTCCCTTCCCCTGGGATAGGCGGCTCTTCCCGGGGAACAAGTTCATCTCCCACCTTCAGGAAGGAAGGGCAGTCAGAGGGCCCTTCTCAGCCACTGTGCTTGGGGATTTTTATAAGACCCAAATAATCCTTATCTCAAATGGCATAGAGAGAGGCCGCACCTCCCACTGTTTAAGCATCCATTGCAGAAGAGAAATACCCCTGAAGCTAAATGTTGATTGTCTAATTTTACTCTTTGAAAAATCCTCCCCAGTGGTATTTGCTGACTGCGTTCACATTCAGTCTCCTAGCCTGTCACTCACAGTGTCCCCCCTCTCCTAGGAGCCAACTCATTAAGAAAATGAAATTGCCCTGATTCTGTCCCTGTAGATGGCTCTGGCTGGCTTCCAGCAACGTCGCCCGGGACATGTTAGCCACGTCTTTTGCTGGGAGGCACGTGGAACAGACCATGTGCAGCTGAAGAAAGAGTGAATGATCTTTGACATTTAAATGCAATGCCTTCTGTCCTTCAAAAAGGAAGTCATTCTGAGGCTTCCTTCCAGTTGTGAGCCACATTTCGGAGATCACCAACATATGTGACTCTATCCGTGACCTCCACGTCCTTGTTAACGTATGTTTTGCAGATGGTTATTTTTTTACTAGAGGCCTGATGCACACAATTCATGCAGGAGTAGGCCTTCGTTTCCCCAGCTGCGAGCACCGGCTTCCTCTGGCACCCGGGACCCGGGCTTCCCTTGCAGCCCCAGCTTCATCCAGAAGGATGTCCAGAAGGACTTCCGGTCTAATTAGCATATTAAACTTTTATTATTATAGATTCTTTTGCTACATGCCCATAGTGATTCACATGCTAATAAAAGTTGTTTTTCAGAAAAACCCTTTTACAAAATGTTACACTTAATCGGTCATTCTAGATAGGTTGGTAGGAAGGTATTTCTGATTACCCATTCTACAGTCCTCCAAAAATTTCAAGAAGAGATGAGGGAAGTTTTGCAAATTTCTCAGATTGTATATGAAAAAAATTCATATATGATATATGTATATACACATATGTACACACAATATGTGTATATATATAAAGTATTCAGTTTTATTTTAAATAATCATTTAAAAATTCACAGAAGTATATTCTGAATCTTTTGTATAAGCAATTTAAATCAAGTGCCAAAAAGCTATTTCTGTTGCTGGGTTGCTGGTTTTATTTATAGTTTTATTGGTCTTATTAGTCCCACCAAATAGAGTAAAATACATGACAATATAAATGAAAAAACAGAGCTGATTTTTAATATTAATAATATATTCTAAAAGAGTGAAACTCTAAGGAGCTATGTATTGCTCAACAAACATTTGGGTTTTGCATTGCTTTGAGTAGGGAAAAGTAGTGAGAAAATTATGACACAGTATCAAGCAGCATCTTACCTAATAATAGACATTTAAATTGACCTGACCTCCGCTATACCACCAGCCAATCAGGAGTGATATGCAAATCCACCCAACAAATATGGCAGTTAATTTGCATACACAGGCCCCAAGTGATGGGGTTGGGATGTTTGCATTGTTGCCATGGCAACGATGCAGGCATTCTGCCCTACTCCTGGTCTCTCAGGGCCTCTGGGCAGCATGGGAAGGAGGGGCTGGACCAGTAAGAGGCGGCTCCCAGAGCAGAAAGAGGTGGCTCGGGGGCCTGAGTGGAAGAGGCTGGGCTGGAGTGGAAAGACAGTGCCAAGAGCAAGGGAAAGGAAAGCCCATTCTAGCATGAAACTTCGGACATCAGGATCCTAGTAGATACATAACATTAAAAAAAAAAAAGAAATTGCGCTGTAGACATGTGTCCTATATACTGCACACACGTGTAATTTTAGGAGAATAACTTGCTCAGTTATATTCAACTTATGGTGTTTTTCAGTTATTTTGTGCCAATGCTAAGTAAACAGTTTTGTATTTCTACATAATTAAGAAGTATTACAATGCGCTGGCTGGCATGGCTCAGTGGTTGAGCATTAACCTATGAACCAGGAGGTCAGGGTTGGATTGACAGTTAGGGCACATGCCTGGGTTGTGGGCTCAGTACCCAGTGTGGGGTTTCTATCTCTTTCCCTCTTCCTTCCTCTCTGAAATAATATATATATATATATATATATATATATATATATATATATATATGTATATATATATATATATATATATTTAAATATTGCAAAGAAAAGAATTTAAAGCAATACTGAATGAGTAGTAATAAAATGCATTTTTCTTTACGTTGGATCTCCGACATTACTCAGTGAAGCAGCTTAACTAAACGTCAGCTCGGAACAGTCGAGTGGATGACGCTCAGGCTGGCCTCTGCCTGGCGCACTTTGCAGTAAAACCACATAAAAAAGGGTAAAACAAAGGAGGGAGATGCATTTTGACTTGTTTCTCAGCCTCAGTTATGAATTGCCTTTCTAACTGGTATTTAATGGTATTTTGTGGTTGCTTTCCTTTGCAATTCTCTAATGACAAATGAGGTTGGGCAGTTTTTCATATGCTGATTTACCATCTCTGTGCCTTCCTCGGTTAGTGAGCTGTACAGATCTTTTGCCCATTTTATTTTATTTTTATTTTTAACTCATTTTTTATTTTTGTTGTTGATACTATTAGAATGTCCCCATTCTCCACTCCCCTCAGCCCACCTCCACCCCATCCCTGCACCCCAATTCCCTTTGGCCACTGCCCTCTGTTGTCTGTGTTGTGGGTTATGCATATATGTTCTTTGGCTGTGTCCATTTTTGTCTTTTGTCTTTTGTGTCCATTTGCTGTCTTTTGTTGAAATTTTCATTTTATTTGTATATTATTGTTTTCACACACATACATATTATGTATTATATATATATGTATGGTGATGAAAACAACCTCAATTTCTAATTTTTTTAATACTTAATAACTCATTAGATATTAATAAAGAAAACAAACCTCAAATTTTTATTTTCTTCAAGTTTACTTAATTTTCTTAGGTAAATTTAATTTAAAACTGCTTATTAAAAAACACATTCTTATAAGAAACCCCAGTCACAAAATATCACAAATATTAACTTTTCTTATTTATAAGAAAAAACTTGTATATTTTACTTATGTTGGACATGTAAGAAACATTTTCTTTGAATTTACCAATTATTTATGACAAAAGACCAATAACTTCACAAAATAAACAAAAGTGTATTTTGAATACTCAGTTCAGTCCTCTACTTGAATATAGAGACCAGGCATTTTATACTTTTTATGTGTTATTTACTTAACTTATTTTTTAAAAATAATTTTATTGATTTTTTACAGAGCGGAAGCAAGAGAGATAGAAAGTCAGAAACATGGATGAGAGAGAGACATCAATCAGCTGCCTCTTGCACGCCCCCTACTGGGGATGTGCCCACAGCCAAGGTACATGCCCTTGCCGGAATCGAACCCGGGACCCTTCAGTCCGCAGTCCGACGCTCTATCCACTGAGTCAAACTGGTCTCGGTACTTAACTTCTGAAGAAGATCAGTAGCTTTAAAAGAATTATGCTTAACATCATTTATTATACCAGCAACCACTATTTATTCAGAGCAGAGAAAGTAAGTCCAGGTGTTTCAATTGTGTGATATCTCTTCCTATTAACACTATACCTCAGCTTATGTTCAGAGAGTATAAAAGTACTTGGTGTACTATCTGTATACTTTCTCCTTTCATTATTGACGCAAACTAGAACCATGTCTATATTCAACCAATTGGGTCTCTAAAGTGGACATAACACTTTGGACAACATGTCAACTGTTGCCGTGGTGATGAGCAGTCATCACCTCATGGAAACGGAGGCCAGGGCCGGTTGCAGCAGAACTGGTTCATGACATCACACAGCCTGGGCTCTGAGACGCACTTTGCCTTTGTGGTGGGGCCCCGGCTGCTTGCACCTATACCCCAGGTCTGCCTCCTGCACCTGTACCCCAGGTCTACCCTGTGGCTGTGCAGCTAATGCAATTGGGCAGCATCATCGGTCCCTTGCCTCTGGCTCTGCTGTGCTGACGCTGAGAGCCCAGGTGGTGTCAGGTCAGGTGATGGGTGAGCACACATCGCCCAGCATCCACAGTGCAGGCTCGGTGGCCTCCGTGGCCCACGGCAAACCCCTGGTCCCTCAGATAACCCTCTTCAGGACTCACACCACTCTCTATGGCCTCCCCCTTTCTCCTTCTTTCCCCTCCCCTGCCCCCCTCTCTTTCTCCTCTATTTCTAGCTCTCTCCCAAATAAAAGGATCTTATTTGCTCCCTAGATAAAACTTATCAGGCGTGTTTTCAGAAACATCAAACACATTTCTCAATATAGTTCCGTGAAAAAGGAGACAATAGGTCAGCTTTTACTTAGACAACATCATGCATGTTCTTTTTTACTATTTGGTGGAGTGAAAGATCTGCTCAGTCTGCCAACATGATCATGGAACTGATACGTTTAAAGAAAAAAGCTCTAAATATACAGTGATTAAGTTGCTCCCCGTTCTTCCAGGGATGGTAGTAAGTCCCCTTGGAGAGGACTGCCTACCCAGGCTATCTACAACCATACAGTAACTCACATCTAAAACCAAACTGTCATTACAAATATAACAATCAAAGAATCACAGCACACCTCACTATTCTGCTGTGTCTCATAGCGTGCCAGAAAACAACATTTTCTAAGTTATCTGTGGAACATTCTTTTTTAAAGAGCTATAGCAACGTAAATGTTGATACTTATTATGGTAGAAAATTTGTTCATTTAGATTCTAGCACACAGTGAACTTAACATAAAAATATATTCGGACAGTGTAATTATTTGATGGGTACATTCGAACTAATTAAAAAGATAAACTAATGTAAGTTTTAAAATATGTCATATATCATTTGACTTAATATTAAGAACTCTCACTAGCTTCAGTACAAAGTTATACCTCACTTTAAATTAATTCTTGTTTGAGGTATAAAAATGTCAAGTTTCCTTTCTAGCTGAATTTATACTTTTTATTTCAGTAGCACTCATATTAACAATCATCTTTCAATTTAGACACTGAAAGTTATGTTCGTACCTTTTATTAGCTACTAAAAATGTTAATTTATATGTAGAATAATGTTTAGATTGAACTTTGACATGCAATATAACTTTAAGTAGGTTATATAAGCACAATTTTAGGGGAAAAGAAAGGTTTTTAAAACTCAGGGGGAAAAAGTCCCTATTGAGATTAGCAATCTAACTTTAGTTACAAACTAAATTTTTACTAATCATTAGCAAACCTTCCCCTATCATCATTATTACTTTAAATCTGTCTTAATTTATGTGCATTGGAAATTAGTGGATGAATGGTATTTTCTCCTAATCCTTTTCTTTTCACCGTGAAATAGATTTCAATCAGTTGTTTACGTTATTTAATCCTGGAAAGTTAATTAAATTCTGAAACACCTTCATCTGACTTGCACTGTGTTATAACAGGCCTATCTCATGGGTTACATTGCTGCTGGCTATTTTTCTAAAAACTGTTTTTATGGGTACTTTGAGCTGACTTGTATTGTCAAAAATTGGTTATAACTTATTTTAACAAAAGTTTGACAGTTGTGGTTTTTCTTCACCAATAATGAAAGGGGGGGGGCATAACAAAGATGTAGGAATGCAATGTGTGAATCGGGGAATCTTTTCCTCGCTAAGCCACTGGTACATGGAATTAGAATATTTTGTTCTAATTATGTTATTTACACTATAGTTTTTTTCCTATTTTGCATGATTACCAAGAACATTTTATGTTCTTCCCTTTCTTTCAAAGGTGCTTTATGTCCAATTTTATATGATGTGTTGAAAATATATCTTAAATATTAAATATATCCACATGCATACGTTCCTCTTTTTAAGCAGTCATTTATTTACTGCCTAGATCCGTGGTCAGCAAACTGCGGCTCTTTGGCCCCTTGAGTGTAGCTCTTTCACAAAATACCACGTCTTGGATGAGTCTGTTTTGGAGAAGTGGCATTAGAAGAAGTTTAAGTTAAAAAAACTTGGCTCTCAAAGGAAATGTCAATCGTTGTCCTGTTGATATTTAGCTCTGTTGATTAATGAGTTTGCCGACCACTAAACTAGATCATCTTCTCTAAAGCTACCTCTGGCCAGGTCACAGCGGTTTATAAATTTGTGCACTCAGCACAAAATGCACACTGACACATGGTCCAGGCATCTTCCCCAAATGAAAGCTAACACGAGGAAACTGCGCAGAAATCTAAATAGAATAAGCAGGCGTTGGAGACCCATAATCTTTGAGATGACAGATGTAACATACAAAAAGGTTTAAAGCAGAAACAGTAAAATGTGTTCAGTGATCTCTGCATTGACACGTGCTCTCTTCTTCAATGGGAAAACTGACCTGGTTAGACGTATTTAGCTTCTTTTCCTAAATGGATGTAGTGAGCTCATACGTTACTCCTGAAGGAATCACATTTCTTATTGCAGGGTGCTCTGGGAGGCTTTACACCTCCCATTTTTTCAGTGGATATTCTCCAGGCTCTGTGGATGAACACAAGACCAGTGACAATGTCCGAGAAGGGATGTGAAACATAGGACTTTAGCAATGGTCCTGTGCCTCCAACCCCTCACTTTACAGCCCGAGAGACTGGAAACAGTCAACGAACTTGCATTCACCAGACCATGAGAGCAAATTCACCAGGAACCTGAGACTGGAGCTCAGCTCTCCCAGGGCCTGCCCCTCGGAACAGTCCACACAGCAGTGTTGTAGCTACGCACGCTAGCACACGGCATTTTCCGGACTGTCTTGGAATTATGTTTTTAATTAGACAATATGCATATTATTGTGAGTTAAATTTGAAATATAAGTTTAACTTGAATAAGCATGAAAGATAGGTTGTGTGTTAAAAGCATAAACTTCTTAGAGTGTGGGGGACAACCTCAGTTGACAAAGTCCTGAGAGAGCAGGTTTCACAAAGTGGCCTGTCTGCTCCTAAGTTTAGTAAACATGCATTCTGCCCCCGCAGAGCACAGTGACCTTTAAGTACAACAGTTTGGTGAACATATTGCCCTTGAGCAAGTAGCAGAGCATAGGGAGATAGCTAGGGGTTCGGGTGGCGCCAAGCTAGGATAAGGAGTTTTGTGTGAAGGTTAATGCTTGTTAAAATATGGGAATGATGAATTGCGTGTTATGTAACCAGCACCGGATAAAAGCATGGTGAAAAATAACCTTGGGGCCACAGTCTGAAAGAGGGCTTGCAGACCTCCCGATCCCATACTTTTTGTCTGTCTGTCATTTCTTAATCCTCACCCCGCATCCCCTTTCAGGTGCTGTTCAATTTATGCTGGCTGGCTCCAGCATTAGAGAATGAGAAAAGTGTTGAAAACATGTAGCTGATTAGATCAGATGTGACCCATGTCAGGTGTGCACGATGCTCAGCCCCACATCTACAGGTCTCCTTGTTAATACCGGTGGGTGGATAGCGGCAGATTCGGCAGCTGCGAAGGCACCCTGTCTGTCATTCTCTGTCCAGCTGATGGAGGAACTCTCACAGACAGGACAACTGAGCACAGTAATGGTGCTTATACATGTACCAGTTCAATTCGCTATTACTGGGTGAAGATGTCTATGTCAATATCCATCAGGAATACTGGTCTAGGGCAGTGGTCGGCAAACTCATTAGTCAGCAGAGCCAAATATCAACAGTGCAATGATTAAAATTTCTTTTGAGAGCCAAATTTTTTAAACTTAAAACTTCATCTGACACCACCTCTTCATAATAGATTTGCCCCTGGGCTGTGGTATTTAATGAAAGAGCCACACTCAAGGGGCCAAAGAGCCGCATGTGGCTTGCAAGCCGTGGTTTGCAGACCACTGGTCTATGGTATTGTCTAATGAAGATGTCTTTGTCACCAGAGCAATGATGCACCCTAGAATGTGTGAGGAGGTATTTTCTCTTTTGCTGTGTGGAAGAGTTTCTAAGAATTGGCTTGCTTTATTTTTTATTTATTTATTTATTTATTTATTTATTTATTTATTTATTTATTTTTATGTGTTTGATAGTCTACCAGTGTGGCCATCTGGCCTGGGCTTGTCTTTGTCATAGATGTCTTCTCAGTCAGTTTCAGTAATTTGTGTCTTTCTAGGGATTTTAAAATCTAAATCATCTGATTGGCCTCTAGTTCATAATATTTAGTGTCTAATTCTCCTGGGACTGGGCTTTACAGAACCCCAAGAGAGACAGTCTCCTCCAGTTTCCGGAGGACACTGGTCCCTGCACGGCCATCGCTGGGAAGCTGTTTGTTCTCCAACTGGCAGCATCGACTGAAAACAGCAAGTGATTTATGAGGTTCAACATGTCAAATTTAGAAGATAAAAGAAATGATCTGTCACTCAAAATTATATCTCAGTTATTTTAAATGAATTAATTTATTTTAAATATTTAAGTAGGTACAATTTTCCTTGTGAAATAATACATATAAAATGTATCAAACTCAGATAATGAAAAAGTAAACCAATCAAAATATAAAATAAAATGGAATATCACTTAAATTTCTACCATGGAAACATAATAATTTCCAAAATTTGACAGGCACTTTCCCCAACTATTTGTCTATGCCTAATGGTATAGTAACTCGTTGCATAAATACTTATAATATATTGAATACCATTACTTGGTGTTGCTGATATAATGTTGTATAAATTGCTTCTGATGTTCAAAGTCATCTATGTGCACTAACTCATTGCTGAGTCTAACTTCTGAAGGAAGGTTCTTATATCATTACATGCAAATGACAAAAGAAGACTAGAGCGGCGTAAAGGCCCAAAGATGACAGAACTAGAAAAGGAAGCTGGACAGCACGGGGGGAACTTGCTGTCCCGGAAAAGCATCTGAGTGGAGGGAGCCCGGTGAAAAGACATTTGTAATGTATTGTGGTGGTGCTTTGATGTGGTAGCTGTGGTTTAGCATGGATTAACACAGGAGTAAGGTTAACAATATGCAGGTTCCCCTTCAAGGAACTCCAGACAGAGTGACAGCTGAGCTTCGCATGATTAAAGAAAAGATGATTCAGGAAGTGTTCCTTTTGTGTGAAGGACTAGAGATCAAAGGAAACATGGGGCTTCCGAGGAGGTGTGCAGGCACAAACTCTGAGGAAGAAAAGCAAGAATGGGGCCTACACCTTGTCTATGCATGCCCGTGGCAACTGGCTCATTTAGATGTGTGTTAATTGTAAACATTTTCCTGTGCTCTTCATGCCATCCTGTTGACTATGTAAAACAAATATTCTCTCCCCTCTTTAATACATAACCTTTCCTGCCAAAACCAGTTTGGCTCAGTGGATAGGGCATGTGCCTGCGGACTGAAAGGTCCGGGGTTCAATTCCGATTGGGGGCATGTACCTTGGCTGCAGGCACATCCCCAGTAGGAAGTGTGCAGGTGGCGGTTGGTTGATGTTCCTCTCTCATCGATGTTTCTGACTTTCTATCCTTCTCCCTTCCTCTCTGTAAAAAAAAATCAATAAAATATATTTAAAAAATAATACATACCCCTTTCCTTTGTTTCTTCTCCTTATTCTTAACTTTTTCAAAATCTGCCTTTTATTGTAGATATTTATTTATTATGCATCGATTTGTGAGCTACTGGATCTGACTTGATAATGTAGGCATCCTTAATCCCTTTGCAATATTACATATTCTGTCCAACATAAAGTATGTTTTATTTTTATAACAAAAGGCCCATTGTATGAAGATTCATGCAAGAAGCCTTCCTTTCCCTGGCTGCTGGCACAAGTTTTCCTCTGGCACTGGGACCCAGAACTTCGCTCCAGCCTCAGTGGAGAAGCCAAGTTTCTTCAGTCTTTGCTCTATACCTGCTTATGCAAAGTAACCCACCATATTTGTTGGGTTAATTTGCATACTCACTCCTGATTGGCTGGTGGACATTATGGAGGTACAGTCAATTTTAATCTTTCTCTTTTATTAGTGTAGATTCTATTCACTATTTTTCAGTGCTTGTGGGCAATGAATTAGATGCTGTGATCAGTTAGGACTAATGACTAATAGTCCATTTTTTCCTTCCTGAGTCCAGATGATGGGATCAAAATATCAACATTCTTACTAGTAAAGATTGACTGGAGAATGTGGCTTCCCTGTGTAGGCACATGGTTTCCTAATCTAGACAGACACATGCACCTGGGGTTAGCTGGGTAATGGCAGGTCTCGCCAAAGAGGTCCATCCCCAATCTTCTGATAATGAAGCCCTGAGAACATGTGTACTCTGCCCACAGTTGCAGTGTAACATAGTACATACATGTAAAGTGATATCACTCCACATAAACATATTAATAAATATGTATGCACAACACATATTAAGAAAGCCTGTATATCTCTATTCATACTTCCTACCTACAAGAAAAGGACAAAGAGGGTAATTATTCCTAGATGGACCTGGAGAGTATTATGCTAAGTGAAACAAGCCAGTCAGAAAAAGACAAAAAATCATATGATCTCACTCATATGTGTAACCTGGTGAACAAAATAAACTGACAAGCTAAACAGAAACACTAGCATGGATACATGGAACAGACTGACAGCTGTCAGAGGGGAGCCGTGAGGAGAGGACTGGACGGAAGAAGGTGAAGAGACCAGATGGAAGAACATAGATGCATAGCCCATAGACACAGACAGCAGTGTGGGGATGGCCAGGGGGTGGGTGTAAAGGGCGCTGGGTGGAGCTGGGCAAAGGGGAAGAACATGAGGACATCTATAATAGGGTCAACAATAAAAATAAAAAAAAATTTAAGTAATTATTATATTTCCAGTTGGAGACATTGAAAGCCCAAATATGTCTAGTTTTAATCTGAGTGGTTTACAGAACAACATAGACAAGAGCATTCAAACAGCTAAACCAAAAAACTATAATAAAGCAATTTTTCAATATCATTGTTTGATTCTAACCGAATTAATCATGACTAGCAAAAACACGAATCCACCCATGTACGACAAATTATGTGCTAGAGAGATTACAAATGAGTCAAGGTTGGCCTAGCTTCTCTGACTTCAATGCTCATTAAGGGATCTATATCCCAGCGGCTTTAAGAAAAAGCAAGCAGCCCATAATGACACCCTTTCTTCCAGAAAGAGCAGAGGGCTAATGAAGGATGGGACCTGAAACTTACTAATTTTAGCAGCATAGGCAAATTAAAGTGCTGCCTCGTACATTTTGGTTGTTTAGATACCTTGTAAGTATACAAAATACATTTTCCTAGAATTGTCACAAGAATATATGACTCCTTATACTCAAATATTTCCTACAGTCTTACCAATGCTTTCATCCAAGTAATGGAAAAATATAATGTTAATTGAAAAAAATCTTAAGATCAGCAAAAAAAAAATATTTCACTACATTTGAGTATTTAAAATAAAATGCCTACCCGGCTGGTATGGCTCAGTGGTTGAGCATCGACCTATGAACCAGGAAGTCAGGGTTTGATTCCTGGTCAGGGCACATGCCCAGGTTGTGGGCTCCATCCCCAGTGTGGAGTGTGCAGGAGGCAGCTGATCCATGATTCTCTCTCATCATTGATGTTTCTATCTCTCTCTCTCCCTCCCTCTCTGACATCAATAGGAACATTTTTTAAAAAATGCCTAACCCATGACTCTCATGAAGTTAATGTCCCCCCGCAAGCTTCCTGTCCAGTGTGAGCCATCCTAGGCCTCCTCCTGACTTCTCCAAAGCCAGGCTCCACCTCGAGCCTGTGCAAGTGCTTCTAGACCACAAGGGCAGGGGAGCTAGCAACCCCCCTCCCCTTCGCTCTCATGCTACATCTGCCTGGTAAACCTCTGGCTGCTCTGCCTTTGAGCTGCACACCCCCCCCCACCACCACCACCACCGAGGAGTCTGACCTCAGGCCCCCCTCCATTGATCTTCTCTAATTAGTGGCTCCCGAGTTGGCGCATGTTTGTGACCGGGCCCAGGCCTAGCTCTGTCCACAAATCAGATAAAACCAGCCCATCAGGGAGCACAGTGTTCTGGGAGTGAAAGCAGTGTCAGGGCTAAAACGTTTTGGACTCCCAATCTTACCAGGATTTAGCAGGTTTTCTAGAATAAATAATGCTGTTCAATTTTTTGTTTCTTTTAAAAATATTTTTTAATTGATTTTAGAGAGGAAGGGAAAGGGAGAGAGAGAAAAAATACCCATGATGAGAGAGAATCATGGATTGGCCGCCTCTTGCACGTCCCACACTAGGGATTGAGCCTGCAACATGGGCATGTGCCCTGCCCGGGAATCGAACCATGACCTCCAGGTTCCTAGGTTAGTACTCAACCCCTGAGCCACACCAGCCAGCAATTTGTTTGGTCTTGAAGTGGTTGTTTTGACAACTTTATTCAGTCCTATCACTGCTTTCAGGGGAGAGGATGAGTATTAACCAAGCTGCTCACTCACCTACCACGTGCCACCCCCTCCACCTTCTACACACCTTTATCCGGAGTATTCTTGCCCCTAAATGTGTGAGATGTTCCCTTTCTTTGAAGTCAGAAAGGCCATTCCTGTAAGGGCTTAATCAGTAAAGGATTTTTTTCTTATTGTTTATATCTAATTAGTCACAGATTATTCCGATCTTGTTGTTACACATTTCAATTAAGATTGTAATGTTCTAATTTAGAATAAGAAATATATATTCAGTGTTATTTCTAGTTTTGGTAAAGAGCTCCCCAAACCCTTGGAGTTTCTTAAGTGATGAGATGTGTAAGATGTCTTTTTTATGTTAATTAACAACTACCACGCCCCTTTCCCTAAGGTTGGGTTTTTTCTTCCAACCAGAAAACCAGGGTTGGAGTTGTCACTCCCATCCTGACTTCCCAGGAGCAGAGCGCAGCTGCAGGTTGAATCAGTCCCTAATGGCCAGTGATTTAATCAGTCGAGACAAAGCCCCGTAAAAACAGAAAAGGATGGACTCAGAATGTTCCAGGTGGGGGACAGGATGGTTCCAGATGCCGTACCCCGAGCCCCACAGGGACAGAGGCTCCTTTGTTCAGGCCCCCCCCCCCAAGGTGTCCCTTCATCGAGCTGTTCAGGACCCCTCCTCCATGGAGTCTTCATCTGGATTTTGGGGACCACCTCCTCCATGGAGCTCTTCCCCTGCTTGTTGGGGACCCCTACCCCATGTAGCTCTCCATCTGCTTGTTGGGGACCCCTACTCCATGGAGCTCTTCATCAGATTGTTGGGGATCCCTCCTCCATGGAGCCCTCCATCTGGTTCTTGGGGATCCCTTCCTCCATGGAGTTCTTCATCTGGCTGTTGGGGACCCCTCCTCCATGGAGCTCTTCAGCTGGTTGTTGGGGATCTCCTCCTCCATTATGTTTTCATCTAGTTGTTGGGGATCCCTTCGTGGAGCTCTTCATCTGGTTGTTGGGAACCACCTCCTCCATGGAGCTCTTCAGCTGGAACTAGACTTGTACCTTTGCTGTCCTTTGGAATAAACAGGTCATCTCATTAGCTCATTGGTTCCTGAGTGCTGAGAGCTGCTCTAGGGAATTATCAAACCCAAAGAGGCCAGGCCTGGGGCAGGCTCTGCAGTGGGGAGGTCTGGGGACCATGCCCAGGACCTGAGGAAACTGATGGCATTTCCAGGCTGCCTTGGGGACCCCGGCTAACACTGGGGAATGGCTTGCTTTTGGCGGTGGGAGGGAACCCAGTCTCCATACACTAGGACCCTCCACTCCTCCATGCCTCCTCGTCTCAGAAATGGAAATGGCCTCTCCCACCTTGTTGTTGCTTGACCACCTTGAAGCGGGTGGTCCTAGAGCTCCACCCTGGGAACTGCCCAGGCCACGTACACTTCTTTCAACCCTTCCCCGGAATTATCACCTCCTGCCTTATGTATCCCCCCTCCCAGGGGGGTAGGGATTAGACATGAGCAGCTGGGTGGGGCCTGCAGTGGGGTCCTGGCAAGGGGACTAGCATGGCCCTCAGATGCCCTCTCTGTGGGCCGCCCAGCAGCCAGCAGATGCCAGCAGGCAGCCTGTGCTGGGTGCCAGCTCAGAGGCTGCCATGACCTCAGTGCAACCTTCCTAGGGACCCGGGCTGAGTATAATCAAATGTGGGTTGTGGTTTTGATACCACATGGGTTTTTCTGTATGCATTATGGATAAGGGCATGTGCAGAAGAAATATAGTTATTCAACCCTTTTCTGTCAACCATCTCTGACTGCAAATGAAAGTCTCCATCCAGAAAATCCCTCTTTTAAACCTTATAACCCAGCAAGTTCAGGGTCTTTGTCTCTCTCAACTGGCCTACTCCTCGCTTGGCATGTACCTTCAATAAACCCCACTTTGCTTTCTTTTCTTTTTCTTTGACCTTAAAACCTTTTCTTCATTGACGAGAACTGAGGTCCCAGCCAGTAACCCCAATCGGTTACACCCTCCCCTCTGCCTCCTCTTTCCTAAGTGCTACCTGTCCTTCATCTCTTAGTAACAGGCATCTGCCTGTAGGTCTTCCCTGCACACCTCCTGTTTCATGCCTTTGCAACTTGGCATGTGTACATGACAATCAATGCACTGCCTTTCCCCATGTTCGTCTAATTGCCGCTCACCGACCTCTATGAGTACACCAAGACAGGTTCTCCGAGTCTGGGTTTGTTAGCTCCTCCCCCTCCCTCGGATCTCCTCCTGCATCTCTGCAGCATTTCCCCATAGTCTTGAAACCATTTGTTGAAATTATCTGTTTCTGAGATTTCTTTGTCCTCTTATGTGTCTGCTCCTCGACCACACGTAATCCTTATGGTTTGCTGTACATAGCGTAGTGCCTGGCGAAGAGGATAGGTTTTATGCAGATCTGTGAACAAACCCAACTAATCCTGGTGGACAGAAATGCAAACTAGCCCTAACTGGTTTGGCTCAGTGGATAGAGCATTGGCCTGTGGACTGAAAGTTCCCAGGTTCAATTCCAATCAAGGGCATGGATGTACCTTGGTTGTGGGCCAGTAGGGAGTGTGCAGGAGGCAGCTGATTGATGTTTCTCTCCCATCAATGTTTCTAACTATCCCTCTCCCTTTCTCTCTGTAAAAAATCGATAAAGTATATTTTTTTAAAAATTAAAAAAAGAAATGCAAACTATATCCTATTTTCTCTATATAAATGTGCACGTATTCCTTTACTCCAATACAATTTCCCCCATTAACTTGATGAACAGAAGCCCGAGGGCCCTGGTTTCACTTGCAACAGGGAAAGGACAGATGGACAGATGGACAGCTCCGGGAGCCCAATCCCCTTGGGCATCAGAGGGCAATGAAAGCCGACAGGACATGGGTGTTTCACTGTACTTTGTGCCGGGCGGCAGGAAATCACCAGTTTCTTCATCTGCAAGATCAGAACTGAGCCATGTCTGTCACCATGTCACCGCGTACATGTGCTTCTCTCGGCTTTTATACCTCCCCCCCATTCACTGCCTGGGGACACCAGGCCTGGCATCGACCGCACCCACTCTGCACACAGCAGCCTGGCCTGGGCTCCTCGGGCTGTGGTTCTGCTCATGGTGAGGAGGAGTGACGGCATTCACAGGAGGAAAGAGCTGCTGTTGTTAAAATAGATGTTAGAACACAGAAGGTATTATTTCATCTCATTATCTCTTTCTGCTTTGTTATAGCAACAATTAAATTAAAACTAAAAAGGTTTGAGAAATCAATGTCCACTGTGTTAGTGGAATTGTGGGGATGCAGCTCATGTGTTACTGAATCACCATGTTTGTTTGTTTTTAATTAAAATGAAGAAAGGAGCAGTATGGTAAGAAATATTTCAAGTCAGCTATATATTGCTTAGATTTGATATTTCTAATTCCTCAAAGAACAAAGAACTAGATAAATAATAATAGGACATATAAAATTCTTGATTAATAAAACTTGTCAGGCCAAAGTCAGTTTGGCTCAGTGGATAGAGCATCAGCATGCGGACTGAAAGGTCCCAGGTTTGATTCAGGTCAAGGGCATGTACTGTGGCTGCGGGCATAACCCCAGTAGGGGGTGTGCAAGAGGCAGCTGGTCAATGTTTCTCTCTCATCGATGTTTCTGACTTTCTATCCCTCTCTCTTCCTCTCTGTGAAAGATCAATAAAATATATATTTTTTAAATAAAATAAATAAAACTTGTCAGTTTGAGAAATTAGTAAACTAATTTCATACTGAGAACTTCACAGAGAATATGCTTCTTAAATAAATTTGTCTTTAGGATCCCTTCTATTTTACCCCCTTGATTTGTTTAATCACTCAATACCTGTTTCAGTGCTTAAAATATGGGAAGAACTGATATAGGCACTGGAAATATATTGATTTTCCAAAATAAATATTTTCTATAAATTGGTGTTCTATGTGAGGGGAAAAGAATTCAACAGAACAATGTTTAAACATATGATTAAAGTCAAATGTAAGGATAAACACTAACAGAATTGTAGTCAAGATTTTTCCACTTTTGATCCAGATGGTGGAGTAGGTAGGTGCTGTGCCAACATCGACATTACAACTGAATTACAGAGCAGCCGGCATTGAGAGCTGCCTGAGACCAGCTAAGGGAGTCACATGACTAAGGGTATAAAGGATAAGCAACCTGAGGTTGAAGAGGAGAGGGAGACACAGAGGAAGACGCTGTAGAGGGCAGAGAGGATACAGTCATTGCGTGTCAACCAGAGCGACCCTGGGAAATTACAATCCACTGCCACCTCGATTTCAGACTCTAGTCCCAGGGTTGAGATAGACACGTTTGTGTTATCTGCCATGTAAGCACCCTCCCATAAGATTTCATTGTACATTTTAGATAATGCAATAATGTGAGAAAGGAAAGTATACACATCAGATAAAAATAGCTAAAACTAATGATTTGTAAATAGTACGCTTGTTTGCACAGAAAGCCAGTAGAATTAATCATCAAACAATCAACATTCTCACTAATGAAAGTTCAGCAAATTTAATCTAATACAAGTTCTGCATATTCAAAGCAATAGCTTTCTATCTGTAGGTATGAAAGGTTGAGATAAAGATTTATTTTTATGATTGACATTATTACAGATATCCCCTCCCAACCCTGCCCATCCTTGTCCCCTTTATCCACCTCTACCCTGTCCTACCTGCCCCTCCCTCTGGCCACCACACACTGTTGTCTGCGTCTGTGGGTTACGTATCTATGTTCTTTGTCTAATCCAGTGGTTCCCAATGTGGGGTACACGCCCCACAGGGGGGGCAATTTGATTTTAAAGGGGGCAATTCGGGAATGAGTTATTAACAGTGAATTTTTGGCATTTCTTATGGTTCTAGGGGCCTCAGATAGAGTATATAAATATATGTTGTGATGTATTTATGCATTTCAGTTCTCTATTATATGTTTTGAAACTGTATTAGCTATTTTTCATATAACTTCATATTACTATTATTTTTCAAACAATTTCTTAGTGATTTCTTCCTCAGTACTTCCACTGTCCTTTCGATCTTTTATTTTTCTCTTTCATGGATGCAATATCCTTTGTAAGCTTGTTTAGACCAAGTTAATGACTTTTTAGGCTACCTTCTTGTGAATAGGAGTTCTCTTTTTTGAATAATAAGAATTGTATGTCATGGGAGGGGATTGTGATTTTAGAGATGCTTAGGAGGGGCATGGCCATAAAGGTTGGGAACCACTGGTCTAATCCCTCCACCTCTTTCATCAAGTTAATGTTTGTAAACAGATTTTTGAGTATTTTGCAACAGAAAAGTAAAGGGTGTGTGTGTGGGGGGGGGGGCTATGGCTAGCAATATTAATATAAAAATAAAAAGTATGTATCTATCAGAGGCAATGCTTGAAGAGCTTTTGATTAGTGTTGATTGTCTTTTCTAGCTGAGTTTTATCATGCTCCAAAGACTATGGGTTGAATGAACAGCTAAAAGTTTGTAGTGAGATAAGGTATTAAAAAAGATGTCTTGTTGAGCATATTTCTCATATTATTTTTTAAGATGCTCACAGTTGGGGATGGATGATTTTAGAACTTGAGTTCCCACTGGAGAGGATTTTTTCAAAATAAGCTATAGGAACTTGACATACTCACTTATGTTGATACTTGAGCAAAACTAAAAGCAAAAATAATTCTGACCGTTGCTTTCACATTCTAGAATTATCTAAGCATGACAACAACAAACAGTACAAGTGGGCTCTAATCCATGGCATTTTGTTTAATAACTTATCAGGATATACTTATGAAATAAAATAAATTCTCTTTATTCAATCCACCAGATTTTGGTGGTATGTGTCATTTTGTTAAGAGCCGTAGAAATGTTGTCTCTGCTCAGAGGTCATTATGTTCTTTATTTTTTGGAGGGAGAAGAGGCTAAAGAAGAAAAGAACTAAAAGGTGCAAATATTTTAATTGCTATCGTAGCTCACAACAGAAAGCTGCCTTGAGGAAGAAGAGGAGGCTCTGAGGAAGTGTCCTGGAAGTTGAGACCAGTTTTATGACAGAGAGAGAGCACATAGACAAGATTAAAGAAATAAAAACAAAGAACTCTAGGAGTGTTTTTTTTTAATATGTTTTTATGGATTTCAGATAGAGGAAGAGAGAGGGAGAGAGATAGAAACATTAATGATGAGAGTCATTGATCTGCTGCCTCCTGCACGTTCTCTACTGGGGATTGAGCCGCAACCTGGTGTGTGCCCTGAATGGAATCCAACCCTGACCTCCTGATACATGAGTGACCCTTAGCCATTAGGCACACCAACTGGGCTTTAGGAGTGTTTTCTATGCTCCCAAATATCACCCCAGTTATAGTTACGAGTACACGTTTGTTTGTTTGTAAGGTGGGCATAAACATGTACTCCCTGATCATATTATGCCCACTTCATTCCAGGGTAACGAGAGTACATTTAATTAAAGATGCATAAATAGTTAATTATGAGAACGATTAGGTTGTTCTTTCTTTTTTTATTGAAAATATAATTCTAACTGCCCCAGCGACTTTACTAGCAGGCAATCTCACTGGGATCATTTTTTGTTTTGTTTTGTGTTGTCTATTTACATGCCTTCACACGTGACACACAGGTAACAACAGTGTGTACGCCCCGTGATAACATAGCTCTAAAACAAAAATACTGAAAATGAAACTCTAAAGAAAAAGATTTTTCTCATATGGTGGTTTAAAATGATAAAGAATGAAGAATAGAAGCTTCAGAGAAAAAGAGATATTCTACTGGGGTGAATATAAGGTAGTTTTTCTGTTTGCTTTCGTAACTAAGAACGTTGTTTTGGCAAAGAGCAAGGCCTGGGAAACTGGACAGGAAAAGCTCACCAGATAGAAGACATTGCATTTATGTGTTCCAGCGACAACAAGCTCACCCAGGGGGCAGCCAGGGCGTCTGGGACAATTCGGTGAAAATTTGACACAAAACTATCCGTAAATGGGAGTAAAAAGTTTTTCCAAAAAGGGAAAATTACCGCTGTCCTATATTAGGTATTTTCAGGTTTCATTTTCAACTGATGTATTTTCAACTAAATGTATTTGTTACAGAAGATGTTTATTCAACTAAGTAGAGTTATAGTTTTTTATATTAGAGTATATATAAGCAATGGTTGGATGGTTTCTATGCACTTGGATTTCACCGGCCACAAAAGTTAGAAAATGTTTTTATCGACAATCCTCTTTGTTATCTAGCCCATGTGAGGGGATCAAATTGAGCCTTCTACATAATAGACTCTAGACACCTCCTTTTTCAAAGGCTTCCTTCACTGCTGCAGTGGGCAAAGGCATACGCAATAATGCCAATGGCCTCCGATTCCAGTGGAGGCAAAGTAAGTAACAAGAGTGACCAATACAGCCCTGGCTGGCATGGCTCAGTCGGGTGAGGGTTGTCCCGGGCACAAAAAGGTCAGGGCACATTCCCTGGTTTAGGGACAGGAGAGGCAACTCAGGCTTGTGCCCCGGCTGGGAGTCAAACTGTGATCTCCTGGTTCATAGGTTGGTTCTCAACCACTGAGCCACACCAGCCGGACCAAGCATGAGTTTCAGCAGTGCGCTGGCTTCTCTTACTCCTGTGTCATCTGCTCTGTGGTAATAGGATGTCTTAGCAATGGGCCCTGCTCCTTCAGCGGGGGCTGCTGAGTGATAACGCACGGCGAGGGCACCCTGAGCACCACTTACCACGTGGAGCCAACCCTTCTCCTGGGAGAGAATCTATTGAGTTCCTTCCCATTGTTCTCGAACCTCTTGCATCTTCTAGATTTCTTAACTCTAGATAAAGAAAGATGGGGAAAGAAGGCAGAGACTTTGGATGCTCCTGACAACCTCTTGCTGTAAGACCGTGTTAGACGCTTCCCCTCTGGTGCAGATAATCCAACCTAACCATCTGAAACTTACCTGTCGCATCCATGGGAAATCTGGGGATGTGGAAATCATTTCATCAATTTTATAAGAAGGTAAAACGGGTCTTTACAGAAACATTAAAAGACAATTAGCTTGGTTATGCCTCCACACATTTCATAGATGCAGTTTTCAAACAAAGGATATGGAAATGCGAGGTCTGAGGCTGCTTCCATAATGAACATATATTGCCAACTTCGTTTCATTTGTGAAAAGGTCATCTAGCCCCGTTCCTAAATAAATTGACTTTATTTGCTTTTATCTATGCTAGATCATAGAAAGTACCTAGTTATTAGTTGAAGTGTGTCAGCTGCTATTAGAGGCAGAGCAACATAGATTAATTTCCTTTACCGGATAAAAGAAAAAAAGGAGAAAGTATTTCTCTTACTAAAATGGCACCAATATATAAAGTTTTTGATTGCATTATTGATTTCCTCCAGTTATTATTTTCAGAGAATGTTATTAGATGAGTCTGTTACGGGAACCTGAAAGATATAGTTCCCAAACTTAAATATCAGAAAAGCAAAGATCGATATGAGAAATAAATGCATTTTAAAAATCAGACATGAATGCCAGCTATAAGCTCTAAAGTAAATTAAATTCCCTGGAGCTGCCATCAATCAGCCGCGACAGGTTTGAAGGTCATTGTTGCTGGCTATTTGGCTAAATTTCAACTCAATTTAAGCCCTGATCAGTGATTCATAACTGACCTACACAGATGGGCAGCCATGTGGTGCCCAGTGCATATTAATCCCCTCCTCCAGGAGGCAGGAAGAGACCAGTTGTTGAAAAAGAAATTGCATAGGATGGGATGCAGAAATTGCATGGGGCGGAGTGACGCCCACAATTCGGAGACACTTTGCACATTGGCTCTTGGCTCCCAGGTGCCTTTCAAGCTGTAGGGCCTCTGGATCCGCCCTGGCGAGCTGTTTTCCACGGGGAAAGAAGCAACCACAGGACAGCATTCGGCTCACACAATCCATAGACCTGTTAGCTTTATGGATGATCAGGCATCCCCAACTCCCCATTTTATTAATTTGAATAGTAAAATGTAATTACTTTCTACGTATTCATTTTGTGCCTAATATTCAGACCTTGGTGCCTTAATTTCCTTTATCAGAGAAAAGAAAGAAAAGAGAAAGTATTTCTCTTACTAAAATGGCACCAATATATAAAGTTTTTTGTGGGGAATTGGAAGTGTGGAGTAATCAAAGCGTGAATGTATATGATGGGAGAATTCAATTTCATTTTGCATCTAAATTTAAATGGTAGCTACATTTGTTTAAAATAGCTTATACCTATTCTATTGTCTAATTACAGTCTATTGAGAATGGGTTCTATCTTCCCAATATACTTTGGTAAATATAGCTATGTGTGGGCCTCACACATGGGAGGCATAACCAAAAATATGCAACACATTCTTTTATTTCCTCAGAAGATACATTTATAAGAAGAAAAAAAAACTGGAATAATTTTATGACCGGCCCAAATCGCCCACTAAAGCAAACAATGATTATAATGTCTCCAAGTATAAATAGAAAATGTAATAAAAGTAATATTGATTTAAAAACTACTTAACAATGATTACCTTGTTATCATATACTGATAATCTCTTGCATTTAGATAAAACTTGGACAAAATGTCTTGTTTTTATCATCCAAGTGAACAGTAGGGAACACGTTTTCTCTTCATTATCTAACCAAATGGGCCTTATCAAATTCTGCCTTCTTCTAAGTCATTGCTTTGCAGTAACATCAACAGCAAAAACCAGAGCAGCACGCTTACATGTAAATACCCAGCCGCTTCAATAAAACACAGCCCCTGTGACTCAGCGTCCTGTCGAGACTTATCGCACAACCGCCGTCAGATCCATTGAAGTCCTCGGGGGTATCAGCAGTCCCTTCCTTTCTGTGGCTGGGAGGTAGGTCATGGGACGGATTCGGCACTGTTTGTAACCATTTCCCACTGAAAGATATCTGGGGAGCTTCTAGCTTTTGGTTATCACAAGTTAAGCTGCTATAAGCATTCATGTACAATTGTTGTGTGAACATTAATATTTACTTCTCCGAGATGTATGGCCAAGAGTGTAACTGCTAAGTCATGCGGTAAATCTATTTTTAGTTTAAAAAGGAATTACCAAACCATTTTCTGGAAATCTGTACTTACGTAAGACTTCTAAAAAATAGAAATAGGAGAAACTTTTGGACATCTAGGCTTGGCAAAGACTTAATACCAAAAGGAAGATCAATTAAAAAGAATATAAATTAGATCTTATTGTTACCAGAGAAATGCATGGATGGCCTGTCTCCTTTGCTATTGAGAGTGGGATTCTTGGGGTTGCTCTGGGATAAGAATTTCCGGATCCCCCCCCGCCCCACGGGAGGATGCGATGTGGTGGAAAGTTTCATTTGTGTGGAATTCCATCTCTTGGTCAGCAAAGTCCCAACCCCCTTCGTGCACTCCTGGGAGAGGTGCCTCTGATCCCCTTTGTGCACTCCTGGGAGAAGTGCCTCTGGGGACTCAGCGGAGCTAGGAGCGGAGCAGGGCCCGCCGTGTCCACTCCCTGGGGGAGCTGGTGTAGGGCAGCATCAGGCCAGCTGCCGCCCGCCCGGCTGTGGTGTGGGCTCACAGGCGGTGAGCCTTGTGGGCCGTGAGCGCACACCCTGCAGCAAGAGTCCCAAGAGAACAAGAGGCCAGAGAGGGACTCCTTTGCTCAGGAGATTAACTATCTCAGTCCTTCCCGCTTCCCATGGCTACGTCTCCTCTGGCCCAGGACCTGTTCCCAGGTGTGACTGACAAGCAAACACCCTCCCTATTTCACCCACACTTGACTGGCTTGCGTCTAAATCTCAGCTTCCGGGCAAAGCGGTGCAGACGGCGTGCCCATCATATTTGGCCTCCCCGGCTCCTTTTCAGTTATTCATAACTGGATTCTTACAATGGTGTCACCGCCACATTCAGAAATACCTGCTCTAGTGAAGACTCTGTGTGAGCCACGCAGCTATGAGGACTAGTGATCCAGTTTTACTTCTACTAGATTTAGTTATTTTTGTAACATACTGGCTTCATTTTGCAGAAAATACAACTCTAGGAAGTAAACTTGGCCTCCACTCACACTTTGCATTAAGTCTTACATAAAATGACCAGCCAGGAAATATAATGTTTACTTATTCTGCATCTGTTTTGTTTCTACTATGTTAGGCTTTGTTATATAAGGTTTTGCCTTTAATTAGATCACAGTCCAGTAAGAAAAGATAGGCTGCATGGCCAGTGTGGCTCAGAGGTTAATCATTGACCTATGAACCAAGAGGTCATAGTTCAATTCCCAGTCAAGGCACATGCCCAGCTTGCAGCTCGATCCCCAGTGTGGGGTGTGCAGGAGGCAGCTGATTAAAGATTCTCTCATCATTGATGTTTCTATCTCTCTCCATCTCCCTTCCTCTCTGAAATCAATAGAAACATTAAAAAAAAAAAAGAAAAGATACTCAGAAATGTCTATTAGATAAGAGATATAAAATGATGTGAGATTTGGCTGCATAAAAAATGTTGTGTCAACTAAAGCTAAATTAGATTAAGAGAAACATTTCAAGGAATTTAGAGATATATTAATAAAACTCATGAGGAAAAAATAAGTCAAAGACTAAAAAGAATGAATTAGGAATATTTTGCTTAATCAATATTCTCTACATTATCCAATTTACTCGTGTGTGTTGGTAATAATTCATGGCCTTAGCAATGATTCTTGTGAATTTTTCATGTTGTTTTTTAACTTCCCACTGACATCAGAGCCCCCTGGCAGCTGGTGGAGAAGGGGTTAAGCTGGCAAAGGGGGCACTTTCCCAACATGGAAACCACGGGGCATGTGGCCAGCCCAGTACCTTCCCACTGTATCCAGCCAGGGCGCTGAGGAAGTGAGTCATTTTTAAACCACCAAGCCACAGTTTCCCGCCAAGACAAAATGACTAACACAGATCACTATGGGGAATGGAACAGCCTGATTGAAGGCTCTTTACAAAACTTCCAAATGCCATGTCTTTTCCAATTGTGTTGGTACTCCCACAGACTGATCTTTTCAAAATGACTTTCCTTTTTTTAATACTTTTATCCAGTTTTCACTCAGCTTTGCTGGAATAGACTTCCTGTGTAGGCAAGTGCTGTACTTCCGTTGGACTGAGTCCTCAGATTCTAAAGGAAATAGCATAAAAGCAATGCCATTTCTCATAATCTATATTAATAAAAGGGTAATATGCTAATTATACCATGAGACATTCCAGATGTCCTTCCGGACAAAACCATGGTGGTGGGGCCCAGGCAAGGTGGTTACGATAATCAGACCAGGAGGGGAGGGCAGTTGGGGGTGACCAGGCTGGCAGGGGGGGTGCAGTTGGGGGCAAGCAGGCCAGCAGGCAGAGTAGTAAGGGGAGATCAAGCAGGCAGGCAGGTGAGCAGTTAGGAGCCAGTACTCCCAGATTGCGAGGGGGTTGTCCGACTGCCAGTTTAGGCCCGATCCCACAGGGGTCCCAGATTAGAGAGGATGCAGATCAGGCTAAGGAACACACCACCCTCCCCCCCCTCCCCCAGTGCATGAATTTCATGCACCGGGCCACTAGTGTTAAAATAATCCTAAATAAACACTCCCCACAGTTTCACTTTTAGAGTATAAGGCGAGTCTGTAGGAGAATAACACATCACCATGGTACTAATATAAGTTTCCTCCCACTCCGTGTCTTTTTGTGTCATCTGCTATTCATTTAAAGAAGTTTATTCAGGCCTAGAGTTGACTCATCTGCTCTCTCAGCAATAGCTGAAGATACTCAATAAAGTAAGTGATTGGGCTTATTGCACAAATTACAAACTTTGAAATGTTGTGCAGAAATCTATAGTGGAGCTATTATTGTTCCTTTGATGGGGATTACCTACTTCTTCATGGATTTGCTTTTTTTCATGTGATATTTGACTCGCCCTGAATGACTATATCTTTCCAAAACATTACTGAGGATGCTTAAAAGGATAAGTCAATGAATATTTCTTGTGGGTTTGAATGGCTAAAATCCTTGTTTAATAATATGTTTTATTTTTCAGAAAATAATTGATTATGTTTATTTTTGAATATGTATTGAAAAAAACTTCATAGTTGCCTTTGTGGTTTTGGATTATGGGGAATCGGGAGGTAACACAGCAGATTCAGACATCAGCAGTGACACAATGAACACCTTCAATATCAGCAACTCGGAGCTCCCTCCCCTCCCCCACACACACACCTACACACATACACATACACACACACAACTACACACATACACACACCTACACACATACACATTACACACACCTACACACATACACACACACCTATACACATACACACACATACACACACCTACACACACACACATATATACACACACATACACACATAAACACACACATACACACACACCTACACACACATACACACATACACACACACCTACATACATACACACACACCTACACACATACACACACAGACACAGACACACACACCTACACACATACACACACACATACACACACACCTACACACATACACACACATACACACACATACACACACATACACATACACACATACACACACATACACACATGCACACACATACACACATACACACACACACCTACACACATACACGCACATACACACACACACCTACACACATACACACAATACACATACACACACCTATACACATACACACACATACACAGACACACACACCTACACACATACACACACACATACACACGCACCTACACACATACACACACACATACACACATACACATACACACATACACACATATACACACATGCACACACATACACACATAAACACACACATACATACACACGTGCACACCTACACACAAACATACATACATATACACACATATGCATATACACATACACACAGACACACATACACACACATACACACACATACACACATGCATACACACACATGCATACACACACACACATACACATCAAGCAGCCTCATAGGCAGCCAGCAAGATGAAGGAGACTGAGGCCATGGATATTATTGAAATGGAGAAGAAGGAATGAACTCTCTGAACCCCAAATACAAAGCAAGAATAGAATATAAAGTCCTGTGCAAAGTGACGCATTGAGAGGCAGAAAAATCTAGTTTGAGGCACTTCTGAGTGTTACACCGTTTGTCAGAGGAAACCCCTGCAGAAACCTGGGTGCTCACGCTTTCTGTCCAGCTCTTACTGACTGACAGATGGCACAGGTGCATGTGCCCTGGAGCCAGGCAGACCACTCAGCTGGCGATTCCGTGGGCAGCACAGCTTTTCTCTGATGATGTAGGGGGCCTCTGCTGGGCCCACACGCCAACCTGCGGGCAGCCTGTGGGTTCACGGTGCCTGGGTGGCTAAGACGACTTCACTCACATGTTTGGTGTGTGCCACCTCAATTCTCTTCCATTTGGGGATTCTCCACCAGCCAGGCTAGCTCTTTGCCCACCTGTGAGCTCTGGATCCGAGAGCAGCAAGGAGGGCTGGCATGGAGGGACCCAGCCCTTCTGGTCAGGCCTCCTCCTGCATCGCCTTTGGTGACGTGTCCTGAATCACCCACTTTAAAAATGTGAATTTGTGGCCCGGCCGGTGTGGCTCAGGGGTTGAGCATTGACCTATGAACCAGGAGGTCATGGTTCCATTCCCGGTCAGGGCACAGGCCTGGGTTGCAGGCTAGGTCCCCAGTTGGGGGTGTGCAGGAGGCAGCCCATTGGTGACTCTCTCATAATTGATGTTTCTCTCTCTCTGCCTCTCCCTTCCTCTCTGAGGCCAGTAAACATGTAGTAACACTCTCTGCATGTGCTTTCCTTCGGTTGATGTTGTTCTCCTCTAGCGATGCTGTGTCCACTCACGGGCCCACTGCCCTAGCCCAGGTCAGAGTCGCTTTATCTCCAGGTCCATAGCGGCAGTGAGGGAATTGGGTTCGACGCGACGTGATGCTCTTTCTGTGTGTGGTGCGGTGGGAGGAGGACTATGAACAGTACTCAGCAGGAAATGCTTCCCCACGTAAAGCTTTCTGATCAGGAGTTTATTAAGAACAGGTGTGGTAATCCTTTATCTTATGAAAAAAGCTGTTCCCTGAGTGGGAAAAACTCAGTATCATGAAATTTCATAAAGCGGTCATCACGTGTTTAAAACTGTAATATAAAATGTGCTCCTTCTGAAAAGCATATTTAATATATATCAACATTCGGCTAATCAATTTAATATTCAAAATGTACAATCAGGAACAAAACACTCTACAAAGCTCTTATATTATAAACTTCAGAAGTATTAGCTGATTAATCATCGAGTGAAGCCCATTTGATTACTGAAGTGTTTCTTCAGTCTGTTACTTTTTGAAATCTCCCTGTCCTCTCAGTGCGATGTTCATTGCTGCTCACAGAGCCTTGGTGATCATCAGTCCCATTACCCATGTGTCGCCATTGCCAGTGGTTTTGGGGGATGGCCTGGCTGTCACCACCCCTCCATGACCATCCCTCCAAGTTTCCCATCCATCCTGGTGGCTTCTGGGCATGAGATTCATAGCCCACTGCACTTTGCACATTTCACTCCAGGTAGAATAATTCATTACACAGTCCTCTCTCCCCACTTCTCTTCCCAGAAAGTGCCCTCCCTGCCTGCCTCCCTCTTTCACCCTGAAATCAATTTTTTAAAAATAAATCTTTATTGTTCAGATTATTAAAGGTGAGGTTGCATGAATAGACAGAGGCCCACTCTGAATGTTTATGCTTAACCCTCCATGTCCAGTCTTCCATGTCCACCTTTGTCGCAGAGTGGGCTTCTGTCTATTCATGCGACCTTTCCTGTGGGGTAGAAACTACTACATGCTGCATCCTTTTACTGGGGTTCAGGATCTGCAGAGGGGGCAGCACACAAATGAAAATGCTGTATAAGAAATACGAATTTAGAAGGCTTTGGGGGTCAGGGGTGTCTCTTTTGTGAAGAGCACACCGAAACTCTGTGGTCCACTTCTTATTCAGTTTTAGACACACATCTTGCCCTCAGTAAAGCATGGCAAACAGGTAGCAGATAGACCATCTTAAAGGTCAGTAAAGATCAGTAAAGACTTACTTTGAGGCTATCAGGTCAGGAAATTGCTTTGATCCATCGCTATCTCAACTTGGAACAATTGGTGCATAACTTTTAGCCTTGCTAAAGCTCAAGGTTCATCAGCCTTCCAAGTTCCTTGATGCACTCTCATGATTGACAATAGATGGCTCCCTGCATCTCCCCCTTTTTGTTTTCTTAGTAAATCTTGAAAAGTGTATGATGTCTGTAGGGCCTGAATCCTTTAAGACTCTTTATTCTGCATCTGCAGACTAGAAATAAACATATAAGAACAAGAATCAGACAGACAATAGTGGTTATGCTAAGAGTTAAATGTCAGGAGAGCCAATGACCTTTCATGTCCTTTTTATTTATTTTTATTTTTTTAAATATATTTTATTGATTTTTACAGAGAGGAAGAGAGAGGGATAGAAAGTCAGAAACATCGATGAGAGAGAAACATCGATCAGCTGCCTCTTGCACACCCCCTACTGGAGATGTGTCCACAGCCAAGGTACATGCCCTTGACCAGAATCAAACCTGGGACCTTTCAGTACAAAGGCTGATGCTCTACCACTGAGCCAAACCAGTTTTGGCCTTTCATGTCCTTTTTAAATTGCTGCAAGGCATCTAAGGAACTAGTTTGTAGTAGACTCCTTTCTGGGCCATCGGTTCTCTATGGGTCCCCTTCTCAATCACTGTCCCTGTGACATGACAGCAATGATATTCAAGCTCTGGAAGGTCTGACCTTCTCTGGCTTTGTCCAGGGCAACCTGCATCGTCCCACAACTGATAACTGCTAGCATGACAAGCAAAACATTCTCAGCTATTTTTTGGGTTTTGGTCTCCTCACAAATTTGCTCAGCTTTCTGTACTGTATTCTTCACTTATTTGTTCTCTTCCCACTCCTTATCTTTAGCATGTGGCGTGGGGCTACTGCTATCTGTGGCTGGAGTAGTCAGTTGTCCGCAGCCGCAGGTTCAGGGTGAGGCTCCAGGTACAAGGTCCTAATTAGTCTGGTCAGTTCCTCTCTTGGGTCCATGTTGAAGTTTAATGTTCCTTGCAGGAATCCACACAGGTTTGGAGGAGTTTTCTGAAAATACACAATCATATCCTGAACCAAAGATGAACAAAGGGTCAGGACCTCTCCATAAACCAGACTTGGAACCTTTCTATTTAATCAAACCATGTTTCTTTGGCTTATTCTGACATCATTGTAATTCCAGAGATGTCTTGCTATCAGCCTTACAGGTAAAAAAAAGTAAAGTAATTAAGGCTTGGTGTAGTCTACTTACAGGAGACCTCTCCACTACTGCGTGTCTCTGTTAGTGACAGGTTATTGGGTAGGCATAGCTGGAATGTTCTGAGGTTCATCGTCAGCCTTCATTTTAGGCAGGCTCTACTTCCTGCCCAGGCAACTAGCCAAGGATAAAGTCAAGGGAAATCTTTGTTGATCCTTTACTTCCTCTCTTAAGTTGAATATCTACTTCAGTCAGCCTGAGGACTGGAGTCCCAGGTTCAATTTCGGTCAAGGGCATATGTCCAGGTTGCAGGCTTGGTTCCTAGTAGGGGGCGTGCAGAAGGCAGCTGATCAATGATTCTCTCTCATCATTGACTTTCCCTCTCCCTTCCTCTTTGAAATATATATATATATATATATATATATATATATATATATATATATATATATATATATAATGATTGTGTAACAACTACCATCATCAATGGTACTACTGCAATGGTATTTTATATGTATAACCTTTTCTCACCATTTATATGTATTACTTTTCTCATCTCCTGGACTTGTTCATCTAGATGTAATGCTCCAAAAATCATCCTTGCCTATTCCTTTCAGTCCAAGGTTGGCATATGAATGATCTCAGCATCCTAGATAGTGGAAATCCTCTCCTCTGTGCCATTCTCAGGGCCACTGCAGGTGTAGGCATGGCACTGTCAGCGGTGAGCAGCAATAGCAGTGAGCGTGGGCTCCTGTAGATGCGGCAGCAGGTGGTGAAACATCATCTGTTCATCTGTAGTTATGATTTCTGGACCTTCTTGTCTGATGAAATGGCCCAGCTCATCTATGAAGAGGCGGTTTGCCTCTCAGACAGATGGCTCTGACTGTAGCCTGGAGGCCGTGAGCCATCCAACCTGCCAACTGGACAGGATCTTCAGACACAAAAGATCAACTATCTTTCAGTCTCTGCCTAAGATGTGTCATCCCTAACCCACTGTTTATCAGATTGTGTGATCATACAATTTCTTTATTCTCATTAAGAGTGATTATCAAAAGGAAGTGTTTTAATGGGAAATTCAGAGCTGGACTTCCTGCTTCAAGCAAAAAAAAAAAAAAAAAAAAAAAAGCAACATTGCATCTTCAAGAGGAATTCAAACAGGAAGTATAGTTCTATTCCATGGCTTTAAAATACTAGCGAGGCCAAGCTCCACTTTGCCAATAAAATGAATAGGCTTATTGCCTTAAAAATTAACATTTTATCATAACTTTGATAGTTATGTTCTGATTTTATCTGTATTTCATGAATATAAAATTAGATTGCTTTGATATATGATTAATCCTGATCATGGCTCACTCTAAAATAAGTATATACTTTTTGCCCGACTGGCGTGGCTCAGTGGTTGAGCGTAGGACCTATGAACCAGGAGGTCAGGTTTTAATTCCCAGTTAGGACACATTCCCGTCAAAGCACATGGCATTATTGCAGGCTTGATCCCCAATATGGGGCATGCAGGAGGCAGCCGATCCAGATTCACTCTCATCATTGATGTTTCTGTCTCTCCCTCTTTCTTCCTCTCTGAAATAAAAAATATATATATTTAAAATAAAATAAGTATGTATTTTAATTATTTGAGACATTCTAAAATAAGTACATTTTTATTCAATTGAAACATCAACAGAGAAAGTAAACATCAACAGAATTCAGCTTATTTTCTTTTTTTAAATATGTTTTTATTTATTTCAGAGAGGAAGGAAGAGGGAGGGAGAGAGAAACCTCAATAATGAGAGTCATTGATCAGCTGCCTCCTGCATGCCCCAGTCTAGGGATTGAGCCTGCAACCTGGGTATGTGCCCTGATGTGGAATCGAACTATGACCTCCCGGTTCATAGGTTGGTGCTCAAGCACAGTTGAAGCTATAGCACACCTAACACGCACTGACAAATCAAGAAGTATTTACAGTAAACATATTGATCTAAATATCTAATGATATTATCTGCTCACGTAGACACTAACCTTGTTTATCACACTTTTTTGATAATAAGACCAAGGTAGCAAAACCACGCTGAGCAGAAGAGAATCATACTGAAGCTGCTGGCTCTTCCCCTGACCCCGGAGGGCATTCCCATTCACGAACCTCAGAGATGAACAGAAAACAGATGAGGGTTTAAGGAATCTCACTAGACAACAGAGAAAACAAATAACTGGGCTCCAAAGTAACTGTATCAGTGTCCACATTGAACCTTAAAAGGGAGTCCTGCCATTGGGGACACCCTGGATGAGCCTGGAGGACATGCTGAGAGAGGAGGCTCAGGCATGTGTCATAAAGAGCCCTTTTAAAGAAAATACTCATGCATTTACAAAACCAAATATGTTTCAACCATATTTTAATAGATAATAATGAATTGAAGAACAGTGTGTATATCAAGCCACTTATATGTCAAGTGTGAAAAATTATATCGGTGGCTTAATCTTTTTAAAAAAGACCAAAAATATATATATAACTGGGTTATGAACCAGAATACAGTGAGGGAATTTTTCTTCATTCCACACCCATCACCATGTATCCCTGCCATGCCCTCCTCCACCTCCACCCATCCCTTCTTCCACAGTCACCACACTGTTGTCCATGCCCATGAGTTCTTTCTCTTTTTTCCTTTTTTTCTCAATCCCTCCACCTCCCCCAACACACTCCTCCCTGCTGTCTACCTGCTATCTATGAATCTGTCTCTATTTTGCTTGGTAGTTTAGTTTGTTCATTAAAGTCCACATAGGAGTGAAATAATCTCTTAAATTATAACATAATGTTACTATGACAAAAACAGAGTAAGCCTTTTAAAAAATAGAGAATCTCAAATAATAGCATTAATTATCTCTTGATTATGGGGCTTTGAAGTTTTATATCTGAGATTTTTGGTTCTCTCTATATATATATCTATATATCTATATATCTATATATCTATATATCTATATATCTATATATCTATATATCTATATATCTATATATCTATATATCTATATATCATCTATATATCTATATATCTATATATCTATATATCTATATATCTATATCATCTATATCTATATCTATATCTATATCTATATCTATATCTATATCTATATCTATATCTGCATGCCTAAGTAACCAAACAACTGAGTGACCAGTCAGTTGGTCTCTATGATACACACTGACCACCAGGGGGAAGACCCTCAATGCAGGGGCTGCCCCCTGGTGGTCAGTGCACTTCCACAGCCAACCTTCTGCGGCCCTTCCCCCCACCTGGCCAACCTCTCATGGTTCCTTCTCCCAGCTAGCTGGCCCGGATGGTCCCTATTGGGGTGACCAATCTCCCATGGCCCTGGTTTGGCCAGCCAGGCCAAGCGACCCCACCGGTGCATGAGGTCTCTACTTGTAAAATATTATAGTGCACTCCATTTAAAAGAAATAAAGTCAAAGATTAGTCAGAATTGAAGTCTTATTATTTGTTTTCAATTTATCTTTATTGTAGAAAGTTTTATACATATCACCTTTCCCCCGTCTCCCATCACCTCCCCTCAAGCCATCACTGTTGTCTGTGACCATGGGGTATGATATATTCATATAAGTTCCTTAGTTGATCTCTTCCCAGCCCCACCCCTTCCCTCTAAGGTTCCACACTCTGTTTCATGTTTCTATGGGTCTATTTTGTTCATCAGTTTATGTTGTTCATTAGATTCCACATATCAGTGAGATCATGTGATACTTGTCTTTCTCTGACTGGCTTATTTCACTCAGCATAATACTCCCCAGGTCCCTCCATGCTGACTCAAAGGGTCATATATTCTTCATTTATTTTATTTTTTTTATTGCTGCATCATGTTCCATGGAGTCTTAAAGTAATCTCACATTTGCAACCCCGGGTGTAGCCTCAGCATCTCTCTCCATAGAGCATGTGCATATCACAACACACAGCCACGTTGAGGCTCTGTGCAATGTCTGTCTGTCTGCACTGTCTCCTCACCTCCATGCCCGCGTGATGGATCTTTTATGCTTTCTCATATTATTTCAAGCCAAAGACTTTTCTTTTTTTCCACTCTCACTTTAGTTAAAACCTTCAAGTCCCTTCTCTTTATCCCAGGCTATTTTCTGGTCTAGCTAACCTTCTCTTACGATGAAACAACATTGAAAAGAATGAAGCTTGGAAACCCAAGGGCAGATCTGTCCCTTTACTTCAAATCACTGCATTTGGACGGGGACAGCAGCTGGCCTGAGAGGTACAGCCATTCCCAGGAGAAGGCTCTAGCACCCTGGGGAGAAAATAGAGCAACTAAGTTTTGGTTATTTTTTTCAGTGTTCACAACATTGGGAAATGTCACTGAATCAGCAAAGGCAAACTTTCTCAACAGGTGACTTTGGGCGACCTAATAGTTTAATTCAAAGAGTGGCATAAAAATGTTGAAGGACAATCAAGCACATAATAGCACATTAACTTAGATGCGAAGATAGGCAGCAAAAAATATTTTTACAGTTTAGCACCTAATTTTACTGTAATTCATGCTGACTTATTTTGTGTTGCTATTGAATTTTTAATTTCTCCAATTATGACTCTCAAATTCTTGTATTCAAAATTGTGTCAAAAACACAAAAGGATTGATTGCTGCCAGTGGATAATCAGCATTGCTCCACGTGAATGTAAATTCTGGGAACATATTTTAGAATTTATCCAAAATTGATAGACCAATTCAATGTTGTTTGAATAAAAAAACTCTCTGGAGCTGTGAACTACCAAAAGCCCATGAATGCATAATTCAGGTTCCAAATCTGGTGTCACAAACTGGTTTATTATATGCACACTAGCAAACTTTTTTTTGTAAAGGGTCAAACAGTAAATATTTTATGCTATGTGAACCATGAAGTCTCTTTTGCAGCTATCTTTTAACCCTGATGTTGTCTGGCAAAATTAGCCAAAAACAATATATAAACAAGTGGTGGGCCTATGTTCTGATAAAACTTTATTAAGTCGTGACTGGATCCAAACTCTGAACCCAACCCACCTCACAAGCACACCTTATTTCTTGCTTCCTATTCAGAGCTTTCCTACCGTTACCTCAAAGAACTACAAGGTGTCCATTCACTAATTTCAGACTTAGAAATGGGCTGTTCTTTATTTTTAGAACTGACTCTCATTTCTGACTCTGAATCCCCAGTCCCTCTAATGACAGCTAACTTCCTTCGGTTAATTTTAATTCAGCCCCGTCGTTAATGAATCAGTTGAGAGTACAAATTAGTCACCATCTAGTTAAAATCATCTATTTTTATCCCCTTCCTCGGGCTCCAGGTTTTGTTTTAGGAGGCAGGGACCTGGATGGCAGAGGAAGTCATGTGTGAACTGCTGACAGCAGCACAGGATCTGGGAAGAGTTTATCTGTCTCATGCCAAGGTCAACAGTCAATGCCCTCCCCTTCACAATAGAAAATATCCATCCAGTCTGGGAAGCTGAGATGAGAAAGGTCTCATGCAGGCTTCTCTGATGGAGGTCATCCCACAGACATGAGTACCTTCTAGACCCTGCCCCTTGACCCTGCTACATGCCCTTTTGACCTAGAAGACGTCATGAGCCCATGAATATCTAAGGACCTTTTCAATTGCTCTCCTGACCCCTTGCTGGCAGCTCTCTTGCAGTTCCTCCATCTGTTGATGTGTTTTGCATATAACAGCTGCCACAGTCAGACAGCACTCTAAAAAACAGTGGTGGTGGCGAGAGCCCTCTTATTGCAGATATCCTACCTTTTAGAAACCAGGTTTGTGACAAACATCAGTGATTCTGTTTATCTTTTCCGAAAGTTGTGCTCTGCCAGAAAGTAGGAAATGAAGATGAGAATGAAAGCCATTCTTCTACTACAAGATGTCCACTGTCCCTTCTCATCACCTGGCCCATTAACAGACGCCGCTGCAGCGTGAAAGGGAACATCTTGGCTTTCTGCCTGGAGCAGCTCTACGCACCACCCCTGCACACAGGTGAGGACACGTGTGCTCGCCCGGGTATCGATCAGTGCAGGAGTAAAAGCAAGGCAAGGTGCACAGGTTCAACATGGACGGTTCTGAGACAAACAGTGTAAGCAACTCGCTAATGCCAAGCCCAGGAATGAAGACAAATGCGTTTGGGGGAGCCACCAAGCAGACTCACTGTGAGCCAAGTTCTAGCCAAGAATGTACCATTGGCAACATAGAGAAACATATGCCTCCTCATCTTTACATGTCCTTCTCCATGAACAACATTAAAAAAATTTTTTTAATTGATACATGCTATGCAGAAAAAGTGTAGGAAAGTTAAAAAGGAGGGTCTCACCTGGCCAGTGTGGCTCAGTGGTTGAGCACTGACCTGTGAACCAAGAGGTCATGGTTCAGTTACCAGTCAGGCCAATGCCTGGTTGCAGGCTCGATTCCCAGTAGGAACATGCAGCTAATTAATGATTCTCTCTATTATCATTGATGT
This sequence comes from Antrozous pallidus, assembly GCA_027563665.1. NCBI lineage: Eukaryota > Metazoa > Chordata > Mammalia > Chiroptera > Vespertilionidae > Antrozous > Antrozous pallidus. The sequence continues at coordinate 751,936 of CM050508.1, read as the reverse complement.
CTTGATCTCTCGCCCTCTCCCTTCCTCTCTGAAATCAATATATATATACTAGTGGCCCAGTGCACAAAATTTGTGCACTGAAGGTGGATGGTCCCTCAGCCCAACCTGCCCCCTCTCACATACTGGGAGCCCTTAGGGGATGTCAACTGATGGCTCACCCCCACCCTACTTTGTCTCCTGCCTGTGACCACTCTGCCCTAGGGGCTGGGCGCTCACTGCCACTTCCTCGCACAGTGCCTGGGGGTTGGGCCCCGCCCTGCTGCCTCCATGAGCAGGGACTACAGGGCGCTCCCAGCCACCGCCCCTGCCCAGCTGCCTCCACACACAGTGCACAAGGGCCGCGGGGCACTCCCCCCGCCCCACCACCTCCGCGTGCAGCGAGAGGGCATCACAGAGTGCTCCCTGCTACCACCCTCAACCCTCTGCCTCCGCACACAGCGTGCGGGGGCTGCAGGCAGCTCCCCACTGCCGCCACCCCCGGCCGCTTCCGTGTTCCACCCTCAGTACTTCAAAGTCTCTCCTACAATGGGTCTGCCACCAGAACTACATTTCCCAGAATTTCTGGTGCTCCCAATACCCTGCACGAACTGCTGCCCCTCCTCCCTTCCACCCCAGCTGCTTCCTAGCTCAAGAGGAAGAACTACATTTCCCAGAATTCCTGGTGCTCCCAAATACCCTGCAGGAACCAAGAGTACTGTGAATTTTCTCCACCTGGTGGTGGCCACCAGGATCTCTGCACACCCCAGAGACTGGCAGCAGCCCCGCCCCCCAACTCCCATCGTGGGTGCTGGGCTGAGGGGCATGCAGGGACCCCAGGTGCTCATTTGCATGTGATTCAGGCACCGTAAGTGAAAGGAGGGCCGACCCTTAAGTACCTTGTGGACAGCGCTTATAGCGTGGTGGTTGCTTTCACTGCACCGCGGCCATGCCCCTGCCGTCCTCGCACCCTGTGTGCTGGCCATGCCACTGCCCCACCCCTGTCCCCTGCCCCACACTTCCTCCAGCCCTGCCCTGGCCCCCCCCGCCTACCCCCTGCCCCGCCCCCTGCCCCCTGCCCTGATTGGCTGGTAGCATAGCAGAGGTATGGTCAATTTGCATGTTACTCTTTTATTAGATAGGATATATATATGTGTGTGTGTGTGTGTGTGTGTGTGTGTGTGTGTGTGTGTATTTTTTTTAAGGAGGCTCTCACTGAGAAGCTGATGTTTGAGTGGAGACCTTGAAATGTGAGACAGCAAGACAGTGCCAACCTACAGAAAGTGTGTCCCACCCAGAAGGCAGCAGCCTGCAGGCTTGTCTGGAGAATAGCAAGGTGATCAATCTGATAGAAAACCAGCAAATGAGGAGAATCTTAGAGTTAGAGATACATGAGGCCATAAGCAGAGCCAGTTTTAGGGAGGAAAAACAGGTACTGGCTTTTGTTCAGAAGTTCAAGACACCTAACAAAATTCAAGTGAGACATCAAGTCGGCAGTTGAATTGTTCTTGGCTGGGGAGGTACATGTGGAAGTTGTTAGAGCATGAATGTCTTTTGGAGCCAAGGCATCAGACAAGATTCTGGATAAAGTGGGCGAGATGAGAATAGAGATCTAATGACAGACCCCTGGGGTAGTGCGAGCTTAAAGGACTGAGAGACAAAGGCGAATCAGCAAAGAAGGTCAAGAAGTGTTTCACTAAGAAGACAAATTAAAAATTATTTTGTTCTGGATGCAAAAAAGAGGAAAAGCTTTCAGAAAGAGAGAAGAGAGAGATCAAATTGTGCCAAATGCTGCCGTGAGATGCACCGACTGGAGTTTTGTGAACTGACAATTGGGGTTACAAGTACAGAGACTTTTAATGACATCAGGCACGCGTCCAGCAGCTTTCTGATTATTGATGTATTTTGGAGTGGGTGCAGGTGAACATAGAAAATAAGTTAAAAGTGTGAATATAGAAGCAATTTGAAGAGATTTTTTTCACAAACAGAATCTGGTGGAGGCGAGGGGAGTTTCATTTGAACTCTGGGAGTTTGCCACAGATGATATGAGAGCTCTGTTGGAGAGAGAAAGTTGACAGTTCAAGAGAGAACTCATACGAATTTTGTTCAGTCCTTACAAAAATGATAATGAATGGTTTCTCTGTCTAGTAACCAAGAGGAAGGTTGGCATAGTCTGAGCACAGAGTTCATCCACAGTAATAGAAGAAAAAGCCAGATTTAGTGCATCCGTAGACCTGATCAAGGAAGCTACTCAAAGTTCCTTTCTAATCACCTTTGTTTTCAGAGTGAAATGAATCCAGATGTGAGCAGAGGTGTGGGAAATCTGCAGCACATGTGAAATAGTGATCCCAGATGTGGGAACATGAACAGACTAGGGTAGGACTGGGAGTCATTATGAAAGAGCCACCTGAAATCTGTGATGACAAAATAATGTGTATAATTATTTGGGGAAAAAAGACAAAAGAACATAGAAGTAAAGAAGTAAGGAGGGAAGGTGGAAAGAAGAAAAGGAGGGAGGGAGAAAGAAAGGAAGGGCAGGAGGGAAGGAGGAGGAAAGGGAGGGAGTGAGGAAGGGAGGGAAAATGTTAGTGCTGGGGAGGAAAAGAAAAAAATAGAAGGAAAATATGAACAGCTTGTTATAAAAAAACAAATAGCTTCTTAGAATCAGAATGGATCACTCTAAGGCAGTGCTTCTCAACCTTTTTAGTGCCGCGACCATTTAATACAGTTACTTATGTTGTGGTAACCTCAACCATAAAATTATTTTCATTGCTGAACTGTCATTATGAACTGTCATTTTGCTACTATCAATTAATTGTAATGTGATATCTGTGTTTTCTGATGGTCTTAGGTTCTATAGAAATGGTTCTATAGAACCGCTAGCAGGGTCTCCTAAAACCATTGGAAAACACAGATATTTACATTATGATTCATAATAGTAGCAAAATTACAGTTATGAAGCAGCAATGAAAATAATTTTATGGTTGGGGGTCACCACAACATGAGGAACTGTATTAAAGGGTTGCGGCATTAGAAAGTTTGAGAATCGCTGCCCTAAGGGCTAGACTGCCTGGGAGGGAGGGAGTTTGTCACTGATTAAGTTGTTTGAAGAGAACAGTGTGGTGACCACTGGAACCATTTACCAGAAGCTGTGTGTAGGGACAGGCTTCACTGAACTAATTCCAAGGTCCTGGGAGACTCTTAATATTTCATAAATCTTTCTTGAAAATGGCCCAAGTTGAAAGCTAATTATAAAAATTTAGAAATTCTTAGAAAATCATCTATTGCTCTTTTACACATTCCTACCTTGCCACCCATGGATGTAGCCATGGTATGTACATTCTTGCTTGTAATGCCCAGTTATAACATTGTAGTTAAAACTGTGATTTGGTAATATGAAAATTTAAGCTTTGCTGGTGTGTATTTTAGAGCATCACCTAAAGTAATAAAAAATAATTGCATGCAAGCTTTCTGGATATAAAATATTAAACATATTTAATTAAAATACACTGGGAAAGATAACATTTCTACCATTAGAATTTTGCTAATTTCTAACATTAAATTTTGTATGACTCATAAATAAATGGCTCTAAGTATTTACTGTCAGTCAAAAGTGTAAGTCATTGCAAATTACTGAGTAGAATGCCAAGAAAAGGAATTTTTTCTAAAGGTTAATGATTACACTAATTTTAACATCAGCATGACAGGCACAGGAACATTTGCACTCACAAAATAACCAGAACATCAGAACACTTGCTTGAGAACAGCAGAAGACCCGAGTCAGAAGAGCTGATCCCAATGAGACTGAGAATCTGCAATTAACTGGGCAACTGCGACTAAAACCAACCTAATTCATAAGTTTGTTGCAAAATTAACTTCTTATTGTAGCATAATGACATTTTGAATGGAATTGTCCAAACCAAAGTATTGTCCATTCACTTATTCATTCTCCTTATAATTTTTGGGATAAGTTAGTGATAGATTCTGGAAAAGGCAAAAGTGACTCACATGGAAACAGAAAGAGAGGCCAGTAAACCCGTTATTGTTGGTGTGTGTGTGTGTGTGTGTGTGTGTGTGTGTGTGTGTAAGAGAGAGAGAGAGACAGAGAGAGAGAATGTGTGTACGAGAGAGAAAGTATGTGGTTCTATCCTCATGCAGTTTTACAATAAAATAGAGGCCTGGTGCATGGTTTTGAGCACAAACCAGGAGGTTAGCAGAGGAGGTCATTTGAGTAAGTCAATTTCAGAAGTGATCTGACATTTGGGCCACGGGGAGCTGCTGATGGGTTGAGTATGATGCAGCGTGCAGTGTTTTGACCAGGGTGTGGCTCTACAGCTTCTTTACAGGCAGATACAGTCAGCCCTTGGGTGCCTTGGGAGATCCGTTTCTATAAGCAACCTAACCCGATTATCGCCCTAAGCTGGAACCCACCTCCATGAGCACCTACATCACTCACATGGAACACACACACAGTGGTAATGAAGTGACACAGTAAAAAAAAAACAAAACAACACAATAAAAAAAATGACAATTCCTGACCTTTAATTGTGGCAAATAAATAATAAAAAACACATAGTATGTGTGTACAGATGTCGAAATGATAGAACTTTTTTTTTAATAAATAAGAGGGAGGTGGCAACGTAACCACAAAAGGATGTACGTGGAGTCCAACGGAACCGAGGATGGCCCGCACTCAGGGCTGTGGTTCTAGGGTCACCTGAGCTTCCCGGTTTTAGGTGAGACACTGCTCTGCAGCCTCGGGTTCAAGTAAAGCCGATTTCCAGGTTGTCCAGCTCCTGCTGCTGTTGTTCTAAGATCAGGAATGACCATGCCAGGCCTTTTGAGCGTCTGGGCTGGACCGGGAAAGCCATTCCACTCACTATTCCCAGGGCAGGGTGTCCCAGAGAGCGTGTGCAGAGGTGGGCACAGGGACGTTGGGCGGGCTTTGTTGTGGCATCACTTCCGTCAAAGAAGCAAGTAGGAAATGACCCAAAGACCAGGTGAAGCTATGGCAGGACAGCCCAGTGCAGACATGCTGTCCATCTGTTAGCATCAGGCGTGTGAGAAGGTTCATTATCATGGAAACCGTAGGACCATGGGGTACAGATCGGGTGCAGTGGACGGCTGCTGCCTTTATGCTGCTTTAACACTGTCTTACTAGCCTGCTCTCTCATGGGACATTGTTGACGAGCCCATGTGAATGGCCAAGACAGATGAGATGCATTTTATTCCCCACACTTGAAATCTGGCCTACTCGGGGGCCATCCATGCATTAATCATACTTCATCCTCTCACATGCTCCCTCAGGAAGCACAACCCTAGTCCTGTTTAGTGAAAGACACGCAGGACTGAGGGAGGTAGTCCGGGTGCAGGGCCCAGCCGGGTGACAGTGGGTCTAGGATGTGCAGTCAACTTGTGCCTCCACTCCAGCCATTGGCTTATTGCCCTTGACTCATTCATCCACTCCCTTCCCAGCCATCTGAGAGCCTGACAATGTTTTGACCAGAGTGTGGCTTGACAGCACACACAAGCAACACCACACACAAGTGACAGCACACACAAGCTTTCTTCAAGGTATACAGGTAGACTGGAAATACACACTTCTACGAGAAATGCAAAATCTGGAGAAGGAGAAGGGAGGGCCAGCTGGTGTGGCTCAGTGGTTGAGCAGTGACCTATGAACCAAGGGGTCACAGTTTGATTCCTGGTCAGGGCACATGCCTGGGTTGAAGGCTCGATCCTCAATTGGGGGTGGGAGGGCTGTAGGAGGCACCGAACAATGATTCTTTCTCATCATTGATGTTTCTGTCCCTCTTTCCCCCTCTTCTTTCCTATCTCTCTAAAATGAATAAAAACATATTTTTAAAAAATGACATGGGTGGGCAAAAATCACACAAACAAAGCCCCAAAACCTTAGGACACTCTTTTTTTTTTTTTCTCCATGTGGTTACAAACACACTGATTTAGAATTGGTGTCTAGATATTATTTAGAATATTAATTAACTTAAACAATGGGTTGTCGATTATTTAAGAGACCAAGATTATTTTTAAAAACAAAGGAAGTTATGATGCATTCTCTTTTAAAGCTACAACATTTAAAAATAAGTCTACAGAAATGCAAAATGATGTCTTTTTTGCAATGCAATTAAGGCAGTGAATCCTGTAATTCTGGATTCTTTGCTTTCTATAACCCACTGCCTTGCTCCCTGGTGTCTGTGCCTGTAGAACAGACTCCTTAAGTGCCTCAGAGATGTCCCTGCTCGGACCTTGTCAGGGGTGGGGGAGGTGTTTGCGGGTTGCAGGCCTCGCTTCTGCAATCAGGAGCTGAACACCTCCCAGGAAGCCAAGTGCAACTTCCTTCACGTAATGAACAGCAACAACAAGAACGGTTTCCATGAAAACTTGTAACCATGGACCCCAGTTCTGCCCTTTGGAGCTAAACAAGAAGTCAGGTCCCTCCTTGCATGGCTCTCCTAGGAGTTGACTACGGAGTGGGAGTGGGACTTTTCCTGTTCCTATGCCAGCGAAACTGCTGCAGAGTGACTGTCCCAGGAACTGGGCAGGAGTGGAGGGCACCTGGGGAGGCAGACAGAGGGGTTCTGGGACTGGAGAAAACGCAGGAGGTCATTACGGCATCCCCACCAAACTCCTCTTACATTTGGGAGAGACGGAAAGATCACAAAAAGTTTATAAGAAAAAGTTTCTCAGGCACATTTCATAAAAAAATCCCTGAAACAAAAGAGCATCTGAACTATGCCTTTAACAATCTCAACATGAGTAAGTATGTATGACCTGGGTTGTGAGTAATATTTTAAATATTTTACTTGAAATGTTACAGACTTAAAAAACAAAAGTATACAAATCCAGAAAAAAAATGCACATGCATGAACTATCTAAAAGCAATTAGTGCCAGCATTTGTTATGTTTGCTCCATGTTGGTTTATATTAAGGAGAGCGATCACATGACCCAAGGCGGATGTTAGCCAGATTGCTCCCATTCCCAGAAGGCACTGAGGCATTTCCTTGGGTGTCTGGTTGCTTTTTTTGTAGAAACCACAAGTTGAAAAGTTCTAATTTCGAGCTTGCTTGAAAGTGTTCAATAAGTCACACGTATTTTCATAAACATATATTCTCCACATATGCTCTTTCTGCTGTTTAAAAAGTGCATAACTCATAAACATACAAGCAACAAAAATCAACATTATCATATACTAGCGGCCCGGTGCATAAAATTCATGCACAGAAGGGGGGTTCCCTCAGCCCAGCCTGTACCCTCTCCAATCAGGGACCCCTTCGGGGATGTCTGACTGTTGGTAGTCAGAGATGTCTGACTATTGGCAGTTGGACATCCCTCTCGCAATCTAGGAACACTGGCTCCTAACTGCTCACTGGCCTGCCTGACTGATCACCCCTAACCCCTCTGCCTGCCTGCGTGATCGCCCCTAACCACCTCTGTCTGCCTGATCACCCCTAACCACCTCTGCCTACCTGCCTGATTGCCCCTCAGTGCTCCCCTGCTGGCCTGATTGCTTCTAACTGCCTCTGCCTTGTCCCACACCTGGGACCCAGGCTTCTCTCCCTCTGGCCAGCTATAGGCACCAGGACCTGGGCCAGCTTCATTCAGGCCAGCCACAGCCACAGACAGTCACAGGAACCTGCCCACAGCCTGGCCCGGCCTAACCCCATGGGGCCCCACCCCTCCACGACGCCCCGGCCTGGGGAGCATCGGAAGCTACCCTGCCTGCTGCTGGCCGGCCCTTGGCACCCGCCCCACCCCTCCGCGGGGCTCTGGCTGGGACCACCAGCACAGGATCTGTCCCCAGGTCAGGGCCCCTCCTACCACCACCCCTCACCTGGTGTGTGCCTTGGCCCTGCCCTCCTGCTCCTGATTGGCTGGTAGCGTAGCAAAGGTACGGTAATCTGCATGTTTCTCTTTTATTAGATAGGATTGTTTGAAAATTTTCTTATAAGATTTATATGACACATGTAAAGTACCATTAAGTTTTTTTTCATTTCTTATATGAACAAATCCCATTTATAAAGAGGTCTCTCTACCAAAATGTTGTTTGTTTGTTTTTTTAAAAAAGTATGTCAGTGAACATCTGAGATCAGTTGCAGGAGTTTTGGGCTGATTCTCGTGAAGGATTTTGTCTCTCTCACCTCTGCGCCTGATTGGACAGATGCATCGCCTCTGAGGCAGGTGTTCAGGAGCGAGAACAGAGTCCACAGTCTTGGTCTGAGGTTCTCCTCTTGGACATTCGAGTCCACACTTCTCATCTGTGACTTCACAGAGGCCCACCCATGAGCACCGTCTGTTCAGGTGGTAACATATTAAATACAATGAATTTCCATTTCGGCAATTTACACAGCATCAGGAATAAAGTTTTGAAACAGATTTTAAAATATATACTGAAGCTACATTTTTAAAATTTAAGGACATTTGTAGATTCTGAACAAAATGATGCCTTACAGGTGTGTGTGTGGGGGGGAAAGATCAGAATTGGGAGTTGATGTTTTTTTGGCAGGAAACAGGTTATGAATATGCATAAAATTATTTAAAGTTGCATTCAGGTGTCAAATTTCAGTAGCATGACAAATCAAAGTTAAAAGAAAAAAAGTAGAACCTGAGTAGGTTTCCAAATTAAAACATCTCAGTAAATTAAAAAAAAAAATTTTGAAAGCAAATTAAATGCGGCAAAAAAATATGGTATCTTTTTACAAGAACCCCGTATTTTAATGTGGAGATAGTTTTTAAAATACATTTTTATTGATTTCAGAGAGAAAGAGAGAGATAGGCATGTACCCATGACCAGGCATTGAACCTGGGACCCTTTAGTCTGCAGGCCATCGCTCCATCCACTGAGCCAAACCAGCCAGGGTTGAAGTGGAGGTTTGTGGGCATTATTTAAAAGATGTCGCTTTGGGAGACATCACAAAGGTGGCTTGATGGGCTTCTGACCCCTCCTCCCTGGGGGATGTTGTATATATAGCTCTACGCCCATCAGTTCCCTCTGAGGGGAATTCGAACACTTGTTTTTCTGACACATTGACCAGCTGAGAAAACACATTGAAAGAGCTGAGAAAGTCAGGAACCCCAGGAGTGACCCTGGACCCAGTCCCTCTGCGGAAGGAAGGGTGTACATGATACATCCAACACCCCACCCTCTGAGGTTCACACTCAAGGGACAGACCCACGGATCACCCAGCTCTCTCCAAGGCCAACAGGGTGGGCATTTTCACTCCCCAGAGACCGTAGTACATAGGAAGCAGGTTTTCTTTCTTTTTATCGAATGTGTTGGGTGACACTGCTCAACAAAACCCTACAGGTGTCAGTGTGTGAGCGTGGGCCATAGCCCTCCCTTCCAGACTCACACTGAGCATCAGCCATTTTAAATATAAACTGATTAAAATTTCCAACCAAGAGGCATATAATTGCTGATGGATTTATTTTCTATTTTTTATTTTTTGTTGATTTCAGAGTGGAAGGAAGAGGGAGAAAGTGATACAGTAAGTACTGGGGTTTCTTCAGAGATCCCTTCCTATGGCGATGTAATGCGATTTCTGCCATAAGTCGGAACCCACCTACAGGAGCACCCATGCCACTCACATGGAGTGCACACACAGCAGTAATGAAGTGACACAGTAACAAAAATTAAAAGAAAGCTAACAATTCCTGACCTTTACTTGTGGTAAATAAATAATAAAAAACACAAAGCACATACGTACAGATGTCAAAATGATGGGACTTTTTTTTTTTTTAATAAATAAGTGAGAGATGGTGACCTAAACATGAAACAACATATGTGGAATCCAATGGAACCCAAGGACTGCCTGTGCAAATATCAATGATGAGAGAGAATCATGGATCGGCTACCTCCCACATACCCCCTCTACTAAGGATCGAGCCTACAACCTGGGCATGTGCCCTGACCAGGAATGGAACCATGACTTCCTGGTTTATAGGTCAATGCTCAACCCCTGAACCATGTGGTTGGGCTGCTGCATAGAAAGAAAAAAAAAAAGGAAGAAGTAAGACCCAACTCTATGTACAAGACACTCCCTCCAGCTTCAGGACTCAATCTGAGCAGGAAGAGATGAAAAGGATATTCCCTACACTTTTCAACATATCAAAGGCAGGAGGAGCCAACTGACAGCAGTCAACAGATTTTAACCCAAAACTGTAACAAGAGACAAAGGGTGTCATTACAGAATGATAAATGGTCAGTTCATGGCCCCAGCACTGAGTGTGTGACCGTATAAAGTAAATATTAACAGGTATAAAAGGGAAAAAAAGACACCAATACAGAAATAGTAGAGATTTCATTACCCGTGTTCAACAATGATTTTCAAGACAGAAAATCAATGTGTGAATATTTGATTTAAACTGCCCCTTAGACCACAGAACTAACAGACATGCCTAGAACATTTCATCACAGCTGCAGAACACGCATCCTTCTCATGGGCACATGAAAGGTCCCTGTAGAGAGGTGTTCAACCACAAAACAAGTCTTAGCAAACCTAAGAAGGTTAGACTCAAACCAAACGTCTTTCTGGCCACAGTGAAATTAGAAATCAATTGCAAGCGGAAAACTGGAAAATTCACTAAAATGTGGAGATTATACAACATGCTCCTAAACAACCAAAGAGGGAATACACCAAAAGGAAAATACAAAAAGGATTGTGGGGCAAATGGAAACACAACAAACAAAACCTCCGAGGTGCAGCAAAAGCAGTTTTGAAAGAGAAGCATATATGAATAAGTCCCCACAGTAAGAAAAGAAAGCATCCTACATAATAAAAGCCCAGCAACCAAAACAGCAGAATGACAAGAACAACTAGAGACCAGAACAGCCATGGCCCCTCGACCTGGCTGGCCCTACCCCTCAGCAGGGACCCCCATCCAGATTGGAGGCAGGGTGACCTGCAAACCGCCCATAGCCCCTTTCTCCAGTAAGCCCCTCCCCGCAACTGGGGCCCTCCCTCCAATCTGGGGGCCCCCATCAGGCCAGGCTGGCAGCCCCCACCCACGCACTGGGCCTCGATCCTATATAATAAAAGGGTAATAGGCAAATTGACCCTAAAAGCAGAATTCCCAGAACGACAGCTTGACTAGTCACTATGAGGCGCACTGATCACCTCTAGGTCCCTTTCCCCAGCCGGCAGCCTCCAATTGCCTGATGGCAAACGGGGAACCGGGTAGTGGGTGGTGGTGGATGCAGGAACCGGGTAGTGGGTGGTGGTGGATGCAGGTGGTGCCAAGCCAAAGTCCCCACCCTGCCAGTCACCCCACACACTGAGGGTGACCCATGGCAGGGGCTGGTGAGTGGTCAGGAACGGCTGGCCTCTTGGTTCCTCCCCACAGCCAGCGGGCTCCAATTGCCCGATAGCAAACAGGACAACAGGGGTGGGTGGTGGATGGGGGCAAGGCTGGCTGCAGGCAGCTGGGGAAGATGGCCCTGATAGCAGGCCAGGCCCAGGGACCATACCCGTGCATGGATTTTATGTGCTGGGCCTCTAGTCTTACATAAACAACCTAACTCAGTTTATGTGAATTGAAACAAAAACACTTTTCCCCCAAAGAAGCCTAAATGGTTAATTTCATACCTGGCCACACAGAAAATGCGAACGTAATGGAATATCACATTCAACAATAAGTACAGCTATCCCCATCCTGGTCATCTGTGTCACCTTCCGTCACCAGAAGGAATGGGCTCGTGTGTGCAAAGGGGATGTGAGTCACGTGTCAGTTAGATAACAGGCCACTGCATCCTGGGTTGTAGCACCAAGGATGTGGCACTTGAGTGTGGATGAATTGCAAGTATAGACTAGCTAGCCATTGGGTTTAAAACAAATAATTTGACAACAGATCCGAAAGAGTGATTAAGCCAACTGCGAAGGTCTACTCGTGTTACTGCTTAAGTATGCTCACAGCCGATATATGCATGTGGTTGACATCACGGAGAATAATATTTTAAAGACCACGTCTATTTGGGAATATCAGTTAATGTTTTAGAAATCTCTTCTCCAGCTCTGTTCCTAGTAGTGGATGGCACCTGTGCGCACATACACAAAATATACATGCAAATTCAAGGAGCTATGAAATGCTCGCAAGTCCTTCCTGTCTGTGTGGAGATGAGAGTGCCCTAGGGCAGCGGTTGCCAACCGAGGGCCCGTGGACCACTGGTGCCCATGGGGCTCGGGAGGCTGGCGACCGCTGTCCACACGTGACTTTTAGCCGAGGTCACACAATGACTTGAGTCCATCATTTAGAATTCTTGATATTACTGCTATGACATTTAAAAATATGTTTTTATTGATTTTAGAGCAAGAGAAACATCTATGTAAGAAGAACATCTAGCCGAAACTGGTGTGGCTCAGTGGAGAGAGCATCAGCCTGCAGACTGAGGGGTCCCAGGTTCAATTCTGGTCAAAGGCATGTACCTTGGTTGTGGGCACATTCCCAGTGGGAGGTGTGCAGGAGGTAGCTGATGGATGTTTCTGACTTTCTATCCCTCTCCCCTCCTTTTTGTAAAAAATCAATAAAACATATTAAAAAAAGAAGAACATCTACCGACTGCCTCCTGCATGCCCACACTGAGATGAAGCCCACAGCCCGGGCGTGTGCCCTGACCTAGAACTGAACCTGCAGCCTCTTGGTTCATGGGTCGGTGTTCAGTCCACGGAGCCACCCTGGCCAGGCACTATGGCGTTTTTAGGAAGCAAGAAAAAGTGTTAAGAAAGAATTTTTTTAAAAGTCTCTGTCTTCAGGCACATTACATTGGGAAACAGACCTCAGAGTGAGAGAGAAATAAAGGCCCCAACCCAGCATCCTGTCTGGGATGAATGATTTCATTGTCTTTGTCATTATCCTTGTCTGGGTGGAATCGCTTCTTTTCTCCTTCCCCTTAATGTGAGTGATGGGGCCCTAAAATGAACTAATAAAAGGCAGATTGAAAGGAGAAAGGACAAGGGTATTCTCCAAGGGTTACGGACGTCCCCAGAGTGGATCCTACACATGACCAGAGTTGCGTTTATGGACCACCTTCGCGGGGCTGGGGGAGGGGGTCGCTCAAAGAGCAACAGTGCCTTCGGGGAAGGGGTTAGGGATGGGGGTTGGGAGCTGGAGGAGGACAGTGCCGAGCCATTTTTTAGGAGAGCTTTCCTCCAGGGCCCACTCCTCCGCCCAGGGAGGAGTCCATTGCCGTGAAGGGAGATTTATGTGTGTGTGTGTGTGTGTGTGTGTGTGTGTGCATGTGTGTGCGTGTGTGTATTATGTGTATGCGTGTGTATATCTGTGAGTGTGTGTACATGTGTGTGAGTGTATGTGTGTGTGTGTGAGTGTGTGGTGTGCATGTATGTATGTGGTGTGTGTGTATGTATATGTGTATATGTGTGTGGTGTATTGTGTGCATGTGTGTGCATGTGTGTGTGGGTGGTTTAAGGCTCTGATTTTAGGCCTGTCATGTTTTAAAAGGCCTCTTTCTTCATGTGATTTCCAAATGTCTTCTGCTCAAAATAATGTTTATGCAGTGGTGGTATCATCTACATCCTGGCATCCTCTCATCTTGTCATGATGGGTCCAGCCAGCCCTGGATAAACACAGCATAAGGGAGAACATGTGTCGGTCATACTTCCTGCTGGCATCAATCTGGGTACTCACCACACACACTTAATGTATCCTAGGGACTTCTAATTGCACCTGCTCATTAATCACCTTTAATCAAATTTGTTACCGTCTTTTGGCATTGGCTTTTTCCCAGGTATTTAATCAGCAAACTTAGTAACAAGGGAAATAATTTAGCACTCTCTGTAAATGTACCTTTGCTGAAAGTATTATAGATATATTCCCTTCTTTCCCCCATTAATCCATCTCCTCCCCACGCCTGTCCCCTCCCCAGGCCTTCACCTCACACGGGGCGGGGGGAGGGTGCCTGGAAAGCATCATGCTGAGTGAAATAATACAGTCGGAGAAAGACAAATATCCCATGACTGAGCTCCTATGCGGAATCTAATGAACAAAATAAACTGATGAACAAAATAGATCCAGAGACATGGAAGCATGGAACTGATTGGGGATCCTCAGCGGGAAGGAGAGGCAGAGAGAAGAGCAGTTTATATGAATAGATACACAGGCCGTGGACACAGATGGCTTAGGGCTCTTCAGAGTCCTCCTAACAGTCTCTGAGCCTCCATTTGCAAACAGTGACATGGCATTCTGAGGGATGGGAGGAGGTGATGACAGGGATAGGAGCTGAAAAAATATAAATCTACTAGAAAAAAATGGCAGCTTGCATTTACCTAGGATTGTATGCTGCCTAAAGCACTCCCATTATTCTCTAAGCATCAGCTTCCCCATAAGGTATCCAAGAGGCTTCCGTCTCTGAAACAAGCACCGTTTTCTTCTTAAAGGCGCATGTAACACGCTGGGATGCCTCTCACTCCCCTGTTCTTGGGACGGGTGCCTGTGTACAAATCGGCATTAACACGTTAACCTGTTGCTTATTTAAAACCTTTCTACAGTGGAAACCCATTTCAGTCGCCTAGAGAAAAATATATAAGCTGATAGAATTATCTTTCAATTAAAATTCAAAACTGCCCTGCAAAGCTGCCTCCTGCTAAATTACCCCGTCTCTCGATGTGGACATGCGAACTGCACCCTCACGAGCAGCTCTCCCTTTGCGTCTCAGTTGCTTCTGGACGCAGCCCACCTGCCCATCCCACGAGGGCTGGGAGCTCCCGCCTCACGGGTGCTTCTGGGGCGCCAGGGAATGGAGACGAAGCCACATCGGTGTGTCAGGCAGAATCTCAGGCACACTGTCCTGTTGGGTTACTTTCAAACTGGGTTATGGTTCCCAGGAAGCATAATAAAATGTGTAGCCATGCAAATAATTGCACAGTGTGCCAAAGGCTGTGTAGTTGCTTTTAAAAAATGTACTAGTACACTACTGGTTTTTGGTATCTTTTGTTTAACTTTAATATGTACTTTTTTCCCCTTCTAAATACGTTATCATGAAGAATGCTGAAAAATGCATAAACTTCAGTGCCTCAAGAAAATAAGTTTATTTCCTACTCTGAAACAATCCATTAAACAGCTCATAGTTTACTAAGGAAAACTGCTACATTTTGCTGGAAATCCTATCTAATAAAAGAGTAATATGCAGATTGACCATCACTCCAACACACAAGACAGCTGCCCCCAGGTAGACTCAAAATGGCCACCACAAGATGGCCAGCAGGGGAGGGCAGGTGGGAGGGACCATGACTGCAAGGGAGGTCAGTTGGGGGTGATCAAGCCTATAGGTGAGGGCAGTTGGGAGGGACCAGGACTGCAGGGGAGGGAAGTTGGGGGGACCAGGCCTGCAGGAGAGAGCAGTTAGAGGTGACCAGGCCTGCAGGGGAGGGCAGTTAGGGGCAAACAGGCTGGTAGGGGAACAATTAGCCATCAACCAGGCTGGCAGGGGAGTGGTTAGGGGGTGATCAGGTGGCAGGCAGAAGTGGTTAGTGGCAATCAGGGAGGCAGACAGGCAAGCAGTTGGGAGCCACCAGTCCTGGATTGTGAGAGGGATCTCCAACTGGACGGTTGGACATCCCTCAGGCTTCCCAGATTGGAGAAGGTGCAGGCTGGGCTGAGGGACAGCAACAGCCCCATGTATACAAATTTTGTGCACCAGATTTCTAGTACTTTAATAAGTTTGAATGTGCACTATTTTAGTATCCTAACCTGCAGTCATACTGCTACAGTTTTACTTTAGCAGACACAGTCAAGAGAGTGGAATTGAAAAGGTGTCTTGAATTTTTCTATAGTCTTCCCTCCATACAGATCAATACCTTGCATTTAATCCAAGGCCGTGGATTGCAGACAAGGGCAATTTTCAGAGAAGGCAGAACTGGATTTCAAGGGTACAGAAACAAAAATGTGTTTATAATGCAATGAAATCTTCAGCAACTTAAAACTGTTTTTAGTACAGGTGCACTAGATATTAAGTCCACATTATAGATCAAAATCACATGTTGAAATATCAAAAGGAATATTAGTTTCTTGCAAGCATCTAGAGAAATTATCTTAATTATTAGGATAAAATTAAGCAATTTCTTCTCGCCAGGCAAATCAAATTACCCATCCCTTTCCACTCCTCACTCTATCTTCACTCCAAATTTAATATTTCAGATAGAAAAATATCTCAATAGGTGTGACGGGAATTGGCAAGTTGAAGTGGTCAGGTACGTATGTCAATATGGCATTTACCATAAAAAGTCTGGCTCAGTCTTCTACACGCTCTCTTTTTCTCATCAGTATATTCTTCTCAAACCAAGAAATCTACTCACAATACAGCAGCTCAGAAAGTCAATGTACATACACATCATTGGCTTAGTCACAGATGGGCAAGAAATAAAACATGTTTATGTTCGAATTAGGCTTTCCTATTATTCTGATTTAAAATCCTTTCAAAAACTTCTATTTGATCTTTCTACATTGCTGAACTATTTTTTTCCATTTAAGAGAGGTACTAATCCTATCTAATAAAAGGGTAATGTGCAAATTAACTGTCACTCCATCACAAAGATGGCGGCACCCATAGCCACAAGATGGTGGCACCCAGTCCTCTCAGCCCCTCTGGAGTCCCCCAGTCCTGGGGGGGGGGTGGCCACTGAGAGTGGGCAGTGTGAGCAGGCCATGATTGGTTCATTGCCATGGCATTGAGGCAAACCTTCCACCACAGCTGCAGAGGGCCTCTGGGCAGTGGGCACAGAGTAGCCAGGGGAGGAGGGGACTCTTGCATCATTGCCCTGGCAATGAGGCAAGTGTTCTGTGTCTGGCCACAGATGGGCGTCTGGGCCATGGAGAGCCTCTGGGCAGTGGGCACAGAGCAGCCAGGCCCCACAGAGAGCTACTGGCGCACGGATTCGTATGCAGGGCTAGTAGTAATTAAATATAATGTAAGGAAAGATAAAATGAGCATGATTTTTTTTGACTGAGCTTAAACCAATATGCAAAGTCTTACTTGATGTCTTCATTTGCCATCCCTCCATGGAAACCCAAAGGTAAGGTTTTCTGTGAAACCAGTTTATTTGGAAATGATCATAAGGGAAACCAGCAAAGGAGGAGGAAGGCAAGGAAACAGAGCCTATTGTCAGGTGAATATCACCTTAGGTCCCTTGAGCTACCTGACCCAGGAGAGGATGCTGTGGGATGGGCCTCGGACTGTCTGCCTCCGAAGCTGAACCTCAGCAGTACTCATTCACCACCATTGAGGACCAGTGGAAGGAGTGAGTGGGCCCTTGGCCTGGCCTGCAGGTGCACGGTGTCCTCTTCCCCAGGAGGACCCCTCAGCCAAGGCCTCTGTGAAGGCCAGTGCCACTAGACGATGGTCCGGTTGGTCAGAGGAGTAGTCACCTAGGCATGCTGGGAGGGATGCTGCCATGTCACTGAGGTGGTTCTCGGGTGACTGTGCAGAAAGATGCTCCTGGATAACGCGCTGGCACCGACTGAACCAGGTGGAAGATTCTGCCTGTGGATGGAGCATCGAACTCGCTCCTGGGCCCAGCCTACCCCGTCCTTCCCTCTCACCTCTGCACCCATGGGACCTCAGACTTTTCTGAGCCAGGCTGTGACTTGTGAGCCAGGCCAAGGCTTCAGGTGATCTAGGGTCTAAGAAGCAAGAATGCTGTTACTGGCAAAGGAGAATCCAGCCACTGGGCATGAAGGACGTGCCGGGTGGATGTGGGTGAGGCACTGCCCTGGGACATTCAGAGCCAACAGTAATTGTTGCCCCAGGAACAGAGCCTGAGACCAGAAGGTGAGTGCTAGAAGTTAGTCTATAACATATCATAGGAATCTTGATAGATACTAAAACATAGACTTGAGCTATTAGAAACAATTAAGACGGGAAAGGGGAAAATTATTAAAGAGTACATCATCATGCCCAGCAGGTGTGGCTCAGCAGGTGTGGCTCAGTGGTTGAGCGTCAACCTAGGAACCAGGAGATCACCATTAGAATCCTGGTCAAGGGCACATGCCCAGATTGCCAGCTTGATCCCCAGTAGAGAGTGTGCAGGAGGCAGCCCATCCATAATTCTCTTATCATTGATGTTTCTTTCTCTCCTTCTCCCTTCCTCTCTTAAATCAATAAAATACACATTTTAAAAAGAGTAGATCATCAAGAAAGTTATACTATATTAGAGGTAGCATAAAGCTTACATCTCAGAATCATTCAACTGTGGGGCTGGTGAGCTTTGTGCCAGGCCCGCCATTCATTGGTTGGCTGGTGGAGAATGTTCCTATTTCTCACAAAGTCTGGCTTGTCCTTCACACAGTTGGTACATTCTGCCTTGGCAAGAGAAAGACTTTATGCAAAGAGGGGTGAGTGCTGACCACTGGGAGTCACTATTAGATGCGGCCTATTACTTATAATTGCTAGAAAATATAAGTGGGTTTACATAAAATCAGTATAAAAGCTAACACATCAAACCTTGAACCAAAGACAACATATGTGTTAATGTGTGATTTAGGTATTTTAAAAAGATTTGGAGACTTCTTGCCTTTGCTTCCTCAGTGTGCACATTTGAGGGGTTAAACAGTGGCTTGTTGTGATAAATGATAAATTGCTCAATGTGATAGGATAGCAATGTCTCACATTCATTCCATGTTGCTCACCTTGCCCACCATCCCCACCCACCCCTCCTGCCCTGGGAATCAAAGGGCTTGTAAGGCATCCATGAGACTAAATATTACCCTGAGCATCTGCTAGTGACACCCAGTATTGGAGTTTAGCTATAAGCCAGGGAATCCGATTCTGAAACTTAAGGATTTAGACATGTTTGAGCAAAATCAGGAAAGAATTCTCTGGGACTAGTGCAGGAATTTACTCATGGGCAGGCACCTTTGGCTTGATGGAAAGGTACAATTTGCTCAGAAGATGAACATGTCGGGAAAACTGTACCACCTGCCTGTCATATCCTATCACTAGACCCAGTGGGTCTTCACCAAGGAGGTGTCACGGGTCCCTCAGCAGATAGGGCAGCTGATGTTCCTAATTGCAGAGTTTATGCTCCCTCGTGTCTTGTCAGCCTGCCCTCACTTTCTTCAAAGGGGACCCAGATGAATATTCTAAATTCATGAATTGTCTTAATACCCAATCCATCTCAGCATCTTAACAGGTAACAAAGTTGTAAGTTAAAAAAGAGAGAGAGACTGATTGGTCTCTCAGTACAATCCCATGTGGCACCAGACATCACATTAGGAGCTGGTTCATTCATGAATCCATCCTGTAGAAATGGTTCACACAGTCATACATATGTATGTCTGCTCTGTGTCCTTAATGTTTAATGAGAAGTTGCTGGCTAAGGAGTCGGGGTGTTTGAACGTTCCCTTTATTCCTGGACGTTGTTATTTTCAGGAGGGAGGCGTATTTCTTTAGAAAGAGTGTCACGGATCGAACTGGTAGAGAATTAGGGCCATTTTACAGGTGCTCAAACCTTCTCCTTGGAGAGGTTATCCTTCTGGAAACAGAGAAATTGGTGCAATCTCAGTGATTCCCCTATTCACATTGATCACTATAATGAGTGTAATTAGATTACCCAAATGCTTAAATAACAGAAATAAGCACCACCAAATAGGTCTGAGCTTAAAATTACCCAGATGAGTGAATTTTTCTGCAGTATAACCTGAATATGCATCGAAATAACAACATCTGTGACCACGATCACTTGAGCAAGCTCAGAAGTAATTAATGTAGCTACAGGGAAAAACATTAATCTTGCCATAAAGTCATTTCCCCTCATTTTAGCAATGTTAAGCCTGCACACTATATTTGCCTGACACCTACCTGTCAGAAAATAACTATTTCCCCTCAAAATTTTTTAAGTGCATTTTGTATATTTATGCAAGTAAAGTTCTTAAATATATTTTGATTTGCACATGAATGTATTGCAAGTATTCTAGTTTGTAATCCTATATAATAAAGAGGTAATATACAAATTGACCCTCATGCCCTTGCACAAGATGGCCTCCCCCATGTGGTCAAAGATGGCTGCTACAAGATGGCTGGCAGGGGAGGATAGTTGTGGGTGATCAGGACAGCAAGGGAAGGCAGATGGGGGGAGGGGCACGGAGGATGACCAGGCCGGCAGGGAGGGCAGTTGTAGGTGGTAGGTCCTGCAGGGGTAGGCAATTAGGGGCAATTGGGCCAGCAGGGGAGCAATTAGGTGTTGATCAGGTTGGCAAGGGAGTGGTTAGAGGGTGTTCATGCATGCAGGCAGGTGAGCAGTTGGGAGCCAGCAGTCCCAGATTGTGAGAGGGATGTCCCAGATTGGAGACGGTGCAGGCTGGGCTGAGGGACAACCCCCCCTCCTCCCCCCAGTGTACACACTTCATGCTCCAGGCCTCTAGTGGAAATATAAAGAAGATCAGAACTTTCTGGGAGACATTCAAGTTCTGTGGGACCACGAGGATCACTGCTGCCTACCTTCCCCCCATGAAGCTGAGAGCTGGGGGGAGAAAAGGAGGTTCACCTTTGTTAGCATTCAGAACACAGTTTGTTCTTGTCTTACTGTTTATTAATGTTTGCATTGTTTTCTTTTTCTTTTAATCTTTATTGTTGAGTTTATTAATTATATTGTTTCCCTTTTTCCCCCTATAGCTCCCCTCCACCCGGTACCCATCCCACCCTCTGCCCTCATCTCCCAAACACTGTCCTCTCCCACAGTTGCATGATTTTTGTCCATAGGTGCTGCTCCTCCCACACCCCTTTTCTCCCCAAGAGTTGTCAGTCCATTCCCTCTCTATGTCCATGATTCTGTTATATCAGAATCTGTTAATCAGATTATTAATTCACTTGATTTTTAGGTTCATTTGTTGATAGATGTGTATTTGTTGTTCATAATTTATATTTTTACCTCTTTATTCTTCCTCTTCTTATAGAATGTCTTTCAGCAATTCATATAATATTGGTTTGGTGGTGAACTCCTTTAGCTTTTTCTTATCTGCAAAGTACTTTACCTTACCTTAAATTCTGAATGATAGGTTTGCTAGACAGAGTAATCTTGGTTGTAAATTCTTGCTATTCATCACTTTGAATATCTCTTGCCACTCCCGTCTGGCCTGTATTATTTCTGTTGATCTGCTGACAATCGTATGGGTGCTCCCTTATAAGTAACTAACTTTTTTTCTCTTGCTGCTTTTAATATTTTCTCTTTTTCCTTTGCCCTTGGCATTTTAATTATGATGTGTCTTGGTGTGGTCCTCTTAGATTCCTATATTTTGGGGTTCTGTGCATGTCTTGGGCTTTTAAATCAATTTATTTCACCAGGTGGGGGAAGTTTTTGGTCACTATTTCTTCAAGTAGGTTTTCATTATCTTGTTCTCTCTCTTTTTCTGGCACCCCTATAATTTGGATGTTGGTATGATTGAGGTTGTCCCAGAGGCCCCTTACACTATCTTCAATTTTTTGGATTCTTTTTGCTTCTTGCTTTTCTGGCTGAGTGGATGTTGCTTCTTTGTATTTCAAATCTTTGACTTGGTTCTTGTGGTCGTCTGGACTGCTTTTAGGTCTTTGTATAATATTTTTTATTTCAGTCAGTATATGCTTAATTTCTAGTTGGTCCTTTTTCATATCCTCGTAGGTCTTGTTCATTTCCTCATAGATCTTGTTCATTTCCTTGTAGGTCTTGGCCTTTTCTAGGAGCCTCTTGAATAGGCTTATAACCATGGTTTTGAACTCTATGTCCAGTTGTTACTTTTCCTCCATTTCTTTCACATCTGATTTATTTCCATTTCTCTGCATTGTGGCTGCTTTCCTGAGTTGGTCCATTAGCTTTGTGTGGTAGATGTCCTCTAAAAGACAGTGACTCAGCCTCCCCAGTTACCTGAGGTGGGTACTCTTGCTGCAGCCCCTTATGGGTTGTACAGTATTGTTGAAGTTAAGCCCAGCTTATTATTGTTAGCACTAGGAGGGTTTGACCTCCAGGCCAATTGGCTGTAAGGATAAGCTGTGTTTAGGTTGGATGGGCAGAGTTTCCAGGCTGAGCAGGCAGTGTCAGCTCCACCCTATCTGGCACCAGGATCTCTGTGCAGGGTGGTAACAGCTGCATGCACCTTCGAGAGAAAGCCGCCGCCGATCTCCACCCACTGCCAGACAACTCAGCCTCTCCCCAAATGAGTCCGCACCCCCAAAGTCTCACCCAGGGTTGCAACACAATGCAGTCCGGTGGTCTCCTGAACGAGGGAGCAAGTCCTCTCCATGCAGTTGCGCACTTCTGTTCCCAAGTTTACGCGTAAACTGCTGTTCCAAGTTTACACGCACTCTCCACAAGCTCGCAGACCTCTGCTGTGCCGGGCTTCAGCGTGCTTTCCCACTGCCCAGTTCTACCCATATGAGTGTGGGCTCCCTGGACCTTGCCCAGAACTAGGGAATCAGTGCAGTGGGATGCCTCCGCCCTCCCCGTTGGAGAAAACCAGCCAGGTTTGCAGCTGCCGGCCTTCTCCACTGGCGCACGCAGGACTCTAAACCTCTCTCCTCGTGTATCTTCAACACTGCGCTCCGTCACTCCTCTGAGTCACAGTGTCCTATCTTTACTTTCATTTGTGGAATTTTCACTCAGCCAGATTTCCAGTGATTCTGGATGATGTTTGTTCTGTCGTTAAGTTGTAGTTTTGGAATTGTTGTGTGGGGCAGCAAGATAGGTGTTTACCTATGCTGCCATCTTGGTTCTTCCTCCCATCTGTTTGCATTTTTTTTCATTAGGAACAGCTGTGAGCCTCCTCTGCCCACCCCCTCTATGTTTTATGCACTAATTTGTATGATCTTGGGTGTTAATGTTATAAAAGAGGTACACCATCAGTTGTAGTTGGTAAGGAAGCTTGAAAGCTCTGTCTTTCAAGGAAAAAGGAGATAGAGAAAGCTATTCTGCTAGTGAAAGCAGAAAGAAGAAAGCTAATTTGGTGGTAGCTGAAAAAAATCACAAAAATAAATGTGGGCCAGATGTTTCTATAAATTCACAGAGACTTTTTAAGTCAGCGAGTCACATGATGGGAGCTAAGTTTCCAGACTCACTGTGGCTCTGGGACTCGGGATGCGGATAGGAATGGCAGAGGTAACATTCTTTCCTGAAGGTGTGACCTTTGAGGGCCATCTGTAGCTAACTGTCAGTCCTGAGTGGAGAGTTGGAAAGCAGCTGCTGAACCTCGAAATGAACTGATGAGTGAGTGAATGGGTTGGAGGAAATATGACAGCCTAGTCTCTCTTCTGCCCCATGTGGAGCTTCTGGGAAGAGCATCATCCTTTGCCTAATGATGAGAGATGAACCAGAAACAAGTGGCAAATGGTTTTGAAACCCTAAGAGAGTCAGGTTTGCAGGGAGCCACGTTGTTTGAAATCCAAGGAGAGAAGTGCTCCCTCCCCTGAGGAGTCTGCACTTCCTTGGCTGAGGGGGGCAGAGGGGAGGGGAAGGCAGGTTAAGGTGGGAGCAGAGAGGAGACTAACAAGGACCCAATTTGACAGCACTGAGACCTCGGCATGAGACGAAAAGGACTCGCTCCCTTCATGGCTCCTGCCCTTAAACCCCACTGTATGCTCATGCAAACATTAAAGACAGACTGAGGGATGCCCTGGGGTTGGGGGCAGGAACAGGGACAAGGCCCAGCCCCATAGAGAAAGGGGGTGCCTCCTGGAAGCACTGGCATCACAGGGAGGAGGAGCCAGTCTGGATGGCCCAGGACACAGGGAGCCCATAGAAATAACAAGGTCTCTGCTCCTGGGAAGGTAAGAACCAAGTCCCGCCAGGACAGTGCCTGGGAAATGGTCTCCCCAACAAAAACCAATGGAAACACCAGGCAGGACTGTGGAGGTCAGCCATAGGAAAATGACAGAGAGGCCTCACCCCCAGCAACACCCTCGCCCCCCAACTCCTGCCTTCCCTCTAAGGTTGGATAGTCTGTTTCTATGTCTCTGGATCTATTTTTGTTCATCAGTTTACGTTGTTCATTATAGTCCACAAATGAATGAGATCATGTGATATTTATCTTTCTCTGTCTGGCTTATTTCACTTAGCATAATGCTCTCCAGTTCCATCCATGCTGTTACAAATGGAAAGAATTCCTTCTTTTTTACCGCAGCATAGTATCCTATTGTGTAAATGTGCCACAGTTTTTAATTCACTCATCTGCTGATGGGCACTTAGGCTGGTTCCAAATCTTAGCTATGGTAAATTGTGCTGCTATGAACATAGGGGTGCATATGTCCTTTCTGACTGGTGTTTAGAGTTTATTGGGATATATTCCTAGAAGTGGGATCACTGGGTCAAATGGGAGTTCCATTTTTAGTTTTTTTGAGGAAACTCCATACTGTTCTCCGCAGTGGCTGCACCAGTCTACAATCCCAACAGCAGTGCACGAGGGTTCCTTTTTCTCTACATCCTCTCCAGCACCTGTCGTTAGTTGATTTGTTGATGATAACCATTCTGACAGGTGTGAGATGGTACCTCATTGTAGGTTAGTCATATTAAAAAGAATTAGGTAGTGTCATTAGATAGGTGTGAGATGTACCACATTGTCATTTTGATTTGCATCTCTCAGATGATTAGTGACTTTGAGCATGTTTTCATATGTCTCTTGGCCTTCTGAATGTTCTCTTTCAAAAAGTGTCTATTTAGGTTCTTTGTTCATTTTGTGATTGGCTTGTTTATCTTCCTTTTGTTAAGTTTATGAGTTCCCTATACATTTTGGAGTTTAAGCCCTTATCTAATGTCACGTTGGCAAATATGTTCTCCCATACAGAGGGCTTTCTTGCTGTTTTGTTGATAGTTTCTTTTGCTGTGGAGAAGATTTTTATTTGGATGTAGTCCCATCTGTTTATTTTCTCCTTAGTCTCCATTGTCCCAGGAGATGTGTCAGTAAATGGACCCCCTGACTTTTCACATTGCTGGTCATTCAGTTCAAGCCCCTTGGCCTTTCCTTCTTGGAGATACCATCTAGGCCTCAGTTGTATGTCAGCTCCAGGCCCAGAAAAGCAGCAAAACCAGACCAGCTACCCCATGACTGACCTCAGGACCAGCTGCATTGGATAATGACCCCCTGACCCTGGGGCTGACCAATCAATCAGTGGAGATTCCAACTCTTAAAGGACACACCTGGAAATCTGCTAAATAGCAGATTTGAGACCCTCCCCTGAGATCTCCCTTAAAATCCTTAGGACAGGGGACCCAGCATTCTTTCCCTCCCCATAGCAGACTCTCACCTTCCTCCCTCTCTCCCCTTCCCCCCAGGCAGGTTTCCTTTCCTTTCCTCACTTCTAAGCTCCAAGGGCCCTTCTTTTGCTGTTATCATTTGTTGCCATGCCCATTGGTTCTACAAATTACTTCTCCCACCTCTACGACTTCCTAAATAAATGTTCTCTTACAGTTTTAAATTCTTTCCAGCCAGAATTCACGTACAGAGGTCACTGAACCCATGTCCAGTCTGACCCCTGGGGCCTAGCACCTGGTACCACTCCCACAGCTGCCAGTGTAAGCACCTGAGACCAGAGTTTCTGATAAAGACAGTCATAAAGTGAGTGCAGCAGCATCAGGCAAAGGCTCTCCCTATATTAATCATGCCTTTTATTTCCTGTGCTTTTTGGATGCATGGACATCTGGGGCCTTGATAGCTCTGGAGAGATTGTCCCTCAGGCCAGTCAGTTCCCAGAGACAGTGAATGACTTGTGTCATTTTCACATTCGAACTGGCTTCCCCGGAGCCCACAGCCTCCACAGCCACCGTCGCTGGGCTCCGACACTCAGAGCCATTAACAACCCTCAGGCCAGGGACCAGGCAACCAGGGCAGCCCTTGTCCTCAGGGACCATGGAAATCATCCAAACTTACAGATCCTACCCCGTTCCCCTGCCTCCTCCGATCCTTCCCACAGAAACCGCCCTGAGGGCTCTTGCCCACTTGTGTGGGTGTATCTGGGTGAGGCACTGCCCTGGGACATCCAGAGCCGACAGTAATTATTACCCCAGGAACAGAGCCTGAGACCAGAAGGTGAGTGCTAGAAGTTAGTCTATAACATATCATAGGAATCTTGATAGATAATAAAACACAGACTTGAGTTATTAGAAACAATTGAGGTGGGAAGGGAAAAAGTATTAAAAAGCACATCATCATGCCCAGCAGGTGTGGCTCAGCAGGTGTGGCTCAGTGGTTGAGCGTCAACCTAGGAACCAGGAGGCCACTGTTAGATTCCTGGTCAAGGGCACATGCCCGAGTGGCCAGCTTGATCCCCAGTAGAGGGTGTGCAGGAGGCAGCCCATCCATAATTCTCTTATCATTGATGTTTCTTTCTCTCCTTCTTCCTTCCTCTCTTAAATCAATAAAATATACATTTTAAAAAGAGTAGATCATCAAGGAAGTTATACTATATTAGATGTAGCATAAAGCTTACATCTCAGAATCATTCAACTGTGGAGCTGGTGAGCTTTGAGCCAGACCCGCCATTCATTGAAAAAGAAGAGAGGATTAATGTCAAAATAATTTAAAGATAGAGCTTTTAAAACATTGATTCCTACAACTCGGGAGGTGCAAGACCAAGAACTTCAGGGGACACTGACTGTCCTGAGAGCCAGGGACGAGGTGCAGCCCAACTCCAGGCAGAAAACCTCTCAGTCAATTGGGTCAAACTCTGTTCTATTCAGGCCTTTCACACATTGTGGGGATAATCTGCTTTAAAGTCCATGGATTTGGGGTTTATCTCATTCAAAAATACCTTTGCAGCAACATCCAGAATCAAAATATTGGAGCAACATGGTCAATCAAGTAGATACCTAAAATTAACCATCATACGAACACTCGGCTCACATTCTTTATACCTTACATATGAACAGAGAAATTACTCTGTGAGCAGTACAATTACATGCATCTTCACATTCCTGTCATTCAAATGGTATCAGCAGAAAAACAGCTCCAGGTGCTTGCCTGGGCTCAGCAACCCTGGTTCTTGAGTTCTGGCTAAGACACAAACGAAAAGAAAGTTTGTAAGTCACAGGGGAGGGTTGAGCAGTAGGACAAAGGGACTCGGCACAAGTTATAGCAGAGAAGGGTTCTTGGAGTTTAGGGGAAAGGGAGAGAGATACACATGTAAGATACAATTTCCTCCAGAGATGAGGGAGGGAACAGAGGTGGAGGGGTGCCCCAGAGAGAGTCAGTGTGCACCCTGGGGAAAGAAAGGGATGGCGTTAGGGTTAGTGTTAGGGTTAGGTTTTGGGTTAGGGATAGGGTTAGGGTTAGGGTTAGGGCTAGGAATGAGTTATGGTTAGGGGTTAGAATTAGGGTTAGGGTTAGGGTTAGGCATTAAGGTTAGGGTTAGGGTTATGGTTAGGGTTAGGTATAGTGTTAGGGTTAGGGTTAGGGTTAGGGTAGGATTAGAGTTAGTGTTAGTGTTAGGGTTAGGGTCTGGTTTAGGGTTAGGGCTAGGGTTAGGGTTAGGTTTAGAGTTAGGGTTAGGGTTAAGTTTAGGGTTAGGTTTAGGGATAGGGTTAAGGCTAGGGTTAGGGCTAGGGTTAGGGTTAGGTTTGGGGTTACGGTTAGGGTTAGGCCTTAGAGTTAGGGTTAGGGTTAGAGTAGGGTTAGAGTTAGTGTTAGGATTAGGGTTAGAGTCAGGTTTAGGGTTAGGGCTAGGGTTAGGGTTAGGGATAGGGTTTGAGTTATGGTTAGGGGTTAGAATTAGGGTTAGGGTTAGGCATTAAGGTTAGGGTTAGGGTTAGGTATAGGGTTAGGGTTAGGTTAAGGGTAGGATTAGAGTTAGTGTTAGGGTTAAGGTTAGTGTCAGGTTTAGGGTTAGGGCTAGGGTTAGGGTTAGGTTTAGAGTTAGGGTTAGGGTTAGGTTTAGGGTTAGGTTTATGGATAGGGTTAGAGTTAGTGTTAGGGTTAGGTTGAGGGTTAGGGTTAGGATTAGGCATTAGAGTTAGGGATAGGGTTAGGGTAGGGTTAGAGTTAGTGTTAGGGTTAGGGTTAGGGTCAAGTTTAGGGTTAGGGTTAGGGTTAGGGTTTGGTTTAGATTTAGGGTTAGGGCTAGGGTTAGAGTTAGGGTTAGGGTTAGAATTAGGATTATGGTTAGGCATTAGAGTTATGAGTTTGAGTTAAGCTTAGGGTTAGGGTTAGAGTTAGGGTTATTGGTTAGAATTAGAGTTAGGGTTAAGCATTAGGGTTATGAGTTAGGTTTAAGATTAGGGTTAGAGTTAGGGTTAGGTTTAGAATTGGGGTAAGGGCTGGGTAAGGGTAAGGTTTAGGATTAGGTGGTGGAATTAGGTATGTATTAGGAATTAGGTTTATGATTTAATTTACTGAATAGGTCTGGTTTGATATTTTACATGGGGCTTCTTTCTGGTGGTCTTGGTGCAAGTTGTCAATAAAATGTTCATCATATGAGTTACTGTCTTCATTTTTGATAGTTTTGGAATACGCTTAGGACAGCAGAACATAAATATGTCTTTCTATGGAACCAGCCTAGACTTGTACCAAACCACTTATTTCAGAAGAGTAGAAAATCTTGTCTTTCTCTTTGTAGCATGCCTAAAGCACTGTTCCTTTCCTTTGTTCTCAATTTAATCATAACTGTAACTGTTACCCTAACCATAACACTAAACCTACCATCACCCTAACACTGTCACTAACCCTAATCCTAATGCTAACCCTAATTCCTAAACCTAACTCTAATTCTTAACCCTAACCATAATTCCTAACCTTACTTCTTAACCCTAATCCTACTTACTAACCTTTATTCTTAACCCTAACCCTAACCCTAATATCAAATCTAGACTTAACCCTAATTCATAACCCAAACCCTAATTCTTAACGCTAACCTTAATTCTTAACCCTATGACTAATTCTTTAACTCTAACCCTAATTCTTAACCCTAACTGGAAAGCTAAGCTTAACCCTAACCCTAACCCTAAATCTTAATGCTAACCCTAAACCTAATTTCTAACCCTAATTCCTAACCCTAATTCTTAATCCTAACCCTAATTCTTAATCATAACCTTAATTCCTAACTCTAACTGTAACCCTAATTCCTAACCCTAACTCTAATCTTAACTCTAAATCTAACTCTAATTCCTACCCCTAACCTTAATTCCTAACCCTACTTTCCCTCCTTTACCCTAATCATAATCTTAACCCTAACCCAATTTCTTAACCCTAACCCTAACTGTAACCCAGGCTTCATTCCCCTGAGTGCACACTCTCTTTCTCTCTCTGCCCCCCCCCCCCCCAGTACTCCTTTCCTCTCTCATTGCTCGAGGAGCTTGTATCTTGGTCTCACCTGTGGGCTCTCTTTCTCTCCTAAGCTCCACTGGCTGTCACTCGCTCCCAAGCAGCTAATAGTGTTCCTTGTCTTAGATTCTGCTCCGTTCACTTCTGGACTATGGTGGTGTCCTGTGAAGGGAACAGCATCTAGGAATTCCAGACAGGGACCCTCCAGTAGTTCCAGGAAGGAGTATATGTGTGTGTGCATATGCTTCTCTGGAAAGAAGTTGTATGAATTAATCATACAACTGAAATGAGATCTATTTTTTAAAAACCTAAAATATCCTATATAATAAAGAGGTAATATGCAAATGGTCATCACGCTGTGATGCATAAGGACCAATGAGCAAGAAGGTGGGGCAGTGAGCTGCAAGCAGCAGAGAGATACAGGAGGACGGGGTGGAGAGCTATGAGCAGTGATGGGAGGGGTGGCCAGCTGAGGCAAGCAGCAGCGAGCTACTTGTCCTCCTATATAATAAAAGAGAAACATGCAAATTTGACCACACCTTCACTACACTACCAGCCAATCAGTAGCAGGGGGATGGGCTGAGGCAGAGGGTGAGGCTGAGGGGTATACGGGGTGAGGCTGAGGGGCACGCGGGGCAGGGGAACAGGGTTGTGGGGCAGGGGGAGTGAGAACGAGGCACATGCAGGCGGTGGTGTTGGCAGTGTCGGCAGCATCACCACAGCACCAGGTCCCCTGGTGTCAGGACAAGGGACCTGAGGCCAGGTCAGGGGACCTAAGGCTGTGCCCTTTGTTCCTGCACCAGGCCAGGGGACCTGAGGCTGTACCTCCCACTCAGAGGGGCTTGATGGGACACCCAAGGCCATATCCCCCACCTCAGCACTGGGGGACCTGAGGCCAAGCTAGAGGTCCTAAGGCTGTACCCCCTGCCCTGGTGCCAGGCCCAAGGGACATCAGGATGGGAAGGGCACCTAAGGCTGCACCCCCTGACCTGGCCCCTGGCCAGGGGACCTAAGGCTGTGCTGGGGGATCTGAGGTAATGCTCACTGCCAAAAGGACCTGATGGGAGACCTGAGGCTGCACCCCCCACACAGTGCTGGGCCGGAGGACCTGAGGCTGTGCCCCTGTCCTGCAGGGCTTCATGGGGGTGGGGCTGGCCGAGTCTGGGTCTTACAAGATTTCAAGGGAACACAGGTGGGTGGAGACTTGACTCTGGGTCCTGCGGCATGCCCCAGACTCTGACTGGAATGGATATTTTCATATACATTTTATTAATTTTCTTTCATTTCTGACACTTCTACTATAGAGAAAGGAAAAGTAGCAATATTAAAATATTTCCTGTAATTAATTCCCTTTTAATGTGCATGAATTTCATGCACCGGGCCACTAGTGCAATATAATATTCTAAGTAGAGTGAAGACAATGAATATATAGAAAATAGATTCCATAAAAGTGGTAGGAGGCACTCTAACAATTTAATAAAATATTAAAATGCAGCAGTTAAAATCAGGATTCTAAGTAAAAATATTAGTACAATTCATATATACATATAACCAAAATATTACCCCCAAAATGTCATTAATAAAAGAATGTGGTTATTATTAAAAGTAAGATTTAAATGATTCAAAAACTCTCCATTTCTACCAGGAGCTTCTGGGCTCACGTAGATCCCACAGCTCATGTCCCCGAGGGTGGAGCACAGGCAGGTGTTCGTCAGCAAGATGGTCTGCATCCATAACCGGGTTTGGTGTTTGGCTGGTGAGCCATGACAGCTGCGTGTACAGGAGACCTGCGCCCTGTCCTGTACGAGACAGTCAGGCTGGGTGGGGGCACACCACAGGCAGCAAGGTCGTGGGCGAGATCCTGTGCTGCTCCATACAGACATGGAGGAGCTGTCACTGTGTCTCTAAGCGAGACCGTGAGCTCAGCAGATGGCAGAAGTCAGCCCATGCCTTGGTCTAAGGCAGTGGTGGGCAAACTCATGAGTTAACAGAGCCAAATATCAACAGTACAACGATTGAAATTTCTTTTGAGAGCCAAATTTTTTAAGCTTAAACTTCTTCTAATGCCACTGCTTCAAAATAGACTTACCTAGGCTGTGGTATTTTGTGGAAGAGCCACAATCAAGGGGCCAAAGAGCTGCATGTGGATCACAAGCCACAGTTTGCCGACCATAGGTGTAAGGTCATCTGTGAGAGGAAGTGAAGTTTATTATAGGGGTTTTCTCTCTTTTCCACGACCAGCGTGGAGAGAAAGTAGGTCCAGTTTCTGAGTAGAGGAACTGGGGATTGAGAAATAAAAGAATAGAAGACACAGTAATAGAAATAATAGCTGGGGCTGGGTGGAATCTCTGTTCTCTCTGATGGAGGGACAGAATCCTGAGCCCACAAAGCCATGTTTATTTATATCCCCCAAATACCAGGAAGTTACACCAAAAGTTAGGGTCAAAGGAGATTGGATGGGCCCAGGCCTTACTCAGTTCCTCATTCCCAGGTCTAGGTTGAATTTACATTTCAAGGCCCTCTCCCTGACACCTTGGGCAAAGTTAAGAGTCAGCACTGATAATGCATCCAGCCTTCTTGGTGCATGTGTTTCCAAGACATGGCTCTGCCTAGAACCTCGGATTCAGCTGACAATGATTTAAAGAATGCTCAGGTGTTTTCCCTGGGGGCCTTCCACAGTTTATGGGACAGCATCCCCAGAGGCAACCTGCCCTCCCAACAGTGGCTCAGCTGGGCAGCCAGCAGAGGGGGAAGTAGAAACAAGAATGAGATGCGACCTCCAGTAAAGTGGGTGGAGAGGGGGCATTGGGGAATGCAACTTCAACCTATTTGATAGAATAATAATGAAATGGCAAGAAACAGCAACCTTTAGAGAGGTGGTTGTGAGGTTCCGCACACGAGGAGGTGAACACACGCTATCAGGCAGGCCGACTCGGTCTCTCCAAGGGCAAAGACGGGGCAAGTGCACGTGGAGAAAGTCTGGGCAAATGGTGGTGTTCCCTATTACTGTCCCTGGAACACAATGAGGGGCCAGGAGAAACACAGCGGATCTGGAGAAGCATAGTGAAGACTTCGCAACTATTCCAGCGATTCGGAGAGAGGACACACACATGACCACCAGGCAAGCCTTGCAGAAGGAAACACTGTTTATTTACGGTCCTTCCCACCTCCAGCTCCTCAAGGGAGGGTCTAGCTTGATACAGACCATGTGGAGGTCACTCTTCCCAAGATGTTACAGAACGGAGAGTGCCTTCTGAATTAACGCTATTCCTTTAGCCATACTAAAACCCTTACAGAGGTAGAGTCCCTGCAACGGTGGAAAATAAATATAGTGAATTTGAGAATTTTAACATACAAAAATGTTATAAGAACTTATTATTTCTCTATTAGTTCTACAGTTCCTGGAGGAATACTACGTACTTTGCATAGGTTGAGTTACTCTATCTCCAGACACAACATTATTTTCATATGAATTTCCATGGTTTGTTGTCTAGAGAGCCAGTTGTTCAGGAAATTTAGAAAACTCTGAGTATAACAGCATTAGAACAGACAGGAAAGCAGATGGATCTGCTACACTTATTCTGAAAGAGGGGGTCAAAGTACTGATAGAACTCTGGAGATACTTTGTGGAACTCTGAGGGTCAGAGATGTCTACGGATAGAAGAAATCGTGTAAGTCTGAAACTAACTGCCACTATACATTCCCTAAACGGTAAAACCAACTAAAAACAAGTTTGTTTTACTTAAATATTTAACAAAAATTTATTGCAAGATATATTTTTTCACCGAATTTACAGTTTCAAGGAACATGGTACAAAACATAGTGCCATCAGCTCTGTCTAAACATTAAGTAGGTGCAAATACACAAAGATTAAAAAAAAGAGCATACTTTACAACATTCATTACAGCCCTATAAATATATTTTATGTACATTATACATACTCGTAAGACATCGACTTAATATACAGCATATATTGTGTTGATTTTGAAACGATTCAGTGCCTTGATACTAATATTCTATGTCAGAAACTAGGAACTCATTTGCATCCTCAGACTCACAGTAAGTGCTTCCTATCAGCGAGGCATGGTGCGGCTGGCTTCCGCCCACCTTTCAAGGGGCCATGACCCCCCCCCCCCCCCTTGGATGAGCATCCACACACACAGCCACCGTTTCCATTGATTTCCTTCCCATTGATGGTGTGGCTAGAAGAGGGGCTGGAGCGGGATGA
Source organism: Antrozous pallidus (assembly GCA_027563665.1). Taxonomy (NCBI): domain Eukaryota; kingdom Metazoa; phylum Chordata; class Mammalia; order Chiroptera; family Vespertilionidae; genus Antrozous; species Antrozous pallidus. Next base: position 718,493 of record CM050508.1, on the reverse strand, counting down.
CTGTGGGGTGGGGGGCCAGCAGGGAGGGCAAGAGGGCGTGGGGCAGAGCGGGGAAGGCCAAGGGGCTGGGATGAAGGACTGAAGCTGGAATGATGGGCAATGGAGGAGGTGAGACTAATGTGGGCAGGTTTCCAGGACACAGCCTGGCACCCAGCGGTCCTCTTGAGATGGCAGTTTGAGGTAAGGATGTCCCAGTGAGAGGGGGGACCTGGGACAGGAAGCGTTGGTGCGGCTGGAGCACTTTCAAGGTCCCCGTCTGGTGGTGCAGGACAGTGTGGTGGATGGTGGTGACAGAGGTAGAGCATAAGGGCTGCTGCAGAGGCAGAGGCGGCAGAGGTTGCAGAGGCTGCAGAGGCTGCAGAGGCTGCAGAGGCATGCTGGGTGGGGCCAGGGCAGCGGCCGGGAAGGCGAGCTTGACCTTGTGGGCCAACACGCCAGGCTGGAGGAGGTGCTGGTAGACCTCACAGGGGAGAGCCTTGCATTTGTCAGGGGTTTCTATTGGGATCAGCAAGGCCTGTTCGGACAGAGCCAACGGAGCCAGGACCTGCTCCGTGGCCACCAAGGCGTTGCCACTGACCTGTGCTTCTTTGAAGGGCAGCGGTGGGTGAGCCTGAAGAATTCCCGAATGGAGATGCAGCCACTCAGGGGGGGCCTGGGCCAGGGCCACCTTGCCCTGCGGGAGGGCCTCCGCCAGCTCATAGTGGCCCAGGAGCGGCTTGGCCGGGGGCTGCTGGAAGGTCTTGTCCCCGGGAGGCACCTGCTTTTCCCTGATGCGCACAGGCTGGCTTCTGTCCTGGCATCTCAGCAGGCTGCTGGCCACATCTTCCTCTGCTGGGGCGCCAGCTGCGTAGACAGAAGGGGGCCCATCGGAAACCTCGGGCCTTGAGCTAGAGGTGGCCTCGGGAACCCAATGCTCAGCTCCCCCGTTGCCTCCGGAAGGCAGGGGGCTGGTGGGGTGTGAAGTTAGCGTGGGTTTCCCTGGGTCTGTCTGCTCTGAGCTCCTGTGGGCATCTGCCATGTCTTGTGGGCTCAGTTCCTCTTTTGTGTCTGTGCTCATCAACCCGTCCGGAGGGCCCACAGAAGCAGGTGCTTTGCAGGGATGGTCTGCAAGCTCCTTGAGCTTCGGGGCTCCCCGTCTAGGGCGAAACCGGCCTCTTTTCCTCCTCCGTTTCCTTCTCGGCGTGAAGGGTGCAGGCACTCGGGGTAGCGCCCTGAATCCTGCTGGTGATGCATGCAGTGGATTTGGGCTTTCATCCGAAGAGTGCGAAGAAGAGTGCGGTCTTCGCTTTCGATGGCATCGTTCGGATTCACTGACGAGAGCATGATAGCCCCGCTTGACGGCCGGATTTGGGGGCACGCAGTTCGTGGTTTTTGGAAGAAAGAGGCAGCCATGACCCTGACCATAGCTGGGCACTGCGGCTTGGCAACTGCAGGAAGTCCTGGAGTGTGTTAAACAACATTTCCCACAATGCATCATGGTGGGACTGGACTGTCCATTTGGAACAGCTGAGTTATTTGTACAGTGACTTGGAGAACTGATATTGTCATTAAGATTACATCCAGCATTTCCTGTTTCACACGGTTCTGTTCCTCTGTTTTCACGTGAGAACAGAGATGCTGACATGGGCTCTGGATCCGGTAGTTGATGTGCCTCTGGCAGTGGCTCTGCAGCTAACTCCCGATTTTCCAGAGCTATTTCCAGAGGGCTTTTCCTAGTTGTGTCGGTGCCGCTGTTCTCTGTCTCCATTCTGAAGGGAGTTACTGGCTCTTCGGCATCCTCTCCACGATGGCGGTGACATAACTTCCTTCGTTTTTTCTTTCTCCGACTTCTATGAAACCGGCGTTCATGCTTATCTTTCAACCTCCTTGTGTGGCATTCCTCATGAGTATTCTGTCTTATCTGTTTTTGAATAAAATGGTATCTTTTTGTTTTCCTGCTCCTACAGGAACTATGTTTATACCTCTGATCTACATTCTCATTGTTTCCAGAATCACAACTACTGAAGAGAGACTCTTCAGCCGAAAGCGGGGTGATTGGGGCGGATTCGTTTCTGCTTCCCTCTCCTTCGTCCTCTGTGGGGCCTGGGACAGTGCTGCTCTTGACCTCCCACACCTGCCTCTTGCAGATGTCTCCCCCCTTCTGTGGGGAACAAAGGCCATGGGTGGGTGGCTTGATCTTCTCTGGATGGTTGTTCACCTTGGTGGACTTAAAGTCAAAGCAGAGAGGGTTGCAGCTGTAGGACACTGGAGGCAGAGCTGCTGTGTAGACGAGCATTTCCGATGGCCACTGCAGAACCGTGGACCCGTCTTTGTTGAGCACAGGAACGAACGGCTCGCAGGGTCTTCTAGAGAAATCCAGGGTTTTACGTGAAGTGACAGCATCCTCTTCAGAACACCTCTCTGGACCATGGTGTTCCGTTTCAGCTTCAGTGGCGGGGGCACCATTGTCCTTCGAAGGTTCCGCTGGGGTGGCCTGCCAAGCTGTGCCATCAGCGGCCTTCCCGAGAGCTGTGCCCCTACTTTCCAACGACTGGGCATTGGCACAGCTCTCCAACATGTCTTCATTTCTAACAGCATCTTCCGGGTGTGTCGGACGCACTGACGGCACCGGAGTTTGACACTCACCTGCCTCCGGAGACAGGGGGAGTCGAACCTGGCAAGAGGAAGGCGATAAAAATGCATCCTTTTCACCAGCAGCTTCTTTCGTCTCCTGCGTTGGAGCTGTTTCTCCACCATTGTACACTCCCTCGGGCGGGTGAAGAGAGCGAGCATTGTCCTCGGGACCCGAGAGGCCTTCTGTCGGGGAAGGCAGCTGCAGATGACAAGGCCCGGGGACAAACCGGCTCCTCCTGCCCAGTCCTCGGGCCAGGGAGGCTTCCTCGCTGCTCTCCGAGAAGGCCGCGGCCGAGCATTCCAGCCGCACCGAGGCTTTCTTGGGAAAGGCGAAAGAAAAGCCGGTTTTGTGTCTGTGAGCGCCCTGGGCCTGCTCCCCCCGCTGGTGCGTCTCTGCATGATGAGGTGCCCTTTCGGGGTCGGAGGCTCCGGCGGTCACCACGTGCGCATGCCCTTCACTGGGAATCAAACCACACCTGGCATCCTCCTGGCTCTGGACCGCATCCACCACGACTCCCTGCGAGATGCCGTGACGAGTTTCTCCCACCGTCACCGTCGTGGACTTGAACATGGGACCGCTCCCAGGAGCGCTGGGAAAAGTAGCAGACATTTCTGCGTTAGGTGGGCATGTCCAGGAAAACGTTCAAGCACATTCACCTGGGAGACGTCTTTGCAACATTTTCCCCAGCGTCTGGCCATGTGGCGCAGTGATCTGAATTTCTGGGAAGGAATTACCGCCCTGTGGCTCAGTGGCTGCCACAGTGCAGTTGTATAGAGGGCCGGCCCCCGGGGAAGGCACCTGAGCATTCTTTAAATCAGTGTCAGCTGAGCTGGATGCCTTATCAGTGCTGACCTAACTTGCTTCAGGTATCGGGGGAGGGCCCTCGAAATGTAGATTCAGCCGAGGGAATGAGGGAATGAGTGGGGCCCGGGCCCACTTAAGTTCTTTTGATTTTAAGTCTTTTCATATGAAACCCCTTTCTATTTCAGTATAAACAAACACGCTGCGTTTGGATTGAAATTCTCTGTCTCTCCATCAGAGAGCAGAGATTCCACCGAGCCCAGCTTTATTTCTACTTCTGTGTCATCTATTCTTTCTATTATTTCTCAATCCTCAGCCCCTCTACTCAGTAACTGGACACTACTCTCCCCTCCACGCTGGTCGTGGAAAAGAGAGGAAAACCCCAACACAGCTGTATGCCCTGGTCCCCGAGTGGGCTAACTGGCAGGAAGCTGGTCGTATCGCTGTTTACAGCAAAGGCAGGATAGCCGCATGCTCTCAGCCAGTGCTCTTGACCAAGACTGTGTACCCCTGTCATCTCTTCAGTGACACTATGAAGCACTGTAGATTTTTCTAAAATAAAATTACTTTTAATTCACCAATATTTAACATCAATAATACTATATGGAGATTATGAAGGGAATTAAAGAAAAACCCTCCATCATATATTTTTATTGATTTTAGAGAGGAAGGGAGAGGGGGAGAGAGAGAGAAACATCAATGATGAGAGGGAATCATGGATCAGCTGCCTCCTGCATGCCCCCTACTGGGGATGGAATCTGCAGCCTGCAATGTGCCCTGACCAGAAATGGAACTGAGACCTCCTGGTTCATAGGTCAACGCTCAACCACTGCGCCACACCAGCAGGCACAAAAGGCCTTTCTTTCCCTGTGCTGTGATGTCCCCCAATTTATGAGAAGCACCTGGTACCTGAGTCCCGAGGGAACCACGGAAACATGAGTCTTATTCTGATACAGAGATAAGTAAACATCTCCTTTGTGTCCATGTTCTCTCTCCCTTTCTTTGTCACCCCATTTTGAGAAGAAGGGACCTCTCCTGCACTCACCGCGCGGCTTCCTTCCTCAGCTCGGCCAGCCTGTGGAGGCGCTGGAGGGCCTTGGCCTGCTTCCTCTCATCCTTTCTGGACTTAGAGGCCACGTTTCGGGCAAATTCCCTCTGTTTCAGTTCTTTGAGTCTCTATTGGAAAAGCAGGGGAAGGTAAATAGTATGTGGGTCTACGGCAATGTTCAAGGTGCTATTGTTCTGACTGTTGAACTCTTCTGATACATCACTTTGTTTAACCTCCTTTAAGGAAAATACATTAGTGACAACCCACTTCACACATAGTATTTCCTCACCCGTTTGGCTTGAGAAAATGCCGAAACATATTGTTACCTCAGATGAAAAGTTCTACCTAAGCCGGAGGCGAGAGGAACTGAAGACGTGCATTGCTGCTCCTTGACTGTTTCCTGCCAAGGTTTCTCTGCCTGGCCCAGACACACAGTGGGAATCCTGCCAACCCCTAATTTTCAAACAAAATTAGCGCGTGCACCTCACTTATACATAACATCCATCTGGTGGTTTCTGAATGTTCTAAGAGTGAATGCTTTACATTAGTCTATGAGATAAAGGGCCTTTACTAAAGGCATTAAACAATCCCTCCTCTCAAATAGTAGGCATATTTCCCAAATACTTCTCGATCTGAGAACAAAATTAGTAGTTTTTTGTGTAAACTCTTCTTACATTAGGTGTATTTCTCACCTGAATTAACAGGCTCATTTTGGAGGTTTATGGCTAGAAATGGAGTATGTCAACTGGAACAGAATCGATGAACAGCATATGGCCATATTTATGTCCCAAATATCTCACTACAGTTTTTCACAGTCCTGTGTTATCATTATTACAGATTATTAAAGAAATATATCTTCTCATGAAGCTCATGTTGTTATCCAATTGTGAGCCTTAGAGTAAGAGAATAAAATATATACTAATCACATCCGGAAGTGACTGAACAAAGTTTTAATAAATGCTATATATATGTGTGCCAAGGCTTGGGACAATGCTTGGTGTATAAAACAACTGCTTAATGAATATTTGTTGATTTAGATGTGGATCTTTTTGGATCCTTCAAATTAGGAATTTTCCTCCCTCAAAAATTAAATACTAATGAAATAATATTAGACTCCTGGGAATCCTGAATTGTATCTGCTTAATTTCACCTGCGTAGTATGATAGCTTAATCTTCAAGTAAAGTTTAAGATTTAATTGATGGGGTTTCTATAATATGTGTATACTTACTTAAAATTTATTTAAAAATAATTATTTAAAAACAAAGTGTTCTGTTGATCTTAGTTCTTCCTCTCTGTAGACACAGTTTCCTCATTGCAGTGACAGCCTTTCTGATAAAGAAGCTTGCCTCATATTTAGGGAATATCCAGCAATTGAGCTTTCAGGCCTGTCCGACCATGTTGGTTAGTTTTAGGCTGGCATTTATCAGTCTTTGTACCCTTTCTTGTACTTTCTCTGCAGCAAAAATGAAGTCCTACATCATATTTTATATCTGGGAGGGTAATTTTGAAAAGTAAATAGTAGAAACCAAGTAAATTCTTTAGAGAGTGCCAAACAGAGAGAAAACTTAAGTTCCACACAAATAAATATACAAGATAATAGCTGCAAGGCTTCGTGGAAATGTCAGTGCTATTTCTAATGCTTCTGCGTCCATTTACAGAGACTCATTCAGAAGAAATCCTTCGTGATAAATGTCAAGGCAGAATGGCAGTCAGCAAGAATTAGAAAGTTAGAATGCGGAAAGGAGTTCACAGGAGGATGTGGTCCAGCTACTGCATCACAAATCACATTATAATGCACACGGGCACATCCTTTGATAGATAAGCATGCAGAGAAAGGAAAAACCTAAAGGATCAATATTCTCTGGCCACGATGCCATCTCAGAAGGCCCACTCCCCTTTCCTGCTGACTTCCGTCTACTGATCTTTAGAGAACAAAACACCACAGGGCAGCACTGGTCATCCGCCTCACACATGGAAGTCCACGGTGCTGGGAAAGTTATGATGAACTGGCCTTTAGATTAGTGTGGCAAAGGTTTAATCAGCCTAAGTAGGAGGAAAGAGAGAGACGGAAAGAGAGGCACTGACTCATTTCGAAAGCTCATTAGTTTGTGCTTGAACTTTGAGGTACATGACATTGCGTCACAACTGCAAACCGGAACTTCACCAACATTCTTATGCCTATGTTGTGTGCATCTATTTATATCCAGAAGGTAGGTGGCTCCTGCACACAGAACCATTGGAATAAAAGTGACACAGTGCACTTTGTTAGGTTTTCCAAAATGCTGTTTGCAACTTCACACCATTTAAAACTCTTCCTGGCAGTCTCTGAGAATACCAGAGGCACGCTGCACAGATCCGTGCCCCCGGGGGGTCCCTTGGCCTGGCCTGCAGGGATCGGGCCGAATCTGGCTCTCCGACATCCCCGAGGGGTCCCAGATGGTGAGAAGGCACAGGCCAGGCCAAGAGACCCCACCCGTGCACAATTGGGGTCAGGAAAGGACTGTGGGAGGACTCCAGGGCATGTCTGGCCCGTCTTGCCACCCCCCTGATCAGCCAGACCCCAGTAGCAAGCTAAACTACTGGTCAGAGCATCTGCCCCCTGGTGGTCAGTGTGCATCACAGTGACTGGTTGAGCAGTCAATATCAGGCTTTTATTGTATAAGATATCATATCCAATGTTGGGTAGCATCACTGTTACTATATTTAATTGATAGTCCATAAGTGATGTATCTCCCAACCAGTGTAGCTCAGGAGTTGAGCATCAACCTATGAACCAGGAGGTCATGGTTCCATTCCCAGTCAGGGCACATGCCCGGCTTGTATGCTCAGTCCTCAGTGTGGGGATGTTCAGGAGGCAGCCGATTAGTGATTGTCTCTCATCACTGATGTTTCTATCACTCCCTCCTTTTCCCTTCCTCTCTGAAATCAACCAATAAAAATATATTAACGAAGTAAGTGATGTGTAATGAATACGTTGCCTATAATCCACGTGTTTAACAAGATGGGAATATTTTATACACATATTAGCCATCTGTAATTATTTAGAATTGCTGTTGTTTCATAAAATTTGTTAAGCAATATTATACGCATTACTTTTATTGGAAAAGGAACACATGAGCAGCCCAGGCCACCATTCTTTCCTTATTTAGAGAAGACAAAACCGAAGCTGAGGACATTACAGAGATTGTGTCCTGAGTCACACGCGGGTGGCAGAACAGGCTGGGCCCTCCCTCACGGTCCCAGCAACACGGACCTGCACTGACCAGGGGCGACCCCCTGAGTGCCATGTGCCAGCGGTAGCAGCGACACCCCAGCCCCACCTGGCGCCATCAGCGAGGGCGTCTGCCGGTCTCCCGGAGGCAGGCGATGGCATTGGGCAGCTTCCTTCCTGAAAAAGGCAGCGTTTTGTTCCTCTAGGAATGGACTTCACTTTGGATACAGACTTGTCTGCCCTCCCTGCGATGCTTCTATCAAAACCACAGTCCAGAAGCGTGCAGAGGGCATGCCTCAGCCTCGTCAAAGTGTCCCACACGCACCGACTGAGCTGATCCCAGGGTGGGCGGTCTGGCTGTGACGTGTGTGAACACTGCCAACTGCCTTCCCTGAACACACCTTCTACTTCACTCACAGAATTCAATTGTTGGAGGAGAGAAAGGTGCTCACTAAAATAATAAAGACCTCAGCCTCCTTTGTAAATAAGCATGGCCATGTGACCATTTTCACTAGCTGAACTAGAAGCAAATGTTGCAGAGGCCAATATCCCTAAAAAAAGAAAAAAGTCAAGTCTCAGAAGAGAAGTTCCCTTGCTGTTTCTTTCACCAGGTCTGTTTCCTACCGACGTGCAATGGTGAGACCTAGGTGGGCAGCAGCCAGCTTCCACCTGCAAGGCTCCTGTCCAACAGAGAAGGCCTGGATGGTAAGGGGAACAGACGAAAATAAACAAACTTCATATAGCATCACTAGAGACCCGTGCAGGAATTCGTGCACAGGTAGGTTCCCTAGGCCTGGCCAGCGATCAGGGCTAATTTGGGCTGATTGGGGCCTTCCGGCTGCCAACTGGGATCTTCCTTCATTCCACGACACCCCCTCGTGGTCAGCACATGTCACCAGGTCTCCCAGTGGAACTCTGGAGGGGACAATTTGAATATTAGCTTTTTATATAGATAGACTAGAGGCCCAGTGCATGGGGGTATGTGTCCCTCAGCCCCGCCTGCACCCTCTCCAATCTGGGACCCCTCGAGGGATGTCCAACTGCCCGTTTAGACCCAATCCTGGCAGTTGGACATCCCTCTCACAATCCAGGACTGCTGGCTCCCAACTGCTCGCCTGCCTGCCTGCCTTCCTGATTGCTCTAACCGCTTCTGTCTGCCAGCCTGATCATCCCCGAACCACTCCCATGCCAACCTGATAGATGCCTAAGTTCTCTCCTGCCAGCCAGTTTGCCTCCAACTTCCCTCCTCTGGGGCCTGGTCACCCCTAACTACCCTCCCCTGCAGGCTTGATTGCCCCCAACTGCCCTCCCTTGTAGGCCTGGTCCCTCCCAACTGCCCTCCCCTGCTGGCCTGATTTCCCAAAACTGCCCTCCCTTGCAGGCCTAATCCCTCCCAACTGCATCTTGTGGTGGCCATCTTGTGTCCACATTGGGGCAGTCATCTTTGTGTGTTGGAGTGATGGTCAATCTGCATATTACTCTTTTATTAGATAGGATTGGGCTCCTGCATCATAAGTGCCTTGTGCACTATAAGGGCCCATGAATGCTTGTCAGTCTGCACTGGCACAGGAGGGCATGACAAACTTTCCTATGCAATGGAAGACTTCAAAAAATTGTAAACAGAAATCTCAACACGATCCCTGGCAGTTCAGGGAAAGCGATGGAAGCTCGAGTATAAGAACATTGACACTTGCTTCATCCCAGGACTGACTACCTATGTCAGTTGAGAGAAAAAAATAAAACATAAGGCAGCTGTACTTGATTTTCCCCTTACCGGCACTGACTATAATCTTAACTTATAACCCACTTAAGAGATGCGAGGCTGGATGACTCACTTCATAGTCTTAGACCACTTTCTCCTCCGCCGAGGTCTCTGATAATACCTAAGTTCCTACTAATTTCACATTTTTTGATCAATGTTTCTATTGCCATCTTCTGGGATGGATTTAGCTGGTACTGAATAAAATATGCTGAGAGCAATAAGAATGGCCTTGTTAAGTGTTTTTCCTACTACAAGTAAATTCATTATTTTTTTAATGGTTCCAATACCTCCATTTCTAGTTATATGCTTCTGTGTAAGTTAATATATTACCCACTCTTACTGTTTCCACAGGCTTAAAATTTCCCTTGAATTCCCCAGAGTTGCTTCTATCAAGAACTATTTTCAATGGTTTTTGAAAAAAAAATCTAAGTATGCTTTCTATCTTGCAGAGAAGTAATGTCCTCAAAGAATTACAACTCAATCACCAACTCTATTTCCCGAATCAATTTAGCCTTCTTGGAAGACGGCATTCAGCGAGTGCTTTAGAACGTCAGCAAATGTATCCCTTTAGAGGAGGTGAAGGTGTGCGAGTGAATGGATCACACTTACGGTGCAATTTCCTTCCAGCCATTATTTAATCAATGCTATTTGCTGAGTGAACCTGAGGAGGGCTCTTTCTACGTTTCGTTTCCCATTACTGCCACGGATGTGCAACGTCCCGACTTCTCTCCTGGCAGCTTTAAAGGAATCTAATCTCTTAATGCATATCAGATCTGAACACTCCGTCTCCCCAAGGCCGCTCCTTCTTTAAATTCCATTAACTCGAGTTTCTCTTTGTGGGCACAAATCCCAGGCTAGTTCGAACCGGAACAGGTCTGCAGTCTGTTATGTCTGGAATGGACTGTCCGGCCACTCGGTGCCTTGTCCCGAGTGCTGAATCAGAAGCATCTCGTGCCTCGTAAGTGCCACGAGTGCCGCTCGGACTGAATCAGCACAGGAGGGCGGTGATGAACTCCCTCACTCGATGGCAGACTTCACACACGTGCTCACAGAATCTCCATACGCTCTCTGGGAGTACAGGGCAAGCCACACAAGCTCCAGTATAAGAACATGGACACTTGTATTTTTTTTAAAAATACAAAACAACCTGAGTGGCCAGGAAATTAAGAATGATGATTCAGTTTCATAAGGAAATACTAATGCGGCTTCAACCAATAATGCTAACAGCTGCAAAATACTAGGCATATTGTATTAGTACCATATTTTCTAGCGTATAAGACAACTTGTTAAACCAGAAAACTCTTCTCAAAAGTCGGGTGTCGTCTTATACGCTGGGTGTAAAAATACCGTAGCTTGCAGTTATGATGCGCATTGCTAACTTGCCAGAGACTTGCCCGGCACTTGCTCTCTTTATTGTTTGTTATCTTCCCCCTGTCATCATCAGTTCCAGTCATATGCCAGGAAATATGGTAATTTAAAAAATATCATGCTAACAATTTTCCATCATCAACTATATCACCATCTATAGCAATAAATGCCACAAAACACACCCATCAATGTATTATCAAATGTATCTGTATCTATAAAAAATGCTGTATCAATGACAAAATGTCATTGGTATTTCTTTTTGTCAGGTAAATCAGAAGAATTGTACTTTCATTTTCCACTACATGGTATTTTTCCATTTTTCCTTACTGGTATGTTTCTTTAAGAATTATTCTGGCATCAGAAGAGATGTACTTCTGTGGTGAACGTATAAGTCATCAGACAGCAATGAGGAGCAACCTCATGATCCTCGGTACCTCCACCTCCCTTCCAGGCCTCTAGTCTAATGGTAGACATACACGTCTGCTGTGGACCGCACCAGACTATGAGGTTACAATTCTTTTTTTTTTTTTTAACAAATGTATTTTTATTGATCTCAAAGAGGAAGGAGCAAGGGAGGGGGAGAGAGGGATAGAAACATCAATGATGAGTCACTGCTCAGCTGCCTCCTGCATGCCCCACACTGGGGATCGAGCCTGCAACCCCGCATGTGCCCTGACCAGGAATTGAACCGTGCCCTCCTGGTTCACAGGTCGATGCTCAACCACTGAGCCACGTCGCCAGGCAATTCTGCCTAATCTTTTTATATGAGAGAAGCACTTAGAACATACGGAACTGAAAATTAAATTTCAGTTGGTTCTTCATGGGTGAGCACACAGGCCCTAACTGGGCATGGCACTTGCTGATGTAGAATTCGTGAATCTGAGATCCAGGAAGGCCAGTACAAGTCACCGGTCCAGACCCTCGTTGGTGATGCAGACCTGGCAACCTGGCAAGGCGGAGCTGAAAGATACTGGAAGAGAGCGCAGAGGAGAGCGGACTGTGGTTCCAGGAGGCATGGAGCTGGGGCAGGGACTGATGAAGGGAGTGAGATGTGCCCACTGGCAGGTACCGAATAGCCCGGGGATTGAGGTGCAGCACAGGGAGCACAGTCTCTCGTACTGTGGTGACTGTGGACTGGCCAGCTGGGCACGGTCATAGAGGGGGACCCTATGTAACTACATGCCTGTTTGTCACAGAGCTGTGCAGCATAAAATAATAATGAAACACACACACACACACACAGCTTCTGCCACAGCAGATGTTCATGATGGAGCAGCCCCCGGTACTCAAGTGCACTCAAACACACATATAAATGCACGTTTATACAGCTGAAAGTGGATGTGTTAAGTGTGCAGTTTTAAGTATTTCCAGCTACCACAGCATCGTTTCATGTTAAACTAACTGTGCCTCTGCTCTCCACCAGAGTTCACGGTGATTTAGATGGTGTGTCTCCCTCTAGGGTCCAATGCCCCTGGGTGTTATCAAAAGTTACCTCTGGCCCAGTGTGTGAGCGCTGACCTATGAACCAGGAGGTCACAGTTCTATTCTGGTCAAGGCACCTGCCTGGGTTGTGGGCTTGATTCCCAGTGTGGGGCTTACAGAAGGCAGCTAGTCAATGATTCTCTCTCATCATGGATGTTTCTCTCTCTCCCTTTCTCTCTGAAATCAATAAAAAACATATACATTTTATTTAATTTAAAGTGAGCCTCTGGACGTCACAATCATAGCCTAGATCCTGCCTGATGCCCTCAGCTCACCTCTGGACAGTCTACAGTACCCCAGCTTCACTAAAAACTGAACGGGAAAGGTCCTGTGATCCCCTCAGCGAGTGTGAGGTTGTGGCACCTATGGCTGAATGAAGTGGAGGGTAGCAATAGCTGGTAAGGAATTCTCCAAACACGCACACCAAGGCACACACATTTCCAAATACCCAGTTTACACGGTAAAATGTGTGTAATAATATATCTTAGTTTTTTTTAGGAGGAGAAACCATCTTCTCAGATGTATCACCCTCATTGGGAACAACATTCCAGAATCATTTCATAAAGCAAACGCCAGGAAATGCAGAATGAAATCTGTACTATTTCCTGATGGATTCTAATGTTCAAATCAAGCGATAAGGGATGCATACGCGTGCCTTTTTAAGGAAGCCAAAGAGTATTATTTCCACGAACACCTTCCCCTCAGCTGGTGTGCCATGAAACTACTGCCAGGAAGGAGGAAGGCCAGGGTGGCCCTTCATGTCTCAGCCAGCGATGCCTACGAAGGGAAGGAAGCCAACTCTGTCCCCACAAGGCCTGCCTGAGCACAGCTGTTGAGATGAGAGAATCTGTCCCCACATGCCTGCCTGAGCACAGCTGTTGAGATGAGAGAATGAAGGAACTACAGGAAATATATACAATGGGTTCATAAGCACTTAGGTGATCATTTCTCCCCTCTTATTATTTCTCCCCTCTTCTTCCTTATGCTCAACAACACTAAACTGACATTCGCAGGTGATACTGGTGAGTGATGGCTATAAAGGAACGGATCCTTAAAGGGTGATAATTGAGACTGCTAGGTGCCAGCACACCAGGGTGCTGGCCCACACAGGAGCTCTGATAAATGTAAAGGGGATGGGAAAATGCAATCCGCATCAGTAACTGAACTGCTGACCGCCTCACGCCCTTGAACTCAAGCTTGAAAAAAATCTGCCCTGGATTTACAATTGGTAGGGAAATAAAGCAACATTAAAATAAACTTATTAATGGTCTGATCGATGTTTCTCTGTCTCTGGATCTGAACCTCAGAGGGAAGGCAGGGGAGGATGGAGGTAAGGGGAAGAGATCAATCATATTATTGTAAGCATATAAGCCTAACCAATGGACACAGACAATAGGAGGGTGAGGGCATGAGAGGCAGAGAAGGGAGAAGTCATGGGGGAATAAAGACACATATGTAACACCGTATTCAATAAAGAAACTAAAAAAGGAAAAATAAATAAATAAATAAATAAATTTGGCACAAGTTAAGTATTTATTTAACCAATCACCCTGGTTATTTTTAGCATCTCATTTTTTCCCCTCATGATTTATAGTGAATGCTTTTTATAAAGGACTAGAAGTAAATTCATTTATAGTTGATAAATATCATTAGCCTATTAAAACACTTAAATATTTATATATTCGAATATATTTAACAGATCCCTACTTGCAGAATATAAGTTTGGAAAATACTGCAATCACTAAAAGGCAGCTGACTGGTATCTCTGTATTAATTATTTACTTCAGACTTCACATTGGATGCTTTTTAAAAGTCTTTTACTACGTCATTAAATTATCATCCTAGAACCGTGGTCGGCAAACTGCAGCTCGAGAGCCACACTCGGCTCTTTGGCCCCTTGAGTGTGGCTCTACCACAAAATACCACGGCCTGAGCAAGTCTATTTTGAAGAAGTGGTGTTAGAAGAAGTTTAAGTTTAAAAAATGTGGCTCTCAAAAGAAATCCCAATCGTCCTGCTGATATTTGGCTCTGTTGACTAATGAATTTGCCAACCACTGGCCTGGAATATCTCTAAAAACGGTATAATGAAGGAAAATAAACAGAAAGTGCCCTGTTCACAGAGTCCACACGGTTCGGATCGTCGGAGGACAGCGCAGCAGCAGCTCCCAGGCCCCCCTCACCTGCTTGTGGGCGTGGTCGTAGGAGTTGATGTGGTTGTCGAACTCCTGGTGCTTGTGGTACTGCTTGTCGCAGAGCTCGCAGTAGAAGTTGGCCTTCAGGTCCCCCAGCGCTTTGGCGATGGCGTTCTCCTTCTCCGCATAGTCCTGGAAAACACAGTTTCAAGGAGGAACCGTCAGCTCTCCCCAGAGTTTCTTTCGTTCTGGTGGTTGCCAACTAGCTGAGAAGAGTAAGAGACGTAACTGCACAGGCAACCACAACAAGACAGTCAACACCAACCAACCAGGTGAGAAGGAATCCTGAGTCAAAGACAGTGATCGGTGAACAGAAGCAGCCAAAGTACCACATTTTCCGGCCTGTAAGAGGACTGGAACTGATGGTGATAGGAGGAAGATAACAAACAATAGAGAGAGAGCTAGTGCCGGGCAAGTCCCTGGCGAGTTAGCAATGCCCATCATAACTGCAAGCTACGGTATTTTTACACCCGGCATGTAAGATGACCCCCGACTTTTGAAAAGATTTTCCTGGGTTAAAAAGTCATCTTGTACGCCGGAAAATAAGGTAAGTGATGGAAGAACAGAAGAAAGACCGAGAAGAAAAATAAACCACACAGAGAAACGGAAGCCCTGTTCGAACAGGTGCCATACTACAATAGCACAGAAACAAGAGACCATAAGAGAGCTGGGCTGCCCCAACAGTCAGGTAACAGAAAACATCCAACTAAATTCTGAACAAATCTAAAATGTGTCTTTTTTTAAAAATCAAGCTCATATGGATTATGTCACCATTCAAGTTTCTTTATTTGTGTTTGCTTGTTTTCTTAAATATCTGTAGAGGAACATACCCATCACAGCTCGATTTCATCTCACTAATCTGTTCACCCCAACTCAGTCAATCTAGGTTGACATTCAAATACTCTCTAGTCTTCAGGAAGTCAGATTCTTCCCTGCCAGTTCTTTACCTAAACTGGGGAGGATTAACCTGTCTACACAGAAGGCATTCATCACAAATAGAGATGGATCTATAACTAAACCCAGGAACCGTGACCAACGCAGCCAGTATCATCCACATTCATTTACAGCCCAAAATATCACCATGTTTGACTGTGGCCTTCAGGGCTTCTTAGATCTATATGTGCTTGCTGTGTCATGCTTCCTTAAATGCTAACATTGCCAGACACGAGTACCTTTTACGTGTGGAAACCCCGTCCAAGCCTTTCACTGGAGTGCTGACATGAAGACCTAAACGCCAATCCCTACCACAGACTGTACTGAACTTCTAATTTACAGATGCTCTCCGACTCAATTCCTTTAAAAGCACAAACAGCACATCCCCGGGCCTGACAGGCTGCTCGGAACATTCCTGGGCACTGGAACGGGAGGTTCAATGGCACACTCCTCTTTGTGGCCATGGCAATTGTCCTTTTCACCGACTACAGACTGGGAAGGACACACAGTCTGAATGTTTAAGTTACTTCTACAAGCCTGGCTGGTGTGGCTCAGTGGCTGAGCAAGTGTCAACCTATGAACCAGGAGGTTAGGGTTTGATTCCCGGTCCGGGCACATGCCCAGGCTGGGGGCTTGATCCCCAGTGTGGGGCATGCAGGAGGCAGCCCATCCATGATTCTCTCTCATCACTGATGTTTCTATCTCTCTCTCGCTCTCCTGCCCTCCCTGAAATCATTGAAAATAAGTAAATTACTTCTACAAAATTTAAAAGTGGTACACTAACTATAGTTCAGTGGGATGGCAAATTCTTGCCTTACATTATTGTCCTACATGTTTGAGTCCACATTCTATATCATAATTTCATACCAGCTGTTTGTATACCTTGTAGTGGACCTTGTAACCTTGTAGTATCGAGTAAATACATCTGCCATAATCTATAAATAGATTTTCTCACTTCAAAAACAATAATCATTGTTATATTTTACTAGAGGCCTGTTGCACGTTATTCACACAAGAATAGGCCCCTGGCTTCAATCCTAGCCACTCGGGAGCCGCCACGTCTTTGCTTGTGTCTGGAGCACCACTCCAGTAGCTCCCCCCACTGCCCCCTTCCCATCATAGCAGGCTTCATACCACTCTGTGCCTGAATATGCAAATCAGCTTCCATATTTGTTGGGTTAATTTGCATACTCTGGCTGTGGGCATAGTGGAGTGATGGTTAATTTGCATGTTCCTCTTTTATTGGGTAAGATTAGTTTTATCAACTGTATAGCAAGAGGTGATAAAATGTAAAATAAATCCAATTGTTACATAATGATATCAATTTCAAGAATTTACCATTTCTTGGCAGATTTGTGGTGACTCTATTGATGACTTCCCCAATATGTTAAAAATGTTAGCTTAAAAATATAAAAATAACTCATATAGATGTAAACTTACAAAATTTTATAAAATATTTAAAGTATTATTCGGTGGATGAGTCAATTTAAATGAAACAAAAAATAGTACCATGATTTCATGGCTAAAATGTGCAAAGTAGAGATAACATTTCAGTCAATGTAAGTAATAACGGCAACACATTTTAGTTCAAAGCTGAACTACTTCTCCAAACAATATTCTTGAAGAGCAATTTCTTTGCAAACTAGTTGATTTCCCCTCATTAATTATACTTTAAGTCAAGCTATTTCCTCTCTTTAAATATTTGGTTATTCCTTTTTGGGGTGTAAGTTTATTTTCCTTCCTACTGTTGATATCTCTCCAGAGAAGCAATAATTGTTTTCTTCTATTTTGTACAAAAATGTGTGATCTTTGAATAAAGCAAACTGATGTTCTTTGGCAAAGGACATCCTTTAAAATATTTGCCTCCCTGAAGCGTGTCAGACTGGTTCAACAAAGATGCCTGTTTACCCTCAGTGACTTGGAATGAAAGGGTCCATGAGGAAGTTCAGCAAGGGCTAGCGGAGGCCATGCTGGTGCTTTGAATCAGATGAGAAATATGTATATTTCTTATTACTGCGTTCTGGGGAGGGTACATCTAACAAGTTTTGCACTTTTACTAAAAGATACGTCACTCAACAGGATGGTCCCGTAGACAGGGGTGATAAGACGAGCTCCTCAGAAGGTAATTTATGTATAAAATGAAAAGATGGATTCCTGATTAACTTCAGAGGAGTTCTACTACTTCCTAAAGTCATCCATCTCTGACCTTCTTTATTTCCTGGCTATAAATTGAAACTGTCTTGCTGAGAAGAAAATAAAGTGAAATAATAGTCATTAAAACTTTTACCTTCATGCATTTTTAGAAAAGACTTTCTCTAAGAGGCAAGCCTGACTCTGTGGGTGTCACTGTGCAGGGGCTCCCAGGCTCCTGCAAAGATGGAAATGCAGCCCCAGCTTCCACTCAGAGACACACTGTACAGAGCCCGCTTCCTCCCGCCGGGGCCAGCAGGCGCTGCTGGGCTAATTCCGCTTTGTCCTCCACTCCCATGGGCCTGCTGGGTGGTGCATCTGAGCATGGTTAGGTGGTTGGCCCAGCAGGAAAGCCCATTGGGAAATAACCACAGGTTCCCAGTACCCAAAAGAAAAGGGATATTTTGCAAAAAGAAACATTTTAACTTGAAAAATGCAGGGCCAGCATTGGGTGGAGAAGACAGCACGTGGAGGAGGGAGCATTCACGTGAGCTGAGGCCGCCCAGGAGCTCAGCCATCTCAGCCCCGACACCGCCATCTTCCCGAACATGATCAGCCTCCCAGGGCAGGGATACAATGTTGGGGACCAGCCAGAATGGTAAGAAATGTTCATCTTGCTCTGTTGCCACGGTTGCTTTGTTTGATTAAAGAAGGCACGTGTTCACCTGGCTGGGGGGTGCAGGAGGGACCTGGCAGCTCACCTGGAAAGGCGGCCTATTCTGTCCATGGGAGCTGCCTATGATCATGGGAAGACCAACAACCTTGTTGCAGAAACCAGAGCTGCCAGCCCTTCAAAGACCCCCAGCCCTTTGCATACCCACAGGCCTTTGCAAATCTCCAGCCCCCATTACCTGACAACTGCTCACTGGGCATTTTCTTTTTCTTACTTCCCCATGTAATCTTTTCTTTTTTTAAATATATCTTATTGATTTTTTTACAGGGGAATTTAGTGGAAGAGTCATCCAAAAACTCAATGTTTTACATTTGCATTTTGCAAAGGCATTAGGGATTTTAAGAGTTTATAGAGTACCCATGCTACTTCTAAAGCAAAAGACATGAAAGTATCAGAAGAATCAAAATACTAGATAGTTTAAACTGTATCTATGTATATAAAACCCTAACGTGCAAACAGACCGGGCAGCGGAACAACCCAACTAAACAACCAGTCGCTATGATGTGTGCTGACCACCAGGGGGTGTGCGTGGAACATGGCGGGTGTCAGCCATGGTGGGATAGTGGAGCAGATGAGCGGGGGCACCAGATGAAGGCAAGGCGCTGGTCACTATCATAGGGGTGAGTCTCTGGTGGTTACTGAAGGTGCTGCGGCCCTGCCCAGTGCTAGCACCACTGCTGGTGCTAGAGCTGCTGCTCACTCCTGCTGCTGGTGCCTGGCGCCAGTCCAGATAGCTTGGCACCATCAGCAGGTCCAAACAGCGGCTGCTGGCCCTAATCACCCCTGAGGGCGCCTCCATCACCCCCTGCTCCTGAGTGGGAGGGGGCAGCAGCCACTGCTCACACCCGCTGTTGGCGCTGACCCCAATCGCTCCATGTCATCAGTGGATGAGAGCGGGGCCAGTGCCATTGCCTCGTGGGAGCAGTGGGAGTGGGAGCGGGGCTGCTGGCAGACAGGGAACCAGGGGCCGTGGCAGGAGGGGCCAGGCAGGGGGCAGGGAGGATGGGCTGAGACCCGCCCCTGTGCCCACTGCTGCCTGTGGCCCACAGTTCCTTTCAAGGTGCACAAATTCATGCACTGGGACCCTAGTATATAAATAAACAGAGAGAGAGAGAGAGAGAGAGAGAGAGAGAGAGAGAGAGAGAGAGAGAGAGATTGAGTGATTGGTTGCTCCTGCACCCATCTGATGGGGGAAGAGACAGAACCTACAGACCAGGTATCTGCCTGTGACCTGGAATTGAACCCGTGACCTTCTGGTGCTCAGGCTGAAGCTCAACCCGGAGCCATGCAGGCCAGGGCACACATGGCTGCTTGCTCTACCATCTGTGCATTCACTGGCCTGTGCCTTGACCTGGGACCAAACCCACCACCTCAGCGGTAACGGCCAACATGACAGCCAACTGCACTGCCAGTAGCCAGGGCTAAAACAAGTCCTTTACTAATAACATGGGCTTCACGCTCCTGATTATGATTTAATCTCCAAACATTAAATGTTTAATCCCTCTTCAGCCATAAAAGTGTGCTTATGGCCAAATTAAGAGTTTTGAAATATAATCTACTTAAACAACTTAAAAACACACACAATGTGTGCTTTAGCACTAAAATACAACCCCTGATTTCATACCTATATTATTCTAAAACTGAATATAGATTTCAAGATGATAGCTTGCTTTAAATAAATGGGCTTCACATTTCTTTCTGAATCAATTTCTCTTAAAATTTTTATCACTTCTGATAAAAAATAAAATGTACTTTTCAAAAAAAAAAAACCACATAACAGTTATAGCTTTTCATAAGGAGGGAAAAATATGTGTTTAAGTGATTATAAAGCATAGTATAACATAAAAATATAATTTATATTATAAACATGACAAAAAGTCTTTTACTTTTTGTATAATGTATCATATAGTTTTTCAAATTATTAACTCTATATTTGAGTAAATTATTAGTAAAAGTAAAGAAATCTATACTGAATTACCTATAGCCTCATATAATCAGAAAACATTAATATTGACTTAAACTCTTCCCATGCAGTTTAGATATGTCACATTTTAATTGACAATTCAGCACCTTAAAGGAAATGCGATTTTTATATAACTAAAAATGTACATATTTATAATAATAAAAGCGTAATTTGCTAATTAGACCGGATGACCTTCTGGATGAAACTGGGGCTGCGAGGGAAGCCCGGGTCCTAGGTACCTGCACACAGCAGGAGGGGAGCCGTCCCGGCAGCCATGAAAGGAAGGCCTACTTCTGCACGAATTTCGTGCACCAGGCCTCTAGTTTGTATATAATTACAGACTTCCATTTAAAATAAAAATGTAAAATGAAACGTGACTAAAAACAAAGTACACTAATAACTCCACATTCACGCCTGCATTCTAACTCTACCGGGTTCATGTCTATGTTTCCTGTTTCTCATTACGTGGTATTGATCACCACACAGTCTCCAAGGCCAGCAGCAGCTGCCAAAGGCGGAGTGATTTAATGAGCGCCTTTCCTGGCTACGCTGCTCTGCGGCCACTCAATGACGGACAGCACAGACGACGCTCCAGCAGGCATGTCACACCGAGGCCCGCAGTCTGCAGCCAGTGACAGTCCTCCTCATCAGTCAATTGCTGCCGCAGATTAAAAGCATCCGTGGGATTCTTGCATATCAAGTTGGCTGTTCCATGTTTTGCATTTAGTATTTCCAAGCCTTTCCTCAAGCTGTGCAGGTAAGTAGGTACTTTTTAAATTCTTGGTTGTAAAGACAAAGAAGAAATCTCCATTCAACACACACCCATCTTCTTATATACACTACTCACACTGAGACTTATTGCATTTTTAAAGTATATGTCTTCATTAATTTTTAGAGAGGGAGGAAGGGAGAGGGAGAGAGGTGGAAGGAAGTCTTCACGAGTGTCTTTCAAACACGCAGCTTTACCCACCTGTTCCCTTTCTCTCCCTCGGAGTGAAATGGCAGGCGGGTACTGGCGCCTGGCATTGGCGCAGCCCCCAGAGGAGTGACAGCATAATGACTCTAATAACTACTTTCCGTGCGACATGGCGACAGGCTGACACCTGAGGCTGGTGTCCTGCGATGCCATTCTCTGGCATTCTCCCGCTACACTCCAGGAATAGTAATGCGATTACAGCGAACGCTGCCATGTTCTATTTGCCTCTGATCTAGACCTAATATACTTACGTAGCATACATTTTCTCAAGACATTAAAGGTAAAGCATATATGACATTAGACAGGCACACTGAGTTATAAGACGACTCACACTGATTCTCCATCCCTGAAAGCAAAACATACTCAATAGTTCCCTTTCACCCCTGGGAAGTATGTCCCTATGTGTTTTTCCTATACATACCTATACATACCTACACATATCTATACATACATACACATAGCTATACACACTATACATACCTATACATGCCCACACATGCCTATACACACTACACATACATATACATACCTATACACACCTACACATGCCTACACATACCTATACATACCTACATATATCTCTACATACCTATATATACCTACACATGCCTATACATACGATACATACCTACACACAGCCATATTAAAGTTTAATTTACCAGTTAGGCATAGTGAGAAATTAAGAACAATAACTCAGCTGGCCGGATTGGTTCACAATATCATATAACTGTTCTGATTACCAAAAAGCCGATTGAAGCCCAGGGTCCCAGGTGCAGGACATTTAGGTCTGGGAAGGAGCCAGCGAGCGCTGGAGATTTCATCCCGCTGCTCAGAGCAGCCTATGAGTATAAACTTAGAAGTCGTTTGTTTCTGGAATTTTCCATTTGACACTTTTGAACTGCAGGTGATTGTGAGTAACTGAAGCAGAAGAAAACAAGAAAATAGGTCAGGGTGAGCAGACTACGGCAAACACACCATTTCCTTCATGACGTCTGATAACTCACTATAATTTCATTCAAATGAAAAAATATAATTTCTGTTCTATTTAAATAAAGGCTTCAATCTATTTGATCTTTATTTTCCTTTTTAGTCACCAACAATCTACGGGCAAATTTAATTTTTCATGGGGAAAAATATATCTTTATCCATCTCAGAACTCAGCCTTAGTACAATATGTTTATTTTTAAATACTTCTTTTAAAAAAAAGACATTGACCAATATATACATAAAAATAAAGATGCTAAATATTACATATTAATATTAAAATATTACATGTTAAAATATGCATCCTATCATTACATATAGGGCATGGCAATTTGTCCTATTATCTTATCTGCTTGCGAAACTGCTTGCTCGTCATCCCAAATGATGACCCATTAAGACCACTTCAAACCATCACTGAAAGTGCTTCTCTGAGGAAGACCATCCTTAAAAAATCTGTTCCCTCGAAAATGTGGATGGAATGTTTTCCCCCAAATTACACAGCCATGACTATTTCAATAAAAGGGTCTGTATCCTAACGCTGAAGTTCTATCACGTGTCGTGTTTCCATTGCTCCCAGTAGAGGAATGGGCTTAGGAAGAGGGGTTGTGGTGAACAGAGTGGCCCTCAGTCCATAGCCCATAGCCCAGCCTCCCAAGCTCTGGAGACTCACTGGGGGTCTCGTCTGAGCTGCTGGGGCCTGCCTCCGTGCCCAGGACTGCTTACTAAGTGCCTTTGGAAGTCGTCAGTGATGGCCCGGCCGGCATGGCTCCGTGGTTGAGTGTCAACTTATGAACCAGGAGGTCATGGTTCAATTCCTGGTCAGGGCACAGGCTGGGTTGCAGGCTTGATCCCCAATAGGGGGCGTGCAGGAGGCATCCCATCCATGATTCTCTCTCGTCACTGATTCTCTCTCTCTCTCTCTCTCTCTCTCTCTCTCTCTCTCTCTCTCTCTCTCTCTCTCTCTCCCCCTGTTTCTTCCTCTCTGCCATCAATAAACATATTTTTAAAAGACAGGAAACTACAAAGTAATACAATTACAATCTTAAAATACCACCACATATTAGGGACTTGAACCCTAACAGCAGACAATACCATGTGCTGGAAGGATTTGGAGAGAGGTGTGTTTGGAGCTATTGCAGGTGGAAGCGAGAATGGCACAGAAACTCTGGAAATCCCTTTGGCAGACAACAACCTGGAACAAATCCACACATTATCTTAAGATTATGATACGGACATCACACTCTTAGACATTTACCCAACCAATTTGAAAACTTAGGTCAACAAAAGCCCTGCACTTGAACGCGTATGAAAACTTTACCTATAATAGCTTCAGCCTGAAGCAAGCAAGAGCTTTCAAGAGGTGAGTGGATGAAAAAAAACGTGGTCCACGCGTAGGATGGAACATAATTCTGCCATGAAAGGAAAGGAGCTATCAAGCCATAAAATATCACAGCAGAACCTTAAGCACACTCTGCTGAAACAGAAAAAAAATGTCTCCTTAAAAAAGTCCTTACCATTTGGTTATGATTAAATGACATTTTGGAAATGGCATCACTATAGGGACAGGAAAAAAATCAGTGGCTTCCAGTTGCTCAGAGTAATGAGTCAAGGTCTAATACATGAACCCTAGAAAGGCTGGTGAAATCGTTCTGTACAATAGTATCATTGTGGGTGCATGGCAATATATATTTATCTAAATCAGCAGAATTGAACAGCACAAAGAGTGATTTTTAATGTGGGCATAGAACATTTAATTGGAGGTTGAGAGAGCCACAGTGTGGAACGTCGTGTGAGAAAGGAAACAATCGAACTGTAACACGGATGTGAAAGGGGCGAAGGGCAGGGAAAAGGTAGCAGGTAGCTTTTTAATGGAGCTCAATCTTTAAGACTAAACTCAAAAGAAACAGTACACATACACTGTATTCTGCACAATAAAGGTGTTTCTGACTGCGTGGTGGGCCAGCAACTCTGACTGAGCTACACTGATATATAGGAGTTGAACGAGTAAATATAAAGGTCAAGGATGGGAGTCAAGATTCCCACTGATGGAAGAGGTTTGAACGGCCATGAGGGATGGCTGGGAGTTAGAGACAGCAGCATGAGCGATGCTTAGCTGAATCCATAGAGGGCTGGCCACTTACAGAAACATGTGCACCCTCAAGTTAGGGTGTGCCGCACGCGAGCACACACACACACACACACACACACACACACACACACACACACACACACGTTTCCTTGCTGTGTCCTCAGAGAAGGCCATGAAGCAATGACGACCAACAGCAATAACTACTTGCCCAGGAGGCTGAGAAGAGCTTGCAGCATGTTGTAGGGATAGAAGGTGAGCAGGTGCTGAGAAGGCCACAAAGCACCCACAATGACGGAAGCAGGTCACAGACACAGCAACCGACAGAAAGCCCCTGTGGGTACTGTATAACCAATGGAGAACCCCTGTAGGTACTATATAGCCAACGGAGAGCCCCTGTAGGTACTATATAGCCAACAGAGAGTCCTGTGGGTACTATATAACCAACAGAGAGTCCCTGTGGGTACTATATAACCGACGGAGAGCCCTGTGGGTACTATATAACCGACAGAGAGTCCCTGTGGGTACTATATAACCGACGGAGAGCTCTGTGGGTACTATATAACCGACAGAGAGTCCCTGTAGGTACTATATAACCGACGGAGAGCTCTGTGGGTACTATATAACCGACAGAGAGTCCCTGTAGGTACTATATAACCGATGGAGAGCCCTGTGGGTACTATATAACCGACGGAGAGCCCTGTGGGTACTATGTAACCAACAGAGAGTCCTGTGGGTACTATATAACCGACGGAGAGCCCTGTGGGTACTATGTAACCAACAGAGAGTCCCTGTGGGTACTATATAACCGACGGAGAGCCCTGTGGGTACTATGTAACCAACAGAGAGTCCCTGTGGGTACTATATAACCAAGGGAGAGCCCTGTGGGTACTATATAACCGACGGAGAGCCCTGTGGGTACTATATAACCAAGGGAGAGCCCTGTGGGTACTATATAACCGACAGAGAATCCCTGTAGGTACTATATAACCAACAGAGAGTCCCTGTAGGTACTATATAACCGATGGAGAGCCCTGTGGGTACTATATAACCGACGGAGAGTCCCTGTGGGTACTATATAACCGACGGAGAGCCCTGTGGGTACTATATAACCGACGGAGAGTCCCTGTGGGTACTATATAACCGACGGAGAGCCCTGTGGGTACTATATAACCGACGGAGAGTCCCTGTGGGTACTATATAACCGACGGAGAGCCCTGTGGGTACTATGTAACCAAGAGAGAGTCCCTGTGGGTACTATATAACCAAGGGAGAGCCCTGTGGGTACTATATAACCGACGGAGAGTCCCTGTGGGTACTATATAACCGACGGAGAGCCCTGTGGGTACTATGTAACCAAGAGAGAGTCCCTGTGGGTACTATATAACCAAGGGAGAGCCCTGTGGGTACTATATAACTGACGGAGAGCCCTGTGGGTACTATATAACCAAGAGAGAGTCCCTGTGGGTACTATATAACCAACGGAGAGCCCTGTGGGTACTATATAACCGACGGAGAGCCCTGTGGGTACTATGTAACCAACAGAGAGTCCCTGTGGGTACTATATAACAAAGGGAGAGCCCTGTGGGTACTATATAACTGACGGAGAGCCCTGTGGGTACTATATAACCAAGGGAGAGCCCTGTGGGTACTATATAACAGACGGAGAGCCCTGTGGGTACTATGTAACCAACAGAGAGTCCCTGTGGGTACTATATAACCAAGGGAGAGCCCTGTGGGTACTATATAACCGACGGAGAGCCCTGTGGGTACTATGTAACCAACAGAGAGTCCCTGTGGGTACTATATAACAAAGGGAGAGCCCTGTGGGTACTATATAACTGACGGAGAGCCCTGTGGGTACTATATAACCAAGGGAGAGCCCTGTGGGTACTATATAACAGACGGAGAGCCCTGTGGGTACTATATAACCAAGGGAGAGCCCTGTAGGTACTATATAACCAACAGAGAGTCCCTGTAGGTACTATATAACCAACAGAGAGTCCCTGTAGGTACTATATAACCGACGGAGAGCCCTGTGGGTACTATATAACCAACGGAGAACCCTGTAGGTACTATATAACCGACGGAGAGCCCTGTGGGTACTATATAACCGACGGAGAGCCCTTTAGGTACTATATAACCAACGGAAAGCTCTTGTAGGTACTATATAACCAACAGAAATACATTATTCCACAGCAACCCACGGTCAAAGTGCAAAAATATGAGCCACAAAAAGAAAGATTGATTCTTACCCAAATCATAAAGTATGATGAGCTTACTTCAATGAATAAATGGGGAGAAGAGACAAATCTCATGGGAGAATAATCAGCAATATTTTAAGCCCGTGGTCGGCAAACTGTGGCTGGCAAGCCACGTGTGGCTCTTTGGCCTCTTGAGTGTGGCTCTTCCACAAAATACCATGGCCTGGGCTACTCTATTTTGAAGAAATGGTGTTAGAAGAAGTTTTAAGTTTAAAAAATTTGGCTCTCAAAAGACATTTCAATCGATGTACTGTTGATAATTGGCTCTGTTGACTAATGAATTTGCTATCCACTGTTTTAAGCAGACATTCCATCCACCAGGGGACAGAACACACACCCCCAGTCGCTTAAGTACAGGCTGTGCCAATTAGCTTTTTTTCCCCTTCAAAGAGGAGCATGTTGAAGGGCAGGAGGTGAGAAAACCTGAACCTCACCTCCTCAGCCAGTTCACCAAAGACAAATCAACAGAGAGCAGTCATAATGAAGTGTGTAACCTTGAAGTGATGAAAACAGCACTTTAGCTTGGTGGCATTTCTTCCCAAACCCATCATCCCAGTCTCATCATAAGGAAAACATAAGGGGGATTCTATTAATACTTCACCAGCACATCCCAAACCGTCAGGTAATAAAACACGAGAAAACACTGAGAAGCAGCCAGAGCCAGGAGGAGCGTAGGGACAGGGGTGAGTCAATGGAATACCATGTCCTAGATGAGGTCTTGGAGTAAAAGGAACACATTAAATAAAGGCTAAGGAAACCTGATCAAGTCTGGACTTTAGTCAACAATTGTGAATCGATATTGGTTCATTCACTGTGCTCAGACAAGCTTCATTAATGTTAAATAATACCTGAAGCTGGGTGAGGGGAATGTTAGACCTCTGTACTATCATTAAAATGTTTCTGCCAATTAAAAATATCCTCAAAGCAGTTAGTGACAAAAATACATAAAAAATATGACAAGGTTTGGAAGTAAATGGGATGCAAATATGGCTCAATATACACAAATTAATTCTCGTGCTTTCCTCATCAACAAAATAAGGAATAAAAAAAACAACAACATATACTCACCTTCATAGGTGCATAAAGAACATTTGATAAAACACAACATTCTTATGAAAAGTCTCAAAAATTATGTCTAGAAGGAATGCACCTCAATGTAATTAAGGCCAGATATGACCGGTAAACAGAGAGCACCAGCTCCATCGTGAGAAGTTGAAGCTTTTGTTCTAGGATCAGGAACAATACAAGGTTCCCACTCCTGGCACTTCCTTTCCAGATGGTGCTGGAAGACCTGACCAGAGCAGTGAAGTGGTGGTCAGGGGCTGGTGGGTTGAGGAAATGGTGACATGTTGGTCCAGTGTCAACCTGTCCATGGCAAGGTAAGTTCAGGAGACCCACAGTTCAGCCTGGTAAACCCAGTTAACAATGCTGCAGTGCACACTCTCACATGGCTAGGAGAGACCATCTCAGGTGTTCCCATGACACACACACGTGACTACATGAGGTGATGGTAATCCTTAATGATCTTTGCATATTAAACTATCAGACTTTACCCCTTTCAAAGAAACATGATCTAAACACATACAACTTTGACTTGTCAAGTCTACTTCACAAAGCTGAAAATATAGTTAAAGCTAAAGTACGACTCCTGTCAACTTTTAAAGGAGTTAGTTTTTTTGATATTTTAGAGGTAGACATTTTTTGGGAGATCACAAGATGGTTTTTCTTCTCTTTTCTTGTTTTTAAATATGTTTTTCTTGATTTGAGAGAGAGAGGAGGGAAGAGGAAGAGAGATAAACACATCAATGATGTGAGAGAATCACTGATTGGACCCCAACCAGGTCAGGATTTGAACTGTGACCTCCTGGTTCATAGGTCAATGCTCAACCACAGATGCACATCGGCCGGGCTCCTCTCTTTTCTTAGTTTACTACCTCACTGTTTTACTGATATTCATACATTTTGAATTCAAGACACTATCTCTAACCTCAACTAGAGCCTCACATGGCAAGTATTTGTTCCTTAATTCTGTTTTCTCTGCACTTGCACATGCATGTCCAAACCTATCTCTGCAGCTTACATATGTCTTTTACAACCTTTTTTTTTGTCAAGTTCAGGCAGGTTTACATTAAATTTACATATTTATGATTAATAGCTTCCATGTGGTCTGACAACTGAAAGGTTCACAGAGAACTTAAAAAGAGTAGACTTTCTTCACTTGATATTTCATAAAATATTAATATATTTTTCTCCTTCAAAATAATATCATGAGATCCAATGATGGGAATAAATGTGGTTTTAACAGATGAAAAGCTGTTTTTAACAGAGACACATGATACTATCCACATGCGGTGGCTGTTTTAATAGCACTTAGTTACATGAATTGCACTTAGGCGCACTTAAAATAATGAGCATTCAGACTTGAAAAGCTCTTTTGATTTTTAAAATAAATTACTATTAAATTATGCAGATTGGTATAAAAAGTATTTTGTGACATCGTACTTGTTCAGGAATGGTATTCCTGGTAAACTTAGACAAGTCAATGGGTAAAGCGAAGATAAGGAAGCTTGGGGGCCACTTGCTGCTATGTGGGGGTGCTGTGGACTGAATGGTTGTGTCCCCACCCTCCAAGTTCATAGCTGCAGCTCTGATTCCCAATGTGCTGGTGTCAGGAGGCAAGGCCTTCGGGGGTGACTGTGGTAAGATCAGGTCATGAGAGTGGGTCCTCGGGATGGGACAAATGTCTTTATAAAAACAGGAGACCCTCGACCCTCTCACCCCAAGGGGCAGCAAGGTGGGACCAAGAAGAGGGCCCCAATGTGACCCGGGCCCTGTGGGCACCTGACCGTAGATTTAGCTGTGAAAAATAAGCTCTGTGGGTGAAGCCACACAGGCCATGGTGTTTGTTATGGCAGCGTGAGCTAAGGCACCGAGTTTTCTTTACAGCGGCAGATACTCCAAGACGGCAAACAGCCAGCAATGCATGGACCTCTATGAGCAACAGCAATCTTTATAGGAGAAGGACCTTTACACAGGCCACAACCAAAGGGAGGACAGAGGAGGAGGAGGGTCAGGACGAGCAACAGGCCCTGGAGCCCGCTCTCCAGGGACCCGGTCTGTAGACTTTGCTGACTCACCACACGGGTCCAGGCTCCCCACCACCGATGGAGTGTGTAGGCTCACTTCTCAGAACTTACTATGTTCCTGTTGTGAAAGGCAAACAGGCCAGAGATGGATCATGATTAAGCAGCCATTTCTGTCCTGTTTCGCTTCGCACAAACAGTAAAGATGGAGCAGGAGAAACGGTCTTACTCTAGAGTTTGTGTGAGTCCAGACTTAGCATCAAACACCTGCTACTATGTTGGGGAACAGATTCTCCTGCAGCCATTTCAGTGGCTAAGAGTAACCCTACTCCTCAGGGTCTTAGAGGTTTAAAAAGGGAAGGAGCATGTCAGAGATCACAAGAAGGACCTGTCTGCCACAAGCAGGTCTTTAATGCAATTACTCCCCATCTGTATTACGAACATATGACAGAGTATAGAACATGCCTTCCTAGAAATGCCAGATTTATCAATCTGTCGTCTGTCTACGTATCTTTGTATCTATGTATCCACCCATACAATCACCTGTTTTTCTATCATCTATATCTATCTATCTATCTATCTATCAATCATCTATCTATCGTATCTCTCTGTCATCTATCAGATCCATCATCTATCATCTATCTATCTATCTATCTATCTATCTATCTATCTATCTATCTATCTTTGTATCTATGTATCCACCCATACAATCACCTGTTTTGCTATCATATCTATCTATCTATCTATCTATCTATCTATCTATCTATCATCTATCATATCTCTCTGTCATCTATCAGATCCATCTATCTATCATCTATCTATCTATCTATCTATCTATCTATCTATCTACCTATCTATCTATCTATCTATTTATCTATCTCCATTCACCTACTTAACATTTCATACAGCAAAAATGGCTTGTTGCTAGAAATAAACTCAAAATGTAATATTCTAGAATTGTCATTTTAGGCATTCAGATTAAGATTGCTGATACTGAAACTGGTTTGGCTCAGTAGATAGAGCATCAGCCTGTGGACTGAAGGGTCCCAGGTTCGATTCCAGTCCAGGGCATGTACCTTGGCTGCGGGAAAATCTCCAGTAGAGGGTATGCAGGAGGCAGCTGATCAATGTTTCTCTCTAATCAATGTTTCTAACTCTCTATCCCTCTCCTTTCTTCTCTGTAAAAAAAAATCAATAAAATACATTTTTAAAAAAAGATTGGTTCCAGTGCTTAGAGGATAATGCAGCTCACCTTACCAAAGTGAACTAAGTCAACATGAGGCATGAGGGAGGCACGGTGATTTTTAATGAGCATGTGTTAATTTGTATGTCTTGGTGAACCTTTGTTATCATAAGTCTGTAATGACCAAAATGGATGATTTTAGACAAAAATGTCACTAGAAAGTAACGCTTTGAAAGAGAACTGGGAAAATGATGCTTGAGTTCTGGCAGCATTGTGAAGCAGGCGAAACTTTATTCCCCTTAAAAGAGGCGATTGTTTCAAAATGACTCCTTTACATATAGATGTCAGAGAGCAGGGGGAGAGAGAAATAGAATCATCAATGATGAGAGAGAATCATGGGTCAGCTGCCTCCTGCACGCCCCATGCTGGGGATGGAGTCCACAACCCGGGCTTGTGCCCTTGACCAGAATTGAATCCTGACCTCCTGATGATAGGACAACACTCAACCTCCAATCAACGTGGCCAGGCTGAGAATGACAGAATCAGGCAATCGAGCAGCACTGAGGGGGAAGCTGCTGTTTCAGAAACTCAGGAACCAGCCCTGCAGCCCAGGGGGCAGCTTTGAGTGCACAGAGGAGGCGCGTGGCGATGCCCTCCGTGGAGAAACGAATGCCCCAGAGCCTAGACATGCTGCTGCTAAGGAGCAGCGGGAGGTGGGTCCTTGTCCGAGTGAAAGAGATGCTCACGTGTTTAAACTGAGCGTACGGACTTCCAGGAGAAACCAGAGAATCTGACCCTGGAGGAAGTTTCCCAGTCAGAGATCAACCCAAAAATCATGGAGAGAGCGAGTGGAAGATGAAAACAGAAAGGAGATGTGGGCAGAGGAACTGGTCACTGCATTTACAGGCTTTTATATAACATTTTATCTCCTTCCCGTCTGTCCTAAAAGGGAGGGATATAAAAATAACAAAACGTACACTTTATAATTGGTTACTCTGCGCATCATAAGATTTCTACTGCTTTTTCAAAAATATTCCCTAGAAATGTGTTATCTTTCCTCTCCATGATTATTCTATTTTGAAAGGTACTTAAGATTGAACAAATAGAGTAAAGAAGTGCCTATTTTGTATTTAAAAAGAAGCCACCTTATATACTTAAAAACATTTTAAACACAAATTCGAAGCCACACTTGGGGGGAAAAGGAAGCCCTGCAAATTTGAGCCTGAGTTAGAGGGGCTGGTGGGAGGCTTGCTGGGACATGGGCATGGTGATACATGCAAATAAAATGTTCAAGCTTGTTCTGAGCATCAGCAAACAAGAACAGAGAGGAGGAGAGTTGGGGAAAAAAGAAAATCTTTTACTGGAAACTCAGCATCAACGGCCAGATGTAGACGGGGTCTGTGATGAGCTGTTGTGGTCCCATTCATACACACACTTGAGGAAGGTAACCGCAAGTGAGCTTCAGGCAGAGGTCAGAAGTAGAATTTCTTTCCATCTTGCTAGCCAATAAAGAGAATCATGAAGTGAAGTAAAAGGAGCAGCATCATGTAATGGACTTTATATTTTTCTCACTTTTATTTGCCTCTAAAGGCCTGGTGCATGGATTCCTGGACCAGGGGGGTCTCTTGGCCTGGCCTGCGGGGATTAGGCTGAAACTGGTTCTCTGACATCCAGCAAGGGGTCCTGGATTGTGAGAGGGTGCAGGCTAGGCCTAGGGACCCCATTGGTGCATGATCGGGGCCCAGGAGAGACTGTGGGAGGGCTCCCCATTTAGCATAGCCCTGATTGGCTGGACCCCAGCAACAAGCTAACCTAACAGTTGGAGCATTTGTCCCTGGTGATCAGTGCATGTCACAACAACTGGTTGAACAGTTGAATACTTAGCATATTAGGCTTTTATTAACCATCCTGTCTAATAAAGAGGGAATATGCTAATTGACCCTCAAGCCATCGCAAAGATGGTGGCACCCACAGCCAATAAGGAGAGAATATGTTAATTGATTCCTTGCCCTAAAGATGGTGACACCCACAGCCAATAAGAAGGGAATATGCTAATTGATTGCCTTGTGCTCAAGGATGGTGGCACCCAGAGCCAATAAGGAGGGAATATGCTAATTGACTGCCCTGTAATCAAAGATGGTGGCAACTACAGCCATAAGATGGTGGCACCCAGTCCCCTCAGCCCTACCAGGGTGGCAGGCATGTGGCAAGTTTGATCCCACCACTAGGTGGGCCCGGCAGCTCCACACGCCTGCCTCCGGAGTCTCCCAGTCCCCTCAATCCCCCAACCCCCCAGGGCCAGCCTGAGGCACAAGCAAGCCTTGGATGGTGGCTTTCCAGCTGATGACCGAGGCACAGGCAAGCTGCAGATGTCAGCTGTCCAGCCGCCCAGGGCAGGCCCGAGGCTCAGGTAACCAGAGTTGAGGCTTACACTGCCATCAGTGGTAGCAGCAGAGGTGTGATGGGGCATCACCTGCCCCTAAGAGCTCCCGGACTGTGAGAGGGGGCAGGCTAGGCTAAGGGACACCCCCTCCGGTGCATGAATTTTCATGTACTGGGCCTCTAGTCTATATATAAAAGCCTAAGTGACTGAACAACCTAACAATCGAACAACCAGTCGACTGGCTGCTATGGCATGCACTGAACACCAGTGGGCAGACCTCAGCACAGGAGCTGCCCCCTGGTGGTCTGTGCACTCCCACAGTGGGAGTGCCACTCAGCTGACCCACAGGCATCAGATGCCAGACTCATGGCTGGCAAGCACCGCTGTGGTGGCGCAATCCTCTCTGCCCCAGTGGAAGCACTTCCAAGTGCCAGTGGCAGCAGGTGCAGCAGGGCCAAGATGAGCAGGAGTGGTGTGGTGCCTGGCACGGGTTTGGGCTCCTCCCCGGCCACCTGCAGCTTCATGCACGACTACATCCCTCAGGGGATGTCGGGCTGCCAGGGATCGGGCTGAAACCGCCAGTCCGACATCCCCCTACGGGTCCTGGATTGTGAGAGGGTGCAGGCCAGGCTGAGGGACCCCACCAGTGCACGAATGCATGCACCAGGCCTCTAAGTAAAGGATACTACCTGGTTATGTGTCTTTTGATTGTGTGTGTGTACTGTGCAATGCATTTTGCTGGATAAAGTTAATCTTTCCAAAGTACCCACATACAACGTTGAGGAATCACTTCAAGGTGGAAGCTTCATCAATATTTACTAGTATAGGTTTCCTAATAAAAATAATCTTGGAAATCTTTTACTTCTCTGTATGGTTGTTTATGTTTAGTGCTGGAACCTCAGAATGACCATGTAAGTGATGGAATGATTCTTTATAAAGGCCTCAGGATGTTACATCCATTGTCTACGAAGATTCAACACCTCTGATTGGCCATCTTATCACCAAAAGATGACTTCATATTTAAGTATAACAACAATGATTAACCAAGGGATTATTTGGTTTGGTTAACAATGTAGGTTTCAAGTAAAGCCAGTTTAACAATAAACTAATAAGCAAGTATAAACATTAAATCCTTTTTCAGTGATATCTATATGTAAACATATATGATATGTAAACATATATGATATTTATATATATATGTAAATATATAAATATGTATAAATATATATGAAAGCATGGCTCACTGTTCTTTACATTATAAACATGCTGACATTTCATTTCTAGAGGCAGGGTTTTGCCTTGCAGCTGCAGGTAAGTAACGCGGTCGATTGGTTTTTCTAAGTAAAGCTCCCATAGGAAATACAATGGACTTATAACTGTATGAAATGGGTACACTCTCAAAGACCTGCAGCGGGACTTGTGGGGAATACTTTAGTCTCACTAGCGCGGGTGGCGGTCCTGGGAGGAGGACTGGCTGTGCTCTCAGCACCAGCTTCCAACCCCAGCATCACGTGCTGGGTGTCCCGCATCCTGTCCCACCAGCAGAGCTCTGCACAAGCTCCTGAGCTGAGACCAGGTCAACTGACTCCCAAGCATTTCCTAATTCTCCGCAAACATTTCCAGAAAGCAATGGCAGTCACAAAACTATATGGTTACAGATATGCTGATATCAGAAACAACTCTGAAATGACTCAAACCACTAACTTCCAACATGCAATTAAAGATATTTTCTTGCCGAAACCAGTTTGGCTCAATGGATAGAGCGTCAGCCTGTGGACTGAAGGGTCCCAGGTTCGATGCTGGTCAAAGGGCATGTACCTTGGCTGCGGACACATCCCCAGTAGGGGCTTGTGCAAGAGGCAGCTGATGGATGTTTCTCTCTCATCGATGTTTCTGACTTTCTATCCCTCTCCCTTTCTCTCTGTAAAAAATCAATAAAATATATTTAAAGATATTTTCTTAAGGCAAGAACATATTTTATACACACACACACACACACACACACACACACACACACATACATATATATTTCATTGATTTCAGAGAGGAAAGGAGAGGGAGAGAGACAGAAACATCAATGATGAGAGAGAATCATTGATCGGCTGCCTCCTACAGGTCCTCTACTGGGGATCGAGGCCTCAACATGGGCATGTGCCCTTGACTGGAACCAAACCCAGAACCCTTTAGTCCACCACTGAAGCTCTATCTACTGAGATACCCAAGCCAGGGAAAGATCTTATCTTTTTTGATAGTTTTATTTTTCTTAATTAAAAACATTATCAATGAATTCTCAGCTTTGAAACCTCCTTGGAACAGCCCAATGAAAAGTGACTATCATAAATTATGTGAATTCTACAATTCAGAAATTGGAAACAGCATAATTATATACATATTATTTTTTTATAAATTATGGCATTGATTTTAATTTCAACTGCCATATTTGCCACTGACAAATGTCAAGAGGAAGACGTGGTAGGAGGAACAGTTGCATTGGCCTGGGCTGTTAATTGCATGGAGCTGTTCATAGAAGTGACATGTCTGAGGGAGATGGAGCTGTAGCTCAGTGAGCGGTGCTGTGGGCCTCCTCAGGGGAATGAGGAGCTATGCACACGGCCCACACGGCCCACACGGCTCACGCGGCTCACACAGTTCACATGGCTCACATGATCCACGCAGCTTACATGGCCCACGAGGCTCACACGGCCGTGGCTCACACGGCTCACGCGGCTCACGCAGTTCACACGGCTCACATGATCCACGCAGCTTACATGGCCCACGAGGCTCACACGGCCGTGGCTCACATGGCCCACACAGCTCATATATAGCTCACGCATCTCACATGGCCCACATGGCTCACACGGTTCACATGGCCCATACGGCCCACATGGCCCACACAGCTCATATATAGCCCACGCATCTCACATGGCCCACATGGCTCACACGGTTCACATGGCCCATGCGGATCACATGGCTCATACGGCTCTCACAGCCATGTGGGCCACACGGCCCACGCTCACCAGGCACTGCACTCACCGTCCTAGCAGCTGCACGGCCCAGTCACTGGCCAGTCGCCAATGTCCAGTTTGAACCCAAAAGTCAAGGCCTAATTGTCCCTAGAAGCATGTCTGATGGTAAATGGCTCAAGAAAATACAAACTGTAGGTTCATAATGGGAAAATGAGTAATAGAATAAAAAATACTAAACTTTCCTTTGGTTAGTTCTGAGTCTTTTAATTCGAATCACCCATTTCCATGACCCCGTGGCTGTCGGTAATGAGCCTTCCACACACTCTCACATAACCTCGACGAGAGAGGGTTAATGACTGTGTTAGGGAGGATACATTGAGTGCACAGATCTAACAGATGAAAAGGAAAATGACACGGCTTTTATGTGTTCATTTATTCAAAAGTTGTTTTGATTTTTAATGAAAGTCTCCAGCATTTAATTGGGCTTTAAACCACGGATTCAGTGACTGAGCCATTTAATAAATAATTGGGTGCTGATGATGTGTTTCAAGGGTACAGACGCAGAGCAGTGAACAACAAGTCCCTCTCTCTAGGGGGCCAGGCATGAGCCAGCCAGTAACACTATTCAGGGCAAGAGACCCAAAAAGGGAAAAGGAAAGTGACAGTGTTAGAAAGTGACAGTGTTAGGAAAGGAAATGATGGGTCTTAGTATGTGGTCAGTTTTGCTGGGGAGAGTGAGAGTGGGAATTCACAGAGTGATATTTAGAGAAGACGCATTTCTTGTGCCAGTGATACACAGAACACGTGAGGAGCTATGGACTCAGGTGGTGAACTCTGTGTTTTCCTGTTTTCACTCATTAACAGTCCAGCCCTGATAAGAACACAGCTCAAACAATAAGCCGTAACCTTAAGAAAGGAAGTATACATGGAAGCATGTATTAGGCATTTTCCTTTTTTTTATACTCCACTTGAAAGTTGTTTAACTTTCTACCTAATAAAAGAGTAACATGCTAATTGACCATACCTTGGCAATGCCCACTAGCCAATCAGGAGTGAGTATGCAAATTAACCAAAGATGGCAGGTTAATTTGCAAGTGCAGGTGCTAAGCAGCTGTGGAATGGGGCCAGACTTGCATCATCGCTTTGACGATGACATAGGCATTCCACAATGCCCCAGCCGCTCTAGGCCTCTGGGCAGCGTAGGAAGGCGAAAAGGCGGCTGCGGGCTGGACTGAAGGTGGTGGCAGCAGCCAGGGGAAGAAAGGCCCATTCTTGCATGAATCTTTGTGCATCTGGCCTCTAGTAGGTTTATGTTTATAGATTATAAACTGGAGGCTGATGCACAAAATTTGTGCTTGGGTAAGGTCCCCAGGCTTGGCTGGCAATCAGCGCTGATCTGTGGGGCTATCAGTGGGGTGATCTGGGAGCAGCACTGGCCCACTCACTGGCTGGCCCCACCCCCATACTGCCCCACCACCATCAGCCTCCCTCTGTGGAGCAGGGCAATCTGGGGTAGAGGGGCCTATGGGCACCCACCTTGGCTGGCCTGGGGCCTGTGGGTTAGAGGAAGATTCTGCATTAAGCATCTTCCCCCTGGTGGTCAGTGTGCATCATAGTGACTCGTTGTTCCACTGGTCTTTCTGTCGTTCCGTTGATTTGCATATTAGGGTTTTATTATAGAGGATTATTATTAGATATATTATTTTTGGATAGTTAAGATATACAGGTATACTGTTGAAATAAAAATGACCACAAATATAAAAAGAAACTTTATTATTATGCTTTTAAAATTATAAGTTCTTCATTTTACGACATTTTCTGCTTTATAACTACATTAAGTTATGGGAAGCAATTTGTCAACTATATACCCACAAGCATTTTTACTGTGATTATCAGGAAGTGTTACTCGCATTGGCCTTCTCATATTAAATGCATGTAGTATTTATTATTCCAGGGCCTGGAGATTATTGTGATAAGTGGAAATATGCCAGTCTGAGAAAAACAAACACCATAAGATCTCACTTACATGTGGAATTTAATGAAGAAACTAAACTGATGAACAAAATAGAACTGGAGACATGAGGCAGAAAGGAGACATGAAGCAGAGGGGAGGGGGTGGGAGGACTGGATGGAAGGTGATGGGATTAGCCATGAACAAGGCCTCATCACCATGGACAGAGACAGCAGTGTGGTGAGGGCCAGAGGGGAGAGGGTGGCGACTGGAGGGGGACAGAAGGGATGATGGGGACCTCTGTAATAGTGTCAACAATAAAAATAACCTAAAAAGAATTTCAGAAAATTTTAAACATTTTCAAATTTCTCAAACATTTTATACAATGTTCTTGTCTTCAAACTCAATTCAGTCTTGCTCTTGATCATCCTTGCCTGACATTGTAACTGAATATAGTCTGATGAAATTATAGCTTTATGAACAATTATTTTTAAATATATTTTATTGATATTTTTTATAGAGAGGAAGGGAGAGGAATAGAAAGTCAGAACCATCGATGAAAGAGAAACATCGACCAGTTGCCTCCTGCACACCACCCACTGGGAATGTGCCTGCAACCAACATACATGGCCTTAACCAAAATTGAACCTGGGACCTTTCAGTCTGCAGGCTGACACTCTATCCACTGAGCCAAACAAGTTTTGGTGATGAGCAATTATTTTTAATTCTCCTATTTCTCTACCAAAGTACTTTGGGCAACTCAAAACATGTAGCCCTGTTTTTAAGTAGCTTTGCCTTTAAGTTGTCATGTCTAAGTTCAAAGTGAAAACATGAGCAGATAAGTGACTGGATAAATGAGTTGCTCTTAAAAATAAAATCATGCCACCCCTTCAGGAGTAAATTATACCTTGTGAACTATCAGCCAGAGATAAAAATGCCAGGCCCTGCCCCTTGACTTTCTGTGTAAGTTGTGTTATCTTGTAGGACAGACTTATCTGTATGCTTTCCCACTGCTGTAGTCCTAGCTCTGAGAACAAAGCTCCAGGAATGGCTGGGTCTCCATAAAGATGTGCTGAATGAATGGAGACCATGAGCAGCAGTTCCATTCACACTGTTACCCCAGGCAGAGAGGCCAGCCTGAGACAGGCTGTGGGGTGGACACACAGAAAGACGGGGACACTCAGATGGCTAGAACATCATCTCCATATTCCATGGCTATGGGTTTGATCCCCAGTCAGACTACATACAAGCAACCAATGAATGCATAAGTAAGTGGAATAACAAGTCTCCTCTCCCCCCCCCTCTCTCCTCTCTCTTTCTATTAAATTTAAAAATTAAAGGAAATAGAGGGCACACGTGAGAGAGAATGGCAAAGGACAATGGGACAGAAACACCTCCATCCTCTACCTGAACCTCAGCTAAGTGCCTGCAGTTGGGGAAAGCAGCAGCTGCCGAGTGAGCTCCCCCTGCGTCTCTAGGACTCAACATACTCTCTTCCTGGGAAAGGCTTGTCCAGTTCAGACTCCTGATCCCAACCTCGGGGGCCCGAAGAGAACCAGCAGCCAGGGGCACTGTCTGATCTGTA
This sequence comes from Antrozous pallidus, assembly GCA_027563665.1. Lineage (NCBI taxonomy): Eukaryota > Metazoa > Chordata > Mammalia > Chiroptera > Vespertilionidae > Antrozous > Antrozous pallidus. Next base: position 678,794 of record CM050508.1, on the reverse strand, counting down.
GGAATAATCCAAGTCTGTCTCATGCCCTGGTTAAAGAACCCAACTTGTCAGCCTCCAGCAACCTCAGACACGTCTATGGCACATTCTCTACGTAAACGCTCTTCAGCTGTGACGCCAAGAAATATAACTCCCAACATTTTTGCACATTTCTGGTGACATGAGAGAATCGAGAGCTTGTTTTTTGTTTTGTTTTGTTTTGTTTTGTTATTTTTTATCATTTCCTTCTTGTCTTCCAAGCCTCTGGCACAATGATGAGCACATAAAGGATTCAAACCACTGGAGACAGATTCTTCCGTTACATTTAAAAAATATGTACCTGAGGCTCGGCCAGTATAGCTCAGGATTGAGCGTCACCCTATGAACCAGGAGGTCAGGGCACAGGCCCGGGTTGCAGGCTCCATCCCCAGTGTGGGGCGTGCAGGGGGCAGCCGATCAATGATTCTCTCTCATGGATGTTTCTATCTCCCTCTCCCTCTGCCTTCCCTTCTGAAATCATTAAAAACATATTTAAAAATAAAAATATGTATCTGAATCTACTTAGGAGCAAGCTGCATTCCTAGTGTTGCCTGGACACATGCCTTGCAGTTTTATCCACTTTCTGCACCTCGGGCCAACCCGTGTCACCACCCCCCTTCGTTAAGCCTCACACGTCCAGGCGAAGCGAGTTCTGGCTGAGCACAATTTGATTTACAAATGTTTCCCGGCATTCGGAGAAAGAGACAACAAAACCGGGGAAAGCAATTTTTTATCATAAAGCCTGAACATGCAAACGAGACAGGCTGAACGTATCCCAACTGTGCGCGCTCTGTGCACCACGGCTTTGTGCCACTTCCACGTTCGGAAAATTTCTATAGAAATCACAGAGTGGCTTTATCTGCCGACTTTCAGACACACCTTTCGTAAAACATGCCGAGCAGGAAAGCCAATTTAACTTCTCCGGAATGCATTTCCCGCAAGGACCCAAAATGCAAAACATCCTTTGCTTCTCTCACGCACTCAGACTGCTTTGGTAGTCACACAAATGAAAATACAATCTTACCTACAGAACCAGAAGGAAAAATAATTTTAACGTGAGCTGACTTTACAGCAGGAGCGGACACATGTCACATTTGCCAGATGTCATGCGGGGATGGGAACCCTGGACACGGCAGGGGAGCACACGGCAGCTTGGAGTGGAGGCTCACACTTCTGAGGGGACCACCGGGTGTGAGGTCAGGCTGGGAGCGGGATCCTGGTGGGGCGGGCAGGATAGGAAACTACTGAACAACCTTCAACCCCCCAACTGTGGCACCCAAACCCTTCCAGGGCCTCGTTAAATTGTTTCTTCTAGGGCGGAACCTTTTCCTGCAAGGGCCACTGGGGTATTTATAACACCCTTCTTGGGCCACACAAGTATCAGCTTAAAAATCAGCCTGCTCCATTGGGTCAAACATTTACTTAACTGACCCCAATGCCTTGGCAGGGCCAGACCAGACATCTTCTCCGGCCTCACATGGCCCTCGGGCCAGAGGTTCGCCCACCCCTGCTCACCTGTCCCCATCTCTCCTCCAAGCATGAGGTCAAAGGCAGCCCACCTGGGACAGGCTGTGTCTTTCTGTTTGCAGAGGCAGGAGAGGGGGCTGGGCTTAGGGGTATCTTGGTATAACCCAGGATTACAAAAATGCCCTCATGATTGGCTGTATAAATACATTATTTATAGCACCACAAAATTCATACACTATGTCCTCTTAAGCTTTGCCATAAGATACATCATGTTTGTAAAATTCTTCCTTCCCCCTGGAGACACAGCACAGAAGATAATTTTTTTTCAAAGTGAAACTGTCCACTATTTAATGTAGTTCAGCTATATTCCCTGCATAGAAAATTCTATACTTTATAATGATAACATACAAAGATATAAGTAAAATTTTGGACACGCATATATAACTCAATTTTGATGGTGCGTAAACTCCTTACTATTTTTTTTATTTCAATTTTATGATACGTAATATTTCTCATAGAAAATGAATAAAGAATTTGTTTAATATAACTGTTGCACCAAGTTACTTATATATTTTATTTCCTCCAATCATAGAGAGATTCACTATTTAGTATTCATGTTATGTTTCCTTTAAACTATTTTTGTTTTGGAATAATTTTATAATTATAGGAAAGATGTAGTTAACATACGGAGTACCTACGTACTCTTCATAAGTTTTCTTTAATAATAATAACTTCCATAATCATGGTACATTAGAGAAAACTAAGAATTTAATATTAGTATATTACTACTAGAGGCCCGGTGCATGAAATTCATGCACAGAGGGGGGTCCTCTTGCCCATACTGCACCCTCTCCAATCTAGGACCCCTCAGGGGATGTCTGACTGCTGGTTTAAGCCTGATCCTGGACCAATGGCTCCTAATCACTCACCTGCCTCTCTGATCACCCCTAACTGCCCCCCTGCCAGCCTGATAACCCCCAACTACCACCCCCTGCCAGACTGGTCACCTCTCATGGCCCCCCAGCCAGTCTGGTCACCCCATGGAGCCTGCTGTCTAGTTATTTGGTCATCCCTCACTAACCCCCTGCAGGCCTGGTTGCCCCACACAGCCTGCTTGTTCAGACATTTGGTCATCCCTCACTAACCCGCCTGCTGGCCTGGTTGTAGGCAGCCATCTTGTGAGAGCATGAGGGTTAATTTATTTATTACCTCTTTATTATATTGGGTTAACTACAGATTTTATTTTGCTTTATAGGTTTATGGTGTAAATTTTAAAACTTAATTGGTCATATTTTATTTTCTTCTTTTAAAAATATATTTTATTGATTTTTTACAGAGCAGAAGGGAGAGGGGTAAAATGTCAGAAACATCGATGAGAGAGAAACATCGATCAGCTGTCTCTTGCACGCCCCCTACTGGGGATGTGCCCGCAGCCAAGGTACATGCCCTTGACCGGAATCGAATACGGGACCTTTCAGTCCGCAGTCCTACGCTCTATCCACTGAGTCAAACCTGTTTCGGCAGTCATATGTTATTTTCAATAACAAATACTATTCTTAAGAATTAATTCCCAAAGGTTATTATGAGAGCAATACCCTCCATACATATTAGTACACAGCATATTGCATATTTAAATACACTGAGTGGCCAGATTATTATGCATTCAGAGATCATAATAATCTGGCCACTCGGTGTATATTACTACATAACATATTGCATATTTACATATAGCTTATGTAGTATATAGAGTTTATTATACAAAAGTTATAGCTTACATGTTTTATGTACTGTACTTTTTGTATGGATGCAGCACAAATAAGCATCAATATAAAAGCTTAGAAGTCAATAAATACATGTTTGTAACTTCGTGAAATTCGTAATTTATTTTACCTAAATTCTATTTTGAAAGTTGCAAATATAAATACTTAGTTTATGGTCCAAAAAAATGTAGTAAAATGTAGATATATTCTATTTTAGAACTATATCATACCATATCACTGTTTAATGGCATAATATAAGAGACATGTAATTGAGTATCAAGCCATATTTAATTTTCACAATCACTTTAAGCAAATGAGAGCATTACTTGAAAGTGTTCTTCATAAACCACTACATTAGGTTAAAATAATTAGTTGCAACCCTGTGGTCACGTTTGTAGACACAAAGGCAGATGGTCTGTATGGAATCCCAGCGCTTTATTCACAGGGAGCCTTGGAGAATCAATTAGTAATCTCTTTTAGCCCTTGTTTCCTTACCTGAAAAGTTGTGTAATAGTATCTACTCCATAGGGTTATTGGAAAGATTAAGTAGTGAATTCATATACAATACTTAAAATAGTGACTTGTGAATGAGTGCTCCTAGTTAGTATTCTGTGTATCAATTATATATAAATGCTATTAGTGATCAATCTGTTGTATCATCAGAATACTCTCACATTATCTTCTTTGCTCTCCCAAATATGTTATTTTTCAGTCCTATGTCACAACACTAAAGGCAAATGAAATTGACATATTTAGCTGAAACTTAATATTTACATTCATGAAATAATTTAATCCTCCAAATGATTTGTACCTTATGCAAAAATCGATTTCAAATTTATGCACAGCAGTATTTAAAAGGACTCATTAAAATGCTTTCTTTTAAAATTTCCAATTATGACAACTTTTCCTGAATAATGCTAGGTAGAATTATATTTCAGGCTTCGTGATGTTTAAAATAGAGTCAATCAAAGAAAACAAAAACTAAACTACAAGGTAAGGAGAATCTTTAAAATATTTTGAAGTTCTATAATTTCCTTCAAGAAAAACATGTTAAGTCCCAAACTGGAGAAGACGGGTATATTTATTCACGCTCTGAAGTGATCAGCAAATCCATTCTGCTTACCTACGCATTTCTGTGTGTTTATATTTTGTTCTTTTCCCACTTTTACAAATACTCGGTCTGAAATGCATGGCGTGGCAAGAATTAAAGAGTAAGTAGGGCAACCTCTCGAGAACATTTTTCTTATAAAAATTCAATATAATTTCAGAATAGGCTTTTTTGTTGTTGTTGTTTCGTGCTCCACTCTTCAAATTATAACAAATGTCTTAGTGGATAACAACTTACAAACCATCTGACTGCACGGTGTCACCATGACCCACAAACACATGGGCCGTTTCAGAGGAGTGAAAGAGAAAAGCCTAGTAACCCTGAAACCCCAGGATACGCTGGTCTGTAAACCACAGGCTGCAGGGGAACATCACCAGCACTAGGAAGCATGATTTGAGTGCACAGATCTCGCCAGGGTCCCGAAAGACACGGGTGGAGGCTGCTGTGCTCCCCCAGGCCACGACGATGAGGAATCTCAATGTGCAGAGTGGGGACATGGTGACCAGTATGTGACCAGAAAAGGAGAAAATAGATGTCGAAACCAGTTTGGCTCAGTGGATAGAGCGTCGGTCTGTGGACTGAGGGGTCCCAGGTTCAATTCTGGTCAAGGGCATGTACCTTGGTTGTGGCCACATCCCCAGTGGGGGGGTGTGCAAGAGGCAGCTGATCGATGTTTCTGACTTTCTATCCCTCTCCCTTCCTTTCTGTAAAAAAATCAATAAAATATATTTCTTTTTAAAGAAAAGGAGAAAATATAGACTGTGTATGAAGATACAAGTCTGGGTAGGTGAACAGTGTCTTCAGTGTTAGAGCTCAGAACATGCTCAGACACCCCAAAGCACATGTATGTTCCCTGAGGAGAAGGGGTGCTTCACTAGGAGGAAGGCCACCGTGAAGATGAGTCTGTCTTGTCTTCCAGCTTCCCTGGCACGGACGGAGGGATGGCGGCCATGATGTCCTTCCCAATGGCTGCCACTGGCCCTTCCGAGAAGAGGGCATTGTTGCTATGACTACACTTCAGGGAGGAGATTTCAAAGACAAACAGCAGAAACAGGAAGTGCCTTGAAGTTTATTTCTTCTAAAGTCCAGAGATGAGTGAGCATGAGCGACAGCCATGCGGATGGGGCCAGAGGACAGGACAAAGGAACTTGGGTCAGTTGTCGGCAAACTGGGGCTCCCAAGCCACATGCGGCTCTTTGGCCTCTTGAGTGTGGCTTTTCCACAAAGACCATGGCCTGGGTGCGTCTATTTTGAAGAAGTGGCATTAGAAGAAGTTTAAGTTTAAAAATTTGGTTCTCCAAAGAAATTCCCATTGTACTGTTGATATTTGGCTCTGTTCACTAATGAGTTTGCCAACCACTGGACTAGGTCATGGGGGGCGGGGGGGGGGGAACTGGGGGTGTTTCCTGCTCAGCCTGCACTGTGGCCCATGTCTGCACTCTGTGCCACCGCAGTCCCAGGACCCAGACCATTCTGATCAGCAAACGTCACAATGCTATTGATCAAGTAAGTCACCAAACAGGGTCAGCGGCAGTTAAACTCAATGTGAAAAAATACACACAAAACCCACCACAAAATAAAACTTCAAAAGCCAGGAGCTGTGCTGCAGAGTCGTGCTATTTTCACCCAAGTGCCACAGAATGCACACAATGCCTTGTTCTTGCTTCCTCTCTGACGCGTCAGCAGCAGTGTTGTTGGGCTTTGTTCAGCAGTCCCCGCACTCTCTGCGAAAGCCCGTTCAGAGGCGGCTGTCAGGTTCTGCGGGCGAACACAGACCGGGGAGCGAACACAGCAAGTGAACATGTGACTTCAGAATCGTAAGCCATTAAATGTTTTCAGAATGATGGTAATTGGACCGGGGCACAGGTGGAACAATGCAGACGAGGAAAGAGCACAGCTTTTCTCTCTTCAAGCTTATTATCATAATGATTACAACGAGCGCACAAAACTACTTGTACAGTTATATACATGATTAAAAAGAAAGGTTGCTTCTCTCAAAAGGATATGTAAATTAGGGCTTTGCATTTTATGCCAAGACCGCTGTTTCTCTTTCTTTATTTTTTTCATTTTAAGCCGCTTTTTATTTCTGTTGCAGTCGGCGTACAATATTAGATTAGTGTCAGGCTTTAGCCCAGCGATTCGATATCCTCTAACTCACTAACGGGTCTTCCGGTAAGTCCCCTCTCCAGCTGACACCGTGTGCCCTCGATAGGGTGTCATTGGCGACGTTCCCTGTGCTGTCCTTCGATCCCTGGGCCCAGTCTGTACCTCTATTTCCTTTCACCTTTCCCACTCATCTCCCCCGACGCCCTGCCTGCCCGGCAAAGGCAAAGTGCCCCCTGGCTGATGGGTCTGTTTCCGTTCTGCGTGTCCGGGATTTTGTTTTTTAGGTTCTCATAGATGTGCATTTACTGCCATTTTATTGTCCACAGCAACTGAATGATGGTATCTAATGTCGTACATAATAAACATTCCTTTCTATTGTTATTAATCCTCACCTGAGGATATTTTCCCATTGATTTCCATTTCTATTTAAAAATTTTTATTGTTTAAAGTATTACAAATAGTTAGTACATATGTTTCCATTGACCTACCCCGGCTTCCCCTACCCGCCAGCACATGCCCTCACCTGCCCCTCCCCAGTGTCTGGGAGTAATCAGCAGAGGGACTCAAACATTTCTTGTTCCCATTGATTTTTAGGGAGAGCATAGAGAGAGGGAAAGACAGGGAGAAACATCAATGCCAGAGAAACACGACTGGCTGGCTGCCTCCTGCACGTGCCCTCACCAGGGCCCAGCCTGCAACCAAGGCACATGCCCTTGACTGGAATCGAACCCAGGAACCTTTGGTCTGCAGGCCGGGCCCTCCATCCACTGAGCCAAACCCACTATAAAACATTCTTACGCTGGGAACAAGCAGACTATAACCCGTGGAGTATTACAGAGTTTTTACATTTACAAACAAAAACACTGCGTCTCTGATAGGGAAAGCTTCCCTTGTCCTAATAAAGCAATGAGCAGGTGCCTCCACTGCAAACCCTCCTACAGATGGGCTCCTGCAGACCCACTTCCTCTGGGGACCCCTCAGAGGGGGCACCCCTCAGAGGGGTGTTCTGCACGGGAAGCAAAAGCTCTGGCCTCTGAGCTGCTCTGTGTGTGGAGCCCCGCCCACCCAGCAGCAAAAGATCCCAGGAGACTGTATGGAAGCAGGACACGTGGTGTCAGCTCACCAAGTTGCAGGGCTGGCACTCAGCACCCCTTTTACCCCACCCCCCTCACCCTTGCTGGGGACCTCATGGAGCCACTGGCATTGCCACTTCCCCCCCCCCCCGCCCCCCGCTCTCAGCACTGGCCGTCCCCACAGATGCCCGGCCTGCTCTGAAACAGTGGCCCAGGGAGTCCTGCACCCGGGCCATCTCCCTGATGCTTCGCTGTGGCCACTGATCACGGCACCAGCCAGCGCAGAGTGAGACGAGCCCTGGAAAATTGAGGTGAAAAAACATTGGCTATGAGACAGAGGAAAAACAAACAGTGGTGCATCTTAGAGAACTGCCCTCCACCTCCACCTCCACCTCCACCTCCCACTCAGCTCACTCAAAGCCGACCTAACCGTAAAGGCAACTGCACTGGCAGGCGGCCTGGCTGCTGGGGATGCCCTCACTGGCGCTCACACCATCAGAGGGGGAGGATCTGGTGAGTGAGAGAAGGAGGGACTGGGAGACACACAGGCAAACACATGCCTTGTGGTAAATTGGTAAGCAAGAAGGTGACGTGTCCGGACACTCGACCAAGGGCATTAGCTGTGGTATTTCCTTACTGGGCAATACCGGTACAAGGAATACTTACAAAATATTCGGGAGTCACACAAGTAAGGCGGTTAATAGTGAATGCACTTAGTGCCCAGGCCTTTCAGATCAGCATGTAACTACCGCACAGAGCAAACGGTGAGAGAATTAATTCTCGCTGAGTGTACACTGCATCATACTGTACAAGTAGTATATCTAATCAAGAATGATATTCATCTCGTCTAAGTGATGGAATCACCTTCATTTTCTGTTCATGCATCTACATGTCATGTCAATCTCATTAGCTAAACTAAGACTTCAAGCTTTGAACTTTGCACAATGAAGTTTACTGGATCAAAATTCTTACTGCTTCTACATCAATCAAATTGCACAATCATGTGTAGAACTAAAGATGTATTTATCTGCAAATATTTATTAATGTACCTTCAAATTAAAGATAAATGAAAGGGATACTTTGATAACACAAGTGCTAATTGAATTTTAATGAATAATCATATCATTGCTCTCTCTCTGTGTCTCTATGCTATATCTGCAAAACACACGTATGATTAAAACAAACATAGCTCTCTTGTCCATGGTGATTTTTCTAAATGTCGTTTCCATTTCTTTTTATTTTTTATTACCTTGCTCTAGACATTGTGTTTGCTAAATTTTTCATGAAAAAATGACTTTCCAGGTACATCAGAGCCTTAGATTGAATCTGTTTTTGAGCTTCACGTTATTTGACAGCTCTTTGGGGTACCTGCCAAAGATGGGGTGCTGGAATCACCATCCTTTAGGCACAGAGGACAGTGAATGCAAGAAGCAAACAAGGATTCTTAGTGGGTTAAGGGGCGCAAAACATGAGAATACATGAGTGGTACGAGTATCAGCATGTTTAATATATGCTATATACTTATTACACATATATAAGTACATTACTTATCCTAAGTAGAACATTAAGTATATTCTAGTGCCAGAATATTAAGTCCAAGTCATTTTATGCTCAGATCTATCAAGGAAAAGATATCGGGTAGAAAAGTTATCAACAGAGGGAAAGATGGCTCCACCCCTTCCCTAGGACACGGGTAAGGTCAAACCACCTCTGCTGCCCTAGGCTGTGAGTCTCATGCTATAATTTAAGACAAACAAGTGGGAAAGAAAGCCACACGGGGTGATTTATTCCCGTGTTTGCTGTTGAATAAGTCAGTCTGACATATGGTTTCCATAGGCATGGCCTGGGGATAGACACAGTGTCTGTGCTGGCATGACACATTGGCAAAGATGTCCGGACACGTGGTGGTAAGTGCCGTGTAAACACACAGAACTGAGGAGTATGTGCTTCCCTCACAGAATTGTCACACATTCCAGATCCACCGAGCAGTCACCACTCCTTTCCGTCGCACAAACCCGTCTTTCTCTGGTTTTCCACCCAGTAATTTGCAGGCAGCACGGTTTTGGGATTGCATGGGCTTTGCCAATTCATGCACCAGGGGTAGCACTGAGAACACTGAAATGCTCTAACAATGATTTAAAAATAAAAAAGCTGAATGATAAATGGAACCAACAGAGTAATGTGCAACCATGGATTCCTTCCATTTTGAACGTCCTATTTTTATCGACGACTTCATGGTTGACATAAACCCATCTATCTGTATTCCCTAAGAGGCTGAGACCCTGTGTATACTGAAAAAAAAGTGTAATATGCTAATTAGACCAGACACCCGAACAACCTTCCGGAGGAAGCCGGGGCCGTGAGGGCTGAGGCAGCCTGGGCTGTGAGGGCCGAACCCCTTGCACAGATTCTGTGCACCAGGCCTCTAGTAATTCCCTAAAACAATGCCCTACCAAAGGGACAGAAGGCTTCACAAAGAGATGAACACATCAGGGTTAGTTCCTATTTTTCCTCAGCGAGCTAAGCAGGAGCTCAGAGCCTCCCGGAGATTCCGAGGCACAGGAAACGCCAGCCCTTGGGCTGCTACTCACGTCCCTTTTGGAAATTAAGTCAGTCCGCTCTTCATGTTTCAGTCGATAGCAAGAAGAAACCTCTCTGTGTCATGGATGAATAAGAATGAGAACAGAGGCCTAACCAGTTTGGCTCAGTTGATAGAGCATTGCCCTAGGGACTGAAGGGTCCCAGGTTCGATTCTGATCAAGGGTATGCACCTTGGTTGCGGGCACATCCCCAGTAGGAGGTGTGCAGGAGGCAGCTGATCAATGTTTCTCTCTCATCAATGTTTCTAACTCTCTAACCCTCTCCCTTCCTCTCTGTAAAAAATCAATAATATATATATTGAGGACAGAATGAGGACAGAAAGAAAGAACTCTTACCATTCACAACAGCATGGAGGGACCTGGAGTGTATTACCCTAAATGAAAAAAGCCAGCAGAGAGAGACAAGTATCACATGATCTCACTCACATGTGGAATCTAATGCACAATGTAAACTGATGAATGAAAATAGACTCAGAGACATAGAAGCATGGAACAAACTGTCAAACCCCAAGAGGGAAAGGGAGGACGGGTGGTGAGAAGTGGTCAGCCAATGAACTTGCATCCATCTATGCATCACCAGGGACACAGACAATAGGGTGCTGAAGACCTGGGGTGGAGTTGGTTGGGGAGTTCATGGGGGGAAAAGGCACATGTAACACTTCCAACAATAAGGATTAAAAAACAAGAGTTAGGGGGGTCAACCCAGGGCATAGGATGTGCTGGGGTTAGATAGTCACAGAAACTGGGGGACTCATCAGAGGATCCCCAGTGTGTGCTACACAGACACCGGAGGAAACAGAAAGATGGGAGTTAGAGAAAATTCTTGGGAAACAACTCAAGTCCAAACACACACACACACACACACACACACACACACACACACACAAATGCTGAAATTAGTCAGTGTCATTCAACAAGTTCTTACTAAATACAAACCCCGTACAGATTCTATAAATATGAATAGGAAATAATTCCACTCTTAGTGAGGCCGTGGGAAAGGAAGTGGGTCAGATTGGAAGGAATTACCAGGCCCGAGGACCTGGCAGCGCCCCACCTGCCTCTCCCCTGAGATGAAATTCACATCTAATACTGCACATGCTCATGGGGTGCAACGTGATGACTGGGCAGCATCGGTTCTGCTCATCTGGTAGCCAAGCCAGAACACCTGTAGCGCCGGACCTGGGCAGGGATCCGGCACTTTCTGACATCACAGTGGGAGCTGGGCACAGAGGAGCACCATAGCGGGTACTGGGCGGGGAGGAGGCAACACAGCAGGAGCTGGACATGGAGGGGGGCACCACAGCGGGTGCTGGGCACGACAGGGGCACCACAGTGGGAACTGGGTGCAGAGGGGACACCCTGAAGGTTCCTGGGAACACGTCTCACAGGCACAGAAGCCGTCCTGCACTGACCCATCGCCACCCCTTAGTGATCCGTGTCCTGCTCACTGTCACTGCCCATCCCACAGGCGCAGCGGCAAAGGGGAGTCAGCCTTCAGCGCCGCATGACCCCCCACAATGTTCAGTCGTATCGCTGATGCCTGCTCATACTCTGTATTAAAAACATCCGCTGGCTTTTATTCTGGTGATTTCACGTATCATGTGCTTCCTATCCATGAGAAGAGCATATTTCAATACTTTCCTAATTTCCTCTTAAAAAAACAAAAAATGACTAAGTATTTCTTTTTAGCATTCTATTCAAACATATTACTCACCCAGCACACATTCGGAAGGGGTAGTCTGACCACGGCGTATTGTTTATTCTTCATGTCATAGTGTTTGTTAGCCACAGGTGATGACCAACCAATATTACTTTAAAAATGTTCTCAGTTCACAGACTGTGTTTTCCATTTACTACCTTATGTTCTCGGGGAGGTTACTGTCTGAGTTTCAATAACGACAAGAACAAACGAGGTTTTGAATACAAAGTATCTAGTGTGAGATATGACAAACTGTAGATGCTCATGAACTGATAACTCTTCTCATCATATTTGGCCATAAGTAAAAGTCTTCAGTGTAATTATATAGACAGCATGTGGCTTTCAAATATCCATTACAAAGTCATAAAGCATTGCGTGAAGTATTTTTTTCCTGATAATGATTAATGTTATGGTATATGAAATCATTTCTATTTATGTTTTAAAAATTTCCTCTAGTATATTATTACAGTCCATCTATAAAGAGGTATCAAAGAGTGATTAGAAATAATTTATCAACTATACACACTGCAGAAGAATAATATAAAACTCACAGTATCTTATGCATAAGCACTTAGAATGAATTCAGCACCATGGATTAGTTCAAAAATTATGACACATAATAAAAATTCAGATGAATACCTAAAGTAGGAGTCTATTTCATTCCTGAAGGAAAAGTCCAATGACATTTATCCAATGATATATTAATGACTAATATATCTAGCAATATATTAACACTTTTGACTTTAATAGCTTTGCTTAAATTTTAGTACTGAAACAATTCTTTCATATTGCTTCTATTATTTACTTAATGAATGTTACATTCTCCTGGAAAAATACATCTTCTGTGTCATGCCACGCTCCGTAGGAAAGGTTAATGCACTATTTTATGATGCCTGAGATATGTGAGGTAGCAGTCAAGTTCTATTCAGACAAAGCAGAAATGGCAGGGCGTTTTTACTAAGACCCCAGCTGAAATGCTAACATATGTTCTAAATAAGAAAAAAAAAATAAAAGTTCCTTTTAAGAAAATGCAAAGAAAATGTTATGTTTTTCTGTGCCATTTCAGTTACAGATAAGATTTGAAATTACCAAGGAAACCATTTTCTAGTTCCACCTAATTCCTCAATGTTAGTAATGCCACGGGATCTAAATTGTGAATTCCACTCTATGTCTGCCATTATGTCATATGAACACATTTTATACGAATGCAATTGTTCTTTTAATATGTTTTTCCCGTGGCCTCACTAAGAGTGGAATTATTCCCTATTCATATTTATAGAATCTGTACGGGATCTGTATTTGGCAAGAGCTTGTTGAATGGCATGCTGACCAATTTTAGAGTGTGTGTGTGTGTGTGTATATCCTAGCTAATAAAAGAGTAATATGCAAATTGACCATACCTTTGCTATATCCACAAGCCATGCCCACAAGCCATTCAGAGCGAGTATTCAAATTAACCCAACCAAGATAGGCAGTTAATTTGCATATCCACGCACAGAAGATGGCATAGAAGGAAGCCAAGCACTGCAGAAGGGAACAAAGCTGGCTGCAGAGAAGCAAGCAAGCGGGGCTGGGGAGGGAGCAAGTCAGAGGAGACGGGAGGGAGGCAGCAGAGAAGGAAGTGAGGCAGCAGAGAAGAGAGAGATCGAGGTAGTGGAGAAGGGAGCAAGGCAGCAGAAAAGGGAGGGAGCTTTGCTTAGGCCGCAGGAAGCTCTATTGCAGGAATCTTCCTGCAACGGGTCTCGTGTGTGTGTGTGTGTGTGTGTGTGTGTGTGTGTGTGTGTGTACAGACTTGAGTTGTTTCCCCCAAAATTTTCTTTAACTCCCTTCTTCCTGTTTCATCTGGCATCTGTGTAGCAAGCACTGGGAATCCTCTGATGAGTCGCCCGGTTTCTGTGACTATCTGACCCAAGCACATCCTAGGCCCTCCTCTGCTTTCTGGGGAAATACCATGGTTTTGAACTTATACACACTCTTTTAAGATGCAGCCACTACAGTTTGCTGTCTATTTAAAACTTAAGTTAATGCACAGGGAGGGTTCTGTGTACACATCACATATACCTCACTTACACGCATTAGACAGTGCACATCTAAGTCATTTCTGGTTCCATCTTTTAAGAATTTATGTAGTTTTATTGATGTGTTTCTCTCATTGCCGGCGCTCAAGGAAATATCCTAGCAGCCCTTCCTGGTCCAAGCTCAGAGCAAATTTACTTCCCACGCCTTGAGAGATTTTGAGAAAGAGGAAAAGTAGAGCTAAAACCGGAAGCGTGAACACAAATCCATGAGGGACATCAAACAGCTGCCAAAGGCATGTTGAACCTCACATGATCAACATTATAAAGAATATAGTGAGTTTCTGATACTGAGATGACAGAAGGAAGCTAGGCAGTCAGGGAGGGACCACAGGGAGGGGATGGGGACTAGAACCAGGGAACCATCACCACGTGGAAGCTGGGAGGGAAAGAAGGGTGAGGAGGGTGCCCTGGGCTTGAAAATGGATGGATGTTGCTAAGACAGGTACCTTGCAGATAACCAATCCCAAGGATGTTGCTAAGGTAGAATTCTTTGAAATAACTAATCAGGAGTCAGCCAAGCACATATCTATCCCTAGACTTAGCAGCGTGTTCTCTCCTTTCCACTCCTCTCAGCCACTAGGCTCCTGACCTTCCTGGGATGCCTCCCCTCCTTGCGCCCATGTGTCTTACAGCCACAGAACTCCATGTGTGGACTAATGGGCTGTAACTAGCTCAGATGTTGGAGGGCACCAGCTGCTACATGGGGCAGGAGCTCTAGGAGCTCATGACTTGGGGCTTCCTGGGACTTGCCCCTCTCCCGGGACCCAGGATAAGCTAAGGGGAGGCGTGCTAAGGGCTAAAGGGAGACACAGCCAGCAATCCGATGATGCTCCCTCCCTGCTCTCCCTGCTTCAGCAAGTCCCTCTATCCTATATAATTAATAGATAATATGCAAATTGACCATCACACCCTTGCACAAGATGGCCGCCCCCCTGTGGTCTCAAGATGGCTGCCACAAGACCTGCAGGGGAGGACAGTCAGGGGTGACCAGGTTTGCAGGGGAGGTTAGGGGCAATCAGGTTGGCAGGGGAGTAGTTAGGTGTCAATCAGGCTAGTAGGGTAGTGGTTAAGGGATAATCAGGCTGGCAGGCAGAAGCGGTTAGGGGCAATCAGGCAGGCAGGCAGGTGAGCAGTTGTGAGTCAGCAGTCCCAGATTATAAGAGGGATGTCTGACTGCCTGATCCCCCGAGGGGTCCCAGATTGGAGAGGGTGCAGGCTGGACTGAGGGACACCGCCCCCCACCCCCAGGCCTCTAGCCTGTCAATAAACATTATGTCCACTAAGCGTTTTTGTCCATGAACTCACTTTTTGATTTTGCACACAAAAAACTCAGCCCCTACCGGTTGTGTTGGCATCAATACTACTCAAGGACTTACGTTCATTTTCAAAAATGTGCCAATGTTAGTCTTTGCCAAATAAAAGAGACTTTAACCATCTATCGCTCACCGATCTAACCTTCCATCCCTCAAATCTGTCACTTAACATTTTTTGAAAAAAGAAAAAAAGCAAAGCAAGTAATTTTGTTTTGACCATTGACAATATCCAGACCATTACAAGCCAACCTCAATCTTGGAAACACTCCCCGAATTATTGCTAATCTCGCGTTTTGCGATGCACTGCAGGGTGCTGCCCCTTACACGCATGGGAGGCTGTTTCCATAGTGATCAAAGTGTCCATTTAACAGAGTAATAGTGAACGGAGAGCAGTGAGTAAGGTGTATGTGAAATAAATAGATTAAAGATGTGTCCTCATTATAGTGTATCAGGGATTTCAGAATTTCACATGAAAATACTAAGGCTTACTGTTGAGAGGTGTATTACTAGTGTGTCAATAAACTAATGAAACTCATCTCCTTACACAAAAATTAGTATCAATATCTGTCAATATATTATGCCTAAACTAGCTTTTATCATCTGTGTAAAATGAAGTATTTTTTTCTTATGCCATAAAATTAACTTTTATGATCTATGCAAAATGAAAAGCATTTTTAATCCAAGTGTACCTGTTTTAACTTCTTTATAGAAAAGTTTTATTTTTAATCATTTTAGGATAATATTGAATGACAAAATAACTATTTAATCTATAGGAGAGGAAATATAATTTTTCTTAATCCGTTTAAGTCCCCCACCAGGTGTAATAAAAGGCAGATGAACAGGAAAACACACACACATAAGTTTATCTACAGGTATACCTCCCACATTCTTCCTGGAATGGCCCAAGCCATCGCCTTAAATACCACCTCCAGGTAAGGGCAGAGATTATGTGGGGAAGGTATCAGGAAAGTAATATGTAAACTGAAACTATGTAAACAAAACTATGGTTGTTATGCTGATTTACTTTATTTTAAAAAATAATTTTTAAAATTAATTTCAGAGAGGAAAGTAAAGGGAAAGAAGGATACAAACATTCATGATGAGAGAGAATCATGGATCAGATTCCTCCCGCACGCCCCCTACTGGGAATGGAGCCCACAACCAGGGCCTGTGCCCTGACCAGGAATTGAACCATGACCTCCTGGTTCATAGGTTGATGCTGAGCCACTGATTTAAGCCCAAGTCTTCTCCATTCATAGTTTCTGACATTTACACACCCTCCTCTTCCTGTCTAGAAGTAGCCGCCCTCACTAATGGAGATTTTCTTTGTAGTCAACACAAATTTCTCTTACAAAAGGGAATCGCCCACTGGGTTTTCAGAGCTTCTCCCGCATCTGTTGTTTCTTAAAAAATCACCACCTCAAGATAATCCTTCTGGCAAGTACATGCCTCCTCTCCAGTGTGGAAAGCATCCTCAAACGCCAGCCACAGTGAACGATGTGGGCACGCTGCTCAGTACACGGCAGGCGCCACAAAATGCACTTTTCACACGTGCCTTTTATGTGGACCTGTGCCACTTCAGTGTCTGGTTTCCTCACATATAGCTGTAGAATGAGGTTCTACTCACAAAGACGAGATATTCTTTAATGTGCCAATGTTCCTACTTTCCCTCCTGGGCTTTTGGTCATCTTACAATTGTCCAGGGCTGCCTGACACATGATCCGTGCTATTTTATATTTTTCTAAAAACTCGCAGCGAAACCAGTCCAGCCCCTAGCTGCTGTTCACGGCAGATGGTGCCTTCATAGTCAGTCAGAGGTTCTGAAGCTGGGTGATTACTTTATCACCACACGAATTTGGCAGCACCCCGTTAAGTATAGTGGACACTCCCTTGTAAGGTAAAGGTTATGAACATTTTTATTTTTATTATTATTACTTTTAATATTGGGGGCCAGGTGGGAGTCCACCTCTAGGGGGAGGACTACAACTAGCTCTGCCCTTGCTATCCCATTTTATTTTATTTTGTTCTGTTCTTATTCTATACTATTCTATTCTATTCTATTCTATTTTATATTTTATTGATTTTTCATAGAGAGGAAGGGAAACGAATAGAAAGTCAGCAACATCGATGAGAGAGAAACTTTGATCAACTGGCTCCTGCACATCCCCCACTGGGGATGTGCCCACAGCCAAGGTGCATGCCCTGGACCGGAATCGAACCCAGGACCCCTCAGTCCGCAGGCTGATGCTCTATCCACTGAACCACACCGGTTTTGGCATTATGAACATTTTAAAAACTATTTGGTGGCCTCTCTCAATGACAAAGTTTTGTACTCTGATGAAACCTTTTTAGGGACAAAATTATTTTTGTCAGACATCGTTTCAATGTTAAATTTATTATCAGAGATAGGAAAGATAAAACAGAATGGCCCCTTAATTATCCATATGGAGGTATTTTAACATTAAAGTTAGCGATCTTCAGATAAAAAGTGATGCCTTTCATCACTGGAGTATTTGGATGATGTCATTGAAGCTCGGAATACAATGGCACCACACATACACAGCCCACTCTCATGCCCAGAGAAGACTGTCATACTGAGGGGAGATTGCTCATCAGGAACCATTCCTACAGAGCTGTGGGACTCAGGAGGGGGGTGATCCTTATCAGTTAAGCTTAAGTGGAAGAAAACAAGGTCTAATTTAGCTCCAGCAAGCACACAGGAGAGTAGACACATATAAAGCGAGGGGAGGTAGAGAGGACCGGCTGGCCCCAGTGGCCCTAGACAGGCAGGGAGAGATGGCTCCTGAGAGAAGGGAGATCTCAGTCACAATCAAAAACAGCCAGGACATCACCAGGCTGCAGAGCCCACCCCAGATCCAGTGTTGTCACCTCTCAGCATCCACCAGCCCAGTCAGCCCTTCCCCTGCTTCTCACCTCACAACCTCAGCTGTGTCCCCCTTCTGTTCCTCCCAATGGATTCCCCCGGAAATAATAGGATGGATGTTTATGCCTCAGGCTGCCTTTTCTCAGCAACCCAGGCTAAGATATGAGATTTGGGCATTTCATTCTCTCTTCATAAACACTTTATTAATAAAAGTCCAAACTCCTTACTTTTTTAAAAATTATTTTTTGTTGAAAGTATTACAAGTATAACCTTTCTTCCCCCATTGACCCCTTCTAGCTCCTGCCCCCCCGCCCAAGGCCTTCACCATCCTATTGTCAGTGCCCATGGGTGAGGTATGCATACAACTTCAAACTCCATAATGCTTTAATTCAAAGGATTTCACAAACTGAGGACTCTGCTTTTATGCTTTACTTTTCCACTAGTTTTCCACACGAACTTAACTTCAACTATTATTTTGAGCATCTTGTTGGCATATTCTGTGTGACTGTACCCTCTCCTGTCCCTCCTTTCTCTCTCCTCTTTGGAAATATCGCCCCCCCCCCCCTTCAGTAACTCACTTCTGCCCTTAGGAAGCCTTGCTGAAACTGTGTGTATTCTCTTTTTTCCTCAAAACCCCAATAATTATTTCAGATGCACTTACCAGCCATGATCTTATCCTAAATGTACTAAACTTGGAGATGCCACCCCCCACATCTCTCTTTTAAGGTCTTGAATGTGGGGAATCACACTTCAACCTTTTCACATCTTTGAAATGAAATTTCAGAATTTTTATACTAAAAATTCTGTGATTTTCGAAATTTGCATGTGCTTCTGAGTTTCATGATGATGATTATTTTACTTTATTGAGAATCAACCAATTTATCTTCAAAGAGCATTATTCTGGATTACATGTAGACATTGTTTTAAACGGGGCATTTCCTCCCTGGCCGAAGGGTTGAGGGTTCAATTTCTATTCAAGGACATGTACCTGGATTGTAGGTTTGATCCCCTGCCCTGGTCAGAACTTGTGTAGGAGGCAACCAATCCATGTGTTTCTCTGACATGGATGTTTCTCTCCCTCTCTCTCTCTCCCTCCCTCCCTCTCTCTCTCTCTCCCTCCCTCTCTCTCTCTCTCTCTCTATCTCTCTCTCTCTCTCCCTCCCTCCCTCCTTCCCTTTGCTCCCTCCCCCCCACCATTCTCTCCCTTCCTTACACTACTTCTAAATATTAATGGGAAAAAATATCCTCCAATTAGAATTAACAACAAAAAATGTGACATTTCCTTTCGTCAGTTAAATGCACACCTGATCTCTCCAGACTGTACCCCATACACTCAACGTAACACAGGTCCTACTTGAAAAGGATCCTTCTGTCAACACATCTCATGCAACAAGATTTTAATTCTGACCCCTCTCCACAGGTTGCCATGTACATGGTCACATAAATACTTTAACAGTTTTCAGCCACGCGTTGTTGTTTGTGGAAATCAGGAATGAACATGCACGTACCCCACTCCTACCAGCCAGGTTCTCCACAGGAAAGGAAACAGTGAAAAACTACATTTTACCCACAGCGGTTGTGCTCTGGGAAAACATCTATGTGACACTCACTGAAGAGACTTTTCCCGTTAAAAAGGCTTCTGGTGAATTCTCCATGAACATAGAAGGAGAAACGAGCTGCCGTGCCACGCCGTGGTGTTGACGTGGCAGGCTCCTCACTCCTCGCTCATGGTCACACAGGAGCCTCAAGGAAGAAAAGAAGCCACAGGACACTCAGAGGCCCCATGATTAAAATCCCGAGAGTCACCCGGTGCCCACGGGACTGGCAGCACCAACGTGCTTATGAAACTGGCTGGAGAAGGGGAAGAGCCAAACTACCCTAAAGAGTTCCTTTTTAAAAAGTATGTGCCCTGACCGGTGTTGCTCAGTGGATTGAGCGCCGGCCTGCGGACTGAAAGGTCCCAGTTTGATTCCGGTCAAGGGCATGGACCTTGGTTGCGGGCACATTCCCAGTAGGGGGCGTGCAAGAGGCGGCTGATTGATGTCTCTCTTTCATAGATGTTTTTGACTCTCTATCTCTTTCCCTTCCTCTCTGTAAAAATCAATACGATATATTAAAAAAAAACAACACTCTGTGTCTACACAGCTGTACATTCAGATGTAAACAGGAATCCCTGGAAGAGCCACTGCCTGTTTCTAATTCTGATTCCTGTCTCCGTTGCTCTCCTCGGTCAGCGCAGAGGGTGGCTCTGTAGGGTGATCAGGCCACAGTCACGTGGCTTCCAGGATGCACTGCCAACTTGGAACTTGTTGTCCTGACTGGGAACCACAGAGTCTACGCAGCTCTGGTCTCCTCTGGGCTAGTTCCCCTCGGTCCTCGGTACCTGGATTCAGCCACCACTTCCCTGTCTGATCAAGGCGTCACTGGCATCAAATGCCGACCTCCTGCCTCACTGAAAGCACTCAGTGAGCACTACCATCCAGACCTGCTCCGTTCTGTGCCCACTGATCAGCAAAGGTGGACAGGCCAGGGGCGTGGGCAGGATCGCCTAGAACAGTGGTCGGCAAACCGCTGCTCACAAGCCACATGCGGCTCTTTGGCCCCTTGAGGGTGGCTCTTCCACAAAATACCACGGCCTGAGCGAGTCCATTTTGAAGAAGTGGCGTTTAAAGAAGTTTAAGTGTAAACGATTTGGCTCTCAGAAGAAATTTCACTCGTTGTCCTGTTGATATTTGGCTCTGTTGGCGAATGAGTTTGCAGACCGCGGGCCTAGAACGGTATTTTGAGGCCTTTATTCCAACTCCCACTAGTGTTGCTTTGTCTGACCTCACTGTCATGCAGGAGGTCTCGCTGCCATCGAGGCAACAACCTGTGGTGAGCACTGTGGAGCGGACACAGCTATATGCTCAGTCACCACCCATCCCTCTTCCCAGCGGTATCCAGGGGTCACCCACACGCCCGCGGTCACGTGTTTCATGGAAAACGGAACCTCTGTCCCGGCCCAACAGCGGGTCCGGCTGGTTCCGCCCATCCTCCTTGCTCCTGACCGAAACGAGAACTTAAGTCCAGCCCATCAGCTCTCACCCCCAGGCAGCTTAATGGCTTCTACAAAAACATTCTCATCTTTTGTTTTTCTCTTTAGTTGTGAACATTCTTGCGTCTGAATGTGGCACCCTGGACTTCTCTGGACATCTGATTACAGCAAATGAGGTCGCCAACCACAACAGACAACCTGGGGTCCTACATGACAGACTTGAGCTGCTTAGTCAACATCCTCAGAATCTACCATATCTTTGCAGTTTCTGTTGTGTATAAACTCGGCCGGTGTGGCTCAGTGGGTGAGCATCAGTTTACAAACCAGGAGGTCATGGTCCGATTCCTGGTCAGGGCACATGCTCAGGTTGTGGGCTTGATCCCCAGGGTGGGGCGGGGGTTAGGTACAGGAGGCAGCCGGTCGATGTTCCTCTCTCATCACTGATGCTTCTATCTCTCTTTCTTCCTCTCCCTTCCTCTCTAAAATCAATAAACATATTTTTAAAAAGAAGGGAAAAGGCAATGTATAGGCGTAGATGGAAACCTTTGTTGTTCTTTTTTTAGGTATATTTAAAATTAAATATATGTCAGAGCTAAGGCACAAACTTACTGGAAGTCCGTATGAAGCAATTCGAGTTGAGTTTTCCTCCTGGGAATATAGGTAACAGGAGTCTATTGTGGCAAACCCTGATGGTATGAATAATTATTGTGAAACCAGGTTTCAGAGAAAATAGCACGAGTGCAATATAACCCACAGATAAATTATGAGCGCAGGGTTATAAACACAATGTGAGTAGGAATACCCCTGGACTAAGAGGCAAAAGATGTGAAAGATAGCTGTCATATTATTAACATCTGATTACCTTGGAAAAGCCATTATGGGCATTTGCTTATTTATATCTAACACGTGTATATAAATATAAGTAATATATGGTTTTCAAAGACCCTCCAACTCATACATTCTAAGACCTTTTAAAAAGTAGTTGAGAATGCCTTATTCTAATAAATTATTTTAAACCTAGATTTTCCACTGGCAAGAAATATGATAATGTGAAGAAATAAGAACCCTACATTTTAGTAAACACATTTGCCAGAGAAGCAGAAATAATATATGTGTTCTGATTCCACAGTGAGTTATTATTGTACTTTCTCTATTAATCTTTCATGATCATACTTTCTAAAAGACATGTTATATCACATCAGAAGATTTCTACTCCCGTTGGAGTATTTTCATTTGTGAATATTAACATGGACATCAGAAAGGCATACATTTTTACAATACCTCAATAAGTAAATGATTCATCCTTTATAAGGTAGCTAAGGAGGCAGGTACGTGTACACTTTATTATTTATCTCCAGCACACTTACTTGGGATTTTTATATCCACAATATGACACAGAATCTCAGGATGGGCACTCGCTAGATGAAAGCCACCAAACATTCTATTATTAGGATGATAGTGGTAAATCTTTAATGTGAACTTAATTGGTTAAAAATAGATGGGCTTGTTAAATGGGTCCCTCACTGAATAATTAAACACACTTATGGGAAAATCAATACAAAGGCAGATCTATGCACCAGCCCCTCCCCTTTCTTAGAAGCTGTGGAAACTCAGCCTTGACTGGAGCCACTGGGAGCATCTGTGATCTCACTCACACATCCCCAGGCTGCCCAGAGCCGGGGGAGGGGGAGTTAGAGGGGGCGAGAGGGGTGGAGGGTTAGAAACGACCCGGCCCAGCGTCCCAGCAGGAGCGATGCTGTGAGTCACCTCATCTGCTCACGATGAAGCCGCGCAGACCGCAGGGTGGTTGGCGTGAACCTACGTCTGTGAGCTCACTCTCTGGGGACCCAGGTGGGACCGGAGTGCATTCAGCACGGGTGCAGGTCCTAAGGGGGGCACCTCACCCAGCAAGGACAAGTTAGGGGCCCATACAAATGTCGGCTGGGTCAGGGTGTATGAGGTCTCGCTGCCATCAACTGCTGGGCCCTGGATTCACACACATACACGTACACACACACACACACACACCACAAACACTCACATATACATACACACACCACCCACAGACAAACACATACACACATATGGATACATACATACATATACACACCATGCACTCACACACATACACAACATACACACTCACCACTCACATATGCATATACACATACACACACATATATACCTACACATGCCACACTCACATATACATATATACACACACACCACTCACACACACATACAAACACATACACAAATACACACACACCATATATATCCATACACACCTCACATAGTCACACAGATATACACATACACCACTCTCACACACATATGCATACACATACACATACATACACACATAAACATATACACATATATACATGTAAACACGCATCTCACAATACATACACACTACTCACACACATATACGCATCACATACACACATATACATGCACATGTGCACACATATACATGCATACACGCACACCACTCACATACACATACACTCACATACATACACACACCACTCACATACACATACACACATACATACACACACACACACACACACACACACACATACCAGTCAATGGGTATGACAACATATTGAACAACTGCTATTTGTCAGCTTTTTTCTCCTAAAATATATTTGTGCCCAGGTTTTCTAGACAAAGACACATTTAGTTTAACATAACACCTGTAGTAGGCCTATGGTTTGAAGGCCTTTTTTGAGGAAGTGACATCTAACATGCACCTTTACAAACCACCGCTCGTGTAGAATCAGGTGATCTGCTCTCCATGAGGAGTGACCCAGAGGCTGCAGGCGTTTCCAGGGGCTGCATCCTTCAAGGGTAGGACTGACACCTGAGTACCACCTGCAATTCCAAGTTCATGTCTATGTCACGTGAGGACACTCAGATGAATGTCATGTGGAAAACAAGGCGCCCATGTCACACTGGGAGTCTCGGTCAGGGTAGGAGGACTTTGGAGTGAGAGTGGCCCCCGATTTCCTGGGAGGTAACGGAGAAAGCAGCGATGGCACACAGCAGACAGGAAGGCCCGCCCCTGCTGGAGGCCGTTTCCTATGGGCCTCTGGGACACCGTGTTTAAATAACAGTAATCATTATGCGACACAACCAACAAACTCCAGGCGTGTGTGGGTTACTGGGATAAAGATCTAGATCTTGTTCATAAAAATCAGAACGGTGTCAATGGTGTCAGACACACACTTCAGTCTATACTCCTTTTCTCCCCTTTTCCTTAGGATCGGTATGTAGTGCACTTCAAGTTGAGATTTCTAAAAATAGGTTAAAAGTATCACTACGTGTGTTTTACCGTTAACTTTTTAAAATGTCCCTTTTAGCATAAGAAGGGTCATTATTTAATTTTTCATGATGGGTTTTCCATTAAAATGAGTTTTTCCAGAGAACAAAGGCAGTTTTATACCCCTAGGCAAGTAAGCATTAAAAACAGTTTTGAAGCATTATGTATTGAAGGAATTTCAGCATGGAATTATATCAAAAATTTGAAATACTGAAATAAATGAGGGAGCAAAGTAATCCTAGCCTCCAGCTTGAATTTTGCTGGTGGGTTAGGAGAAAGACTGCCTGGGAGGAATTTAGCATCTTAAAATCATGTTTTTTGAAAAATGCCAGATATTAAAACACGTTTTGAAATTACTGGGGGAGACTGAGAAACAGCGAGACTAGACAGACAGACACAGGATTATTCCACCGGCACATAATCTTTACCTACAAACCCTGCCCCACATCCTGGACAGAGAAAAATAAGTACATGATTCGTGCTACTATTATATTAAAACTAGAGGCCGGGTGCATGAAATTTGTGCACGGGTACAGTCCCTACACCTGCCCTGCAATCTGGGCCATCTTTCCAGCTGCCCATAGCCAGCCCCACCCCGTGCAGCCACCCATCTCCAGTTCCCCATTCACCATCGGGCGACTGGAGCCTACTGGCTGGGGGAAGGGACTGAAAGGTTGGTCAGCAGGCACCAACTGGGTGATAAGGGCCTGCAGGCAGGGGGCAGCTCCTGCATTGAGGGTCTGCCCCCCGGTGGTCAGTGCGGATCATAGCGACCAGTCCTTCCACTGTCTGGTCGATTTGCATATTACCCTTTCATTATATAGGATATTTTACATTTATTGAATTTAGGCTTATTAGATATATATTCATAAAGCTGTCTTCACATTTGGTATGTCTGTCTGAATATTTGTCATTGTGGTAAAGTACACATGACATTAAAACATACCATGTTAACTATTTTTAAGTACACCGTTCAGTGGTATTAATTACATTCACAATGGTATAAAATCACCATACTCTCTATTTTCAAAACTGTTTTATATTGGGTAATAGCAAAAACTCTTAACCATGAAGCACTCCCCACTTTGCCCAGCCCCCGGCAATCTCTCATATATTGAATTTTACAATTATACCTTACACACAAAGTAGTGAGCTTCAGTCCTTGTATTCATTCCTTTAAAAAAAAACCAAAACATTAAATCACAATATTTATTTTCCTTTCCTTGAAGATTACAACATATTGACATCCCAACATGCACTGTTGCCATACCTGTTCTCCTGAACTGACTCCAAAAGTCTTTAAAAATGATAACAAATGTTGCATAGACACAGCGAGGTACTGACCCTCAACACCTTCCAGCAGTTTATGCACTTATCATTTACCTCGTCATGCAAATACACGATAGTCCCAAAAGAAAGAAATGAGAGACTTCTTGTGTCCATGGGCTGCAGACTTCACAGCCATGAGCAAAGGTTGCCAGGAAAATCGGATGCAGTTTCATTCATCCCGCCATAAAGTAAGTTCAGTTCTACAATTCCTATTTTCTCACAAGTGACGAAAGGCATAGTTTTTAGCCATATTCTACTCCTTCACACAAACCCAGTTCCCTACCCACAGGATGAACCCACGCTTTCAGAAAATGCAGAATTCTCACAGAAATGCAGGTTCCTTATTCTCAAACGTCAGTGTTTACGTTCATTTTTTCCACCTGTAAGGGACTAACCAGCATCCTGTACGAGCTCACACAGCATGGTCTGCAGAGGAAGCTGATTCCTGATCACAGAAGCCACTGAGAGCCATCTGCCCGGGTGCGGTTACATCTGGCCAGACTCACGCTGCACGGAGCAGCTAACTCAGCACGGAAGAGGCAATTGCGCTCACAGATACGCCTGCAGTCGATGGAAGGTTACCGAGGAAATAATCCCACGTGCCACCCAAGCGACGTGGACAGGATGTTATCCGGATGCAGGACAGCGATGAGGCCCAATCAGATACCAGCGAAGACAGAGATGGCACACGCGGGGTGAGTAATGACAACATGACAGATTAAATGACGGCGTCTTTGCAATATTACAGAAAGACTACAGGATAGTTTATATGATAGAATTATTATTTATGGAGGCCCGGCCGGTGTGGCTCAGGGGTTAAGCATCAACCTATGAATCAGGAGGTCGTGGTTCAATTCCCAGTCAGGGCACATGCCCAGGTTGCAGGTTCCATTCCCAGTGTGGGGGTGAGCAGGAGGCAGCTGATTCATGATTCTCTCTCATTGGTGTTTCTCTCTCTCTCTCTCTTCTCCCATCCTCTCTCTAAAACCAGTAATAAAACAAAAAGTACTAAGGGCATGAAAATCTTAAAATTCAACAACGTGATATTTACTACATTTTTATCTTTAAACCATTGCTCTGAGATGCAACAATATAAAGAAATTATGGGAATAATCACAAACAATAATAAAACTATATTAAATCTTCACACTGATAGCAAAAATGTTTAAGATAGTGGGAGTGAAAACTAAACTTGTCTCATTAGCATTTACACATAAAATCTCAGATCTGAATAAAACCACAACAATGTCGACAGCAGGTAAGACATCTTGTGTTGTTTTAAGTAATATGTCAAAGTAAAACCATTGATTCTAGAAGAGAGTTGAAGCCACTCTATTACCGATTTTTTCTGAAATGGTTCAATACAATCCTTTTAAGTTATTTTCTTTGCAGCCCGTCCTTGGAGGTAGTGGTGGAGATTCCGTTTTACCCAATAAAGCCATTCATTTCCCTCCCAGTGGCTGTGCTTCCGCTACCTTTCCCTGTCCTCATTTTTCTTTGGCGATCTGTTTTGCAGGTAGTAAAGCATAAAGCCACAAAGAAGCCATAATGAAGGAAGAGACACACCACGTAATCCTTAACGGGTTGTCAGCTCACGAAGGCAATTTACACGCTGCAGCCAAATGAGTTGCATGCACAAAAGAAATCAATACTGATCGTCCCATCGCGCCTGCTGCCCTGCAGTCTGCCAGTCTGCAGGTCCTGCCACCCTCCCAGGCCGAGAAAACCAGCTGTGTTCACCGACAATATTCATTCGCACAGGTCTCATCACAGCCGGATCTGGTTTAAGCGAAGCCAAGAATCGGGGGCCAGGAAGTGTGTTCACGGATTTGTGATAAAGGTCCCTGAACTAAAGACAAAGCCAATGGCGCTACAAGATTCTAAACATTGGGAAGGGCCAGACTGGTTAATAAACACGGGTTATCAAATGCATCTGAATTCTAAACACAAGCAATGCCCTTCTTTTTATTTGGGAGGATGTAAAAACATGAGGATTAAATGGGTTCTGATTTTTCTCCTCCTCTCCTCTCCTCTCCTCTCCTCTCCTCTCCCCTCCCCTCCCCTCCCCTCCCCTCCCCTCCCCTCCCCTCTCCCCTCCCCTCCCCTCTCCCCTCCCCTCCCCTCCCCTCTCCCCTCCCCTCCCCTCCCCTCTCCTCCCCTCCCCTCCCCTCCCCTCTCCTTCCCTCCCTCTCAGTTGCTGATTGATGAGCCATCTCTCTAGTCTCTCTCTACCTGACTCTGCAACCATTATTTGACTCATCCCCAGGCACCCTAGGACAGTGGTCGGCGAACTCATCAGTCCACAGAGCCAAAAACCAACAGTGCAACAATTGACATTTCTTTTGAGAGCCACATTTTTTAAACTTAAGCTTCTTCTAATGCCGCTTCTTCAAAATAGACTCGCCCAGGCTGTGGTATTTTGTGAAAGAGCCACACTCAAGGGGCCAAAGAGCCGCATGTGGCTTTCGAGCCGCCATTTGCTGACCACGGCCCTAGGACATGAAAGACAGGCAACAAGCAAGCTTCTCACAGAACAAGCCTTATATTTATCTTTACAACCTCCCAGGTGTTCTGTGTTCTCCTGTGTCGGCCTGCAGAGATACTCATTAACACTCATTTCCATAAACAGCCTCTTTAAAGAGCAGGAGGCATTTGTTCCACCTCTTACAGACACAACATTGGCCTTATGTTGCCTGCCTTGGGAATACTGCACAAGCAGAGGGAGCCAAGACATCAGTCAACATAACACGGAGCATCAGTGGGATTGCAGTGTATTCCGGAATGTTCTCCACAACGCCTTTGTGAGTTCCAAACGAGACAGTTCCTGCACCTGGAGCAGCTCCTGCCCCTGAGTGCGCACTGCAGGGTCTCGTATGTGCAATGCTGCCTCCTACCCCCCATCGTCCGGGCAATGCCCGTTGTCATTGGAAACCTGGGTGTGTATGCGACCCCGTAATTTACAGTGACTCACAGTATCTGGTTTTCAATTTACAGAGCTGTGTGCATTTCCTTTCACCAACCCTCTGACCCAGGGAACTCAGTTACTACCCTCTGACCCAGAGAACTCGGTTACTACCCCCTGACCCAGGGAACTCGGTCAGTATCCTCTGACCCAGGGAACTCGGTTAGTACCCTCTGACCCAGGAAACATGGCTAGTACCCTTTGTCCCAGGAAACTCGGTTAGTACCCTCTGACCCAGGAAACTCGGTTAGTACCCTCTGACCCAGGAAACTCAAGTTAGTATCCTCTGAACCGGGAAACTCAAGTTAGTACCCTCTCTGACCAGGAAACTCGGTTAGTACCCTTTGACCTAGGAAACTCGAGTTAGTACCCTCTGATCCAGGAAACTTGGGTTAGTAACTTCTGACCTGGGAAACTTGGTTAGTACCCTCTGAACCGAGAAACTCAGTTAATAGCTCAGTCACTAGAGTGATCAGGGACAGGAGATCAAGGCAGCGAGTATTATGTTAAAATCATGAGTTGTAAAAGCTTGCAGGAGCCCCTTCATTTATGTGTGACTGCTGTATTCTGTTACTTTGCAACTCCTTGTGGGCCATGTTCGATGTTTCTGTGCTTATCAACATTCATACCAGAGAATGGTGGCAAACAAGGAAATCAGCAATTATTAGAATTTTTTCAGTCATACTTTGCATGGTTTACCTTAAGAAATATATATTATCAAAGTTATGTATTATCAATCTCACTCCATAGGAAAGAAAATCGAAGATGAGAAAAAAACGCAGTATTTGTCTAAGCAACTAGAGCTTCTAAGAGTGTGATTTCCAAAGGTGTCTACTCTTTTGGAACCCGCGATCGAGAGAGGGAAGGAGACCATAGCCGACATTCACACGATGCGTAAGAGCTCCACTTTTCTGAAATAATGCATGGCACTTGTCAACAAAGACCCAACCCCTTGTGGCTGCATTTCCAGAAAAATACTGCCCTGGGAGGTGGGGGTGGGGAGTATTCAGTGTGCCGGAGACACCCTGCCAGCCAGGAAAGACACCTCAAGGACTAATTCCATAATCTGACTCCCAGGTCATCACTCTAGGGTGATGCGAATTGCAAGGATGAGGGGTTAAATTAAAAACGTACATTAATAATTCCTATTGACATACCATGTCCTCTCTGGTTTATAGATGCCTTGCTCTCTAGGTATTTTAAACACAGACAACTTCAACCAAGAAGCTCATGTGACCTTTGATCTTGGGCAACTGTGATCACCGCCATCAAACAGCAAACTTTCCAAACAGCTTTTGAAAAGAATTTCTCCTTTTCCCAACGACTCAAGATAGCACATTGCGTGATTCCCCAAACGTTCGGGGTGGCTCCTGATGCTTCCAGCAACTACATCTCCAGCCAAGCTTTTGCTGTAACAACGAAGGAAACCACAGGTTTTCTAGTGAAAAGTGTTGGGTGGAGAAAGTAAGTATTATTTCAATTATACAATCGACAAAAGCTCAATGTTCTGTTTAAATGTAATGTATTAAAACAAAATGCCATTGGATTCTGCTTATACAATAATTTCTGATAAACAGAAAATGATATCTTTGCATTTTTATTGGGCTCTCATAGATCGTTTAATTAATCTCTAATTTACATCTGAGATAACCCCAGCCCATTTATTTCCAAAGTGGATTCTTTTACCTTTAAAAAATTTTTGGAACTAGATAACACTAAAAATTAGTACACATTTCCAAAGACCACATTGCCAGTGAGTCCTGATTTTAGGAATGCTTGATCTTTGATGTTTTTAAAGATTATTTTAAACAATTTGAAAAAAATCTATGTGTTTTATATTTTGGTCAGATAAATTAAATTTAAAAATATTTTAATGTGAAAATTCTTTAAAATTTTAAAAATTTTAAAGAATTTTCACATTAAAATATTTCATTTAATCCTCGCAAGAATTCTCTGATATGTGACTTAACATATGTATCGACATACTAGCAGCAGCACATATGAAAATGCTGAAATTTATATAGATCTGTTAACTGGCTTCCCTTCCATTTTAAAATCAAATTAAGAAGGGATTCAACTCAAGTAAACTATTGAGTTTAACTCTGGAGTGGCTGCTTCTCCTCCTCTACCTGCAGGAATGCCTGTGGGCTCTGCCCGAGACAGCCCTCCTGGCAGGGAACACTCCCCCACAGCTCTCTGCTAGCCCGTGTCCCAGGACAGCGCTGGCACACACCAGGTCCCCCAACACAATCTCAATGAGACAAGTCACTCTATCCCATGATGTGGGTGATGAGACAAACCACTCTGGGTGATGAGATAAGTCACTCTATCCCATGATGTAGGTCATGAGATAAGTTATTCTATCACATGATGTGGGTCATGAGATAAGTTATTCTATCACATGATGTGGGTCATGAAATAAGTCACTCTATCACATGATGTGGGTGGTGAGATAAGTCATTCTATCATAGGATGTGAGCGATGGGATAAGTCATTGTCTCACATGATGCAGGGGATAAGTTTCCCCTAACATGAAATCTGGCTAAATGGGTCAAAGGGAGAATGGAGACCTAAAAATAATTAGTCACTGGTGTTCACAAATGCTGAATGTTCATTGAGCTAAAGAAATAATGTTAACAAACATTAATACTGTATATCTCAATCTTGAAGAGTCAAAAATAGAGTATTTGCTTAACAACTAAAGATGATACTAATCCTATCTAATAAAAGAGTAATATGCAAATTGATTGTACCTCCAATCAAGCCATACCCACAGCCATGCCCACCAGCCAATCAGGAGCAAATTATGCAAATAAACCCCAACCAAGATGGCTGCCACCACTGAGAACAGGAGGGAGGCTTGGGTTTCCCTGGCAACACAGGAAGCCAAGCTTTCTGCCTGCTGTTGCTGGCCTCGGCCTCCACCCAATGCTACAAAGTTTCAATTATAGAAGATACATAATCCGAACAGAAATGGCAGCAGCCACAGAGCTGGAGAGAGAAGAGGCTAGGGTTGCCAGGGCAAAGGACAAAGCCAGACTTTTGCAGCTCTAGCCTAGGCCTCCACTCTAGGCTACAAAGTTTCAAACAGAAATGTCTGTCTCCATGGAACAACCAGAAGGCTTGACTCCGCTCTAGGCTACAAAGTTTTGATTGTAGAACATAAATTAATCCCAGATCCCAGGGTCTCCACTTGGGTCGCTGGAAGGTGTGGCCAGCCTGTAAACCACCACAGGCCCCTCACTTAGGGCACCCCACACCCCAAGGGAACCCCCACCCTTTTCCAGGACACCCTTCAGGGCAAACCAGCCAGTTCCTACCCATAGCAGGCCTCTATCCTATCGAATAAAAGAGTAATTTGCAGATTGACCATCACTCCAACACACAAGATGGCTGCCCCATGTGATCAAAGATCCTGCCCCCATGTGGACACAAGATGGCCACCACAAGATGCCAGCAGGGGAGGGCAGTGGGAGGTTCCAGGCCTGCCAGGGAGGACAGTTGTGGGCAATCAGGCCAGCAGGGGAGGACAATTGGGAGGGACTAGGCCTGCAAGGGAAGGCAGTTGGGGGTGATGAAGCCTACAGGGGAGGGCAGTTAGGGGTGACCAGGCCGGCAGAGGAGGGAAGTTGGGGGCAAACAGGCAGGCAGGGGAGCAGTTAGACATCAATTTGGCTGGCAGGGAAGTGGGTGATCAGGCTGGCAGGCAGAAGCAGTTAGGGGCAATCAGGGAGGCAGGCAGGTGAGCAATTTGGAGCTAGCAGTCCTGGATTGTGAGAAGGATGTCTGACTGCCCATTTAGGCCTGATCCCAGTAGGATTGGGCCTAAACGGGCAGTCAGACATCCCTCGAGGGGGTCCCAGATTGAAGAGGGTACAGGCTAGGCTGAAGGACACCCCCTCCCCAGGCCCCTCCTGTGCAGGAATTTTGTGCACTGGGCCTCTAGTCTATAATAATGAAAGGGTAATATGCTAATTAGACCAGATGTCTTCCATATGTCATACCAGACGTCCTTCCTGACAAAGCCGGGGTGGAGGGAAGCCAGTCTGGGTCCCAGGTGCCTGCAGGCAGCCAGAGGAGGAAAGTCTGGGCCTTGGGTGCCAGAGAGAAGCTGGTGCTGGAGCTGGGAGAAGGAAGGCCTATTCTTGCATGAATATTTGTGCATCAGGCCTCTAGTTGGTGAATAATACAAAATAAATTAATGAGATAGACTTAAAAGGCTGCATTTCTTGGAAATATAATATACAGTCCTGGTGGTGTGTCTCAGTGTTAGAGCATCAGCCCATGAACTAGGAGGTCACGGTTCAATTCCGATCAGGGCACAGGCCCGGGTTGTGAGCTCAAACCCCAGTAGAGGGGGCATGCAGGAGGCAGAAGGTCGATGTTTCCCTCTCATCGATGTTTCTGTCTCTCTATTCCTCTTCCTTCCTCTCTCTAAAATCAACAAAAGAATATATTTTAAAAAGAAAATATAATATGCAGTGCTATAATTCAAATTATAGCCATACTCTTAGATTTCCTTCGTCAAACGATGCATTTTAAGGTAAGCACATTTCACAAAAGATTTTGAATGATCTTCCTCTGAATTAGCTGCCTTCCTGGACCTTCGGTGTTATAAACTTTTGAAAGTTAAATGCATCATCATTAGGATCAAAACCGAAACTTTCCCGCAGCTGACAAAGTCTTGAGTTCTGTGCATTTCCCGGAACCGACTCTGGATGGCCTGATCCCTGCAATTCAACTTCCCCTGCCAGGCCCTTTGAAAACACGTCCTTTCTTTCATCCAGAAAAAAATACCCCGAGAAGTAAATTCAGATGTAAAGAGAATCAGTAATAAACTCTCCCTCACATGCACATTGTAAGACTAATCGAATTGCAAAATCCCTGTGTCAAGTTCATTTCCCTCCTTTGCCTCAGGCTACTTAGCACAAATTAAGCTTTATGCTAATCTGCGAGACACAATAGCATACAATTTGAAAATGTTGAATTTCTACTGATCATGAAAAAACATTCATACAACACTGCAATACAACATTACCTCACAATCATTTTTACCACAGTTTTTCACTGTTTTGCAACAAAATTAAAGCCAGTAGTGTATGGTTATAAGTTTTCATCTTAGATATTGAAGAAGTGTTCATTTTGCCATTTGCACTTTTCATTGAATTTGATCCATAAGAAATGAGGGGACCTGTATTTGAATCTGGTGTAGTAGACTGTAATATTGTAATTTTTGATTGCACTCCTTAGTATTTCTGTATATGCCTCAGAATGAATTCGTTCGCCTAATTTCTGTAAAAACCATTTTTATATTAATTTAAAAGACTTCTGGAAAAGATCCACTAACGATATGCAATATTAAGATCTGCAATAAATAAAATGTACATATACATTGGTTATACTCCTCTATTCACTGAAACTGCTCAACGCCTGTTGGTTATCGGTAAAAGAAAAGGGAAAATAAACGTTTGTGTCATGTACTAACCTCTTTGGAAAGTGACTGTGGGAGGGAGAATTCTGGCCTCAGTCACCTCCAACTCGGGTGTTACACCCATGCTCACATTCTAAGTTTTAGGGCAAAACAGACTTTGCAGGTGTAGTTACATATACCAACCAGTGCATCTCAGAACACCAAGGTCATCCTGGACTGGCTGGTGGGTAAGCACATGAGCCCCTGTTGGTGCAACAGGAAGACAGGGAAGAAAGCCAGGAGAAAGGGAGAGAAAGAGAGAGAGAGGGAGCGAGACAGACAGACAGACAGACAGAGAGAGAGACAGAGAGACAGAGAGACAGAGAGACAGAGAGAGGTGGGAGACGGGGAGTCACTAACCTCCAAAGCATGAGAAAGAACAGGATGTGCCTTTTTCTGAACAGAGACAGAGACTGCCACTCGGGGAAGGCAGGAGCAGTGGAACCCCTGGCTGAGGGTCGCACGGACAGGGGCCTGAGTCTTGCAAAGCAAGGAGCAAGGGCGGAATGCAGCCAGCAGCCTGGTGAGACTGAGGACAAGGCGCCCACAGGTCCTGCAGGAGAGCCAGAAGCGGGGGCCTGGCGGTGCCTGTGAGGACCTGAGCAGAGAACGCAGCCACGCCAGCCAGCGTCCCAGCCACCAGTGCGAGCTGACGTTCTTTAAGCAGCTGAGAGTATAGAAACCTGTCACAGCACAAGAAAACGGAAATGTTACGTCAGTATCTCCAAGGTTGGTTTTCCATCTGTATGTGTTTTCTTATAGGCAGATGATGATAGATATTGATGGAATAGATAGATGATAGATAGATGATAGATAGATAGATAGATGATAGGTAGATGATAGATGACAGATGATTGATAGATGATAGACAGATGATGATAGATATCGATGGATAGATAATACATGATTGATAGATAATGACAGATATATACATATATATGATAGATCAATAGATAGATAGATAGATAGATAGATAAATGACAGAGAGATAGAAATGTCAGTTATGAGAGAAAGTCATTGATTGGCTGCCTCCTGTACACCACCCACTGGGGATCGAGCCTGAAACCTGGGCATGTGCTCATTCAAAGCACAGTTTGGAACCACTGCAAAAACATGCATGTGGGGCATCTAAAGGCACTGATATATGTAGTGATACCTGTAGTGATGCATGTTGGTGATGCATGTCAGTGTATACATGTAGTGACACATATCTTGAGAGTATTGCTTTATAGTTATCTGAGTGCCTGCCTTTCTTCTATGAGATCGCTGCTGAAGAATACAGAGGTGAAATATGATGTTTCAAGTATTTATCAAGTGATTCTGCCTACACACATGCAGACATATATACACATGTAAGGGGAAATAAAGCAAAGGTTACAGACTGGAGAATGTAAGTTATGTGGGTGTTCACTGCATTACTCAAGTAATTCAAATTTCTTCAAAAAAAAGTTTGGAAATTAATAAAATGTATATTAGATCGATTTTCTCCAAATGGCTTTCTAAACACTTTCCTGGAAATTTTCAAGTATTATAAGGTTAAAAAAGAAATTGAGCCCAGCTGGTGTTGCTCAGTGGTTGAGCATCGACCTATGAAGCAGGGGGTCATGGTTTGATTCCCAGTCAGGACACATGCCTGGGTTGCGGGCTCCATCCCCAGTAGGGGGCGTGCAGGAGGCAGCCGATCAATAATTCTCTTTCATCATTGAAGTTTCTCTCTCCCTCTCCCTTTCTCTGTGAAATCAATAAAAATATAATTTAAAACAAAATGAAACAAAAGCACTAAGAATAAGTAAAAGGAAATACTGTTTCTCTGAGTAAATAATCAAGTTAGAAAACCCATGAAAACAATTTAATGCCATAGAATACAGGAGTGAGAAAAATAACACCAAGAATGGAGTTATATAATGAATCTTAGTATCAAGAAGAATCCACCTTGCCCCCAAATACTGAAATGTGTAGGTTGTTTGAGGCCCTTTTACATTGGAAGAGGATGTGAACAGGGGATACATGAGAGGGGGAGGGAAAGGTGTGTGTGTGTGTGTGTGTGTGTGTGTGTGTGTGTGTGTGTTGAGAAGGCAGGCAGACATTAACAGTTAAAAGAGATGGCATCTCAGTTTCCGAGGGCACTCAGAGAGAACTGTGACTGATTTACTTTGTCAACGCGTGGCAGGTCTGTTGGGAGAAAAGACCTACTTACATTCACACGGATATCTGCTACCTGGTCCCAGGCAACCAACAAACAGAAACCCATAAAGAGCTCATCTCTATGAAGAGGGAGAATATTCTCAGACCGTATAGGCTGCGACTACAGTCTACAACATGTGACCCATTCTGGAAGCTTCCACGGCAGATGACAGTTCCTGTATATGGAGGAAACAGTTGGCCATCTCTCATAAATCATTTACGCAGTGATCCCTTCGTGCATGTGTATTTCCTACACCACAAGGAAGCCATTCGCTTTCTTTTTTAAGGTAAACAGGGAAGGCATCGTGCACATACAATAAAATGCACTCGTGTGAAGGGCACGAGTTTGAACAAATGTGTGCCCCTGCTCAATGATGAGCACAAACAACATAGGAGGCATCTCCCTGGTGCTGACGGCCCCTCGTTCCTCTGCCCGGTCAGGTCCCTCCTGGCCGATGACCGGCCGGGTCAGCGCTCTGCCACGGAGATTTTACTTGTGCGCCAGGTGCTTTCTCAGCCTCGAGTGTTGAGCTGCCTGCTTGCTGCTCCCTGTGTCTGCTGTGTGTTACTTCGCCACGTGGCACAGTTAGCAGCAGCTGCAAGAGTCTGCGTTCTCCTATCCCCACACTCGGGGGCTAGGCCTTGACCTGTGCTGCTGCTGCTGCTGCTGCGTGTGGAGGCCCAGACGCCCCTCCTCGGCTGAGCAGCTCCCCCCGGCCTGCTTAGTGCAACTCTCCTAAGTGAAGCTGGCCCTTTGTCCAGACTCCCTTCTCCCTCTGTCAGGATGGTCATGTGTTTTCTCCCTTATTCTAATAAAATGAGTGAAATGGTTTCTATTTGGTAAACCAATCTCACAACTAAAGTAGCCCAAGTTCAGTCAGCCCTTGGTCTTTGTGTGTTATCTTTTTTATTTTATTATTTTATTAGTAGAGGCCCGGTGCACAAAATTCGTGCACGAGGGGATTAGGGGTGTCCCTCAGCCCAGCTTGCACCCTCTCCAATCTGAGATACCTCGAGGGATGTCTGACTACCCACTTAGGCCTGATCCCAGTAGGATTGGGCCTAAATGGGCAGTTGGACATCCTTTTCACAATCCAGGACTGCTGGCTCCAAACTGCTCACCTGCCTGCCTCCCTGATAGCCCCTAACCACTTCAGCCTGGCAGCCTGATTACCCCCTAACCACTACCCTGCCAGCCTAATTGATGTCTAACTTCTCCCCTGCCAGCCTGTTTGCCCCCAACTTCCCTCCTCTGCCGTCCTAGTCACCCCTAACTGCCAACCCCTGAAGGCTTAATCACCCCCAACTGCTCTCTCTTGCAGGCCTGGAACCTCCCAATGGCCCTCTCCTGCTGGCCATCTTGTGGTGGCCATCTTGTGTCCACATGGGAGTAGGATCTTTGACCACATGGGGGCAGCCCTCTTATGTGTTGGAGTGATGGTAAATCTGTGTATTACTCTTTTATTAGATAGGATAGAGGCCTGGTGCATGGGTGGGGGCCAGCTGGTTTGCCCTGAAGAGTGTCCCAGATCAGGGTGGGGGTTCCCTTGGGGCAAGTGGTGGCCTGGGTGAGGGGCTTGTGTAGGTTTGCAGGCCGGCCACATCCCCCAGTGACTCAAGAGGAGGCCCTGGGATCTGGGATTAATCTAGGTCTACAATTGAAACTTTGTAGCCTGGAAAGGAGCCAAGCCTTCTGCTCGTTCTATGGCAGCAGCCATTTCTGTTTGAGACTTTGTAGCCTAGAGTGGAGGCCTAGGCTGGCAATGGCAGGTGGAAAGCTTGGCTTCCTCCGTTGCCAGGGAAACCCAAGCCTCCCTCCTGCTCTCAGTGGTGACAGCCATCTTGGTTGGGGTTTATTTGCATAATCTGCTCCTGATTGGCTGGTGGGCATGGCTAGTGGGTATAGTGAAGGTATGGTCAAATTTGCATACTACTCTTTTATTAGATAGGATTAACTAGAGGCCTGGTGCACAAATTCGTGCATAGGCAGGGTCCAGCTGGCCCTCCCTGATCAGGGCCAATTGGGCCAGGCAGGCCAGGAGAAGGGAATGGGAGACAATCAGGGGCGGGGCTGTCCGGGGGGTGGGGCCATGGGTGGTTGACTGTCTGGCCCCACCCACTGGTCAAACTCCCAGTCGAGGGGACAATTTGCATGTTAGCCTTTTATTATATAGGATTTTTTAATCCTTGCCCTAGGATATTTTTCCATTGACTTTTAGAGAGAGTGGTGGAGAGAGGGAAGGACAGAGAGAAACATGGACTGGTTGCCTCCAGCATGAACCCTGACCAGGGGAGGATTCTGCCATCAAGGTACGTGCCTTTCACAGGAATCGAACCCAGGACCCTTCGATCCACAGCCTGATGCTCTATCCATGGAGCTATCGTTTATTGTTTGGTGGATTAAGCTGCTAATACTTTGCTAAGGTTTGTGTCTAGGCTCGTGAGAGATCTCTGTCCACAGTTTCCTTGTCCTGCTTGTGCCACATTTGGGTGCCAAGGAAACACTGACTGAAAATAAGTGGAGAAGCATTTTTCCCTTTTATTTTATGAAAGAAACTCTGTTGTTGCTAATATTCTTCCCTTAAATATTTGCAGAAGTCACCCAAGGAGACACCTGATAAATCACTTCAAAAAGTTGAAAATCCTGAACCACAGCACTTCATGTGCAAGTTTAACTTTTTAATAACGGCGCGGAGTAAAGGCTGCCATCTCCTCTGCAGACGCTATTAATGGCACTCATTTCCCAGAACCACAGCCATTCATTGCCACGCTGACACGCAGCTGAGTCCAGATCCATGAAGTTACCACGGCAGACATTTCATGCTCACTCAGTTATCCTGATCTCTACTCTTCAGCCCTCCCCCAAAGTAAAAATCTAACAATGTCAGCACCCAAAACCCTGACATCTATTAAAATGTGTCAAATCTGATGTTTCTTGATAATTTGTAAAATATGTCCTATCTGGTTCTTTGTCATCCATCGTTCCCTTAAAAGCCATTCCTTCATCACCACAGTTGCTATAAATCTAAAAATGAATTCGACGAATACTCAGTGTCAAGAACACCAGGACCCAATGTGCCAGGAGCCAATGCCAGTGTGTCATAACTACAAGAGTTTTATCAAAAGGTTGATGGAACTTGGGGGCTCAACAAGGGCTGAGTCACATATGTAGTCATCTGTTGGAATGGCTGAAAGGCACTTCCCACAAACCTGAATAGGATGATTGTCTGCTGCCAGACAGCTCAGGGCTTCTCCATCTACATGTGATTGCCTCTTGTTGGCAAACTCCTGAACAGCTGTAGGCTATTCCCCAATCTGACAATGCTTCTGTGCACTGTCCTTTGAAGTGTATTTCTCCACCTTGCTTTAGGATAAATTGTGTTAATAAAAGCATGGGTCCTGAGACAAGGAGAGTCTTTAGCTCCTTCAGCTGAAGCTCCTCTGACTCCCAAAGCCTTTCAAAACTATCTTTTGTCCTTGGACTCCTACTTCTTCTACACGCAGCTTTTCTTCAGAATGCTGAACCCCTTCTTGATGCTGGGA
Source organism: Antrozous pallidus (assembly GCA_027563665.1). Classification (NCBI taxonomy): domain Eukaryota; kingdom Metazoa; phylum Chordata; class Mammalia; order Chiroptera; family Vespertilionidae; genus Antrozous; species Antrozous pallidus. The sequence goes on along the minus strand of CM050508.1, from coordinate 638,841 downwards.
CAAGCACCCTGGCGCCAATGGAGCCGGCGCGTGAAGAAGTAGGAGCATTTCTGTAAGGAGAGTGGCTGAGCCCTGTGGGCATGTTTCTGTGTCCCTGAGGAGGCTCATGTCAAATTTTCAAAGTTTGAAAACGAGCTCCTAGGGGAGGTGATGCCTTGACTAATCTGAAAAAGTACTTAATAGGTAAAAACGAGCGAGAGGGCATTTCCATGAGAAAGAACAGTGCACACATGTGCCAGAAGGGAAAGAGTAGCGTGGTGAACACGGGGTATGAAAGCAACTGTGGGGCATCAGGCAAGGGCTCCCCAGGGTCTGTCCCAGCTGTGTGCGGGCGCCCTGCCCAGAGAAGTGAGGTCCCAGCTAATAAGAGTCAGATGCACTTCAGAAATAGAGGACTCAGTCTCCTCAGCCTTGGGGTCCCTGAAGCCCCATGGACTGTCACTTCTTCAGTAAGCATCTGCCACCCAATGGTACAGCTAAATAATCCTTCTTTTTATATAAAAAAGTATTGTTATTGATTTTAGAGAAGAAGGGAGAGGGAGAGGGAGAGAGAGAGAGAGAGAGGGAGAGGGAGAGGGAGAGGGGGAGAGAGAGAGAGAGAGAGAGAGAGAGAGAGAGAGAGAGAGAGAGAGAGACATCAGTGAGGATAGAGAAGCATAGATCGGCTGCCTCCTGCACACCCCACACTGGGGATGGAGCCCAAAACCCGGGCATGTGCCCAACCAGGGATCTAATCGTCACCTCCTTGTTCACAGGTGGACACTCAGCCCGAGCCACGTTAACCAGGTGATAGCGGGTCATTGTCGAAGCACCAAGTCTGTCACCGAGATGTCCTCACACTGTCCAAGGGGCACCATCAGGGAACCCCAGACTCCAGGGCATGGCAGTGGCGGGAGCACCAGGAAGCAGAGGTGGCTCTGTAGGCCAAGGGACACCCGTGCGACCAATGTCAGACAAGGGACGTCCTTCCAGGCTCTTTCCCATCCCCACAAGCCTCACGGGCTGGGCCCCGTGGCATCGCTGGGGGTGGGAGCGAGCAGGCACCCTTTCCCTGGTTCCCAAGGTCCAGCATTGAATGACTCACAGGAGCATGGAGAAGTGAGGGTTCTAAGCTCTGGGTGAGCACTAGATCAGAAAATGGCAGGATTCCTGCTTTCAGGGTTCTGCTGTGCCCTCTGGCTCTGTGTCCCAGACAAACACAGGTCACAGCTTTCTAAAGATCACATTAAATAGTTCAAATGAAGGAGCATGTTATTGGTAAGCACAGCAATGCTGAAATCCATTAAAACATTATCCTCCAAAAATAGAGGAAGGGACGGCGCCTGCAGAGTGCTTATAAGATACTAGAGGTCCTTTGCACGAAGAGACTCGTGCAATAGGCCTTCCTTCCCTTGGCTTCCAGCACCTGTTTTCCTCTGGCACCTGGGACCCAGCCCTTCACTCCAGTTGGAGTCTGCAGTTTTTGTCTTCCCTGCAATCTGAGTGCCACTCCTGTAGATCCCTTCACCCCGCCCCCTCCCTCCCTCTCATAGCAGGCATCCTGCTTCACTCAGCCACTCTGCACCTGGAGCAGCTGGGTGGCTGCCATCTTTGTCCTTCTAATTTGCATATTCCCTCCTGATTGGCTGGTGGACATAGAGGAGTGATGGTCAATTTGCATGTTTCTCTTTTATTCCATTCCTTAACTATTTGGTAATAACATGCTAACTAGTTATTAAGATAAACCATATTTGTTCAGCCAATAGGGAAACATTTTAAATACAAGTATTCAGACTTCATTAAAAATGTCCTACTAAGACCCTCCCCCAAGGAGCACCCTGTTATCAGTGCAAACATCCTACATCTTTTAGTTCAGTCCTTCCTTCCTTCTCCTGAAATGCCTTGCAAAGTTGAGAAAACGGTTTAGGCAATAATTCTCATCTTCTCTTCTCCTCATTTACTACATAATTACCACGAGTTCCCAGAGAACCGCCTACAGTAGATTAAAATTGGTCTCCTAAGTGAAAAATGCCTCTAATTCTAAATGTAGATTTTAATGTTAAATGCCATCCACTGCAGTTAAAAACAAAACAAGACATATCTAAATAGCTTGAGGTGAAGAGACTGATATTATTCCAGAAGCTATTGATAGGATGCGGTTACAGCATTACAAAACAACTTCAAAATGCTGCACATTCTTTGAAAATGCCATTGCATTCAAGTAGCAACAGCATATATTAGGAGAAAGTGACTCTGACCCGAAGTACAATAACTTCTAAGAAAGTAATACCCTCGAAAATAACCCCCATTTTTTATGTAAGTTGCTTCCTTCTGGCCTAATAGCCAACATAATTTAAGGATTTAATTTGGAAAGTTGTGGAAAATACAGAGTTTGATCATTAAAATGCCTTCATAAGTAGAAGCATTAAATAAATTGAATACAGAAAAGGACACTGAAAAATAGTAGAAACAAAGAACAGGTGAAGTAGAAAAACAGCTTTGGAACAGTGTGTACTAAGATGGGGACCCTCGCACATGCACACACACATGCAGACGAACACACACACACAGATGAACACACACACACGCACACATATACACGCACCACTCCTGGAGCCCTTCTCCTGGTCAGTCCTGGCCCACACACTTAGTCGGGGGAAGGAGAACATTCACATATTTATCCTGTTCATGTGTCAAGACCTCTCTAGTTTTCCGATATTTTCAAACACACAAGATAATCTCAGTGATTAATTAAGGAATAAAATATGAAGTCACATGATATAAAATTTCTAGTAAACATGGGTGAGGTTGAACATAAGTCAGGGAAGATAGGTGAAAAATGGAATGAACTCGAGTTGAACCATTGTTTATAAAATTGACCTTTATGTATCAAAATAGTGCCAGAGAAACGCCTTATGAAAAGAAATGCCATGATCACTTAAACTTCAAGGCTCTCTAGTAGACAAAGCAGGACAAATGAAAGGGCTGAAAGGGAGGTAATTATTTAACCCGAGTGCCATGTCACTGTACACATCTGGTTTCTTTCCATCCCCCTGGGCCTTCGAACATATAGGATGCCCGGTGCATGGCAAAGAAGAAAAGCCTGCTTCACTGGAAAAAGTCATCTTTCAGAACTAAGAAAACTTTCCAACTTGCCCCTAAATTTTTCCTTGATCTTGTTCAAATAATATAAATGTTGAAGAAATCAGTTTCCTAATTTTATTAATGAGAAGGTTAGAAAAAGCTACATTTTCTCACAGGACCGGCATTAAAAAAGATCAACAACAAGAAAACACACCATATACATTCTAGACAAATATTATTGTTCTGTTTCCAATTGCTAATAATTAGGTAATAAATTTTATACAAAAAAACCCCAAAAAACAATTGCTCTCATATCAGGGAAGACTGGCTTGTGCTATCAATTTTGGGATCCTCGAAACTCGTTAATTTCCACTTTTTAATGATTGTTAATTCATTATTGTCAATATTCTTCTTTATGTTGAGGTTCGATTTATCACAGGTTCGTCAGTGGGAGCTCCTTCACACTGGGCTCTGCTGCCTTTGAACACACTGTCATTTTCTGTCATAATAAAATAGTCCAGACTCATCCCATCATGTGTGTGTTACTATCCAACTAACCAAATAAGTAAATATTCAGGCCCAGAGGTTGGCATTGATTGTGATTCCCAGTAAGAAAACTCTTACACGTTTTTATTAATCCTCACCTGAGTATATATTTCCCACTGATTTTTAGAGAGAGTGGGAGGGAGGGGTAGAGACAGAGAGAAACACTGATGCGAGAGCAACACGTCAGTTGGTTGCTTCCACAAGCCCCTGGCCAGTAATTAAAATGAATTTGTAAATGACTGCTGCACTAGAGCCCCAATGCTCAAAGATTGGTGCAGGAATGGGCCTTTCTTACCCTGGCTGCTGGCACCGCCTTTGCTCCAGCCAGAGCCGCTTTCCTGCCTTCCCATGATGCCCAGAGGCTCGGAGTGGTAGGGTAGGTGGAATACCTGTGTCATCATCTGGCCCCAACCCTGGCCACTTAGCACTTATGTATGCAAATCAACCCACCATCTTTTTTTGGGTTAATTTGCATACACACTCCTCATTGGCTAGTGGGCGTTGCAAAGGTATGTTCAACTTGCATCTTACTCTTTTATTAGTGTAGATTGTTTTGAACTATGTATTTCTGTAAGCGATGGAATCTAATGATGTGTCAACCGGCTTACTGAAGAACCTGAAATCGGGCGACTATTGGTTTTATAACATCCATATTTTTCCTCAGCCATTCCGCTGTCAGTGCTGACTGTCCTTATTGCTTTCCTGAAACCACCAGACTTCATGCTGCACAGGAAATGTCAAATACGCTAGGATGCCACCTGTATGTTAGACAAGTGGAACTGAAAAACAGTCTTCACCAATTGCAGTTAGAATATCTTACTTTGAGAAATTTTGCAAAAGCATAGGTCTATGTAAACACACTGTTAGAGTCCATCTTTGAGCTGGACCATAAAGTTCAGCTGTAGAACTAAGTAAATTCAAGCTCTTCTCTTTACATTAGAGTTGTTTTCCCTTCATTTTATTTTCCTGTTTTTTTTTTAAAGCTAAAATGTATAGATTTCTAATTCAATACTTTTGTGTACACTTATATTTATATAAGAGGCCCAAGGCACAAAATTCGCGCAAGAGTAGACCTTCCTTCTCCCGGCTGCCAGCACCGGCTTCCCTCGCACCTGGACCCAGGCTTCCCTCACAGCCCTGGCTTCGTCTGGAAGGACATCCAGTCTAATTAGCATATTACCCTTTTATTAGTATAGATATTTAGGTTAGGTTGTAAGAATTATATCAGGAGGTTGTGTAAGATTTTTAGTCCTCAGAACAAGAAACGTAAGAACCCTACAATCTGAAGAATAACCAACCTGCATAGCTATTTCCATCCATTCCAGACCACGGCCTCAATGAACTTACTGTATGATTCAAACCCCCTTCCCTTGTCCAGTTTATCTCAGTGGAGAACTGAAGAAGGCAGGGAGCACTGTGGTCTCCTAGGCCAGGTGGGAAGTAATGGCAGCAATCTTAACGAGGACTCCCCACCCCACTCTTGTACAGCATCTTACCTTGAGGCAAAACCCCAGAAGACTGGGGGTATCTGCTGGATGAAAGAACTAGCATTTTATCTGAGATGAGATTCTGTTTGATCAGTAGGCCCGCTTATCTGTCCCTGGTTCTAGAAGGAGCATGCAAACAGGAAGCAGGAGAGAGGAAGCAGGGTGGAACTCACAGTCACCATGGGAACAGCGATATGCTGGATATGCTGCCCATTGGCCAAGGAGACATGGATGGGAAGGAGACTCGAGCTGACTTCCAGAGCTCTGTCCACGAGACCTATAAACCGTATCCAGCCCAGAGGGCGTGGCTCGGAGCCTGAGTGTTGACTCATAAACCAGGAGGTCAAGGTTTGAATCCTGCTCAGGGCACAGCCCAGGCTGCGGGCTCCATCCCCGGTCCCGGGGCGGGCAGGAGGCAGCCAATCAGTGATTCTCTCTCATCAGTGAAGATCTGTCCTTCCATCCCTCTACCTTCCTCTCTCTCTCTAAAAGCAATCTAAAGAAACATATTTAGGGGGAAAAAAACAATCTTCCAGAAGAAAGATGTTTTGGGAAGGCTCCTGGTAAGCCAAGCTGAGGTCAGGCAGAGACATTTCACATCAACCAATCACACAATCACACACAGTCTCCTGAAGAACTCAGCCCTAAGTTCAATGCCTCTGCTCCCAGGGTACCCCTGAGTCGCCCCGGGGCAGAGTGAGCAAAAGGCTGAAACTCCAGTCGGACAAGGAAAGGCACTCACACCTCTTTCACTTTCCTTCCACTCCTCCTACCTCAGTGCCACTGGATCCGCTGCGGTTTAAAAGGAGAGTGTATAAGCTAGCCTGGTACTTCACTTGATTATGAGATTGCCCATTAAAACTGAATTGTATGATAAATAAAAGTCACCCAATGCAGAAGAACCTGCCAGAGGGGTCACTAGAGGCGAGCGGATAAGAACATAGCAGAATGCAGATGAACCTGTTGAGTGACTATAAAGAACCATTTGCTGGAGAAAACTACTCAAAGTGTGTTACAGACAGAAACTGCTGAGGTAGAGAGTGTGAGCACTTAAAATGTGGACAGACACTTGACTTCCTTACACAAATGCTGTACAATATTTACTCTGACGAACCAATCGTAAAACTGCCAGTTAATGCCCGGGTTGCAGGCTTAATGCTCTCTCATCATTGGTGTTTCTCTCTCTCACTCCCTTCCTCTCTGAAATCAACAAAACTATTTTTAAAAATATATTTTATTGACTTTTTTACAGAGAGGATGGGCGATGGATAGAAAGTTAGAAACATCGATGAGAGAAAAACATCAATCAGCTGCCTCCTGCACACCCCCTTCTGGGAATGTGCCCGCAACTAAGGTACATGCCCTTGACCGGAATCAAACCCAAGACCTTTCAGTCCACAGGCCAATGCTCTATCCACTGAGTAACACCGGTTTCAGCAATAAAACCATTTTTTTAAAAACCTAATGCAGTAATAGGCAACTCCCAGCTCCTATATTGAGTGCGAAATAGATTCCTGGTATTTTCTTTCCAGGATTGTTTTATTTTTCAGGGACGAGGGAGCGGACGGATTGCTGTCTGCATTGCTCAGGTAAATGTTAACATTTCTTTCACTCTCTGGAGACTCACCAAATTCAGAGAACCCCGAACTGTGGGAGGCTTACATGGGGGTTTGGGAAACAGAATGGCTGCTAATATTTCATAAAATCTATAAACAACATATTAATGTATAACCTAGCACTATGTGTTTAAGAATTAACTGAAGTTATACCAAATTTGAATATGCTTTAATTCAATAGATAGTTATTAGAAAAATGTTAATAGATTAAAAACCTATTTTCTTAACTCTGTCACACATTTAAGTCTTATCTGTCAGAAATACCATCTAATACTTCTCTTTCATGTTTTTAATCAATTTTAATAATCAGCAGTTTTAAAATTTACTTTTAACTAGCTATTCCATTTGTGTATTGGGTATTTAAGAGCTTTTATAAGTACTTCAGTAGCTCTTCGTCATTTAGAAAATTTTTTTCCCCACTGTACAACTCTGAAGCACTTTATTTTCCTCTTAGAGCCTCACTCGAGTCCCCGGATCTTTCGGATTCAGCAGCCTAATTCACCAAAACCAGATTTTCAAAATGATGAATGGGTCATTAGCCACACAGCTTCCATTATAAGTGATAAATGAGACTAAACCTGGGGGTTTTATATCTTTCAAATTTTACTTTAATATTACTTTTGTGTAAGAGAGCATCTAAAGCAGTTCTTTGATAAATGAAGACATTTTGGGTAACTTTATGTTTTTTTAAATGTGTAACCACCACGCACGTCCAGCATTGCTTTAACCTTCTTACATTTCTACACGATGTTCTTTGAGGCAAGAAGTTGGAGGTAAGTGGCATCAATAGGCTCTCGGAAATGTGTGAGAGGGGAGAGCTTAGATTTCTCCCCCAGGTTCCCATGGAAACGGAGAAGTCCTTGGTCCAGGACCTCATGGCTGATGACCTTGCAGGGGTCACAGAGATGGACCTGGACACTCACATTTCTGAGCAGAGGCTGCGTGCGCTGCCTCTGGCTCCCGTGTTGTCATGAAGGACTATAAATCTAGGAGAAGCAGAGCCTCCCCGAGGGATGGGAATACCAGCCAGCCCTCTCAGTGTCTGACTTTCAACGTGAGCTCACGGAGCCTGCTGCAGTGCAGGGGGGCTGGCGGTTAAAATCAGAGCTAACCGAAAGAACTGCTCCCCAACAAAGAAATGACTCCAAAAGAAGGTAACGGGGTCCCAGAAGTTCCACACTGCCTTTCATTTAGTCAGAGATGGCTTGGAAACATAGTACTGGAATATACTGAGAGGATGGGCGATGGATAGAAAGTTAGAAACTTCAAATCAAAGGCATGGCTTATTCCTATTCTCTAATTTTTATTCACAGTTCCCTTAAGAGATCATTTATTTTTTTTTAAATATGTGTCTTGATTTTTTTTAGAAAGAGGGGGAGAGGGAGAGATAGAAACATCAACCAGCTGCCTCTTGCATGCCCCTTGCTGGGGATCTGGGGATGAGTCCACAACCCTGACCAGGAATCAAACCAGTGACCTCTTGGCTCAGGAGTCAACACTCACCCACTGAGCCAACACACCGCTGGGCTATCTTTATACCCACAGCACCTCGCATCAGCCAGGGGCATATTCAGTACACCGGACGAGTGATTACACAACACACCCTTTCTCAGACGATTTCCTCCCAGGCCTGAAACAACATGCACATTCAGTGAAGGCACTTGGTGTTCAGTCCGACAGGCAACTCCTCATAGGCATACACATCAGCCTGATCCATGGACACAGACAACAAGGGGGTGGGGGCATGAATGGGAGGTGGGGGGAATGGGGGAATAAGGACACATATGTAATACCTTAGTCAACAAAGAAATTAAAAAATAAAATAAAATGCAGTTGCTACCAATAAACAATTAGAAATGAGTGCTCTAAACGTATTATGTCTAACATCGGAGCTTTGGCCAATATGATATTATTTTACAGCCATTATGATGAACATCAGTACGTTTCCATTCCAGTGGTGTAGAACATGGAAGCTGTACGTAGAAGTACTTGTACAGCTTTATTGAACTGTTATTATTTCCTCACCTCTTACCTCTCAGCATCGAGCTCATTCCCTTGTGTCCTCTGCCTAGCGCATTACTCAGTTTCCTCAAAGGCTTTGGAAGGCGCAGGGAAATCTCCCCAGACCTGTGACTTTGGAAATCAGACTTTCGGGTTGGCCTGAAGACCGTGTTCTAGAAACGATCCCGGCCCACATGGCCGATTCCCCTGTAGCATCTCATACACTTGTAAGCCGCACAATCCAAACAGATGTTTACTGTTCGGGATGGCAAGTGGGTATTTTCATCCAACAGTAAATCTGGATCACGTCTGAGTGAGACATCACTTCCATCAAGGTTGTTTGACTACAGGGACAGAATCACAACACACAAAGCATGCCGTACAAGCGTACGCAACCTCACCACGCCAACATCCGTGTTTCCAATTTTTGTTTTCTCTTGCCAGATGACACGCAAGCATGTTTTATATTTTACTTATTTCACTATTGTCATTTTAATAATCACCCAAGGATATGTTTTATACTGATTTTAGAGAGAGATGAAAGGAGAGAGGTAGAGAGGGAGAAGGAGGAAGAGGTGGAAAGACAAGAGAGAGAGAGAGAGAGAGAGAGAGAGAGAGAGAGAGAGAGAGAAAGAGAGAGAGAGAGAATCCAACCTGAGTATGTGCCCTGACTGGGAATCAAACCCCATGTATAGGACGATGCTTGAACCAACTGAGTCATACCACCCAGGGCCATAGTTTGCATTTTAAATGTTGTTCTCCTTAACTTTATTATAAATATTGAGCAATTGTCAAGTTGCCTCCTTCTTTATATATAGGAATTTAATGGTTAACATTTTAATAATTAATGTTTTTAAAGTCACTTTTTTTAGGTATGCTTATATAGTTAATGATATGCTGATGTATATGCATATAATTTAATATTTTTTAATTATGAAAAGTTCTTACCACTGCAGTACTTAGGTTCACAGATTATAAAACTGTTAATTTAAATAAACTAATAAGTATTTAAAAATCAAGGATTTAAAAAATATTTCCCTTAATTTTTTTCATTAATTAAACATAGTTAAAAAGAAAAATATTTTGTAAATATCACACAATTTAGCCTGTGACTAATTGTTCCAACTTTGCTATGGACTTTATTCTTCACAATTTAGTTGATACTGTATTTTTTGACAATAACAAGTTATTCTGTTGATTAAGATCTATTGTGGGTGGCTTCAGTAGCTTATGGTTCTAAATTTTGTAAGAACTTTGTTGCCATAGTGACCATGAAATGAAAACTATTATAGTAAAAAGAATAAAATACACAACCAAACTTCAAGTTAGTACTTAAATCGTTTCTTTAAATTCAAATGTTCCTCTGGACCAGGGAGCAAAACTTCAAAAGTCACTCTAAGTCCTCAGAGAGAAACCAGTCCTTACCAAGAAAGTGGACCAACTTCGAAACTGCAATTCTAGTAAAAATGTTCACATTACCTATTTTTAAAAGTGTAGTTGTATATTTGATAAACGCAACAAATTCAAACATATATGTAATAAAGATTCTAGAAAAACTATTTAGTGGATGTTATAATACTTTACTACATTTTATTGATTTTTTTATAGAGAGGAAGGGAGAGAGATAGAAAGTTAGAAACATCAATGAGAGAGAAACATCGATCAGCTGCTTCCTGCACCCCCCTCCCCTCCCGGAGATGGGCCCACAACCAAGGTACATGCCCCTGACCAGAATTGAACCTGGGACCCCTCACTCCGAAGGCTGATGCTCTATCCACTGAGCCAAGCCAGTTTTGGCAAATTCTTATAAGAAAGTATCGATTTAGAGATTTGTGTTCAATACTGATGGAAATAATTAAAACAATGAATGAATTTTTAAAAAATAGAGGAAAAAAATGCTTGATGAGTTGCTGTGTGCATAAACAGACTGGGTGGCTCACAAAACTGAAACCGGACACACAGGGAGTGAACAGGCCCCGAAGCCAGCATTCTCGTGTTTACACACAAGTTGAGGTCTGAACGACAGAGTTGAATGGGGATGGACCACAGAAGTCAGGGACCTACCTGGACGCACCCATGGAGGGGACCCTGACAGGAAGTCCCCACTAGACCTGGACCCTATGAGCTAGCAGACGGAAAAGGGAGAGGGGCCCCCAGCTCTCCTCACACACCTCCTCACGTCACTGACTGCCCGGCCATTGTCGCTACTGGTCTTGATGCTGTACCGGTAAAAAATGAAAACTACACGTGTCACTTCACATTTCCATCCTCCCCAAACTCCAGATTCATGTTATAGGACATGTCCCCAAAGAAAGGCATTTAAAAGAATGTAACTTGCCAAACCGGTTTGGCTCAGTGGATAGAGCATCGGCCTGCGGACTGAAAGGTCCCAGGTTCGATTCCAGGCAAGGGCACGTACTTTGGCTGCGGGCACATCCCCAGTAGGAGGCGTGCAAGAGGCAGCTGATCGATGTTTCTCTCCCGTCGATGTTTTTGACTTTATATCCCTCTCCCTTCCTTTCTGTGAAACATCAATAAAATATATTAAAAAATAAATAATAAATAAAATAAAATAAAAGAATGTAACTTAAAATGGCCCTAGATTGGTAGACAAAAGCAAACACCATATGAACCAATCACAATGTGAGGCATAAAAATGTCCATAAACAAAATTTCAAAAGAATTAGCTCATTATACTCAAGAAGAAATGAACACTGAATAAAAAATGCCTTAATACTGCCCTAACAGGTTTGGCTCAGTGAACAGAGCATCGGCCTATGGGCTGAAGGGTCCCAGATTCAATTCAGGTCAAGGGCATGTACCTAGGTTGCAGGCTCCTCCCTGGCTGGGGCCCAGGTCAGGGCTCATGCAGGAGGCAACCAATCAAAGAGTTCCTCTCACTTTGATGTTTTCTCTCTGTCTTTCCCTTTCTCTTCCACATTCTTTAAAAGTCAATGGAAACATTTCCTCAGTAGAGGATAAAACAAAGAGAAAGAAATGTCATATCCTATAAAAGACACATCTTGAAAATGCCTAAAGAAAGTTGTCATTTTTTCATGGAGAAGGGACTGGAATCTGTGTTGATGAAAACACCTTGGTGGCTGCAGTGACTGGCAGTGGCTGCAGCAGTGGGGTGATGGGGCTGGTGCCTTTCCCTGATCAGTCTGGTTGCCTCCACAGAGGGAGGCCAGACTGTGGCTTAGGCCTTCAGTAGGACATCCCCTGAGGGCTCCCCATATGTGAGAGGGGGCAGGCTGGGCTGAAGGACACCCCACCACCAGAGCACGAATTTCTTGCACCGGGACCCTAGTAAACTATAAATTCATTTAATTCTAGATAACAATACACAACATATTTGTTCTTCTTGGAAAAAATACAACTGTGGAATTTTGATATACTGATTAATTTCACTGCTATCATGATTCCCTTTCATGTACTAATGAGACTAGTCACGACAGATCATCTCAATAATCAGCGTTGACAATAAAATGGTAAACAGAGCATAATTAATGAACTTCCTATTTCGCCTTCTCTGCCATTGGCATTATACCAGGCTCAATTGCTAGCATTAAGCACCATCTTAAAACTCGTGTTCTGTTCAACATTATGTCGTTGGGGCTAAATTAGACATTAGGATAAATTACAAGCAGAGAAGCACCTGAGATCCTATCATTTTAACTATAAAGAAGAATACGCTAATTGCGAATGAGTTTTCAGTCTTCTTTTCAGATGTTATATAACACCTATATGAATGTCTTTAAATGTCATTTTTTTTCAATTGCTATTCATCTTATTTTTTACACATCTAAGAGTTCGGTTACACAAAGAGTCATTTTAGGTATTGCGATATTCTACCCAAGTATCTTAAGGTACACTGGGTGCCTCATGTTACACCGTGTGCTTGTTTAAAACACGGCCGTTCAGTAATTGGGTAGAGAGGCTGGGGCTCTGCAGGCACAGACATGGCAAATCCACGCGTTCCTTACCAGAGACTGCCAGCAGGGCGGCCAGAACAGATGAGCACGGTCACTCTGGCTGACTGAGCATGAGTGCTGACCCTGGAGGGACCTGACCCCTGTATAATCCAGACGCAGAAACAGTCACGATAACATGAACATCTTTCTTTGTACAGCAAAGGGAGAACTGTTTTCCAAGCTCATCACCTGTAGGATGCAATGGTGGACTTCCACTTCTACCAGGGAGTATATCTTCAAAATAAATTTTTAAAATTCTCTCAGTAGTTTTTGATAGAACTTAAAACAAGATGTAGAGGTTTATTAAGTGAACATTCTTACTCCATCCACAATGCTGGCGATATAATACAACTTATTCACAACAACCCAGACTAGGAGATTATAAGCAAAAAACTGAAAAATTACCCTGCCCTCCAAGTATTCGATATTAAGATAGCCTCATCGTCTATTAATTTTTCATTTACTGAATTTTCAAATAAAATAAATTGTCTTTAAGTTTTAAAAATACATTTTCATTAATTTTAAAGAGAGAAAGGAAAGGGATCCAAACTCCACGGGGTAGGTATAGGGAGGGGTAGACAGGAGATGGGGAGAGGGGTGAGCAGGTGGGAGGAGGGGAAGAGGGGGAGAGACATTGATCAGTTGCCTCCCATATGCAATGCATCCCAACTGGAATCAAGCCCACAGCCCGGGCATGTGCTCTGGTGAGCTTTCAGTTCACATGAAGATCCTCAAACAGCTGAGCCACACCAGCCAGAGCGTCTTTAACTTTTTAATTTAAATTCATCTCCAGAAATAATATTAATTGTAAAATAATAACAATGTTGATTAAAGTAAATTAATGAAATAACATTACTAATTGTTAACATGGCAACGAATAAGGTAATGTAAATTAATTTATTCCACTCCATCCCTATAGCATAAAAGCTAAAATTGTTTGAAACAAGATTTGTGGAAATTTGTTCACGCTCAATGTCACACTTTGATTTAGTTATGTATCTACCTCTCCATCCGCCTCTCTTCTAAATTTCATTATAAGCAACAATGTTACACTGTTTATGTTATACTAGCGGCCCGGTGCATGAATTCATGCACAGGTGGGGTCCTTTGGCATGGCCGGCGATTGGGGCCATTGAGGCCAGCTGGCTGGGGGAGGGACCGTGCGAGGTTGGTCAGCTGCAGGAGGCTGGCTGTGGGAGCTCACTGACCCCCGGGGCAGTTCCTGCATTGAGAGTCTGCCCCCTGGTGGTCAGAGCATCATAACAGTTGGTTGACTGATTGTTCAGTCAAGTAGGCTTTTATAATATAAACTAGGGGCCCAGTGTATGAAATTCGTGCACTGGGGGTGGATGGTCCCTCAACCCAACCTGCCCCCTCTTACATACTGGGAGCTCTCAGGGGATATCCAACTGATGACTCACTCCCAGCCTGCCCAAGGCCTAAAGCTCTAGTGTCCACACAGACACACTGTTCCCCTTCACACAGACACACTGTTCCCCTCCACACAGCCTTGCATGTATGTTTTGTGGAAATATGGGAATAGGTGGTGAACATTGCATGTGCACCAAAGTGAGATGGGAAACTTTCACAGGACAGATATGCTATGTTTACAGCTTCGTGGTAAATGTATAATACATACTGGTAAGACTATTTTTATTGCTGTTACACATGCATAAAAGGTACCCATTTAATCATTCAGAAGTGCATTAACATTGTTTTGTTCCCAGTGTGACATTGTTTTCAATCAACAACTGAATAAAAGGGTGGCCAAACTCCACTAACAATTTAAAGGGATCCATGGACCAGCATCATTCTGACTGCTCTTATCAATCAGCTCGGAGGAACCCTAACATGTTTGTTAGACCTGGAACAGACTGACAGAGCCAATAATCACCACCTGGCGATTGTCCAAATACATATCGATTTTTTGATGCTCCTCTATAAGTTCTTCTAGGTAATGCTTTTTATTTAAAATCAGAACATGCACTTAAATTTTGGCGCCTAGCAAAATGTTATAATTTGATTTAATAAAGTCTTTTTAATGTAAATTACCCATAAGGTATCATTCCTCATCTTACCATTGACATTTGCCATATACTATAAAAACTTAATATGGTCTTGATAACTATTAATTATTCCACTAATCCATTACTGAGGAATAATATGTTGTTTCTGCAAAGGTCGCTCTCAGGGACAGCATTAAGTAATACGCTACATCTAATATTTTATTAACATCATTCTACCTGCAAAAAAGCCTTGTGAGTTTTTATCATACTAATATCAGACTAATTCTGAAGCATGTATCATATTATCAATTCTTCTAAGTCCTGAACCATAGAAACTGCATCTTTTTTGTTGCATCCATAATGCCACAGTTATCAGTAACACAAATAGAACAATTTGCATTGTTTTATTCAATCTGCACATTTCTCCTAAGGAATCTAATCCCAATGTCTAGGGAAAAATTTTCACCAAGTTTTAATAAAACTAGGAAGTTGAGCCTCAGATAGCAGACAACTATTTTTCTGTACTATCATTTGTGGCCATCATGAAAATAAGGTTGCATTTCAAAAATTTAACATTCTTTATTTTGTGTTTAGCTATTCTTGTTTCAGCACATACTGTCATCAGAGTCAATCTTTTTTTTCTTAATAATATAGTCCATAAATATCTCAATCAGATTCATCTACAAATGATGACCTTAAAATTGGGTATTATGATCCATAAAGCTAGCAGTGTGAGTACTCAGAAGAACCTAGAGACGGCAAGGTGGACAGTGAAAACAGACAACTGTATGGGCAAGCACAACAGTCTAATACATTGGTCGGCAAACTCATGAGTCCACAGAGCCAAATATCAACAGCACAAGGATTGAAATTTCTTTTGAGAGCCAAATAATTTAAACTTCTTCTAATGCCACCTCTTCAAAATAGACTCGCCCGGCCGTGGTATTTTGTGGAAGAGCCACACTCAATGTGCCAAAGAGCCACATGTGGCTTGCGAGCTGCAGTTTGTTGACCACTGAGTGTAGCTGGACACCACCTCTGTGAGCTCCGCCTTCTTGCATGCATCAGCCGTGACTGAGGCCGAGAAGCCTAGAACAATCGCTGGGTGACGTATGCAGATCAAGGACTCAGCAGACACATCGTACGTTTTCATCATCCTGACTGATTCTCGGCCAGTGACCTTTTAAGTGATTCTTAGTTAAAAAGCATACAACTGCAGTGACTGCTTTACTAACCCACGAAAAGGGACTGCACCTGTCTCTGGGACAGCACGGGGAGATGTCAGGCCGCCCTCTAGTGTAAATATTCCTGTTGTAGCATCAGAGGCAGGCACCCAGGAATCCTGCTCCGGGATTATTTGGGAAGAGAGGAATAGGAATTCTCAGCTTTCTCAAAGAGCAAGCTAGCTTTCTAGGGTACAGGGTATAGTTCCCTGACTGAGTCAGAAAAATGACCAATCCCTGAATTTCCCATCACATTTACATTTTTTATTTTTATTGATTTCAGAAAGGAAGGGAGAGGGAGAGAGAGCTAGAAACATCAATGAGGAGTGAGAATCCCTGATTGGCTGCCTCCGGCACGCCCCTTTTGGGGATCAAGCACACAGCCCGGAATCGAACCAGGATCTAGTTCGTGGGTTGATGCTTGACCACTGAGCCAAGCGGCCTGGGTGAGGTACTTCTTATAGGAAGACCATAAACAGGGCCATGTGGGTGGGCTGGGCCTTCCGAGTCCTGTTAGTACTCCTGCCCTAAGGGGATGAACATGGAAGGCCATCGGCACCCTGGGTGTCCCCTTGTCCCTCTGCTGTAATACGTCCTCGGGGTCAGAGGACAGCCTTAAGCACAGGAGTCGAAGGAGATCCTGAGTATATGGAATGCCCCTCAAGACCACACCCTCTGCCATCGCCACCACCACATCTACCTTCACCGGCGCTGGGATGATGGAGCCACTTACCCTGCATCCTGCATCCCCAGGGATGCCAGCCACTCTAAGAACCCCGAACTCCCAAATTCCCCTCCAGTCCCTGGACCAGTGGTTGGCAAACTCATCAGTCAACAGAGCCAAATATCAACAGCACAACAATTTAAATCCCTTTTGAGAGCCACATCTTAAAAACTTAAACTTCTTCTAATGCTACATCTTCAAAATAGACTCGCCCAGGCCGTGGTATTTTGTGGAAGAGCCACACTCAAGGGGCCAAAGAGCCGCATGTGGCTCACGAGCCGTGGTTTGCTGACCACTACTCTGGACAGTCCTGGGACTTAGGTCTGCTCTGACGGGTACGTCCTCTTTGAAGACGTGATTCTCCATTTTCCCTCACTCCTGAAATGCAGGTCTGTGTCTCCTTGACACCAGAACTGTCCATTACCAACGCTGTCTCAGTAATTTTAGACTTTTCACTGGCGTTTGGCGTCACAATTCTGATAAACTGAAATCGGTCTCTTGAAAACATTGCTGCACTGAGTCTCTCACTCTAAAGTGTCTATCTCTCTCTCTCTCTCTACTGCCAAAGGCCTCCCCCTCACGGCCAGCTCATTGCCCTGCCCACCGCCCCCCACCTCCTCCTCGTCCTCCTTCCTCCCTCACCCACCTCTCCCAGCTCCATCCTCAGTTCCTTTACTTTCTCTTCTCTGAGGGCCACATCCGCCTCCTGCTTCCACCCGACTGTTCTCACGCCTTACCTAGGGAAAAGCCGTCCCTAAGCACCACACCCTGAAGCTGCCGCATTTAAGAGAGTGATGTTCAACTCTCCCACCAGGAGAGCAGGAGAGTTCCCGTCCACTGACTCAGGCGAGGGGTCATCCACCAGATGATGGAACCGAAAAGGTTATAACAAAACAAGACCTCTCTGCCATCAGGTTGAGCACAGATAAAAACAAAAGCCCTCACTCTGACCTGTGTGGCTCAGTGGATAGAGCGCTGGCCTACGGACTGAAGGGTCCCAGGTTCGATTCCGGTCAAGGGCATGTACTGTGGTTGGGGGCACATCCCCGGGGTGTGTGTGTGTGTGCAGGAGGCAGCTGATCCATGTTTCTCTCTCATTGATGTTTCTAACTCTCTGTCCTCCCTTCCTCTCTGTAAAAAATCAATATACATATTTAGAAAACAACAGCACCACCACACACACACACACAAAAAAAAGCCTTGCACTTTATCCCCCACAGCTCGTCTGCTGCTGCTGACGTGAGCAAACGCTGCTGCTGTACGGGACAGCCATGTCCCCACCCTGCTCCTCTGGCTCCTGGACCACAGGTTCTGAGATGATGGTTTACGGAATGAGCACAGTGAGAAAGTACAAAGTTTCCTCTGATGGTGCCAGACCAGAGGAAGCAGCGCAGAGCAACATCAGATAACCGGCTCTGTTTACTCTGACAATGGGGTGGCGTTTTCGTTATTTATTACCCATTTGACCTCCTACTGTGCTAGGAAGCTGACTATTAGCCCATATAATAAAAGCCTAGTATGCAAATTGGCCAAATGGAAGAACGACCTGTCGCTGTGAGGTGCACTGACCACAAGGAGGCAGACGCTCCACGCAGGAGCTGCCCCCAGGCCGCTAAGGCGGGTGCCAGCGGGGTCCCCAATCGCCCCACAGATCAGCTCTGATTGGCAGCCAGGCCCAAAGACCCCACCCATGCACGGATTCTGTGCAGCTGGGCTCCAGTGCATGTGTAAAAGTAATGAAACCTTGCTCGTTGGAAACACCACCACAGAATAGCAGATATGGTAAGAATTTTCTCAGTAGCAAAGGGTCATTTAGAATGAGACAAAAGAAGTCAAATGGTTCGGGTTAAAATGTTTACAATGGAAAGTTAACAAAATGATATTTCTTACTTTTTGTCATTAGCAATTTATAAGAGTGATAAATCAAGACACAGGATTTCCACGTGAATTTTGACTTCAGTACACCACAGATCAAAACTGCTATTTTTTTCTTTCCATAGCAGGAGCACGCAAGCCCCTAGCATACTGTGATTGACTTCTACCGTAATGTCTCAGTTAAACAGGGTCACTGGGAGAAATTATTTCGACATTGTAATATCGTTACAACCATTTAAAAAATTATTTCCCCTATGCGTAATATTTTAAGAGAACGGTTTTTTATATATGCTACATGTACTAAACATATTTACTAGAATTATAAATTAAGGAATAAAATAACATTCTAAATTCAGTTTTTAAAAGACCAAAACAATAAGAGAGATGACCTAAAGAGGACGGCCACATCTGCCTCCTACCTTTGGCCTGAGCAACAACTTGCCATTTTAAAACACAAAAAAGCATCAGCCTCCATCTACCCTTTTCTGTGTTGTTGTAGCACTTCTAGCTATTTGACCTGGAGAACACTGTTCATTAGCTCGACCAATTTACAGTGGACAGAATCTACAGGAAAATACAAATATGTCAACAATTTAAAAACGCTCGTCTCTGCCCAAAAGTCGGTATAGTGGGGGACACGTGCAGAATCACGGAAAGGACTCCCTCTCCAGGTGGAAGACTTGGTCTCAGGCTCACCAAGTAGACAGCGTGCCTTCATTAGAGGAAGCTTGACATGATGGCAAGGAAGGTGTGCAGGCAGCAGCAAACGGAACAGGGCCTTCCTCTCTGACTGGCATTCAGACCCAAACACCTTAAAGCACGAGTGAAAATTAAACGCTCACGAAGCCCAGCCTAAAGATTTCCCTGGCCAGGAAACAACACGCCGGTCTAGTCCTAAGTGCCACGCGTGAGGCAGCTGGTTGTGCAGACTGACCCCACCTGGGTCATAGCGTGCTTATGCCCTGGCACTCACCGAAAAACTGAACTGCTCCCCGAGAGTAATACGAGGCAGCCACTGAAAACTCCAACCCATAACCCATCACTGTGCAAATACACCGGCACTGCCTTCTCCCATGTAAGCTGCTTTACAGCAATCCCACCCTGCACCCCCACACCCCCCAGCCTCATTCCATGTGCTGGTCTGCGTGATGCCAGTTTGCTAGCCTTCTTTGTGGTTGTGTGCTCAATGCAGTTCTATTAATCACCACTCCCACCTCCCCCTCCCCTCACCCTCTCCCTCTCCCCATGGCGATGAATAGATCGTTTTACTTTCCTTCCTTCCTTCCTTCCTTCCTTCCTTCCTTCCTTCCTTCCTTCCTTCCTTCATTCCTTCCTCCCTCCTTCCCTCCCTCCCTCTCTTCTCTCTCTCTGTCTCTCTCTCTCTGTCTCCCTCCCTCCCTCCTTCCCTCCCTCCTTTTCTTTTTGTTAATCCTCACCTGAGGATATTTTTTGTTGATTTTCAGAGAGTGGAAGGGAGAGGGAGAGACAGAGAGAAACATCAATGTGAGAGAGACACATGACTGGTTGCCTACTGCACACATCCTGACCAGGGTCAGGGAACCTGCAACCAAGGCACCTGCCCTTGACCAGAATCGAACCCGGGAAGCTTCACTCGGCAGGCTGATGCTCTATCCGCTGAGCGACACTGGCTAGGGATCCCTTGTTATTCCTGAACTTTGACAGTTCCTGGGGTCAGAGTTGGGGTCCAAAGAAGACGCCAGTGGACTCTGAGTGAGGTTGGTGAGCAGCCAGGGTGTACTCACAGAGCCCTTTGAGCTCACTGTATTCATATATATATATATATATATATATATATATATAAATATTTATATATATATATGAAATATATATATATATATATATATATATATTTTAGAGAGAGGAAGGGAGGGAGAGGGAGAGATAGAAACATCGATGATGAGAGAGAAGCATGGATCGGCTGCCTCCTGCAGACCCCACACTGGGAATCAAGTCCACAACCCGGACATATGCCCTGACCAGAAATCTAACCACGACCTCCTGGTTTATAGGTCAAAGTTCAACCCCTGAGCCACGCAGGCTGGGCCAACCGTCCTGCTTCCTCACCAGCCTGGAAGGTGAGGGCGCCCACTGCCCCTGACCTCTGCTCTCTGGTCTGAGCTCTGCACATCTGCTTCCTGTTCCTGTCTGTGGAAGCTTCTTGGGGACCCCTGCTATCTGAGGGGGGTCCTGGCTCCCTGGTTTACCCTCGGCAGGATCACAGGCGCTCCCAGTTATCCGTGTTAGACTCTCCAGGCAGAGGTGGGTCCCACTGGCCTCCCCCTCCTCCCTAAGGCTCCTGCCGCTGCCACCCACACACACTGTGGCCAGGACCTGGTGCCTCTGTGAAGAACGGGGTGAACTTTCCGATAATTTGCAATTGTAATGGCCACCTTGAGGCAACTTTACCTTGGAGAAGTCCAGCTTAAAGGAGAGTCCAAAAGCCTCAGAAACAATGGGATGCATTCCTTAATGGCTATGCAGACACTTTTAAAACACAAGACGGCTGCACAGAGTGCTCTAAGGGTTCCTGGCACCACATGCACCAAAGAAAGCTTTAGGGGCTCCCTAGCCCTCTGGGCAGGAGCCCTGGCCTGTCCACCCGCCTGAAACCTGATGTGGACCCAACCGCACCTCTAAGGTTTGCTCAGAGACCTGGCTCAAACGTCTGAAACAAACACTATAAAGTCTCCATGTGTGTCTGTCTATAAGCTTATGTATGTCTCTGTGCATCCTATAGAAACGTGATATTTTTCTGCCTTCACAAGGTGTCCCTAAATCAATTTGTAAAGAGCACTAACCCTAACCCCCAACCAGGGATTGAACCTTTAGCCCAGGCAAGTGCCCCAACCTAGAATCAAACCCTGACCTCCTGGTTCATAGCTTGATGCTCAACCCCTGAGGCACACCAGCCAGACTGCTTGCCTATTTTGGTAAAAGAAAAAAAAAAACAGAGTAAGTTTGCCCTAAAGTAAACTGATCCTTCCTGAATAAAAAAGGAAAAAAGATATAACATAACCTAATGGGTACAGAACGCTGCAGAAGGCTCTCTGGACGAAGTAGTCAGGAGGAAGGGATTTTATGTGTGGTCAAGTGTACTGAGATTAGTTTTAGTTAAGTTGAAAAGAAAAAGAGCATTTTAAATATTAAAAAATACAAATGCAAAATTAAAATTCTGTTTTCTCACTATTAAAAAGGAAATGTTTTCTAAGATTATCATTCTGCTCTTACTAAGACATTATAAACAAGGGATTTTCTTTACCGAAATCATCTTCCTAGAAAATAGTATTTTTTTTTTGTCTTTATAAGTCTTTGATTGCTTAAGAACACTGATTTTTCTCTGTTGAAAGAGCTTATTCTTTACAACGACATTGCTTTCCATCTGCATTAAACTGCCTGGGAGGCAGCTGTCCCATAAGAAGAGGCGCTCAGCTGTCTCCAGGGCCCGGTGTATGACAGTCCTAAATATGACGTGCACTGGTACAATTGCTTTAGTCATAGTTCTGAAACACGTGTTAGAGAAATAACCAAGTTCCCTTGTGAATGGAATTATAGTGAGTTCACATCACAGATCAATTCTGATGTTTTTGCAAAAATGTTCCTGCGAAATTACTTCAATTTAAAGAGTTTCATGAAAAAGACCCCGACAGGTACTCTACAATGCAAGTTTCTAATCCTTTTGAGATCATAACAGTGAACTGGGTAAGAATTCCTGAAATCTGATGAAAAACTGATAAACTCATAAAACTGCTAATAAGAGATCCAGATTAACAAAGATTAATCACAACAGACTAAACCAGTGGTCAGCAAACTGTGGCTCGAGAGTCACATGGCAGCTCTTTGGCCCTTTGAGTGTATCTCTTACACAAAACACCACGTGTGGGAGCGCACATACAATGCGGTTAAAACTTCGTGGTCCATGCGCAGAAGTCAGTTTTCGGCATGGGCGAGTCTATTTTGAAGAAGTGGCGTTAGAACACTCAAGGGGCCCAAGAGCCGCATACAGCTCACGAGGTGCGGTTTGCTGACCACTGGACTTAAACCAAATGATGCAGAGTTAAGGGTTCATTATAAAACATTGCTGAACCTTGAATGTTTTGTTTTCCAGGTTGAAAGAACTTCGCTCTCTCCTCTCTTTAAAATGATCTGCAACAGTGACTTGGTAAAGCTGTTCTTTGCAAACAGAAGTTGAAATATCTCTCCCTACCTGGTCCCTCTAGAATTCAGAAGCTGCTCTTGGACACTCCTATTTTTATGACAGTATTTGATTTGTATGACTTCAATACGAATGTGTTCTCTTTGTTAAGAGGACACAAATGGACAAATCCTTGGCCTCCTTCCTCGCCTCAAGTGGCTTTTGAAATCCAACCTGAGACACTGGTACACATTTTTATTGATGTCTGAGAGGAAGGGAGAGGGAGAGAGAGCTAGAAACATCAATGATGAGAAAGAATCATCAATCGGCTGCCTCCTGCATCCCCCCTACTGGGGATCAAGCCCAAAACCCCACAGCCAGGGCACATGCCCTGACTGGGAATCAAACCGGTAACCTCTTGGTTCTGGGGTCGATGCTCAACCACTGAGCCATACCCAGCTGGACAAGCTTGAGATTTTTTATTTAAAAAGTTCCAACAAAGAACATTTAAAATAGCCTTCATGGTCAATCACTACTCCTGCTGCACTTATGTAAATAATCAGACCAATTTCAGTAAAACTAGACTCAGCTAAACTACACAAGTTCATGGGATCACGGTTATCGTTGGTCGACATGGGATCCTCAGAGAGAGAAACATTGCATGTCCACAAGACACTTCTATGGACAGCACAGTCCAGTGCTGCTCATGAACTTCAAGGTTTTCGTTTCTACCTCGAAACTGGACTGAAACCTAAATTCTCCAGTTTTCCTCCAATATTTGGCTAGAATGCTCCACACTAACATTCCCAGTTTTCTCCCACTCATTGGATGGGGAGTTGTTATGACACTAAAGTTGTCTTTTCTCGAAGTCGCGCAGACCATGGCTGGGCCCCTGGATATAAACCTCAGAGAGGTCACCCCGGCTTGTGCTGGGCGGGCTGCGGGGAGACAGGCTGCAGGGGGACCGGCTGGGGGGTGGACCTGCTATGGGGGGACCGCTGAGGGGGGACCAGCTTCAGGCCCGTGGTTATGGAGCCACGCAGATCACCGGCCACATTCATACCACAAACCAAACCACCGGTCCCACGCCACATCTGCCCTCCCTCTCTCCACCTGAAAACCATGCCAACCGACAACCAGAAATAGTCTCAACTGGCTGATCACCAGACGGAGAAACTGAATTTATAATTCCCTCGAACGATTAACCTTTCCGGTCTGTTTCCACGGAAATGCCTGTCATTAAGTCATCCCCCGACTGCTCACACCACAGAGGCCTGATGTAGGCGAGGCTGGCCTGCCTCCTGCAATAATGCATCGCCAGGTTCCCTCCATGCTCAGGAAGCTCCAGGAAGTGAACTTGCCATCAAGGTGTGCTTTTGCAAACAACTCCTAATGGATGGAAACCCACCTGCACATCATGCAAACAACGGCTGACGGACTTAGAAAGGGAAAACGTGAATCGGCTTATAACCCATTCGAGTGACTGAACTGATGAAAGCTTGGGTCCTGGGAATTTCTACTGTGGGGAGTTTGTCAATCTTTGGTGCTGGTTCTCCTCAGAGTCATGATATTCACCTCTCTCATGGGCTGTGTACTCTCCAGGGATTTAAATGCGTGTGGGTATGCACTCACGCCATCATGGTCAATCAGAAAGCATATGTTCACAGCAGCACCATTCACAACAGCCAAGATCTGGAAACGGCCCATGTGCCCATCAGCAGACTTGTGGATAAAAAGCTGTGAGACATTACACCATGGAATATGATGCAGCTGTAAAAACGAAAGAACTCTTACGCTTTGAGACAGCATGGAGGGACCTGGGGAGCATTTTGGTAAGTGAAATAAGCCAGTCAGAGAAAGACAAGTATCACATGATCTCACTCACACGTGAAATCTAATGAACAAAATCAATGGACAAACAAAATAGATCCAGAGACATAGAAGCATGGAACAGACTGGAATCTCAGAGGGCAGGAAGGTGGGGGAAATGGGAGAGGGAGGAGGGAGAGATTAAAGAATGTGTATTTGTCTGTGCATCCCCCAGGGCCACAAAACAATAGTGGGGTGAAGGCCTGGGGTGGGGAAGGAGTTTAATTGGGATAAAAGGGGCCATCTGTAACACTTTGAACAATAAAGATCCAAATTTAAAATAAAAAAAGATCAGATAAGGGAATGAAAACAGCAACCACATAAACGCCAACAACAGAGAGGACATGTTCTTTATGTTGCCTGCCCAGCTAAGGGAGACAGCAGCTGTGTGACTCTGGCCCAACTCCACCAGTGGCCTAACGCAGAGCAAGCTATTCTGGCTGGGCACTCTCCATGCCTGCTGAGAATGACCAACAGGGGGAAACATTTAAAACAAAACACACAGGCGACCATCCCTAAGAGGCTCCCAAGCAGACTAGAGCTGGGTCATTTCTCTCGTGTGCCGCTGGAAATCACAAGGGAAACATGACCAGTTGCCCTAACCCAGTGGTCGGCAAACTGCGGCTCGAGTGCCACATGTAGCTCTTCAGCCCCTTGAGTGTGGCTCTTCCACAAAATACTACAGCCTGGGCGAGTCTGTTTTGAAGAAGTGGCGCTAGAAGAAGTTTAAAAAATTTGGCTCTCAAAGAGATTTCAATCGTTGTCCTATTGATATTTGGCTCTGTGGAATCATGAGTTTGCCGACCACCGACCACGACTCTTGATTCCAATAATGACAGGCTGTTGTTGTTCCTTGAGATTAAGCCCCTAGCCCAGTGGTTGGCAAACTCATTCGTCTGCAGAGTGGCAAACCGCAGTTTGCCAACCAAGGCCCCAGGAGACACAGATGGCGTAAGGGAGTTACAGGAGTCATCATGCCGTGTTAGACGATGACAGCTAGAACTAAAGGCCGTGCAGCCTGTTTCAAAGACCTACCTAATTTCAGGGGTTCTGTATTCCCAAAGGAAAAGCCCAGAATGTCTTCAAACTTTTCAAGACGAACGCATAGGAAAATATTCTGAGTGACAAGAAAACCGGTGGATGTGTCGAAACATGTGCGTACTTTCCAACACGTTGAAAATGAACGTGAGCATCAGCACACCCCACTTAACGGCGACGCTGCGCACAGAGCCTGCGGATCCCAGTGGTTTGTGTCCGAGGCGTCTCAGTACATATAAACGAACCCAACATAAACCAACGGTTTTCTCGCCAAACCTGGTCCCTGGTGTATTGGAAACGGAGGGCAGCTCAGAGAAACGGGGCTCAGGCCTGACAGACGTCACTGACCTTCAGATTGGAAGACGCGAAGTAACACACATTCCGATTCTCATTATTCTGTGGATTGGGCACGCTTTCTAAATGCCCAGAGCCAAATTGACAGGTAGAGTTCTTCCAACAACAGACGACTCCAACGCCATCTCTTTATCAGAATGAGTATTATCGTAACAATCCTCTGGATCCCATGACTTAGCATGCAGATTACCGAGGAAATATGGAGTCAGGAAGCCTCCAATATATTACTGACTCGCTCTGTGGCCTTGAACCACCACTCATCCCTCCTGAATTGCACCTTCAGGAAAACAGACCCAGGTATCTCATAAGACACCAACATGCTCATCGCCTAACAGAATGCAGTGAATAGATTAGTAACGGTTTCCAGAGTCCCAAAGGCAAACCCTATACTCTGTATGGAAAACCCACAGACACAGGCCACAGTATAGTGTTTATCAGAAGGAAGAGGGTAGGAGGTGGCTAAAGGGGCCAAACGTATGGTGATAGAAGGTGATGTGACTTTGGTGCTGGGCACTATACTGATCATGTATCATATAAATATACACTTGAGACCTATCCTATCTAATAAAAGAATGATATGTAAATTGACTGTCACTCCAACACATAAGATGGCTGCCACAAGATGACTGGCAGGGGAGGGAAGTTGTGGGCAGTTGGCGGTGACCAGAGCAGCAGAAAAGGGCAGTTGGGGTGAGGGGATCCAGGCCTGCAGGGGAGGGCAGTTAGGGGTGACTGGGCCAGCAGAGGAGGGCAGTTGTGGGGGACCAGGCCTGCAGGGAGGGCAGTTGAGAGGGACCATACCTACAGAGGAGGGCAGTTGATGGGGGACCAGGACAGCAGGGGAGGGAAGTTGAGGATGACCAGGCCTGCAAGGGAGGACAGTTCAGGGCAATCAGTCTGTCAAGGGAGGGCAGTTAGGGGCAATCAGGCCAGCCAGGGAGCAGTTAGGCATCGATCAGGCTGGCAGGGGAGTGGTTAAGGGGTGATCAGGCTTGCAGGCAGAAGCGGTTAGGGGCAATCAGGGAGGCAGGCAGGTGAACAGTTGGGAGCCAGCAGTCCTGGATTGTTAGAGGGATGTCAGACTGCCCACCAGGATCTGGCCTAAAAAGGTGGTTGGACATCCCTCAAGGGGTGCCAGATTGGAGAGGGAGCAGGCTGGGCTGAGGGACACCCCCCACCGAGGGCAAATTCTGTGCACTGGGCCTCTAGTCTATAATAACAAAAGCACAACATGCTAATTAGACTAGACATGATTCCAGACCTTGAGTCCATAAGTCCTTCGGAACAAACCTGGCCAGAGGGAAGCCTGGGTCCCGGGTGCCAGAGGGAAGCCAATCCCAGCAGCCAGGGGAAGGAAAGCCTACTTTTGCATGAATTTCATTCATCTGTCCTCTAGTATGATCCTAATAACCAATGTCACCCCAATCAATTTAATTAAAAAAGAAATGACTAAATTCTATTTAACTTTTGTATTATATATAACATATGTAAATGCTTGAAATATATATAAGGCAAAAGAATTTTGTGGGTCAGTTACAAAATGTAACTATAGCCAAATGTGCTCATCCAATACATGCTCACGTACCACATGGTGCTGGGGAACTCTAAGAGGAAGGATGAATAGACATGGAGGCAAACTTAATCCATGGTCATTAAACCATACAACTCATTCGTGATATTCTGGAGCACTAATTAAGTAGTAGCTTCTTTCTTATTCCATGGAGTTAAAACCATATCACAGATCGGATGCTATTTATACCAGAATTCATGACCAGCATAGTGACCTTTCTGTTTGCTTTGAAATCTGTATGTTTTCAGGTAAAATTGTCATGAGAAATATATTTAAAAGCTCAGGAAGAGTGTCAAGATTGACAACAGACTTAATCTGTACAAACCTTTCAAAATTTGATGTGTGCCTGGCATGCTGTGACCCGAGGAACGAATTGTACATTTGGGTGATGTGCTCAATATGAGCGGCAGGATTCCATTCTGGATTTCGGAGGACAAACGATTCACCAATGTCACTAAAACCCAAGTTTTATTCTATAAGCAATTTTGTTCTCTAAGTAAACTTCTAACGTACGAAATATCACTGCATTAACAACAGTTACAGGCTAACTTAGACAAATTCAATTATTTTGTTTGAAGATTATAAAATTATTTAATTGTGAATTTTTTAAATGTTCAGAATATCCATTATTACCCAGTGATTGGAAATAATTGGAAATTCTTTGCAAAAATTAAAGTACATTTTCTCTAAAAGGTTCTGGGTTATAATTTATACTTTTCCTGAACATACACACTCACACACACACACACACACACACACACAAACAGGACCACTGGAGATATTATTAAAAATCCTTTTAAGTTAATGCACATTTTGAAATGTAAGAATGTGATGGTTTTTTAAAGAGAAAATTTAAAATATATCAAAATCAAATAGACAAAAAAGTGAAAATGATCCCATAAATATTACTCTCTGAAACTGGGCTTAAAAACATAATAATCATAAATTCTTACTTAAAAATGTAGCACATACACATTTTTGAGTTAGTATTTGTGTTTCTTATAAGTTTGCTAATTCTGAGAAGTTAGATTCAGTCTTCTGGTTTAAGCTTATAGTAAGTTTCCCCTTACAGTAAGTCCTCATGGCATCCTATGTGCTGTAATTAACATACTTTAGGCAACTGTCAATGTTAATGAAGAAGGTTTATAAAGTATAAATGTTCTTTAATATAAATGCACTTGTGACTATATTTAGAACCTCTTCTGTTATACTTTAAAATAGGCATAAATCTCAAATTTCAAATATAGTTGGCCATGCATGAAAACCCACATCATTCTGTCCTCGTAAATCTCTCACACAGGAAATACAGATTTGAGCAGTTTATGGACATAACCTGGAAGGGCTGGCTGTCAAGTCCCTGTAAGTCCTTTCACTGTAACTAGAGGAAATATGGTAGGAGCTACTTCTAAAACTTTTTGTTTGTTGCTTGTGACACATATTGTATTTAGATTTAGATTTATTTATTTCACAAAGGTTCCAAAGTTACACTGGCAAGTCTAGAATTTAACCTCTTCCTGGCTAATATGAGTAACACAGTACTCATCGATTTCAAACTCACAACAAACAAATCAGCAAAAGCAAGGTCAATCCTTGTTAGAAACCCAAGGGTGACTCACTCATCGAGATCACCGTAACATTAACAAATTGAGATGGCCGCAACACCCCCACCCCCACCGGATCTCCAGCCCCAAGTAAAACTTTGTCTACGTGTTCTGTTTTGAGGTTTTGTCATCAACAAAGTGAGATCTTGTTCAATAGGTTTGCCTTTTCTCGTAAGTGAAACTTGACTTTCAGAAAGAAGCCATAACGTACTTCCTTTAAAATGAAGGGTTCCCCCCCCAAAAATGTAACTTACATGGTTGAGTTCTCTAAATCAAACTAGAATAATCATAGCAATTCCCTCAATCTCTGCTCTTCACTTTCTTTTCTTCAACAACCAACACCAACAACCTTATCCAGAAACATAGCAAAATGCAACAAACTGCCCTGCCTCTTTGACTCTTAAATGAGCTGAGAGAAGTGGTCCAAGAGACTCGTGGGAAAAAGAAAAAAATATCAATGTCAGAATTCACCTAAAACTTCCAATGAGAATTTTTTATTTTTGGAGAACACATCAGGGCACATTCTCAGAGACACAAGAAAAGTAGATGAATAGCACTGTGTTTGCATTTGGACTAACCCAGTGGTTGGCAAACTGTGGCTCTCGAGCCACATGGGGCTCTTTGGCCCCTTGAGTGTGGCTCTTCCACAAAATACCACAGCCTGGGCAAGTCTATTTTGAAGAAGTGGCATTAGAAGAAGTTTAAGTTTAAAAAATGTGGCTCTCAAAAGAAATTTCAATTGTTGTCCTGTTGATATTTGGCTCTGTTGACTAATGAGTTTGCAGACCACTGGGGGCACTGAATTTGTCCATAACCACTACTACTCTTCCCACTGAGGCTCTGTGATCACTTTGTTAAACAAACAAAAATAAAAGTAAAACGGGGGGAGGAGTGTTGCTTGCTAAAGTAATGGTCCCAGACCGCAGGGAGAGCACTTGCATAAGCCCACCTTCTTGTGGCTCTAATCCTTAGTTCTCTGCCTAATGAGCCTTCCCGCTACTTTTTTATTTATTTTTTATTTTTCTAGATGGAATGAAGTGCATCCTTCTCAGGAGATCCCAGCACCTGGGAGTCCTTCAGCAGGAGTCTGTGTTGCTAAGAGGGTTTGGGAAGAGTAAGTAACGGAAATCATCCCACTGCAGCATCCCCTGCTCAGCACATCTCCGCCCACCAATCAGGAGTGACCTTCCTGAGAGGAGGCAGAGGAGGGGGGTCTGTGGTCCAGGGAGGACCTCCGGGCGCCTGCAGGGTCTGGTCCTTCCAACCGGTGTCCCAGGGGCTGGGAGGGCAACATCCCCACCCCCACCGCATCTCCAGCCCCTTCCAGCGAGCGAACCCCTCAAAGTCCCGCCTCGGGGTGAGCCCACAACTCCTCCCTGGAGACAGAAGTTTGCTCCCAGCCTTGGAACCAACCGCGGGCGTCCTAACTCCAGAGACCATGCAGCCAGCGCCCGCTCAATCCGCCCCTGCGCCCAGCCTCCATCGGGGACCCCCAGCCCAGTCCCCCAAGCTTCCCAAGCCGAACACGCTGCGGGGTTATTTGGGGCTTGATTTTTTTTTTCTTTTCTTTCTTAAAAGGAGTCCTGCTGACAGTTTTCTTTCCCATCGGGCGACATGGGTCTTCTCAGCAGCATGCGGAGCGGCTGCTGCGTCCGGAGCGCAGCCAGGGCCAGCCCAGCCCGGTCCCAGCGGCCGCCCGCTCCCGGCGCCCGCAATGTCCGCTCCCCCGCTCCCACCCACGCGCGCGGATACACACACCCAGGCATTAGGTCCGGGTGGGATCGCCCTCAAACCCTCCTGGGGGACCCTGGTCCTGCCAATGCCCTCTTGGACCGGAGGGAGAGGAAAAAAGGGGGGACGGGACCGAAGCCTTACCAGGGTCCGGTTCCCGTTCTTGCTCAGGGGGCCCCGGAACACTCCCTTGATGTTGCGAAAGTGCCCGTTGCTGAGTCGCGTGGAGCTGATGACAATGTAGTAACACTCCATGGGGCACCCGCCGCCGGGCCATGCGCCGAGCCGGAGCCGGAGCCGGAGCCGCAGCAGGTGCAGGAGCCGGTGCCAGAGCCCGAGCCTCAGCTGCAGCCAAAGCCTGAGCTGCAGCCGGAACCTGGCTGGAGACCCGGGAGCAGCCGGGAGGCACCTGGGAGGCCGGGTTGGGCACCCGCCTGGAGGGGGAGGGAGGGCACCCGCCTCCCCGCGCGCCCTCCGCCTCCGGAGCCCGGCCCCCTATTCCCTGGGGCCCTGCGCGCCTGGGCGCCGCCGCCTCCGCATGCTTCGCGCTCCCGCCGTCCGGACTTCTCAGGGGCGCTGCGCCCTGGGGATCTCGGGCTGGGGAGCCGGCAGGCGGGAGGCCGAGCTGGAGTCAGCGCGGGAGGCAAAGCGGCTGCGAGGAGGCGAGGTGCGGAGCGAGCAGCCTCCCCGGCCGGGCCCGCTTGGAGCCGCCGGGCGAGGAGCGGGCAGGCGGGTTATTATAGTGCGTGGCGCCCGGCCCCGCGCGGAGCCAATGGCAGGAGCGGGGCTGGGGCCGGGCCGGCGGAGGAGGCGGCCGTCACGCCCCCCGTCCTCCCTCCCCCGCACCCGGGCGGCCTCCCCGCGCGGTGGGTGCAGACGCAGGAGGAACGCGCAGGGCGCCCAGGGATGGACCCGGCCTCAGGCAGGAGGGGGACAGCGCTGCCCGGAGGGTAGACCCCGCCAGGTGGGGCGCAGACGGAGGTTCCCGGCTGGAGTCGGGGCTGGGGAGACAGCGAGAGGGGGGCAGAAATGAATAATTCAGCACCGGGAGCCAAGCCTGCCCACCGCAGCGCCTCCTGGAGCGGAGCCTGGCCTCGCAGGTGCCACAGCCGCTTGTGTCTCTTCAGCATCGGCTCCCACTGGGGGTGCCTCCCACTGGGGGTGCCTGATTCGGTTTGCTCGTTTTAATATATTTATTTGGGCGGTTGGATCCTGTTCAGAAAATTACGGAGAGAAAACGTGCTCCCGCCTACCCAGTCTGCCAAGGGTGGGCACCGGAGTGCTCAGTGGGTTGGGGGAGGAACGGGGTCGTGGTGATGCGGGTGCAGTTGGATGGAGGGTGAGAACTCGGGCCCTGGTTTATGGGCTCCGCGACCCAGTGGCGCCCCCCTCACCCTCCTTTCTCAGAACCAGGGGTTCCCCCTGAATCTCTGGAGAGGGAAGCGATGCTTTGCAGCAGAGAAGCCACTTGGGAGCTGGCGGTGCAGGTCCCCGTTCTCCTTCCACCGCAGACCTAGAGGTGAACAAAGCAGCCTGGAGAGACCTGCGGGGACAAACCTGCACCAGAGCTCAGGGCTGCCCAATACGAAAAGGAATGGGGTAGGGTCCTGGCCTGGTTAAGGGACCAAGACCAAAGCCCTGGGCCTGGGTGTGCCCTCCCCTCCCTCGCCCAGCTGGTCTCTGCAGGTTTCCCTCCTCCCAGGTGTGGGATGAGCCACCCCCCCCAGGTGTGGGGTGAGCCATCCCCTCAGGTGCAGGGTGAGCCACAGGTGAGGGGTGAGCCACCCCCACAGGTGAGGGGTGAGCCATCCCTCCAGATGAGTACACAGGACACCTTCCTGCTCAGGAAAGATCCTGTGCAGCTGGCGGGGCTGGGAGGTGGTGCCTTGGGGGGTTTGCTGAAGGCTTTCTCCTTGAAGGACTTAATCAGTGAAAGCAGATTCTGGACCTTCCGGAGCGTCCCTCTCAGAGCAAGCTGCCCTGGGATATAACAGGCTTATCTTTTCCCGTGGAGGTCAAGATTTCAAGATGTTCCATCCACAGTGTGTACAGCAGCAACTCGGAAAACCACAATATCGTCCTTGAACGAATCTGCCAATTCCATTTTACTCCTTTAAAAAAAAAACATTTGTATTGATTTCAGAGAGGAAGGGAGAGGGAGAGAGAGAGAAACACCAGTGACGAGAGAAGCATGGATCAGCTGCCTCCTGCACGCCCCCTACCGGTGATGGAGCCTGCAGTCTGGGCCTGTGCCCCGATGGGAATCAAACCTTGACCTCCTGGTTCCTAAGTCCACGCTCAACCACTGGGCCCCGCCAGCTGTGCTTACGTTGCTCTTTGAAAGAAGAAGAACAGAGAGTCAGGTATTTATGAGAGAGGCAGTCTTTAGTGAGTCCATTGTAACTGAAGGGGGTGGGGAGTGCTGGATTCATGTCAGGGGCCCTGTCCCCAAGTGAACCAAGACCAGGAAGTAGGTGTGGATTGATGAGTGCTCACTGGGAAATGCCAGCCTTACCGAGAGACACCGGGCACCTGGGGAGTTGGGGCGTCTTGGGAGGAGCCCCCAAGGATGTAGAAGCATCTCTGCTCTGAGGGTCAGATCACCTAACCCCATGATTGACAAACTGCTGCTCATGAGCCACGTGCGGCTCTTTGGCCCCTTGAGTGTGGCTCTTCCACAAAATACCACGGCCTGGGCGAGTCTATTTTGAAGAAATTGCGTTAGAAGAAGTTTACGTTTAAACAATTTGGCTCTCCAAAGAAATTTCAATCGTTGTCCTGTTGATATTTGGCTCTGTTCACTAGTGAGTTTGCCGACCACTGAACCATTTGTTAGAATTCAGGAGGAACACAATGCTCTTAGAAAAAGTGATCGCCACTCAGTATCGTGTGGCAATTAAATGTGTTGGGGGCTCCCACTGAGAGGAGGTGGGAACAGGATTAGGCAGGCAGCGTAAGGGGAAAGGAAGGAGGACATGTGACGAGACAACGGGAGCCAGCTGCAACCACGGGGTGCTGTCTTACAGAAATCAGGGCCCCTCAGGACAAGAATCTGTACCTGACACAGGCAGAAGGCTGCAAGGACAGGGTGGGAGAAGGAAGTGCAGACATAACTGCAGGGCCAGCAGGGCCAGCTACAAACCACAAAGACCAAGGACCATTATCCTGCAGGTGCAGGAGGCTGCAAGAGACGGGGAAGGAGGAGGGAGAAGCAGGGGGAAGCACCAGGTGAAGGGAGAGGTGAGACAAATAGACATGAGCCAAGTGGGTCCAAAGCAAGTAACACGTCCCAGACAGAGGAGCTCCGTGGCAGCCCACTCTGGGCCACCCCCAGATGGTCAGGAGGTGTCCCCTGATAATAAGCTCCATACTTTTGCTGACATCTCCTGGTCCTCAGCTCGGTGAGGCACGGTCCCCAGAAGCCGGATGTTGTTTGGGTGTCACTGTCATCGCGGTTGTGTTTGGTTGTGCACCACGGTTGCAGGCGTTCTCCAAACACATCACATTGGGAAAAACTAAAGACCTGTCTGACTTCCACGATGTCTTCTGAAGCTTGGGGAACGTGCAGTTGTGAAACAGGAGATAAAATCTCCACTCTATCTGAACTAAACCAGGGATCTCTTAAGGAAATGGAAGATGCCCTAAATGTGAGAAGATCAGATAATGTCATTTTCCTGTGTGTGAAAGTCATAATCATCTAAGCTAGGTGTTGGGGTGGTGGTGGCGGTGGTGTTTTCTGCAATATTTTTCTCTAAAAATACCTCTGGCAAGATGTTCAGATATTTATCTACACGGCAAAGCTCACGTTCTGGCTCATGAAACAGGACCCCCAGGTACATGGCTTGTCCCATGGAACAGAATATCACCCACATGGAATGTGCTAGCGAAGTTTAGGTATCACATACCTTATGGCACAAATACCATGAAAACAAGCTTTAGTGAAATGCATTTCCAATCTCCCAAAAAAGTCGCTGTACTGGTAGAATAGTCTACTTTTGCCAGGTATGTGCTTGATGATCCTGAGGCAACAGGGAAGCTAGGGGGTCAGGCATCGGGACCATGGGGGGAAGAGGAACTAAAACCAGGGAACCCAAGGAGGTAGAGTTACTCAAACAGCCCAACTGTACGGGGAAGGAAGGGCACCCACCAGACATATGAACTTTAAAATGTACAGATACTGCTGAAACCGGTGTGGCTCAGTGGATAGAGCGTCGGCCTGCGGACTGAAAGGATCCAGGACCCATTCTGATCAAGGGCATTCACCTTGGTTGCAGGCACATCCCCGGTGGGAGGGGGAGTGTGTGCAGGAGGCAGCTGATCGATGTTTCTCTCTCATCTATGTTTCAAACTCTCTATCCCTCTCCCTTCCTCTCTGTAAAAAATCAATGAAATATATTTTTAAAAAATAAATCAAATGTACAGATATTGCTAAGACAAGCAGCTTGCAAATAACCAATCACAAGGTGGCGTATAAGCCAATCCCAAGGAAGTTGCTAAGGCAGAACTATTTGAAAAGACCAATCAGGAGCTAGCAAGGCTGTATCTACCCCCAGATTAAAAGGCTGGGCTCCCTCTCCCTCTCTGGCCCCAGCAGGCTCTTGGGCTGAAGGTAGGAGAGGTGCTCCCTGAGCCCTGGGCTTAGGGCCATCTGAGCCTCTCCGTACAGACTCATAATGAGCTTCCATGGATGCTGAGCTGCCCCTGCAGGGCCATGGAAACCCCAGCACCTGTTCCCAGACTGGCTTCTCCCCATAAACCGCCCCATTAACCCATCCTTTCCTCTGGGAGTCCCTTCTTCATTCTGTGAGACAAGGAACTAGACTCAAATGTCTGCCAGAAGTCAATCATTGTTTTGATGACGGAGAGCTGTGGACAGGGAGTTTGGAGGGTTGGTCAATCTCGACTATTTTGAGGGGTCGGAGCCGGTTACTGGGATGTTGGTAGTTGAAACAGCTCCTACCTGTTAGTCCTAAGAAGATTTGTTGATTGGCTTTTACTGGTGTTTCCTGCTTGGGGGATACGGGTGTATCTTATTATTTTAATCTTAATAAAAGGAATGATAAAGCCAGAGCAGGTAGTAGTTCTCCCACTAGAGTTGGGCTATCGCCTGGCCCCTATTTCCCAAATTAATATTTTTCTAAGTCTCTTTATTCATTTGTGTGTGGCCTTCTTCAGAATCCCGAACCCTGAACCAGGGTCCCTGAGTCACGTGGGATGTGAAAGAGGTTCCCACAAATGTCCACATTTTGGTTTC
The DNA here is from genome assembly GCA_027563665.1 of Antrozous pallidus. Classification (NCBI taxonomy): domain Eukaryota; kingdom Metazoa; phylum Chordata; class Mammalia; order Chiroptera; family Vespertilionidae; genus Antrozous; species Antrozous pallidus. The sequence goes on along the minus strand of CM050508.1, from coordinate 602,756 downwards.
ACTATGACAGGTGGCTGTGGCCTGGCGCATCGAACCTGTACATAAATTGTAGCAAACACACCATTGGTTTGCTGCTGCCACATGGAGGGATGCTAACCATTAAGATGAAACGTGTACCTCAGCGTCACCCAGGGCCGAGTGAAACCCACCTGGAGCCACACTGCATCTGGGCGCCTTTCAGAAGAGAGTGCAAGTAAGTCCCTTTGTTCGCCCGATGGAATGGCCACATTGGTTAACGTCCTTCAAATAAGGTTCCCACACGGTCTGACACTCACCATGTCTTTACCACTAGCCTGTTCCCTGGGACTCCACCACTTCAACCTCAGGGCTGGGAGAGCAAGGAGCCACCACAGACAGTCTGGTTTCCCTACAACAGCAGCTACTGGGCCTAAAGGTGTTCTTACACCAAATGGCAGGCCTTGCATTTGAATTTTGCTACAAATGAAGTGAGATCTCAAGGAATCACAACTTCCCTATCATCTCAGGAAGAAAGCAGACCTTCCCTTCTGGTGGCAACACATTAAAATGAGAAAACAGCAGTAAATTACCAGGTGCTTCCCTTTTGCTGGTCCCGTGTCTTACCTTTTGTCCTTGTGCAAAGATAGCAGGTACATAATGAATGCCCTGTTGTATTACAACCTCTTTGATATTCATGGTCTACGTCCATTATTTTAAAAAATTCAGATTTCTTTCATTTGCAACCATTTTAACATGCATTATGTCTATGGGTCAATACCATCCTAATTTGGAAAAAATATTTTTCTTATCTTAATGACTTGGAAAATTTATATAAGTGTAAGTGCCTAATTGCTGTTGTAAACATGCACAATCAATATATATAAATAAGAAAATATATTTCAAAGTATTTTATGGGGCAATTATAGATCACAAGGGTTTAACTGCCAACTTTTCAGCTGAAAACAAAAAATACAATCCATAATTTAAGTATAAAAATTTTAAGTGAGTGACATCACTCTCAATTACAGTTCATGTTTTTGCCACCACACACTTCAATTTCCCCCTTTCCTACAAGTGTCATCTCAATCCCTTCAATATTTCCCCTCTTCCACAATGGCTTTTTAAATGAAGGCTGTGTTCTGAGCTTGTCAGACTCCCCTCCCTCCCTGATCCTCCTCTTTCTTTGCTGACCCCAACTCTGAACCCCAGGTTTCAGCCAAGCAGCTGAGTATGGCTCCTGACCCCCTCTTGCCTGACACGAGATCTCAGAACAAGTTGCTGCCATGACATGCAAAGCCAAGGCCCTACTACCTTTTGGGGGCTACTAGAGGGCCCCTGCATCTTGCCTCAGCCCTGGTTCTCTCTGATCAGATCTACAGGAAGAAACCCATCTCTCTGACCTTGCTTACAGGTCTTTGACCACAGGCCGCCACCTCTGCATGCCTGAACTCACCTTCCCTCTTCACAACCTCGGGATGCTGTCCCCTCACTAAAGTGAGCAAGTCGCACCACTTACCTTCCCTTCCGGGTCCCAGCAACCCATCCTTGGGCTCTGTCAATGAGTTCCTGCTCTTGTGTCTCCTGAAGAGAAAAAACAAAACCGAATTTCAGTTACCATATTTCAGTCTTTTACCAATGTGGCCAGGATGTCTCTCAGTAGTTACAGAGTACATTACTGGGGTTCAAAACTTACATTTTATTATTATACTTATCCTAACACCACAGGCAGATGCTTGGTCATTTATAAAAACACTAGGGGCCCAGTACATGAAATTCTTGCATTGGGGGTGGGTGGTCCCTCAGCCCAACCTGCCCCCTCTCACATATTGGGAGCCCTCAGGGGATGTCCTACTGACAGCTCTCCCGCTGCCTGCCCAAGCCCAGAAAGCCTCTGGCCAAGGCTTTCGGGCCTTAGGCAGCAGCCATCTTGGTTGGGGGTTAATTTGCATATCACTCCTGATTCGTTGGTTGGCATGGCTGGTGGGTGCAGCAGAGGTATGGTCAGTTTGCATATTACTCTTTTATTAGATAGGATAGGACAATGATAATTTGTAACTCTGTCCTGTCACTATCCATCTCTTTTGTTTGCATTCATGTTTGCAGTCACATTGGTGCCCAGTGTTGTTTTTCTAAATGAGAAACACATTGAGGAATTTAGCACATCCGTGCTTTATTTGCCCTGAGATGCGGTGCAGTGGCATCATGACACGCTGCACCTGTGCATGGAGGCCTCGCCAGATCAGAGGAAGTTGGTGGGTAACTGTATCACCGGGAACACCCGTGTTCACCATAATCACCGGGTCAGTCCCTTATAATCGGATTGGTATTGGTACGGCAGTGCTCAGACACACCTATGGCTGACAGAGGGCTTGGTTTCTGCAGAGCGCTGTCTGTCACCTGTTGTAAAAAATAGAGGAGTACACATTTGGACATTTTGTCTGCTGTCTCTCCATTTGTTTTCTGTTTGTTTTGTATTTACATCAGAGCTGTAAGCATATGGGTTTTTATAACTCGTATGATGTTGGTATGTTTATATAAAAGTGTGCCACAAATGTGCCTACTCTGTGCCAGGGATTCTTGAGAAAAGATTCAGAGAGAAGAAACAGCAGTTCATGCCAGTCATGGGATACACATTGAATAAACACTATCAACCTCATCGGCTTCTGGTTTTATTACTGTGTGACTTGAAAAGAGATGGTGACTTTTTTAGGTAATGATTAACTATTACCTACTAGCAGGCCTGCCCTCCATATTTCTGCTTCTGTATTTCAATTCTGCTGAGTTTACTTTTATTATTATTTTTTTTAAATCCTCACTGAGGATATTTTTCTGTGGATTTTTAGAGAGAGTGGAAGAGAAAGGGAAAGACGGAGAGAAACATCGATGAGAGAGAAACATATTGAATGGCTGCCTCCTGCACGAGCCCCAACCAGGTCTGAGGTACATGCCCGTGATCAGAATCGAACCCTGGACTCTTCGGTCCACAGGCTGATGCTCTATCCACTGAGCAAAACCGGCCAGAGCCATTCTGCTGAGTTTAAGTGGAGGAGGGGTTGGGGGGAGGAAGTTACAAAGACTGTATTTTTTAAGTAACTAATATCTCACCAGTTATAAGGTGGATCCTTCTTATCTCCACTATTAAAAACCCACACTGCCAATGAACACTAAGGAACCACTGAATATATGACATCTTCACTACAGAGACGTTAAAAACCCTAGATTCTGGCAGACACCACCACCATTTACAACGTGCGAGAAGCCACTTTAAGATGCGTCCGACAGAACCGTGTGGAATACCGGACAGACGATGAGGCACCCCCTCCCTTCGGTTATTTTGCCTCTAAGAGAACGGGAAGAAGCAGACACCATCTCATGTGCCTTTAAGCTTGAAAGACTCTGGGGCTCTGGCAGCCTCTCCAGAGCTGCCAGTGGTCAGGCCTGCTAGGACAGAACACCTGTTTATTTTCTCACTGGAAGATGTGTGTCTTGAGTAGATGGTGAACATGTAGAAATGTGGAATTTAATGCAAATGCAGAAAGGGCCAGAGAGAAATCTCACACTGCTGCTTGGGTCCAACCCTGAGAAGTAAATTAAACAGTTTATTTATGCAGTTCTTTAACAAGCCCTAAAAGAATGGAAGGTTACCACATAAAGAACTATTTGACACTGAAACTGGGACTCAGAACAGTTGGACATTGAAACTGAGACTCAAACATTTTTTGTTCTTATACATTTATTTCTAGTATGCAGAGGCAAGATATTTTTGAAGAAAAGAAACAGGGGAGAGTATTGATATAGGGGCAGGGAGGTATTGAACAGTCTGTCAAGCTACAGGGGGAAGGCTTGGGTAGATGGGAGGTGGATGCTGGGGGAGATTAACTGAAGGACTTGTATGCATGCATATGAGCATAACCAATGAATGAAAGACACTGGGGCGGGGAGGGGGGTGGGTGGGGACATGTGCTGGGGGGTAAGAGAGGTTGGGGGGAGGATAATGGGAGGAAAAAAGGAAAACATATGTACTATTAAATATAAGTTATACTGCAAAGAAATCAATAAAAATATATTTTAAAAAAAAGAATGGAAGGTTACCTACTGACGAATACAGCATATTTATCTGGTACTGGGTTTCTATCTTTTTTATCTCCTTACTTTTCAATTCTAATAAGTAGCATTGGGAGAGATGCCAGAACACTGCTAATTTAAGAGCCAAAGCTACATTTCTAATATGTTGCCAAAGAAATTAATGTAATTGGACACTATATACCTAATTTACCAAAAGAAATAAAGTGAAGATATATTATTATAAATCAAGAAAAGAGATGAACTATTATTACACTCCTCAGCTTTACAGTCCTTTTGGAAAGCAATCTGGCAACATCTATTAACATAAAAATTGCATATAACTGTTGAGCTAGCCACTGCATTCCTGGGACTCTCTAAATAGATTAAAAGGATATTCATGACAATACTTAATGCTGCACTGTGTATCTGTTCACAGTTAAAGAAACGGAAATAAAAAAGAAATATGTTTTATGTAAAGAAAGTTATCAATAAAGAAATGGTTACATAAATTGCTACATATACCATAGACTTTGCATCCAATAAAATAATAAAGTGTATCTCTATACCCATTTATTGGGTAGGATTGCCTTGTTGTTTTGTTGTATAAGAAGAATACAAAATAGGATCTGGTTTTGTGTAAAAAACAGGAACATGTATATCTATTGGTAAAAGAATAAGCAGGCAGATGTATAGGTAAGTGTTTATATAGTTTGTTAACATACCTTAATGTCAGGTATAAGGGAGAAGAAAAAAAAACTGATTAAGAAGGAAAAGCTAGGGAGATAGGGAAAGTAAGACTGACATACATACATACACGGACACATAATCTAGGTAGAAATCTGGGTAGAAACACAGAACACAAGAACAAACAAAACAAAGAAAGAAGGAAGGAGATGGAGGGAGAGGGATGATACAAATATTACCATTAGTTATGAAAATTGTCAGAGATTGGTGAAAGGGAGAATATTGGGAAGAGACTAAAATAAGAGCAATCTGTCTACTTGTGATGCGAGATGGCTATGAGATCAATTGGGAAGGGCTTTCAAATGGAATGGACAGGAATTCCTGACCAGTTGGATGCAGTGTGAGGAACAGGCAAACTCAGCCCTGCGGGGAATCTGACCTGAGAAGAGCTCCCGGAGCAGTGCCTGAAGCTGGGGAGGCTGGAGAGAAGTGGGGGAGAAGGCTGAAGGTCAGGTGGAACGCTCATCAAGTTTAGATGATGTTTGGATGTGCAGGTGGAGAGTGCAGGGATGGGCACATCGGCCTCCCTTGCAGACCCAGACGGGCTGCCTGGAGTCCCCTGAGGGGGTGGGTAGGTAGTGAGCACCAGGACACATCAGGTGAGTCCAAGCCAAACAGCTAAAGGCAGAAAGGGAGCAGCCATGGAGGGCTCAGGACAAGAGAGCTGCGTGCATAGAGGCTGTTTCCACTGGAGAACTGGGCCATGCTTCGGAGGTAGTCCGGTCTGAGGAACAGCGACAGCTCAGGCAAGGAGACCACATCTCGATGTCAAGTTGTCTGTCTGGAAGGTCAGAAGGAAGGTGAGAAAACCCCCTGGTTCTGCAATTACTCTGCTCATTCACAATGACGTGGGGAATGTTTATGTCAAAAAAGGTGAAGGGCTGTCCTGGCCAGTTTGGTTCAGTGGGTAGAGCGTCAGCCTGCAGGGTTCCAGGTTCGATTCCAGTCAAGGGTATGTACCTCCATTGCAGGCTCCTCCCCAGCCAGGGCCCTGGTCGAGATACATGCAGGAAGCAAACAATCGATGTGTTTCTCTCATATGAATGTTTCTCTCTGTCTTTTCCTCTCCCATTCTCACTTAAAAAAAATCAATGGAATAATATCCTTGGATGAGGATTTAAAAAAAAATGAACAGGATTGATTTAAAATGAAAAATCCAGTTTAAGAATTAATCATATCAAAGTACCCTAGTCAATGTAAAATAATCAATGTCTTTATTTTACACCCTATAAAATTAATGGTATGTAGGACAGCCTATTTCATACATTGAAAATCTGAAATACCACTCAAATACAGAGTTGACATAAAGAAAAACAGCTTATCCTGGCTGCACAATTCAGTTGATTTGGTTGGATCCAAACCACTTGACACGGTAAGCATGATTTGGGGCATTTCTAGTCGGATAAGATGTGTGCGTGGCCAGAAATAAAAAGGCCAATGGGCTGCATTGTCTCCATTTCAGGTTTTCTGGGTTTTCAGTTCTATTCAGCTGCTCCTCATGAAAAACATCTGGATGCCTGCATTGGAAACAGGGCATCTCACTGTGCTGCGGAGCACAGAAATGCAACTGCACGTTCAGAGCAAGTCGCACGTAATGACAGGATTAGCCAGGTCAGCGGACACTGAGCGGGCAGACTGTGTAGACAGAAGAATCCAATGAGGCATCGCCAACAGAAGTGGCCCAGGGAGTTTGAGGTCAAAGACCTAGATCCTGAAAATGCAGGACATTCGCCCCACAGCATAAGGAAGGTGTGGCAGCTTGAGGCTGGAATCCAAGGCCTAGAAATGCTTGGGCTGAGGAAGACAGACAGATCTGGAATATGCAGTCAGGTGGATGCAGACAGCATTTAGAGAGACCATGGGGGTGGGGGGTGGTAGGAGAGGGAAGGGAGAAAAAGGGAAAGCGTGTCAGTATCAGCTATGGTTGTCTCTGTGAACAGAGCTGACAGTGGTAGTGGGAACAGTGTTATTAAAAATGCAAAAGCAATAAGACCTCACAGGTCTATAACCCGGTAGGTTAAGGTGCTAGACTCCGGGGAGCTGGCGTGCACTTTCTAAGCCCCCGGGTGAAGTGTGATGAACTGCACACCGTGAGACTTCCTTCCTTCTCTGGGGCAAAAATAGCCCGTGTATTCACGTGGGTGGGTTCCTGGGGAGTGAATGTGATTGGTGTCATTTATCATCCCATATGTGACTGTGGTATACGGAAGCATAAAAATGTCGTTTTTACCAGTCACTCGGCTACAAGTGGTAAGTTAAATGACTGATTTGTCACAGGCCCGATACATTCCTGAAGAATATTCCTAGCATTGGGTTTATACTGTCTATTTGCCAGCTTGAGAACGGAGAGGCATTGTTTTTAGCTGAAAAGCATTTTGTTCCGAAGGAGCCTTGTACACACAGGCTGTCCAGCGGGAGCTTGGAGGCAGGGCCCCAGCTCCTCACCCGACGGGTCGGAACCGGTGAGGCCACTGAAGAGCCACTAGGATCACCAAGACCGGTGGCCGAACCGGGAAAGGGCACGCGGTCGGTGCCGGAAGAGGTCTGGAAATTCACGAGGCATTACAAGGAGGACATTCCGTCAAAATGTTTTCATCACAGGCCTGGTTATTTTTGTTTGTTGATACGATTTTGTTTAGTTTTTATTGTTCATTGAAATTGGTACCAGATTTTTTTCTGAACTCAGGCAGCAATATCCTGAAGTAGTAAAGAGGTTTAAAAAAAAAGAAATACTGAACCTTTGAAAAATTTCAAAATTGTAAGAAAAATATTGCGGAAAGGAAGAACTGAGAAACTGGTCCAAGTGGTCACAGAGAAGACCACTGGCCCTTGTGGCTCAGCACCGACCTATGAACCAGGAGGTCAGGGCACAGCCTGGGTTGTGGGCTCCATCCCCAGTGGGGGGCGTGCAGGAGGCAGCCGACCAATGAGTCTCTCTCATCACTGATGTTTCTATCTCCCTCCCTCTCCCTCTCCTCTCTGACATCAATAAAAATATTTTTTAAAATAGGACTACTTTAAGGTACTTTAGTCAAAATAAATTTAATTCTTCAACATAGTAATCAAAAAGACAGTTACATTTAATGATACACTAGTGACTGTGGCTTAGTCATGCATGATACAAGACAGATGTGTTACTGTACAGCACAGACATGTTATTGTACAGAACAGGCATATTACTATAGCACAGGCATGTTACTGTATAGCATAGATGCATTACTGTACAGCACAGACACGTTATTGTACAGTACACACGTGTTACTGTACAGCACACATGTGTTATTGTACAGCACACATGTGTTACTGTACAGCACAGATGTGTTGTTACTGAGGAAAGATGGAAGGACGGCACTGTCTGAGTTGCCACATCATTTATTGGAAAGATAAAGAAGTACGTAAAAATGTTCTAGGATATCAACTAAGATAATTTAAATGAAAATTAAGACCATTAAACGAATGGGTCAGATCACACACACACAGTTACATTTAATGATACACACACAGTCGGAAGGGAGAGCAGGCTGAATGTGGAGAAACTAGGACAGGAGCAGTGGCTGATGCCCAGCCTGCATTCTCCGTGAAGATGTGGCAGGGGCAGAGCTTGGAGAAAACATGCTGCAGCTGGGAGGTCTGTGCCCAGTTTGATGCTGCTGGGTCCTCCTCACAGGCCCTAACAGTGAAGACACACCATCTAGCCATGGCTGTGAACACTGGCCAGGCTCCTCCCCAATGTTCTCCCAGGGGACAGGACTGTCCAGGCTCCTCCCCAGTGCTCTCTCAGGGGGCCAAGACCCTCCAGCCTCCTCCCCAATGCTCTCCCCCAGGGGGACAAGACCGGCCAGGCTACTCACCAGTGCTCCCCAGGGTTACAGGATCAGCCAGACTCCTCCCCAATGCTCTCCAGGGGGACAGGACCAGCCAGCCTCCTCACCAGTGCTCCCCAGGGGGACAGGACTGGCCAGGCTCTTCCCCAATGCTCTCCCAGGGAAGAGGACCAGCCAGGCTCCTCCCCAGTGCTCCCCAGGGGACAGGACCTTGGAGCAAGGGCATTCAGGCAGCGCATTGCCACTCACCTGCCTACTAGAAGGGCATTAGCATTCCCCTTTAAGGTCTCCTTAAAGTGCACATAAAGAGAACAACAAAGAACACGTTCACCCTGGCCAGTGTGGCCCAGTGGACTAAAGGGTCCTAGGTTCAATTCTGGTCAAGGGCACATACTTTGGTTGCAGGCTTCTCCCAGCCTGGGCCCTTATCCAAGTGCATGCAGAAGGCAACCAATTGATGTGTTTCTCTCACATGGATGTTTCTCTTTGACCTTTCTCTCTCCCTTCCACTCTCTCTAAAAATCAGTGGAAAAATATCCTCAGGTGAGGATTAGCAAAAAATATAATAATAATAATAATAATAATAATAATAATAACAACAACAACAACAACAACACATTGATTCCAATGAGCAAATCTGGCAAATATTGAATCATGAAGCAGAGGGACCAAGAGGGAATGAATGATTAAGCATTGACTTACTCCAATTTTCCACCTTGGATTTGGGTCAAAAAATATACTGTTATGTTAGCTATAATAAAGGCTAAATAAAGCAACCTACAATTAATGATGAGAGACATTCTGAGATTTTTCAGGATGAAAAAAGAAAGTATCTGGAATGATCTTTTAGCCACCTCTCTTCACAGAAGGAGGGGATGATTCTCCCAGTTTCCATTTGCAACGCTACACACCATCTTCGGAACTTATCACTTTCTTAAAAGAGGAAACATTTGGCATATTTCCACTCAAAGTCAAAGTAGCATTCCTGCACAATGACAACAGAAGCCACTTTACTTTATGCAAGAGTATATAGTAGCCTATTTATTCATCCAGGAATATGACATTTGACCTTGGAAATCACACAAGATTTTGCACCTAAAGATCAATTGAGAATGTACCTTTCATGTAATGCAAGTTCATCCCTAGGAGATGTGCTAAGGAAACACCTTTTATATATAATCCATTTGCTGTTATGGAGTTCAGGACATATAACCTATCACAGAGTGAAGATAAATTCACCTGCCATCATTAGGGATTTGTGTGTTCTAGTTAAGTTTCAATACATTGAAAAAATTTAAAAACTCATTAATTTTAACCATGTGACATACTTCACTGACTTAGTAAATAGTATTCTAATAAAATTTGCTAGGTCAACCACTTTAAAGTCATCATGAATAACAACTGCTGTTCTCTATTACAATGGCTAGTCAGGGCTGCTCTATCCGGACTTAATGGTGAATTGCTCTGTAATATATAAATTTTTTGGAAGGCTAAAAAATATATTTTTGATGTGAGAACAAACCACATTTTGTTTGGTGCACAGTTTTTGTATATGTATATACACTGATATCTATGAATTATTCTATATGTAACCATTAATATACAGCCTGAGTGGCCAGATTATTATGATCTCTGAATGCATAATAATCTGACCACTCACTATATATATAGTCATTCTGCCTTTCTGTCGATTTTATGATATAGGATAATTATCCTATATGATAAAAGGGTAATATGAAAATTGATCCTAATGGCAGAATGGTCAGGAATGACCGGTCACTATGATGTGCACTGACCACCAGGGGGAAGACAGTTAATGCTGGAGATGCCCCCTAGTGGTCAGTGCATGCCCACATTGGGGAGCACAGATCAGCCGGAAGCTGGCTCATGGCTGGTCAGCGCAGTGGTGGTGGCAGCACTAAGGATGTCTGACTAACTGCTTAGGCCCAAGGGCTCCCAGGCTGCCAGAGGGATGTCTGATTGCCAGCATATGCCTGATACCCCAGGGAATGGGCCTAAGCCATCAGTCAGACATCCCCCGAAGGGTCTCAGACTGCTAGAGGGCACAGGCCAGGCTGAAGAACACCTCCCTCCAGTGCCCCAGTGCACGGATTTTTGTGCACCGGGTCTCTAGTCATTAAACAATACTACTACACTGTCTGGATTTATTACAGTTTGTTTACCATCCACCCACTCGAAGTCATCTTTGCTGTCTACAGTGTTTGTCAAGTACGAATAAAGCTGTCATAAACATTGTCATGCAGGTGTTTGTGTTAACAGAAGTTTGCAAATCAACTGGACAATCAACTCGGGTTGTTCTGTAAATGCCAATTAACTCGGGTAGATCAACAATGCTGATTTGCTCTTCTGCAGCCTTGCAGATTTTCTGTCTGCCCACTCTGCAGAACACTGGACGGAGGGTCTGGAAGTCCCCAACAAGAGGGGATTTGTCTAACCTCGGTAGGCTTTCAGTACAGGAGAGGAGTGCGGGTGACCTGGGACCCACCTGCTTTTTCAGGTGAGAAGCCTTGAGAATAGAGCCGAGGCTTCCTTGAGGAAGATCACACCTGTACAGACAGTAACTTCAACCTCAACTGAGGCTCCTGCTGTTCCTCCTGAGGGCCTCTGGCCATGGGGAAGAGCAGCAGGTCTCCCACAAAGATCTTCTCAGCCCCCACCATTAGCTAGCTGCTGGTATCGGGTAGAAGGACAAAGATTACATGGGGGCGGGGGCGGGGGGGTGGGGTAGGCAAAAGGGCATGCCCAATGGGAAGTTCACAGGTAGCTCCCCAATTGCTTCAGGCACATGCTTTTCCAGCTAGGCCTCAGGGGGGAATTTTAGGAACAAAAGAAACTCACATTCCAAAGTGCCTACATCATCAGCAAATCCTCCAAAAATCCCTCTACTAATATATCAGAATTTTATTAAAATAAGGCCCATGCAAAATTTAAAATGAAGTATGGCTATTGTAACTTCTGGATATAATAAATTTGAAATTAAAAGGTATTTTAAGTTAAAATGAATGATTAATCTATATTTTAAAAGTAACTTAAATATGTATAAACAATTAAAATATATTTTCTAGACTGAAAATCTATAGTGCTCTTCAGGCAATGTTTTAGTTCCTATTTAATTAAAACCCTCCAGGTTTTAATTGTAATTTTCTTCTCAACTTTTTTTTTATTATTATTGATTGTGTTTAAAAGTTCACATTTTGAAAAAATATATTCTTATTGATTTCAGAGAAGAAGGGACAGGGAGAGAGAGAAACATCAGTGATGAGAATCATTGATCAGCTGCCTCTTACACTGCCCACATGGAGATGGAGGCCACAACCCAGGCCTGTGTCCTAACCAGGAACTGAACCCTGACCTCCTGGCTCATAGCTTGACACTCAGTCTCTAACCCAGGCCAGTGAGTCGCCCTTAGGAACTTTTAAATATGCAATACAATATTAACTGTAGCCAACATGTGTATATTCTATACCTGAGATTTACTTATTGTATAGCCAGAAGTTTATATAGTTTGACCACCTTCATCCATTTCAAAACTCCCTCCCCAACCCCAGATGCCCCTGGCAGCCACCCATCTGTTCCCTGTATCTGTGAGTTTGTTTTGGGGGCTGTGTTTAAATTCCACATATAAGTGAGATCATACGGTATTTGTCTTTCTCAGTCTAATTTTTTTTCCACTTAGCATCATGCCCTCAGGATCACATATGTTGTGGCAAATGGCAAGATTTTTCTTTTTTTCATTCTTAAAAAAATATTTATTGTTGAAATTATTACATATGTCCCTCTTCTCCCCCGCCCCCAGAATTGGTTTCTGCCATGCTTTAAGTGCCAATCAGTTATGTGATATCGAAAAGCATGCTTTAAACCCCACTCATACTGTGCCAAGTCTGTTCAGATACTAAAGCTAGCTCTTAGCACATCCTGACAATATTTAACCTATATATCCAATCATGTCCATATGCTGGTGAAGCACTGTGTAAATTGGGAGAGAACATATACAACAAAAAATATGCACTTAAAAAAATCCCTCAATGCAATGCTAAAAAAAAAAAAATAGCTTGCAATGGACTTTCTGTTCTCTCTTCATTCTGAAATTTGGTGTTACTATATTTTACTACCCTGAGACTTTATGTCCTTGAAATCCAAATGTGCTGGTTACCATTATAAACCAAGAGCCAGAGACTATTGATAGGAAGTTCCTGACGTAAAAATATCAAGTCATTTGGTTTAAACAGCTGTCGTTTTATAATTTTATTTTATTTTTTAGGAAAAAGATGTTTTGGAGATCAGGCTTACAGAACATACTCATAATTTCAATCTCACACAATATTTTAATTCCATAAGGTGTGTGGGTGGCTATTTCAAATTGACATCATTTTGTGTTATTTTTTACACTCAAAATTATTATCAGATGGAGGGAAATTAAATATTCTGAATGTGATTTTTAAGAAAAACAGCCTCCGTGTTCTTGACTTATATTACCAGCTGCTAACTGCTGCTAACATTTCCCCATTTTTGGAAGATGAACCACACTTGACAACATCAGCAGTCTTAACAAAAAATAAAAACCGAACTTTGTCAAAATATCTGCACAAAAATGTTGTGCGAAATTGTTCAATGTATAAAGATGAGAAAATTTGATAAATGATCCACAGTTTTAGCAAATATTTAGTGATACTGACTAAAATACTTTATAAAATGTACTCAGTGATTTTGGTGAGTCAGTTGTATGATTTATCTTTATGATATACATGTTATTAACCAGATATGTATAGTATTTTATAGAAATGTTTACCTTTGTCTTTGAATATCTCAAATGATAGGAATGAAGCCCTTTTTCAAACAAAAACATCACGATATGATTACAAATAGCCTAATTCTATCTAATAAAGAGCTAATATGCTAATTAGACCGGATGGCAGAAGACCAGTGGGCGGGCCATGAGGCTGACAGGCAGCTGGGCCTTAAGGGCTGAGCTCCTTGCACGGATTTCATGTGTCAGCCTCTAATATACCAGAATATAAATAAATTCAATAACTCTCAGTAATTAGTACATCAACTTCTATGTCTCCTACTTTATCAGATTTCTCTTGGGTTATCATTGACAGATAGACGGGATTTTTTAACATTACTGAATTATAAAATGAAGGGATTTATAAATAATATTTTAGCACTGTGATGGAAGAATTTCTTTGCTGTCATAGGCAGAAACAGTAACTACATGTTCTCTGTGCTCCTTCATGCTAGAGACATTTATTTAAAAAAAAAAACTGACGAAGGAAAATATAGCATGTCAGCATTGCTTTACTTTTCATTATTCCTGAATTCTAGTGAAGAGAATGGCTCTCTGGATTTCTAGCATTATGAATGTATTTGCAAAAGCCTACCTGTGTCTCTCTTTTATAGGCAGTCCTTTTATATCACACATGATTTTCCCCAGTGTTTTATCTTTATCATCACACCAGAGGCCCGGTGCACAGAATTCGTGCATGGGTAGGGTTCCTAGGCCTGGCCTGTGATCAGAACTGATGTGTGGGGCACCTGGTGGGGTGAATGGGGCCCCCCCACTCACACCTGCCTTGGCCAGCCTGGTGCTTCCCGCTCACTGGCTCCACTCCACGCAGCTGCCACAGTTCGCCTCCCTCTGGGGCAACTGGTAGGGTAATCGGGGGACCTCCCCACTGAACCCCTCATTGGCTGGCCTGGGCTCTGTGGGCGGGAGGCAGTTCCTGTATTGAGCTGAGCATCTGCCTCCTGGTGATCCGTGCTGGTCATCAGGACTGGTCGTTCTACCGATCCTTCTGCAGTTTGGGCAATTTGCATACTAGGCTTTTATTATATAGAATTGGGGTCTTGCTGTAGTACTGATATTAACTCTAGTGCATCAACAGGATCCAGAGATTATTATAATACTAATATCACAATAGGATTTCTTTTCTTACACTCACTTTTGAAGGTTACACAGAGAGAAACTTCCTACCGTGCAGTAATTCTGATTAATCTATTTCTCACTGGAACTGGAGGCACTCATTCATTAGCTCCTCCTCACACTCTGTCTTCCCTTGTCTGAGACCAACACCTTTTCTGATAGTCAACGTTAAAGACGAGGCAATGAGAACTAACTGAAAAATGTCCCATTTTGCTGTTGCCAAGACTCACTCCCCAGCGAGCTTTATATTTACTGTAAATGACAGGATTACTAAATTCCTTTTAAATGAGTACATTTCCATCGGGCACATTACAATGTATGAGTATATTGAGATCATTTTTAAAAATTAAAAGGATATGAGCACACTTTTTTTCCATATAAAAATGCAGTTACAGTTGATGAGCTAAAGTAAGTTCTCACTGAGAAAGAGTATTGTAAGCCTTTTATTTGCTGTTTATTACACCCTGTTAACATCATGCTTCATTCCTGCCTCTCTAACATAGATAACTATATATTTTTGTATTTTTTAAGATATATTTTTATTGATTTCAGAAAGGAAGGAAGAGGAAGAGATAGAAATATCAATGATGAGAGAGAATCATAGATTAGCTGCCTCCTACACACCCCACACTGGGGATCAAGCTGGCAACCCGGGCATGTGCCCTGACCAGGAATCAAACTCTGATCTCTTGGTTCATAGATTGACCTTCAACCACTGAGCCATTCTGGATGGGCTAAATAACTATTTTTTTTTTCCTAACTCTGTATCACTGGAATTTAATGAATCACACCATCTATAATCTGTGAAAGAGGCTGTCCTTTTTGGGGAAAATATAATGTCATAGTTTATATTGAGCCAATGCTTTCATTAAAAGTCAAATTCTGATATTTACATATTGAAATGCAGTCCCAACTAAGTTATTTCCATTCCAATTAACCTTGATCACAGAAATCAATTTCTCTAGGACTCAGTCTCCTCTGCATTGCCCCGATCAGACATGGATGTGGCCAGCCACCCTCCCTCCCATCACATTGCAGTTCAGCCCATTAAAATCATTAGTGGATTTGATTTTAAAAGGAGGCGTTTCCAAAAGCCTTAAAAACATGCGCGCGCGCGCACACACACACACACACACACACACACACACACACTCACACACACACACACACACATTCGCCTTTTGGAGAAACACAATACATTTGTTATGTTTGGAGCCAGAGGCATTAATTGGAATCCTGGCTTGAACCTCCATTAACTTGGACAAATTAATAAACATTTCTTAGCCTTAAGCTATTGCCTTGGAATGGGAAATACACTAACAACAGCAACATGTAGCAGGCACTTACTCTCTTTTAGGAAATCTAAACAACGTATACGCTCATGCCATTGAAGCACACAGTAGCCATCTAGTCGATATCAATCCCCACTTTCTAGATAAGTAAGCCATAGATAACAATACCTGTGTCTCCTATTACTTAGGGCTGTGGAAAAGGCACATTTATAAAATGCAAATGCCTCTTCAAGACCAAGAAGCACCACCTGATAAACGTCCCTGATCTTTCTCCTCCTGCCATTCCCTGCTAGGCCACTGGTCTGTTCATGAATTTGTGATGTTTACATTATCTGCTGAACCTGTGGAACAGGGTTAGCCTTCTGAGAGAACCACAGGGTTTAAGTTTTCCAAAACAATCCAGGGATCTGAGAAGAAGTGAACAGGAGGGAAGAAGTGTGTGAGCACATCAAGAGGGAAAACATGAAGAGTCCAGGGTTCTCCAGGTTTGGGGAGTGAAGAGGGGGGCAGAGATGCATGTAAGTGCCCTCCTTCTCAGAGACACCCCATCCAGCAGAGTGATGGTCAACAATATGTTCAGAGTGAGACTTCAACAGGGGATAGTTGCTACACTAATAAAAGACTAAGATTCAAATTGACCTTACCTTAGCAATGCCCACCAGCCAATCAGGAGTGAGTATGAAAATTAACCCAACAAAGATTTGGATTAATTTGCATATACAGGCACTGAGTGGCCAGGGTAAGAATCTTGCATCATCGCCTTTGCAATGATGTAGGTGTTCTGCATTGCCCCAGCCTCTCTGGGCCTCTGGGCAGCATGGGAAGGCACAAAGGCAGAGCCAGGCTGGAGCAAAAAGGCAGCTCTGGCCAGAGCGAAGGCAGTGCCGGCAGCCAGGGGAAGGAAGGCCCATTCTTGCATGAATATCCATGCATTAGGTCTCTAATAATTTATAAAAATAAACATCTATTTGGTCATTCAAATGACCAAAATACATTTTTTCATCTGTATGTGGTCTTCATTCCAGTTCCTGACTCAAAGCTTCCCAAACCCTTGATGTTTCCTCTGTGGAGAGTGACCATGTGACTTTTGTTATGTGTAGGAGGTGGTTTTGGAAAGCTCTGAGGTGAGCTAAATTTGGGCCTGGATGCCCTGGAGCCAACCTCATGACTAGAGGGTTGGAACCTTCAGTCACTTCTCCTGGTCTCCTGGGAGGGGAGAGGGGTTGGAAATTGAGTTTAATCAGCACAAGGCCCAAGATTTAATCAATCCTGCCTATGTCATAAAATTGCCATAAAAACCTAAACATGATGGGATTCAAAGAGTTTTCATGTTAGTGAATGCCTTTCAGCATTCCTGGCTTGCACTATGCACCTCTTTTATCTGGCTGCTCCTGAGTTACTACCTTTTATAATAAACTAGAGGCCCAATGCATGAAATTCATGCAAAGGGCCCGGCCCTCGCAGCCCCACCTGCCTCATGGCCTCATGGCCCTGCCCACTGGTGGTCCCAGAAGGTCATTCTGGAAGGTCATTCTGCCATCCAGTCTAATTAGCATATTACTGTTTTATAAGATAGGATTACTGATCTAGTAAATAAAGTGTTTCTCTGAACAATGTGAGCTGCTCTCACAAATCAACTGCACCCGAGAATGAGCCCCCAGGAGCCCGAAATGCAGTCAGTTGGTCAGAAGTACAGGTAACAACCTGGATTTCTGACCAGTACGGGCAGGTCATGGAGGGGTCATGGGGATCCCCAAGCTGAGGCAGGAGAGTAAGAAGCCATAAAAATTCCATGGCAAGTGGGATGGGGAAACTGAGGCAGGCAGATGATTCAAACTGGCCCCATCCAGCTCCTGGCCCACTTGTCTCCATCTCCCTGGCATGGCCACCCCGTTAAGCATGAAATCCTCAGGACAATGAGGTTCTGATCAGAATAGAATAATCTTAGGAGCAAAGTCTTGAGTCTGTTGACCACAGAGATAGAGTTTTGGTCAAACTAGATGTGACCTCTAGGCCTCAGTTGTGTTTCAGCTCCAGGCCCAGAAAAGCAGCAAAACCAGATAAAGGGGCACCATGGCTGGCATCAGGACCAGATGCAGTGATCACTGACCTCTATTCTAGCAACGATCAGTCAGTGGAGACTATGACCCCGACCCTATAAGCTCATTGTGATAAATCAGAATATTAAAGGACAAACTTAGAAAGCTGATGAATATTCATTCTACTGAGACCCTTCCTGAGACCTCCCTGAAAATTCCTGCCTTCAGAAAACTAATAAAAACCCTTAAGACAATGGACACAGTGCATGCTCTCTCCCTAGAGCACACCAGGCCCTTCTTTCTTCAGACGTGTATCTTTGCTTTCTTCCCCGAGCTCTAAGGGTCCTTAGGAGACTTGCAACCAGGGGAGCAGAGGGCACTGGCAGCTTGCCCTAGACCTGTGGTCAGAAAACTTATTAGTCAACAGCGCCAAATATCAACAGTACAACGATTGAAATTTCTTTTGAGAGCCTAAAACTGACTTCTGTACATGGGCCACAAAGTTTTTCAATCGCACTGTACGTGCACACCAGAATGTGGTGTTTTGTGGAAGAGCCACACTCAAGGGGCCAAAGAGCTGTATGTGGCTTGCAAGCTGCAGTTTGCTGACCACTGTCCTAGGCTAACCCCTGTCTTTAAGGGCCTTATTTTATCTCTGCAACTTGTTCCCTGATTCTACACAGCCCAGCTGCCTCACTTCTGCCTCTGACTTTCTTTCTAAAAGACCAATGAGCCATCTGAGCAGCCCACTCAAGTCTTCTTGCCTTTCATGCTAAATAAACTTCTCTCGGGCAAGAGCTCTTGGCTCTGAATTTCTTTGCTGAACTCAAGAAACAAGAGCCAACACTGCTGGTAACATAGCCAGCCAGTCAGAAGCAGGTAAGAGCCTGGTTCAGCAGTATCTAACATGAGGAGGGGGGCAGTTTTGTAGGACTGAATCTTTGACCAGTTGAATCTGATACCATCTCCCGTAGATATTGTCAGAACTGAGTTAAATTGTAGGACACTCAGTTGGGGCCAAAGAGACTTGATTGGTGGTATGAGGGAACACCCAGGCCCCTCAGTAGAATTGGGTTCATAACCCTTTTAAATACTATTGGGAGCAGATAGAAATTATAGCCAACAAGGTACATTGTAATTCCTTCCAAGTAAATATATTGAGCACGACTCCAAATAATGGTGTTTTGTTTGCCATCATCTCAGTCCCCAGTGAATCTCTTTTTACAGCACACACACACTGCAGATATGAACAATTCATCCACTGCAATAGTCTAAGGGACACATCGCTTTTCAAAAATGAGGATTAATAAACTGTTCATTAAACAACAGAAAGCATCCCCAGTAGAAACTTTTAAGAATTCAACTTCTAAGAGAAACACAATTTGCTTTCGTTGATGCTAAAGGGATTCAGTATTAGTGTCAGAGAACAGTTTCGTCCACTGTGCCCCACTGGTGTACTTAAAGCAGAATAACATTTAAAAGTTAAGAACATTCCATTTTTCTCCTCAGATACCTTGACATTCCTGACAGATTGGTACGATAATGGAATGTGTTAGAATTAGATTTACAAAGTAAAATAAATCTCTATGGCCAATAGGAATTCACGTTTTCCTTCAGTGAGTATTTATAGAGTCGTTGGGTATGCCAACTGACTTGGTGGGTGCTCAGGAATAAAGTTAAATTATATTCCTGGTTTTGAGAGGCTCAGTCCAGTTGAGGAAACACATATGAAAAAAATGTAAAATAATCAGAAAAGCAACAAAGCAGAAGCATGTACCATTTTGAACATTTTTATAATCATGACTAAGGGAGTGTAGCTGATGGCAGGGAAGACACTGTAAGGTTCTACATGTGTTGCATGAAAGAAAGGGTGTGTTGCCCGACCAGCACGGCTCAATGGCTGGGCGTCCACCTATGAACCAGGAGGTCACAGTTCAATTCCTGGTCAGGGCACATGCCTTGGTTGTAGGCACAATCCCCAGTGTGGGGCTTGCAAGAGGCAACTGATCCACGATTCTCTCTTATCATTGATGTTTCTATCTCTCTCCCTTCCCTCTCCATTCCTCTCTGAGATCAATAAAAACATATTTTAAAATAAAGGGTGTGGTTTACACAGGGGAAGTCTGCAGACAGTGGGCAGAGCCTGAAGGGGCTGGAGAGAAAGAGAGTGGAGGGGGCAGGGGACGTGGAAGCAAGAAAAGCTGTGTGTGGGAGTGAAAGTGCCTCACAGTGAGAGAGGGGAGGGGGCCCTCTGTGCTCTGATGTGACTGTACAATCCCTTCACGCCACTGACGGGGTCTTTCATGGCCTAAGGTCCACCAGCACCCGCCTTCTCCTTGCTGCCTTTAACCCTTCACCTACGGTCTCAGCAGTTACATGCAATCTCTCCAAAGTTGCACAGCTAAGAAAAGACGGCAACCTGTTTTCCGTGCCATGGTCTGACCGGCTTCACATATGGCTGAGCATGTTGTATGTATAGAATCACCTCTCGGGTTGTTCTGGGAGAGCCTCAGGTTGTTCCTAAGGAAGGCTTGGAGGACAGCTGGCACTGGTTCTCGGGAGATGTTAGCTGTTATCACCCCCTGTCCTCTCTGAGCATCCTCATCTGACCTTCCTGTAAGCCATGTAGAACCTGCTGCACTTCCTCTAAGATGCATCTGCCCCTTATTCTCCTGTCTTTGCAAAATCGTTCCTCCATTTACCTCATCTTTAGCCAGGCAAATGTTAATCTTTCCTGGTAAATGTTCTAGATATGAACCTCCTAAACCCACTGAAAAAGCACATCAGATAATTCTGTTATGCATCAATTGAGGACCATAGATTCTGTTTACCATACTATTTACCACAGTTTATTTCAACCTTTTAATTGTTTGATTCTGCACTATTTATAAATTTCCCTCGGAGGGAAAAAGGCAATAATGACTTGGGGGTGTAAGTAATTGTGAATATGTTTTAGACACCTAATGCTAACGGCATCTGATAATTAATTCTTCCTCAAATAATAAAAGGGCTTATGGTGAAATTATTTCCATATTAAGAAGTTAGTATTAGAATTAAATTAAGATTTAATAGGGCTGGTATCATTACCAGAGGAACAAATTCCAAAGATGTCTCCCTTCCTCCCTCTTTCTCTCCCCCCCCCCTTTTTTCTCTCCCTCCTTCTATGTCTCTCTTCTTATCTCGTTCCTTCTCTCTCCATTTTCCCTTTTTTTTCTCTCCACCCCCAACTCTGAATGATCAGAGGAGCCATGAGATAGCACAATGAGAATGTGCCCATCTAGAGTCAGGAAGAGCAGCTTCACCAGAAGCCAACCTTGAACTTGAACTTGGAGAACCAGCCTCTGTGATGTGAGAAAGTAAATATGTTTCTTGTTCAAGCCACTCAGACTTTGGTATTTTGTCAAGTCACCTTAGCAGACGAACCCAGCCATCAACAAGTTATACCTATCATTTTTCCCTGAGAGTCACACTATTCTTAATGTATGATGATAAGAACACCATAAAAATATTTTATAACATAAATATTATCCTATCTAATAAAGAGGGAATATGCTAATTGGCCTCACACCATTGCAAGGATGGCGGTGCCCAGAGCCAATAAGGAGGGAATATACTAATTGACTGCCCCGCCCTCAAAGATGGTCGCACCCACAGCCCATAAGGAGGGAATATGCTAATTGACCGTCATACCCTCAAAGGTGGGAGCACCCAAGCCAATAAGGAGGGAATATGCTAATTGACTGCCACACCCTCAAAGATGGCAGCACCCACAGCCACAAGATGGTGGTGCCCAGTTCCTTCAGCCGTGTCAGGGTCCAGCCACTCCTCATGCCTGTCTCTGGAGTCTCCCAATTCCCTTAGCCCCCCAGCCACCCAGGGCTGACTGGAGGCACAGGCAAGCCTCAGATAGCAGCTGCCCAGCCACCCAGGGCCATATGAGGCTCAGGTAACCAGGGCCAGCCAAGGCCTGTGTTGCTGGCAGTGGCAGCAGCGGAGGTGTGATGGGGGCATCACCTTCCCCTGATCACCAGGTTGCCTCCCGCCCCTGAGGGCTCCCAGACTGTGATTGGGGGTAGGCTGGACTGAGAGACCCCCCTCCAGTGCATGAATTTTCATGCAATGGGCCTCTAGTAGTTGATATTTTAGAATGATCTATTGAATATATTGAATATACTTTTATACATGTATTAGGTATGTTTTTATTTCTCTAGAAATATGTAAACAAACTGTATATATAAACTTAATATGCACAATAACACATCCAAAATACTGTGAATACTCATTACACTGTTCTCAAATATTCCTAAGAATTACTATTTAATAAGAACTTTGGCTATTTGAATCCAATGCATAAACAAATGACCCAGGCCTGTGTTGTTTGTAAACTCTAGCTTTATTTTATTTCTTTCTGAACTGTAAAGTACCATAACCTAAAAGAAAGTGATATTTTCTAAAACTGGACTATAATATTATATGTGTGTGTTTGTGTTTTGTGTGTGTGTGTGTGTATGTGTGTGTGTGTGTATGTGTGTGTGTATGTGTGTGTGTGTGTATGCGTGTGTGTGTGTGTGTTATATATACTCTATACATATACCATCTACTCTAAAATCCCAAGAGACCCACAGATAAGAGTAATGGTTTTCACATACTAAAATGGAAGTGGCATGAAACAATGCAAAATTATGAACCAACTATCAATGACCTTGTATTTTTTAAAGTGTATTTCTCATTTTAATAACAACCCCCCAGTAATCATGACAGTTAAGCAAAATGTTGCTT
Organism: Antrozous pallidus; assembly: GCA_027563665.1. Lineage (NCBI taxonomy): Eukaryota > Metazoa > Chordata > Mammalia > Chiroptera > Vespertilionidae > Antrozous > Antrozous pallidus. The sequence continues at coordinate 580,111 of CM050508.1, read as the reverse complement.
TTGAACAATGAAGTAATCTCAACACGAGTTTAGGCCAAAGGCCTCTGAGTCATGTTTATTGCTCTCGGGATACAAAAGCAACATTATTATTTCATTCCACTGTATGGAAAGGCTGTTTCCTATAGAAACATTTGCCAGGGCTGTCAGAGCTGGAAAATCTTATTTCTATTTTTTCCTAAGAAAAAAATCAACAGAATTAACAGCCTATTTTATGTTTACCAAGTAGGTTACCAAAACTCAACTTTAAACTTTCATGGCCAGTGATTGCAAGAATATATTTTATCTGGATAAATTTTATTCTAGAGTTATGGAATCCTGATGTCCCTTGAAACAAAACCACATTTAAAGTGTGTGTGTGTGTGGGGGGGGGGGGGTAAGACCCTTTCCGTTTAAAAAAAAACAACCTTCATTTAACTATAAAATTATTATTGGTTATGGAATGTATGTTTTTAATTTTGAGTGAGTCACACCTAACCAATAAGGTGTCTATTTTATGTATGCTATGATTCTGTTACATTCCAAATATAATTTGAGGCAATTTACAAATATCATAAAAAAGAACTGAAAATGCATAGGAAAAGAATGATCCTCATTTCACACCGAAAGCCACTGGGGTAATTTTCTCAGGCTGCAAACCTACTGGGCAGCCGAGCTGAGATGAGACCTAAGTCTATGTTATAGCTCACCCTGAGTGATGACCACATGAGAGTAACATTATCTCATTACCTCATCTCACATGAAGATTTATCCTCATGATCAGTACAGAAAGACCATCCATAATTTCTTCAAAATACAAGAATTTCACTTACTTAATTTAAAAAATAGCACCTATCTCATAAACTACTTCTAATATACATGCACATTTTCATCATTTTTAATGTCCTTCCCTAATTCTGATTTGACAAACACAAAGATAGGTGTACTACCTCCTTTTAATTTTCAGATATATTTTTATTTTACTGTATAAAGTCATACATTATTATGTGCTTTTACTGATTACAACTGAGTATAAATTCAATTTAAAAAAACACATTTTTTTACAGAACTTTCTTCAAAAAGATGAGTTGGGTAAAATGCCCAAAACTGGTTCCATAAGTAAGCATAATTAGGATTTTTTTCTTTCTCGTGAACTATTCCACTCACTGCTTTGACATTACTAAGCACTACCTAGATCCTAGAAAGATGCGTTTAGCTATTGCAACAGATGAGAACGTACTTGGGGAATTCTGTTTGTATTAATAAATTCTCCCACTTTTAAATTTCTAGGGTACTTTGGTCTCTGATGTCTTCTACTTCTCAATACATTGCCTTAGAATATATAAGTAACAACAAACTATCAGTTGATTAAATGATGAAAATGTATTTTAAAAAATATATACATTTCCTGGTCTTCAAAGAAAGCTTATCTGATTATAGTAAACTCATATTTCTTCGCAATTCTTTATCTATGTAATCTATAGCCAAATATTTTCTTTCATGAAACTGCCTCAATTTATCTTTGTTTTGTCTGTATGTGTGTACTTTTGCATATGCATGCAATGCTGTGATGTAAGTAGTTTTTTATATATATTTTATTGATTTTTTTACAGTGAGGAAGGGAGAGGGATAGAGAGAAACATTGATGAGAGAGAAACATCGGTGAACTGCTTCCTGGGGATGTCCCCACAACCAAGGTACATGCCCTTGACCAGAATCGAACCTGGGACCCTTCAGTCTGCAGGCCGACGCTCTATCCACTGAGCCAAACCAGTTAGGGCTAAATACTTATTTTTATATTAATTTAAAATTTTACGATTTTATATAACTTATTCTTATAGGTCCTATTTTTATTAGTAGTGATAATCATAAGGAATATGCTTTAAAAATTAACCTGATGGGAACAAACAGAATTCTTGAATTTTCCTACTTTGACTATTCAGCTTTTGAAGTTAGCCATGTCTAATGGAGCAACAAAGTGCATCCTCTCAATTAGCAGGAGCTCGGCGAGGAGAAAGCCTTAGTGACTGCCCCTTAGTGACTGCCGTGGAAAAGATGGGGGTAACTCACTGAGAACACACCGTTAGAGACACCTGTCGCCACCCCCATGTGGCTTCCCATCCGTGGACCAGGCAGCAGTGCTTTCCTTCAGAAACAGGCCGATTGTCCTGACACTGAACACATGAGGGACACAGGCTGGGTCCCTGTTCATGACTGCTGGAGCCTCAGGCCACCCAGGGCTGGGCCTAGCTTAACCCAGACAGAATCCGGAAAGGGTCTCCTGGAGCTCAAACCCAAGTGTTGGGGCTGTGTCTCCTAGTGGTTCTGGAGCTCCCAGGTCCTGACCTCTTCCAGTGCCATGCCCACTCCCACCCCCTGGCTCAGCCACCGTCCTCCCGTCCAGCTCCTCAGTCCGGCCCTGGCAGCAGCTCACAGCCCCCCATGCAGAGGCCACCCCTCCATCCCCTCTCCTCACTCTCGGGCCCTGTGATTACACAGAGTCCTCCTGGAAAATCCAGGCAATCTGCCCCATTGTAAGCTCAGCCAACCAGTGAAATGAACACCACTGGCCGCCTATTCCCTTTGGCCTTATAACCCGCCATCGCCCCAGGTCCTGGGGTTAGAAGGTTGGCATTCTTAGAAATGTGTGTTGTTCCTGCTAAATGGGGGATACTGAATCCCGAATGAATCACTCGCATGAATTCAGTGTATGGAGCCATGATTTATTTATTATTGGTCTAATTATGTGTTCTAGTTGCGCGCCAGATGCTAAAGCAAGTTACTTGTTGGATATCCTGCCTCATAGGTATGTTCCACATGGTGCAAGGAAGGAATCGAGTTCTGCTCCGGAAAGATTTGTGGCCCAAACAAGCAAAACCACTTTCAAAATATATTTATCAAAATAAAATCTCTAGGTCATTTGTAGAGCATTTAAAAATATTTTAAAAGCATGTCAACATACTTTGGTTTATTTCATCCTTGAAATCGGTAAAATGGACTAGCAAATAAGTATTACTACCTCATACTATAGCAAAGGACGTGGACACTCAGAGTTGAAGGGACTGACGCTAATATAAAAACGTAGGATTTAATCTTCCCGACCTTCCACAAAACTCATTCCGTTAAAAGCTGGGTCTGGTAAACACTGGGCTGGCCTGACTGTCAATTTAATCTTAGAGAAGCTGGAGAGAATGACGGGAGAAATTGCCGTTCTGTCCTTAATGCCAACCAATAAACCGCTGCTGGTTGGCAAGGAAGTGGAAATGACAGAAAGTGTGGAGGAGATTTCATTTGAACGCATAAAATTTATTACTGTCCCTGTTGGTTACTGGCATCTAGTCAGTGTACTCCCTGCAACAGGAAAGCTATATTTTTAATGAGAAGAGATAGGTAACAGCATAGTTATTGGAGTTTTAGCATTATTTATAGGGCAATATAGGTTCATTAAAGGAGAAAATATTAATGGTAATAATGGATTTCTTTCAGGAATTAAATTATAGAGATGTACCCACAAATTATTCTAAGAGAGAAGAAAATAGTAAGGGGATCTGAAGAGTTCAGTTATTGAAATAAAATGTATAAAGGACAGACTACAGTATAATGATCAAAGGTAATTATAACAAATAGACACTGACTTGTAAGATCAATTTTTAAAGCAAAATTAGCATGTGGGAAATTATTAAATGGCTATAAAATACTAGTATAATTATATATACCATAAAACAAAAGTATTGAAAAACGAAGCCCAGTTTACTTTAAGATAATAGTTCACTGCTTATAAATGAGCACAAATTACACAGGTTTTCAGCTTTTTTTGCTCAGACAACAAAAGGTAGAATCGACTTTGGTAGAAGGGAAGGTTTTAAGAAAGGATATTTTTAGAGAGGCAGTTGCTCTATAAAAATGCAAATTTCTTGGCCTGGATGACTTCCACTCAAGGAAGCCAAGAAAAAAAACTAAAGATGAAACCTCTGAAGAGCTGTCTGTCTTCTTAGAAATAGTCAGAGGATGAAGAGAAGGCCTGGGAGACAGGAAATGACATCACAAGTTTTGTAACAGGTAGAAGATGACTTCTTCCAATTCGTAGAATGTGATGTAGGTTAAGGTCATATAAGAAAGCACTAACTACTTAAATTTTTAACATTTAAAAAACTATGTCGGATTAAAGGAAAGTTTTTCCTTTACGTTAGTGTGGAGAAAAAAGATGGTAAAACTATACCATGAAATAGCTAATAAAAATAATACACATCAGAGAACCAAGATAGCGGCATAGGTAAAACACCTATCTTGCCGTCATACTCAACAATTTTAATACTATAACTTAACGAAAGAACAAACACCTTCCAGAATCACCAGAAAGCTCGCCGAGTGAAAATTCCACAAAGAAAAGTGAAAATAATACACTGTGACTCGGAGGAACGGCGGCGAGCAGTGTTGAAAGATTCGAGCAGAGAGAGGTTTGGAGCTCGCGCCAGCGGAGAGGATGGGCGTCTGAAAACCGGCCAGTTTTCTCAACGGGGAGACAAAGACGTCCGACTGGACTGATTCTCCGCCTCTGGGCGAAGTCCAGGGAACCCACTATCAAACGGGTGAAAACTGGACAGTGGGAGGGCACGCCGAAGCTCGGGTTTGCAGGGTCTCCCGGCTTGTGGAGAAGGCAGCTTGCACGAACAGCTCGACTGCGTGACCGCGCAGAGAGTGCTCTGCAACTTGCTTTCTCATTCGGAAAACCGTCAGACTGCTTTGTTTTACGACCCTGGGTGAGACATTGGGTGTGCAGAGTCATTTGGGGAGAGTCTGAATTCTCCGGCAGCCGGTGGAGCTCGGCAGCAGCTCTCTCTCAGAGGTGCTGGCAGCCATTGCCCCCGGCGCAGGGTCTCTAGGGCCGCATAGGGCGGAGCTAACGCTGTCTGCTTGGCCCAGAGACTCCGCCCATCCAACCTGAGCACAGCTGAGCTTCACAGACAATTGGCCTGGAGGTCAACCCCTCCAAGTGCTAACAACGATTAACCTGAGCTTAACTTCAGCAAGACTGTGCAACCCATATCCACCTCAGGTAACTGGGGAGGTTGAGCCACTGTCCCTAGTAGGAAGTCTACCACACAAAGCTAATTGACCAACTCAGGGAAGCAGCCACCATGCAGAGACATGGAAAGAAATCAGATGTGAAAGAAATGGAGGAAAATAAACGACTGGACATGGAATTCAAAACCACGGTTATAGGGTTTTTCAAGAGGCTCCAACAAAAGGTCGAGGCCTATAAGGAAATAAGCGAGACCAACAAGGAAATCAATGAGTCCGACAAGGAAATGAATGAGACCTGCAAGGAAATGATCAAGACCAACGTGGAAATGAAGGAGACTCTCAAGGATATAAAGGAGTCTCTCAAGGATATGAAAAAGGACTAACCAGAAATTAAGCAAACACTGACTGAAATAAAAAATATTATACAAAGACCTAAAAGTGCTCTGGAGCACCCCAAGAACCAAGTTAAACATTTGAAATACAAAGAGTGAAAATCCACTCAGCTGAAAAAGCAAGAAACCAAAAAAATCCAAAAAATTGAAGATAGTGTAAGGGGCCTCTGGGACAACCTCAAGCATACCAACAACCGAATTATAGGGGTGACAGAAAAAGAGAGAGAGCAAGACAATGAAAACCTATTTGAAGAAATAGTGACCAAAAACTTCCCACACCTGGTGAAAGAAATTGATTTAGGAGTCCAAGAAGCGCACCAAACCCCAATATATAGGAACCCTAAGAGGACCACACCAAGGCACATCATAATTAAAATGCCAAGAGCAAAAGACAAAGAGAGAATATTAAAAGCAGCAAGAGAGAAACAGTTGGTTACCTATAAGGGAGCACCCATACGATTGTCAGCGGATTTCTCAACAGAAATGATGCAGGCCAGACGGGAGTGGCAAGAAATATTCAAAGTGATGAACAGCAAGAATCTACAACCAAGATTACTCTATCCAGCAAAGCTATCATGCAGAATTGAAGGTCAGATGAAGTGCTTCGCAGATAAGAAAAAGCTAAAGGAGTTCATCACCACCAAACCAATATTATATGAAATGCTGAAAGATTTCTTTAAGAAGAGAAAGAAGAAAAAGATAAAAGTGTAAATTAGGAACAACAAATACACATCTATCAACAAATGAATCTAAAAAGCAAGTGAATTAATAAGCTGATGAACAGGATAAACTGGTGAATGTAACAGAATCACGGACATAGAGAGGGAATGGACTGACAACTCTTGGGGAGAAAGGGGGTGTGGGAAGTGCAGCAAGAGACTGGACAAAAATCATGCAACTATGGGAGAGGACAGTGGAGGGGGGTGAGGGCGGAGGGTGGGATTGGTACTAGGTGGAGGGGAACTATAGGGGGAAAAAAAGGGAACAATGTAATTAATATACTGAACAATAAAGATTTAAAAAAAAATAATACACACCAGTGTACCAATATGATTTTGGGGTAAAATAGAATACACATCAGAAAGCATTCTATGGTGGGAAAACATATATAGAGTACTCTTCAAATACATCAGCTTATACTTTTTCATGTTGTATACTTCTGTATAGTTGAATTGTGATATTGGACATTTATTCACATTTCAATAGAGTAATTTAAAATTAAATGAAAAAAGCAGACATTGTCTTAAATCATTTCATAAAACTACAATGATTAATTCTATATAATACTGGCACTAGAACAGGGAAGTCAATAATCAGTTTTCCAATAATGTATGATAACACTTTAAATACTTAAATATTTGAAATCAATGGTGATATATTGTGTTTTTTCAAAAAGTAGTACCAGACGTCCTGGTTATGTTTTGGAGAAAAAAGTATTTGGCTGCTTCTCGAATACTACATCAACACCAAATTCTAGATTGGATAAGGTGTTCAGGCAAAATGAGTAACATTACAAGTGAAATAAACTGCACCTCCATCTATACTAAGGATAGAGAGATATTCAAATTGTCCGGGACTCCCTTACTGTAAGGACCAGAAGAGCAGGGTGCGTGCACAGCAGGTGCAGGTGGGTAGGGACTTGCGGAAGTGGCGATAGGGGTGGGAGAGGCAGGCCCTGTGCAGGATGGCATGTACTCCTCACATGGGGGCCGCAGCTGTGAGCTGTGAGGGGGCCGAGCTAAAGCAGCACCTGCAGGCCATCAGTGCCAAAGAGCGGCCTCGCCAGTCCCACCTCCTGGCCCAGAAGGTAGGTGATCACAGAGACAACCACCATGGCGGGCCAGATTGATGTCCCCCTGGCTATGCTGTGTGGGTTTTCAGTGCATGCATCTTACCCCCCCCCCCAACCCCGTGTTCGAACATCCCCCAGCGCACAGTCACCCACGCATGCCCGCAACAGTCCCAGACCACATCGTGCACACATTCCCCCTGCTCCTTTGCTACATTGCCTTCAACCCTGGCATGCCTATGTCCCCCACTCGATGTGCACAGGTCCCTTCTGGCACACTCACGTCCTTTGTAGTGGTCTGGGTGTTCTGGTGCTGAGGGTGGGCGCCTGTGAGATGACAGCGAAGGGGTGGAGTGGTGATGCCCTGTTCCCACAGAGCCCAGTGCAGTGACAAGATCACCTCTGTGGGGCTAATGCAGGTGCTGAGGGGGAGCAGGTGCAGGCACACCTGGTGGGCTCAGGTGACCTCGCTGAGGTGTCTTCAGTCAGCAGTGGAGATCGGGAACCCAGAGGAGGTGAGGGGGTCTGAGCTCTCAGTGAAATGGTGGGAGAGTTTGGGCGACTGCAGAGGAGGAATGTGCACTGGGGGTGCTGGCACCCATGAGCAAAGGCCGCCCTGACTAAGCCTCACTCGCTTGGGGCCAAGAGCACTCCTGCTGGGCAGGGGGTGACAGGATGGGTTTTTTTTCGAGTTAATGAAAGAAAACATTGATTTTCCCACTGCCTGCAAAGGTGGAAAGTGGAGTGGGAAGACATGCGGGGAGTGAGCAAGGTTCCCTGTCTGGGGGTTCCAAATCTGACGTTGGTTCCTTTCACCGCTGACTAGAGATATACAGGGTGTCCCCCCAAAATGTATACACACTTTGAATACCAGGAATTCCAATGAGTTTAAGCATGGAAAGAAATAAGAATGAAGCTGTCATCTGTTAAAAGTGCAGGCAAAAACCGGCAGTCAGATATTCCCCAAGGGGGTCTCTGATTGGAGACAGTACAGGCTGGACTGAGGAACCTCCCTCCCCCTGCCCCATGCATGAATTTCATGCACTGGGCCTCTAGAATTTTTATCAAGTTAGAATAGGGATGTTTTTTCTGAATGACAGAGAAGGTGGGAGCGCTGCTTGTATATATAGAATCTTATTAAGTCTTCAATACATATTTATTAGGCACCTCCTATGACTCAGGCAGGAACTCGTGGGGATATAATGATAAGCAAAATGGACATAATCCCCAACTCATTACCTTTAACAGGTTTTCTGGAGCTGAGGAATAAGGGGTGTGCAGGACTCAGAGGTAGTAATCAAGTAATATTTCCAAACTTTCTGGGAGTACCCTGCCCAAACCTATAATATGATTGCTTGTCTTCAAGGTCATTTCATTTCCAAGTGTGTTAAGAATACATTATTTACAACTGTGTGGATCTACATTTGTCTATAACAGGCATATTGTTTTTCTTTAAAAAAAGTAAAAAATTATATAATTGGGCAATGGAGATCATTCTCTGAGGAAATAATAAAAGTATGCCCTGCAGTGTAATTCACATGGCACAGCAGAGAAAGAGTCCTTTGCTGATGGTCCGATGTAGTGAACATAAGTGATGCTTGGGTTACAGACTCCCAAAATTCACTTATGAAGGCACATTGGTTTGTCAGTTATGACTATTAAGACAAGAACCACTGGTCTATGGATAATAGCAGAAATGAAATTATGAGAGTGTACATATGAAATTGCACAGGGGAAGACAAAGAAATAAATATAAGAGGACAAAAACACAGACTTGAAATTTACCTACTTTAAACAGAGATATATAATAAATACAATAATGGAGACTGAGTGGAATTATGGGAGTCCTATCAAAGAGGAGGAAAGATCAGCATTTGGAAAGGAAACATTAGGGGAGGGAGGGAGGGAGAGAAGAAGGGGAGGAAGAAAGGGAGAAAGGAAAGAAGGAAGGAAGGAGGAAGGGAGGGAGGGAGGAAGTTAATTAGGAGGGAGGGAGAGATGGGATAAGAGTGAGCCATGTCTATAACAATAAAAGCATAATACACTAATTAGACCAGACGTCCTTCTGGACAACCTTCTGGATGAAGCCACGGCAGCGGGAGCCGAGGCAGAGGCGGCCACAGAGACTGGCAGGAGCTGAGCCCCTTGCATGAATTTGGTGCATCGGGCCTCTAATAATGAAATAACTATATTGTGCCAGGTACTGATTTACAAAAAGAAAAAGAAAATCCATGGAGGGGATTGGAGGCTGCCGGCTGCCACGGAAAAGGTCGCAGAAGGGCACAAAGGCAGTGTACGATGGGGAAGGGGCTGCTGTTTGTGATGAGATGATCTGACAGCGCTCATGCGGGTGCCGGTCCATCCAGTTCCATCCAGTTCCATCCAGGACCAGCAAGCTGTGGAGAGGGCCCTGGGGAAGGGGGTCTGCAGGCAGCAGGCACTGTGGGGAGTGAGTGGCACCGCACAGCCCAGGACTGTGGCTCGGACAGGACCAGGAGCGGGATACTGGTTGGCAAGGGTCACAGACTGCTTCTGGGCCCTCGTGGTCAGTCACTGGCATCCACCTTCATCTGCCCCTTCCCCCAGCTGACCCCCCTGCCCCCCGCATCAATGTACATAATGTTTGAACCTCTATGAGAAAAAGTATGGGAGTTTCTAAAAAAATGACAAATAGAATTACCTGACAATCCAGTAACCCTGCTTCTGAGTGTACACTCAACAGAGCCAAGAGCCAGCTCACAGGAAGTATTTGCACACCAGGTTCATAGCAGCCTGACTCCCAGGAGCCAGGAGGCAAAAGCAGCGGCCCAAATGTCCATCACCACGCAAACCAATGACAGACAAAACCGGAATTTACATTAAATGGAGTATTATTCAGCATTAAAACAAAAGGAAATCATCTGTTATAATGTGGGTGTGAACCTTGAGAACACTAGGCCAGTGGTCGGCAAACTCATCAGTCCACAGAGCCAAATATCAACAGGACAAGATTGAAATTTCTTTTGAGAGCCACATTTTTTAAACTTAAACTTCTTCTAATCTCACTTCTTCAAAATAGACTTGCTCAGGCCCGTGGTATTTTGTGGAGCCACACTCAAGGGGCCAAAGAGCTGCATGTGGCTCGCAAGCCGCAGTTTGCCAACCACTGTACTAGGCTAAGTTTAATAAATGAATCACAACCAGACACCTTCATAGAAACAGAATCCAGAATGGCGGTTATGAGAGGCTTAAGAAAAGGAGGGAATGGGCTACTGTCTGATGGTTATACAAGATTAGTTTTGCGAGATATGAGCGTGATGGTGATCTGCTACACAGCAATTGACATAGTAACACCTCTGAATGGCACACGTAATTGATAAAATAGAAAATTATGTTATGTATTTTTTATTGTAATTAAAAGCAAAATATATCATATACGCACCTACATAAAAAACATACAAAAGACTCCACAGATTATAAAATGCTAGAAAGAACAGAATCTCAAGCATCATTTAACACAACATGTGTCTTCATCACACATGTAACGAACACAGAGAAGGCAGGAGGGAGAGTTCAGGGTTGTTTTCTAAAAATGTAGATTTTTTTTTATTGATTTAAGAGAGGAAGGGAGAGGGAGAAGGAGACACAGAGAGAGAAACATCAGTGAGGAGAGAGAATCATGGATCAGCTACCTCCTGCACACCTCTAACTGGGGATTGAGCCCACAACCCTGGCATGTGTCCTGACTGGGAATCCAACTGAGACCTCTAAGTTCTAGGTCAACTCTCAGCCACCAACCCATACCGGCCAGACAAGAGTCCATGGTTTTCACTGGATAAATTAGACCCAAAATCAGATTTCTTGCACTAGTGGAGAGTTCTTTCTATCTAAGATGAAATTCCTTTTGGGGGAGCGTCTTTTATATGAACACAAAACAAGCTTTGGGTAGGTTTCTATTCTAGCTTTTGTTCGGGAAAGTGAGCAATAATGTATTCTATTGAATGCTTTAGTCTTTTCTGTGGAAATGGTTCTAAAGTAACTCTACTCACTTTGCTGCCCGTTTTGTGTCTGGTGGAAAGCTGTTATTTTCCCCACGGCAATTTTGCAAAAGAACCCATTGCTCTTTAGACAGGCTTGTTCTAAGTTAATTATGCCTGTTTCTTTAACACAGTTTATAAGTAAAGGCGTTCATCATGTCAGGTGTTCCCTACTTTCCCTGCTAACTTCGGCAGAGATCACTCAGGGCCAAGTTTTACTCTATGCTGCAGGGGGAAAAAGGGGACCTCTCCCCTTTATTTATGAAAGAAGGATCCACCGAGAATCACAAACATGAGGAGCCCTGTGGAGTCCACTGCATTCGGACTCACACCAGCTACTGTTATTAACAAGTCCTTGGCCCACGGCTACTCGGGAGATTAAATAAAGTAAAATCCTAGGGTTTCATAAAGTATTTCTAAGATCTGTAAGACAGAAAGATTTAAATTTTAGGAATAAATCCCATTATTGTTGCTATTATGCAGTCTCCCTTTTGACTACTTAATTGGTACCTTTTACTACCCAACTAGTTGGTCAAGTCACGCATGGGAAGCACCGTGGATTCCAGAAAGTCAAGATAGATGGAATGGAGAAGTATAAAGGTGGTGCCACCATTTCTTTTTTCATTGAAGTCCAAAGAATTTTTTAAATACATATCTCAATGAAGCGTTTTACAGCTGTAAATTAGAATTTTCCTCAATGAGAATTTTCTCTTTCTTCTCTTCCTTTCATTTCTTCCTTTCTTCCTCCACTTTCCCTTCATTTCTCCTTTCTCATTAAGAGAATAAGAAAAGATAGTATTGGCCCCACCAGCATGGCTCAGTGGTTGAGCATCAACCTATGAACCAGGAGGTCACAGTTCAATTCCTGCTCAGAGCACATGCGCAAGTTGTGGGCTTGATCCCCATGTGGAGCGTGCAGGAGGCAGCTGATCAGTGATTCTCTCTCATTATGGATGTTTCTATCTCTCTTTCTCTCTCCTTTTCTCTCTAAAATAAAAAAAGATGGTGTTGAAATATTTAGCCAAATAGAAGACACTTCTGTTCCTGGGAAACCTGCAGACTTCACTGGGGATCCCAGCAGACAGCAGCAGCACAGGTCCAGGTGGAGGCGGTGCTGTGGCATCTAGGCTGCCCCTAACGAGCCGAAGGAAGAAGAATCATTTATTACTGCTAACCGTGGCCTTTTGTAACTCAGGTCTTGTGGACACTAGCATGGCCCCATTAGTACTTGGAATTTTATAATTAAAATTTAATTGTGATTTTTATGAAAATAATACTCATCGAATTTGCTGTTGGTTGCATATTGAAGTTCGATTTGTGTTTAATAAAATGGGAAGTTCCACAAAACATTGTCTTTTTTTTCCATATAGATCTGGACATGGGTAAGAAAGGTTGGGATGATAGAGGGTGAATCCAAATAAAAATAAGTGCTGGAACAGAAAGAAAATAGAAAGTGATTAAAAAGTATTAAAACTATAATTTTTGTTGAGAGTCTCCATATTCTTTAGTAACTTTTTTTCTTCAATATCCAAACAAAAATGATCTCATAAATCTACCCATCTTGACTACTTTGAACCTCAGAGCATGGGCACTGCCTTTATTTATTCTCTATAGTTTACCTCCAAAGTATAATGTAATTTACAAATATATGACTGCATGGTTCACAATGACCATGACAAGCACCAGTCATAGAAATGTTCTAATTGTGTGTCTGTCTTTATAAATCAGTTGTGTACCACCCAGCTGGTGTGGCTCAATGGTTGAGCAGTCACCTATGAGCCAGAAGGTCATGGTTCAATTCTCAGTCAGGGCATATGCCTGGATTGTGGGCTTGATCCCCCAGTGTGGGGTTTGCAGGAGGCAGCTGGTTGACGATTCTCTCTTATCATTGATGTTTCTATCTCTCTCTTCCTCTCCCTTCTTCCCTGAAATCAACAAAAATATATTTTAAATAAATAAATAAATCCGTTGTACACCAATGGAGCTAAAGAAAGAGAAGCCCTTGCCCTGAGGCCAAAGTCCAGATGTGTGAGTCATCTAAGCACAGTCTGAGTCCACAGGGTCCCTCCTACTGGCCCTGCTTCTGCTCTTGACCTTGGGACTAGCAATGGCTGGTCCCACCCAGACTTTCCTGAAAGAGACCAAGAACCAGGTCCCTGCAAGGAGGTTTAAGTCCAAAGCTACACACCAGAGTTTAAGGCAATTAGAAATCTTAATTTCATTTATTTATTGTTATTATTTTTAAAATCTTTATTGTTGAAAGTATTTCATGTCTTTCCTACCCACCAAGGTACCCCTTCTAGCCTGCTCCTGTCTAACTCCAGGCCCTCCCCACCCCTTGTCTGTGTCCATGGGTGATGTGTATATGCACACAAGTTCATTGGCTGGTCTCTTCCCTCTGAGGTTCAGCAGTCTGTTCATGCTCCATGTCCCTGGGTCTATTTTTGATCCTCAGTGTATTTGGTTCATTAGATCCCACAACTGAGTGAGATCACGAGAGACTTGTCTTTATGACCTATTTTAACAACACGTAGGTGCAGGCACTGAGAACACTTATTGCATTTCCCAAAAGTGTAGTCCCTTTTTGGTTCCTGTGATCTTATCACTTTTTAATTCCCTTCCATGAATTTTGAACTGAATCACAGAACCTTTGGATTTAGAGGACACGCTTTAGGAACAATTACATTACGCTCTTTTGACGCTATTGTCTTCCCAGTGGATATCTCCTTGGCCTGAAGACTATGTTACTCCAGACAAGTTCCTATTCATTTTTTTTAAATATATTTTATTGATTTTTTACAGAGAAGAAGGGAGAGGGATAGAAAGTCAGAAAGATCGATGAGAGAGAGACATCGATCAGCTGCCTCTTGCAGACCCCCTACTGGGAATGTGCCAGCAACCAAGGTACATGCCCTTGACTGAATTGAACCTGGGACCTTTCAGTCTGCTCAGTGGATGCTCTATCCACTGAGCCAAACCAGTTTTGGCCAAGTTCCTATTCTTAATACGCATCTAAATACATGTGGCCCTTGTTCCATGTGGACAGGTGTTCCTACAGCCAGGCCTGTCTTCACAGTGACGGCCATGTTCCCCATTGGAAAAATTTCCAGGGAAATTTTATAGATTAAAACCATTACCAACAACCAAGCCATAACGAACCTGAAAGAGTTGTCACTGTTGAATGTCTATGACAGAAATAAACACGCTAAGAATGTAGAGTTTTGTGAAACCGCCTTAGAAAGAGACATTGCTTTTGGCAACTCAGGTGAGCAATTGCCTTGAAAATAAAATTTTATGGTGACATTTAAAGGGCTCTCCGAATCAAATGCCTTCACAAGGGGCTGATTGTAGTTTCCCATGGACAGGTTAGCATTTAAAACTGCAGGCGCCTTAGTTTGTGAAACCAATTACACCCATGGTCATTTTTTTAAATTTACAGTTTTACTCCGGTGAGTGACTTAGAGGCTATCATGTGCTTGGAAACAACAAATACTTATAAATAAAAGTTCTAATGAAGCAAGATTTCCTGTGGCCCTCATGCCTTTCATCCACACCACTTGCTAAAACATGAGGTATTTTTCTCTTTTCCACCTTGACAATACATGTAAATACATAGCTATTTCTTACTCTCTACCACGATCTTAACATCTCTGGAAACTAACATATTTCCTCTCCTTCTGGCAGGTACTCAATAAAGATTGATTATATTAGTTCAAATTGAAAAAATAAAATCATCTACTTACCCATCATATGGATATCCTGTATAATAAAAGCCTAATATGTTAAGTGTCAGGTCATCCTGTCATCTGTTCAACCAATCAAAGCGTAACATGCTAATGATATGCTAAGGCTGCTCAACTGCTCTCTATGATGTGCACTGACCACCAGGGGGAAGAAGTCAACTGGTTGATCAGTTGCTATGACATGCACTGACCATCAGGGGACAGATGCTCTGACCAGTAGGTTAGCTTGCAGCTGGGGTCCGGCTGATCAGGACTGAGCAAGATAGGCTAGACATGCCGGCCCTGGAGCCCTCACATGGTTCCTCCCCAGCTGGCCAACCTCCCACGTCCCTCTCCGGCCCCAAAAAGTGCACTGGTGGGGTCTCTTTGCCTGGCTTGAGTGCTCTTGCAATCTGAGACCCTTCAGGGGATGTCAGAGAGCTGGTTTTGGCCCGATCCTGCAGGCTAGGCTGAAGGACCCCACTAGTGCACACATTCATGCACTGCACCTCTAGTTTTACATAAATGTACTTTACCTAATAGGAAACCAATGCAGTATACAGAAGATATATTATAGAATTATACACCCAAAGTGTACATAACTTATTAACCATTGTCACCCCAATACATTCAATAAAAAATAAATAGGATGCCAATGCAAAAATGTAAATAAAAATCATAATCAACTTGCTAATTAAATGAGTGAAGAGTTGAAGGAGAGATATCCAGGAAAGAGGGACCCACTATTGTATTGGTAGGAACCTAAACACCTGTTTCCTTCAGCATTCGCTTACTACACACTCATTGTGTTGGGTGTCATGAAAATGGAAGAGGTTGATAAGGCATATGTAGTTCTTGGGCTTACGTTAAAGAGAATGATCACATGCCTTCCAATCAAAGAGAAAGAGAGAAAATAAAAATATGCATACATGACATAAAATAAGTACAGCAAGCTATATCCACTTTCCCTCACTTTAAATAATGGTGAAGCTAAATTAAGTGTTTCCTTGGCCTCCAACCACTCATACTTTGGGAGCAGTGGTTCGTTCACCTTGCAATACCCCTTTGTGAGCAGCTCTCCACTCAATCTGTCCTCTGATAGGACACTACCCCCAGACAGTCTTAGATGATGCACAAGTTCCCAATGCATGTTGCACACCCTCCCCTTATAGGAACTATTTTTAAGCCTGTCTGTTGCCTGGGTACATAAGTGTCTGTCCTCTACACTCAGTGAGCACCTAAAAATGATGTGAATAACTTACCCATGTAAAGACCTACCCTTCTAATAAAATAATTTCCTACACTCTAAATTAATGACTGAATTAAGATTAATACTTATTTGGATAAAGGGATTTCTGCAAGTGTAAGATTTAAGGCAGACTTGACTTCACACAATTTAATAAAAACCAGCATGCAATAACAGACAGAAATCCCTGGATTCAAAAGAAGAACCAGATTCCAGGGTCAGATCTTCACATTAGGCCCTGTTTGATCTTGGAAAATCTTTTAATCTCCGTAAATATTCATTTCCTAAATGATAAAAGGAATTATGCCTGCCCTCGTTATAACTGAATTATTGCAATAAAAAGAGATGAATACGGTGAAGTCACTGGAAAAGTGGACAGAATAAAGGAAATGTAGGGGCTGAATAAATTATGAAGATGGAAATTTAATATAGTATGAATATATAAAACAAAATAAAGGCCTGGTATTTCAGATTTTCTTAAGGAAGAAAGAGGTGGAAAATACAAGTTGAATGCATGGAGATAACAGGAGAGTATGGATGTGTTTTAACTACATATTGATAACATGAAATTTCCCTAAACATTAAATTTGTAGGTACAATGAATATTGTATAAGTCATGTTCTGAAATTCTTGCTTTGTAGAAATATTACAAAAATATTTTTAGCTTTTGTAGTGTTGAAATTATTTGAAAAACTGGACAATTCACTCCCAATATTTAGCTCATCAGCAAGTGGAACACTCAGGTCTACTACGAGCTCTAACACTAGTTTGTTCAAAGTCACTTGGATTCTTCAAAGAATTCTTTCCTCCATAGATAACAGTTTTGCCAGGAAACAATCATGCCTCCACAAATATTTATTTTTTAAGACCTAGTTGTTATTCATTATACATAAACATTTAGTAAATACCTTTACTGGATCAGACTTGAAATACATTAGACCCCATATTAATAAAGATATAAAATAATCAGGAACAGAATAACCACATATTATAATTATGCATGGAATTAAAATTTAGTTAGCAGACATCAACATTTATTTTTTATTTAGTCTCTGGAATCTAACATTTTCAAATTTAAAAAAATATTTAGTTTGAATTCAGAAAACATAAGTGATTTAAAAATATAATATGATGTTAATGATAATATGTGAACCTAATATCACTAGAAGCAACTTTCAACATAACGTCACTTAGTGTGACAACCATAAATATGACTTATTTTAAAGTTATTTTTATCACTTTCGCATTGCCTTTTGAAACCAAAGTGAAAAATCAGTGATGCTTCACTTGGCAGGGTCAGAGAGGAGAAATAAAGTGTAATTTAAGTCACAGGTGATCATTAAAAATCCCACAGGAAATGTGTCATTAACACATTATCCGAGCTCAATTGCTGATGCACTGTTTATCCAGCACCTGATACCTGTATTTTGAAGACCTGGGCTTGAGTTTCTGCTGAATGAATATTATATTGTGATTAGGAGTAAATGTTTTGGGGATTCTGAACCAGAAATTTCTCATCTAAAAAGCTTAGAATATGTTTTGGTAATAAAAGGTGGCTTTGTAGGAACCATTTTAATCATTCTGTGTCTGCTTCTGGTTGATCCTTTTAAGTGACACCACGCTTGACTCCTTAAAACATATTATCCCGGACACGTGCAGAACAGTGGCCCAAAAAAGCGACCAGGACTCCTTCAGCCCTAATTTCCTGGATGCTTTTCCTGGTTCTGCTTTGCCAGCTTTTATTGATATCCACACTCAGTATCTCCCCCCCACCCCCCACCCCCACACGGCTTTGTTCAAATCACCACTAATCAGAATATACTGTGGGCCAGGCATTATCCTAGGGCAGTGGTTGGCAAACTCATTAGTCAACAGAGCTAAATATCAATAGTACAATGACTGAAATTTCTTTTGAGAGCCAAATTTTTTAAAGTTAAACTTCTTCTAACGCCACTTCTTCAAAATAGACTCACACAGGCCATGGTATTTTTGTGGAAGAGCCACACTGAAGGGGCCAAAGAGCCACATGTGGCTCGTGGGCTGCGGTTTGCCGACCACTATCCTAGGTCATAGAGAAAACTGAGGAAGTAGAAGAAGAAAAAAAAATACATACAAAGCAAAACTATGCCTGACCTCCTGGAACTTGTAGCCAGTGAGGGAGACAACCACTAATGTAGGAAGTGAGGGAGACAACCACTAATGTAGGAATCACCCAAACTAATGTTAAATTGTGACTGTATTCAATGCATGGCCTCCACTGTGAAACAAAATCTTATTCCTGTGCAACCTGACATGGTCAGGGAGATCAGAGAGCTCCCAGGGACAGACTCTTAGAGCTGATACTAAATGGCCTCTGGCCATCACACATGTGAAAAGGCTCGGTGCTAAAGAGAAGAGCTCTCAGTAGACAGCAGGTGAGGCTGGGGGATGTCGGGCTGCATTCAATGATCTGGAAGGAGATGGTGCGGCAAGAGTGTGCCGAGCAAAGGGAAGAACACGACTAAGCCATGGAAAGAAGGAACGCCCACCATCTGCAGCAGCACGGAGGGACCTGGAGAGCATGACGCTGAACGAAATAAGCCTTCGGAAGAAAGACCAGCATTCCCTGATCTCACTCCTGGGGTGGAATCTAATGAACAACATCAGCTGATGAACACAACAGACCCGGAGACATGGATGCATCCAACAGCCTGTCAAACTGCAGAGGGAAGGTGGGAGGGTGGAGAGGAGAGAGAAAGGGATCAACAGATGCACTCCTGTGTGCATATGCATCGCCCATGGCCACAGGCAATAGGGTGGTGAAGGCCTGGGGTGGGGGGCCGGGTGGGAGAGGTCAGTGGGAGGAAAAAGGGAACACCTGTAATCCTTCCAACAATAAAGATTACAAAGTCATAAAAAAGAAAGGCCTGAGCCGAAAAGGAAAAGATAGAAGTCCCTAGAGGAACATTGCCTGAGTGCAAAGCACCTCACTCACAGAAATGTGCAGTCCTTGGTCCTGTGTTTTCACTGTACGTACATTTCCATTTGCCTCAAACCTAATGAGAGTCCCATGTCAATCAAAACCATCTCAAAAGGGGAGAACAGTACAAAAGGGGAAAGTTTCCCTGCTGGCACTCTATCAGTCACTCCCAGTACACCTCCATCC
The DNA here is from genome assembly GCA_027563665.1 of Antrozous pallidus. Taxonomy (NCBI): domain Eukaryota; kingdom Metazoa; phylum Chordata; class Mammalia; order Chiroptera; family Vespertilionidae; genus Antrozous; species Antrozous pallidus. The sequence goes on along the minus strand of CM050508.1, from coordinate 560,800 downwards.
TGCCCCTGGGTCAGCCCTCTGCCACCTCCAAGTCAGTCCAGAGTTTGTGGAGGGTGCCCCAGGCAAGACACCTCAAGCACTCCTTAACTGTTTGTGGGTTAAATCCAAGGTGCCTGGCTATCCCTTTTGTTAAGACTATGAGGTCTTTTCATAGCCTTTAGCCAGGAAATCCCAATGACAGAAATATATAAAAACCAAACAGAGGTGGAAGCTGCTTTAATTAACAATGTTTCAGCTCTGACCTTTCAGAGCAATTAAGATTGTTTACCAGCCTTCTGGGCTTCCTATCCACATCTTTCTATTGGTGAGACAGGGATTGGATTCCAGCACCTTTGTATTTTTGGATTATAAACAAACTGCTGCTGTTTGGATGTCAGGTGCTGCCTCTCCATCAGAGAGAACAGACATCCCACCTGGCCCCAGCTATTTTTTTTCTAATACTGCGTCTTTGTCTTCTATAGTTTTATTTCTTAATCCCCAGTTCCTCTGCTCAGAAACTGGACCCAATCTCTCTCTCCCCCCCCCCCCCCCTCTCTCTCTCTCTCTCTCTCTCTCTCCACGCTGGATGTGGAAAACAGAGAAAAACACCCACAAGAGCTGACTGTCTGTCCCAGGTGCCTCCACACCTTCGGGATCCAGGAGGGAAAGCACGGCATAGTCACCTCTCTCCCCCCCTTCCCCCAAGGCCGGAGGGCATTGCTTGGCCTCCCATCACACCAGCACACCTTTCTGCTGCACAAAACTCACGTCTTCAAATGCAGGAGTGTCTCTGCCTGTCTCCCCAGGGCGGATGGCAGAGATAGCCAACTCCTCTTCAGGAAAGACAGACACCTTTGCCGCAGGTGTTCAAAAAGCATGCTCTGTCTGTGTGGACGTCGTCTGCGTGTCTGCCACAAACGCCCCGCATCCCACACTCACTGCTCTGGGAAGGTTCATTAGAGTTCAGGGCCAGTGAGTTCTCAGGGAGGCCTGTGGGCCTCTCCATGGAAGTCAGTCCCCTGCTCACTGGGGTAGAATGAGAGGCTGATGCTGTGGGCCGGTCCTATGGGGCGCACCTGCAATTACCCCACCAGCTGGGCCAGCCTGAAACGGTTCTGAGAGGTGAGGAGTGTGAGGTCCTGCTCATTGGAAAAGAGCAGCTACAACACCCATGGCTTCTCCCGAAGCCCACCCTTACCCTCCTGGTTACCGTTCTCGTGCGTTAAGGTCACACCTGGTTTAACTTCAAACCATGCCAGGGTGGCACTCCACCTAGCACAGAATTCACTTTAGAAAAAACTGTGAAGTCCTGGAAATCAAACCTAGGACCCTGTAGTCCACGGACCAACACTATCCACTGAGCCAAACTGGCTAGGGCTGTTTTTGTTTGTTTGTTTGTTTCTTTACATAAGTAACAATCCTAAAGTTAGGTCGTCATTAGTTTATTTTTTTTATAATACTATTGATCATAGTAACTCATTTAACTTTCATATAGTTTTAGTTGGGATAATATTGGAATTTCAGGGAGATTTTTTTTTAAAGGAAATTTTCACAAACTTAGACAGTATAATAATTGGATTAGGTGACCAGTTCAAAAATGAACAAAACAGAGATGGTATTGCTGCCTAACTGATCCGGCCTTACTGACAGGGGCAGGAGGAGTTCCCAGAAGCCTTTGCTATTAACTCTTCACAGCCCAAGGTGGGAGGACTTCAAAAGGAACCCAAGATCAGCTAACACCAGGTCCTCTTTCTCAGGGGGCTTTCTTCCTCCTCCACCACCAGCCACAGGCTGGCTCTGCTTCTTGTCATTTAAAAAAAAAAATTATTGATTTTTCGAGAGGAAGGAAGAGGGACAGATAGAAACATCAATGATGAAAGAGAATCACTGATTGGCTGCCTTCTGGATACCCCCCACTGGGGGTCAAACCCACAATCCGGCATATGCCCTTGATGGGAATAGAATCCTGGACCCTTCAATCCACAGGCCGATGCTCTATCCACTGAGCCAAAGCAACCAGGGCTCCTCTTCTTATTAGATGTAGATGTGGGCATATCTCCAAATCATTCACTAAGAAAAGTTAAGTCCCTAGATCTTCCCACTGGCTGAGGATAAGATTAAGGAGCAATTACACAACAACAGGAAATAAGCCTTAGTTGAGTCCTCACCTTTTTCTTTTATTTTCCCTAAAAGAACAAGTGCCTGGTAGACTCTGGATTGAGGAAAAGCTTAATATAATTATGTGCCTGTGAAACTATTACCGGCTTTGGCAGAGACGCCTCAGAGAACTAAACAACTCAATTTATGTCAAGGGATGTTACGTGCCTTTTGTAAGCAGGGAAACAAGCCAGTGGAGAAGGCTGTGCTCACTGATCTTTTTATATTCAAATATCCTGACATGTTTCCCCCGAAACTCTGATAGACGACACATGCTGGAACTTATGACATAGAGAGTACATGGTACAGACCCCATCTTAATACTATTTTTAAAAAGTATAGAAAAGGCAGGGAAATAAGAGTCAGTGCTGGGAGGGCGCCTGACAGGCAAGGCATCCACTGTGCTCTTCCTCTGTTGTCTTTCTGAGAGTCAGCAAGGCTGAAGGAGAACGAGGAGAGTGACTGTCACCCTTTCCTTTTTGGTCTTTCCCCCTTGAGCAGCCGCATCCAGTGTCACTCAGACACACTGCCAGCAGCCTTGGCTTGGAGGAGGATACAGACTGTGACTGTCCCCCAGGGGCGGCGGTGGGGGGGCACACACAATGTCGAATCCATGATGTATCCATTTCAAAACCCTTTCATTGTTATCGTGAATGCTGGCATATTTTACCTAAAACTGACAAATGTTGTTTGTGGTATTATAAATACCAAGGCCTTTTAGAAAATAAATTCAGAATATATCAAAAGATAAGTTCCATTTGCCTTGATGTTCTCACCTGGAGATTCTGTACCAGGTAAATCATTATACTCTATACCTATAGTTTTATATATTTGATTTATATATGTTTCATATATATCAAAGAGTTGTATCTATATAATTATATTATAATTATCTTCCTTGATTTTGTATATATTATATATGAAAAAATTACATATTATGCATACATTGTGTATATATACATAAAATGACATATAAGCAAAAATTCAAGTTATTTATAATATAAACAAAAACAATCCATACATTCTCAAAATAGTTAAACTTTGTAAATCCATTGAGTAGTACATAAAAATTGTTTTAAATTAAATATGTCAATTTAGAGAAGAGTCACATTAAATATTAAAAATATATAAACTACATATGTAAATATATAAATTGGTGTCAAATTTATCTTCCTATCTAATAAAAGAGTAATATGCAAATTGACCATAACTCCAACACACAAGATGGCTGCCCCCATGTGGACACAAGATGGCCACCACAAGATGGCCATCAGGGGAGGGCAGTTGTGAGTGATCAGGCCAGCCGGGGAGGGCAGTTAGGGTGACCAGGCCTGCAGGAGAGGGCAGTTAGGGGCAATTGGGCCAGCGGGGAGCAATTAGGCATAAATCAGGCTGGCAGGGGAATGGTTAGGGGGTGATCAGGCTGGTAGGCAGGAGCAGTTAGAGGTAGTCAGGCAAGCAGGCAGGTAAACAATTGGAAGTCGGCAGTCCTGGATTGTGAAAGGGGTCTCATATTGCACCCTCAGAGGGTGCAGGCTGAGCTGAGGGACATACACACACCCCTACTCTACCCCACCCCCATGCATGAATTTTGTGCACCAGGTCTCTAGTTTCATCAAAATGTGCATGATCTGTGGAAGAGGAAATCCTGAAATGTTAAGATAGATGTGGTACTAGGAGCACCAACAGATTTAACTATCAGAGAGTGAGCACCAGAGCATAGATAGATGATAGATAGATAGATAGATAGATAGATAGATAGATAGATAGAGAAAGAGCATATATACACATATATAATATATATATATATATCATAGTATACATATGCATATATATTAAAGGGAAAAGTATAAAAACCAGGAGCAGATATATAGAGAAAACTTGGTATGTAATATAATTGCATTGTCGATACACAGGAATAAAAGGCCCATTCAACATACGCTTCTAGGGTATTTGCTATCCCAGGAGAGGTCATGGGTCAGAGGAGGTCAATGGGGGTGAAATAGAGGGACATCTATAATACTTTCAACCACAAAGATAAATTTTAAAAAAATGATTTTTAAAAATTTTCTTTATTGATCAAGGTATTACATATGTGTCCCTATCCCTCCCTCATGTCCCCCATCCCCTACCCATGCCCTCACACCCCTGGTGTCTGTATCCATTGGTTGGGTTTATATGCATGCATACAAGTCTTTTAGTTGATCTCTCTCCCTTCCCCCACCCTCCTCTGGCTTCCCTCTGTGGTTTGATGATCTGATTGATGTTTCTCTGTCTCTGGATTTGTTTTCATCAGTTTATTGTTCATTATATTCTACAAATGAGTGATATCATATAATAAACATCTTTCTCCAACTGACTTATTTCGCTTAGCATAATGCTCTCCAGTTCCATCCATGTTTTTTCTGTCCTCCACAGCATCCCATCCAGTGGTGGGCACTTAGTAACTGTCCTTGACTTATGTTGGAAAAGTAGATGAAAGTTAGATCCCTATTATGCCATGCACATAAACAGAATGCACATGGATGGAAGAGCTAAAGGAGAAAAACAAACTTAAAAATACAGTCAATGTGTTTGTGCTATCAATGTAAAAAAGAGGAGATGGTGAGGTCTCAAAATATCATACCAGAAAGAGGTAGGCTGTACCCTTAGCTGCATGAAAATTTAAGGAAAATCTTGGACTTGTGAACACATTTTGCTCTAACATTTTATAGATAAACTGTTGCAAACAGAATGAAGGCAACCTGTTTCCCAGTTCTGTCCATTGGACTTAGACCTGTGCTGGACATACAACTGGGAGGAGAGGTACATATAATATTTTACATCATCTCAGAAAGGCACACATCGTTTTGTTAGAGATATTCACTGTCAGAAAGCACCGCTCACTGTTCTTTTTTGTTTATTTAATATGTTTTTACTGATTTTAGAGAGGAAGGCAGAGGAGAGAGAGAGAAAAACATCAACAATGAGAATCATGGATCGGCTGCCTCCTGCATGTCCCCCACAGGGGATCAAGCCCACAACCCGGGCATGTGCCCTGACTGGGAATTGAACCACTGAACCACACGGGCCGGGCTCTACCTGTTTTTTATAAAGAAAATATTCAGAGATCAACAGTCCCAATATTCCATGGGTGTTATTGAAATAAGGTTATAAGAACATTTACTAGAGTAAAACTGCTGTTTGAAACTTTGGCCACAGTTCACCCCCGCTTACTTAAAACAAAAGAATTATTGCTTTAATTTCCAGCTTGTGACCTTGAAGACTAGAACCAGAGGAGTAACGGTCTGGTGCCAATTATGTAGCCACGCCACCTGTTTTTACAAGATAGGACCACTTTCCCACGTCTAGCAGAATACATAGTTAGAAGATAAGGAGTGAGCAATAGGGTCATTCATAGTCTATTGGCACCCCTTCCCCAGATGCGGCCTTGGGGGCTGTTCGCCAAACGCAGGGCAATAACATTCATGGTTCAGACCCCTTTAAAAGGACTGCCTACACCCGGGGCAGGGTGGCCGTGGGTGTTAGGTTTCTGACCATCGTGGCTAGTTTTCAATAAATCCTTGCCTGCTTATTACCAATGTAACCACCTCCGTGGTCATTTGCAACTCATCATAGAAGTTGCCGCACAACAGTTATTACAAAGTAAAAGTGGCAACTGCAGATCAGTGGTGGTGAGTAAGAAGTGGTGTGGTAATCTAATATATACTAATAAAAGGGTAATATGCTAACGTGAGCAGATGTCTTCCAGACAACCTTCCAGGCGTCCTTCCAGACAAAGCCTCAGGGGCTGCAATGGCCAAGGCTCAGGCACCCGTGGGCAGCTGCAAAGGGCCCAGGCTCAGATTGGCAGTGGCAGCAGCAGTGGGGTAATGTGGGCGGTGCCTGCCCCTGATCTGCCAGGTCACCTCCTGCAGAGGGAGGCCAGACTGTGGCTTAGGCTGGGGGCCGAGGCAGAGGCAGTTAGGGGCAATCAGGTTGGCAGCGGAGCATGTCAGAGCCAATCAGGCTGGCAAGGGGTCAAGTTAGGGGTGATCAGACAGGCAGGCAGAGGGGTTAGGAGCAGTCAGGCAGGCAGTCAGGGGAGCAGTTAGGAGTCAGTGGTCCTGGATTATGAGAGACTGTCTGAATGCTGATCACCAGTTTAGGCCTAAACTGGCAGTCAGACATCCCCCAAGGGGTCTCAGATTGGAGAGGGTACAGGCCAGACTGAGGGACCCCTCACTCCCTTCCTCCCCCCATTCACAAATTTTGTACACCAGACCTCTAGTCAGGATACAAACAAAAGAAAGGCAGATAAGCGGACAAATAGGACATGGAGGCAGTGACTCGGGATGGCAAGACATGCTTCGTGGGTCCACCATGATTACTTCCATATGGTCCCGTTCCATGGGAAGAGTGAACATGGGTTTTCTCCCAAGTTCCTGAGTGGGAAGTTCCTTCTCCGGAGCCCACAGGGACTGCCTGTGGAGGCCATCTCAGGCCTGACTCGCAGGCAGCACTCCTGTCTCTATGAGTCACCGTGCAAATGGCTTTAACCTTTCCTTATTATAAGAAATGGTTATTTTGGGCTGCATATATTACCTCTTTTTTGGGACACAGTCACAGAAAAGGAGACAATGACTTATTACCCGGTTTAAAAATAAGGGCACCAGAGAATGGATGGGGAGACAACCAGGACAGACGGAGGCTTACGGAGTGAACTGCAGCTGAGTATTTTTAAACTGGAGCACTGGTAACCAGGGTTAACTGTCCTGGACACGACCTTTCCTGTTTCTTACAGAAAGAGCACGTCATGCACATAAAGTCTTCCTAGGTTTTATGTTATCGCTACTGATAAGCTGTGGAAAAGTTAGTGCATCACATTTTGACTTCTAAACTGTGTTAGTATAAAATCAGAGTGGGTCTTTAATCTATACGCGTTAGTAACTTTCACTAACATGCTACTATTCCCTAACTATACACAGGGTGTCCACCCAAAAGGTATACACCCTTTTGAAAATTAAATGTATTTTAATAAACAATGCCTTTCAAATTATTCAATGTGTGTGTATACATTTTTTGGGACTCTGTATTTGCTTGCAATTAATGTAAGTGTGTGTGTGTGTGTGTGTGTGTGTGTGTGTGTGTGTGTGTGTACTTCGAGCCAGCTGGGGAAGGGAGAATTCACTTTTGACAAGAAAGAACAGTAGCTACACTTGCTAAATTCTGTTTCTATAAAAAGCCTACCTGCTAGCCTGCTGACACCAGGCAGACTAAACTGCAATGTGGAAAGATTAAGGCCAGCTGGTGTTTTTCCAGTTGATTTGCATTTTTGTAGCTCAAGGTTACCCCCCTTTATTTTTAACGGATGCTCAAGACTCAAAAAGTTGGCATCCTGTAAGGACAGTGAAGTTAGGTCTGTGAAAGGCACAGAGATGAAGTCTGAGAGACAGACAGGATGATTAACTTCAAGCGCTAATTTGTGGTAATTGCTGCAAGGTGTTTACCTGTGGGTGACATCTCTCTATTTATAAATGGCCCCAGTGACTCTGTATCCTGCAGAATGGGGAGGGAGCAGGAAAAGCAGAGGGAGAACATGCATCCTTGTGTTGGAAAGAAACTTTTCAAACAAAGAAAAATGGAATTTTCAATAAAAATAGGATTAGATTCAAGGAAAAATGAAAACTCTGCAAATCTATTAGGCATACATTACTTCATCTTAAGATATGAAATATGTACAAAACAGACAATTTCCCACTGCCTTCCTAGTGTCCTTCCACCACCAACCCCACCATACACACCACTACCCTTACCACCACCACTGTTTTTATGCCTTAATTATTCTTTTAATATTGCCAGATCTTAACTTCACAATTCCAGACTGATGTATTCTGAGAGGTAGGTATTGTTTCTCAATAGTTCATATATGTTAGAAGCTAATTATTATATGGTTGACCTATGCTTACCATATTCGCTTACTATTTATTGATATAGGACATTAATTTAAGTCTTTGTAAAATTTTAATGACATTTATTTTACTCAAGTATGAGCCTTACATCGTCACATAAAATCTATAAAGCATTGAAAACATTTCTGTCTTGCTCTAACTGGTTTGGCTCAGTGGATAGAACATCAGCCTGAGGACTGAAAGGTCCCAGGTTTGATTCTGGTCAAGGGCATGTGTCTTGATTGCGGGCAAATCCCCACTAGGAGGTGTGCAGGATGTTTCTCTCTCATTGATGTTTCCAACTCTCTCCCTTCCTCTCTGTAAAAAAATCTATCTATCTATCTATCTATCTATCTATCATATATATATATATATATATATATATATATATATATATATATATATAAACATTTCTATCTTAGCTTCAGGTTGAAACACTTAACTTAGATCAAGATTAACAATATTCACTTTAAAATAAAATTGATGCTCAGAAATATATTTAAAGAAAAACCATCCCTACAAATTGTGCAGAAAATAGTATAGTAAACATAACAATTCATAGACTTAAGATCACTATTCATAAACTGATTCATACATGCCTATTTGAGGTAATGTACATTTTTAAGGATGTAGCTACCTACCTAATATTTTGTGATCACTAGTTGGGGAAACAAAAAGTGTATTTTGTATTTACTATGGACATATTTAATTACATAACGGAAGCGTGGGAAAATATGCAGTGGATATTTACCTGGGAGACAAAGACTTGTGTGAAATTCTGTTCCTTTCTGTTACACTTTCAGTTATTTGGTCTTATCTAGTGGTACCTTTTGGCTAATGTTATAAGAGTTAAAGGTAAAGTGAGTCACCTGAGAATTAGGCTTGAGCTGCCGCAGATTGTTGGACTAAAAATGCACCTGTCAATTAATGTGTTATAGATGCACCTGTTTCTTGTGAATTTTTTGCATGCAACCGGGGAATTTACTAACCCTTTCCTTTATTAGTCATCTTATCTATACATGAGAGTTCTTTTGTCTCTTAGATGCAAAGTCTTAAGATGTCATAAAATTCCAACAAATATACACTGAGTGGTCAGATTATTATGATCTCTGAACACATAATAATCTGGCCACTCAGTATATATATTAGAGACCCAGTGCATGAATTCCTGCATGAGTGGGGTCTGGCCAGCCTGGCCAGGGGGAGGGGACATGGACAGTTGGCCAGCCTGCCTGCTGTTCAAACTCCTGGTCAAGGGGACAATTTGCATATTAGCCTTTCATTATATAGGATATAAACTGAGTGGCTAGATTATTATGCATTCAGAGATCATCATCATCTGGCTACTCAGTGTATAAATACCTTCTACTTAACATCAGCTAATTGAACATGCCATAGAAATTCTTGCCAAACCTCCTATCCCCATTAGTATAGGTATCTTCAACTTGTAAGTGATTTTTAAGCCTAAACAATAGAGAAACATTGGCAAGGGCAACATAGTGAACTTAAAAACATTTTTTAATATGTATAACTTTGGTGGGTAAAACAGTTTTAAAATAATGTAAATAGGATGATACTCTAAAAACAACATGGCTGAACAGATACGAATGGGTTTAGATCTTTGAAAGCAGTGTTTCAATTACAAAAAAATCATAAATTCAAGAAATTATGAGTACACTACACACTTGGCTCAGTAGATACGATAAAGAATAAAACTGTAAGCTGTTCTTAAAATTCATCGTTTATAAGAATTAAAGTCACTTTAAGAAATATAGCAGTTAAAACAGCTTTCTAATGCCAGATACCAGATTAATTCATTTAGTTTGGGCAAAGATCATGTCTTCATAGATAAAATTTGTATCTACCTGCTTTAAGTCAATTAAATGAAAAATAAAAAAGTTTCTTGGTTCCAATAATTATTTGGTAGGTATAAAATTTCACTGAGTACATATTAATATGTGTTATAGAGCTGTATACTGAACACTTAAATCTCATCTCTGAAAAATTGCCGGATCTTCTCACCAGTCACCACCTTGCCAGGGTTGAGCAGCAGCCCCTGAATGATGGATGAACAGATCATTCCAAAGTTTCACTGTGGGAGAGAAGGCTAAGGGATGGCCCGGCTGAAGGAGCCAGGCTGCCTGCCTCGTTAGCTTTTATTGGAATTTTTATCTTTAGATACAATCAGTAGGGTGAGTAGTCTTGGGAGGATACTCAGCTTTGCATTTTCCTCTAGGCAAGGGCATCCAGGGACTGAGCCTGAGGATTCCAGTAAACACCCGGGGGGTCTGCATGTGCACAGACTTGTTCAGAAAGGTCGAGGAATAATCAGAGGCGCCACCTCGACACTCCCCTAAGTCGACTTGAAGTCCGAATTCCGATAAACAGTGCAGGCGGCCTTCTACACCCTTCCCTTTTCTCAGAATGCCCTCCTTACAACTTTCCAACCAACTCTCCTGCTTCCCCACAAATACAAGATGGGATTAATTTAATTAACATGATAGACATGAAGATACAACACGAATTCACTCATGATGCTTTGTGTGTTTTAGCTTTGAATAACCACATGTTTGGCGGACTCATAAAATTTTTATTTGAAATGTTAATAAGATATTTGAAGTCTTTTTAAATGTTGCCTGGTACTAACCTCAAAATAAAATTATTTGAAGATCTGGGACCATTTGCTCTGAAGAAAGCCATTTTAAAATGCAACATCGGGTCTATGATGCTCCTCAGTTATAACTTGAAACCATTAAGCACACAATAAAACCGTGACTTTCCGCAGGACAGAAATATGGCCAAACAATCATGTATTATTTACTGGACTAATGAGCTATTCAAAATCAAATATATGCAAATGTGCATTAAGGGATGTATAAAACTGAAAAGGTTGCTGAGAAGAGAGATTTTAATGGTTATCGAGGAACCATTTTGTTTATTAGATAAGCATAAATATTAAAAATACTGTTAATGTGTGCTGGTACAGGATGGGAATGGGAATACTTTGCTGCACCTGCGAGTAAGGGAAGTGGGGGGAAGAGAGGCTTCCTTACTTGGCTTTCAGCGTCAGCCCCTCAGATCTCCAACTGTGGGATATGGGCACACACAACAGCTCAGCCTCCTGAGCCACAGCTTCATGATCCATAAGGTGGAACAATGGAACATCTCATAAAGTGTGCGAGGATACACTTCAATAAAATTAAAAAGCTTTTCCACAGTTTTAGCAAAGCAACAGACTCTTGATAAATATTAGTTCCTATACTATTTAAAAACATTAATATGTCACTTTATTTTTAAATGTTGGACACACATAGGAATAAACTAGATACATTTTTATGGTGAGTTCAGAGATGGAGAGGTAGACAGACAGTGGCATGAAGCATGAAAATTGCTCTTGTCTTGGTGTAGCCCTCTACCCAGAGAACTGACACAGCAAAGTCAAAAAGAAAACAGGCAACTCTCTGAAACTGAAAAACAATCCACAGAATACCCTTTCTTTTCATCTAAATGATGAAGTTATTACCTTCCGAGAATGCAGGCAGCAATGGAATGCTGATGACATTATTATGTCTGAAAGCACAACAATATTTTTTCTTCAAATTCATGTCATCAAAATTTAGAAAATTTGAAATGTAGTTGTACCTTTTCCAAACATTTGAGAGGTAATTGTGCCTTTGCTTTCAAAACTGGAAGGTATAACATTGATTTTTATTTTATTTTATTACTAGAGGCACTCATGGGGAGGGGGGTTCCTCTGCCTGGATTGCACCCTCTCACAGGGGGAACTGGCCTCAGCCAGCAGTCGACATCCTTAGCACTGCTGCGGAGGCAGGAGAGGCTCCCCCCACTGCTGCTGTGCTCGCCAGCCATGAGCTTGGCTTCTGGCTGAGCAGCGCTCCCCCAGTGGGAGCACACTGACCATCAGGGGGCAGCTTCTGTATTGAGCATCTGCCCCCCTGGTGGTCAGTGCATGTCATAGCAACTTGTCTTTCTGCTGTTCAGTCGATTTGTATATTAGCCTTTTGTTATACAGGATTATTTTTTTAAATATATTTTTTATTGATTTCAGAAAGGAAGGGAGAGGGAGAGAGATAGAAACATCAATGATGAGAGAGAGAATCACTGATTGGCTGCCTCCTGCCCGCCCCTACTGGGGATGGAGCCCACAACCTGGGAATGTGCCATTGACCAGAATCAAATACAGGACCCTTCAGTCCACAGGTGATGCTCTGTCCACTGAGCCAAACCAGCTAGGGCTGATTTTTTTTTTTTAGCAGCAGGTAGGCTACCACAGATTTAAACTATTAAGTACACAGAGATTGAAAATGTTCACTATTCCCCTAAAATTATATTCTCCTTAAAAGGTCTGAGAAAATTTCTGCATTTGCTTCCTTTAGCTTTTTAAAAAATCAAGCATATTTGCAAATCATAAAAATGCACATATCTTAAGTGTAAAGTTTGGTCAGTGTGAAAATGTATAGACTAGTGGTCGGCAAACTCATTAGTCACCAGAGCTAAATATCAACAGTCCAACGATTGAAATTTCTTTTGAGAGGCACATTTTTTTAAATTTTTTAAATATATTTTATTGATTTTTTACAGAGAGGAAGGGAGAGGGATAGAAAGTCAGAAACATCATTGAGAGAGAAACATCCATCAGCTGCCTCTTGCACATCCCCTATCGGGGATATGCCCGCAGCCAAGGTACATGCCCTTGCCCGGAATCGAACCTGTGACCTTTCAGTCTGCAGGCCGACGCTGTATCCACTGAGCCAAACTGGTTTCAGCTGAGAGGCACATTTTTTAAACTTAAACTTTTTCTAATGCCACTACTTCAAAATAGACTTGCCCAGGTTGTGGTGTTTTGTGGAAGAGCCACACTCAAGGGGCCAAAGAGCCGCATGTGGCTCGTGAGCCGCAGTTTGCCAGCCACAAGTGTAGACTCATTTACACAGCACTCAATTCATAGGCCAGAACATTTCTTCCCCCAGACAGGTTCTTCATGGGAACTTCCCATAAATCTTCATATTCTACAGGTAACTCCTGTGCTGATACTTTCCACAACTGATACCATTTGTCTCAACTGATCTGCATATAAATGGAGTCAAAGTGTATGGACTTAGTTGGCATTTATAGAACTACACACACACACACACACACACACACACACACACACAGAAAGTAAAATAAACATGCATTTCAAGTCACCATTAAGATAGAATCCAGACCATAGAGCAAACCTTAAAAAATTGTCAAGGATGAAAACCGTACAATGTTCTTGAACTAGAACAGAATTGGGTTGGAAAAAGAAAAGTAAAGACATGTGTCAGCGTAGCTATTTTTTTATTGTTTCCTTACATTCACACTTAATGAACAAGCCCTCCATGAATCACTGCATTTTGAGGGTGCGATACGGGTGAAGTGCTCTTGCTTCTCTCTAAGGCCAACCTTCTACTTGTACATCCTCCTCCCCTTCCTAAAAATATCTACCAACAACTGTCCCCTCCGTCTGTTGCATCAACATTTCCTGCCTTCCCATTCAACATCTACTGCAGTGATGGTGCTGTCTGTCTATAAACAGCAACCTCCGTGCCTCATCTCCTTTAGTGACCGTCTCACCCTCTGTTCCCTTAGCAACGCTCACTGAGTAGCATCCTCTCTTCCCCTTCTAACACCATAATGCTTTTCATCCCTCCTGACCCCAGCAGGCCCCTGCTCTCACCCTGTTTGGACAGCTCTCAGGAAAAGCACAGATGACGTCCACATTGCCATGTCATGGGGCTCCACCTACAGAGTTCACTTAAACCACCAAAGTGATAGGAAATATGCTAACTACTTACTTCTACTAACTACTTATTACTAATTACTTACTAACTACTAACTACTCACTTCCTGAAGCCCTTTACCTGCTGGGTCCTGAAGCCCTTTACCTGCTGGGCATTTTGACCTGACTATGTCTTTTGCTGATTCTTTCTGATCTGATGTTTCCTCCTCTTAGGAAATAAAAAGTGTCTGATTATTGTTTCCCCGTCTGTCTGAAACAAGCTCAAAGCCACATTTATAGTATTTATAGTGATGATGTGGAAACTGTGATAGTAATACTACTCATAGACACTTCTGTTTAATAATTTAATCATGTGAATATAGGAACAATTTTTAAAATGCATCATTATGCAATTCTGTTTTAAATTGTAATACATAAACAAATAAAATTGCAAAGATATTTCATGATTTTTAAATAACAGGATTAACGATCCTATTTTTATTTTAGATCGCTATACATAATTATTATTTGATGAACTCTGTGGGTTTTTAAAAAGTTTTTGTTTGAGGAACAGATTTCTTGTATTTTTGTCAAATTTTTACATATATCCATATATGTATACTTTATGTCTAGCCAAATAAATATTTCCCATTTTAAAAAATGACATAGGACTACCTATAGCTGGTAGATACATTAAGTATTTTAGAATAAAGATTAAAATATTAATACAACTATAAATAAATAAGGGACAAAAGTATCAACTTTGAGCACACGTTGAAGAAGACTGTAGGTCACTGCTAGAAAAGAAAGTGTTCTATTTCCCATGATTCAGTTATGGCTCAATGGTTAAACATGAAAACTATTTGCCTTAAGCCATTCCTACCTTTAAAAAACCTGAATTTTAATTTCTTGCAACACTCTTTTGAGAGTGCCACTGAAATAAAACCTCCAATTAGTTTAATGTTAAATAATTTCTCTTGAGGCCCCGAGTCTCTCAGCTACTGTCAGACATGTCAAACTTGTACAAATACAGTTTTTTCCTCTTCCTAAAGTACAGTTTTTATATCCCTGGAAATATGTTGATAGTATAAATTCTGACTCTGAAAATTTGCAAAGTTATATAAAACTCATTCACACAAAGAGGCAAAGAATATTTATTGCTTTGCTAAAATCTACAAGATCCTCTCAAAAATGATTTGTTAAAGTTATGATTTATTGTAGATGACACTGACTTTAACACACTGATCCAGAGAAATGCTATATGGTGGCATGGGCAATACAACAATAGGCATAGAATAAATGTGGCCAGGCTGTCGAGAGTGGCCAGGATAGGTGGCTAATCAATTGCTTGTTTCCAGGTCAGCATGGTTTCATAACAAGGACAGTACCTGGAACTTTCCTTGCTGAACCACTGAAAACTGATTGATTCATTGTTTGCTGATTAAACTTTCCTATGCAAATCAAAATATGCCACCAAAACACTTAACGCAGGTCTCCTGAGCACCTTCTTCCTGAAACATCTACTGCTGGCTTCATGGGAGTGTCACCTGCTTGGCGATAGCAGAAACCAGGATTCATCTGTCTGGCTCCTGGCAAAATGCATCCGCGAGTTATGTCTAATCGCTTCCTGCATGTACTGGCACCACCATAAAGAGTTTAAACCTCCACCCGAGCCCAGAATCTGGCTCTCTGGGCCCTGAAAAGAAAACAATACACGATTCCACAAATTCCTGTTTGGGAAATTCAATTTTAGTCCATTTGTTTTAAAAACTCTATCATTAGCTGGCACAGAACTTAGCTAATTTACAAAAGCTACCCTGAATGGACGCAGGTTGCCAACAAGGAGCTACAAAACTACAGGGGATCTTTAACTCCGTTTACATGAAAGCTATAGCTAGCACCCGTCATCTCAATTCTAGTGAAATAGCAGGTATTAGTTTCAAGTAGTTACACTGAGAGCCTGGTTTTCATACCTTTATGCCAGGCTTACTCTCACATTCTGGTCATCAATCATCATCAGCAACTCAGGTATTTCTGACAGTGTAATTAGAACATATGGTTAGTCACATGTCACACCCTTCAATGTGCCTTAGATTAAGTTCAGCTCCCCACTATATACATATTTCCTAATATATGTGTGTATCCATATATGTATATGTATGTGTATATATATATGTATGTTCACGTGTATGTGTGTGTATGCTTGTACAAATATAAGGTGTCCCAAAAAATTATACACATACTTTGAATAATTATAAAGGTAGTGTTTATTAAAATACATACCTTTTTCAAAATAGAGCTGTCAGCTGTTAAAGTGTGTACACATTTTTGGGACACTCTGTATATTCATATAAATAAGTACATTCTTACACACACATATATACATATATTCTACTGAAGGTATTATATGAGTTTTTATTTTAATATATTCAAAAAAGCTATTCATATAAATATTGTTGGGAAAATTGGACAGATACAGGCATAAAAAATGAAATTAGACCACCAACTTCACCATACACACACAGAGAAAAATCTCAAAATGGATAAAGGACTTAAACATAAGATGGAAAACCATAACAATACTAGAGGAATCCCCAGGCAGCAAAATCTCAGACATATGCTGAAGCTATTTCTTCACCGACTCAGCTTCTAAGGTAATGGAAACTAAAAAGAAAATAAACAAATGGGACTACATCAAAATAAAAAGCCTTTGCACAGCAAAAGAAACTATTAATAAAACAATAAGAAAGCCTACTGCATGGGAGAAGATATTTGCCAATGTTATAACCGATAAGGGTTTAATCTCCAACATTTACAGGGAACTCATACAACTTAACAAAAGGAAGATAAACAATTCAATCAAAAAATGGGCAAGGGACCTAAATAGATACTTTTCAAAAGAAGACAGAAGGAAGGCCAAGAGACATATGAAAACCTGCTCAAAGTCACTAATCATCCGAGAGATGCAAATCAAAATGATAATGCAGTACCATCTCACACCTGTCAGAATAGTTATCATCAACAAATCCACAAATGATGATTGCTGGTGAGATTGTAGAGGAAAAGGAACCCTCATGCACTGCTGGTGGGAATGCAGACTGGTGCAGCCACTTTGGAGAACAGTATGGAGTTTCTTTAAAAAAAAAAACAACAACAACACACACACACACTAAAAATGGAACTTCCATTTGACCCAGTAATCCCACTTCTAAGAAATATATCCCAAGAAACTAGAAATACAAATCAGGAAAGATGTATGCTCCCCTATGTTCATAGCAGCACAACTCACCATAGCTAAGATTTGGAAGCAGCCTAAGTGCCCATCAGTATATGAGTGGATTAAAAAACTGTGGTATATCTACACAATGGAATAGTGCACTCTGGTGAAAAATGAATTCTTACCATTTGCAACCGCATGGATGAATCTGGAGAGCATTATGCTAAGCGAAATAAGCCAGTCAGAGAAAGATAAATATCACATGACCTCACTCATTTGTGGAATCTAATGAACAACATAAACTTATTAACAAAAATAGATCCAGAAACAGAGAAGCATTGATCAGACCATCAAACCTCACAGGAAAGGCAAGGGAGGGTGGGGTTAGGGAGAGAGATCAACTGAAGGACTTGTATGCAGGCAGATAAGCTTAACCAATGGACACAGACAACAGGAGAGTGAGGGCATGAGTGAAGAGGTGGAGGGGCAATTGGAGGATAAGGGCACATATGTAATACCTTAATCAAAGAAACAAAGAAAAAGGAAGCTATTCAAGCTAAAAAAGTTATATATTTTTAAACATCTTCTTTTCTTTTCTCTGGATCTCTCCTTTATTTTTATTAAAAGAATACAATGAATGACTGATGCATGTACTGGGCCTTATTTCACCTCTGGCTGCATCCCTCACTCTGAGATAAATGCTCCCGGCCCCATGTTCTGGGCACCCTGTCACCACACTCTACTTGTTCTCTGACTCAAAAATTAATCAGAACTATTTCTTTCAAATTGTGTCAACTGGATAATTACCAAGTAACTTGTTCTGACTTATGTGCAGGTTTATGGCTGAATCTGTAATGTGGATATTTTAGCCAGTGAAGCATTCCCCTCGAGTTTTTTCATTTTGCATTTCCTCAGACCTGTTGTGAGGTCGTGGACGCTGTCATGGCTTCATGTTTTCCAAACACTGAGAAGACCGTCAGCTCCTTCATCCCCAATGGCCGGAACCCTTGTTCCTGAGGGAAGGCTTTGCCATTGACCGAGGAGCCTGGCCAGGAGGCCAGAGCATGAGTAAACCCGGAGGGAAACACGGCTCTTCTCTTGTTGAGATGTGGTTTTGGCAGCACACTGTGCCAGACCCGGTTTGGTTGGCTGGCATCCTGACACAGCAATGGGTTTTCCTTTCCACCTCAGTTCACCGGCTGCCAACAACCCTGGCAGTGTCAGGACGAGGAGGTCCAGGGCCTGTGCCAGGCCAGCCTCTGATTCGGTGCGTTTGGCCTGAGGAGCCGCAGACGTGCCTCCTCAGGGCCTTCCCCTCAGCAGCCTGCTCCCCGCTGGCTGGGGAGATGGATTCCAAAGGGTAGTCTTTGTAACCGGGACCTAATGCAGCCCACAGAGGGGCAGCTGGAGAGTGTGTGATGAACTTCACCCGTTAAAAACCAGGGGAGTTCACATAAGAATTCACATCATGACTCCCTTTAAAACTGTCATGATGGGCTAACTCTTAATGTTAAAATTATGATGACAGGCTAACATTTTATATTACAATTGTCATGAAAGGCTAACACTGTATGTTACAGTAATTATGATAGGCTAACACTTTATGTTAAAATCATCATGAAAAGATAACACTGTATGTTACAGTTATCATGATAGGCTAACATGGTATGTTAAAATTATCATGAAAGGTTAACTCTTTATGTTAAAACTAGAGGCCTGGGGCACAAAACTGGTGGACCGGTAGGGCCCCTAGGCCTGGCCAGCAATCAGGGCTTATCGGGCCATCCAGCTGCTGGCCCGGGGCCTTCCTTCATCCAGCGCCACACCCTGGTGGTCAGTGCACGTCATAGCCAGTGGTCGGTCTCCTGGTCAAACTCCTGTGAGGGCAATTTGCATATTAGGCTTTTATATATATAGATGATCATGACAGGCTAACACTTTATTTCAATTTTAGTTCTCGGAACAGCAGATCCTGAGTCTGAGTGGCTTGGGCAGCACATTCATGAGGCAGTGCCTTAGCATCGATCCCCCTGGGAGGGAAGACGTTAGAGAGATGCACTGACCGCCTTGGGCCCTGGGGCCGCTCGAGCTGACACAGCCCAGCTCAGCCCGGGGTCTGCTCTGCCTGGAAAGGCATTAAACACATCCTGCCTGAGACAGGGCACAACAGGAAGCAGCTTCTGAGACAGGCGATCCTGGGAGCGGTTGTGGGTTTCAAGCACTCTGAGCCCCTGAGACCTCTCTTGGGTGGCATTTCGGGGACGCATCCATGCATTCAGCAAGATAAATGAACACACATTAGAGCAGCAGCTCAGCTGGAGAGGGTAGTTGAGCCACGTGACAGGGCAGCAGCTCCAATGCTGTCCTCGTGCCCAGTTCCACTCCCGGCACCTGCGTGGCCTCTGCCTGAGTACGGCGTGAGTTGGTCCAGAGCAGCGTCTCCTGCCGCTGGCAGCTCCTTCGCCTTCTCCGGGATCCTGAGCTGCCTGACACCCACACCCTCCATTCTTCAGGACAGTGACCACAGCAGGGGCTCCCAGAGTAACACACAACGCATTGCTTTTGTTTTATTTTTTTTTAAATATTTTAATTGATTTCAGAGAGGAAGAGAGATGGAGAGATAGAAACACCAATGAGAGAGACCACAACCCCGGCGTGTGCCCTGACCGGGAATTGAACTGTGACCTCCTGGTTGATAGGTCAATGCCCAACCACTGCACCTTGCTATCTGGGCAAACACCCCATTTTTAAACAAATATCTCCAAATTCTCCTGGATTATTCTGAATCAAATCCAGAATTATGACTGCATACTGGTCTCCCCCCACACACACACACACACAAGAACAATTCTATGTCCTAAATGTAATATAAAGGTGAAGTAAAAAGAAGAATTTATAACAAAATAACACATTTTTTTATACATAAACTTTCAGGATGCCTGTACCAGTAGAAATCGAAGGAGTCAGATGCTCGTATCTGCATGGAGAGCCACAGTAAATGCAATGGCCGTACATGTGGGTGGAACAGTTAGAAGCACAGGGCACCCAAATATCACAAGAAACAATTCTCCAAAATGAAAAATGGCTCATTCTCTCCCCTGAATGGTAGACTCTTTTTTAAAAAATCTATACGCTGACAACATTACCAGAAAACGTATTGAGCATTAAAATTATTCAGCAAGACTTTGTACTTATGATTAAAGTTACAGCCTTAGCTATTCATAAACCTGTTTCCCCAACATGAATAACCCATGAAACATGCCAAGCTGTGCTCGGATCCTCAGGCAGGGCTGTGCCAGCCAGGCCAGGCTGGCATCCCAGGCACAGACTCACGCTGGCTCTGGGGCCTTTCGGTCAGTAACCCCCACACAGGAATGCCCTGCGAGGAACCACTGGAACAAAAGAACTTTAACCAGATGCACCGTCCTCTTGTCAGCCCTGCCCCCCTGTACCTAGCCGGGACCCCTGTGCCCCCCCCCCCCGTACCCCCGCCCTCCCATCGCTGTACTGTACCAGTAAGCCGCCCCAACACGGGAAGGGTTCATCAGCCGCCCTAGAACTGCATCGACCCTGTAGCTATCAGAACCCCTCGAGGGGCCTGTCATTTAGAAAATGATCTCCCCTCGTGCTCAGGGACGCCTCAGGGAACCCCTCTGCCACAGGCCCTCGTGGCTTAGGATATGAAACTGGAAAGGAACTATTCCAACATGAGCTCGTGCCAACACATTTCTGGGAAGCTCTAAATATTTAATTCCACAAATGGAAACATTCATTTCATAAAGATCTTGTTATCCTAATCCTTCAGCATTTCCTTTCAGGAGACAGCATTCCCCGGTTCTCTGAGAGAGCATTTTTTTTCTGCCATTTCTCCAAACTGATTACAGAAATGGTTAAAAACGATCAGAACTTCGGTATTACACTTAGAGGGCCGCCGCTCTGTCTCCGATCCACAATGTCCCCTGAATTTAATGAATGAACCAGGCCGGGGGGGGGGGGGGGAGGGAGAGGGGGGCACAGAGACCAGCCCTGGCAACAGACACTCCTCCCCCACTGCCTTTGTCGGAGACTCTGTGTGACTAAGGGAGGCATTGCACTCCTCTCTGCTCTGTTTCTCCATCTGTGAAGTTATCAGGTTGGAAAACCCTTCTCTCTGAGGGCCCTTTAAGCTCCAAAACCCACTGGCTGTGTTTAGGATTACCTTTCCTACATTTTTCAGATGTTCAATTGGCAGGGAGTTAGGCTTGGAGGATTTTCTTTTGGAAAGCTTTCAGCTCTACTTCGCAGATGCAGATGTTTGGTTACATATAGTCTCCCCGATGCCAGATGATATATGACCCAGCTGCCTGCAAGCGCATTACCCATCTGCGAGTGTGTGCTGACTCTGAGAAGTGAACGGGGGAGACAGGCACACGCTTCCTAAAACTGGAATTCCAACTGATACGCGTGAGAAGGCACCACACGCAGAGGGACAGCAGGGTCTTTCTCGTCGCTTGTCCACTGTGTCTAAGCCAGTGACTAGATTGGAATGAGGGTTCCACACACCTTCTTATCAACAACTGCGTAACCTGCAGTAAGACGGCATTTTTTTTTCCTTTCCTACCTCTGTGCTGTGTGCTGGTGGCCCCTTTCCCTTTTCTGATTTGGGTAATTATTGTGTCTTTCTCTCTTTAGAATCAGTTTACCTACAGGTTTGTTTTTTTAATTTGGGGCTATTGTGGTGGTAACCCCTGAAATGAGGTCTCTCTTCCTAGCAGCTGTTCTGTGGACAGTACAGCGTTGCTGAGCACAGGCACCATTTATACAGCGGGTCTCCACACCTTATTCATGCTGCATAACTGAAACCTGTGCTCATTGATGAGCGATTCCCCATCCCCCCATACCTCAAACCTGCAGGGGCTACTGTTCTTGGATGCCTCATGTAAGTGACCCTGCTGTATGTACTCTTCCATGACAGATACTGCCTACTGCAGTGATGGGCAACCTTCTGAGCTTGGTGTGTCAAAAATTCCCCAAAAAACCAAGTATAACTCGGGTGACATGTCACTTCAAGAAAAAACCATACTTCCCTGTATGCGACTACATGTGGCCATGTGTCATCAAAAATGGCTACGTGTGTCAGTGATGACACACGTGTGATAGGTTTGCCATCACGGGCCTACTGTCTTCTGGCTTCCTTCATGCTTTTGCAGTTCCATGGAATTTAACACATCTTGAGACACAACTAGACATGACCCATCTCAATACAGACAGGAGGACCGGGAACCTGGCCTGCTTGGTGGTAAGGAGCTCACACTCAGAGGGTGACCTGTAGGCAGCTGTGACCCTTCAGGCAGGCACAGCACAAAACCTGGAGAGTCCCCGATAGGTGAGAAGTGGTAGCTGCAGTCAGGTTGCTGGTTTCCAAGCACTGAGTTAAAATAATAGATCATACAGACCAATCTCAGGAGGGTTGACTTTGGGTGGGCACATAGTGACTGTGTAACATTGAAATCTACTGAAACCTATACGATCCTATAACCAAGGTCACCTCAATAAATTTAATTTAAACCAAGAAAAGAAATCAATCTTGCCTTACTAATTTAATATTAAAATATAGTCTCTGTTCATTGATTAAATACTCATCCAGTGCCTACCACAAGTTTGTAAAGAAAGCATAGTTTAGAAAGCAGAGCTTATATGCAGATATTCAGTATGATTTAAATATTTTAGTATGGCACAGAGTTTTAGGAACAGTATTTTAGGACTTAAGTAGAAAAATAAGCAAAAAACAAACGAATGGCCTGCTTTATGAAACTTGAATGTGAGGCCTGGCCATTGATAATCTACTCCGGCACACAAGACAGTAGTGATCCCATTAGAAAAATCGGAATTTGGTGGACATTTTATAACAGGAGATGGAAATGTACAGTTTGCTTTAAGGCATCAATAAATGGCCGCACTCATAACCAGAGCTGATCACCTTTCCTCCTAAATATTTCCTGTGAACTTTGTCTTCTACGAGTTTCCTGAAATTTCTCAAGCTTGGACCTGCAGACACAGGCCTTGAAGATGTTCATAGACACGCTGGTTTTTAGAGACTTCATTTCACAACATGAACCAAATCCTTCCATACCCCACACCTAATTTAAATTTTACTATGAAAACTAAAATAACGTGTTTAATTTTGCCTGCGTTTCAGAATTTATGAAAGACAATGATCCTTCATGCACATTGTTTTCGAAGGTAACAACATTCTTATGCATGCTAAATTCAGTAAGAAATGAAATTAAAACACTAGCACTTCTATCATTTCTAATTTTGACTACAAAGTTCCTCTCCCCCTTTCATATTTCTGGAGTCATGAATATCAAGGAGTCCTCTGATGCGGGCATGGGCCATGTGTTTGGGCTGCCAAGTGGCGGGACGACCTTGCTAGGGACAGGCTGGAACGGGGAGGGCAGCATGATGGGCAGTGAGGGCAATGGTGGAAAGCAAGCAGAGAGCATAGGCCTCCTAGGAGGACAGTCATGGAAAAACAAGTAAACTTAACTGGATGAGAGCTTCGGAAATCACGCGGGTGTGAAACCATGATGGTGAGGAAACAGGCCCTGGGTGATGGCCACACCAACGCCTGCCGAGGGAAGCAGACCCTGCACAGGGCTGCGTGTCCCTGTCTGGGCAATCCGGGACAGTCACACTCAGAGCACATCCACCCACATCACACGTGCTCCACATCCAGCAGGTTGGCCACATGTCCCAGGACAGCAGCTAAACTCAATTTCTGATAAATAATTTTCTGATACAAATGTGTCTCAGACAACATTGAAGACATCTTACCTAATAATAGACAAACATGTAAATTGACCGTACCTCTGCTATGCCCATAGCCAATCAGAGTGAGTATGCAAATTAACCCAACTAAGATGGTGCTTAATTTGCATATATAGGTGCCCAGCACCTGTGTCACAGGAACATCCTGGCACCCAGGTCACTGTGAGGTAAGCCATCAGAGCTCAGAGGGCAGGGACAGAGACAGCAATCCAACCATCACAGGGGCTGGGGGTTCCCTGGCTGAGGTCCCCTGCCCAAGGCCAGAAAGCCTCTGGCTGAGGCTTTCTGGCCTTGGGCAGGCCAGGGGTGAGCAGTCAGTAGGACATCCCCTGAGGGCTCCCAGTATGTGAGAGGGGGCAGGTTGGGTTGAGGGACCACTCACCACCAGTGTACAAATTTCGTGCACCAGGCCCCTAGTATTATAATAAAACATTGTGTTCTATTCTTTTCCTGAATTCCAAATTAACCAGGCAGCCTGTAAAACTAGTTCTCAACAGTTAAACTAGGCAAACCTGTTTATTTATTTATTTAAATATGTTTTCTGTTGTTTTTGTTGCTGCTGTTAATCCTCACCTGAGGATATTATTTTTCCATTGACTGTTAGAGAGTGGGAGAGAGGGGGAGAAAAGAAAGAGAAAAACTCGGAGCATCTATTAGTTGCCTCCCATCTATTGGTTGCTTCCCATGTGCTCCCCCGATGGAGGTGGGGTTCAAGCCTGCACCTCAGGCATGTGCCCTTGACTGGAATCAAACCTGGGATCCTTCATTCCACAGGCTGATGCTTTAATCACTGAGCTGGATAGGGCAATCCTAATTTTTACCCATTGGGGAAAAGCAAGAGCAAAAACAGACCCAACCCCATTTCTAGTGGAGGTAGCAATGAGATTGGAAGAGAAAAACATCGACCAAATAACCAATGGTTCCTGTGTCAGGTGCTATGAAGTAGAGAGATGAGGAAGTGTTGGGGAGTCTCTGAGAGCATGAGATCAAAGAGGCAAGTGTCCTTTTATAGGATCCGAAGGGACAGGAGGAGTTCACCAGGCTGAGGATTGGCTCAAAAAAGAGCATTCTAACAAATAAGAAATGGAAAGATTGTGTGCACAGGAGAAGGGAGTGGCCCACCAGCTCCAACAAGTGAGTAAAGTTAAAAGCGTGGAATCTCAGAGGGAAGGCAGGGGAGGGAGGGTGGTTGGGAAAAGATCAACGGAAGAATTTGTATGCATGTATGATAACCCATGGACACAGACAACAGGGTGGTGAGGGAGGTGGGTCAATGGGGGCCATCTGTGATAGTTTCAACAATAAAGATAAATTTAAAAATAAAATAAAGTAGAACTGCAGGATATGGAATGGAGAATCTTACCTACACAGTCTCAGCATGAAACTTAAAACCTGATTTCCCATAAAAGCCTGATGTACCTAAGACCTAGATTCATCTCCTGACCAGCGAGCATCCTGCCTCTTGACCTCTGTCTGATTGACCTCTGCCTGAGCTTCCCTCCTCTCTACACCCCTTGCCCCTGAATAAGTCCACCCCAAACCCTCAGCAAGGCCTGAAGCTTGATACAGGATGTACTTCCCAAACGGCAAGCCTCTGCTATTCCCAAATAAATGCAATTTTTGGAATTTGAGCTCCTCTCAGTTTACCCCTTGTCAATTTAGGTTGACTAGTGAAAAGAGAAAATAATAAAAGAAACAATGCCATGCTTTGCACCTGGTATAGTTCCTAAACTCCATCATGGGATGAAGAGCCTCAAAGCCACTTCCAGCTGGTGTTGCTCAGTGGTTGAGCTTTGACCTATGAACCAGGAGGTCATAGTTCAAATCCCAGTCAGAGCACATGCCCATGTTGTGGGCTTGATCCCCAGTGGAGGGTGTGCAGGAGGCAGCCAATCAATGATTCTCTCTCATCATTGATGTTTCTTTCTCTCTCTCCCACTTCCTCTCTGAAATAAAAACTAAAATAAAAACTAAAATTAAAATTTAAAAAAAGCACCAAAGCCAGGAAGTGGATGATTAACCTGGGATGATAGCAGAGGAAGGAGAGCTCAAGGTGACCTTTCTTTCATTCTGGGGAAAGGAAGTAAACCTGGTTTAAATGATGAGCTTTGCTTTTAAGGGTGAGGGGAGGAGGAAAGGTGGGAGTGGGGGAGCACATTGTTTTCCAAAGCTTTGATTTTGATTTTAGGAATTTTGTTTGTTTGCTTTGCTACCAAACCTAAAATTTGCCCTTTACTTTTTCCTCCTCAACTTATGTTTTCAAAATGATAGTTAACTGAAGTGTGTGATAAGGTGGCTTCTAGCTAATCAAGGTTTTTATCCACGTTGTTTCCTCACTGACAGATTAATTACCTAAATTGCCTTTCTATTTTTAAGTAGTCCTGAGAAGGAAATTTAGCAATTAAAATGATTTAGGCTCTGCAGCTTCTGTAGCAGTTCCAATGACATTTGAAAGATAGTGGGGGAAATTAATAAACGATTGTGCAGAATAATATGTAGTAGAAACGTGTTTGTTGCTATAATTAAAAGACTTGGACTTAGTGATCCAGGTCAATTTTTACAAAGAGTCAACCAAAAGGGCTTTTAAAATTGAATTAAAAATAGATTGCTTCTAATAAGTCATATTTCAATTTGAGACATGGACTTGAATATTTAATTAACTGATTTTGAATTTGTTATTATTCACTTTATTTTATATAGTTGATAGATACTTTTCTGTAGAGATATAGTATTTTAAAAGTTTAATTAACTAGAAATTTAAATAAATAAAACTTCAAAATCCTTAAGAGATTTTCATGTTTTTAAATTATTAAAGATGTGCCAATATAGACTTATATTTTAATACTTCATATAAGCATTGGCCTATATGTTCATTATGGAAAAATAAGTAATATTGAAAATAAAATATTATAAACACTCAATTATAAGTAATTATACAAACAAATAGAATACTGTTAAATTTGGAAGCATAGATTCCTAGATGTAAGATTTTTCAAAGAAAAAAAATGGGGCAAAAATAGATACAGAGGCAAAGAAGCATTGAACAGACTGTCAAACTACAGCGGGAAGGCAGGGGAGGGTGGGGGGCGGGGGCTGTAAGAGATCAATCAAAGGACTTGTATGCGTGCATATAAGCATAACCAATGGACACATGACACTGGGGCGGGGGGCAGGTGAGGGCTTGTGCTGGAGGGTAGGGGAGGCCGGGGGGAGGTCAATGGAGGAAAAAAGGAGACTTATGAACTGCCTTCCGTAACCAGCGACACGCCTCTGCTCGAATATGGCTTCTGCTCCTGTCACAGTAGGTTTGGCAAGACTGTGTGTTACATGCATTATGTTTAAGATGTCCAAATTATTTCCCATTTCCTTTGTAGAAAGTTTGCCAGCCCATGTGCTAGAGTTTTGTCCCCCCTAACCTTATAAATACCTGACAGAAGAGCACGTATAAAGTGAAATACAATAAGCTGTGTCTGTTTTAGTGTACTTAACTGAGATTTAATATTTTTATATGCATATTGGCTGTATGCATGTAACATTGGCTATGTGCAGGTAATACTTCATTCATTCTGACTGCCACATTTCCCAGTACA
The DNA here is from genome assembly GCA_027563665.1 of Antrozous pallidus. Lineage (NCBI taxonomy): Eukaryota > Metazoa > Chordata > Mammalia > Chiroptera > Vespertilionidae > Antrozous > Antrozous pallidus. Next base: position 533,353 of record CM050508.1, on the reverse strand, counting down.
GCATTCATGATCTGAGAAAGCTCTCAATGCATTGAAGATGTGGATTTTTGAAACAATCTCATTAAGGTATAATTACCTGCCATGAACTCCCTCTGTTGTAAGGGTGTAAGTTAAGATTTTTAGTAAATTTAAAGTTATGCAACGATCATCACGATCCAGTTTTAAGTTCATGTCATGGTTTCAGAAAGGCCTCCATGCCCCCTGCAGCCCACTCTCCCCACCCCCAGGGGTTGTGAGGTTGTGAGAGTTGTCAGGCTACTTTCCATCTGCAAGTCCTGGTCTTTCCTGGTCCTTGTCCAGAAAGAAATCACACTTCTGCGGTCGTCAGGGTAACATTTGTCTGGTACGGTGGGCAACGTTTCAATTGTGCTATTTTGAATAACTGCTGTTATAGGTATTTGCATACAGATGTTTATGCAGAGTTATGTTTACAGATTTTTTGGGGGTAGAGACTTTCTGGGTCATACTATACATTTTTGTGTAAATTAATAAAAATTTTGTCAGATTGCATCTAGAGAGGTGGCACTGTTTTACACACCCACCAGTGGAGCATGAAGGTTTGGGTTCTCTGTATAACCCTGGTTATTTTCTGTTTTATTGTGGGTTGTTTTTGTTTGTTTGTTTGTTTGGCTTATAGGATAAACATGCTATCAGGTTTGAAGTAATAGCTCATTATGGTTTTAATTTGTTTTTTTAGAAGTAACTAATGATGTTTGAGTGCTTTCAAGTGCTTTCTGACCATTTCTACATGTTCTTTGGAGAAATATTTATTCCAAGCTTTTGCCCATTTTTAATTTTTTTATTATTCTTTACACAGCTCCAATCCAAGTCCTTTATCAGATATATTCCATATAGATTTTTCTCCCCTTTTATGTTTTACATTTTTATAGTTATTTTTGAAGGACAAAGCTTTTTTTAAATTCTGTGAAATTGTTTGCCTATTTTTTTAAATGTCTTATACTTTTGGTGTTATATCTAGCAAGACATTGCCCAAACCAGGGTCATGAACATTTACCCCTATGTTCTTCTAAAAATGTCACAGTTTCAGCTCTTACAGTCAGCCTTGGACACCTGTTGCGGTCACTTTTTAGTGTTTTGCGACATCTAATCAGACAGGGTGAAGGAAATCTGAGCTTCTGCGGAGAAAAAGTGTATTCCTCTCAGTATGCTCTCCCTTGCTTCTTACTTTTTACACCTCAGGGTTTAATGACAATTTGGTAAGAATGCTTTCTGAGGCTTTGGATCTCCGGGGCCATGTGATAGACCCAATATTGACAGATTCCAAAAGCCAGGAGCTGAACTGTGAATGTGGCGCCACGTGGCTCAAGCTACAGAACACAACACTTTTCACTTCACCCCGAGGCCCCATGACCTCCTCGTAAATTTTCTGCCTTCATGAGGATAAGCACTTCTACAAGCCTTTGCTCCTGAAGAAATTTCTCTGCCTGCCCTAGCTAGTAAGGCAATGCATCTAAGTGTGTGCGTGCTGTTCTTCACTGCTGTGCGGGAAACAGCAAGGATGTGATAATCTATTCTCCGAATGACTTGAGATAAGCGGCCTGGCATTTGTTTATCCATATCGAGAAAACAAAGGTGAACACTGACTTTGTTTCGGAGGACCTATAACCAAGATAAGAGGCAGAAAGCCAGGGTGGAGGTAGACACCAGCCAAGCTGCCTGGGACAGAACTTCACCAGCAGCTGGGCAATTGGCAATGGGTGGTGAAATACTCATCCCAGACTCCAGTCCTTTCTATTCCTTATTTGTGATCTTTTGTGTGTTCATCTTCTGTGGATATGAATGTTTATTTGTGCAAGTATGCATTTTGGCAAAATTTCAGATGGCATTAAAACACAGTTTCTGAAGACCTAAGAATGATCTAATTATATGGGGACTTGGCATGAGTGAATGAGGTATAAGTATACCAAATATGCCTGCCTTGGTAAAATGTATTAAATATCCATTTTACATGAATTCAGCATAAGGAATGAGTCCATCTGCACTCTTCCTCACCATGACCTTTGAGGACAGTTCAGGGTTGACTAGAGGCCCAGTGCACAAAATTCGTGTGTGGGGGGGTGTCCCTCAGCCCAACCTATACCCTATCCAATCTGGGACCCCTCGAGGTATGTCGGACTGCCTGTTTAGGCCCAATCCTAGTAAGATGGGGCCTAAATGGGCAGTTGGACATCCTTTTCACAACTCAGGACTGCTAACTCCAAACTGCTCGCCTGCCTGCCTCCCTGATTGCCCCTAACCACTTCTGCCTGCCAGCCTGATCACTCCCTAACCACTACCCTGCCAGTCTAATTTGATGTCTAACTGCTCCTCTGCCAGCCTGTTTGCTCCCAACTTCCCTCCTCTGCCAGCCTGGTCACCCCTAACTGCCCTCCCCTGAAGGCTTGATCACTCCCAATTGCCCTCCCTTGCAGGCCTGGAACCTCCCAAAAGCCCTCCCCTGCTGGCCATCTTATAGGGGCCATCTTGTGTCCACATGGGGCAGGATTTTGACCACTTGGGGCAGCCCTTTTGTGTGTTGGAGTGATAGTCTGCGTATTACTCTTTTATTACATAGGATAGAGGCCTGGTGCACAGGTGGGGGCCAGCTGGTTTGCCCTGAAGGGTGTCCTGGATCAGGGTGGGGGTTCCCTTGGGATGTGAGGCAGCCTGGGCGAGGGGCCTATGGTAGTTTGCAGGCAGCCATGCCCCCCAGCGACCCAAGCAGAGGCCCTGGGATCTGGGATTAATTTATTTCTACAATTGAAACTTTGTAGCCTAGAGCAAATCCAAGCCTTCTGCTTGCTCCTTGGCGACATCCATTTCTGTTTGAAACTTTGTAGCCTAGAGTGGAGGCCTAGGCTAGGGCTGCAGAAGTGTGGCTTCCTCCATCACCTGGGCAACCCTAGCCTCTGTTCTCTCCAGCTCTGTGACTGCTGCCATTTCTGTTGGGATTATGTATATTCTATAATTGAAACTTTGTAGCATTGAGTGGAGGCCAGCAATGGCAGGTGGAAAGCTTGGCTTCCTCTGTTGCCAGGGAAACCCAAGCCTCCCTCCTGCTCTCAGTGGTGGCAGCCATCTGGTTGGGGTTTATTTGCATAATTTGCTCCTGATTGGCTGGTGGCCGTGGCTGTGGGCATGGCTTGATCAGAGGTACAGTCCATTTGCATATTTCTCTTTTATTAGATAGGACTAGCGTGCATGAGGAGCCACGCAGATGCTGACGTGATTAAGAAAACATGATGACTCTCAAAACACGTTTCTATACACTTTTTAGAAGTGTTTTGTAGAACTCTTTCCTTAGTCTCATCGAATTAAAATAAAAAATCTGAATCAATCGCTTAGATGGAACAGACGTGATCCTGGGGGAAAAAAAGATAGGAAGCATAACACAAACACAGGTCAACCAGAGCAGATGAGGCTTTAAAGAGCAGGATGACTGTGTGAGATCATACACAGCTCCCTAAATGGGAGCCCAGAAACTCACTTTAGACAGCTATTAATAGGAAACAAAACAACCAAAAAGGGAATGTTTCAGCGGTATATGATTTTGAAAATGGTATATGCTTGTAAAAACTAAACCTAATTTAGTAAGAAGCAGGATCAGCAAAAAAATAATGTTCAAAGATCTAAATAGTCATTAGCTCCACAGTACTCTTCTGTGGCCCAATTAAATGAGGAACAGCTCATTTATATTACCTTGCCATCATTTTAAAGGGTGCTACTCATACGTATCCATAAAACATAAGATTGGCCTTGAGACTAAAAGGCCTGGAAGCTGTGTGGCCCAAGGAAACACAGAGGAAGGACGAAATGCTCCAATTATTTAAGGAAAAACTTAAGGAATGTAGAGGTGCATCCAAATATCTGATGTGCCCGATGAGGATGAGAAGATAAACGAAATTCCCATGGATGGCAACTATCCAGAGGCCGATTCCACTTGAAAACCAAGGCCTGGACCTCACTAACCATTAGACTCCCATTCCCATGGGGACCAGGGACCAAGCTGCCTCATGGTGCCAAGGGAGGCATTGCCTTTTTGTTGAGATAAGCGGCCTGACATTTGTTTATCCATACAGAGAAAACAAAGGTGAACATTTACTCTGTTGTGGAGGACCTATAGCCAAGATAAGACAAAAAAGCCAGGGCAGAGATAAACACCCACCACAAATGTCAGGCCTCTTGTCTCAACAGAATAGTTCCCGTTGATTTTTAGGGAGAGTTGAAGGGAGGGGGCGAGACAGAGAGGAACATCAATGTGAGAGAGACACGGCAAGGTACATGCCCTAACTGGAATCAAACCTGGGACCCTTCATTCCGCAGGCTGACGCTCTATCCACTGAGCCACAGTGGCCAGGGATGCATTCCCTTCTTCAAAGATAGATGGAATTAACTGACACGAAGTTTGTCTCTGTCAGTCATGTTCTTATTTATGGTCATTTTATCACATTTCAAGGCAATCACTTGCCTTTTCAATGTGTACACTGAGGCTGTTGCCACGGGAACCAGTGTACACTGAGGCTGATGCCATGGTCCCTGATGCGCCTCCCCCTGGATGCGTCAGGGAAGCTGCTGCTCCTAGCACTGTGCCTGCTCGCAGGACGTGGTCTGGCGGGGCCACCAGGGGGGTAGGCAACGTCATAATGATTTCACTTACTGAAATACTATTTAATATTTATTACAAAGTGATGGGCTCATTACCAAACGTACAACAATGCAGAAGACTATAGTCCCATTTAAAAGTCCTTTTCCTTTTCTTCTCCACAAAATGCCAATCCTGAGAGTGAATGTATGTTTTTGTATGTGTATATGTATACATATGCATATGTATATATATATATATATACATATGCATATGTGTGTATATATATATGTATACATAGGCACATATAATAAGTATATACATATACACATATAATATGAATAATACTGTCTCCACGAAAAGGAAGGAACTAATATGTATATTCACGCATGCAGGTATATATAATAGATCTATGTATTTATAGCCTTCTCTCTATATATGTATAAATATCTGATTGTAAATCGTATATAATATTTCTGTAAAAGTCAGATTATAAGAAATGAGCTAATATTTAACTTAGTTTTGCACATCAAATTGTTTTCATTCTCTAGGTTGGTAGAGCCAACCGTCTCAAACGTTATGTAGAATAATGCTTCTTTCTTTCGTTTTCCCGTGACTCCAGGAGTTCGGAAAGTAAGAGCCTCTAGTCTTCAATTCTCCCTCCCCCTCCTTCTCCCCCTCCCTCTCTCCCTTTCCTGCTCACTCTCCATGTCTCTCTCCTCTTTCTCTCACTTCCCAGCCCCTACCTCGACCTCAGGGGTTGGAAACTCAAACATCTTTCAGAAGGGACCCTGTTGTGGATGCAGCAAGTATAAGACCTTCAGAAGTAAAAACTGTGAAGAATTCATCCGCATTCACATTTTTTAAATAAAAATAACTAAATAAAACCCTTCACTACCAAAAAGAAACAAAACCTACATGTCACACCCACATTTCACAAGAGACCACCAATGTAGACTTTCTTGTGCTCATTAAATATAGGAAAAAAGCATGATTTTTTTAGTTCTTGCTTTGGGCTTGTACATCTCCTGGGCAAAGAACCAACCTCACTGGTATCTTTTTAGATTGGAAGGAGTACACAGAACAAATAAAAATAATAGTCATAAATCATGCTGCCATGTCACATATACGTTCATATTTCACATGTGAAAACATTTTATTGAATATGTGATTTTATATTCACAATTTAATTTCATGGGCTTATAAATGTCAGAACTAATAAAATCATATAATCTAAATATGTCAGCTTATTGCATATCAGTTACATGACCTTAACAAAGGGCTTTAATCTTGGAAACAATAATCTTTCTGAGTATAAGATGCCCTGAATGTGAATGGTGTAGGCAAACTGTTACGTTTCAGGAAAACTTTAGAACCCACATCATAATCTTTAAAAACGTTCACATGGTATGAATCGGTCATTCCAAAGCCAACTTGATCCGAGATTCATCTAAACTGGAGCCCAAGATGTAAGGTATCATTTTTTTTTATTTTTAATTCATTTCAGAGAGGAAAGGAGAGGGAGAGAGACAGAAACATCAGTAATGAGAGAGAATCATTGATCGGCCCACGCTGGGGATGGAACCCACAATCCGGGCCTTTGCCCTGACCAGAATCAAACCCGTGACCTCTGGCTCATAGGAGGATGCTCAACCACTTAGCCACATCGGCTGGGCTAAGACATAAGGTATCTTGCTACCATAGGCCTGGCATCCTGAGGAGGAACAGGAGACAGACAGACACATGGGAGACTGTGGCTTGAAGATAAAGGCAAAGGCCAGGGTGAGGTTCCAAACCCAGAGAAGTCCAAGATCGCTGTAGCCGCTGGAAGCTAGAACAGTGCCCCCAACAGTCTTCCACTCACACACTAGGAGGAAGGGCTGTGGAGTCTCCCTCTCAGACACCAAGAGAAAGAGCTGCTGAGGTAGTGATCAGAACTTCTTTGAGAAAGGAACTATATGCTGTTTATGTAAGCCACCTGTGGTACTTTTTTTTTTTTTTAACAGCCTCACCAGCAAACTAGTGTACTTGCTAACTGTGCTAAGTCACCCTGGGAAAAAGCATGAATAAAATGTCCTGTAACTAGAAATGGGCCCAGGGGACTGATGGTGTTCACTGGTTTTCAGACATCTGTCAATGACTAGGCCAATGAAACACCAATAGAAGACATGGGTGCGGAGGACACCCAAGATAGGAGAGCATTGATCTATGTTTCCTTGCAGTTATGCCCCATGTGGGCTGGTTCTCTGTTGTTGGGCACATACACTGAGAACTGTTGAACCTTCTTGGGAAAGAAGACATTGTTAAGCAATGTCCCTTTTACCCCCAATTACTTCTCTGGCTTGGAAATGAGATTCATACGAAATTGCTAGAGCTGTGTGACTCTTTTATGAATAGTGTTCACCTCTATTTTTCCTCCCTCCTTTTTAATCCATCTGCATCTTGGCAAGTAAAGTGCGTTTCCTATATAACCTAGTTTTGCATTTTGTTATTTTTTAATTTACTTTGATAATCTCTGACTTTTAGTCAATCTATTTAGACTATTGATGTTTAAAATGATTATCAGTATAGTTGGATTAATATCGACCATTTTGCAATTATTTCCTCTTCATTGCCCATGTTCTTTGTTTCTTTCTTCTTTTTTTATTTTATTGTGCGTGTGTGCGCTCTCTCGCTCTCTCTCTCTCTCTCTCTCTCTCTCTCTCTCTCTCTCTCTCTCACACACACACACACACACACACACACACACACACCCCAGGTCTGTAATACATTTGGAGTTCATTTTTGTGTAATGCATGAGAAGACAATCTACGCTCATGTTCTGTACATGGAAATCTAATTGCTTTACACCATTTGTTGAAAATACTACCCTTTCTCCATTAAATTGCCTTTGTGCCTTTGTTAAAAAAAATCACTTGACTATTTTATGTGAGTCTATTTCAAGGCTCTCTATTCTATCCCATTCCACTGATTTATGTGTCTACTCTTTTGCCAGTATTGTACTGTTTTTATTACTATAGCTTTTGAGTAAGTCTTAAAATTGTGTATGTGAGTCCTTGAACTTTGTTCTTCCCCAGTAGTGTCTTGCTATTCTAGTTCCTTTGTTTCATTTTGATTTGTTTTTCCCCAAAAAAATAAATGTTAGGATCAGTTTGTCAACATCTCCAGAATAGCTTTTTGGGGTTTTCATTGGGATTGCATTAAATATATTGTGCAAACTCAAAATATTTGGCATTTAATAATATTGAGTCTTCTCATTAATAACACAGAATATCTCCCACATTAATTTTGTTTTTCTACATCAGTCATCAGTGTTTTACATTTTTAACATATAGATCCATTACATTTTTTAGTAAATTTATATCTGAGCATTTTACTTCTCCAACTGCTGTTGACAAAGAAGCAGAAATAATTTAATAGAGAAATAACAACATTCTCAGCAAATAGTTCTGGAGCAACTGGACTAAACTGGCTAAAGAAGGAACCTCAATCTAAACCAAACATCTTATACCAAAAAACACCGAAAACACCTTAAATGGATCACAGACAAACCTGAAGTGTACAATTACAAAACTTCTAAGACAACAAGAAGAAGAATATTCAGGATCTATAGCTAGGCAAGGAATTCTTAAGCTCAATGTTGACAAAATCCAATTTATTAATTATCCTTTCATAAATTATGTTTGTGTGCACACATATACACACAAACACACATGCACATTCACACACACATGAATCATGGTTGTGGGCACACATATACACACAAACACACATGCACATTCACACACACATGAATCATGGTTGTGGGCACACATATACACACAAACATACACACACACATTCACACACACACATATAGTCTCACAAACACACATACATACACATTTATCCAGCTACCACAGGGGCCCCTCAGCCCGAAAGTATCCAATCAACTACTGGCAATATGGGCTTTTTTCCCCTACAACTGTATACTTTATATACAGATTGATATCAACAGTAGTTCTCTTTAAGGGATAAAGTTATACAGGGCTTATTTTCACTTTTTAAAATTTATTTTCCAGAATATTCACTATGAGCTTCCATTGCTTTTATGTAGATTTAAAATTACTTTTGCAATGTTATTTTCCCTTTTATGAATGATGTACTAAAGGCTCAATGGTGCCCCTGACATTCCAGGTTGTAGACCTGAGACCCCAAGTGATGGGACTGAGATGTGGGGCCTCTGGAGATTGCTGACTGAGCTCAGTTCCTGCAGGAAGGGCCCCCAAGCCCTCAGTGCCCCAGGAGGAGAGACACCAGGGAACGTGCTTTCCCTTCCTCCCCCAGAGACACAGCCATGAGGGGGTTCTCACCAGAAACGGACAGCGCTGCACCTCATTCTTAGTCTCTCATCCTCCAGAATGTGAGAAAATACACTTCCATTATTGTCACCCGGCCTAGGGCCTTTGTTATGGCAACTGAGTTAAATAAAACATACAGTCCATGTACCTTTAAACCAAGGATTTTTCCTTGTTTAAAGTTTCATAACACAGTGGAGAAACTGCCGACATCGTTTAGGGACTATTTACATCTTGTAGATGCCAGAAATACTAATATTAGAGGCCACAGTAAGACACATTTTCAGAACAAACTTTTGGAGAGAGTTCTATTGGCAGCTCATTCTACCATTTGCTTTTCGAATTCACTCTCGTTTTTTTATTCCCCTCATTTTAAAAATTAGAGCACTTTCAGATTACTATGAGTCACCTCACAGATTAAAAGAATGCTCCAATTATCTTTCAGGAATGAGTTTTCGTCCTACACGCACATCAGTTCTTCTCAAGAGAAGACATACCTATTGCAAGATGTCTTTGGAAATTACAATTTAAATAGCTCCTATTTGTGTCAAAATTGTTTCGTCTGCCTGAACTTCCCCAAGAAAAAATATGTTAAAGAGGCTTTATAAAAGGAAAACGTCTTCTTATTCAACTCATGTTCCTCCAGAGAATTTTTTAAACACATCTATTTTAAGAACCTGTGGAAAATTTACATTCCATCCAGAGTAGCTGTAAACAACAAATATAAAAAAGACTCAAATGAAATTGCTGAAGCAGGAATGTGCTGAACTACTCCAGTAATTCTTTAATCTCTCTCTCTCTCTCTCTCTCTCTCTCTCTCTCTCTCTCTCTATATATATATATATATATATATATATATATATATATATATTTCTAATATTTTCAGCTGAAACATTTATGGAGGAAAAAAATAAGATGTTATAAGCAAGGACCTAGTAGTCCACTCATACAAAATGTTCCAGCAGATAAACGATTGTAACACAAATAGTAATAGAAGTAGAAATACATCTCAATGACATAGACCTGCATCTGCACGAATGAAAATGGTGAAATAATCCATTAATTAGACATTAATCACACTTGTAATAAATAAGCATTTAACAATGAGGTCCCAGCCCATAGTAGATACTAATTTATATTTTCAATTAAAGAAATGATGATATATTATTGCTATAAAAATGGAACCTGAGAACTGTGTAAGAACATTACCTATGATTATATCCTATACTAGAGGCCCAGGGCACGAAATTCGTGCATGAGGGGCGGAGGGTGTCCCTCAGCCCAGCCTGAATCCTCTTTAATCGGAGACCCCTTGAGGGATGTCTGACTGCCCATGGATGGTCGGACATCCTTCTCACAATTCAGGACTGCTAGCTCCAAACTGTTCGCCTGCCTGCCTCCCTGACTGCCACTAACCGCTTCTGCCTGCCAGCCTGAACACCCCCTAACTACTACCCTGCCAGTCTAATTGATGTCTAACTGCTCCCCCTGCCAGCTTGTTTGCCCCCAACTTCCCTTCTCTGCCAGCCTGGTCATCCCTAACAGCCTTCCCCTGCAGGCTTGATCACCCCCAACTGCCCTCCCTTGCAGGTCTGGTCCCTCCCAACAGCCCTCCCCTGCTGGCCATCTTGTGGTGGCCATCTTGTGTCCACATGGGGGCAGCCCTCTTGTGTGTTGGAGTGATGGTCAATCTGCAAATTACTCTTTTATTAGATAAGATAATCCTATGTAATAAAAGGCAAATCAATGGTCACTATGACACACACTGACCACCAGGAAGAAGATGCTCAATGCAGGAGCTGCCCCCTGGTGGTCAGTTCACTCAGCCAGAAGCTATGCTCACATCTGGCAAGCTCAGAGGTGGTGGCAGGAGCCTTTCCCGCCTCCATGGTAGTGCTAAGGATGTCCCACTCCCTGTGCCTAAGCTGTCAGTTGGGCATCTCCCGAGGGCTCCCAGACTGCCAGAGGACGCTGGCTGGGCTTAGGGATAACCCCCACCTCCCCCCGTGTGTACAATTTTGTGCACCGGGCCTCTAGTATACATATCCTATCTAATAAAAGAGTAATTTGCAGATTGGCCATCACTCCAACACACAAGAGCGCTGCCCCCATGTGCACACAAGGTGGCCACCATAAGATGGCCAGCAGGGGAGGGCCATTGGGAGGTTCCAGGCCTGCAAGGAAGGGCAGTTGGGGGTGATCAAGCCTGCAGGGGAGTTAGGCATGACCAGGCCAGCAGAGGAGGGAAGTTGGGGGCAAACAGGCTGGCAGGGGAGCAGTTAGACATCAGTTAGGCTGGCAGGGTAGTGGTTAGTGGGTGATCAGGCTGGCAGACAGAAGTGGTTAGGCGCAATCAGGAATCCAGGCAGGCAAGCAGTTTGGAGCCAGCAGTCCTGTATTGTGAGAAGGATCGGGTCTAAACAGGCAGTCAGACATCCCTCGAGGGTTCCCAGATTGGAGAGGGTGCAGGCTGGGCTGAGGGACACCCCCCCCCCTTGCATGAATTTTGTGCACCCGGCCTCTAGTACTTATATAATATATCATATATATATAACACAACTAATGTACTTAATACTTATGTGTATACATTACATATATATATAGTAGTAGACATAGATACAAGCACATATACATGTAAATATAGGTGTGTATATGTGTGCATATGTACACACTTATTGTAATCTCAAGCATGTGATTTATACTCTGCTATCTTTATGTATTTTTACCCAAGTATATTTTTCCCATTGATTTTTAGAGAGAGTGAACGGAATGGAAGGAAGAAGGGAGGGGGAAAGAGAGAGAAAGAAACATCCATGTGAGTGAGACTCAGTGATTGGTTGCCTCCCACACATACTCCGACCAGGCCTGGGATCGAACCTGCAACCCAGGTACATGCGCTTGACTGGGAATCAAACCTGATACCCTTTGGTTTGAGAGCCGATGCTCTAAATACTGAGCAACACCAGCCAGGGCTACACTCTGCTGACTTTGATAGAAACACTGAGCACTGCCTGCCACCTTCACATAAGAACATGGCATCCATCTGTCCCCCAATTTTATAAGGTGGATAGAATGGGTTCTCCTATTACCCTGGCCTGGAAATGAGTTATCACTTAAGAGATTGTTCTGCAAAGAGAAAGACAACGTGCACTAATAGAAGAGACTAAGGATATTTTAAAAATTAAAAATCTAACCAATTTTTGAACAAGCTAGGTTCCAATAGAAAAACCACAAAACAAGAACTTCTTTCCAAAAATTCAGCATAAACACAACAAGCACAAAATGTGTAGATGCAAAGGGGCATAAATCTAAGTGATGGTCAGCTCTCAGGTCAATAAGCTCCTAAATCCCTAACTAGGCAGCTCATGGCAAGTAACTCAGTCCCAGGCCTGTAATCTTTCCAGTAAAACTTTCTCTTTGCCGTCAGTAAGTACTGTGGACTGTTCTAAGTTACATAACTTTTTTTATTTATTCACTTTTAAAAATATATTTTTATTGATTTCAGAGAAGAAGGAAGAGGGAGAGAGGGATAGAAATATGCATGATGAGAGAGAATCATTGATTGGCTGCCTCCTGCAAGTCTCCCACTGGGGATCGAGCCCACAACCCAGGAAGGTGCCCTTGTCCGGAATTGAACCTGGGACCTTTCAGTTTGCAGGCCTATGCTTTGTCCACTGAGCCAACCTGTCTAAGGCAAAGTTACAAACCTTTTAAACGTATAGGTGTTTTTCTCTCCTTTTCACATCCAGTGTGGAGAGAGACTGGGTTCAGTTTCTGAGTAAAGGAGCTGGGGATTAAGAAATAAAAGAAATAGAAGAGAAGACGCAGAAATATAGAAATAAAAAGCTGGGGTCAGTGGGACGTCTGTTCTCTCTGATGGAGAGACAGCGACTCCAACCCAAACAGCAGCGGTTTATTTATATTTCACAATACAAAGGGGTTTCTCCAACATTAGGATCAAAGGAGTTTCAGTGGGCCCAAGCCCTATTCATTCCCCAATTCCCAGGGCAAGACTGAATTTACATTTCAAGGCCCTCTCCCTGACACCCAAGGCAAAGTTAAGGCCAAGCTGATAATGTATGCAGCCTCCTTGGTGAATGTGTTTTTCCAAGACATGGTTTTTCCAGGCACCTTGGATTCAGCCAGCAGGCAATGATTTAAAGAATGCTCAAGGCACCCCCCCCCCACATAAATGCCCTTTCTCCTCACTCCTGGGAAGGGCAGCCACCACCAGAGTGCACATAACCTTGTTAACTGTGCTGTGATATCTGGTCCTTGCCTTGCTCTCTCCCACCTCCACGTGGTTCTCTTCACGTTCCCACTTTCACCCCCAAATGCACAGAAGCCAATGAGGTGCCACTGGCCACTCCCAGGTGTAGAAGGCCCCCAGGGAAGACACCTGAGCATTTTTTAAATCAGTGTCAGCTAAATCTGAGGTGCCAGGCAGAGCCAAGTCTTTGAAATGCATCCACCAAAAGGGTTGGATGAGTTATCAGTACTGACTTTTAACTTGCTTCAGGAGTCTGGGGAGGGCCCTTGAAATATAGATTCAGCCGAGCCCCAGGGAATGAGGAATAAGTGGGGCCTAGGCCTACTCAAGTTCCTTTGATTTTAAGTCTTTTCATGTGAAGCCCCTTTCTATTTTAGTATAAATAAACACGCTGTGTTTGGGTTGGAACTCTCTGTCTCTCCATCAAAGAGCAGATTCCACCCAGCCCCAGCTTTTATTTCTACTTCTGTGTCGTCTGTTCTTTCTTTTATTTTCTCAATCCCCAGCTCCTCTACTCAGTAACTGGACCCACTCTTCTCTCCATGCTGGACGTGGAGAGGAGAGAAAAACCCCCCAACACCTGGGAGCTCTGGAGACCTGCCTCCCTGCATGCGGTCCGTCTGGCACAGACACATGGTCCTACACACTCTCAGGAGGTCTGGGAGTTCCTTAGGCAGACCCGTGCCTTCTAATAATAACATCTATTCTGCAAGGACATGAACCACTGGGGACTGAAACATTCTTCTGAGGGACGCAGTGCGGAGTGAAATGAGCTGGTCAGAGCAGACAGGATTGTGATCTCACTTAGATGTGAGAGCTAATGAACGAAACACACACACGTCAACTGCAGAAGGCCTGGAGCTGCAGAGAGCAGAGCTGGCTGTGGGAGGGGAGGGCTGAGGGCCGGGGGAGAGGGAAAGGGAGGAAGCAAAGGAAAACAAGAAAGACTCCTGGACTCAGAGGACAGGAGTGCCCTTGCAGAGGGAAGAGTAGGAGGGAGAAGAGGGTAAGGGAGGGTAAATGGTGACGAAGTAACTTGACTTGGCTGGTGAACAACGGTCCACTATCTGAACCAGTAGTTCTCAACTTTCCTAACGCTGCGACCCTTTATTCAGTTCCTCATTTGGTGGTGACCCCCAACCATAAAACTAGTTTTGTTGCTACTTCATAGCTGTAATTTTGCTACTGTTATGAATCGTAATGTAAATATCTGTGTTTTCCCATGGTCTTAGGCGACCCTGCTAGTGGTTCTCAAACCGTGCTATAGTACTGTACACCTGAAACCTGTTGAATTTTATTAACGGATGTCATCCCAATACATTCAATCTAGTAAACAAATAAATACACAATAAATAAATAGATAAATACATACATAAAATAAATTACCTTTTGGTTTTTCTTCTCTTATCTAAAATCACAATGATTTTTGCCTGGTGAGTGTGGCTCAGAGGTTGAGCACTGACCTATGAACCATGAGGTCAAGGTTTGTTCCCAGTCAGGGCACATGCCCGGGTTTCAGGCTGGATCCCCAGTTTGGGGTGTGCAGGAGGCAGCCGATCAATGATTCTCTCTCATCATTGATACTTCTCTCTTTCTCTCTCTCTCCCCCCACACACACTTCTCTCTCAAATCAATAAAAGTATGTTTAAAACAAGTAAATTAAAATGAAATCACAATGCTTTTTATGATGGAGGGGTGAGACGTTACTATAATTTCATGACTATTAACTGGTCCCTCATAACATGAAAGGAAAGTTTCAAAAACTAAGGAAAGTCACCTCCAGGGCAATCTGCCCTAAATCCCCATGGGCAAGGCCTGGAGGGAGTCATGTCCCATGACCTTCATGTGGGTGAGAGGACAAAAGGTCACAGGGCTCCTGAGTGTGCTGGCCACATGGAAGCCACACCTGTTCTTCAAAAAGAGTGAGATGTACTTGTACTTCCAAGTTTCAGACTGTTCTTTGTATGGTAAACATTTTTGTCAAATTTAATAAGTTTTTCTAAACCTCAGAAAAGAAACGTTATTTTAATGATTCCAGTGGAGTCTGAATTTCGCACCTGCAATATGTATAATGTATGCGTTCAAATATAACTACATTTTTCATAATTACTCCATCCATCATTTGATGTATATTTAAATCTTATTTTAAATGTGTGTATTCCAGTTCTCCAAATAAGTCTTTTTCCTGATTGAGTATTACATTAAAATTCCTTCTAATTATTACGTTTGGCATTGAAATATTATTTAGTGACTCCACTAGAATTATATTTATCTCATGCTCTAGTTGACCTTTATTAAAAGTTTAGTTGAAAAGTATTAATAGGAAGATACTTTCCTGTGCATAACCTGATTCCAATTTTACATTTTTTTGCTGAGGTATTTTTTTTTTTTTTTGCTGAGGACAAACAAAAAATGTATTGCATTACAGCCATGAAATTTAGTTTGTGATGTTTTTATTATAAAAACAAGACATAATGTACCATATGTTATATTTAATAAAACAATAAATATTTTGCTACCAAATCTAAGCAAGGGTGTTATTAGAAATAACTGTGTAATTTATACTTTCTACCTTAAGTATAAAACAGTGACTCTAGACATTACTCATCTTCCAAAGCAAATGGTCTTTACTGAAGGTGTTGGATTTCGGAGGGGGCGACTCACAAACAATTCTGTCTGTGCAGAATATATCACTAAAAATATTTTCTTTCTACAAGTGTGTTTTTTGGCATGATAAAATATTCTCAAATTTGTAAGTGTGCTTAAAATACTTTTTTCAAACTAGAATAGTTTAAAATATTAAGTATTAACATTGGGCCGCATAAGACTATGATCAGTTCATAGACCTCATTCTGCCTTCTAACCGTAGCCCCCAGCATCCGACATGTTCACTTGCTTGTCCTTCACATTCTGTTCTCTCTGGTCTCATGAAAACTTTCCAATAATACTGACTGATCTCCTTACCTCCCTCCACACACCCAACCTATCAAAAATCCTGTTCGCTTACCTTCAAAATACATCCAATTTCTGACCCCACCTTCTCTTCCCCTCTCACCTGCATGAGTTCAAGCATTCAAACACATTTCTCTTTTCCCCTCTACCTAGCCTCACCTCATCCACACATAATCTAGATAAATAGTAGCCAAAGTGATCCTTTTAAATCTAAATTTATCTTGCTACCTCTCTGTTCACAACCCTGAACTGACTCCCGATTTCATTCACAATCAAAAGCAAATGTTCTGCCTTAACCAGTTTGGCTCAGTGGAGAGAGTGTCAGCCTGCGAACTGAAAGGTCCCAGGTTTGGTTCTGGTCAAGGGCACATGCCCAGGTTGTGGGCTCGATCCCCAGTGGGGGGCTTGCAGGAGGAAGCTGATCAATGATTCTGTCTCATCATTGATGCTTCTATCTCTCTCTCTCCCTCTTCCTTCCTCTATGAAATCAATAAAAAAATATATTTTTTAAAAAGTGAACGTTCTTAAAATGCCTATGAGGTCCTATATAATCTGGTTTTCCATTGATTTGCTATTCCATCTACATTGGACTCTGCTTTCCCTGCTGCAAGCATATTAGCCTCCTTGTTGTATCTCATAAAGCAGATGCACTGGCACCTGTAGACTTTGCCTTTTCTGTTCCCTCTTTCAGGACTGTTCTTAGACCTCTGCTTGGCTACTGTCTAAGTCACTTTATGCTGCTGTAACAAAAACACCATGGATTGCATGGCTTACAAACAATACACATTTATTTACACTAGATAGCAATAACAGGAAAATCCCCAAACACTGCAAGAGTAAATATACTCTTCTAACTAGTCATAGGTCTGAGATGTATGGAGGAAAAGGGTTTCATCAGAAATAAACCTCACAGGGTGGCCTGATCATAAATCCCTGGCTGGTGAGTGGTCAAAGGCTGGGATATCACTTCTTTAGCAAAAGATGTACCTTTGTCTTAAGTAAGTCCTGTCCACTGTTTCTAGATTGAAACGCCTCTTTTCAGACCCCTCTGAAGTGAAACCCCTCTGAAGTCTAATACATATTTTTCTCAGCTGTGAGAACTTGCTTCCTGACATAGCATGGTGTTTTGTTTTGCTTTTATTTTGATTATTTCTTTTTATATTGTTCAGTTTATTAATTACATTGTTCCCTTCCCCCCCCTATAGTTCCCCTCCACTTGGTACCCATCCCACCCTCCACCCTCACCCCCCTCCACTGTCCTCTCCCATAGTTGCATGATTTTTGTCCAGTCTCTTCCTGCACTTCCCATACCCCTTTTCTCCCCAAGAATGGTCAGTCCATTCCCTCTCTATGTCTGTGATTTAGTTACATTCACCAGTTTATCCTGTTCATCAGCTTATTAATTCACTTGCTTTTTAGATTCATTTGGTGATAGATGTGTATTTGTTGTTCATAATTTACACTTTTATCTTTTTCTTCTTCCTCTTCTTAAAGAATATCTTTCAGCATTTCATATAATATTGGTTTGGTGGTAATGAACTCCTTTAGCTTTTTCTTATCTGCAAAGCACTTTTTCTGACCTTCAATTCTGAATGATAGCTTTGTTGGATAGAGTAATCTTGGTTGTAGATTCTTGCTATTCATCACTTTGAATATTTCTTGCCACTCCTGTCTGGCCTGGATCATTTCTGCTGAGAAATCCGCTGACAATCGTATGGGTGCTCCCTTATAGGTAACTAACTGTTTTTCTCTTGCTGTTTTTAATATTCTCTCTTTGTCTTTTGCTCTTGGCATTTTAATTATGATGTGCCTTGGTGTGGTCCTCTTAGCATTCCTATATATTGGGGTTCGGTGCCCTTCTTGGACTCCTAAGTCTATTTCTTTCACCAGGTATAGGAAGTTTTCAGTCACTATTTCTCCAAATAGGTTTTCATTGTCTTGGTCTCTCTCTTTTCCTGGAACCCCTATAATTCGGATGTTGGTATGCTTGAGGTTGTCCCAGAGGCCCCTTACACTATCTTCAATTTTTTGGATTCTTTTGGATTCTTGCTTTTTCAGCTGAGTGGATTTTACCTCTTTGTATTTCACATCTTTAACTTGGTTCTTGGGGTGCTCTAGAGTACTTTTAGGTCTTTGTATCATATTTTTTATTTCAGTCAATGTATGCTTAATTTCTGGTTGGTCCTTTTTCATATCCTTGAGAATCTCATTCATATCCTTGTAGGTCTCATTCATTTCCTTGTAGGACACATTCATTTCCACATTGGTCTTGTTCATTTCTTTGCAGGTCTCTTTCATATCCTTGAGGGTCTCCTTCATTTCCTTGTAAGTCTTGCTTATTTCCTTATAGGTCTCGACCTTTTCTAGGAGCCTCTTGAAAAGCCCTATAGCTGTGGTTTTGAATTCCATGTCCAGTCGTTTTTTTTCCTCCATTTCTTTCACATCTGATTTCTTTCCATGTCTCTGCATGGTGGTTGCTTCCCTGAGTTGGTCAATTAGCTTTTTGTGATAGATGTCCTACAAGGGACAGTGGCTCAGCCTCCCCAGTTACCTGAGGTGGATATGGGTTGCACAGTCTTGCTGAAATTAAGCTCAGGTTAATCGTTGTTAGCACTTGGAGGGATTGACCTCCAGGCCAATTCTCTGTGAAGTTCAGCTGTGCTCAGTTTGGATGGGCGGAGTCTCCGGGCCAAGCAGACAGCATTAGCTCTGCCCTACACGGCACTGGGGACTCTGTGCCGGGGGCAATGGCTGCCAGCACCTCTGAGAGAGAGCCGCTGCCAAGCTCCACTGGCTGCCGGGGAATTCAGACTCTCCCCAAATGAGTCTGCACACCCAAGGTCTCACCCAGGGTTGTAAAACAAAGCAGTCTGATGGTTTCCCGAATGAAAGAGCAAGTCACAAGTGCTCTGTGCACAGCCACGCAGCTGCGCTGTTCCCAAGGTCACGCGAAATCCGCACAAGCTCGCCTTCTCCACAAGCCGGCAGACCCCTGCAGCACCCGAGCTTTGGCGTGCCTTCCCACTGTCCAGTTTTTACCCTGTATGATAATGGGTTCCCTGGACTTCGCCCAGAGCTGGAGAATCAGTCCAGTGGGACGTCTTTGTCTCCCCGTTCGAGTAAACTGGCCAGTTTTCAGCCGCCCACCCTATCTGCTGGCACACGTGCTCCAAACCTCTCTCCGTGCGTATCTTCAACGCTGTCCGCCGCCGCTCCTCCGAGTCACAGTGTCTTATCTTCACTTTTATTTGTGGAATTTTCATTCGGCCAGCTTTCTGGTGATTCTGGAAGGTGTTTGTTCTTTCGTTAAGTTGTAGTTTTAAAATTGCTGTGTATGACGGCAAGATAGGTGTTTTACCTATGCCGCCAACTTGGTTCTCTTTTTTTTTTCATTTCTATAAATCTACAATCAATTAAAATAATGGAAAGAAAAAATAGTTTTTGACTATGTAGCTTCCGTCTAAAGACCAAAAGAATTGCAACTAGTTCGTTTGTTTGTTGTTGCTTAATTTTTGTTAATCTTTACCCGAGGATATTTTCAGAGAGTGGAAGGGAGAGAGAGAGAAACATGGATGTGAGAGACATCGATTGGTTGCCTCCCGCAGACACCCTGACCTGAGTTGGTGATTGAACCTGCAACCCAGGTTCATGCCCTTGACCAGAGATAGAACCTTTGACTCTTCAGTGCTCTTACCACTGAAGAACACTGGCTGGGACAAGAATTGTAATTATTTCTCTCCACTTAGAGGTGTATTGGAGTTCTCCGATTCTATTTCTAGGTTTAATGATCCCCTAGTGGGACTCACAGCATTCAGTACATAGTTGTACTCAGGGCTACAATTTAACAGCAAAGGGATACAGAGAAAAATCAGCAAAGAGAAAAAGAGAATGCGGCAAGTCTGGGAAATCAAGAGCAGCCTCCTAAGGTTCCTCTCCCCATGGAATCATGCAGGACATGCTTCATTCCCCAGCAAGAAGTTGTGACAACCCCTGTGAAGTGGGAAAACCCATACATAATAGTCACCCACGATTGTACTGGGCCTGGTCACATAGGCGTCATGTGCCTGGCATGCACCAAAAATCCGGACTCTGAGAAAGGACGTCAGTGTTCAGTGTGGATAATATTGTTGCACAAACACTTCAGGCACAGGGAGCAGCTCTTACCAGCTGGCAGTGTGGGAACTCCAAAGCCAAGGTCCCAGATGCTAGCCAAGGGCAAGCCTTGTGAGCTGGTCTTTTCGAGGCTGGCAGTATGAGCCTGCACTTGGCTTTTTCCTGCCAGGAGGGTCACGCAGCTTGTCTAATTAAGCAAATAAGTAAACATATTGACATTAAAAAGAGCAATGTTCATCTTATAGGAAGGGAATGGTATAAATACAGAACAGAATGGGTAAGATGAGGATGAAACGTGTGGTGTTGGGTTTGAATTAGATATATCAGTATAAACTCGTTATTGCATAAAACCATCATCTATCTATCTATAATCTATCATACATCTATAATCTATTATCTATCTATATCTATCATCTAGTATCATCTATGAATCATCTACATCTACCTGGCTACCTTCCTACAGACCTGTATGACCCTAGTTCTCTTCAGTGAAGGGATCCAAGTGCAGTGCCAGCCAATAGGAATGAACACATCTGGCAATCATACCACACTTTTTAAAACTCATTCCCCAGTTAATGAAACCGGAAATTCGAAAGAAATATTGATTCTAAGGCTGGCACCGGGAAAGTACAGAATAAGCCTGGGACTTAAATAAATATATCATTTTATACCAGAAAGTAAGAAAGTAGTAAAAATAAAAATACGGGGAGGAAGAGGGAGAAGTCAGCTTAAAGTTGTTTCCACTGGCCAATTTTGGCACAATTTCAAGTTAATATAGTATAGCAAATATAGAGGGTTTTATCCTACTGAATATAAATTTATAGTGATTATTTAGATATATTAATAAATAGGCAGAAGCATGTATATGAATAACAGATTTTAAAAATCTCAATGCGACTATTTTCATATTCTTGATTCAGGCAAGAATTTTCTATAACTGTGGAAATATCAGTTATAATTTTATGGGGAAGAGGATATTTACATCACCTCAGAATAACTCCAAACATGCTATTTATTAATGTATTTGTCTGAGAGATGCCACCTTGATTAAATACGTCCAATTAACACAAAGAATAGAAGTCATTGACATAATCTCCCCCTAATGTGTTGTATTTGGAAGGACAAAATATTACTTACATAGAATTCTATCCAAAAATACAGTCTAGACTAATTGTGCTACAGCAATAAGCTAAATCCATACACTCCACTAAAATTATAGGTGTCATGAGATACAAAGAAAAGCTGAGGAATTGTTCATGGATAAAGGCTGCTGAAAAGACAAGCAAGAAATAAAATGCATTATCTTGGATTGGATTCTCATTTGAAAAAGCAATTTAAAAGACACTATTGGGACAATTGGCCAAATTAGAGTATGTTCAGTGTGTTAGATATAATTACTAGATCAATGTTAAAGTTCCTTAGTCTGTTAATTGCACTAAGGACATGTCAGAAAATTTTCTTGTTCTTAGGAGATTCATGCTGAATTATTAAGGAACTAGAGGCCCAGTGCATGAAATTCATGCAAGAGTAGACCTTCCTTTCTCCACCAGCTTCTCTCTGGCACCCAGCAAGCACCTGGGACCTGGGCTTCCCTTGCAGCCCCAGCTTCATCTAGAAGGTTGTCTGGAAGGACAACCAGTATATGTAACATATTACACTTTTATTATTATAAATAATGAATCATGATGTCTCTAATTTATTCTTAAACATTCAGCCAAAAGGAAATAATATCAGAGATAAGTGGAAGGAGATCAATGATATACTAAATGTGGCAAAATGATGAAAATTGCTATAGAGGTACACAGATGCTCATTGGACTACTGCTACAAATTCTGTATAAATTTGAGTATTTTTTATCAGCAAGCTTTTAAATAAAATGAATTTAAGAAACAGTTTTCATATGGATGGTAAATTAATCAAAATAAAGCTATACACTTTTCAAATAGTATCTGAAAATGAATACATTGACTGATCCTAACTCATGGAGGTGGGGGAAAAAAAACCATGTGGGATTTTCATGCCATTTTAGAATTATTTAAATTACATCAGCATTGAAAACATTATGTTCCTACCTCGCACATTCACTTGCAAGCCCTACTTCCAGCTGCTTAAGCTTTGTTGTTCTCTCTAAAGTCACTCTGCTGCTTTTAGATGAGTGATGTTGCTTTCTCCACATGAAAAGCTCATTATAAAGAAAGCCTTACCTATTAGGGCATACTGTTTACGTGACAGGAAACACCCATTAGAGCACCTTTAGAAGCTAGGTCCTCAGCAATCCCCTTGGCATCCCTGGTATCTTAGTGCTGGACAAAGGCTGATGTCTGTGTAAGTACAGATGGACCACAGAGCACAGATCCTTCCGTTCCTCACTGTACAGTAACTCCCTTCCTATTAGATTCCCTGAGGAATATTGTAATGGGAGACTAGTCCACATTAAAAGGGCTCCTCGGGCAACACAGAGAATTTCAAAAATCAGCTTTCCTCTATTTTATAAATTTTTTTAAATTGATTTCAGAGAGGAAGGGAGAGGGAGAGAGACAGAAACATCAATGATGAGAGAGAATCATGGATCAGATAACTCCTGCATGCCCCCCATTGGGGATCGAGCCCACACCCAGGCACGTGCCCTGAAAGGGAACCGAACCATGACCTCCTGGTTTGTAGGTCAATGCAGGGCATATTTTATAAATCTGGATAGAAATGTGAAGACAAATATGTCAATATTCTTAAAACTATTAGACTCACATTCCCTAAGTTTTCTCACTCAGACAAGAGTGTTTTGTGTTTCCTGTGGTAGAGAACCAACTACACAGAGAGAAAAATGGGAAAGTTCATTAGACAGAATCGGCAAGATAGGGGTAGGGGCAGAGGTCCTGGGAGGGGAGGCTCCCCATCCACATTCCCGTGAACTGGGCCTGACAGCCCAGACTCTGGTCTCTGGTCTTGAAAAGATGGAGTTCTCAGGCCATCGCATTCCTGTCAGGATATGGAAACCCACCTCTGTCTTCACACACAACAGAGGGGAGCATCAGCCCAGTCTGTAGTGGCACCACCAGACATAGGATTAGAGTGCTATTTTGACAAAACACCTCCATATAGATTATAAAATGGCTTTATTGGTAGAATATGTATCTGTAATATATGTTAACTTGTAGAAAAAGGAGGTATAATCCTATTTCCTTTTGAGATACTTACCACCAATAAATGTATATCTAATGCACAGACCATATGGGTGGATGTTCTAACAAATACACACAAAGCTAATACGAGAGACTAATGTTGCTTAGCATGCTCATGGCTCTCAGCAACTTATTATAAAAATACATTTTGTTCTATTTTGTGCTTAAGAGTTGCTAACACTAAATTTTCAAAGAATATTTCAGTGAATCAGTAAATAAAATTTATAATGTTTAATGAAATAATTCATTTGATGGTATCAATGCCTATAAATTAGTTTGAATTATAAAAGTTTGATAAAACAATGTATCAGCAAAAGTTATTTTTTTAGAATTTTATCTTCCTTTAAAAGAGTAACAGTACAATGGGGTGTTTTATAACTATAATAAAAGCTTGTTAAAAATTTTAATGCATTTAAATGAATATTCTCTGAGATAATATTCTAATTAGCAATATTAAAAGGATGGTTGGTATCATAGCCTTACTTGAAACACAACTACAGTGATTTTGTTTTTGTTATAATTTAAACTAATTGAGTTCTTCCCAGAGAAACATGCCTGGGGATCAAGGCACTTAGTTATACTGATTTAGTTTTAATTATTCACATTAAAAATGAAGAAACCATGTCAATAGAAAGTAGTATCCCTTCATATTGTACTATCCCTCTCTCAGCCCCCAGCTTTTTATCAATAAACTCCTCCTATCAATTTTTGTTCCAATATGAGATGAGACTCTAAATAAACCTAGGCTGATTTCCATAGACATATTTGAGAATTTTATTTTTTAAATAATGTGATAATTTTATGACTACTTATATGTAGGGGTTGAACACTGTTAACATATGACAGAAATAAAACCATGTTAATCATTCCTAAATTAATTTCTTTGTATTTAATAGTAATACCATAGGAAATTACCTCCCTCCCATTTATGGTCAACTTATATTTAACAAGGAAACCCAAGGAAGCCAAGGATATTCAGTGCAATAAAAGGTGCTAGAAAGACTGGAAAATCATATGTCGGAAAATGAAATTGGACACCCATCTTATATCATTCACAAAAGTTAACTTAAAATGAATTAGAGACTAAAACATATGACCCAAACCATAACCCTCCTGGGAAATAACATAGGAAATAGCTCCCTGATATTGGTCTTGGCAATGACTTTTTATGTTTTACACGCACACACATACACACACACACACACACACACAACCCACAAGCATTAAAACTAAAATCAACTGGGACTACATCAAATTAAGAAGCTTCTGCACATAATAATAAAATAACTAAAAGTAAAAGGTTTTGGTCAATAGACATGTTTAATGCAATACCCATCCAAATCCCAATGACATTTTTAAAAAATAGGACAAAACTTATTAGATTTATATGGAACCACAAAAGACCCAAAAAAGTGAAACAATCCTGAGAAGAAAGAACAAAGCTGGAGGTGTCATAGGCTATGACTTCAAAAAGCAACAATAAGCCAAACAGCATGAAACTGGCAGAAAAGCTGTCATGCAGACCAATGGAGTGAAGTGAGGGCCCAGGAATAAACCCACGTGTCTATGGGCAAGTGATTTTTGCCAAAGCTGAAACATGCAATGAAGAAAGAAGGCCCCTGTAATAGATGGTGCTGGGCAACGGGAGAGCCACATGTGAAAGAATGAACCTAGACTGCTGTTTGTCCCCACGTACAGATTCGCTCAAAATGGCTCAAAGACCTAAATGTAAGGCCTGGAACAATACATTTCACAGGAGGAAACGAACATAGGCACTAAACTTTTGAATCTTGGACTTAGAGAAGATTTTACAAAATTTACGTAAAAGGCAAAATAAGCAAAGGCAAAAATAAATGAATGGGACAATGGCAAACTTAAACATGTCTGCCCAGCAAAAGAAGCTGCCAACAGAACCAAAAGGAAACCAGCTGACTGGGAGGAGATATTTGCAAACAACAGCTCCAACAAAGGGAAATGTGTAAGGGACTCCTACAACTCAACACCACATAACCAAGTGAAGAACGGGCAGCGGACCTGAACAAACGCTTCTCCCAAGAAGACATACACATGGACCACAGGTTATGAAAAGACGCTAAACGTCACTAGCTATTAGGGAAATGCAGGTCAGAACTATAATGAGACACCTCTTCCCCCTGCTAGAACTGCTCTCATCAACAAGGCAAGTAACCACAGGGTTGGGGAAGTTGTGAAGAAAAAGGAGCCCTCATTCACTGCTGGAGGGAAAGTCGAATGGGACAACCACTATGGGAAACAGTATGGAAGTCTCTCAGAAATTAAGAATAGAATGACTACATATGCCAGCAACCCCTCATCTGCATATGTACCCGAAAAATAGAAAATATTTATTCTCAAAAAGTATATGGATTCCTATGTTCATTGTAGCATTATTTACAACTATAGGCCTGTTGCAAAAAGATTCATGCAAGAATAGGCCTTCCTTTCCCCTGGCTTTGCTCCCAGTCGCCCAGGAGCCTGCAAGTCCTTGCACCTGGTGGAGTGCCACGCCTTTAGCTCCCTCTGCCCCTTCCCCCTTATAACAGTCATCCCAACCCACTCAGCTGCTTTGCACCTGTGCATGCAAATTAACCCACTATCTTTGTTGGGTTTATTTGCATACTCACTCCTAATCAGCTGATGGGTATCATGGAGGTACAGTCAATTTGAATATTTCTCTTTTATTAGTGTAGATGGCCCAAACATGGAAACAACCAAAGTGCCCCGCAATAGAGGACTGGATAAAGAAGATGTACATACACACAATGGAGTACTACTCAGCCATAAGGAAGGATGAAATAGAGGCATTTGCAACCACATGGATGGGCCTTGAGAATATCATGTTAAGTCAAATAAGTCAGACAGCTAAGACCCATATGATTTCATTCCTATGTGATATATAAAACTGAGAGGAAAAAAATGAACAAACAAAAATGCATAGACACAGACATTAGGGTGGTGGTTAGCAGAGAAGAGGGATGGAGTCAGAAGTAAAAGGTAAAGGGGGGTCAAACACTGTACATGGTGATGGAAGATGATCTGACTATGAGTGGTGGACACAGAGTATAACATACAGATCACACATGAGAGAAATGTCCACCTGAAACCTAGATAACCTTATTAACCAAGGACAACCCAACAACTTTAATGAACAAATGAAAGGCAACCTACAGAATGGTAAACATGTTTGCAAACCACATGTCAAACAACAGGTTCATATCCAAACATACAAAGAATCCACAACTCAATAAAAAAATTGGATTATGAAATAGGCCAAGGCTATTTCCTCAGGGACAATCTTTTTCCATGAGAAGACATTTTCTTATGCCCTGTCCACCGTATTCTCAAGTCTCACTCTGAAAATAACATTCGCTATAACAATGTATGTGAAAGATGTTATTTATTTATTATATACTAGAGGCCCGATGCACAAAATTCTGCAAGGAGCTCAGCCCTCACAGCCCCGGCTGCCTCAGCCAGTCCTCAGAGCCCCAGCCGACCCTCACCGGCTCTCACAGCCCCTCGCAGCCCCTGCTTCATCAGAAAGGTCATCTGGACAGTCGGTCTGCTGTTTGGTCTAATTAGCATATTAGCTATTTATTATTTAGGATTCAGGTTTAACTAGACTATCACTAGCTAAGTGCCCTTACACGGGTTTGGGCTCTTTCTAATTAGGACCTGTTGCTATGGCTCCCACGTATGTAATTCACAAGATTCCCTCAGTTTTTATAAGCATTTATTGAGATAGCAAACTCGATTTCAAATAGGTCTTTTGAGGATCTACCTATAGTTAAAAGTTAAACAATATAAGCTAAGCATTTCTTTTGATTTCTGACAGATTCTCATATGAGTAGGTAATATATTATTTTCTCTTTTTGTCTTGCTTGAAACAAATTTCAGTTAACTTAGACCTTGTTCTGTTACCTACATTTAAAACCGGTTCCTAGCAAATGAAAGCAAAATGGAAATAGCTGAGAAAATAAAAAGTTTTTATTAAGATTTGAATGTCAGTTTCATTCAAAAAACTAGGAAAGAGGAGCTGCTTGGAGAGATAAGTGATTAAATACCTCATGTTATCTATTCAAGCTTTAATTAAAATTTATCTCTAAATCCTGCAACATCAAAAACTGACTATTATAAAAGATTTAAAGTAATAAATGCAATATTTTGAAAAAATCATGCACGATATGAATATATATAGTTGACATTTTCTTTGATGCATTTTACTCTTTGCATTTCAATTTATTCTTTTCAAGTTGCGTCCTATGATGGATTCCAACCATTTTTCAGAAGTTTTGGCCAGAATCCTTTAAAAACCAAACAAAGAAAAGGAAGCTTGAGGAAAAGTCCCTTTTCTAAATCAGATAAAGCCAGAGCTATGCTATTAACTGGGCTTGGATGTCCACATTCAGATTTGTTCTGTTCCCTCGGTGACAGGCTGGGAAATTGCAGAACACAGGATGCATGTCAGTCCCGACTAGCGCATTGTTGGCAAAATAATAACCCTGGTGCAATAATACCTGGTGACCATTCACAGAACCAGACAGTAGATGCACACATAAAAGGCCCCTACCCTGGCATCTTTGGAGGGCTTTCAATACCACAAAAACACAAAAATTAAATGTTTCATTTATTAAACCATCTGTTGCTTCACTCTGGTACTCAGAACTGCACAAACTACCTGTAATCCTCAACTTACTCTCTGACCAGCACCCTAGCCTCCCCAGTACCTTCTCCCACCTCTTGTCCTATATCCATGGAAACAGGGTTCCGTTGCTGGGATAGTTTTGGGTTGTATCCTTGTTTCAAGTTCCTTGAAACAGGCGGAATTTAGGAGTGCAAGGAGAGAGGATTTGAGCAGCAGAGTTGAGTAAATGAGAAGACTAATTAACTTGTCAAATTCTCAGCAAGAATGTAATAGTTTCTTGCATTACCAAGTATTATTTCTCAATGGTAGACAGAATCTGTTTCTATTGATGACTCAATTTGTAATTCTAGTCACAAATTAGCATGGATTTTCAGGAGTTGCGTGTGGTACTGAGAAATAGTTTGTATTATTAATCAATTATTAACCAATTTCTATATTTATTAACTTCTACTCTGACAGTTACTAAACATATACCTTATACTTTATGGTTGGTTACAAATGTCTTGAGTTTAGATTTATTTTATATGCTTGAAATTTGATAATTTTAAACTCCTTATCATATGGTTTTACTTATCTTTCTACTCCAACTAAAGTCTTCTCATTCAAACTTCTCCTGAAACTTGAGAATATTTAAAATTCACCTCTTGTATTTTTGAGGATGTGGCTAAAAGGGAACCCTAGTACACTGCTGGTGGGAATGCAGACTGGTGCAGCCATTATGGAAAACACTATGGAGTTTTCTCAAAAAATTAAAAATGGAACTCCCATTTGACCTAGTGATCCCACTTCTGGGAATATATCCAAAGAGACCCAAAACACCAATCAGAAAGAATGTATACACCCCTTTATTTATAGCAGCACAATTTACAGTAGCTAAGATCTGGAAACAAACCAAGTGCCCATCAGTAGATGAATGGAAAAAAAGCAGTGGTGCATCTACTCAATGAAACACTATGCAACTATTAAAAAAAGAGGGAATTCTTATCATTTACAACATCATGGAGGGATCTGGAGAGTATCATGCTAAGTGAAATAAGCCAGTCAGTGATCTCACTCACATGTGGAATCTAATGAACAAAATAAACTGATGAAAAAAACAGATCCAGAGACATGGAAGCATGGAACAGATTGATGCATTTCAGAAGGAAAGAAGGGGTGGTGAGTGGGAGGGGACAGCTTAACAAGGAGTTGATATGCGAATATGCATAACCTATGGACACAGACAATAGTGTGGTGAAGGTCTGGGAGAAGCGGGTGGGGGATGGAGGGAGTTAATGGGGAAAAAACAACCAACAACAAAGGGGCGATCTGTAATACTTTCAACAATAAAAATGAATGAATTAATTAATTAATTAATTAATTCCACTTCTCGCCTGAACGGTGGCTTCCCATTGGATCGAGCGGCACCTGAGTTAAGTGAGGGTCTGGATATGCTACCAGCTCCAGCCTCACTAGTGGAAGCCACTGGGCTGTTCTCGCTATTTGTCACTTAGGACATTGTCCCCAAAGCAAGGAGATGTTGACCTTCCTCTCGGAAGGTGTGTGTGGCACCAGGTGAAAGTCCTGGGGAACAGAGGTCGGGATCCCGCCCATGAGGTTCCTACAAGCCATTACTCCCCGTTCAGAGACAAATGAGCACGACTTTAGTGTTTATCCCTTCTGTAAACTCATGCCTCTAATTAGTTCCCTTGATGTGGAGGCAACGGTATGGATTCTTGCATCTTCGTCTGCATTTAATGTGCTGCATATGCTTTTTAACTTAGGATCAATAATCTCCTTGCTTTGCACTAACTTGCAACCATCTTGTTCCAAAGGGAAATTTCCACTGAGCTCATTTGTATCATTATCAGCACCCAGTGTATGATCTAGATGCAATGCAATGGTTCCAATGGTCTAGGGCAGTGGTTGGCAAACCGTGGCTCGCGAGCCACATGAGGCTCTTTGGCCCCTTGAGTGTGGCTCTTCCACAAAATACGATGGCCTGGGCGAGTCTATTTTGAAGAAGTGGTATTAGAAGAAGTTTAAGTTTAAAAAATTTGGGCTCTCAAAAGAAATTTCAATCGTTGTACTGTTGATATTTGGCTCTGTTGACTAAGGAGTTTGCCAACCGCTGGTCTAGGGGAAAAACTTTGTATACAAAACATGATTGTAGTGTGAAATATTTCTTAAAAACCTTATAGCTGAAATGAAATGACATGTGAATCTCCTGATTAAAACATTTTAATGGGAATAATAGATACTCCATATTATTATTTTTTAAATATGTTTCTCTTACTGCTTGTGTGAAACTGCTGATGTGTTCATCTATGTTTCTAGGTGGTCTTAGAGTTAGGGTTTCCATAATGGGGAAACCCTTTCATGACACCTGAAGAATTGCTCCTACTCAGCTAGGGCTGCATAAAAGAGCTCCATAACTGGGGGGCGTGGACGACAGACATTGATTTCACATAGTTCTCAAGGCTGCAAGTCCAAGATCAAGGAGCCAGCAGGGTACCTCCTGAGGCCTCTGTCCTTGGTTTGCAGTGGCCTTTCCCTATGCACACAAAGGCTGGGGCTCCTCACTGTTTGGGGTGGTCCTATGGGATTAGGGCCCAATCATATCCTCGTTTAACCTCAATGACCTTCCTAAAGGCACTGCCTCCAAATCTAGTCACATTGGGGTGAGGGTTTCAACCTATACATGTTAGGGGGACACAGCTTGGTCCATAACAAGATTGACACATTTCATGGTCCATAACTAACTGAGGCTCAGAGCGCGTGAGGCTATCTCAGGACGCAGCGGATCTGACATCCTTGAGCGCTGACTTTGATCTACTTTTTCCTTGGTCAGGTTGCTTTCCCCGAAGGGCAACAGAAATAGATCCACAGGAGAAATCCTGGGAGAGGGAAACAGAACAAAATCAAAGGAAAATCTGAGTAGACATGAAAATATTCTGAAAGCCACATTTTTTTCAAAGGCAGACCATTTTTCTTTTATTCTAAATTGTTCCTCAACTTACAAGAATATGATCTCTCTCTATATAAGGCTAATATGCTAAGTGTCCCTCCTACCATCCGACCCGTCACTATGATGCACCCAGTCCTGCCCCATCAGCCATCTTCTAATTAATTTCCTTTTAATGTGTGCAAATCTGTGCACTGGGTGCTAGTAAAATGAAATGCAACTTGGTTTATATAATCATCAATTAAATGGTTGATTAATCTTTTTATATGCCCAGGACTCCCTGTCATATCACTACTAACATTAAGGTAAAAGTTACAGTAATTTTTAAGGTAGTATCATAAATCCAGGAATAGCAAAATTAAAACCACCAATCAATAAAAGAGAAGTTAGTAAGAATTTATTTCACACATAAAAACAGTTTATGTACTTGGAGCTTTTAAGTCCAGAAACTGATATGAAGCTCAGAGGCCTCCTTACATGATGGCTTGTAAAATGGAAATGAGGAGGCTGTTTGATTTTTTTACAATGTTTAATGTTCGGTTATTACAATGGGGCTTCCAGACTCCCATGGGCATACACACACACACACACACACACACACACACACACACACACACACACACGGTGGCAGGGCGGAGGAGAGAGAGAAACAGAGAAAGAGACTTAAGGAATTAGATCACAAGCTCTTGAGGACGCCAACAAGTCCATCAGGCTACAGTCAACTTTGTAATTTCTAGCCTGAAGCGGGCTGTCTAGAGGTTCAGGCCTCAGATTGATTGGATAAACCCACTGGCATTATGGAACATAATCTGTCCTATTTAAAGTAAACTGATTAAGATGTTAATCACATCAAAAATAAAGTTCTGTGTGGAGACTGGTGTCTGACCAGAAACTGGGGGCTATTGCCTAGAGAAGCTGATACATAAATTAACCCTAGTCCCCAGAGCATCTCTCCTCTGATTCGCTTCACTACATTTTTCCCTTTTCATCACAGTCTCAACTTTTCTTTTTCTTTTTTTAAATATATTTTATTGATTTTTCACAGAGAGGAAAGGAGAGAGATAGAAAGTCAGAAACATCGATGGGAGAGAAACATCAATTAGCTGCCTCTTGCACATCTCCAACTGGGAATGTGCCCGCAGCCAAGGTACATGCCCTTGACCGGAATCAAACCTGGGACCTTTCAGTCTGCAGGCCGACGTTCTATCCACTGAGCCAAACCGGTTCGGCACAGTCTCAACTCTTCATCTCCCTTCTCTAACCTGAGGCATGAGTGGCAGCCATCACCGCCATCTAGGCAGAGCTCATCCAACTTCCAGAAGCCTCGCAGCTGGCGATGGGCTTCCTGGGCTGCTACCAGCCACTGGACCGAGATTGCTGTCTCCGGCCCGGCCCAGAGTTTCCTCCCATGACAGGCTCTGCCACAGCGTCAGACCACGTAGCTCATTCATTCTCCACCAGCATTAGGGGTCTCTGCTTACCTCCCATCTCCTGTCCTTTCTATATTATTGTTCTTCATTTGTCGTCATTCTTTCTGGCTTCACGGAGGGGATGGGGAAACTTTTCTTATCAACATCTTCTAGGAAGTCTCCTCCAGACAGAGCCCTGAACTCTCCCACTTTTAAGGAAGGGATTCCACCACACACACACACACACAAAAGAAATCTAATGCAACTGGCTTTTGATGGCCTTAACTTTTTAATCTGGTTACTTATTACTTTATAAAAAGTTTTATTACTTGCTGTAATAAGTAGTCACATTTAACGTATAGACTTTTCTAAACTTTTCTCCTAAGAGCAAGAAATAATTTCCCTTGAACGTCAGAGATCAAACTGTCCTCTTGAAGCAACTTCTCTGTCTCCCTACCTTTACCTTTCTGGTGTTTTTCTATTCTTACGTGTGGCCTCAAAAGTGCACTCTGTCCCCTGAAACTAAATTAGTCAATAAATATTCAATGAAGACTTGTTAATTGGATAAATGGATTTTTCTGATTTTTTTTTAAAAAATCATGCCTCGGAACCAAGATGGCGGCATAGGTAAAACACCTATCTTGCCGTCATACTCAGCAATTTTAATACTACAACTTAACGAAAGAACAAACACCTTCCAGAATCACCAGAAAGCTGGCCGAGTAAAAATTCCACAAATAAAAGTGAAAATAGGACACTGTGACTCCGAGGAGCAGCGGCGGACAGCGTTGAAAGATTCGCGCAGAGAGAGGTTTGGAGTGCGCGCCAGCGGAGAGGGCGGGCGACTGAAAACCAGCCAGTTTTCTCGATCGGGGAGACAAAGATATCCCACTGGACTGATTCTCCAGCTTTGGACGAAGTCCAGAGAACCTACTATCATACGGGGTGAAAACTGGACAGTGGGAGGGCACGCCGAAGCTTGGCTGCTGCAGGGCTCTCCCGGCTTGTGGAGAAGGCAGCTTGCGCACGAACAGCTCAGCTGCGTGACCATGTAGAGAGTGCTCTGTGACTTGTCTCTCATTCGGAAAACCGTCAGTCTGCTTTGTTTTATGACCCTGGGTGAGACCTTGGGTGTGCAGACTCATTTGGGGAGAGTCTGAATTCCCCGGCAGCCAGTGGAGCTTGGCAGCGGCTCTCTCTCAGAGGTGCTGGCAGCCATTTCCCCCAGCGCAGGGTCCCTGGGGCTGCACAGGGCGGAGCTAATGCTGTCTGCTTGGCCCAGAGACTCCGCCCATCCAACCTGAGCACAGCTGAACTTCACAGACAATTGGCCTGGAGGTCAAGCCCTCCAAGTGCTAACAGCGATTAACCTGAGCTTAACTTCAGCAAGACTGTGCAACCCATATCCACCTCAGGTAACTGGGGAGGCTGAGCCACTGTCCCTAGTAGGAAGTCTACCACACAAAGCTAATTGACCAACTCAGGGAAGCAGCCACCATGCAGAGACATGGAAAGAAATCAGATGTGAAAGAAATGGAGGGAAAAAAACGACTGGACATGGAATTCAAAACCATGGTTATAGGGTTTTTCAAGAGGCTCCAACAAAAGGTCGAGGCCTATAAGGAAATAAGCAAGACTGCAAAGGAAATGAATGAGTCCTACAAGGAAATGAACGAGACCCTCAAGGATATGAACGAGACCTGCAAGGAAATGATCAAGACCAACGTGGAAATGAAGGAGACCCTCAAGGATATAAAGGAGACTCTCAAGGATATGAAAAAGGACCAACCAGAAATTAAGCATACACTGACTGAAATAAAAAATATTATACAAAGACCTAAAAGTGCTCTGGAGCACCCCAAGAACCAAGTTAAAGATGTGAAATACAAAGAGGTAAAATCCACTCAGCTGAAAAAGCAAGAATCCAAAAGAATCCAAAAAATTGAAGATAGTGTAAGGGGCCTCTGGGACAACCTCAAGCATACCAACATCCGAATTATAGGGGTGCCAGAAAAAGAGAGAGAGCAAGACAATGAAAACCTATTTAAAGAAATAGTGACCGAA
This sequence comes from Antrozous pallidus, assembly GCA_027563665.1. Classification (NCBI taxonomy): domain Eukaryota; kingdom Metazoa; phylum Chordata; class Mammalia; order Chiroptera; family Vespertilionidae; genus Antrozous; species Antrozous pallidus. The sequence continues at coordinate 498,840 of CM050508.1, read as the reverse complement.
AACTTCCCACACCTGGTGAAAGAAATTGACTTAGGAGTCCAAGAAGCGCACCGAACCCCAATATATAGGAATGCTAAGAGGACCACACCAAGGCACATCATAATTAAAATGCCAAGAGCAAAAGACAAAGAGAGAATATTAAAAGCATCAAGAGAAAAACAGATGGTTATCTATAAGGGAGCACCCATATGATTGTCAGCAGATTTCTCAACAGAAACCATGCAGGCCAGACGGGAGTGGCATGAAATATTCAAGGTGATGAACAGCAAGAATCTACAACCAAGATTACTCTATCCAGCAAAGCTATCATGCAGAATTGAAGGTCAGATAAAGTGCTTCACAGATAAGAAAAAGCTAAAGGAGTTCATCACCACCAAACCAATAGTATATGAAATGCTGAAAGATATTCTTTAAGAAGAGGAAGAAGAAAAAGATAAAAGTGTAAATTAGGAACAACAAATACACGTCTATCAACAAATGAATCTAAAAATCAAGTGAATTAATAAACTGATGAACAGGATAAACTGGTGAGTGTAACAGAATCACGGACATAGCGAGGGAATGGACTGACCATTCTTGGGGAGAAAGGGGGTGTGGGAAGTGCAGCAAGAGACTGGACAAAAATCATGCAACTATGGGAGAGGACAGTGGAGGGGGGTGAGGGTGGAGAGTGGGATGGGTACCAGGTGGAGGGGAACTATAGGGTGAAAAAAGAGGGAACAATGTAATTAGTAAACTGAACAATAAAGATTTTAAAAAAATAAAATAAAAAATAAAAAATCATGCCTCATATGAAGCATTTCTATTCCATTTGATTCTATTTATCCCTATTTTTATTGTGGGAAATGCAGATAAAATTTACCAGCCTAATTATTTTAAGTGTACAGTTTATTGATATTGTATACATTCATATTGCTGTACAACTATCACCCCACTCCATATCCAAATCTTTTTATATTGTGAAACTAAAACTGTACCCTTAAAACACTAACTCCACATTCCCCACGTCCTAACTGCTGACAACCACCTTTCTACCTCTGTCACTCAGAATATAGAAACCTACCTAATAGAAGTGGAATCACACAGCATTTCTGTTTTGGGGATAGAATTATCTCATATGGCACAATGTCTTCAAGGTTCAATCTGTTCATTTTGGGGGGCAAAGTTCTCTCAAACCCATTACCTACATATTTCTTACATTTCTCTTTCTTCATTATTTCAATTTATGGTTCTGCTGAATCCTCTGCCTCAATGAAACACCCTCCTGATAACCTTTCCAAGACATCCCGGCCAGGCCTCCTTCACCCTCCACTGCTCCCAGAATTAGGTTGTCTATTACTAATAGTGGTTGTATAATTACTATTATCTTCCAGACTACAAATCTAAGCAAATTAGTCCTTGCTTATCACATTTATCTGTCTCCTGATTGTCTACATTTCCCTGAATGAATGCAGGATTCACATTTTGATGCTAATTTTAAACATTAACAATTGCATACACATATTCTTGATATGCATAAATCAGAGTGGATTATAAAGAACATTAGAAGCCTGGTGCACAAATTCATGCATGGGTGGGGTACGGCTGCTTACCCCCCAATGTGGGGGGCAACTGGGGGCAGGGCTGACATGGGGTAGTTATTAGTGTCAAAGATCTTTGCAGGGTGTATACACATTTGCTGTTGGCTTTCAGATGAGTTGACACTTCAAAGGTGCTTTAGTGTCGGGAATACTTACAGCTTTCCTTTCTAAGCCTCTCCCTAAACAAGTAATGTGGTTTAGTTCCCTGCTGACAAACCCTCTAGAGCAGCAGTCACCAACCTTTCAGACTTCATGGACCACCAGTGCTCCGTGGACCACCGGTTGGGAATCGCTGCTGTTAAGAGAGGCCATGGTGTGATCTGACTTCTCTTGATAGTGAGCAGTGGAGAGAGAATGCAGAAAGATGGTGGTTGTGCTGGGCACCTCTCCTGGACACCTAACTGATGGTCCAGACCATGAGCAGTTTTCCTCCTGATCTCTTGTCCTTCAGGTTCCTGGTCTATGAAAGCTGGAGAGCATTTACTTATTTAGAATCACTAAAGGTCACACTTCAGTGATGGGGGCAGGGGCTGATTGGGGCTGGTTGGTTACTGCAGGCATGTCATAGTCATGGGTCATTCTGGTCATTCCACTGTCTGGTTGCTTGGCTTTTATATATATATACTAGAGACCCGTTGCAGGAAGATTCCTGCAAGAATAGAGCTTCCTGCAGCCTGAGCAAAGCTCCCTCCCTTTTCTGTTGCCTCGTTCCCTTCTCCACTACCTCACTCTTTACCAGCTCCACTGCCTTGTTCCTGTCTCTTCTGTCTTGCTCCTGTTTCCTCTGCCTCACTCCCTCCCTTCTCCCCTGCCCCACATGCTTACTTCTCCACAGCTTTGCTCCCTTCTGCAGTGCTTGGCTTCCTTCTACACCCTCTTCTTCATGCAGATATGCAAATTAACCACCATCTTGGTTTGGTTAATTTGCATACTTGCTCTAATTGGCTTGTGGGTGTAGCGAATGTATGGTCAATTTGCATATTACTCTTTTATTAGATAGGATGACTTTCATGCTTTGTTACATTTTGGACACAAAATTGTTCCTATATTTGCATCGTATTAAAGAGGAATAACAAATGTATTCTTTTTATTAAAAGATCATTAATTTTTGAGTCTTTAAAATAAGCATCGACTCATGAAGTGCTCTATGATTATTGTTGACCGTTTGTAGAGAAGCGTGATGATTTTGGAATCAGCCCTCTGATGCCTAGGAAATGCCACTGAAGTCCACTGGAGAGGGGCCCAGGAAAGACACTAAAGGCCACACCTCAAGCCTGGTGCATGGCCACAGGTCATGCTTCCTAAATGTTATTCCAAGTTACATCATCATTACCTTACACAGGAATTTGGCCAGAAAGATGGTCATACATGTGTGGTTTTATGTGGTTATGTTTTTAGTAAATTACTAGCAAAGAATATTGGGTGTTCTATATATTATAAATAAAAACGTGCAGAGTTCTGTCAAATTTTCCATTTAATTGGAACAATTTATAAGCATCTATTGTTTCCATAAGTAACAAAAGAACTGTCTGAGGGTATTTACAAACTCTCATCATTGTCTGACAGGAAAGTAAACAAGCCCTGGCAGCTGACAGCTGAGTTAGGCTATGAATTTCCCAAATTAACAAACAACTTTTGCAAAAAATGGCAATGGTTCAATAAGTCTCCTCTATTACTATGGTGGCTCCACATGATAAAATAAAGACACTTGGCAATCGCGAAAATTTTTTCAACTCCTCGATTCATAAGAACATAAGTGAATACTGCCTTGCCAATGTCAATCAGAACCCTCTTTTCATATTCCAAACTTCTAGGTAAAATATACAGACGCCATGATGCCTGATCACTGAATTGCTCTGTTGATTTAGAAGTAAGGAAAATGGGCATCCTGGCTTTTCTACAACTTTAGCTGGAAATAAGTTAGTCTTTTGCTATTATATAAACACTAGAGACCCATTGTAAGAAATTTGTGCATGTGGGTGTGGGGGATGTCCCTTAGCCCAGCCTGCACCCTCTCCAATCTGGAACACCTCGAGGTATGTCAGACTGCCCATCTAGGCCCCATCCTGGTAGGATCAGGGCAATCGGACATCCTTCTCACAATCCAGGACTGTGGTTCCAAACTGCTCACCTACCTGGCTCCCTGATTGCCCCTAACTGTTTCTGCCTGCCAGCCTGATCACCCCCTAGCCACTCCCCTGCCAGCCTAATTGATGTCAAACTGCTCCCCTGCCAGCCTATTTGCCCCCAACTTCCCTCCTCTGCCAGCCTGGTCACTCCTAACTGCCCTCCCCTGCTGGTCTGATCGCCCACAACTGCCCTCCCTTGCAGGGCCTGAAACCTCCTATGGCCCTCCCCTGCTGGCCATCTTGTGGTGGCCATCTTATGTCCACATGGGGGCAGGATCATTGACCACATAGAGGCAGCCCTCTTGTGTGTTGGAGTGATGGTCAATCTGCGTATTACTCTTCTATTAGATAGGACAAGAGGCCCAGTGCATGGATTTGTGCACATTGAAAGGAAATTAATTAGAAGGTGGTCAGCAGGTCAGGACTGGGCAAGACAGGCCAGACGCGTCCTAGAGCCAAGCTCCCATGATCCCTCTCTGGCTGGCTGCACCTGGTGTGGCGCCAAGGATCACAGGGCATCTGTGGAATGAGCAGATTCCCTCTGGCAGGTGAGGTCCCTTTTCTTGGCCTGTGGGAATGGGGCTGAAACTGGCTCTCCGACATCCCCTGAGGGGTTCCAGTGTGCGAGAGGGCACTCTGCAAAGTTGCTGTCCCTTGGCAGCTCCTGTATTGAACATCTACCCCCTGGTGGTTATTACGCATCACAGCTACCAGCCAGTTGGCCAATCACTTAGCCTTTCATATATATACATATACATATACATATACATATACATATATATGTGTATATATATACATATATATGTATGTGTGTATATATATATGTACATATATAAATAAACAATTTATTAATATGTTTTTCATAAATGCCTTTAAGCAAGTCAAGGAAATTTTTTAGCATTCTTAAAGTGCTAAGAGTTTTGTTATAAGTGATTCTTTAAACTTGTGAAACATTTTATCTGCATTTATTGAGATGATTGTATGTTGTTTCTTAAGAATAGAAATGTGGTGTTTTATAATGATTAATTTTTCAAATACATACCAAACTTATATTCATTGGATAAAACCATTTGGTCATGACTGATTATTATATACTAGTGGCCCAGTGCACGAAAATCGTGCACGGAGGGAGGTTTCCTCAGCCCAGCCTGCACCCTCTCCAATCAGGGACCCCTTCAGGGATGTCTGACTGTTGGCAGTCAGAGATGTCTGACTATTGGTAGTCGGACATCCCTCTTGCAATCTAGGAACACTGGCTCCTAACTGCTCATGGCCTGCCTGTGTGATCACCCCTAACCACCTCTGCCTACCTGCCTGATTGCCCCTCAGTGCTTCCCTGCTAGCCTGATGGCTCCTAACTGCCTCTGCCTTGCCCCCCACTGGGACCCAGGCTTCCCTCCCTCTGGCCAGGTACAGGCACCCAGGACCTGGGCCAGCTTCACTCAGGCTGGCTGCAGTCACAGGCAGCTGCAGGCACCCAGGACCACAGGGCATGCTGCCTAACCCCAGGGCCAGAAAGGGCCCCCACCCCTCTATGTGCCTGCCTGGCGGAGTCCCACTACTCTGACCACCGTGGCTTAAAGAACTTTGCCAAATACATTCTACCCAGACTCCTGGGGAGAGGGCATAAGCTGAGAAACTGGAGATGCTGCAGCCCCTCTGAAGGTGCACCTTCCTCAGCATCTCCAGAAGCCGGAGCACCCAGCTGGTGGGTGCTATGGTTGGAAGGCTGCCAGCTCTGATCCTGTCCTGAGGAGGCGGGGAGCCACAGAGTGTGCATGGTGCTTGGGGAAAGGGTGACCTTACTGGACATGCACACACTGCCACTGACAATGGTGTGAGGACATGGAGACTGAAGGAGCAGAGAAATGCATCCAGAACTGGGGGGTCCCGCGCCAACCCAGCAGGCGGGCGCCTCAACGACAGCACACCCCGCAGACAGCTTGCCCCGCAGCCCCAGGCGGGCCTCCCTCAGCTGTCCTGCCCCTCCTCGGGGTCCCCACCTGGGGAGCGCATGCACACTGCATTACTGCTGCCTCTGCCAACTGGCCCGCAGTGTCTGCCCCACAGGGCCCCGCCCTGGGGAGCACATGCTGCACTGTGGCCACACCCCTGCAGGCCTCGCCTGCCTCACCTCCCGTCCTGCTGGCCACACCCCCTGCATCGGCCACCAGAACTACATTTCCCAGCATTCCTGGTGCTCCCTCAATGTTTGTTTCTGGTTCAGTTATGCATGAACAAAGAAGACTGTAAACTTCCTGCATACGGTGGTGGCCACCAGGGTCTCTGCACACCCCAGAGACTGGCAGCCACCCCTCCACCCCCATCATGGGTGCTGGGCTGGGGGGCCTGCAGGGACCCCTGGGCCTCACAGAGTGGTAGCCACCAGGGTATCCACATGCTCCAGAGGGCAGCAGCCAGCTCCCTGTTGTAGGCGCTGGGCTGGGGGCATGGACCCAAACTACCGCTTGGCTCACAGCCCCGCCTTTCACCTAGCGCTCATTACCCAAGGTGACCCAAGCGCTCATTTGCATGTCCCACGTGACAAGTAAAACCCACAGCTCACTCATAGCTTATCAGAGCAACCAACATGCGAACCTCATGAGGGGATCCCATGGCATCAAATTCCCCTAACTGTCCCGAGGTCAACACAAAAGGATGCAACTCAGTCACAATCACTATAAGGAGGGATCTCACTGGCCCTTAAGTACCGTGCGGGCAGAGCTTATAGCATGGTGCTTGCTTCTCCGGCACTGTGGCCATGCCCTGCCGGCTTCACCCCCTGTCTGCTGGCCATGTCACCTGTCTGCTAGCCATGCCCACTGGCCACGCCCCCTGCTCCTGATTGGCTGGTAGTGTAGCGGAGGTAAGGTCAATTTGCATGTTACTCTTTTATTAGATAGGATATTACTAGATTTTTTTCTGATATTGGCCATTACAAAATTTTGTATTGTTATAAGTATATATTTCTCCACTTTTATATTTTTATAAAATTCTTGGTTTGGATAACAGTGGTCCCATAAAACTAGTTGTAGGACATTTCCTCATCCTAATTTTTGTGAACAAATATTATGTAATCTCTATTATTTATTCCTTATACATTTGGTAAAATTCATTTGGAAAAAAATCTCTATTTAGAGTGTTTTTAAGAGAAAATATTTTAATACAGATTCATTTTATTTAATAAATATAGGGCTATTCAGGTGATATATTTCTTTTGTAAGATAACGCTGGTGATGTATGTCTCACAGGAATCTATACAACTTAACAAAATTTTCATCTTTTTATTAGCATTCCCTATGCGTTTAGCACCATTCTTCTAATTGTTTTTAATTCTGTCTTTCAGGGCTGTAAGCATATTTAAGACAGTTAAAATCTTTGTCCAACAAGTCCAATTTCTGAGCTTTTTCAGGGATGGCTTCTTTCTATTTAATTTTTCTTATAAAAAAAACCATACTTTTTCTCTCTATGCTTTATAACTGTTTTGGATAACTTTGAATGTTGAATATTGCAATGTGGAACTTCTAGCAATAAGATTCCCTCTTTTCCCTGGATATAGCTGTTACTTGCTGAGGGCTGTAGTCATCTATGTATTTAGAGACTTCTCCAAATGATTTTGCAAGGGCTACTTTCTCAGCTGAATGCTCCATCATGTGTACACCAGTCAGTGACTTCAGAGAGACTTCTGTGAGTGCCTGAATCCAATAAATAAGGGGAAAAAGTGCTTTCTCTCTCTAAATTCTTTCTACAGAATCTTCCAATGTTGATCTCTCAATAAACTCCCAGTGAGATCAGAAACGCATCCCAATTTTTTAAGGACCAGATTCCATTGCCCTTCCTGGCCTCAGTAACTGTACTAGGAAACTGGCCATCATCATCTCTACTGCCACCTGCCATGGGAAGGGCCAGGGCACTGTGGACACTACGTGAAATGCGAAGATTCCCTGAAATTCACCTGCTCCTTTTTAAATCAAGTTATCCCTTGGACATTCTAAGTGTTGGTTAGACTCCAGCGCTCCTAAATGGTCAAATATAACAGCTCTTGCCAGATCACTAGTTCTTCCAAAGGTGGAATTTATTAAAAATCACTTGGTGCTGAGACCGGTTTGGCTCAGTGAATAGAGCGTCGGACTGCAAACTGGAGGGTCCTGGATTCGATTCCAGTCGGGGGCATGTACCTTGGCTGCGGGCACATCCCCAGTAGGGGGCGTGCAAGAGGCAGCTGATCGATGTTTTGACTTTCTATCCCTCTCTCTTCCGCTCTGTAAAAATCAATAAAATATATATATAAAAAAATCACTTGGTGATTTTTAAAAAATGAATAATGAAAATATTCATTATTATTATTATTTAAATGTATTTGAATTGACTTCAGAGAGGGAGAGGGAGAAGTGATAGAAATACCAATGATGAGAGAGAATCATGGATTGGCTGCCTCCTGCACACCCTCTACTGGAGATTGAGCCCACAACCTGGCCATGTGCCCTGACCTGACCAGGAATTGAGCTGTGACCTCCTAAGTTATAGATTGAGGCTCAAACACTGAGCCCCACTGGTTGGGCTTATTATTTTTTAAATCCTCACCTGAGAATTTTTTGTTTATTTTAGAGAAAGAGGAAGGGAGAGAAAGAGAGACACATACATCAGTTGCCTCCCAATACACCTTGACTGGTTATGAACCCGCAACCTAGGTACAGTGCCCTCATAGGGAACTGAACCACATGTTTTTGGTGTTCCCAACAGCGCTCATCCCAGTGGGCCACTCAGCTGGGCTCATTATGCTTTTGGATGAAATTCTATAGTGAGCTCATTTATCCATGTTTTCTACAATCAAATTAGTTTTCTTATCCATCCAACTCTCTGAAACTCATATATATCACAATTTTCTTGTTTCCCATCTCTGATTTTATCATGAAAATAAAACTAATTTAAAACTAGAAGTGCCATTTTATTACTGTTTTTACCTCACTGTTTATATGTTTGACCTATTCTTACATTTCTGTTTTAACTACTAGTTTCTGTTACTATTCAATGGCATGAAGTACAAACTGATAAAATAATTTTTAAAATTACTGCTGGATAATGAAGAAAAAATAAATTACTAAGAAGTTTCACACAGAAACCTACAAATAGAAGAACTGATTAATTGCTGATGCAAAAAATCGTAATTAAATCAATTTCAGTACCTGAAAAATGCTTTCTAAAACACAATGAAAGTATAAATGTTAGCATCTTACCAAAAGGTAGATTGCCCATGCTGGGCTTCCTGATGAGTGTAAGTTTATCCCCTGGATTCTGAGCACCCTCAGAAAACCACTTCTGCTGGGCGTTCATTTGTCAATGCATAGTGTCTGCAAAGAACATTTCTGCCTGAAGTCAGTGATTCTGTCTTTTCATAATTAGATCATTCATCAGTAGAAGGTTAAGAGCAAAAGCAGCCATTTCAGAGAAACTATTTTTTAAAAATCGGAAGTTCGGTCAGGGAAGAGAAATACAGACTTTGTAAGAAAGAAATGCTGAAGCATATACAACAGTCACATCAATTCTACCTTCTTGGGTTCATGATTCTGATCTTAGTATAATTTACCAAGTAAAATTTTAATTTAAAATGAAATGCAAGTGTAAGCGTATGAAATTTACCACTTTACATTTCTTACCATCTGAAAGTGCTTCACTATAAGTAGCATCTTAAATTTGAAAATATTCCTGGAATGGATATCTGATAAATATCTTATCTACTCCAGAGTATATGAGCTATGACCAAAAAGACATGAGTGATTTCATATGACGTAAAGTAGCATTAACTGGTTGACAAGGACTTTGGAATATCCACAACTGTTAGTTAGTGTTGGGCTGGACTCATAAATTATTAAGAGCTGTTACAACTTGCATCTGGAAATGTTCTTTTGAGAAACCTTCATAACCAGGATCAGTCGTCAACAATCTTCATGACTCCCCACCCGTGCCTTTACCATAAACACATTTAACCATTTAATTGTACATGAATCTTGGACCTGATTTCAGATTATCCGAAGTAAAAAGAGCTTTATGGGCATTAGCATGTTATGTCTTACTACTATTTCAGTGAGAGAGGAAGTATGAAACTTGGTACCACATGTCATGGGCCAGTGGTCGGCAAACTGCGGCTGCCATGGTTGTCACTCTGTTGACTAATGAGTTTGCCGACCATTGGCATGGGCTATATGGTCAGATGTTCTGACTTCAGCTTGTGTGGTAAGAGGTGAGAGGTTAGTCTCTGCTCTTTCAAACTCCCACTGTTCAAATAATGAGAGGTGGTTATTTTAGAGAACTACAGAGAGGCCAAATCATAAAAGTTGACTCTTTTTACTGACAGTATTGGTAAATAAAATATTTTAAATGGCAATTGAGGCAAAATTCCAGGCCTTTCCTAGTTTTTGAAGTCTCCTGATATAAAAACCTACCTTCCAGTTCAGCCTGAACAATGCCCCAAAGGGCTGACCAAGAAATAAACGTTCTATACTAAGCATTAAATTTCTGGCTTAATAATCAGGACTAAGAACCAAGACCACCTACTTTGACCTGATTACTATTTGATCCAAAATATTTTTATTCACATACTTCTGTAAAGCAGTTACTTTTATTGTGTGTGTCAGCAATTTTCTAAAATTAAATTTTCGAAAATGACAGTTCATATTAGCCTTCTACTCAGACACTAGTTCCCTCAACTGAGCAAAACACATGCTTACTAAGTGACTCTTTACTTATTTAAATTTGCTTCAGACTTCCAACCTGAAATTTATACAATTTGCCCAAATGAGGTCAGATCATGAAGTGAAACACCCACTAAGCCACACAAAGCTAGATCCTAAATCTCCATAAATGTCTCCCATGAACCTTCTGCTGAGACAATATCAGGACTCTGTCAAGCCCGGCTGGTGGTACTCAGTGGTTGAGCACTGACTGATGAATAAGGAGGTCATTGTTCAATTCTGGGTCAGGGCACATGCCCAGGTTGTGGGCTCAATTCTCAGTGTAGGGTGTGTAGGAGGCAGCCAGGAAGTGATTATCTCTCATCATTGATGTTTCTATCTCCCTTTCCCACTCCCTTCCTCTCCAAAATCAATAAAAATATATATTTTTAAAAAAAGACTCTGTCAAGTTGGTTATCTTCCTTCAAGAGGTAAAAACTTGGGTCAGTTTGGTTCATCAACTTATTATACTATGTGAATGTGAGTGTGTATATGTGTGTGTGTTGGACTTTGGAGATTAACAGTATATAATAATTACTTAAAACAGCTACCCTTCTACTAACCTTCAAAACTACTCTATGAGGTACTTTTAGGCTTCCTATATCTATTTCACCAAAATTGTTAGTATCCATATTTTTAATTGTCTATAATGTTTCTAACTAAAATTAAATTACTCTGCATCACCCCCAGTGTGTTTGTTACATGTAAGACCATCATATTATTGTAGGCTTTTATTGAAAACTAAACAATATGAAGGAGAAAATGAATTACTAGGCGATTGTGTCAAATGATTATTGGGCATTTCATATAAAATAAATAAAGAAAGAAACAGCCTGAGAGATTTGTTTTTGTGTCCATTAAGCTAATCTTAGACAACTATGAAGTTTAAAATTTATGAAAAATCTACTTCTAGAAAAAATTATGTGCCCATTGCCTGAGTGTTCTCTGACTTACATATATTAAATATAAGATAATCATCTCCAAATTCAAGGAAAATGTATCTGTAGAATTCTACTTTCCCTTCCATTTATATTTGGGCTTAATAATAATAAAGAAAACCATAACACCTAACAATAAAGAGGTACATGATTTAATATTATATAATTTGAATTACCAAGTCCATATTTTTCAAAGTTGTCACATTGCAAAAACCTACCTGGCGATTTATCATTTTTGAAGTTAGTGGTTGGAGAAGAATGGCTTCAATATTTCACCAACGTGCAATGAGATGCAAGGGCTGTCTGTGTTAACTCCGAGGATGTACTTTTCTTGAAAAGAATCAGGCTTGCTTTCAGATAAATCATGTGGTCACATCTCTCTCTCTAAGTGTGCTAAGTAGCGATTACAGGCTGTGGCAGAAAATGGCTTTGACTAATACGGAAAATGTGCAAATACTGTTGGAGAGATAGCGACTTGCAGTAGGGAATATATCTGTTACCTTTCAGCTAAGACAACTTTAAAGAGACATTCAAATATTTTACATAAAATTGAAATTTGTTGATTCTCAGTTTAATGTATAGTTAATAGTTATTATAAAAATGACATTATTTTCATGGAGAGGGGAAAGGTAGTTAAAAGGCCTTTAATAATCTCATCAATTTGTTAAACAATAGAGTTCTGTCATCTCAGGTCTTCAGCTTGTTTAATAATAATCATATGGCAGGAATAAAATGCAGTTAGCCTCGGAGTCAAACCGAGGCAACCAGGCTAATCAGGAAATGCAACATTATCTGTCAATATTGCTCACTGAATATCTAGAATTTTAGCTAGAATTTCATTAACATAGCTATGTCTGTCTTTATATAGGAATCCAGTAAAATATTTTTAGTCAAGGGAAAAATGGCTGGTAAATATTTCAACCCGGTTTTATACTTTGCACATTCCTATTTGAGATCATGAATCAGGTATTAAGTAATAAATGTTAACATACTAGGTAATCTGGGAAGGAGCAAACCCAATTATCCATGAAGCAAGCATGGTAATAGTCTGTATGAAACGCCCTATCAGCTGATACCCTAACCCTAATGCTAACCCCAACCCAAGTGGGGGTTCCCTGTCACGGAGGCCGAAGACTTGGACGGAATCACAGACAGATGTGCCGTTGAATACTCAGATGGAGCACGGACCCAGCACAGTAGCACACGCCTGAGAAGGCAGATGGGTGGCGTGTCGGTGGAAGGGCCGAAGATCAGGGGGATGAGATGACCTCGAAACGTATCCTGTGTAGCTGAGGCCCAGGAATAGACAAAGGCAGGAATCCAGGAACAAGGAGTTTGCTTATATCTTTAAAAAGGAAGTGACATGGTAAAGCTTATGAAGAAAAAATATATATATTTCTGGTGGTTTCAGATACTGTGGCCTAAGAACATGTTATCAGGGAGCAGATAGAACATGCGGGGGGGGGGGGGGGGGGACTGTGGGGATGAGAAGGAGGACTTGCAGAGGGAGGAGTCAGTACAATCAGCACTTACAGCAACCCAGACAGCAAGTCCCGCCCCAGAGATTCCTGAAGGGAAAGCATCTCTCACTCTTCTCCAAAAGGATTGCATGGAGACATGCGAGGAGAGAAAGGAAGAAAGGATGCCACTACCTCTAAGTTTTCATAATTCATCAGTGAACTAAGTGGGACAACTGGAGAATAAAACCAAGTTGGGCAGGAAGTACATGAATTTATTTTAAAATATGATCATCTTGGAACAAGAGTAAGATCGCTAAGTGGAACGGTTTTTAGGTTGTTGAAACGATCAGAAATAAGTATCACAGAAGAGGATGCACCTTTGGGTGAATCAGCGCCATTGGGGAGCGTGTAGCTGAATGCTTCCTAAGAATAAAGTTTTGAATAGCAGTTACAGGAAAAGACAGAGAAGAATGGTCAAACAGTACAGGAAAAGTGGAAGAATCTGTAACCATATACGTTTAAAAGTACGGCAGGCAGCCCTGATGTAGCAGATTTCCTTTCACGGCAGCTTGAAAGAGGGTTTAAAGTCAGCAACTGCTCTTTGCCATGTGGTTTCATCCCAGAAGCCCTCACAGATGAGGAAGAGATTTTTAAACAATTGCAAAACAAACCCAGAAGCAGAAGTTCCTGTCTACCCTCCAACATCTGCACTGCCCACACAAGAAAATCTTAATTCAGGTTATACCCCTCCCCCTTCCCAGTCTCCACCTGTAATTAGAGACCAATTTGCTGTCTCAGGCAGCGAACGAGGATTGGGTACCTCTTTGGAACTGTTTCTGCGGGTGTGTAGAGGATTTGGGAAGTCTAGTTCTGAGGCACAGCGCATCCTGTGTATTTTATTACCCCCCCCCCCACCCCCACCCCCCCCCCCCACACACACACACACATTAAGCAAAGAATCAAAGAAAAAGCTCAACAGCCATTGGCGGGACGACGTGGACTGTGGAACCTGAATGGTCTCCTGAAGGCGAGGGCAGCCACAGTCTCAGCGATGAACAGGAAGAAGGTGCCCTTGGCCCTCACCGGGCCGGATTGCTCTCCCGCTTTCTAATCTAAGGCAAGCAGCTTGCAGCGTCTCTGCTTAATACCTTCAGGGGGGAAACTCATTTTCCTGTTGATTAGGTAGGAACCGAGTTAAGCTTGTACCACTATTTAAAGGGACAGAAATGGAGTGTTCTTTTTTTCTCACGTTAGCAATCACTTAATACTTAGGCATATGATTACAGCCCTTTCCACTAAAACCGCCATAGAGTCATGACTACCGTAACTGTTTCCTTCAATGGGAATAAAAGAAAGAAACGAAAAGATCCCTGACATTTTTTTTTTCTGAAAGGGCACAGGATTGGCGTTAAACTACGTCACGCTGCTCAAGCACCGAGTGCCCCCCAGTGCCTTCAACATAATTCCTTTACTGTTTATTAGAGCTAAACTACGAATGTTAATAGAAGAATTATAAAAGGAAAATGCCGCACCACGTACCCTTCTGTGTGAAATGGAGAGACCACCAAATTCATTATGTCATCGCATCTCCTCACAAAATAAAACAAAACAACCTGTACAAACTGACAAAGAAAAACTTACATTGGTCAAACCCTCCCCACATGGGTCATCTCTTTCATATTTCTCCAAGCTAGGATAACCTCCTTCACTTTAAAGACTATTTCTCAGTGCCTTTTAAAAATCAGTATGCAAGCTAAACTTCTGGTTACACAGTAGATGCTAAACATATATTTTCATATTTCATCTTACATAAATGTGAGTATTTCTAATATTCAAAAAAGAGAGAGGACCCTGCTTTTATAGTCAAACTTCAATGAATGTTACCTGAGAATCTGACCGAATAAATAAGTAGATGAAGCTCTGGAAATTTGACTTTGATATTTATTCGTTTATTCTTTGCTTTAAGTCTTCCCAATAAATAGTGTGCTGTACATATCCACACTGATACCGTCACCGCAGAAACAGGATGTCTGCCACCTGTAGGGAAAACTGCCACCATCCTCAACTATTTAAAATCAGCTCATTAACTAAAACTCACCTTTCCTCTGGTTCCTTTCCTGGGTGTAGATGTTAAAGGACCACTAATCGGGGTAAAGATTATAATTGTTTCCATTTAAAACTTATGAATTCTGTATTTCTGGAATTTTTCATTTAATATTTTTGGACTGTGGCTGGCCACGGGCATACATATAGTAATTTAGATTTGTGCAATTCGATAGGTGGTCTGGTCCAAACAATTACAAAGGATGGCATTGTGAGACCTGAGATGCCTTCCTTGTCCCCAGGAGTGAAGGTGGGAAAGGGGTGCTCACTGCTCCTCCGTGCATGGGGCCTTGAAAGCATCACAGACCCAGCAGGCGACCCACATGAACAAGTGGGATGGACCATCGAAGCGCCTTAAAGTAAACCTTTCCAAAAAACAGCTGTGGGGAATGCAAGCAAAATGCATGCTGCCTTCTTCACTTGTCCTGTGCCGAGATTCCCCCACAGTGAAGGGAGCAAAGGGAGTCTTCGCAGGCCTCTCCCCATCTCTACGGGCAACCTACAGCCATCCCCTTCCAGGTCATAAATATAATAAATACAATGAAGTAAATATGTATGTTGCTATGTAATACACACTTCCAATATTATCAACAATTAATAACCAATAATAAGAAATCATTTTCATATACCTCAAAGCCCATACCAAACAGCCTGAAAAGCTGGAGCCTTCATCCACCTTAGTGATGCATCAGAGGAAAAGCACGCTCACCTGGATATTGGAGATAGGTGTCACTGACCTCATTCATAACTAACAGAGCCAGGTGCCATGGGTTTGGCAAGAATGACAGGGAGAGGATGTATATGCCAGGAATAGCAGTTTCCACGGTGGGACAGAGACCAGGGCAAGTGAACCAACGAAGATAAAACTTTAGGTCTATAATGTGTACAATGCATCTTATATAAATGCATTTGAAGAAAAGAAGAAAATTAAAAATGTTTGAGTATATTAATTACAAAAATAACAATCTAATTGACATCAGACTTCACAACAGGGACACTGAAATAAAGAAAGAAAATAAATAATATGACAAAATTGTAAAGTAAAAATTTGGATCTAGAATTTAATATCCACTTCAGTTAGCACATATGGTCCCATAGGGCTTTAGTGGTTTGTACCATACTTCTGTGCACAATAGTGTCCTGATTGGTAAAACAAACAAACAAACAAAGCACATGTATATCCACAGTGATTTACAATGTGCTCATGATCTGAACTAGTCATATTGGAAAAGAAATTAGATACCATAGAAGGTCACAGATTCTAATTGGGTAGGACACCTTCCATTGGCTTCGTGAGATTTATGATCTGTCCTTCTCCACTTTCCCTTTTTATCCCAAGCTGACTTGCATGGATTTCATTAACAAGTCTCTGGTGTCTTCTGACTTCTCAATAGGTCCCATTAAAAGTGAGACTCATACACAATAGATTGAAAAGGTCTCAATGATATTTTTCAACTCATTAATTAAAGTGAAAATCAATGAGGATGTCCTACAGGGTAATACAATGTAGGTGATCTCTTCCACCTGACAGACATAATTTGATCGTTACCAGACAGAAACCTGCAACTTCACCTGGAAGTTCAAAAAGTCCCAGCCTGTAATTAATAATACATAGCAAGGTCAGAGACTAATCTGCAATTCTAGAGAAAGAAACAGTTCTTTGAAGGGTTTGTTAAATAATACCCCTATATGATATTTAAAAGACCAACAGTCTTTCTCTTGCTTTATTCTTATGTTTGAATAATTTTTTCTTTTTCAAAAATATATTTTTGTTGATTTCAGAGAGGAAGGGAGAGGGAGAGATATAGAAACATCAATGATAAGAGAGAATCACTGTTCGGCCTCCTGCACATCCCATACTGGGGATCCAGCCTGCAACTCGGGCTTGTGCCTGATCAGGAATGGAAATACAACCTCCCGGTCCAGAGGTCAATGCTCAACCACTGAATCATGCCAGCCAGGATGGAATAATTTTTCTTAAGAAGTTATGAGAAAGATCAGAAATGAGATTAAATAAATGAAGGAAGATGGAAGAAAGTCTGAAAGAGAATGAAGTCCCGAATTTATCTTGTTCTTCCTATGGTGTCCCCCACGGGCTGACTTTATGAACAGAATGATGGGTTCACCACAGTGGTCTTCTCTGCACAGGTTCTCCAGTTTCCGACAATCTATCCTTCGTCCTGCCAAGTATAGAGGTGGGGACAGACCAGAAAGCACCAACTTTGGATGGTCTTTCTCTCGGGTCCCCTGAGGTCACGCCTCTATAAATGGCTCTTGTCAATAAAAGATCAGCTGATAACTCACACCCAACAATAAACTCTCATCTGATATTCCATGTGGAGAGTTTGGGGCCCTGATGAATGCATGCACCTATCTTCCCGAAAGGATGGCGGGGAAACACTGCACAATGAAGTCACAGTGCAGAACGTGGCCCTGATTTTCTATAATTTGGGCCAAAGTGAAAAGAACCCAATAAAATCAATGAAAAATAAATGGGAGATTATGTTAAAATAAAAACAAATATTTATGTTTGTGATGAAACAGTGCCAACAAAGGAACTAATGGAAACAAACTTGATTAAGGCAGAATTTATAAAATCAGGAACAGGTGTTCATCCTTTATGAAGAAAATACACTTTTCAATATATTGCCTCAATTGATTATTAGGCTCAGATTAAATGTCCAATCTGCACTGCATGTTTCTCTAGGCTGCTATTCCTCACCTTATCTCCTCCTCCTCCTCCCACGAGTTCTGACACCCTGAGATAAGAGACCTTGAATGTGCTGTAGAGTATGTGTTTATCTATGATTGAGTTGGTTTTAAAGATGGTAAAACATTATTTTAGCTAACTGCATAAAATCATAAAACAATGACTGGAGTGAAAACCAACAAGTATGTGTTGGCTGCTGCACTGTAACTTGTCAAGCACATGAACTACAGCAGTGTCTGTAGTCCCCCTTCTCATGGCGTGGCCTTGCTTCTCAGCACCATAACATAAGTCAGTGTCTGTTTCATGTTAGAATTTCTCATATTTAAAATGAAGTGTTCTCAAGATGATCTTAACTTAGAGTTGTTTTATTGTGTATGTTATATGCTTTTAAGTCTTCGAATATATATGCAACCGTTTTAATGAAAGCATTTTTTTTATTATGTGGAAAAGCCTGTACTCACTAATTATAAGGAAGGGCCACAGTTGGGAAAACATAGATTTAATAGAGTTTTGGGAAATATTATTTGTCCTCTTTGGGAGTAGGCACCTTATAGTCTTTGCTAAAACTTGAACAATCTCTGGAGAAAAAATAAAACAGGAAGGGTTATTTTTCTGAGAAATAATTGACTCTATCAATAGATAAGCCATTTATGCTCCCCAAACTTAGATATTCATTCTGTCTTTATCTTTCCCTCCAGCTGGGCCCTCAGCTGTCTGTCACATGGAACACACAACTTCCAGGGACGAGACTTTGTTGAAATGCACTGACCCGGGTGTTGGCCCCTGGTCACATACAGATGTGCTTTTGCGTGGATTTTGCCTCTGTCAGTGGTCAGTCATGCAATCCAGTCTTGCAGCTGCTCAATCCTTGAGGGGATAGAAGTTCCCCATTAGATAATTTTCTTTGCAGCTTACGAGTATCTGCAAGGCACAGATAATTCTCAAACTATTTACTGTAGCAAGTCTCTTGGTGAGCACAAAACCCCCTGACAGCCTTCTATCTGAGGATTATTGTAACTCTGACTAGGAAGCACTTCTAAGATAAACTCTGGTATGTGTCCATTCAAAAATTCCCTATGGCCCAGAAATTAACCAGAAAGGCAAAATATTTCCAATGTGAAATATGTTATTATTAAAAGTCCTGTTCCAGGGAGCAACCCATAGCCCACAGTGGAAGAAATGTTTTTAAGTGACTCTTTCAATCAGAGGAAAGGTCCTTTTTGCAATATGCTTCTTTTGGCTTCCACACCAAGTGTAGCGGCCCCTTCCTGAGTTAGAAGTATTAATGTTCTCATCCAATTGCAACACTTCTCACCTCCATTCATATCCAACTCCCCACGCAGTCCTGAACCCTAACAAGATAAAAAAAAAAAAAGAGTTGCTGCCATTCCAATAAAGTATTTATAAAATCCTACCTAATAAAGAGGGAATATGCTAATTGACCATCACACCCTCACAAAGATGTAGGTGCCCACAGCCAAATAAGAATAGAATATACTAATTGACTGCCATTTCCTCAAAGATGGCAGCACCCACAGCCACAAGATGGTGGCACCCAGTCCCCTCAGCCCTGTGGGGTGGCAGGCGCAACATGGCCAGGCCCGCCCACAGGTGGGTCCAGCCACTCCACATACCTGCCTCCAGAGTTCCCCATTCGCCTCAATCCCCCAGCCACCCATGGCTGGCTGGAGGTGCAGGCAAGCCTTGGATGTTAGCTGCCCAGCTTCCCAGGGCTGCCTGAAGCTAAGGTAACCAGGGCCGGCCAAGGCTTCCACTACCAGCAGTGACAGCAACAGAGGTGTGATGTGGGCGTTGCCTTCCCCTGATTGTGGGTGGCATCCCGCCCCTGAGGGCTCCCGGACTGTGAGAGGAGGCAGGCTGGGATGAGGGACCTCCTGCTCCAGTGCATAAATGTCCATGCACCAGGCCTCTAGTTTATAATAAAAATGTAGTTTATAAATATTTTCAATATGGGTTTTATATGGCCAGGCTGCTTTCCTGTGGTGAGAGAGGTTGCGTTGAATCGCTAAAGAATTTTAAAAGAACAGAGATGCCTTTTTGGATAGTAACTCTTCTGGTTCTGATTCTCTTTCTGATCAGACAGCCATACAGTTTATGCTTGGCTTTCTGTTTATCAGCCTTTAGAGGTGTGAAAGGCACAAAAATGCCATATTCCCAGATAATTTGTGCTCTTTCTGCTGCTTGAAAGGCTTAGGTTTGCTTTGAAAATATAAATAAAAGCCTACTGGTCTTAAATACCATCCAGGGTTATAAAACAGGAAACTTAAAGGAGAAAAATTGATTTAAATGAGTGGGAACGGCATGAGAGGACACACGATTTTCAGTGAGAGGCACAAAAGACAGCACGGCCCCGGGGGAATGATTTGAGGGTTTGCTTCCTTCCCAGGCACTTCTCACCCCTTTAGGGACCCAGCTGTTCTCCATTTTCTACTCCATGTCACCTGTGAGGTTTCTTCTCTCTTTTATTTTTGTCTGCTTTTAGTACAACCATGGTTTTCTGGGCAAAGACTAGATGGGTATACAAGGTCCTTCCTCCAGGGCGGGAGCTCTGTTATAGTCAATTGGTACCAATTCTTAAAATAATAATACCTTTGTTGACCAGTCCTGCCACCTTTGCATAGCTGGAGGGTCAGAGAGAGCAGCAAGTGCCATAGCAAGGAGCCCGGACCCCACACTGTCGCCAGTACCTCTCATCTCCTGCTGCCAGGCACACAGTGGGAGGCCAGTTACAACCAAAGAGACAAGAGGACAGCCAGGGCATTTCACAGAGAGTTAACTCTGTATGTGGGTGCAAAGCAGACATCCCTGATAGCTGCCCTGATACCTACTCAGCGATAGCCTTGGAGAAGGTCAGTGAAGTGAAATTCACTGAATAAAGAGAACCTGAAGTATTTTACCAAGTGGCCCACCTCATGAAGAAAGAGAAGTAGCTGGAATATATGCACAGTGATGGACATAGGCAATCAGCTTGATCAGGAAGCAGGAAAGGAAAGATGGAATCTTGGAGGTAGGGAGATCTGGGGGAATGGCATGTGTGTGGGCACAGGGGGGTCGGCACCGAGTGTGAAAATCTTTGAATCGCAGGTGAATGCCTGTCAGAGAGTGTCTGACTTGAGGGCATATAACATGCTTAAGGCAGGACTGCACACAGCATCAGAGAAGAGACTCAGCTCCCTTCTACCGCACATGCTAGTATAACACCAAGCATGCATGGAAGATACAGTTAACGGATGCTCTGCTGAGGAATGCCGGGGAGGGGCAGCACTATTCTCCAGGACACAGCAGTCTGCCCTGTGATTGAGAAGCTTACAGCATGCTGAATCCCCAGGAGGCAGGGAAGCTCCATCAAACCATGGATACAAGAGTGGTTCTCCTGACCCAACCCTCACAACCAGTGACCTACTTGGGATAACACATGTTTCTGCTCCTGCAACCCTGGGCTCTGCAGTGTTAGAGATTCTGGCTGCTCTAGCAGAAACACGTCTGCTGAGGCGACTAGCAAAAGTCTTATGAACTGAAGACTAAATAGCAACAGGAGTCCTTCAGGCTCCTCATGCCAAGAAGCCAGCAGGCAAGACAGAAAGGCCCCTCTTGGTGGAGAAAACTGCCCCCTCACTAAAGGAGGTCAGGTTGCTATCATATATGGGGGTCGGCAGGACTTATAGCACCCAGTGGATATGCAGGCAAATAGTGGTCCTACTTTTCCAGTGTCTACTGTATGGACAATGGCGGTAACACAGACCTGACTGAGGTCAGATAATGGCTCAGCATTTCAAGAAAGGGATGTGGATTATGCCCCTGGGATCAGAGATGAGGTTGAGGGGAACTGGAGAAGGGGGGGCAGCATTTCACTTGTACCCATGAGACCATCCTTAGTGGCAGGGCTGATGTGGGACCCACTAAATTTCCTCTCTAAAGTATCTCCCTGGCAGGCAGGGGTGGGGAGGGGGGGAAATTGGAACTTAAATGCATATATGCATAGCCTATGGAGGAGACAATGAGGAGACAATAGTCTGGTGAAGGCCTGGGAGGGATGGGTGTGAGGTGGAGGGAGTTAGTGTGAAGAAAAACAAAACAAAGGGGACATCTGTAATATTTTCAACAATAAAGATAATTTTAAAAAAGACAAAGAACTTAGAAAAAGTGAAAAAACTGATTAGTAGGCAATTTAGAGAAACATAAATCCAATACTTCAAAACATGACAAAAGATGCTTAATTTCACACTGCTTAGTTAATTGAAAGTACAACTTGATGTATCATTTCTTACAAAGAAATAGGAAAAGGACAGCAGCTACTGTTGGATGATATTTAGGAAAGGGGATATTTTCATTACATTGATGATAAAAATGTTTTTTAAGCCATTACTTGGAAAGCCAATCTCGTCATAACCATGAAAATTGGAGTTCAATGAGATAATAATCTTATTGGGCAAATATGGAAACATCCACAAATGGAGAAAGGAGAGAGAAAACGAGAATGTTCTTCTGCAGCGATAACTTTATCAGAAACAACAGAGCATTGATAAAGAAACTTGCAAGAGGAAATTGACTTGCCAAATAATTTCTTAAACATCTACACTTGTTGGTTAAAGGGCAAAAAACACAATACCATCAATAGTGCAGCCTCAGGTGTGCTGAGCAAACAGGAACTTCCTCACAGGATTTGCCACAAAGGGCATTCTCTCTCCTTAGGTGTTAACAACTGAACCTCAGAGATGAATGTGGTTTTGTTGGGGAGTCAGCACCCTGGGATTAAATCCGAGGTGCCGTTTTAGTGGAATGATAAGCCAAGGTGACTCATGTTAGGTGTTGGAGTTCCATTCACATCAGAGAACAGGGCACAACTTCTTCCCAGCCATGGGGCATGTCAGAAATGGCAACAGGGCCAAAGGTCCCTTTTGTTTTGGCAGGAATTAGTTAAATCAGTGGTCGGCAAACTGCGGCTCTTTAGCCCCTTGAGGGTGGTGGCTCTTCCACAAAATACCACGGCCTGCCAGGACGAGTCTATTTTGGAGAGGTGGCGTTATAAGTTTAAAAATTTGGCTCTCAGAAGAAATTTCAATCGTGGTACTGTTGCTATTTGGCTCTGTTGACTAATGAGTTTGCTGACCACTGAGTTAAATGAATAACCAGTGGTCAGACCGGAGAGGCCTGTTGGTACCAGACTAGGAAAACCCTCAAGCCATGATCCTGTAAGGCCGAAAGCCTTACGATTCTCTAATGTTGGCATCAGCAGGCATGATACTCTGCCTCTTTCCTACCAGGTGTCTGTGCTGAGACAGACCGCAGTGAAGCAGGTCTTCCATCAGTAAGGGGACATCTTGCTGAATGAGGAAAAACATCAGAAATGAAGGCAGCTCCTGTGAGCCCTGGGTTGCCTCGCCCTGTGGCTCAGGCTGAGAGACCCCCCAACACACAGATGCTGCCCCAGGGTCTCCCCATGGGAAACAGTCAAAGGGAAAGAAGAATCTCACCCTATATTTTCTTTTCTTTTTTTTGGGGGGGGGGGTGGTTGAGAATCTATTTCCCGTAAAAGAAGTGTCTAAAATGTGCACATGGCCTTTTGAAACTGTATAATCTTTTCCCCTCCTCAAAACACAGCTTTGGATAAAAGATAGAAGACCCTAGTAGATTAGAAGAAATGTGTTCTGATTACTGTCTTGAAAAAAGAGTGTTTGCAAACAGGTATTTCTCTCAAGTGCTTCACTAATGTCTTGCCTTCAAGTCTCTCCCCAGGAGCCTAGGCCAGAGGCCCCTGCAGCTCAGCTCCTGTTGTAGGATAGCCTCTCTGCCTCACTCACCAGCTCTCTCTCCTTCATTGAAGGACTGCTCCCTCCCGCTGCTCTGCCTGCTCCGTTCTCACTGGCAGGTCCCAGGGTTCCTTGGCTGAACACTTGGCAAAGCAGGTCCTCTAATTGCAGGGTTTCCTGCACCTGGTCCCTGGGTACTGGCGTGATCCGGGACCTGCCCAGCCTGCACCTTCCTGGGTGGAGCGTGCCACCAGCCTGCCCACCTGAGACTGACCTGTCTCCTCCCCCGACCCCAACTCCATCTATTGAAAGACTGTTTCCTTCTAGACGGTGCTCTGGCCTCTTCTCACGAGAGGCTGTGAACACAGAGATGCCAGGTAGCGCTGCGGGTTCTCTGACCCGAGTCAGGGAAACCAGGACCCTCCACCCCCACCCAACTGCAGGAGTGAGCACAGATGCTAATGGTTTAAGAGAAGGAGAACCCAGCTGGCATGGCTCAAAGTTGAGCATCAACTTATGGACAGGAGGTCAGAGTTCGATTCCCAGTCAGGGCACAGGTCTGGGTTCTGGGCTCGATCCCCAGTGTGGGGCATGCGGCAGGCAGCTGACCCATGATTCTCTCTGATCGTGGATGTTTCTCTCTCTCTCTCTCCCTTCCTCTCTGAGATCAATAAAACCACATTCTTAAAAAAAAAAAAAGAAAATAAAGGGAGAGGAATTTATATGGAAGGCAGAATTAAGCATCTGTCTATTCACATTGTCAAACACAGAATTTGTAAACATAGATAAATTTTCTGTATAAACACAAACAAAAGGTTAGAAAACTTTAACTAAACATGCTTGCAGCAGGTTTTCTGAGGTGACTGATGATGCGCTGGTTGGTTTTTCATTTGTTTTTTGTTTGTCTTTGTGTGTTTGAATGTAATGACTGATTCCACCACCAGCACACACTTTCCCTGCTGGGCTCTGAAAACCATGATTGCTCACGGGGTCTGCAGGGAGAGAATCCATTTACACTAACTGGGTCATAACCACGCGGAGGCCCACACGGAGCAGCCACGGTGGGAAACTGCACTCGGAGGAGATGACAAGACAAAGGAACATTATGCAAATGGTTTGGAGAAATACTCAGAGTTAGTGCGGTTATTACCACACAATGCTCATGTGCTCCTCGGACCAATAGGCCCCCACGCCTGCTAACGATGGAGCAGGGACAATGGGCATTAGCAACTTGATCCTGAGGGTCCGTTTGTCTCAATTAAATGTATTCTTTCCCCAAAGTGGATTTTCACTCCAGAGTGCACTTGTGCTTTAGAGGGACTCTTCCTCACTCCGCAGCCATTGCAGGCTTCTTAGTCCCAGGTCCAGACCCAAGGAAATGAACTCTCACCAGTTTAGTCATCAGGTCTCCGAGCTCTGTGAACTGTTTTAAATCATGGTCCTGCTCCAGACCATCCCCAGCCCTTAGCTGCCCACCAGGTCATGGCGGATTTTTAGAGCAGCCTTGTCCTCCACAAGCTGCCTTGTGTGGTTTTGAGATGCAATGCCACAGGCCAGCCATGCCCACAGGCCAGCTATGTTCATAGGCCAGCCATGTTCATAGGCCAGCCATGCCCACAAACCTGAGATGCCCACAGGCTGGGAGTCCCCATGGGCCAGCCATGCCCAAAGGCCAGCCATGTTTATAGGCTGGCCATGCCCACAGGCCAGCCATGCCCACAGGCCAGTCATGTTCATAGGCCAGAGAAACCTAGTGGGCCAGGTATGCCCACAAGCCTGGGATGCCCACAGGCTAGGAGTCCCCATGGGCCAGCCATGCCCAAAGGCCAGCCATGTTTATAGGCTGGCCATGCCCACAGGCCAGCCATGCCCACAGGCCAGTCATGTTCATAGGCCAGAGAAACCTAGTGGGCCAGGTATGTCCACAAGCCTGGGATGCCCACAGGCTGGAGGGTCCCCATGGGCCAGCCATGCCCACAGGCCAACCATGTTCATAGGCCAGTGATGCCCACAGGTTAGTGATACCCACAGGCCAGCCATGCCCACAGGCTGGGGATCCCCACAGGCCAGCCATGCTCACAGGCCAGCAACACCAGTGTCATTGGTGGAACCTTTTCAGGTCCCACCTAAGACTTAAATTAGGAACTTTCCTTTGCCTTTAATCCCCAGTGATTCACGTCCACATTCATGTTGGACAGATCTGGTCTAGATGAGAGGACCTTATACCATCTTAACCAAAACATCACTGGAGTGATCAGAGTAGCCTGAGATAGTGAAATAAGGTCATAAAAACATTTAGAGTAAAACTGCTGTTTGAAACTTTGACCTCGGTCCACCCCTGCTTGCTTAAACAAAAAAAAAGAGAATTATTGCTCTAGTTCCTAGCTTGTGACCTTGAAGACAAAAACCAGAGGAGTAACAGTCTGGCACCGATTATGTAGATAAGACAAAGATAGGACCACATTCCCATGTTTAGCAGAAATATAGTTAGAAGGTAAAGAACAAAAAAAAATAGGGTCATTCATGACCTTTTGGCACCCTTTCCCCCAGATGCGGCCTTAAGGGCTGTTTGTCAAACGCAGGGCAATAATATTTATGGTTCAGACCCCTTTAAAAGGCCTGCCTGCACGCAGGGCGGCGTGGCCGTGGGTGCTTGCATGGTGCCCCCTCGACCGTCCTGGCCAGTTTTCAATAAATCCTTGCCTGCTTACTACCAACTTAATCGCCTCTGTGGTCATTTGCAACTGGTCGTGGAAGTCACCCCACAACAATAGCACCTGACTTAAGGGTTTATTTTTTTCAGGTTTGCTCTCTGCTTTGTCAACTTGCTAGAAGTGCAGATATTTAAGGGGATATTTACAGATACCACAAAGAGTCAAACGCCCTCTTGTCTGACAATATATACATCATAAGGGATTTCATGTAAAATTAAAGAAAATTTGACCCCCCACAATAATAATTAATAATATCCAGGATACATCTCAGAGAATTGAGCTTAACCCATTGACTATTTCATAAAGATTAAATCTCTCCATCAATATGTTCTTGATATTTTATTATCTATATGGGACATCTTCTCATCAATATGTCCAAAAACACACGAGTGATAAAGCCATTTAACCACAAGAAGAAACAGAGGCAACTCACGTATTGATCTGAAACAGTTGCCAATCTGAAAAATTGATTCAGTGGAGGTGTGTTAGTTAAACAGTCACTGGAGAAATAAAATGCACTAGTAATTAGATTATGTTTCCAAAAAAATGGTTGTAGGATGAACTCCTGTAAATTATGTGTTAACTCAGAAAGCAATAGAATGGACAATAGCAATTCATTAAAAACACACACAACAACATCAAAGTTGTGAGTAATTATCTCCAGTTTCATGAAGCCACAGAGGACTCCTACTGTAATGGCATCACCTGCATGCAGCCAGCAGCCTGTGTTCCAGGCCTGGTCCTTTTAATTAAACATCCCCTATATAGGAACAAATCCATTTGACAGATAAATGAAGTTATAATTTGTTGATTATTTCCTCCAAAAACTTAATATTACTATAAATAAATTGACAGAAAATATAAAGAATAAAAGAAAAACAACCCTTTTTATATTAGACTCACAATAATACATTAGATTCTAATAAAACAAAATATTAAAATATAATCTAACATTTGTTATTATCAATTTGCTAAAACAAATACTGGCACCCATTTCTTCCTTTAATCAGACTCAGGCATCTTCTTTGTGCCCCACAAGTTTTAAGTTGTTCTGAGATATAAATCTAAGCGATCACCACAGTTACTTTTTTTTTTAATTTGGCTATTTTTGGTTTTACTGGAGGCTCAGGTGGTATATGGCGGTTTATAAAATGGCTTCAGAGGTAGGAGGTAAAGGGGAAGTGAAAAAGAAATGGGGAAAGTTTTAAAGTGATCCTCCTACTTGCCTATAAGCGCCAGAACCCCAGGCTGGCTAAGAAATAATGGGGTTTATTTCAAACTTGTGAAGCGCTATGGCTACCTGTCATGGCCTTGCCTGACTTCTGACATGATGATTGAGATCAATGTGTCCGCACAGAGAAAGCAGAGTTTTAATAGATGGCATCTGTGAGCAAAACCAAATGTTACCTCTATTGACTAGATAACTAAATGGGGACAGGAAGATATGAGTGAAATCTAACTAGGCTCTCTACTGGGGACAGAAGTAGGAAGAGTTGAGACTATAAGAGGATCTTGAAGGCTGTGAGAACTGGGGATGTCTGTCACAGCACTTACCCTGCAGCGCCCAGCACCCAGTATCGAGAACACAATGGCATGGGGTCTGACCTCCACTTAGAGTGCATCACGTGCCAGGGGCGAGTTCAGGCCTTCACCTGCTCAGCCAGTAGAAAACCTGGTGGGCAGAGAGGTTGCTGCATGCCCACTTCAGAGAGAAGAATGCTCAGGTTCAGAGGGAAAGGTGATTAAGTTACTGGAGTTAGCAGGTGGCCAACTGAGTGTTTTGATTTAAGCAGCACACCTCCCAGCCAGCTCTTAACCATTATCAGCACTGCCTCTGCCAAACTACCATGACACTATTGACTTGGACTCATTCTTAGTGAGTCAAGACATCTCCTTCAGCTGAAATTCTATGCTCTTCTGTTTCAAGGGAAAAGTGAAGTCGGAAGATGAGAAAAAGCACATGAGGTGGGAGGCGCCCTTTGGTGACTTTCTCCGTTAAAGTGTCAGATTAGCCTGGATGCAGTGTCTGATGTCCTGGGGTCTGCAGAGGTGCACAGCCAACCTGCCGCCTGCTGGTGCCTCGCCTTTCCCTCCTGAGCAGCGGCCCTCTACAGGCAGGAAACAGCACTAAAGGTTATGATACATTCCCAAGCCTGGCCGTGCTCTGAAGTAAGAGGTGGTTTTAAGTTCAGGGGAAACAGAGTGGAAGTGACTCTGCAAGTTTGGAAGCTCTTTCCCTAAATTTTATGAAGCAACTGGACCAATGGAATGAAAGAAAATATAAAAGATATACATAAAAAGAGACCCCCAAATTTTATTTTTTTATTTTTTTAAATATATTTTATTGATTTTTTACAGAGGAAGGGAGAGGGATAGAAAGTCAGAAACATCAATGAGAGAGAAACATTGATCAGCTACTCCTACACACTCCTCACTGGGGATGTGTCTGCAACCAAGGTACATGTCCTTGACTGGAATCGAACCTGGGGCCTTTCAGTCTGCAGGCCAACGCTCTATCCACCGAGCCATACTGGTTTTGGCACCCCCAAAATTTAAAGCCTTGATAAATATAAGATGAAAACTACTAACTTAAAATTGTAAATAGTATTATTTTTCTATAAAATTCATTTGCTTTATATATCAGACAAAACTATGATATTAGATTATGTAACAACACAAATATAGAACTGTATCAACACGTGGTCTATAGAATTTAAGCATGTAACTTAAAAGGATAAAAACATTTAGACTAAATGCCCTATGGTCTGTCTTAGCAGAGCTACATCACACCACGATAGTGACTTCTCCGGAAAAAGGCAAACTGGAGACCTGATGACCAGTGTAAAAGTGAGATTTAAAGCCGAATTGTCTCTGGCAATAAAAGATGACCTGTGTCAGTGCCACCCTCCAGAGAGAACAATAGTCTCTGTATAACACAAAACCAACTCACCCAGCAAGCCAAAGGGACCTCTGGGGGGTGTCCGCTAAGACATTGAGCAGAATGGACTGGGTCCTCGGAGGAGGGGGGCACGCACAGTCAACACCGGCCTCTTAAAATGTCCCCTCAGGTGCTGTGCTGGGGGCCAGGCCCCTGGGAAAGAGAGTCTATGGGCAAGAGCACAACGTATGTAATCAAGCCGGGAGAAGGAAAATCACAGGATTCCACTTAGCACGTTGCCTGCAGCAATGTGTCCGGTGATTGCCAACCCTCACACATTCATGTTCTGTGACTTAAGATGGAAATAATCGCATGGGCTCAGAGGGCACCTCAGCCACTCTTCTGTAAAACAGCCTGGAGAGCAAGAGAGGTCTGGAGCACCTGTTCCACTCGAGCAGGAGGAAACCACTGGTCCTGCCTCTGGGGCTTCAAGGGGTATTTTGGGGACTGGCGTGACCCCAAAGAAGCCAATGGTTGTTGTTGTTGTGTGTGTGTGCATGATATATATATGTATATCATACATTTAAATTGATTTCAGAGAAGAAGGGAGAGGGGAAGAGATAGAAACATCAACGATGAGGGAGAATCATGGATAGGTTGCCTCCTGCACAACCCCTACTGGAGAGGAGCCTGCAACCTGGGCATGTGTCCTGACCACAATTGAACACCCAGGACCCTTCAGTCCACGGGCCAACGCTCTATCCACTGAGCAACACTGGCTAGGGCCCAAAGAAAGGAATGTCTCTACAGATGCAGTGCCACAAGGTGACCAGTTGCCTTGAAGACCCTTCACAGTTATGCTTAGGAAGAAGCAGGAACCAGAGCAAAAACCCCTCAAGACTGAACCCATCTGATTCAATAGGACAACCTGCCAGTCTTCTAGCTCCTGAGCAATGGCGTGCTTTCTGAAGAAATGCACCTTAGCCTAGAGTTTTAACAGTTTCTTGCACAGAATGTTTGGAATTAATCATATACAGGGTGTCCAAAAAATGTATTCATACTTTGATAGTTGTTATTCCAATGGATTAAATCTGAAAAGAAAGACATCAGCTAAGCTATCAGCTATCTTTTTATACTGCACTAGAGGCCCGGTGCACAAAATTCATGCACTGGGGTGGGGGTCCCTCAGCCAGGCCTACATCCTCAAGTAGCCCAGGACCCCTCAGGGGATGTCCACCCGTTCTGTCAGACATCTCTCTCACAGATTGGGACCCCTTGCTCCTTATCACCTGCCTGCAGTGGAGCAGAAAAGACTCCTACCACCATCTCTGAAGGCACTCCCCCTGTGGGGCCACACTGAACACCAGAGGACAGCTCCTGCATTGAGCGTCTGCCCCCTGGTTGTCAGTGCGCTTCATAGCAACCAGTTGTTCTGCTGTTTGGTCAATTTGCATATTAGGGTTTTATTATATAGCATTATAAGATCTTAGATTTAAACAGAAACTCAAGGAAGAATTTGTTCAACAAATTCCATGTTAAGACAACAGATATGTAAGAGAGATTCATATGTATGTATCTACCTATTTTTAAATGTATTTCTATCTATAGAAATGGATACTTTTCATGAACAATGCATTTCTGCCATAACAGCTAATTTTTCTGTTAATAATAGAGAATACTAAGTCCTTAATGACAATTCTCCACAGGAATGGAGAAAGCTAACAGCTTAAGTGTGACAAAAATTTCACAAAAACTACTTTTCTAATAATGCTAAACCCTTTCATTTCACAATGCAACTCAATCTTTATGCTTATTAGGCATGCTCATCTAATGCATCACAGCTTTAATTGGGAGAGGTATTCAATATTCCAAAGGTTTATAAATCTTTATAAAATACTAGGGGCCCAGTGCACAAAATTTGTGCACCAGGGGTGGGTGGTCCCTCAACCCAACCTGCCCCCTCTTACATACTGGGAGCCCTTAGGGGATGTCCAACTGATGGCTCACCCCAAGCCTATCCAAGGTCTAAAGCCTCTGGTGAGGCTTTAGGCCTTGGGCACCCAGTCATCGCCCTGCTCAGCTCAGCCCTGGCAGCCCCGGGGGCTGAGTGCTTGGCACCACTTCCACTCACAGTGCCCGGGGACTGGGCCCTTGCTGCCACCACCCTTTCATCTCCACCCCCAGGGCCTGGTGCTCTTGCTACTTGGCCCTGCCCCTGCTCCTGATTGACTGGTAGCATAGCCAATCAGGAGTGAAGATATGGTCAAATTTGCACGTTTCTCTTTTATTATAT
Organism: Antrozous pallidus; assembly: GCA_027563665.1. Taxonomy (NCBI): domain Eukaryota; kingdom Metazoa; phylum Chordata; class Mammalia; order Chiroptera; family Vespertilionidae; genus Antrozous; species Antrozous pallidus. Next base: position 467,533 of record CM050508.1, on the reverse strand, counting down.
AGGATATTTTGGACACAGCATATTGGAGGCAACCAATAATTAATACTACCAAAATTGGAACAGGTAAATCTGTTCAGTACATTTCATATGTTGCAGAGCCATTTTTATTTATCAGAACTTATCTCTAGAGATATTCACGTGAAATATTAATGTGTCGTGAAAGAAAGCAATGTGCCCACCTTGTGAGTAAAGCCGGGAGCGAAGGCAGTGCTCTGCCCTCTCTTGGGCTCACAGTTGGTATGAAATGTCATCTGTTCAGATATGATAACGACATAAACGTTAGAGTGATGACAGCAGCAATTGTTCATTTTACACTGACTGTTTACAGACAAGGACAGGCTCTTTCTGGACACTACATTCTATCATTCTTACAACCCTCTGAGGGAGACGATGTTATCACTCTCATTTTTGTGATGAGAAAACTGAGGATGGGAAAGTTAAGACATATCACTAGTATATAGTTGGCAACTGAGTAAGGCAGAGCTACATCACACCACGATAGTGATTTCTCTGGAAAAAGGCAGACTGGAGACCTGATGACCAGTGTAAAAGTGGAAATCCAACCCTTATTTATCGCAGCCCAACATCCCAGCACTTCTAGACCACAATTTCTTTTTCAGCCAACTGAACTGATAATAAGACTTGTTTTGGGGAACAGGTATTATGTAGGTGATATAATTGGTTGAGAAGTAATAAAAAATAAACAGTAAAATACTTAATAAAGATTACCCTAATGGACAAGCAAATAGTATTTAATAAAAATAGTATTTAATAAAAAATAGACCGCAGTAAGATAATGAATCAAATATTGATATGTGTCTCTTCATCCTTTTATTAAGAGGAATTTTCTTTAAAAAGAATCATGAACCTGGGTTAATTAAAACTACTTACGGTTTAAATCCGCATGATTTGTAACTCAATATCCATTACGTGAAAGAATAAGTGGAAAAGAGATGATTTCATTTAAATCACAGTTTTTGTATTTTTCACGAATCCCAAGTATGTTTTGCCAGGCTGATTGATGTGCTTGAAGTGGCTGCAGAAAGTGATGTTTCACCTGTCAGTTCTAAAACACAAGTATGTCTGCTTACTCATCAATAGATTTCAAAAACTGTTAGGGCCATAACATTTATGCTCCCGTCGCCAGCTTGTCTGTGCTGACAAGTAATCAACCGCATGGGGAGAACATGGCTTCCAAGACTCTCGCTCTGGCTGGTTAGACAGACATTGAGGCCCTGTCAGTATTTCAGTCCTCTGAAATGCCTGCTGGTATTTTTATTTTCTTAAATGATTAGGTTATCAGGCTTGAATTTTTGTATTTATCAGATTCATAGCATAATCAACAACCCTCTACTTCATTTTATGGATAACTGTAATGTTGCTCCCATAGGATCAAACAAACCCTCTTCCACAGGAAAGGGAGGCTAAATATAGCACTTTCACCCTCTGTGTGTGCACGCATTTGCATGTTAGCGCGGGGCAGCAAGTCTACTTAATATATTTTTTTATTGATTTCGGAGAGGAAGAGAGAGGGGGAGAGAGAGAACAGAAGCCAGGGAAGGAAAAACTTAGGTCGTCGGAATTGGCTGTGTCACCTCAGCTCTTTCTTGCCATCCCACACTTCCATGAGAGAGGAATGATTATAGGAATCTTTAAAGTAACCACAGAGGGAGTTTGAGAGGTCCTGTTGCGTTTGGAAGATTCTTCAATCAGTATGTCATCCAACACAGATGTTTCTCTTTCTTCATGTGATGAAGGTCAGAGATCTAAATTTATCCGAAAAGCTAAAGAGGCACCACTTGTCCCTATTGGAATGGCGGGTTTTGGAGCAATCATTGCATATGGATTATATAAATTGAAGAACAGGGGAGATACTAAAATGTCCCTTCACCTGATCCACCAGGCATGTGGCAGCCGAAAGTTTTGTTGTGGCTGCAATGACTCTTGGTATAGGCTATTCCATGTATAAGGAATTCTGGGCAAAACCTAAACCATAGAAGAAGAGATGCTGTCTTGGTCTTGGTAGTGCTTGCTATAGTTAGACATCTCATATTGAGGTTATATGTTTATGCTGAAAATAAATAATTTGAGAGGGTCAGACAAGAACACATTAATTTGAATATTGGCTTCCTTTTTTGCAAGCTTGATTTCCCAGGTGACTAAACTACTAGTGACTAGTTCACTAGCTAGGTCATTCTGGGGAGTCAGGTTAGCACATAAGAAGCACTTCATTTTAAATGTACCTGAAGTGGTAAAATGTCCACCTTGTTAAACTCTCCTGGTGAAATTAGTTCTAAGCAAGAACAACATGCCGATCCTGAACTATCCCAGTGCTGCAGAATCTCACGTGCTTTTGATGTTATGTAGGAATCCTATTTGCCCCAGTTACTTTGACTTTATTCTGCCTGCCTTGTGGACTGAATGAGGACTTCAGTTTTTAGGGCTGATTGGCTCTTAAAGAACCCTTTCAGAACAGTGCATGGCATATAATGTTACAGACCCCCACAACTGAACGTGTGTGTTTAAACTAAACCTAACCATGCTGATAACAGCTGCTAGAAAGTAGTATTTATTTTAGAGTCATGCTTGTAAATGTAAAATAATTATGGATCCCAGTTTAGCTCTTTTCTAATTGCAGAATTATATTTTTGCTGCTGTTAGAATCATTTTTAAATGTCACCTTGAAATAAATATGCATTTTAAGTGCTAACATAAAGGTAATGAAAAACAGTTTTTAAATATTTGCTGTATGTTCATTTTCTCTGTAAGAATCACACTTGTTAAACTAAACAAATTGCCTATCATGGAAATGATGACTGATTCAAGAGCAAGTTCTGGATAGACATTATACAAAAACTCTGGTGTACCACAGAAGGCTTTATTGCACTTGTGAAATTCTAACCTGAATTACATTCCATGCTGATAACATGGTAAATGTAGTGTTATTAAAATAAGTGAACACTTTAAAAAAATAAATAAATAAAGTAACCACAGAGAACTAAAGTGTATTGAGTATGAATTGGTTTTGTGCCAAGCACCTTCCTTAAACGTTACAAATAGATCAGTTTTTTAACAAACCTTAGGTGTGAACAATAATGTCTTTACAATCATTTTCTGTCCAGTTCAATAGCCTCACGTAATTTAACATTAAAGAGATCTAATGAAATTTTGATGCCGCCCTAAACTACCCAGGAGTCAAAGAGGGACCCTGATCAACCAGTCAGTAAAATAAATCTCACATTAAAGGCTTGGTGCACCAGCCATGCTGACGTCTGTTGGAGATGATCCTGCCTGCACTGGGATCATGTAGCTGCTTCACACCGTCAATCACTGTAACTCCATCCCAGGTCTGAGCAGCTCCAGGCAAGTGGATTTTCAGTAAGTCCTGCCACCCTTTGCAACCTGTTGATCATTTTGTCTTCCCTGGGCATTTCTAATAATGAATATGTCATCTCGCTAAATATTGGGCTACCCTGTCATAGTGCTGGATTCTTAGTGGGAACAGGGGAAAATGTGAATCAGTTACTAACCCCTAAAATATAGCTTGTTAATGAAATACATTATTCCAATAATGGCTACAAAAATCCCAAGGTAAGAACTCTTATTCACAGTTTATAGATAAGGGGACTAAGGTGTAATGCAATCAAATAAATGGCTGAGACATAGAGCTCCCGATGACCAGAGCTGTGGCTTATTCCAGGTCTCCCTTGCCCCAGTCTGGCCACGACCACACCATTTAAAAATACTTTGGGGTAATTAGGCTAATTCTGACTTTACTTGCAAACAGGAATCCCACTTAACTGAGTGAGAGCCAGCAACTTAAATTCATCTTACTGTCCACCTGCTTTGCCCAAACCAGCATCTAAGGAAATGTGACTTCTCTCCTTTGAGAAGCTTGTGTTCACATGATGTTTGGTCTGATTTAACTTCAAACCATCATCAACAAAATAACTATATGTTGGTCTTAACCAAAAATTGGCTTATAACTTTCTTACAGCTTCACAAAACGCTCCAGGGAGCCACGCTCAATAGGATTTTATAAAAAGCTGACTTAGCCTGTTCAATTTAGACAAGTTTTGATCATTAGACAAATTGAATATTTTCAGTTAGCTTACTTGTAAATTATTTATCTGAGAACCGACTTTCTCTGATCTGATTCCACGTTTCCCTCAACCATCAGACACTGGTCCCTCTTATCCCTTTTCCCCCAGCATTGCATTAATTCAGAGCAAGCTGAGACCAACACCAAAAATGCCTTATTTTTTTTTTTGCTTCAAAATTATTTTTTAATTCATTGCCTTACACCACATCTACTTTAAAATTGGATAGCTTTTAAAGTTTTTGCATTTTTACTTGAAGCTCACAAAAATGTTTTTCAAATTTTATCATTAAAATTAATTCCTTATAAATAGTGGTGTAAGAATTTACATTCTTATTATAATAATTTACATTCATTTTCATATTAATTAGATAATGAAGTCTAGTCTTTTTTTCTAATTCAATTTACAGTCATTCTTATTGACACATACTTCCTGTAGCTGTCTTACTGGTGAACCCAATGGTGATTTTTTATGTCACTTCACATAACTATTTAAACTTAGCTGCAAAATGAGTCCTTGCTGCTGTTGCTCAGAAGTCTAACAGCTCTCAGGAGACCTGACCCTAGGCTTCCTTCCAGGTTACCTCTGGTGTCCAGAGTTACTTCCCTTAGGATTCAAGCCTCTGGTTCATTGTGAACTTGACAAGTATGTGATTACCATTGAACAGCTTATGCCGACATGAACTTCGGTTCTTGTCAAAAATAGTAATTTCTGCTGAAACTGGTTTGGCTCAGTGGATAGAGCATTGGCCTGCAGACTGAGAGGTCCCAGGTTCAATTCTGGTCAAGGGCATGTACGTTGGTTGCGGGCACATCCCCAGTAGGGGGTGTGCAGGAGGCAGCTGATAGATGATTCTCTCTCATCGATGTTTCTAACTCTCTATCCCTCTCTCTTCCTCTCTGTAAAAAATTAATAAAATATTTAAAAATAGCCATTTCTATGGAATTTAAACAAAGATTGGCAGGAAAAAAATACAGAGCATTCTCCCTTGAAAAATGGTGACAGCATGAGGCAGGAATGATTTCTGTGTCCCTGTGTCTTGGCTCATCATCCCCAGCCTCCTCGCTTGTAGTCCTCACCGGGAACCCTACAGCTCCCCATCCATGGCGGGTTGTGAACCAGCAGCTGGCCCCGGGGGTGGAGGCAGTGATCTGAGAAGAGGGGCTGTGACCCAGGCCCTGGGGACTCAATAGGAACAATATGCTCAGAACACACGTTGTGTGCCCCATGTCAAAACAAACAGCCAAACAACTACAGCTGGAATGCAGAGATCCTAGAAATGGGAGCACCACGGGAGTTCTAAAATAAATGTCCCATATGTTCCCAACTGCCTTCCATTATACATATACGGCCCGGAACTGAGCTTGTCTGGTTAAATAAAGAGAGCCAACGGAGACTGGAGAACTGGCTACAGCGCTGAATCCATGCCTCCCTGTTCATACAGATGAGCTGACAGAGGACGAAAGCCTCAAAACTATGGACTGAGTGTCCCTCCAAAGCTCCTATGTTGAAGCCCCAACCCCCAGGTGATGGCACTTAAAGATGGAACCTTCGGGAGGTAACGAGGGAGACCTGAGGCCCTGAGGTGGAACTGCATCATAGGATTAGCATCATCACTAGAGGAGAAAGAGGCCAAGATGCCCTCTCTATCTTGTGAGGGAACAGCAAGGAGGTTCCCAGCCTGCAGAAGGCGAGAAATAAGTCTCTATGTTCGCGACACCTCGTCTATGTTACTTGTTATGGCATCCCGAGCTAAAACACAAGATGTCTTATTTAAATTTTCCCAAACCATTGGTTTACCACTAAACACACTGACACTGGTGTCAACTTGTGAAAACTAGAATTAAAAGTAAAAATGTTGTAAAAACCAAACAGAGATGTTAGTGACATAATATTATAAAGGAGATGATTTTATAGTTTAAGTCAAGGCAACCCTCAGAAAAATAAAACAGAATCCAAAGTTGCTGAAATATAGTATCTGAAATGACCAATTTTGAATCATAATTTATTAAACATGCCAAAGACAACCCAAAAGTATATGCGTGCTTTCATTTCTTAATTTGCTTCAACAACACAGTTGTTTAAAGTAAAAATTATATAGCACGACAATATTGGGCTGTTAACATGTTCAGATGCAATATATATGAAGCAACAGTATAAAGAAATAAGGACAAAATAGAGCTACCAGAATTGAGAGAATATTAATCTGAAATGAACAAAGACACACATTGCAATTCCTGAATGAACTACTAAAAAATGCTCAAAGACATAGTTAAAAACTCAAGAGAGGAAACTAAATGTTATACTAAAAATATTTGCTTAGCACAAAACAAAGCAGAAAAGGGAATAAAAGAAATGGGAATAAAAAGGATATGAGTAGTGTAGGAAAGGAGTAAAAAAGGGCAAACCTTATTGTAAAAATGATCATATATCTTGGGTGTAAATGTTCTAAATACTCACAGTAAGACAGAGATTGTCAGACTACATAAAAAGGTCAAGATGTAATTCTCGAATGTAAAACAGAAAAGCAACCTAATTTCAGTGTAAAAGTAGGTTGAGTCCAAGCAGAGGGAAGACAAGACACACACTCCCATCAGGAAGGACAGGAACTGGGGCAGGAGGCCCTTGGGTGGAGCGTGTGCAGTGCAGCAGGCAGGCGATATGTTCTGCAATGCACACCTGACACCTGTATTAACCAATGGCACCCCGTCCATTTAATTTAGAAATAAAATCAAATCCTTTTCAATTTCCCCAAAGGAACAAATAAAGAGCTGGGTGGATGTATTAATACCAGACAATACAGACCTTAAGACAGGAGTATTCCGACCTACAAAGAGAGACATTTCTCAATGACAATAAAACAACAGCACTCCCACATGATGTGATGAATATGACAGAATTTTAATTTAGAAAACCAGTAGAATATGGGAAATTTAAACAACATTATTAACAAAGTTTACTGAATGGACCTATATTATAAATTCCAAATAATAGTAAGAGGCTACACTTTTTTTTCAAGTGCACCTAAAACATTCTCAGGGATAGACCATGTGATAAGCCTTCACAGCTTTCAATACATTTTTAAAATGTTAAAGTTAAACAAAGTGTGTTCTCTGAACACAGTGGGATTAAGTTGCAAATCAACAACAAACAAATATGGAAATCAAAATTGAAAGAATTAAGCAGCATACTTCTAAATATCTTGAGCCAAAAAAGAAACCATAAAAGCAGTGATAAAAGAAGCTGAGAAAAATTAACCTGCAACTGAACACATGGGATACAAGGAGCTCAAGCAACACTTACAGAAAAATGTCATAGCTTAATATTTACACTCAAAAAGAAAAGACAAGAACCAGTATCTGTGCTAAAGTTAGGAAGTTACAAAAATAACAGTTAACAAAATATAAAACATTACAAAGGGGAAATATAGATCAGGTAGAAAACCAATGAAAGAAAATTAAAAAGTTATTTCTGCAAATTCATGAACATGTAGTCAAAGAAAAAGGAAAAAGGAAAAAGGAAATTAACAAAATCAGAAAAAAGAGATGCCCTACTGATTGTATGTAAAGGAAAAGAACCATGAACAGCTTGAGGCCAACATATATAATAACCTGTGTGAATGAGGCAAACTCTTAGGAAGATGCACAGGAAATCCCCAAACTGACTCAAGATAAAATACAAATACAAATAAACATCTAGCATGAGCCAGAATTCAGGGAGTGGTTCAAATTCTTACTACAAAGTTAGGTCGTGGCACCTAAGACTTCACTGGTAAAATCTATTAAGTACTTAAAAAAGAAGTGATACAATTCATAGTCATGATTTTCAACCAGAAAATAGAGAGTGGGAGAAAATATCCCCAATCCCTATTGAGGCATTATCACCCAATGCCAAAGCCTGGAAAAATATTATCCCAGCAGAATAAAACCGAAGAAGTTTCCTCATAAACATAGAGGCAAAAACTACACACAAAATACTAGACAGCAAAATCCAGATGTATACAAGAAGCAATTACACGTCACCATTAAGTGAGATTTACCCCAGAAATGCAATTTGGATTAATACTAAAAAATAAATGAATATAATGCATGAGATTCAAGGATAAAGACAGAAACCATAGGATAATCTTCATAAACAGAGAACAGGCATTTTACAATGCCCAGCATCCATTCACGATGAAAGCTCTCAGCACTGAGAAATAAAAGCCAACTCTTCCTACCGGATAAAGGGGCTCAAATTAAAAACCACTAGCAGATCAGTGTTTCTCTGGAGCTGGAGGTGGGATTGGAGATTCTAGTCAAGGGTTGATGGGACACTTTGGAGGAGCGATTCAATGATTCTAAAACAGAGTTATGACTATAGTTGTTTAACTTGATGAATCTCCTGGAAGTAAATTTAAAATTGGTGATTTTGGCTCCCAGGCAGAGAGGAGGCACTGGCCTGGCGGGCGAAAGCTCCAGCTCCCAACGCACCAGCTTGACCTGGCGACCCTCCCCAAACCCAACACCCCAAGAGGCACACTGAACCCCACAGAGCGAACCCTTCCTGCAGATGCCAAGCCCGGCACACTTGAACTTGAGAAGCTGAGACAGAAGAGCACTGGCAGGGACTCGGGCGGTTGGTTCCGTGCGAGGCAACAAAGCTTCAGCATAAGTTTCTTCTTGTGGATTCAAATGAAACACAGATTCTGTTTGTTTTTTGCAATGCAAGTTTGTTGCCTCCAGGGCATTCACTTCAAAAAATATTTCAAACCTGAACAACTTGGCCTTCGATGAAGAAAGAAGTTGGAACTTAAGGGAATGATCATTTGTTTCTATGAAGACAGACTGCAAATTCATAGGAAGACACAGTCCAGATTTCAATCCTGAATATGTCTATTTTATTGCTCTCAGGAATGACCATTTGATTTCGTGTCATAATAAAGTGAAAATTAATTGGGGGAAAAAACTGGTGATTTTTAAATTGAATGTAAATTATACTTCAATTATCCTGTAAAAAAAAAAGTTCAGGGATATAGAATGGTTGTTGGTAGACTTTTTACATACACTATTTAGTATGATCATTTGCTTTTATCAGTCTTTCACATAAGTAGAAATAAAACTAGTAAAAGTGATGATTTTTGGATGAGTTAATTAAGGTTCTCTCCTACCTCCTATATGCAAGAATGTTGAAAGAAAAATCAGCTCAATTAAATAAAAGTACTTAAAAATAGACTGCTGGTCAGGGCACAGGCACAGTATAAAAAATAGATTCAGAAGCTTAATCATAAATGTTTCCAAGTTACATTTCTTTCTGTGTTTCTTTTTTTCCCCATTACAGCTGCAGTTCAACTAAAAATAGAGATGGAGCTGACTTCTTCTCTCTAATGCCTTCTTTGGTTATTGCATCTGCCTCCAATAAAAATTAATATGAATCATACACCAAGAACAAACATTCGGAGTGCCTGGAAGAAAAATATCTTTCCCTGGAATCGATATCCTTTTAAAAATGAAAACTTCAGCCATTGTCTGAAAAGAATGAAATCAAAAGCTGAACCTCCCCCAAATGGAAGTTATCCTATCTAATAAAAGAATAATATGCAAATTGACCGTACCTTTGCTACACCCACAAGCCATGCCCACCGGCCAATCAGGAGCTGACGTGGAGCCAGCCAGCAAGCACGTGGCCCAGGCCGTGGGGGGGCGGGAGAGGGTGGGCCATGCACAGCAAGAGAGGGCAAGCTGTCTGCACCCCTGGCCAGTGTGGTGGGAGAGGGTGGCCCAACGGTGGGAGAGGGTGGGCCATGCCTGGAGGGAGAGAACAGGTACGGGGCAGCAAATGCGCACCATGCCAGGCAGGGAAGCCAGACCTGAAAGCCCAAGCCCCCAAGTACCCGACAGGGCTTCGTGTGCTGGGGTCCTGAGGAGGCCCCAGGACAAGCATCTCCCCAGAGGCTGTGTGGGAGAAGGAGAGGAACCTCTGGCTAGAGGCTGGGGCCAAGGATGAGGGACACAAACCCCTCATGCACAAATTTTGTGCACTAGGCCTCTAGTTTTTAATAAGAAAAAGAATGACTACTGAATAAAAACTCTCATTACCAAAGATGGCTTTCTTACCTTGTCCAGAAACAAAAACCAAAAAATGTAAGGTACATGTTTACACTATATCAGTACACAGCTTCCTAGTAAGTGTTCGTCACAAAAGGTGAATGTGTTTAAACACATCTTAATATTACACTGTTTGCCAAAGTCAGATCATTCAGGTTTCAGCATCTTAACGACTGGGATTGTACCCTGTTTCTCCTGTGCTTTCTTCCAGAAGCTGTTAAGCTTTTGAAATCGCATTTGTTGTATATTCCATTTTTTAAATTTGTACACAATGCAAAGTAAAACATTAACACTTTGAAAAACAACCCTTTTTCCAGTGACTAACATGGCCCCATATACTGTCCATCCTAAGCGTCCAGCTAATGTTGAAGGCCAGGGAAGGAGACACACAGCTGACTGATGGGGTCTGAGGCACAGAGCTCAGCTGCACTCCCAGCTCCCTGGTGGACCAGGGTGCATGCAGAGACAGTCAATATCGAGGCTACTTCCTTGTTTGTATTTGAAGGAAATGCCTATCACTGAAGGAACAATCAATCATGTAACTCTTACTTTTTAGTATCAAATATAAATATTATTGATTCTTAAGTTTCCAGTAATGAATTAGAACAAATCAAGATTAACAGCCCAAGAGGTAAGTATAGCACCATTGCAATAACCACAGGATTTATGTATATTTTCCCATCTGCCCAACTATGACCCATTCTCAAACAGTATTAATTTGATGATAAGTTACCAAGAAGAGTAGAGACAATTCTTAGGAAATCAAACTGCTACCCCTGCAATTTGAGTTGCCATCAGATTTGTTTATTATTTATAAAATGAACAAGTCTTTCTTCAAAGTCACCTTTGCCACATGAAGTTGCAAATGTAATGAGCATCTTTGTGCTACAATAGAAAACCCCCAATTATTGCTTTTGCATCCACACTTAATCACGATATATCTGAACACTGGAGGTGGGGGGGAAGTGTGTCTCCAGAGACGATTCATTTCTCAGACCCACACGTAAAGTCAGAGAGAGGGAATATCTGTATCCAAACTTTCCCCGTTCTTTGTAACTCAGGTGATTTACTTCCTACTTAACTACAAAAACACGGGAGAAAAAACAATTGTGTCCCATTTGCCTGGCTGGTGTGAGCCTCAACATAGCTTACTATCGGACACAGGCGCCTAACGGGGGGAAATAAATAAGGGAGTATGTTACATTCGTCCGATTCTTTTGATGAATTCTTCTTCTGAAATCACTTTTTTTCTCCAGGGTTTTTGCACATTATGCATATGATGTTTAATATGTTTCTATTTATAACCTCCCTGTCAAAACTAATTTAATTTTTATATGAACATGATCCATTGTGTCACTTGGATAAGGCTTATGACTTATTGTGTCAATATTGCATAGTATTTTTTGTCTGAAATTCGATATCACCCTGTCATTTCTCCTCTTGGCTTGTTTTTGTTGTTGCTATACTACATATAACATTACACAAACACACACACACACACACACACACACACACACACACACACTCTCCCCCTCACTCTCCCTCTCCCTCTCCCTCTCCCTCTCCCTCTCCCTCTCCCTCTCCCTCTCCCTCTCCCTCTCCCTCTCCCTCTCCCTCTCCCTCTCCTCTCCCTCTCCTCTCCTCTCCCTTTCCTTTTCCCTCTCCCTCTCTCTCTCTCATCTCTTACATCCTCCCCTTTTCACTCCTCTTGGCTTCCCCAGGGAATGACAGTGAGGATGACTAAGTCAGCCTATGAAATCCAACCAGCCCCTCCCCTAGGTTGGCGGTTTCACTTGTTCCTGTGGAGTGAGCTTCTTTACACTAAACTGGTGATTCAGGCCGCCCCACACGGTCGCTGGCAGGCTGTGTCACTCTCCCTCAGCACAGACCCATTATAACTTCTGGAAAACCTGGCTTGATCCACCAGGAAGGGGCCAGGATCAACATGGACAGGTTGTTCATTTTTGTTTTGTTTTGTTTTCCTTCCAAACTTAGACTAGTGTTGCCTCCTTGTAAAACAAACACACAAACAAACAAAAACTGGGGCGGGGGGGGGACCCAAAACACAAAAAACTAATGGATTAAATTCACTTAGAAGAAAACATCAGAGGTGAGGGAAAAACTTCTTAGATTTCCCACCTAAACGACGGGAAATAGAAACAAGCATAACATATTTGACATTACAGTGTCATTTAGAAGACAGTTAAACTGCAGTAAATAAGTGGGGGTTAATAATAGGACTCTGCCATTTAAAAAAAAATTAAATATATATTTTTATTTATTTCAGAGAGGAAGGGAGAGGGAGAGAGATGGAAACATTAGTGATGAGAGAGAATCATTGATTGGCTGCCTCCTGCTCATCCCACACTGGGAATCAAGTCCATAACCTGGGCATGTGCCTGACCGGGAATCAAACCATGAACTCCTCGTTCATACGTTGTTACTCAGCCATTGAGCCACCACGGCCAGGCAACTATATTGGTCTAAATGTTTTATACATCTGTGCTTTATACATAATGTGGTGAGAGATTGGCCCCCTTCCCAACCACCCATTTCACTGGCAGGACCAATATCACTGCTTTGGAGAAACACGGACTAGAGTGAGTGGATGCAGAGCAGACTTTCAGAATCACCAAAGCAAAAGGTTCAAATTCATTCCTTTTACATAAAAACACAAGAGCTTATGAAACAATTTTTGGATAAATATAGCAACAAATTTCAAGTAATTGTTCACATTTCCATGAAGGAATATTGTCCTGTCACAAATAAATGTGTGTAAAATGTCCCCTGAAAATAAAAATAAAGTGAGATTTAAATTTTAGTTATAACTCCCCCACTCCAGGTACCCACAAGATTCTGGCTCAATATAGTACTTAGTGAGGAATAAAATTAATTTCCTTGGGAAGTTGGAAGAAAGTGAATACATATTTAAAGTATCATTTAAAATTTTAGAACATCTATTAAATATAAGAGAAGGCATAAATTTTTCTGGACAAAAAGATAACTATTTTTATTCATTAATAGCCATTTGTATTAAATATATATTCTGAATAGTTTTAAACTGAAAGTTAATTCTGAATCAGAAGTGATACCTCAAGCAAAGTGGAAACAGAATGTTTTAATCTTAAAATTCAAAAAAATGTTTCATTAACTTATTTCAACAGTTATCTATATATGCTTAATTTCCCCTTTCCCCATTAAATCTTGATTTAAAAAAACAATTTCTAATAAAAAAGTTTGTGCTACTCTTACTATGCATAGAGCTGGAAACATAAATGAAGTTTTCCTTTTACTATTTGTTCACAATGAATAGCTTTAGCCACTCAGTGGGCATTGGATCTATAACTGAATATCCTATCTAATTACAGAGTAATATTCAAATTGACCATACATGTGCCACACCCACAAGCCACACCCACAAGCTAATCAGGAATGAGTATGCAAATTAACCCAACCAAGATGGCTGCCACCAGGGAGAGAGCAAGAGGCTTGGATTTCCCCAGTGATAGAGGAAGTCAAACTTCCTGCACACCCTGGATGGTGTAGGCCTCCACTCAAGGCTACAAAGTTTCAATTATAGAAGATAAATAAATCCCAGATCCTAGGGTCTCTGCTTAGGTTGATGGGTGTGTGTGGCTGGCCTGAAAACTACCACAGGCCCCTCAGGAACCACCATCTTGATACAGGACACCCTTTAGGGCAAACCAGCTTGCCCCTACCAATGCAACATGCCTCTATCCTATCTAATCTTATCTAATAAAAGAGTAATATGCAAATTGACCATCACTCCAACACACAAGATGGCTGCCCCCATGTGGTCAAAGATGTGCACACAAGATGACTGCCACAAGATGGCCAGCAGAGGACAGCAGTTGGGAGGGACTAGGACTGCAAGGGAGGGCAGTTGTGGGCAATCAAGCCCACAGAGGAGGGCAGTTAGGGATGACCAGACTGGCAGAGGAGGGAAGTTGAGGGAAGGGCAGTTTGGGGAGAGCTAGGCCTATAGTGGAGAGCAGTTGAAAGGGACCAGGCTTGCAGGAGAGGGTAATTAGGGGTGACCAGGCCTGCAGGGGAGGGAAGTTAGGAGCAAACAGGCTGGAAGGGGAGCAGTTAGGCATCAATCAGACTGGCACGGGAGTGGTTAAGGGGTGATCAGGCTGGCAGGCAGAAGTAGTTAAGGGCAATCAGGGAGACAGGCAAGTGAGCAGTTGGGAGCCAGCAGTCCTGGATCAAGCCTAAATGGGAAGTCAGACATCCCTCAAAGGGTTCCAGATTGGAGAGGATGCAGGTTGGGCTGAGGGACACCCTTGCCCCATGCACAAATTTCATGCACCAAGACTCTATATATATAAAAGCCTACCTCTAGTCTCTCTATATAAAATCACAACCAAACGGACAACTGAATAGGCTACGTGGGGCAACCAGGCTGGCGGGCGGGGGGGAAGTTGGGGGCTACCAGGCTGGTGGGGAGGTTAGTGAGGGGCAACCAAACGATTGAGCAACAGGCTGAGTGGAGTGACCAGGCAGCAGGCGGGAGCAGTTAGGGACTATCATGTAGGCAGGAAGGTGAGCAGTTAGGCAGTGGTCCTGGATTGTGAAAGGGATGTCTGACTGCCAGTTTAGGCCCAATCCTGGGGACATCCCCAGAGGGGTCCCAGATTGGAGAGGGTGCAGGCTGGGCTGAGGGGAATCCCCCCCTCTTGCACAGATTTCATGCACTGGGTCTCTAGGGTAGTCCATATTTGTTTTTTACTATTGGAGTTCTGCATGACTGGCAAAGAGATACTTTAGAACTGTAAGTTGTGTTATGCTGGCAGATGAGGCAAATGAGAGTTTGCCAGGGGGTGCTGAAGTGATCTAAAAATACAAGCCCCCCTGCTCACCTTCCACACCTCTGCATCAGTGTCCTGCATGCTGCACACAGTCCAGCCTAATCGCGCACAAATGACTTCTTTCATTGTTATCTATTTCTAACCGTGAGCACAAGCTACTTTTAAGATGGAACCATTTGTGTATATTCCATGGAATGCAACAAGCTCATATGTTTGTCAAGATAAGCCAAACAAATAAACATGAACAATCCAGCAACTTTTTTAAGCTCAAGAAAATAAAATACTTAAGAACATATAACATGCAAGTTTGATCATTTCTTCCAAGCACTTGAATAACATAGCTTTTAAAAGAAATATAACCTACACATCTTTCACATGAATAATTTATCAATTGGAAGAGATATCCTTGCTTATGAATTGTAATGCTGCAAGCTCAGTGAAGTAAGCCCTGTTACTTCATTGATTTTACTTTCATAGTCTTCACACCCTTTTGTGCACCAAAACTATTTCTTAATGTTTTCTATGATGTAAGGTTCTTGTTGGGCTTTACTGAGTAAAACTCAGCAATAACACACACAAAAAAAGTTCAGGCAAAGCCATTGTATTGTTTGATGCAATTCAACAAAGCACCTTTGTCAAATAATTTTAACAGTAATATCTGATATGTAGTATTTGCTGTGGATATTTTATTGCACTTCTTATTCTGTGCCTTTCATCATACATTTAAACTCATAGTTCTTTTACCCACTTTTCTGATCCAGTGTTGATAACTTTTATTGTACAGTTAGCAATTATTTGAAGTTTTGAGATATACACCACTCAATATAGAACCATGATTTCTATTCCAGTACCTGAATACCCAACATAGTACTTGGTGGCAATTTATATAGAGATAGATAGATGATATATAAATAGAAAGATAGATATATATATAGATGATATAGATAGATATAGATAGATGATATAGGTAGATGATAGATATAGATAGAAGATAGAGATAGATAGATAGATAGATAGATAGATAGATAGATGATAGATAGATATTAAAGATAGATATAAGGCGAGGTAGAATTATTTTCTTTCATGATGATGACTGTGGGTCTATCTTTGACAAGGATAGACCCACATGTATTCTTTAGATCCTTCCCCTTTGATTTTCCTATTTATTCACACACAGATGTTTCAGTCAAAACCAGAATAACCTGATGTGTAACTGCACAAAATGTCGCTGTAATACCTGCTCTCTCGCAACGAAAATACCCTGGATCACCCATCGTTAGACTCCGCTTCTGCCTGAGCCCTCCCGGTTCTCATGCCACCTTTCTTGTGCATTGATGATGCACCTTGTTTCCATTGTCTCACCTACCCCACTGGTCTAAGGGCCCAGGTTGACTAGTATATCTGGTTTGATTGACAGGGTGCTCATATAGTTTGTGATCTAAAACAGGGTCATTCCAAGTAGTGAAATGGAATGCTAGTGTTAAGTAAACTGAAGGTAGACGCATTCCTCGGAACTGTCCCAGGGAAACTTGGGTGAATGGCCAGTGAGGTGATGGCCCCTTCTGGCCAGGATTTCTGGTACCTGCTTTCCTTTCTTTACACTGACCCAGGGCTGGCCTGAGTAATGTGCCTGAATTTCAGGTGCCCACCCGGAGAGAAGAGCGTGTGGCTTCTCAAATTAACACTTATCGACACGTGTCTGTTAGTCCGAGGGGACCTTCACGCCAATTTCCCCTCAAATAGGTCTCATCTTCTGTTTGGGGTAGACAGCTCTACCACCATTGCACCTGCCAAGCCCCTGTTTCGTACCTCTTCTGGGTTCAGTTAGGCAGCAGGTCTGATTTACTTTGGGAAGCGGAGATCTGAATTCTTTACACAGATTGTTCAGAACTTGCTACATAACCTTTGATGAGTCATTTATTCTGTGCCTTACATCAGACATCACACAATTATTCAATGTATAGGAAGTTGATTTTCTCAATTTAGGATTTTTATGATTTTCTGGAGCAAAAAGAAATGCCTTTCAACTTCTCCTTGTCAATGAATTGCTTCCAGAGTTGGATTATAAAATGATCCTCTGTTTCATGAGCACAGAAACTAAACTTAGAAATTTCCAAGAGGGAACATAGAAAAGAAGGATTCCCCTACCCCCAACCCCACTCCCCCCTCAAAAAAGAGATTAGCAACCAGCTTTATTATCTAGGTCTTTGCTTGGACAAAAATTATGCTAAACATTTCTAATTTTACAGTACTGCAATCCGTCAGCCTAAGAAAAAACATTAAAAACCTAGTCAATTGTGTATGACTAGGTCATTAACATTCACCAGTAATTGTTTATAAGTTAAATGTATATTCTGAGTTCCATTTAAGTATGCATTCTGAAAGTAGGGTAATATAATAATAAATACCATTTACTGAGCATGTACTATGTGAAAGTTGCTATGCTAGCATGTAACAAGACTTCATTTCATTTAATTCTCAGAAAAGCCCTATGAAATTGATTGTTATATGAACCTGGAAACAGACTTTAACTCTGAAAAATGGCACTTCCAGTATTCAAAAAATTTCCAACCTCATAAAATTGTGGATTGAGAAAGTTTCATTCATTTCTCTGCCCCTAGGCTTGATTCGACGTAAAACATTCCAGAAAAATTAAAATGTGTCATTTTTTAAAAACCTTCATGGAAAGTAATTAACTTTCCTCCCTTGGAACTTAAGCCATTTTTACTGTCAGCAATTTTTTTTTCTATCTAGTCTTGATTTTCTTTACCGTATTTTAGCTAAAACTATAACTTTCCTAACTCTCCTGGAGATTTTATACCACTAACATAGTCCACATGATAGATTGTTAAATATGAAGTCACTAAATACTGATGCAGAGAGGGTTAATGGTGCCCAGCAGCAATCCTGGCTTCAGTCAAGCTCATGGCTGTGGAGAGTGAGGCCAGAGAAGTTAACCTCCCAGGGGAGTCACAGATGCTGGAACTGGCTGCAGCCCTGCAAACAGATGAAGGAAGCCATCATGGCATCTGCTTCCGAGAACGAGCAGCCAGAATGGGAGAGGAGCTGAGGAAGAAGGAGAGGCCGTGTGCACAGGCAACATCAGGGATGAGGGCAGGGAGGCCACTGAGACGGCCTTCCCTCTGGGAAACAGCCAGCCTCCTCTCCTCCCCTCATCACGACCACAGATACCTTGTTCTTTGTCTCCTGTATTAAGTGTGTATGACTCGGTCACTAACATCCATGCCAGTGTATTACAGAGAGCACTGCACACTCACCACATGCACTTACCTATCGCCAAGGCTTAAAACACCGTGTTGGGCCCTGAAAGCGCCCCAACTGAAGGAGAGTCTAACACACACACACACGCTTTAACGACTGAGTGCTTTCTGGCCTTTCAAAAACAGTTGGTAGGCACAAAGGTAAAATAGGAAAACACATTGGTGTGTTTATAAAACTAGATTTAATTCATAAATCTGATTCAAGACAGAGAATTAATTATAGCCGAGCTGCAAAGAGGATTTTTTTTTTTCTTACCAAAGTTGTTCGTATTTTTTTTCACCTTTCTTTAACCTTCCTCATTCAACTGATAATGCTAGTCACCAACACAAAGGCATTTTTAGGATGGTTAAATACATATATTTATATCTTCTGAATAGATAGCACAGAAAAGTTTTTAATAGCATGCAGTAGTATTTACAGAATTTTCATATGAAACAGATTGTGTTTACAGCACATTTTAGAAAAGCCAGATTAGTAAACAAAGTTTTAGTTTATAAAATCTCATTCAGCCCAGCTGGCGCGGCTCAGTGGCTGAATGTCAACCTATGAATTGGGAGGTCATAGTTCAATTTCCGTTCAAGGGCACATGCTCAGGTTGAGGGTTCAATCCCCAGTAGGGGGCCTGCATGAGGCAGCCGATCAATAATTCTCTCTCATCATTGATGTTTTTATCTCTCTCCCCTCTCTCTTCCTATCTTAAATCAGTAAAAACATATATTTTTTAAATCTCATGCACAAATATCAACATGTTGCTTGAAAGTTTTAATATATTTTATTTTGCATGAAAACATTTAATAAAAGAGAAAGGCTATAACTATACTGAAGCTTTCAATGTTTAAAACTAACCAATTCATGTCAACCCTTTAATAATATCTGGATGGAATCACGTACTGTTTTTGAGGTTCTTTAGATTGATTATTTATTTATTTATTTATTTATTTATTTATTTATTTTATAAATGATGTTAATCTATAGACACAAAGATCCCTAAACAACTGAAGCAAGATCTCCCAAAGGAAAGAGGGGTGTGAATTATTTACACAAGAGGAATGTGATCTTCTCTGTAAACCCACCTTCTGAGAAACCTGACCCAGCTCCTCACTCCACACAGGGGTCCCAATGGAATAGAAAACAAAAATAATTCTTCAAGACCTTAGGGCCACATTGACCAATACTGTGTGTCGCATATGTAACTTTAAATTTTCTAGTGGCAGATTTAAAAAGCAAAAATAAACAGATGAAATTAATATTCAAAATTGCATGTTACTGTATAATCAGCTGAAAAATTATTAATGAGGCATTTCACTATTTTTCATGGGCACTAGTTTTAAAACCATACAGACACATGAAAAATGCGACTTCCAAAGGTACCTTTTTCCTTACAGATGGAAAAAAAAAACTTACTGTAGTATTTGAGTAGAGAAATTGAGGAATTCTGAGTATTCTAATCTGAAAGTAATTATTTAGAATAAAAAATTTTCAATGTTGGAAGAAAGAATTCAACAATTCAACTACCATTTGTTATAAATGAAAGACAGAATCTCAATATTGAAAGGCATGTACTATATACAATAGGTGCGTATTATATAATAGAGACCTGGTGGATGAAATTCGTGCACTCGAGGGTGGTGGTGGTGGCGGGGGCTCCCTCAGCCTGGCCTGTGCTCTCGTGCAGTCCAGGAGCCTTCAGGGGATGTCCGACTGTCCGACTGTCTCTTGTGGAGAGTGGACCTAAGCCAGCAGTCACCAGCCATGAGCCTGGCTCCCTCAAAGGGGAGCGCACTGACCACCAGGGGGCAGCTCTTGAGCTGAGTATCTGCCCCCTGGTGGTCAGTGCGTATCATAGCGACCGGTCACTCTGCTGTTCGGTCAATTTGTATATTTCCCTTTTATGATACAGGGTGTTTACAGTAGGACTTTTCATTGTTAATTTTGAAATAGACTGAGATTTTTCATTTATCCTTCATATCACCACATTGCCCCAATCACATTCCATGGTGCTGGGCTTACCCATTGGAAGGATTTCCAGGCCTGTGTCTATGCTATAGAGGTCATGGCACCTGTCACCATCCTCTGAATATAATTTCCTATTTAAAGCGGTTTTTCACTGTAGCATTTCTTAAACATTAAAGACCATGAAAGAGGTTAAAACACCTGCCCTTCCATTTGTCACTGTTTGGCTTTTGCATTATGAAAAATGTTTAACCTTTCATTTCCTGGAGCAGACACGCTGAAAGGCATGTGAACTGTGTAGTAACTACCTACCAGTGGCTCTCTGTGCCACCAAAAGGCATGTGAGCTGTGTAGTAACTACCTACCAGTGGCTCTCTGTGCCACCAGGAAAGCCCCCTGACATTCTCCATTTAATTGTTTCAATCTGTGCTCTTGTAAAGGTCAGAGAAAAAAGAAAACCTTCAAGGCACTAAATATAGTAAATGTGGGAGAAAACTCTGTGAATCACTCTTTTCAAAAGAAATCTAATACTTTCTAGAAGTGTTAAACAATTAAAAATGCACATGATGTGTTAACCTCGTTACGAAAATGTCTTTCAAAGACCGCTGATCCATAAGGAAGCCATGTGACATGCAAATCATCTAAATCATGATTTTAATTACAGAGAAAACATCAGGCGGCTCTTAAAAGCCTGTGCCACCATTTTCGCGACCACAGTGTCAAATCCCAAGTACATTTGAAGGATTGATTGCAGTTTCTGCTATTAACTCGGTGCTTGCTCACATAGAAGAAAAAACTAGGCCAAGAAACTCCTGTCAGGGTATTCTAAAACCATTTTCTCCTAATAAACACAGTGTATTTTTACCCACAGGAAAAAAAAATTAGATTAATTATTTATAAATATACTAGAGGCCCAGGGCATGAAATTCATGCATGGGGGGCAAGGGGTGTACCTCACCCCAGCCTGCACCCTCTCTAATCTGGGACCCCCGGTAGGATCAGGCCTAAACAGGAAGTTGGACATCCTTCTCACAATTCAAGACTGCTGGGTACAAACTGCTCACCTGCCTGCCTCCCCGATTGCCCCTAACCACTTCTGTCTGCCAGCCTTAGCACCCCCTAACCACTGCCCTGTCAGTCTGATTGATGTCTAACTGCTCCCCTGCCAGCCTGTTTGCCCCTAACTCCCCCTCTCTGATGGTCACTCCTAACTGCCTTCTTCTGCAAGTTTGATAGTCCCCAACTGCCCTCCCTTGCAGGCCTGGAACCTCCAAATGGTCCTTCCCTGCTGGCCATCTTG
The DNA here is from genome assembly GCA_027563665.1 of Antrozous pallidus. NCBI lineage: Eukaryota > Metazoa > Chordata > Mammalia > Chiroptera > Vespertilionidae > Antrozous > Antrozous pallidus. Next base: position 445,980 of record CM050508.1, on the reverse strand, counting down.
TGGTGGCCATCTTGTGTCCACATGGGGGCAAGATCTTTGACTACATGGGGGCAGCCCTCTTGTGTGTTGGAGTGATGGTCAATCTGCATATTATTCTTTTATTAGATAGGAGAGAGGCCTGGTGCATGGGTGGGGACTGGCTGGTTTGCCCTGAAGGGTGTTCTGGATTAGGGTGGGGGTTTCCTTGGAACATGGTGTGGCCTGGGCAAGGAGCCTGTGGTGGTTTTCAGGCTAGCCACACACCCCAGTGACCCAAGTGGAGGCCCTGGGATCTGGGATTAACTTATTTTCTACAATTGAAACTTTGTAGCCTAGAGTGGAGCCAACCTTCTGCTTGCTCCATGGCGACAGCCATTTCTGTTTGGGTTTATTTAAATTCTATAATTGAATCTTTGTAGCCTAGAGGGGAGGCCTAGGCACTAGGACTACAGAAGCTTGGCTTCCTCTATCGCCCAGGCAACCCTAGGTTTTGCTCTCTACAGCTCTGTGGCTGCCACCATTTCTGTTGGGATTATGTATCTTCTATAATTGAAACTTTGTAGCATTGAGTGGAGGCCTAGGCTGGCAACGGCAGGCGGAAAACTTGACTTCCTCCATTTCTGGGGAAACCCAAGCCTCCCTCCTGCTCTCAGTGGCTGCAGCCATCTTGGTTGGGGCTAATTTACATAATTTGCTCCTGATTGACTAATGGGTATGGCTGTGGGTGTGGCCCGATTGAGGTACAGTTAATTTGCATATTATTCTTTTATTAGATAGGATGGGGTTGGTCTTTCAGAAAAAAAAAACACACACACTATTAAGTAGCTGCACTTTCCCAAAGCATGCTATCAGATAAATTGTATGGTGAAATATTCCTTAGTCATACAGTAAGGGTAAATATCATACCATATTTATAACAAATAACAACTACACAACTTTTTTTAGTAGTAATGTTTATCTTGACAATTCAAATTGTCACAAAAGAACTTTTCCAGAGGAAGCTTCCACATTACCCACAAAGAATGTGTCTCTCATGTTTTAAGGCTAATCTCTTTTCTTTCTATGTCCTGGTCTGTGAATGCATTCAGAAACATAATTTTATTCCTCTCTTTAGCCCTAGAATTCTAGCATGCGGCCTGGCATACACTAGGGGCCACGTACTCGTTAATAAACAAATGTAATACTTGTTGTCACTGACAATATGTCACTTTAAAACTGTTTGCTTTTGAGGTTGAAAAAATGTGAGCTCTGTGGATACGAGTAATCTCCCCACTTCCACCTAGAGAGAATAATAATTATCGTATGCTAGATTTCATTCATTCCTTTCCAAACTAATGGAAACTCAGCAATTCACCCATGGGTTATTGCCCACCTTCCTGCCTGTGACGGTATCAGAACTTTGGGAGGTGAAAAGAATCTTAAACCCAATACATACCTATACATTATTATACAAAGCAATCCACTAGCTACTAAGTCTGCAGAAAATACAAGTATGCTATGGCAAAGTTATGCATTATATCATAAAATGCTTTTTCAACATATTTAACTGACAACCTGTGAAATAGTTCTAGTATCATTAGTCATTCAGGAAAATACCAATTAAATCATAATGAAATACCTACCCATACTCACCATATTGGCCATATTTTATGTCTGAAAACAACAAACATAGATGGAGATGCAGAGTAATAGGAACTCCCATGCCAGGCCAGTGAGGGTTGAAGTTAGCATATTGGGCAAGGCATCTGTCATCACCAATAATGTTAGTTCAATGCACACGTATAACTAAGGAAGTCCACTCATAAGTATAAAACCAACAAAGTGTGCCTTTCTGCATCAGGGTGCCTATGTGAGAATGCTAACAGCATTATCACAGACAACAGCCACCCTGAGAGCAGGTGGGCCCTATAACTGAGTGAATGCACACATAACGTGTACAGCATCCAATGAAGTACCACGTGGCAATGACTATGCCTGAAGTGCAGCAGGAAGAAACACATGGTGGAGAAATGATTAATGAGAGAAGAAAGAAAGCATAAATTAGTGAAAGAATGAGAGGAAGGAAGAAAGGGAGGGAGGGAGGAAGGGAGGGAGAGAGGGAGGGAGGGAGGGAGAAGAAAGGAGGAAGGAAGGAAGAAAGGAAGGAAGGAAGGAAGGAAGGAAGGAAGGAAGGAAGGAAGGAAGGAAGGAAGGGAGGGAGGGAGGGAGGGAGGGAGGGAGGGAGGATGGAAGGAAGGGGAAAGGAACGAAGGAAGTAAGAAGGGAGGTGAGAGGAAAAGAGGGAGGAAGGAAATTGGTCAGTTTTAAACACGCAGAATCACCTTCTCTGTATCTTCACATGCTTCTCAGTGAGCACATGTGGGGGGAAGGGGGAGAGAGAGAGTTTAGTTATTAAAATAAAAACAATAAATGTATGTTTTATATATACACAGAGAGGAGGCAAAATATGAAGACAAGCAAGACAGTTATAATGATAAGTCAGGCCCCTTGAAGGACAGGCTCTGGTCCTGGCAACTCTTTATTTGTTGACTTGACATCTGATGCCTAAAGACCCATTTAGCCATCACTGACATTGGAGCCCATCTCTGTACGTGTGTAGTATTTTCTAATTAATATAAAAAATTTAAGAATCCATGTTCTCCAGCAGAAAGAAAGTCAAATACATGAGCAACATGCCAGCCTGTTCTCAGACTTCTCCAGAGCAGAGCTCAGTGAAAAATAAAAGAGTGGAGATGTTAGAGTTCACAAAAACACCACGTCCCTACTCCTCATGTCCCCACATTTATAAGGAAAACAGCTATGCCTACTGAAGAGACAGCAACACTGAGGACAAGGCTAAAGCAGCTGAAAAAGTGGGGGGAAATGAAATAAACACAATTTTAAAACTAAATCTTGAAGAATTACTGATTCTGGTGAAACTATACACTTCATCACATGCATTCAGAGGAGCTAAGCAGCCCTGGCTTCATGCCTGCCCACTGTCTCCACAGCTTAGCTCATCCACACAGTACACTGAGTTCTACCACTGGCCACACACAGGCTCAGGTCAGAGTGGGGCCCACACGCCACACACAGGCCAGGTCAGAGTATGGACCACAGGCCACACACAAGTCCAGGTCAGAGTGGGGCCCACACGCCACACACAGGCCCAGGTCAGAGTGGGGCCCACACGCCACACACAGGCCAGGTCAGAGTGGGGATCACACGCCACACACAGGCCAGGTCAGAGTATGGACCACAGGCCACACACAGGCCCAGGTCAGAGTATGGACCACAGGCCACACACAGGCCCAGGTCAGAGGGGGCCCACACGCCACACACAGGCCCAAGTCAGAGTGGGGATCACACACCACACACAGCCCAGGTCAGAGTGAGGATCACACGCCACACACAGGCCCAGGTCAGAGTGGGGATCACACGCCACACACAGGCCCAGGTCAGAGTATGGACCACAGGCCATACACAGGCCCAGGTCAGAGTGGGGATCACACGCCACACACAGGCCAGGTCAGAGTATGGACCACAGGCCATACACAGGCCCAGGTCAGAGTGGGGATCACACGCCACACACAGGCCAGGTCAGAGTATGGACCACAGGCCACACACAGGCCCAGATCAGAGTGGGGATCACACGACATACCCAGGCCAGGTCAGAGTGGGGCCTGCCTTAGTGGTCCCCCAGAGAACCAGATTGAGAAAAGACTTCTCTCTTCCCATGGGACCTGGAAACCATACAGGCTTTTGCAATGTCCACTCACATGATGTTTGGCCAGAAGCCCAAGTCTCCATTACACTGGGACGGGGATATCCATGAACTGAACTGTGCCCACCCTGCCAGCCTGAGTCACAGATGAAGCATCCCTGCCCCCATGCATGTGTTTGCAACTAAAGCTTTCAGGGGTAATGGAGACTAAATGGGGTCATATAGAGGATCTGTGGGCTTCTCAGAAGAAGGAGAGAAAGAGGAGATGAGCGGGGAGGAGAGGGGAGAGGGAGGTGCAGGAGGGGAAGGGGAAGAGGAGGAGAGAGATCGGTCTCTCTGTGTGTGCACTCTGAGGACACCCTGACGACCTGGGGAGAAGGCAGCAGGTGAGGCCAGGCAAGGGTCTCCCCAGACACAGCCCTGCTGGCTTGGATCTGTCTTCCACCCCCCAGGGCCGGGAGGAAACAAATGTTTGCTGTTTAAGCCAGGGGTCTATGAGGCTCTGCTCCGGCAGCCTGATCCGACTGTGAGAGATAGGAAGTGTAGCTCCACCATATGCTCGGAAGCAGCGAGCCAGAAATATTTATAAAGCACTCTAATGTATACCATAATTATAAATATTTAAAGTGTGAAATTAAAGATATGAATAACAAAATTTGGCAGAACAAAGAGATGAAAGTAAGGCAAACGTTTGTTGTTAATTTGCTCATTTCTCACAGCAGAAAACAGTAGATGTTATAAAACTTGGAAAAATAGTTAAAAACATAACTCTGAAACTAATAATTTTATATATTTTTGTCCAGAGGCATTCTGTTTAAATGTAATATCAGTGGTGATTATGAGCATTGGCTTCAATTAAGTAATATTTTCAGGAAAATAATCTTCAAGGTCAGGCACCTTGAGCTAAGATTCACTCAGTAGTTCTGGACGCTCAATCACATTTAAAACATCAAGTCTGAGATTCTTTCTTCTGTTTGCTGCAGCTTCAGTTGTCAACAGAGAAGCCCACATCCTTAGTGTATTCTCTCATAGAAGAGTCCTTAGACCTTCACAGCAGGAGGATGAGAAAAATCAGATATAGCTGTTGTTTTTTTCAAAATTGATTTGAGAGAGAGAGAGGAAGGGAGAGAGAGAGAGAGAGATTACTTTAAACCGATTTTAGAGAGACAGGAAAGGAGAGATGGTGAGAGTATCACTGATTTGTTGTTCCACTTACTAGTGTTAATGCATCCACCGCCCACCCACCCCTTCTTAACCCCTAAGTGTGAGCAGGACTCACCAGGTGCTGCTGTGCATTCGTGATCTCAGTGCTGAAAGTCAAACCTTCTTTTAGAAGAATCTTAGATGACCATATACCAGAGGAGCAAATAAAACAGATTTAGGTATGGTCTCAGTAAGAAACTTCTCTAGGCTACAAGGAATACATTTTGAGTGATCAAAGTTATCAATTTCTGACCATGATAATTTGTTAATAAATTATAAGACATTATAAGATGTTTAATAAATAAAATAAAAATTATTTTGGCCTACGGTGTAGCCAGAATTGAAGTAGATTATTTCCTTATTGCTGTCTTTTACATGTGCTTGTGGTCTTCTTAACACACTTTTACATGTTTGTTAAAAAGAAAAAAAGAAGAATGTTCTATAAGGTCAGTTAACTCATTCCTTCTACATGTTGCTGCTGTTTTTAGCAAATAGCTGTTTAAAACGATAGAACTTCAGTTTTCATCTCCTACTTAGACAACTCTGTTTTATGAAGCCGGTTTACAAAGTTACTCTAAGCAATGGTGCAATAAGAATATTCAATACTAATGTGGGAGGGAAAATAACACAGGAACAAAATCAGAACCTATAGTTTCTCATTAAAATTGCTTGAAACATGCATTAATAAATTACATTACAGCCATGGCTGGTGGGTTCAGTGGTTAGAGCACCAGGCCATGTACTGAAGGGGTTGGGTTTGATTCCTGGTAAGGGGCATGTACCTGGGTTGCAGGTTCTCTCCCTGGTCCCAGATCAAGGCCCATGTGGGAGGCAACCAATCAATTTGTTTCTCAAATCAATGTCTCTCTCTTTTCTTTCTCTCCCCACCCCCTTCCCTCCCTCCCACTCTCTCTCACAATCAATGGAAAAATATCCTTGGGTGAGCATTATATATATATATAATATTCTATGATAGTTACATTTCTTCCCCTATCCCAGCACTGCTCCAGGTTTTTAAATTAATGGACTTATCATAAATAAATATTGAAATTATTTATCTCAAAATAAAAGACAAGCCACCTTTAAATTATTTAAGAAGAATTAATGGCATTTATCATGAATGCTTACTTCATGAAGCAGCTTTATTCTATAAGTGAAAAATGCATTTTGTTGAACAAAACACTTATCTAAACTTTATCTTGACATTCCCTGCACAGCTTTCAAATAAATTGCACTAGGTGCTTTTTTCCCCATAAACGGTTGATCTATTAGACTAAAAAAATTTTTTCTTAAAATTTTCTCTTAAATACTAAAAATAGGAATAACAGAGTGAAAATAAAATTTGTCAATGCGAGAAAAGCATATGAAGTAATTTGGGAAATAAAAAGCATTAGGTGAAATCATATCACTAAATGAAAGAATAAAGTCAATTTGTTCAGTATAAAAATTGTTGAAAAGAATTAATAATATAGTTTTTCTATTGAAAATTTAATGTTAATGTTGAAAAACATATGACCAATATGATTTATGAGTACTATGCCATTCTGTCCCATAGTTAAAGAAAATAGTTAACAAAAGTAATTCTCTGAAAATAGTCAAACCAGTCACGTGCATAGGCAGTTTCTAGGAGTGAGAGAGGGTTTAACAGCTATGGGTGAAGGCAGGCAAAAGATGAAGTCTTTTACATAATGGAAAAAAAAATGGCAATGTGATGTAGTAGAGAAATGTTAGTCATCGCTAATATGATATTAAATGTATCTGAGAGATATATCTGGTTAAGAAAAATATAGAAAAAATAACTGAACAAATCTATCTTTAAAAACAGTTATTATTATAAAAAGCATATTCTAATCAAAAGAACATTCAAGGTGACCTTATTGCCTAGTTTTAAGGGCCTAAGTGTGGGAGCCAGGAGACCTGCATCTGATACCATGCAGACGGACCTCTCAGCGTCTCCTCAGTGACAATCTCTTCTCTGCACTGAGGTCCCCTTTACTTGAAGAGGAATAATAATTATTGGAAAAAGCTTGGAGCAGTTCTTCATATTTAAGAAAAAATCAGGAAATGGTAGGTAATATTACCATGTTTATTACTGAGGACATGAAGCATGATCATATTCTCATTTGGATAATTTTTAATACTCAATGCAAGCAGCCATAAATTATGTAAAACAACATATCTGAATATTATATTGAATTTTTAACGTTAAGACTGGGTTTTTCAAGGTAATAAAATTTTAAGCTATGATTGATAGAGAATATTAATACCCTCACATACTAATATATTAACTTTAAAAAAATTATAGGTTAAATAGTTTAGAAGAAAGCCCAAGATCAGGCTATTCAACCACAAGTTCTTATTCATTTTGCTTCAGAACCCAGCATACTCTGTGTTCTGCACATTTGCTGACTTTATCTGGAGCTTCCTTATTTCTTTCCTGGACACCACGATTGTCTCCTAATTGCCTTCCTGTACCCAGTCCCCTCCACAATAGCTAATGTTATCATGTTGCTAACACAATTTTCATCATCTAAGTCCCCTATTTTGTAAAGTCCTTATACCTTCCTTCTTGTAATTCTAGTTATAGATTGAACTGTGTGTTTTTCAAAATCTAGTCCCAATCAGAAACTCAACATTTCCAACAAGAAACTCAACACTCCATCCCAGAACCTGTCACTCCGATCACCAATAAAAACTCGTCGCCATATTGGCCACAAAGGCTAAAGGGCTTTGCTTGTCTTTCTCCTCTGCTTGGCCAGCATGCTCCACCTGCCTCTTTTCTTTCCCTCTAAAAGCCTCAGTTCATTATTTGCCTTTTCCCAAGTCTTCTCCAAGTCTCCACAGGAAGGCATGTACCTCATCCTGTACTAACTACACTGTGTTCAAAATACTACTATATTCCTTAACACAAAACAGATTTCTCCATGTTTCCTTTCAAAGCTCTCTTTATTATCTTCTTCATCATTTTTAAAGGATTCCCAAATTTCCTCTAAATCATAAATGGCAACTGAAAAGATATAGCATTGTCACTGTCCGTGCAGTGTGAAATTTTCCTAATTTTTAAAAACAGGATTTAACACTGTAAACACGAGTTAAGTTATACTCCTGACTCCATTGGGTACTGTCTGCAAAGGGCTTTCCTTATCTCCCCTTATCCTATACACAGGCAACTCTCACACACACAACAGATGAAGACAAAGGCCTGAAATCACAAATCAATGTCTTCGTTTTAATCTCCCTGTTGTTTCTCATCATAATTCATTTTGATTCATACATGTTTTAAGACATTTTAAACTTAAGAAATTTAAAGTCTTCTTCCTTGTTCTAATGGTGATCTTCAAGAGTAGGAGCTGTTTATTTTGTACTGTTATATGTAACTAGAGCCCCGGTGCACCACATTTATGCACCAAGTGGGGGGGTTCCTCAGCTCGGCCTGCACCCTCTCCCAGTCCAGGACCCCTTGGGAGATGTCCACCAGCCAGCTTAGGCCCATCCCAAAGCTGGGAGACATCCTCCAAGGGGTCCTTAGTGCTACCTTGAAGGCGGGAGAGGCTCCTGCCACTACCACTGCACTCACCAGCCATGAGCCTGGCTTCTGGCTGAGCGGCACTCCCTCTCTAGGAGCACACTGATCATCAGGGGGAAGCTCCTGCATTGAGCTTCTGTCCCCTGGTGGTTCAGTGTGTGTCATAGCCACTGGTTGTTACACCATTGGTCAATTTGCATATTAGCTTTTCATTATATAGGATAGTGTCTAACATAGAGCAGAACATTTGATAAAATACTTATGGAAGGAAGAGGGAGAGGGAGGAAGAAGAAAGAGACACACATGTTGATCCATCATGTCTACTTTATATTTAGAAAGTGATTTACTATCTCGATTTTCCCATTCTCATTGTTACAATCAGGTATCAGGGCTCTGTGATTCTGGCAAAACTATATCTATCCTCAAACCACACGTTTGCTAGCGATATATCATATACATCGGATTGGTATTTTGGACACATCAGCATAGGTAATTAACATAGAAACAGGAGACTGGTTAAGCTGCACTAATTATAATCTACCCTCCTCATTATTTCCCCCCTCTTCTTCTGGCATCTTAAAATTTGATATTAGAGAGTATAAGATATAGAGAGCAGATGGGAGATGATCTGCAATAGAAAATGAGATTACAGAGAATGAGATGTTTGGAGTAGAGAACAACGTGTATAGAGGAGCTAAAAGCTCTTGGAAGGAGCTTCCTTGGGTAGCATCATGGCTTCATCATTCACTAGCTAGAGGCCTCGAGCAAGTTACTTAAACATCAGCCTCATTTCCTCGAGGAGTGATCATGCCTTCCACATGGGCTTTCTGTAATAACAAACCTACAGACAGACAGCACCCTCCTGCACAGCCCTCGGAATAATGCGGGCACAGCGTTCGTCCAATAGTAGCTATTGTTCCCTGTGCAGAGCACAACTTAACCGGCGTGTGTACTCGTGCTACACATCTTCATGTGCTTTTCCACTTGTGTGTTCCACTCTCCACTTTATCATCAACCTACTTCCACATGTCACTGCTCAGACTTTTAGAGCAGGCTGAGTAACAGATGAAAAGCACACGCAAGTACCCAGGCGATGAGCAGATATTTTCACTCTTTATTCGTAAATTCTGATATCATGTAAACACTTCCTTAAACCAGACTAAGTTAAGGGCTAACATGAGGCAGCTAGTCTAATTCAGACAGTGACTAGAGAGACACAGGAATTTATATGTTCATAGCAGTTGAGTAAGAAATTTAACACGGGTGTTGGGATTAGAGGGATGTGAAACATTCTAAGTTCTTTGGTTCTTTTTTATTCTCTGAAAACCTGAGCTTCATATTTATCAGGAACTAGGGGCCCAGTGCATGAAATTCATGCACTGGGGGTGGGTGGTCCCTTAACCCAACCTGCCCCCTCTCACATACTGGGAGACCTCAGGGGATGTCCAACTGATGGCTCAACCCCAGCCTGCCCAAGCCTAAAGCCTCTGGTGAGGCTTTAGGCCTTGGGCACCCAGCCATCGCCTCAGCTCAGCCCCGGCTGCCTGCAACTACCCGGCCCTGGGGACTGGGCACTCGTCGCCACTGTCACTCACAGTGCCTTGAGGCCAGGCATTCCCTGCCACCGCCACCACCACTGCTGCTACTGTTGCTTCCCTGCACAGCACCCAGAGGCTGGGTGCTTGAGGCCACCACAGTTTCATCTCCACCCCCAGGGCCCACATCATGTCACTTGGCCCCACCCCCTCTCCTGATTGGCTGATAGCATAGCCAATCAGGAGCGAAGGTATGATCAAATTTGCATTTTCTCTTTTATCATATAGGATACTTTTTATCTTCATTTATTTCAAATTAACTGAACTAGTTTTCTAAAAATCCTTTTCCTCTTTGAATTTATCATTTGTGTTTTGAAATATTTATGATGTTTAATCCATGGTCAATGTTAGACCAATTAGGTAAATAAGATGGTTGAAACAATATCCACAGCACTATGGAGATATATGCACAATTTTTATAACTAACTTAAAACAGGGGCAAATAGAGCATTTCAATTTCTGAAAGATACTGTTGAGAGAGTCTTTGCATTCATAGAGAAGTAAAATAGTTCATACTCTAAATTTTTTGTAAGTTCTGTCATTGTTAACTAAACATTACTAATTCTTCTGCTATAAAACATTTCATGCTAAATTGTTTAGAGATTTCATTGTAAATTCCTTCTACCTACCTCTGATTTATTCCTTTATTTTTGAGGCAGTGCATGGATTAGCGAGACCCAAGGAAAGGAACTCTCTGTGGTTTCTGTTTCGAGGAGGAAGCAACTGAAGTGACCATTTGCAACATAACTCTTTTCCACTCACCCTTATGCATTCTGAAAGCTAGTTGTCTACCAAATACAACAAAAAGGAGGAAACAGTATTGATTTACTTTAAATATTTAATAGAATTAAATGATTTAAAAGCATCAGTTTGATAGGCTTCAGTGTTCCAACCAGCATAGTATCCAGATGGAAAGTTCATAGTTTAATTAATGCTTTTCAATACTTTAAAGATCTAAATACATCTCATTGCTTTTAAACCACCCAATAAGCCAAGGGTTTTTACAGGAAGAGACAACCTTAGAATGCAGCATACCCTCTACTTATTAATGAAACATCATATACTTTTAGCAGAAATAGTGTTTTAAAAAGCAAGTTGCTTCTGATATTAAGAATTAATTTAATAAGTGAAAAATAATTTAACTTGAAAGTGGTTTGCATGACAATCTGACTCCAGAGAGCAACGAAAACTCTTCAAATGAAAAATGTGTGGCTACTCTAGGATCTAAAAATTTAGCGATGACCCAGTAATCACACTGTAGGTATTTACCCTAAGGGGTTGACAACTTATGTCCACCCCAAACCCTGAACACGCAAATATTTATGGCAGCTTTATTCACAAAGGCCAGCATTTGGAAGCATCCAAAATATCTTCCGGTAAGCCAAAGGAGAGAGAAACTGTGGTGTATTTCCATACAGCAGTGTTATTTAGACCTGTAATGAAATAACAAGAACTGGAGGAGTCCTAAAGGTGCATTGCTACACTAAAGAAGCCTGTCTAAAAGACAACATAATGTTCAATATGTCCCATTCTGGAAAAGGTGAGACTACAGCGAGAGGAAAAAGAACAGTGGTTGCCAGGGGAGAGAGAGCAAAGGGGTGAGTGCATGAATCGGTGGAGCACAGGGTGTATGGAGCCCTGAGAATAGACAACATGGGATGATCTGTCATGGTGGGCCATGATATCACGCATTTGGTCAAATCCACAGACTTAGCACTGAAGGTGAGCCTTCACATAAACTTCCGTCACTAGCGTACAAGAACTGGCCCCATCACTGTGGCAAGGGTACCGCAATGATGCAAGATGCTGCAGGGCAGTGGTTGGCAAACTCATTAATCAACAGAGCAGCAAACCGCGGCTCGTGAGCCTCATGTGGCTCGTGAACCGCAGTTTGCTGACCACTGCTGTAGGGAGAGAGGATACGGCCCTTCTTCTACTTTCCACTCAAATTTGCATAAACCCCAAACTGCTATAAAATATTACCTTAAAAGCAAAATACCACTGTGTGAAGTTAGAGAACTTGAGTTTTTGAGGGTTGAGAAAACTATGATTTGTTTCTCTAACATAAATCTGCCTGCTCCTCTGTTTAAGGATAGGCCATTGGGATGATTGACCTATGTTGTTTTTAAAAAGAATCTATTGAATTTAGAACTTACCAAACTATTTCCTATTCACACAGGGAGACATACAAACACACACATTAAAAGCAAGTATGAACATCAGCAAACACAACCAACAAAAGGCCGAGTAAGTTTTATACGGCATCTTAATTGCTACTTGAGTGGTTAGCCACTTGATTGTTATAAAAAGATGCTCTTAGAAACCTGTGCATTTCCTCTTTAACTTACAAAAAAAAGAGTGAGAGAAGGTTTTCATAGGCTAGGAACCTCGTTCTTTTCTTTATCTGGAGGTTGTGTCTGTTTTGTAACAGGAAAGTACTCCTGCAGAGTCATTCCTGTACCTTGTGATCTGCATCTTCGCCTTCCCGGTGAACTTGGAAGGTAAACGGTGAGAGGCTAGCAGAAGAACCCTTCCCATGGCTTTCTCTCCCCTAATTATTTTAGCTTCATAAGACCACAGTGCATACCTGGTGAGATAGCATTCCAAACACACGAAAAAGCTTGCAATGCAATTCATACTTTAAAGCATTTTATCCCTGAGTGCCTTTTCCTACCTAGAAACATATCAGCACCTGTGCAAGTATCCCCCTCCCCATATCCTAATCAAAACAACACAGATCCAGACAGAAGGACTCCTTAAACAACAAGCAGCACGGCCGTGCGCTCCAGCCCTGTCATTTGCTAGATGCAGAGAAAAAAGAAAAAAAAAGGTCATTTCAGTGAATCCCGAACTCACAGAACAGACGTGCCTCTTTATATTCCACACACCTTGTTAATCACTGTCTGTACGACCGTGCCTGGAGCCTGGCAGGAATTTTAACCTGATTAAATGCCCAGGATGCCTCCGCACCTCTAAATGGAATTTTTATGGCCTGTTCTGCATGCCTGTTATTAATACAGTGCATCCAGGAAACCGCAGACACACATAATAGCTCATCAATTTGGAACTAAGTACTTTTGACCTTGAAGAATCAGCTGTCTTTCAGATTAATGTAGTCACATTTTAGGCAGAAAAAAGCAGCCATAAAATTATCATGATTATTTTTGTAACATGTCAGGGTGAGCATTAGGATGAAGGGCCATGCTGACGGCTTCTTATGGATGTTGCTGCCAACCTCTGGCATCTGAGTGAGAAACCCTGAGACCTCGTCCTAATAAAAACCGACTCAAACACTGACGGTCCCACGAAAGGGATCACAGGATGCGCTGCCTTTCGGTAAAGTATCCACCACCATCCTCACTGATGCTCACATTTCTTAGGAAATTAAAAGAATGAAAGAAGACCCCAGCACTTTTCCTCTCAATCACACGCACTCGACAATAAAACTGATTTAAAGAAAAACTCATTAGCATCACAAGGTCATATCTGCCAAAGATCAGGAATGAATAAGACCTGGAGAAGAATGCTGAAAGAACCCAGCAACAAACTGAATGCAGCAGAGAATGATCTCTTATCCAAGAGAAAGAGATATCTGGAAAGAAACATGAGGGATTAAATAGATGTGGTGATTTTTCTAAGAATAATCTTTACAGCAAATGCCAACGTAATCATTTTAGGCAGATGGGCTGAAGCTGCAAAGTAACATATGTCCCATCTTCTAATTCTGAGCACCTAAAAAATGGACTATCTGACCATAAAGATATTATTTTATCATTAGACTAGAGACCAAATGCACAGAATTTGTGCACTCCGGGGAGTCCCACAGCCCAGCCTGCACCCTCTTATAGTCTGGGAGCCCTCAGGGAGCAGTCCTAAACCAGCAGTCGGACATCCTTAGTGCTGCGGAGGCAGGAGAGGCTCCTGACACCACCTCTGTGCTCATCAGCCGTGAGCCCAGCTTCTGGCTGAGCAATGCTCGTGCTGTGGGAGCACACTGACCACCAGGAGGCAGCTGCTGCATTGAGCATCTGCCCCCTGATGGTCAGTGCACATGATGGTCAGTCTTTCTGTCATTTGGTTGAATTGCATATTAACCTTTTATTATATAGGATGAATGATTTAATGTTAAAAAGAGATTCAAGCACTGCAAGCAGTTTCGGAGAGTGATAGTGCCCAGCAGTATGCAATGCCAGGGCCGGAATGGACTACCTGGCTCACACGCCCCCTCTCAGAGGGGCAATTCCTCAGGTAACACCAGAGCTATGTGCTGACTTAGTGTGTGCCTTTCTTAAACCCTTACCACAATTCAATCCCTTAGCATATTTTGTTAACTTTTAAGCCAGTTCAAGTGTTGTATTTGTTTGTTTTTGAAAGTAATTGATGAGTTTTTTTCCCTCCACAAATTATGAGACCTGCCCAACTGGTATGGCTCAGTGGTTAAGCAACAACTTATGAATCAGGAGGTCACAGTTAGATTCCAGGTCAGGGCACATGCCCAGGTTGCAGGCTCGATCCCCAGCAGGGGGCACGCAGGAGGCAGCAGGTCAATGTTTCTCATCATTGATGTTTCTATCTTTCCCTCTCCCTTCCTGTCTAAAATACAATTAGGAGGCATTGCATTCAGTTGGAATCTGATTGTTTTTAATCGAAAACAACATATTTACAGAAGAATTGAGATGATTCTCAGAGTTTTGTTTGTTGTCTAACCTCTCCCTACCCCCTCCATAAAAGAAACCAAGGTCTGTAATCATAAGATTCTCTATCTTATAAGAAGAAACTAGATAAGGGTCACAGCTTTGTTGACAATGCAATACCCAGCCATTTCCTGAGGAATTGTTACAAATGAAAGTGAAGTGGTGAGTGAGGAAATTGCACTGATGGCCACTCCATCTCCTTGACTGTGCAAGGCTGCAGATGAGAAAAGCTGGAGGAGGGACTGAAGCAGGGGAGCTGATGGTGCTGACCTTGGACAACATTTGTGGTGACTGCTGGGGAGGCACACAGTCAGAATATCGACTCAACAAGTCAGGAAACTGGAAGTTATTCTTAACCCTGAGAGTAAAGGTAACCCTCTTAAAGAACCGCCCGATACTTCTTGCCAAAATGGGAGGGGCACAGATGGTTTAGTGGGAAATTTTTAAAAATATCCATGTAATATGCAGCACATAAGAAACACATTGAATATTTTACTGATCTAGGGTAAACCTGATATCCAAAGCTGACAAAATCCCCAAATCCTGAAAACCACAGAAGTGTGTGAATCCGGCAGTATAGTGAAAGCCAGCATGTCGTGATTATGCATATTTTTCAGAATGTAAGGGTAGATCAATACTAGATTGGCTACTAAGATGACTTATCATATTAGTTCACTTACAGATAAAAAGAAACAATTGCATCTTAACATTTACCTCCCCTCCAAAAAAGCCATTTTATATATGTCTGTATTTCTGTCCTAACATTGCTCATTTTGTGTGAAAGGATTACAAAGATCTTTATTTACTGCGACAGAAGGAACTATCTGAACGTAACAGCAGATGATATCTTTAGCAATGAAACCTGAAGGTAGGCTTCTTACTATTTGTTTAATGGAGAACACGAAAGCCAACATTAATGAGCATTTCTTTGGGAAAAAAATCCATAGTTACCTTATTTAGTTTATTGAATCAAAGAAAATCTGAAAATCATTGTGCCATGTGAGTGGTGCTGGCCAATGACACCGCTTACACATTTTAATTAGAAAAATTATGAGGAATACATATATACTATTGAAAAAGAAGAAAATTGTAAAAATTTGTAGATAATACTATTAGATCTAAAACCCCTCAAAAAGGCTATGAAGAATTTCTCAAATGCACTGTATAATTAAATTCTGTCACTGTTCCTTAATTGTATGTGTCTTTATATGCCAGTATTTGGATATGTTAGAAAGTATACAACTCAAAATAGAAAAAAATAAATATTCAATTGATAGCAGTCATCTAAAAATCATAATTATTAATACCGTAAAATATTGTACTAAGGCACATGTATGAATATTTGAATGAAGAGATCATAATTCCTGATTTAAACTATCAGATGTAAAAATGTGCCTGTTCAACTGATACTTATTTAAAAATTTCAACATAGTCATATTCAACTTCTAAAGAGTAAATTTTCTTTATTTTTGTTTAAAATTCAATAAATAATATAGTGTTCTATATGTATAATGGCCTTAGAAGATAGCCTTAGGGTGGGGCAAAACTTTATCTTAAAAATAACACAATAATTAATAACAAATAATACAAGAATAAACTGTGTTTTGCATACTCAAAACTGTAAGCCTTCTTTTGTTCTATCCTGTATTTTAGTCAAATGAAGCAATTATAAAGGATTTCTTGTAACAAACAGTAAAACATAGCTACAGTAATTAAAACACTGGCACAGACATAAAAATAGATGGGCAATAAATGGAACGGAATATAGATCCAGATGCCATTATAATAAGCTAACAATTAAAATAAACTACAACCAAAGGGCTATCTCATATCTTAACTCAAGTGTTAGTTATTAAAGAGACTGACGTAAAAATTTTAAAAGAAAAATATATATTTTAAATGATAGTCTTGGTATAGAGATGTCTTTCTAATTCTTGAAACCTTTGATCCCTTCTGTTTGCCTACATTTAGTTAGATCTGATATCCTCTAAGATCACTCTGAGGTCACGTGTCTTTGTGCATGTGCACCTGTGTATACATCTTTTGGTCTGATTTGGAATGTTAAGAAAGACATCATAGTTGAACCAACTGTCTAGATATCTATTTTTGTTAAGACATGTTTTGTTGATTTTTTTTAGAGAATTAGGACAGGAGATAGAAACATCAGTGAGAGAGAAACATCAATCAGCTGCCTCCTGCACGGCCCCCACGGGGATGGATTCTGCAATCGGGGTATAGGCCCTGACCAGGAATCAAACCAGCCACCTCTTGGTGCATGGGTGGGGTGCTCAACCACTAAGCACACTGGCCAGCTCTATATCTTTTATATGTAATATCTATCATTTATCTAGTTCTCTGTACATACATGTGAATCAAGAGCATGAAGCCTGGCCCCATCTTCCTGTGGGGATACATGTGAAAGGCCATGCTAACATGGGAACCCCCAGTGCAGTCACAGAATCCTGGAATCCCCTGAGGCATTTGCACAACTGCTTTGGTTTCTCTTCCACCCTCCCAAGTCTGCTTCCTGCAGGGTTTGCTGCAGGTGACACGGCCCAATAAACTTCCTATCAGCACGCCGTAGGGTCTGCTCCCAATAACACTCACGTATAATATCTGCAATTTAAAGAAAAGCTTCAGAAAGCCTTAGCTTTGCCTCTTCATAGCTTATGTTTACAAATCTCTTTTTACTGAACAACATGAAAAAGTCTCCTGTGTTTCTGCTGTGAAGAAATTGCCTACTTCACCCAGAGTACATGGAGGAAAGGAGTTGTGTGGAGCCCAGGAGTGACTGGGTGTAGCATCGATATACTCATCTTGATGGCAAGCACCAAACCCATCTACTCCACTGCTAATGGAGTGGGAGAGAGGGTCTCCCTACATTCATCCCACTGCTGATGGAGTGGAAGAGAGGGTCTACCTATGTCCATCCCACTGCTGATGGGATGGGAGAGAGGTCTCTCTATACCTGTCTGACTGTGATGGGATGGGAGAGAGGGTCTCCCTATGTCCGTCCCACTGTGATGGGATAGGAGAGAGGGTCTCTGTACATCTTTCACTGTTATCATAGGTGCAGCCAGATGAGTGATGGTTCCATTAGTTCTTAGAACTCATTAAGGTCAAGGTGCATTACCATTCAAGAAGCAAGTGTAATGGAAAATAGTGCCGCTACAGCAGAATTAATGATTCAGTAGGTGACACCTGACCCTCTGAATGTTCTTGACATAAACTAAATCTGAAGTGTCGAATAGCTACACCAAAGCCATGACAAAAAAAAAACAGAAGAAATGTTATGCTAAGCCATGCCAATGGACCATTAAGGCTCATATACCATGTGTTTTTCTCTCAGTGGTAGTGAAAGTGAACATAATTTTTGACAACTGGAAATTATATTTGTTAATTATGAATCAGGTTTGTCATACTCAGTGAAGCCAAAGGTAAGCAATATAGGATTTTAGTTCCCAACAGCTTGATCTTTATGCTGAAACACTGATTTCCAACTTAGAAGCACCTAAATGATTTCTTCCAGAATAACTTGAGTTCATAGTTTATACTTTTATAAAGTTTATTACATGCCGGGTACAGCTCTAACCACTATATGGTGCAGGCATATGTACATATGTTAAAAAGCACTGTTACTGCCTCCACTCTACAAGGGAATGAACTGAGACACAGAGAGATTATCGCTGACCCAATGCCCACAGCTACAAGACAGAAAATCTTTGTTTGAACTCAGATATCTCCAGCTATAGCTCACACTCCTACGTGTATTCTATAGTCTTGTCAAGACAGAACACACTCATACACAGGAAACACAGTAACAGAACGAAGAGTTAAAGAAATTCCCAAATGTGACCCATCTAGTAAGGAAGGTGAACAGCTGGCTTTTTATGTAGCTGGGTTGTGTTTATTGGTTATGACTGTGGAAGCCAAGTATTCAATACCAGCTCTCCCATGTGTCCGGTGACGATCTGATCGAGTGAATGCTCTCTGCATAGCCTTGGACATGGGAGAAAGCAGGGTATTCCTGGATGAATGTTAAGGCTTCACATTTCTTCCCTGGGGATCAAGATATCAGGTCATCCACGTGTTGGTACCACTATTACAAATGAGGGTTTTGTTTTGTTTTGTGGTTTCACTGAAAATATCTCTAACAGAGCCCCTGAAGAACTTATCTCACAACAAGAGTGGCATCCATCTCTAAAGAATGCCAGTACAAAGTGCTAATTCTAAACCATGATGCAATTACCACTTTTCAACCAGCCTTAATGTTAGGACATATTCACAAGCCTCTGTCTGCTTAGCAATAAATGTTCAATGTCATTACCAGTCCTTGGGGGGCAGGGAGAAGGGGGAGGCACGACTATTGAAGCCATTATAAAAAAAACATGCCATTGCTTGCCATGTGAAAAATGCACTTGATAAAATTGTGTAATATGCTTTATTTTTTTTTAAGCTGCTGCAGATCATTGGTTAATGTGAGACTAAGAAGATTTACAAATCAAAATATAAGGGAACTGCCCTTCTTCATCATAGACCCGCTCTCCACCATTCTGTCCACATCCAGAAGCATTCTTCCCCCCTTTCGTAGACTAATGAGAACATACAGCCTGTTATTCTCCTGACTCAGTGATTCCAAATGAGACCCACGGGACTGCATGGCTGGCTGTGGGCCCAAAGGCGCTGCCCCTAGACATCAAGTCTATGGGGCTCATGCACCGGCAGCTGTCACGAGGCGATGAGTTTCCCCTCAGCAACTGGGGACAGCCTTGTACTCAGGCACTCCCTGCACTTGGCTGGGCTCTCTGTGACCAGAACATACCATTTGCCAGATGCCTGGGAGTGGGGGCAGACTGCCGCCTGTGGACATGAATCAGAGCAGAGCCAGGAGCCCGCGTGGGAAGTCAACCCCCACGGGGCACTTGTTAGCCTAGCTCATCGGCGACAGTCATGCTGTCTCATCACACAAGGGGACAAGGCCGTGTCAGCCCAGACAAGTTTAGAAAACGTGACAGAGAAGTGTTCCCATTACCTGACTCTGTAGGAAAGCAGAAAACTTAAAATGAAATGATGATAGAAATTTGAAGTGAGCCAGATGGATGTCATAATATCATTAATCTCCCCGTATGATTAGCTAAGACTCACGGATGTTGTTGTCTGGAAGGGAAGCAAACAGAAATCCTAATATGACAACAGGTGACGAAAAGAAAACAGTTCACGGTTAACTAACAGAGTGGAACACACTCTGCTGAACTCCTCTGGAACTCTAGGAGAGCGATACCATGATGCCATGTCCTTCCGTGTCTCCTTCTGCACGCAAGTTCTCATACGTATCCAGAGAGTCTTTCAAATATATCAGGCTACTGATGAGGACATTAGAAGTCTCTGCTACAAAGACCATTTCAAGGAATTCTGAATTCATTAATATTAATGTAAGTTCAAGGTTTGTTCCTTCTGCTTTGTATTATTTTCCTTGGTCCAAATATCTAAGTTACTCATTTAAGAGCAACAGGGATCACAGAGAGCTGTCTTCCAGGTTCTGTGCCAACAACCCCTCATGGTTCTACCATTAACATCGATTTACTTACAGAGAAGCTCAAGTATGAAGAAGTTAATTAACCTGTCCATGCTCAACACTAATTAGTGGGGAAAGCTGAGACTTAAACCCAAGCCGTTTGTCTTTGTAGCTGTATGTTTTACCGTGAATCTGTTGTGCTTTCAGTGTATTGAGGAATTACTTTTACTCCTAAAGGAGAGCCCATGTGTATTTATTAAGTCAGATAAGACCTGCCTTTCCTGATCCTGCTTTCCCACAGCCCGGGGACGCCATGCTCTTGGCTTTCAGAGAACTCCTGGCACGGCTGTTTTGCTGCTTCTGCTCCGGGGTCACAGTCGGTGCCAAAGGACCCTTTGACGCAGGAGATGGACCAAAATCGAGTCATTTCTTTAAAATGAGCATGTGGTGCAGAGCAGGACGACACCATATACTCGTGCAACAGATGAGTACTAGTAGGTGATTCATCTTGTGTTTAAATGTCTGCTTTTACGTGGTTACACCCTAACACTCATTTCATTTTATGGTGGGAGAACACCACATTGCCTTCTGGAAGTTGCAGGTCTGTATTCGCTCTGTAAGGCCAATATAAGGACAGATGTTGGGTAAAGATGGAAGATGAATGCCACTCTTTCACTTAAAAGTCTTAACGTTAAGAATTACATTTTAGACACATTGAATCTGAGAACCTACAAAATAAGAACTCTATTGGCATGTATGGGCCAAAGAAAGAGAAGTGGCAATGTTCAAACAAAAACTATCCAAATAACATTTGAAAAAATGCTTTCCTACATAATTATAAAGTAAAACATGAATTACATCATTAAGAAGAAAAAAACAACCTGGAAGAGAAAATAATTGCAACTGGAGGACCTAAAAGTTAGGAATATTTACTATCTGTAATTCTATAAAAACAAATGTAAAAACCCATCCTAAATGAATGAGTTGTTTGTACAAGATGAATTAGAAAATCTTTCTGTTATCCTTTAAAACCCACCCTGAAGCTTAGTCACTTAACACGTTGCTAGTATTTCACACCACGTGCCCACTCGTTCACTGTGAGCTGGACCTGGGCATCAACCTGGGATGTTCAATTAGGTCCTGTCATGGGCGCTGTAGGCTGAGCATTCCTTTGACCACACTCTCAGGTCTGGGTCTTGGGGTGATGCCTGCAAAGCTGGATTCCTCTCTCTTTCTCTCTTCCCTTTTTTTAAACTTTATTTATAAATTGTCCTTGCTAACCACCATTACTATTCCTATGCAATCCTAATATTATTTTTGTCATTCCGACCACCCTGATAAAACACACATCTCATCACACTTCACTGTATTTTCCTCTTAAGTAATGAGACTGGGCACTTACTTGGCTAGGACTGCATGCCATAGTCTTGATTGGCCTTTAAATGCCAAATCTGAGAAAACAAAGGATAAGGTACACAATCCTATCTAATAAAAGAGTATCATGCAAATTGACTGTACCTCTGCTATGCTACTAGCCAATCAGGAGCAGGGGCATGGCCAGCAGACAGGGGGCATTGCCAGCTGACAGAGAGCAAGGCTGGCAGGGGCGTGGCCGCAGTCCTGTGGAAGCAGCACCATGCTATAAGCTCTGCCCACACAGTACATAAGGGCCAGCGAGAGCCCTCCTTACAGTTACTGTGACTGAGTCATATGCAAATGAGCACCCAGGGCACCAGGGGCGAGGCAGGGCTGTGAGCCAAGCGGCAGTTTGGGTCCACGCCCTCAGCCCAGCTGCTGCCCTCTGGAGCATGTGGATACCCTGGTGGCTGCCACTATGTGAGGCGCAGGGATCCCTGCATGCCCCCCAGCCCAGTGCCCATGATGAGGCTGGCTGCTGGCATCCGGGGGCCTTGGGAGACAGAAATGTTCCTGCCCTGCCCGAACCACTTGCGAGTGATCTGGCCCCAAGTGGCGGTTCGAGCCCACACCCCCAGCCCAGTACCCACGATTGGGTGGGGGGGGGCTGGCTGACAGTCTCTGGGGTGTGCTGAGAAAGTTCACAGTCCTTGGTTCATGCAGAGTGCAGGGAGCACCAAGAATGCTGGGAAATGTAGTTCTGGTGCCAGATGCACTGCGGAAGAGAGTTTAAAATACTGTTATGTTTGCAGATGTTTCAGAAAGTTGTCTCATAAAACAAATATGAGATCAGAGGACTGGGCTTATAGAGAATGGTTAATAAAATTTGAAGAATGCAACCTGAGGAGCCAATGAGGCGAAGCTACCATCTGTGGAATTATGACTGATTGCCTCTATGTCAGAATCCTGCCCAGGTGGAATGATACGGCAGCACCACAGAGCCTCGGTTGGCCTTGGATAGCCAGTCCCCCGCCATCCCCGCCGGGCCGGGCCCTGGTGTGGACAGCCCTTCGATCTGGGAGACGGGGCGCAGCTGGAAAGGGCCCCCCCCACCCCACGCCCTTCATGCAACGCATGTTTGTGAAAAACCTGATGCTAAACCATTCATTAGATGACCTGCTTCTGGGTCGGGGTTTCATAAATAGCAGAGCAGCTCCCTCACTGTGATCTATTGAAAGTCAGCCCTCTGCACAAGGTTTTTGTTTTGTTTTGTTTTGTTTTTAAGTAAAGAAAAATTTTTAAAAAAATTGGAGGTGGCAAACTTGATAGCAGTTTTCATTTAGGAATGGATATTATTGAAATGCTTCATGAAATGATTTGTAATGGATCTATTATTGAAGCCACCTTTGGAAATGGTATATCCTCTATAGATAACATTAAAATATATATCTAAACGTGCAATTCTTTGTCCAAAAATGAGCATGTTCAAAAATTAAATGAAGAAATTTTGGATATACTTGATGGAGATTTTGACACCTATTTAAGTGATGATTCCATTGACTCAACAGATGATGCTGAAAAGGAAAATTGTCCCATTGAATTTCTTAATAGTATTACTCCTTCAGGAATGCTGTGTCATAAATTAAAAATGAAAGTGGGTGCAATCATCATGCTATTGAGAAATCTTAATATTAAATGGGGTCTTTGTAATGGTACCAGATTTATTCTCAAAAGATTACTACCTAACATTATCGAAGCTGAAGTATTAACAGGATCTGCAGAGGGAGAGGTTGTTCTGATTCCAAGAATTGATTTGTCCCCATTTGATACTGGCCTCCCATTTAAATTAATTCGACAACAGTTTCCCATGATGCCAGCATTTGCAATGACTATTAATAAATCACAAGGACAAACTCTAGACAGACTAGGAATATTCCTACCTGAACCCATTTTCACATATGGTCAGTTATTATGTTACTTTCTTTCGAGTTCAAAGAGCATGTGATGTTAAGTTAAAGTTGTAAATACTTTATCCCAAGGGAAATTAGTCAAGCAGTCTGAAAGTGTTTTCACTGTTAATGTGGGATACAGGGAGATATTAAAATAAGTTTAATCACTTTATCAGTCATTATTTGCATCAATGTTGTTTTTATATCATGAGTTTGTTATTGTTATATCATTTTGTTATTATTTATTTATTAATGATATTATGTATTATTTTCATATACATTGTACTCATTACTTTTTTAAAAATATTTTTTATTGATTTCAGAGAAGAAGGGAGAGAGAAACATCAATGATGAGAATCATTAAATGCCTGTCTCCTTCACACCCCCAATTGGGGATTGAACCAGAAACCCCGGCATGTGCCCTTGACCAGAATCGAACCTGGGACCCTTCAATCCACAGGCTGACTCTCTATCCACTGAGCTAAACCAGCTAGGGCGTACTCATTACCTCTTATCTGTCACACTTTTATTATATAAAAAGGGCAAATAGCACTATTAAAATATTTCCTAATTAATACTCTTTTAATGTGCACGAATTTCATGCACCAGGCCACTAGTCAAGTAATAAAGAGTGGCAAAGATGAATGGATTGCCTTTAATAAGAAGAGGAAAAGATGACTGAATTGTTATTAGTGAGCTATGCAAAAGAAACAGTTATTATTTACAATTCCTTCTCAATGCTCTCATTTCAGGTTTGAATACTTGATGTCTTATTTGCTATTTTATCAAGAAATCTGTGATACAGAGCCCTGCTACCTATGGATCTGGCTGCATATATATGTCTTTCCAAGAGCACAATTCCACTACTGAGGTGCCACATGATATACACAGGATTTATTCAGTTCATATTAATGAACCATATCTTAAAATTTCACTAGAAACAGAACTGCTTCATAGACATTCTGCACTCAGTTCATTAAAAAAAAGTAATTACCCTATTAATGGTTTGGGGTTATTCCCTTTTGTAAGTGAATAAAATTAGACTGAATTATTTATTAAATGAGAATGATTTATGGAGCTTTAAGGACACACATATAATTTTAAGGGATTCCATTTTTAACAGCCTTTGAAAAATATGGCATTTGGGTTCATTTAAATTCTGCAATTTTGACGCTAAAAGCAAAGGTAACTTTGTTAATCTTAACTATAGACATCAGCTCTAAAGGACCATCTACCAGCCCAAAGTAACGTATCTACAAGAAGAGAATATTTGGATTTTTACACAAAATTAAAAAGGACTACTGTTTAACCAAAGATGCATGCAATGAGTATTTGAACCTAATTTTAGTCACATACTAGCAGCCATTGCAAACACATGGCTTTCTAAGGCTACTATGCAGAAACAGCATATGGATTGTATTTTTAGGCAACCTACAAATCTAGAGTGAAAATAAAATCTGCAAATCTAAGTGGAAAAATAGCATTTTCTGTCACTACAGAGGGTGTTACTCTCTTTTAATAATCATAGTAAGGGATGTAATGACACAAAATAAATTTAGAGGAAGATGGGGAAAATCTACACAGGAAGTGCTAATTTGAATAAATAATTTCTGTCCATTCTACTAGTATACAATATCAACTTTCATACTTTGAAATTTTCCTTTTCATAGGAGAGCAAAATATATCTCATGGTAATTTCAGTAATTTTAATTTTAAAATTTCATTACTTCAGTTCTGTATACATTTTTTATTATTATTAAATGGCCTGGAAACCTAATTCAAAATCTTCACTTCATTAACATGTGTACATACAGGAAGGAAACAGCCATGTTTATTCAGTGTTATTGGCTGATGTTAGAATGAATATCTGGCTGATGGAGGAATGAAAACCCTGAAATTCCCATTTTTGTGATAAAACGTTAGTGTCATTATTTAAAGAAACACATCTGAAAAAAGAAGAATAGTTCTTAAAACTATAACCTAAAAAATAAAATGCATTTGGCAGCATACAAATTTAGATAGTCTTTTAAAACACATCCTATTTTGAGGGAAGAAGTAAAATTTCTACAGAGAATTGGGTTTTGAGAGATGTAGTTTTACCCATAAAAGCAGTAACTGGAAGAAATTAGACACAAATTGAAGATACAAAGATGTGTATCTGCTCTCTTTTTAAAACAAATTTAGTAATACTCGATTCCTTTAATAAAAATGTTTATACTAATAAAATGCTATTACAGTATTATTTTAATAAAATTGATTTATAAACATGACTTACAAAATACAAGACAGAGGCTCAAGTTATTTTTAGCACAGGACATTCACTTATTTAAGTATCAGAACTGAGTGTTTGCTGTAGGCAGATGCATTGCCTAAGTGCCAGGGCTCACCCCGGTCCAGTGAACGGTCAGAGTGCGGCATGATAATAAAATGAAAAGCAGACGTGGGATACGAAACAAAATAAGCCAGGAAAAGGTTTATTACAATTAGGGAAACGTGGAACTGATTTAAATGTGGTTTGAGAAATGTGGACAGGGTCAGGAAGGAAATTTTTATTCTACTCTTCCAGTTCCTTCTGGCTGGTCTCATTAAATCAGCATGAGATAGAGTAACTGGAGAAAAATAATTTTATATGTATGAAGGTCCCACAGAGATGGGCCTCAGGAATGACCAGGGTGAGCTGTTTCTATGCCTTCAGACAAAGAAATAATACATTTGTGATGAGTTGACAGGACAGAGGCTCAGGCCCGGAGTTAAGAAGTGAAGACACTAAGCGGAGCTGTGGACACCATCTTCTCAGCCCAGGAGATGAGATGTTTCTCTACCTCTCGGTTCAGGGCAGTGCCCTTCCCACAGGTGATCTGCTTCCTGCTTCCTTGGGGAGAAAGGAGGGTGGAGTGTCCTTTCTGCACTGGCTGTTTCCCAAGTAACTTTAATATATACTAGAGGCCCAATTCAAGAAATCCATGCAATGCGGCTTGGCCTTCACAAGCCAGCTTTGTCTACAAGGTCATCCAGAAGGACGCCCGGTCTAATTAGCATATTATGTTTTTATTTTATTTATATATATTTCAGAGAGGAAGGGAGAGGGAGAGAGAGATAGAAACATCTCTGATGAGAATCATGAATCAGCTGCCTAGCTGCCTCCTGCATGGCCCACCCTGGGGGTTGAGGCTGCAACCCAGGCATGTGATCTTGATCAAACCCAGGACCTGTCAGTCCACATGCCTATGCTCTAGTCACTGAGCCAAAAAGGTGAGGGCTCGAGTAACTTCAATTCAAAACAATCACCATGCCTCCCCGGCTGGTGTGGCTCAGTGGTTCTTATTTTCTATTAGGGTAAGAAGTTCATTAAACACCATTTGGAATGCTGGATGATATTTTGAATATCTAGTTAATACTCTTTCAATAAAAACAACTACCCAAATGATAATAATTAAGACATACCAAAAAATTATGAATGGTAAACATCTCTGTGTCACTTGGATTTAGAATCTGACTAATAAGATTTGGATATAGTTATTAATTTAAAATAAAATTTTAAGTTATAATTTTAAGGTACATTATTATATATTAACTAGAGCCCCAATGCATGAAATGTGTGCACAGGGGCGGGGAGGGTGTGCCTGGTCCCTCAACCCAGCCTGCAGCCTCTCGCAATCCAGGACTCCTGGCCCCTAACTGCTTGCCTGCCAGCCTGCCTGATTACCCCTAACCACTCTGCCTTCCTGCTTGATCATCCCTAACTATTCACCTGCCTACCTAATCACCTCTAACCATCTCTGCCTGCCTGCCTGCCTGATCCCCACTAACTGACTTTACCTCAGCCCCTGCGACCATGGCTTCATCTGGAAGGATGCCTGGAATGATGTCCAGAAGATCATTCGGCTGTCTGGTTAATTAGCATATTATGTTTTTATTATTATAGATGTGTATAAATGTTTAATTATAATATGCTTGTTTCAATTGCTTAATTAGTGCATTGACAAAAGCAAAATCACAATCATCTTAAATCTGAAAAACAAAGGCTATATTCATTGTATCAGAAACTAAATTTCAGGTTTGGGAGTCCAGTTTGTTACCAAGTTGTGCACATTTTCAAAGTGACAGGGATTGTAAAATGGAACCAATGACTGTTCCCAGCTAGATCCTTTGCTCAATTCTTCACATCAGAACGCCCTGACTCACCCTACACCATAATGCAAAGTTATGGCTGCATTAAAGAGTTCTGCAATCAGGATTTCTAATAAATAGCCCCATTTAGTTTTTAAAACAGGACAAAGTTGGGAAACACAATAACTTAACTATCTCATGGCTTTAAGACCTATGTACACACATTCTTTCAACAGAGATTTACAGAATGCTTACCCAGTGCCAGCCACTCTTCTAGACACTAAGAATATGGCAGTGAGTAAAAGACAAAATTCCTTCTCTTGTGTAAATAATATTATCGTTTGGAGACATAGACAGTAAAAAGGTTAACATATATATACAGAGGGTTCCCAAAAATGTATACTCACTTTAACAGCTAATAGCTCAATTTTGAAAATAGGATGTATTTTAATAAAATGTGTTTTAATAGAAACTGCCTTTATAGTTATTCAAAGTATGTGCATACATAGTATATGATATTTTATGTAAAAATAAAATAAATTGATATAAGTAAAGGCTATTAACAAAAGTAGAGAATTCTGGAATTCTGCCTCCTTGACCTTTTCCATGGGTTTTGATCGGCTGTGCCAATATTTTTCTAGCCCAAAAAGAACTCTGAACTGTCTCCTCTCACCCCCACAAAAATTCCTGCCTTTCTTATCTTGATAAATGCTATTCCTACCTACCATCTACTCAAGCCAATAACCCCAGAGTTATTTTTGATACCTTTCTCTCATCCCTTAAGTCTTCTTCCTCAACAAGTCCATCTCTGTCTCCAAAGTAAATCTACCTCCATCCGTATGTTTCCTCCGTTCAGTATTAGCATTCTAGTCCAAGTAGAGTCCCACTCTCCTCTTGACACCCTGCTTTCATTGCTCCATTACACATGGGAATTATTTTCAATGCAGAGTCTTCATGCTGCATTTCTTTTGCCTAGAATGTTCTTCTCAATGTTGTGTAATAGACATTTATTTTTATCAATCAAATGCAGAATCAGATACATGCAGAACCCATGGACACAGACAATAAGATGTTGAAAGCCCAGGTGTGGGGTGGGTGAGGGTGGAGGGGTTGATTGGGTAAAAGGGGACACCTATAATACTTTCAACAATAAAGATGAATTTAAAAAATAACACATACACACACACACACACACACACACACACACACACACACACACTACATCATCTTCTTTGACCATTAAATTAAAAATAGTATTTCCTATATGCTCTCTGCACTGGCTATTTGATTGATTGGTTGTGTGATTGATTGGTTTAGAAACATTTATCCTCATTGGAGGTTATTTTCACTTCTTTACTTACTCACTGTGTGTCTTCCCATTCTAGAACGTACTCTCTAAGAACCTTCCTGTCCTATTTACTGTTGTATCTTCAGTTCCTGGCCCCAAACCTGATTGTTGTTAGTTATCAACCTTGTTGGATAAATGAACTACAGGCTCAATCCCCAACAGGTAAACATGACCTGCATGTATAATCAGAACAGCTTACAGCCCAGGATTAGAGAACATGGATTACCTTCCCAGACCTTTATTTTGTGGACATTGCATTTTGTTGTTCTGAATTTCAGTTTTCTCATCCAAACCCACGAAACATACAATGAATTTAAGGCCAATGCTTCCTGCTGACATTAACATTGATCATACAAAGTATACATGATTCTGAATGGATTTCAAAATAAGCAATTGAATGATTTAGGATTTTTCCCAAGTTGAAATGTGGGAACATTATTTTGCTGTTTCATGTGCCATCCTATCCATTTCCAACCCTGGGGAGACCACAGAGGGAGGCTCTCCATTCCGTGTGGCTGCTGACAAGCTGGACGTCCGCCTTCAGCTGCAGGCGCATATGGAGCGGCCTTCTGCCTGCCTGGGTCCTGCCAACAGCCGAGCCGCTCTGGGCCATCGATTGCCAACAACGGTGATGCCTCTCTGCCTGCACAGGCCTAAGACCTGAACAGGAGCTGAGGCCCCAGAGGCTGGCTTCTCTCCGTGGCTCCAGCAGCAAGAGAACTGAGGAACCTGGGCCCAGGCTGTGACCCGGGAGGAGAAACAGGTATCAGAACCGCTGAGCTTCCTTTTTCACGTCAGAATAAATGTGCCCACATTTGTCTACAGCATTGGATTCTTCTATTGCTGTTGGAGAAAATGCACACTTTTCACAGTGTTGGGATTTTTATGTGAATTTTCAGGCTTTAAATAACTAAGCAGAGGGTTCTTTTGATGCTTATTTAAGTAACATCTCCACCTTCTTGTCTCTTTGGAAAGACGATCTTACAAGCCCTTGCAAAGCTCACTCAGCCCATCTAGCCCGACCTCAGGGCATCTGCTCAGGGGTTCTGCCAGCTCCAGGCTCCAAAAAGCCCAGAACAGGAGCCACACATCCACCTTGGGCATCACCTACAGCTGCCTCCTGGAAGCCTCCAGTGAGGATGTGTCTGATTTGATTTTTTTTTTTTTTTTAGAAAAAGAAAAACCCCTTGACTTGGTCTAGCTACTGTAGTCAATTCTTATTTTCATAAACATTGACACTTTCTTTAAAATATAAGAGAAGGGTTTTTCACCCATTTTGTGAATTTCATCTTACATCATTTATGTTCCAAGCACTACCTACCTACAAAGTACTTAAGTTACTTAGAGAAGAACAAACAACTGAAAGTGAAACAATTTTTTAATGGCAAAAGCATAAAAACAACCCCCATTTTCCCTACTGTCTGGCCAGAAAACAACCCTCACAGAGGAGGAAGATATAAAAGTAAACTTTAGAGAAGATGACGGGTCGTAGAGGAAAAACTCTACAAGGTGTCGTCATCACACTGTTCCAGTCCCTCGGTTTTTCTTCCAAGGTTGTATGTAGCAGTGACTTAAATAAACTCCTCCGAAAACGGCAAGGCATCAAATGGGACTGCTTTAAATGGATCGTCCTCACAATGCAACTAAGTGTTCTGCTTTTAGACAACCTCGGCTTGGATTTTACTTCTTAGGAAGGAAGAGTTTTATAAACAGTGCTGAGTGCTTTCAATTTCAAATGAAATGGAGGAAATGAGTCAAAATTATAGGTCTTACAAATCTGGGATATTTTAGTGACACAGCGAAGTGTCAAGCTTGCTATGCTAAAGAAGTAGCGAATTCTAACTTAACACAGAGCCGTTAAAGAGAATTAAAAACATATTCCCTGATGGATTACAAATACTCTCTTTTTTCCTAAAGCTGAAAACATGGAAAGAATTGATGAGGACAGATGACTTAAAAGTTCCAAGTACATAAATGTGAGATTTCATATAATTTTCAAGCCCCTCCCCTCGTGGGAGCAACCAGAACACACCTGGGGATGCTGAGGGCTCATGACAGGGACACATAACACAGTTATGGGCCTACAAAGACTCACCAAGCAATTTACCAGCATTAAGAACTGCCTATAAACTTTAGTTAAGTTTTTTTTAATTAATAGTTTTATTCTATTACTTATTTGATACAGAATATTTATCATCTCTCTAAAAGTGAGGAGTATTTAGTAAGAACAAGTATATTTCCCAAATTGTAAACTTTCTAACAGTTATCTTATTGCATCAAAATAGTCCATGAGAGTTATTCAGATTTCATATTCAGTAATTTTGATAAGACAAAATAGCAATAATAACCATTTGCCCCTTCAGATTATATTAAATTATAAGTAAAGAAAAGTAATAATTTCAATTTGAAGGAATACAAAAATGAACATGTTTTGCCATATTGTACATGCCAGCAAAAAAGTAAAACTACGTAAAAGACCATTCAGTAAGTAGTTCTCTCAGAGGAAATTCATATTCCCCCAAAAAATAATGGGGAAAAGGTAACAAAAAGAAAGAAAGGGAGAAAAGGAAGGAAGGAAAGATGGCGGTTGGAAAAAATACAAATGGCAAATGATCCTGGTTATTTTCTTTTTTTAATTAAAATGTTTATTTTAATTCAATTTATTGAGGTGACATTGGTTAATAAGATTACATAAGTTTCAAATGTACAATATTATATCATCTGTATATTGCAACCTCTAAAATATAATCAAATGTTAAAATGATCTAGAGTTTATTTCTGATACCTTCTGAAATAAGAAAAAAAAAGCAAAAAAACCACTGTTCTTTTTACCCTTGAAAAAAAGCCATAATGCTAGAGAAAACCATAAGTAATTAGCCTTACATCTATGGGATAACAGCACTGCATACACTTTTCTAGAATAAAACATAGGCACACACAAGGTTTTCACTTCCTGAAACTGGTTAATTTCTTCTTAATATGAGGAAGTGTTTGGCTAATCATTCCTCTTTAGTGGGCCTAGCATATTTCTCAAAAAAAAAAAATCAATCTCTCATTGTCCAAGGATTTTTGCCAAAGGTTCATTTCCAAATCTTTCCAGACACAGGACCCTGGTCATGGATAATGGTTCCCTCAGATCAAAGACCTTGCTTGCCTGGCTCACTGCTGCAATCCTACCTTCCAGAATGGTGTCTCCAGGAGGAAGGTTTTGTATTTGTGAGTGAGGGGGGTTTAACCTCCATCTCCCAGATACCCCGGTCAGTTCCACATGATGGCCAGGGTCTCGTGAAGCAGTCAGCCTCCCTGTCTGCCTGGACCAGGTGAGGTTCGTTTTCTTAGCAAGCGCTGCATGTCTCCTGTCCTTGGGAAGAGCGCTGACAGTGATGGTAACAGAGTAGTGATAAAGGAAAGTGCGAAGGAGCACTGACCCGTTGTTTTCATGAGTAGTTGTGCTTACAAATTCTTGAGATACTTGCCTTTTTGGATGGCTTTAACTTCTACAATAGAGTTAGACACTATTTTATGCATATTCTATACATCAGATTAAAGAAAATAAGCACACATGATTCATAAATGACTGCTGTAAAATAAATACTTTAGATATTTAAAATATTTATACGCTGGATAGGAAAATAATATTTCATAAACTTTATCTTAAATCCTATATTCTAATTCATAGAACTTGTATTACAGAGATTCTTGCATATCAAAATATTCAGAAGCAATAATATATGATGCCTCTTTTGGAATTTGTCAGAGGGGTGGTGATCAAATCATCCTTTACTCTTAGGTGTATTATACTACCAGTCTACTCCTTACTCCCTATTAGTTAGTAAGAAGTTTATCAAAATATCATTTCCAAACACACTTCAAACTGTTCTAAGAAGGATTCTGAGCAATCACCTTCATATCTGGACATCATGTGAAGTTAGACTACCCAGAAAAATATGCCCACTTGTTTCTTAAACTTGTGCAGGTAGGAGAAATGAAACAGGTTTAGCAAAATTCAGACAATCCCAGGCAAAGACAAAGAATCAGGATAAATATGTCTTTTTTGTGGTTAAGAGTATGAAGGCATTAAGTAGAGGCTTCTTTCAAATATATCAAGATGGTCTCCACACTAGGAGGCCCAGTGTAGATATTATTGTAATGGTACTTTTGATTTCTCATCCACTTCCTGTCCTAAATGAGTCACAGTGGGGCAGCAGTACTCCAAGGACATCTGTGTGAAAGAGCTTGAAATGCTGAAGAAAATAGCATACAATACCCCGTGCCTTCTTTGATGATTCTGAATCGCTATGTATATAAATAAGCCCCAAAGTATGTATTTATAAAATATTTTTATTAATATCAGAGAGGAAGAGAGAGATTGAAACATCAATAATGAAGAGAATCATTGACCAGCTGCCTCCTGCACGCCCCACACTGGGAATCGATTCCCTGACCAGGAATCGAACCGTGACCTCCTGGTTCATAGGTGGATGCTTAACCACCCAGCCATGCTGGCCTGGCCAAAGTATATATTTTTAAATCTTCCTAGGTAATTTGTTGGATGCCAGGTTTTAAAACCTCTGTTGGAATCTTCATATGAGATTGTTTGGGGGAAGTCCTGGGCCCTTCACATTTGGGGTTTTGTTGCTCCTCAATACCATCTAAACATAAATGAAGGTTTTGAGGTGAGAAAACAGAAATAAACTGTATACTCTATGATAACTTCCGTATTGATTCTGAACTTATTATAGAAGTTACTTTCCTGTCAACTTAGAGAAAAATTGGTTTTCCACCTTCCAAATGATTAGAGTCTAAAAATGTCAAAGGCTTTGAAAAGAGTTACTGAAAGGGTGATATCTCTATGTCGTGGGTAATCCTGTTCCCACCAGTAATGTGCATTGGTCTACAGATAAGGACTACAAGAATGTAATTGGGTGTCTGTCTACTCAGGGCTATTTTAAGTCAACTTTTAACACTTCAACTTTAGATTTCTTGCATAATTTTTAAATCAAACTTCACTATATATATATATATATATATATATATATATATATATATATATATATGCTAAGACAATTTCAAAACTGGTGTAACAACATTTTGGAACACTTCACATTAACTTTATTCTTTTAAAAAATATATTTTATTGATTTTTACAGAGAGGAAGGGAAAGGGATAGAGAGTTAGAAACACTGATGAGAGAGAAACATGGATCAACTGCCTCCTGCACACCTCCTACTGGGGATGTGCCCACAAACAAGGTAACATGCCCTTGACCAGAATCGATGCTCTATCCACTGAGCCAAACCAGAGTTAGGGCTTAACTTTATTCTTAAATGGATTTGCGGGGAGGATGGAATATTGAAGAAAATGAATCAGAGGATTCATAATTTATATAAGAATCCTTACAGGAAAAATACTTTTCTCTTACATTTCAACATTTTCAAACTAGAGGATAAATGAATAATTATCATATGTCAATCAATAAAAGTATATTTTTATGATGTCATTTATTTAATACTAGAGGTCCAGTGCACAAAATTTGTGAACGGCAGGGTGGGGAAGGGGATGTCCCTTAGCCCAGCCTGCACCCTCTCCAATCTGGGACCCCTCAAGGGATGTCCAACTGCCCGTTTAGGCATGATCACAAAGGATCAGGCCTAAATGGACAGTTTTACATCCTTCCCACAATCCAGGACTGAAGACTCCAAACTGCTCACCTGCCTGCCTCCCTGATTGCCCCTAACTGCTTCTGCCTGCCAGCCTGATCACCCGCTAACAAGTCCCCAGCCAGCCTAATTGATGTCTAACTGCTCCCCTGCTAGCCTGTTTGCCTCCAACTTCCCTCCTCTGCAGGCCTGGTCACTCCTAACTGCCCTCCCCTGCTGACCTGATTGCCCTCAACTGCCCTCCCTTGTAGGCCAGGTCCCTCCCAATTGCCCTCCCCTGTTGGCTATCTTGTGGTGGCCATTTTGTGTCCACATGGGGGCAGGATCTTTGACCACACGGGGGCAGTCCTTTTGTGTGTTGGAGTGATGGTCAATCTGCAAATTACTCTTTTATTAGATAGGATAGAGGCCTGGTGCATGGGTGGGGGCCAGCTGGTTTGCCCTGAAGAGTGTCCCGGATCAGGGTGGCAGTTCCTTTGGGGTTTGAGGCAGCCTGGGCGAGGGGCCTGTGGTGATTTGCAGGCTGGCCATGCCTGCCAGCAACCCAAGTGGAGGTCCTGGGATCTGGGATTAATTTATGTCTACAATTGAAACTTTGTAGCCTGGAGCAGAGCCAAGCCTTCTGCTTGCTTCATGGTGGCAGCCATTTCTGTTTGAAACTTTGTAGCCTAGAGTGAAGGCCTAGGCTTCCACCATTGCCAGAGAAACCCAAGCCTCTATTTTCTCCAGCTCAGTGGCTGCCGCCATTTCTGTATCTTTTATAATTGAAACTTTGTAGCATTTAGTGGAGGCCTAGGCCTGAAACAGCAGGCAGAAAGCTTGGCTTCCTCTGTTGCCAGGGAAACCCAAGCCTTCCCCCTGCTCTCAGTGGCAGCAGCCATCTTGGTTGGTGTTTATTTGCATAATCTGCTCCTGATTGGCTGGTGGGTGTGTCTGTGGTTTGTTGGTATGGCGAAGGTATGATCAAATTTGTATATTACTCTTTTATTAGATAGGATTAATCCAGTGAAACTTGCTATTTACCATGTGCTAACATTTGAACATAAATAAGATACAACTGCCATTAAGAGGCTCAAATTGAGTAAATAAACCTCACAGCTATCTGTAAGTTTTAAAAAATATGTTTTTATTGATTTCAGAGAGGAAGAGAGAGAGAGAAAGAAACATCAACAATGAAAGGAAATCAATTAGTTTCTCTTGCATGCCCCACAATGGGGATCAAGCCTGAAACCCGCACATGTGCCCTGACTGGGAATTGAACCATGACCTCCTGGTTCATAGGTAGATACTCAACCACTGAGCCACACAACTCGTGTTCAAATTCCACAGGAGAAGCCTATATGTATGTTCTGATCAGGGGAGGTAATATTATTACTATTCACACAGATGGGGGATATGAAAGGATTCACAGGGAACCCACCTGAGCTGGCCCCTGAGGTGAACGATACAGCATGGGTTCAAGTACCAGAGTCCTGACCTGACTGTTATGCTTCCATGGGGAAGGGATTGAGCCACACTGGAAATGGGAATGCAGACGTGCCTTCCTTGTGGGGCAGTCTGGAAGATTAAATGAGCAGAAACATGTACACTGTCCAAGAATTGGAAGCATTCGGTAAATCTTTTTTTTTTTTAACATGAGTAGGAATTTTCCAAAAGGCCAAATTAAGGCAGAAGAATCCATGTGGTTGAAAAGGTGAAGAGTAAATGAATCCTCTTAGCTTATTCAATCATATAATTTGGTAAACAATGCAATTAAAAGAAAAATTATTGAAAATTAATTTGGAATATAATACTTTCAACAATATTTAAAACATAACAGTAATAACAAAAGTATTCTAAAGCTGACCAAGAATTAGACTTAATTAGGAGTAAACCTGAATTCTTACATCTATGCTTTACGTACAAGAATGATGGCTAATTTTACTACAGAGAGGATGATCTGTAA
Organism: Antrozous pallidus; assembly: GCA_027563665.1. Taxonomy (NCBI): domain Eukaryota; kingdom Metazoa; phylum Chordata; class Mammalia; order Chiroptera; family Vespertilionidae; genus Antrozous; species Antrozous pallidus. Next base: position 409,397 of record CM050508.1, on the reverse strand, counting down.
GGAGGCACTTGTAAGCACCCAATAACAAAAGGGGAATGTCAGAGGCAATAATGACAGATTTTGATGACCAATTGAATATTAGGAATAAAACAGAGTGGGGACTGTTGTAAGTTGTGTCTTAGGGGACAATGTAGACTCATGTAAGTGTAATAGGAGAGATAAATAAAAGAAAATTAATGGTAAGACAGAGGAGTGGGATTCAGGTGATTAAGAATTGGAAAGATTGGTAGTAATTAAAACCTCTAGAGCATCAAGTGATACCACATTTGAGAAGAGCCTACTAAACACGGCCTGGGTGACTATTAGCAGCACATTTATCTTTGAGAGCATTAAACAGAGACAAATGTTAAGGTTTGCGAATAAAGAAGTAAGGTTTTGAAGGAGATACTCCCTGTGTTAGAATCTTAAGTTTACTTCATCCTATCTGCACAACTTCCGGATGCCAGTTATAGGATTAAAACAATTCTTTATTGAAGGCATTGTTTGGGGATTGAATGAACAATGCAGCAGAATGTCTAGAATATAATAGGTTCTTACCAAATGTCAGTTACTTACTATTGCTTTTATTATTCTCTTTTCAGTAAAATTTAAGTCAATGACATAGGACCAAAGCATTTGGTTGAATTATTGATCCTTTTCTCTTGTCAACTCCTTTTTAACTGAACCTCTTGTTTATATTATCTATGTCACTACTTATTAACATATTCAATTTTTATTCACCCATCATTTAATGAGAGCCTACCATGGAGCTAAATTTCTAATATGATACAGAAAAAATCAGATATGAAATAAAGTATGTCTTTGCCATTGCTAATAAGGAAAAATAAATATAAGTCTCAGCCACCAAGAAACAGATTCTACCTTTATAATGAAAAAGAAAAATAGCCTCTGACATTTAGGCTCTGATCTAACATTACAGTGAGGTCTCCACGTTCCTTGTTGAATATCAAAAATTTCACACACAACATCAACATCAAACAAGGTTTCTGTGACCTTGACAGATCAAGACAAAAACAAGACCATTTCTTTATCACACCTGAGCACAGACAAAAGATGAACATTTCTCAACCACAGAATTCTAAACATCCTCACTTCAGGCCATCATGAGGGACTGCTGCCTGTTCATCAAGTACTTCACGCTACTCTCTCCAACCTACGGATACGATTTATTGAGAGATTCCATCATAAATTTTCCCCTGCTTCCTGGAAACTCAAATTCAGTCTGAGTCCCTGCTTCCTTAAACTGCTCCCCCTACCCCCCCCCCAAAAAAATCATCCTGGATAGCTGAGATCCAAAACAAGGGCTTCCTCTCATTCTCTTAGTGAAAGGCCCCATGGTTGCCCTGGAGTACATTCTCACTGACCATAATGAGTAATACATGCAACTGGCTTAACTATAGGTGTGCTCCTGGTCATGGGTGGCTGAAAATCACTGACAAAAACTATGAAATAATATTGGGAGCAAGTGGGAAAGATGTTTCAGCTTGGTGACGCTTTTGAATTAAATACGCTGTCCGGACTAGCAGCTAACAGCTATATTTAGAGTATTGCAGGAAGCCCATCTCTAGGCTTAAATCTCGTTTAAGATTTTAAAGACTATGTTAGTATTTTACTGTCAACACCTTCCTAATATCTTTTTGTTGAACTGAAACAAAAAGAAAGTGAATTTTCTATGCACTGTCTTGTGTTGTCAACCAAGACAAACGCCCCAGTGAAGGGAGTTAACGTTAAGCCTTTCTGGTGTGGTTTACGGAAAGCTGAATCCATATGAGGGGGGTTAAATCTTAGCATTGTAGCCCCCAGATTTCTGAGTCTGATCTACGGATCGAGGATATCCATCTGAGTCCCAGTCCCTGAAGCCTAGAGAAAGAAGGACAAATGAAGGACTGGTGCAAATGAAATAAAGGAAAGAGCTTGGAGGAGGAAAGGAAATGACACACCCACACACCCTTTTTCTCTGCATCTCCTACTCATTTTCAATTTAGGGTTTCTGTTTCTTTCTCTTACCTCCACCCCTCCCCCACTTTATTTGCCTTTTTATTAAAAACAAAAACAGTATGGTGCTTTAATATTGTGATCCAAAGCAAATTCCTTATTTCTGGTTTTCTCTCAAGACATATATCAGGTGTATATACACACTTCGAATAACTATAAAGGCATTGCTTATTAAAATGTATTTCACTTTCAAAATGGAGCTATCTGCTGATAAAGTGTGCATACCTTTTGGGACACCCTGTATTGAACAGTCATTCAAAGGCAAGCTCCATATTTTAAGCCATAAATGGAATACAATAATGAGGTAATATTGATGATTATGCGGGCAAACTCTGTGCTGCTCTCTATATAAGCAGGGCTTGGTCACGGAGACCAGTGGCAATGGAACACATGTTAAAGGTGTATTTGTGTGGGTGATTCAGAAAGTGGCCAATGAAAATTGGGATGTGCTAGTAGGGAGAAAAGAAAGATAAATTTCTGTTTAAACTATTGTTGGCAGTTTGACTTCTGAGGAAACATGCCTTACATTTCAAGTGAATGCTTCGGGTAGCAGCAAAGTTAATGGATTGAACGTTTCCACTTAGCTGTCTTGTAATTGGTCCCTTGATAAGCAAGGATATTCAACTCAACTCCTCTGCAATACTTACTTTATTTTCAAATTTCTACCTATTTAGTATATTAAATACTTGCTTTTTTGGTTTTATTTGTTTTTCTTAATATGATTTTATTGGTGTCAGAGAGGAAGGGGCAGGGGGAGAGAGAGATAGAAACATCAATAATGAGAGGGAATTGCCATAGTTGCCTCCTGCACACCCCACACTGGAGGTCAAGCCCGCAACCCGGGCATGGGTCCTGACCAGGAATCAAACCATGACCTCCTGGTTCCTAGGTCAAGGCTCAGCCACTGAGCCTCTGTGTTTGCTTTTAACATATCATATGGGATCTTAAAAAAAAAGAGAAAAGAGAGCCCACCTCTCAGTCTGAGTCCTGGTCTGGAATAAGGTTATTATACGGATGTTAGAGAAGAGGCCTAGTGGACACCCTCAAATATCCTGCATGAAGAAAAGGCCCTAAGCTGTCCCAGGACCATCAGAGAACAGGAGGAACGGATGCCAAGCTGAGGCTCAAAGGGCTGGAAAGCATGAAAGGAAATACAGCTGAGCTTTACCAAGAGCAGGAGAAGGATGGAGCTACTGACAAGAGCCAGTGTGAAGGGGTCATGGAGTAAAGTCAAGATGCCACCACAGAATTAGGGTGAATGCACTCCTTTCTGTCATTTCAAAAACCTCAGGAACTCAGCCTCTACCACAGAAAAAAAGAGGCAAAAGCATGACTTTGACTAAGCTTACCTTTAAAATATACTGCATCCTCAGTAAGTTTCTTCAGAAGGGAATTTTCTGAGAAAGGGAGTTTCCTGCCATCACACAGAATGAGGCCAAGATAGAGATTAAGCCTGGCTTTCAGGACAATTCAAAGAGCAATGTTTTTTACATCATTGAGTTAGTGGGCTGTAGAACTGTTCAAGCACATTTTTAATGTTGTATTTTTCACTAAACAAAGTTCTGGGAAGCTGTAGATCCACTTGCAGAAGATAATGTGTATTTAGTATGGCGTGCACGCAGCACAGTGGCCAGTGATATGAAAAACGATAGAGTCACAGTTTTTTACGCTTGACTTGGGTAACGTCTTCACAGAGTCAACACTATTAAACGTGACTGAAGCAGAGTGCCACAGTCACCCCCAAGCCCTCCTATCAGTTTACTATCCTTTTACTTTTTAGTGCCTCTCATCTCCACTTGTGGTAGGATGAGAAGGAAACAAAAATGAAATTATTAAAAAGTTTAAAAGAGAGATGTTACGGCAAGAAGTTTAAACAAAATGGAAGCTCCAATCATGTGAATAAATAGGGTTAAAGAAATAAAGGGTTTATCCATAAAATGAAAAGAATTGGATGGTATACTGTATTATAAGAACTGAATCAAAAGTATCTTAAAACATCCCTAGCAGGTTTTGCTCAGTGGATAGAGCATTGGCCTGTGGACTCAAGGATCCCAGGTTCGATTCTGGGCAAGGGCAAGTACTTTGGTTATGGGCTCATTGAGGGTGGAGGACCATTCCTGAATGCTGAGCGCCTCCGGGGGGCGCGGTCCATCTGCGCTGAGAGCTGGAGTGATGGTGTCGCAAGGGGAAACACACGTAGTAGACTTTTCCCATCACGGGGACAGGAACAGACATAGAAGCACTGTCGTGACAGGAACAGGATGAGTCTGTGACGTGCTTCTGGAATAGCATTTCCTGGTCCTTTACCATCATCCTCTTACCCAGTCAGTGAGCCACGGGCACCTGCCTTCCGCAGAGCACAGCCTCCCCCTGGGTTTTGTACGAATTCCACAATGCCAGCATCTAAAACAGCACCTCAGGTTCACGGCCACCCACTTTCAAATGCAGAGCCCTGAGTGGATTTGAGGCCTAGAGCTGCCACCTGCTGCTATTCACATGCTCCCTCCACAAGGAGCTGTTCTATTTAAGCTAGAAACCTCTGCAAACTTCCATTCCTGGCCTCCAAGATTCCATCAAGCCTGTGAGCAGGGCCACACCCTGCTGTTAGCAGCCAACACCCCGGATCTGTGTTGTCACAGCTGCTTTTCACGGGCTCACCCCACTCACCCTTGTGGAAAGCACATTTACGGTCCGCTGGCCTGCCCTGGCCCAGCTTCCTTACCTAATCCCACCCTCCCTATTGCATCACGGTTTCTCCTTGGCATCCCTGGGCTCCGATGTGGAACTAGACGAAAGCTGTCTCCTGTTTTCTAGGTTAGATAATCGACCGCTTCCCTTTGGTTAAGCTCATCAGCTTTTGGTGTTGTTTCGGCCTCACCTAGACACTGAGGAGGCAGGAATGAGGCCTGTGCATTGCCGAACGCCAGGAATTATCATGTGCATGGCACACAGCAGGCAATTGGCGTATATATGTTGATTGAAAAGACAAACAAATGACTGTCCGAATGAATAAATAAAATACTAAATGACCATATAAAATGAAAATAATGGAAGTCAATAATCTATGTTATGTTTTAACATTTCTCATTTGTTACTAAATCTGAACATCTGTTGTTGCCATAAAAAGCTGTCACTTTGTCCTTAAAGGAATTTCCAGTTGCTATGTCTTTGTCTTCCCAGGGACCAAACCTGCAGTGTCTGAACTTTCTAATTTTTATGTGGCCAACATGTCATCATAACATTTACATAGGCCATTCTCCTTTCAGCCCAGTGATGTTGCTCAAGTTCCCCCTTTTCTGTATGTTGACATTATATCACTCAAAAAAGGGTAAGGACAGGAAATATAACAATGAAATTACTTTAGCTCGCCATATCTCAAAGTCATTTAAAAAAATATTCATTGAATGCCTGTTGGTATATAAATTATTCTAGGAGATAACATCTTACTTAGTTCCTAAACAAACAGTGATCAGAACCCCTTTACACTCTTAATAAGTATTGGAACCACAAAGAACTTTTGTTTATGGGAATGATAATTGTCAATGTTTGCCATATTAGAAATTAAAACTGGCAAATTATTAATGTATTTAATTCATTTAAAATAACAGCAATAAAATCATTGCAGATTAACATCACATAATTTAATAAAAATATTTTTTAATGTCATGACATTGGTTAACATGTTTACAAATATCTTTAACGTGTGGCTACACAGAGGAGAGCTGGGACCTCACACTGCCTTCAATGTCTGGCTACTGGTGGGCTGTATCTCAGCGTGGGGTCTCCCATTGGACACTGGGGCAGGGAAGGGAGAGAGAGCTGCAAATATTGACCTAGTTTTATTTTGAAACTAGTTTCAACCTCCTAGACCCCATGAAAGCATCTCTGAGATCTGCCACGGTCCCCAAACTGCACTTGGAGAATCCTTGCCTGGCATAATCTAGAGTAAATATTAGCACATTTAACCTGTGAGGAAGCTAACCCTCAGGGACATTAAATGTATTGCCAGAGATGACAGAGGACATAGAGATGGCTGTAGAATCAATCTCCAAACTCTGATTTCAAAGCCGGAGTTTATCCCAGTTACGACACCCACCCTCCCGATACTTAACCCCAGCTTTTATTCCCAGCTATGGTAGTGTGTCTATGGCCAAGGGAGCAGAATTTCCACGGTTACATTTCAAACTGCTCTAGCTCACACTTTGGTATCAATTAAACTGCATTTTCTTAAACTGTTTGGTTCGAGAAACCCGAAAATTCATATGCAAGTTTTGCAGGAGAACCCACAAGGAAGAGGCGTCTTGGAGGTGGTTGGTGAAAAGCTCTGATATTCGGTGTGAGAAGGGACTGAGCTCAGGACACCGGGAATAAACAGAAAACATAGCAACATGGCAAACTCCTGAGAAAAAGTGCCTGCCTTCTCTGGGGAAACTGACAAAAGTTTCCCCACCTGAACCTGGGCTCCCGGGGACTGGTACGGCTGCACTGAGTGGATGATTGGTCCTTGAGGGGCAGGAGAGACTTGCTCTACATTTAGTTACCGATAAGGGACAGAGATCCCAGAGACTTGGCTGCGTGTCAAAGTGAAGGTTCCAGTGTCATCTGGCAAGCACTACGTTAATGAATTTATGTTAATTAACGTGTCACTAAGTCTGTGGGAAGAGGACCTGTCGCTGAGACGCGTTTAGTTATTCTCCAAAGTGCTGTCAAGGACAGGGATCTGCAAGCTCAGCAATAGCTCTAGAAACTAATCACCCAGGACATTTTTTCTGAGAATGTCCTGACGTAGATGGATATGATACAGCATGTGCCAGCTTTTTTTTTTTTTAATTTTGAAGATGAACTAGTCAAATGAATGAAAGATGACCTTTCTAAAAAGGCTATATTTTCCTACAACGAATACAGTCTACAATGCATTGTCATTTTACATCAGGGTGTGGCAATCATAGCATTAAATATTGAGACATTTTTATATGCTAGACATTGGGGAACCTCCTTTCAGAGGCGGTGTATTCAGTTCTCACAGCACACCCCGGGGGTGACACTCGAGGGACCTCTCACGTGCAGAGGAGGAACCAGACGCTCAGGACAGTGAAGGACTTTGCCCCGTAGCCTTCATGCAGCAAATGATAGGCTAACACTTGAACTCATAAACGTTTGTTTCTAACTACTGTGCTTCACTAATTTGGTGGCACTGAGTAGAAGAATAAATTGTGATTTGGTGAAGGAAGTCAAGGTCACCTCCTTCGATCCTGTGATGATATCAGGACTGTGTTGCTCATACTCCCTGAGGGAATCTTTCTTGGTGGAGACAGCTCCTGACTTCTTATTTTTAGGTTGTTATACAACATATTGCTTTTTCCATGGTGTCAGGAGTTTTGGAAAATGTAAAAATGAAGCTTTTATCAAAATTCTAGGTAAGCATGTATATGTTTGTTTGTTTGTTTGTTTTTACTGTTTTAAAGGCAAAGAAAAGAAAAAAGAACAAGAACCAATAATAGAAAAAGTACAGAAAACTTTTCATGTCTGGCATTTTAAAAATGTTTGAATCTAACTAATAAGGAGGCTGGTTTCTCCTCCTGCTACTCTTTTTCCTCAATAGAAACCTAGTTACCTAACCCACATGCATGACCATTGGCAGGTCACACTTCTGGCTCGCTTGTAAATAATTTGGTTAAACTAGATAATAATAGTAGTAATGACCATGATGATGATAATGCTAACATCTCTTAATGTGTAACAAGCACCAGTTACTCTATTTTTCTTTGATTACATATTTAATTTTCACATTAATCCTATGAAATAGGTACCATTATGATACAAAAGTAATATATTAAAAATCACACACACACACACACACACACACACACAAAAAAAAAACCAACAACTAAGGGACAGAAAGGCTAGGAAACTTGTTCAACACCAAACAGTCAGCATTAAGCCAGGGCTGATATTCACATGCTGACTCTTGAATCCCTGACTTAATGGCTATTCAAACCTGATTTAAACCAACCCTTGCTCCAAGTAAACAACAAAAACTGGGCTGCCCCTCTGCAAGAATATGTTTTTCCCTTCTTAAACACTCTCTCCATTTTCCACTTAAGAAAATTAGTAAAGAGTAGAATAACTGTTGTCTTAGTAACTGTTGAAATTTCAACATGCTAAAATAATGCATATTTTTAGGATTTTACTGAAATAACTACTATTTTGAATTTGGAAAAAGAAACCCAAATTCTTGCATGGAAAACCGCAGTAAGCATAGTCACCGATAATAAAAGGGAGACATGGATGGCAATGTGTAGCCAACCAACACTTTTGTTGAAAACTTTCACTGGAATGAAAGCATCAGCTCCGGTTTAACAACAGCAATCTATGCTGATGCGCAATCTCTGATTCTCACACACCAGAGGGGCCTGATCCTCGGATCCTGGAATCCACCCCACGGTCTGAGTGAAATGCTTTAAAAATGGGCACCATTAGACACATTAAAAAACATTCATCTTCCATAAAGATGCTGGTAACTAAACAATCACAAATCAAAATGAGGGGTGGAGGGTTAGTAAACATGTGGGGAATAAATCTTGTATCCAAAAAGCTCAGAAGCAGAACATAAAAAGGCACTCGTGTTATTTTGCCTTTATCATATCCTCCCTATCACAATCACATGGCAATTCCATGAGTTGGTGCAATGAAAACAGACCTCTACTTCTTCACCTGCCCTTTTTGCTACCATAATGTTAAAACACACATTTGCAAAATCTATCTCTGAAAGGTCCATGACCAATTTCACTTTGCCTCTTCAGTCTGTTCACTTCTTCCTTTTAAATTTGTTTTAGGGTTCTGAGTCATACTTCGACATCCAGCACTTTTTCCTCTACAACATGTATGAGGTCTCCTGATATTGCAGTTAAGGGTCCACAGATTGCTTGTCACAAGAGCATGAGCTTACATTGCGATGAGGAATTTTATTCTGCTTTATAGATATATCAGTACAAACATAAAAAAACACAGATCTAATACTATCTGAAATTTCTATAAACCCACTGCTATTGATTGATCTTTACCTTTCCTATGACCTTGATATTAATTGAGGAAAATACTTTTGGCTAGCAAGTTATTGCCATTTATCAAAACCAATGGTTTAATAGACCATTGCATACAGTGTTTCGCTTTATTTCTAATACATTAATTTCTGTATATTATTTATGAAATGATTATTTTACAAAAACATCATTTGCTTTGGTGAACGTTTTATGATTGGGTCTCATTAAATAGCAGGCCTCTATGGCAATTTAAATACAATTTTATATTTTTCAAAGTTATTTAACCAATGTTTCAGAAATATATGTACTTTGTTAAAATGAGACACCTGTTTTTGGTTTGTGATTTAATGATATTTTTAGAGAGAGAGGAAGGGAGAGTGAGAGATAGCATGGATGAGAGAAACGTCGATTGGCTGCCTCTTGCATGCCTCCTACTGGGGATCGAGCCCACCACTGGCATGAGCCCTGATCTGGAGTCGGACTGTGACTTCCTGGTTCACGGGTCAATGCTCCACCACGGAGCCATGTCAGCTGGGTGAGGACCACCCTTCCTGTTCCACCCTGGCTCCTCGCTCTCTGGTGCTGTGAGAGAAAGTGTGTGGGGAGAGCAGTGGACATTGGGAAAAGGCCACATCTAAGTGATGCCCTGACTGCAGCCTGGAGAGGCCGAGAGCAGTGGTGACTGGCAATGTGCTGGTCTGCACTTCCTAGAATACTACACACTCTGAATGGCAAACTCGCCAAGGCTGGAGAGGAAATACACTCACATTGCACTCCAGGCATAGGGTTAGTGTCTCCCCTTTGTGGTTATCACTAAAGAAGTGCAGTGGCTGGGCAGGAGGCCCAAGGAGACGGATGACAGGTACCATGGGAATGATGTCACAGAGAAAAATCAACGCTATTGGAGCCTGCGGAGGCCAGGCCTCTGTAGTTTCAATACAAGGGGTTTCCCAGGAGCCTTTGCCTCATCAGTAACAATAGTTTGCCCCCTTGCCCCCTAGTGTGGTGGGAGATGGGAAATTAGTGATGTGTGAGCAATGATAATAAAGAACAGGGAGAGGAGCCCTAGCCGGTTTTGCTCAGTGGATAGAGCGTGGCCTGTGAACTGAAGGATCCCAGTTCCATTTTGGTCAAGGGCACAGGCCTTGGTTGTGGGCTCTCTCTCTAGCAGGGGGCATGCAGGAGCAGCCAATCAATGATTCATGTTTCTATCTCTCTCTCCATCTTTCTTCCTTTCTGAAACCAATAAAAGATATATATATATATATATATATATATATATATATATATATCACTGAAGTGGAGTTTTGGCATTCATTTATAATCAAAAATATTAATCTGTTCCTCATTTCTTTCATGGCTGGATTAACATGTTTTATTTAATCTAAAAATAGCATGTTTAGCCCAACCAGTATGTCTCAGTAGTTGAGCATCAACCTATGAACCAGGAGGTCACATTTCCTTCCAGTCAGGGCACATGCCCCAGTTGTAGGCTCGTCCCTAGTGTGTGTGTATGGGGGGAGATGGGGTGCAGAAGGCAGCCAGTCAATGATTCTCTGTTATCACTGGTATTTATATCTTTCTTTCTCTCCCTGCCTCTCTAAACTTATATATAAATTTTAAAAAATAAAAATAGCATGTTTAATATGGAGACATGCATATATTAAACAGGAAAAAATTCAGTTTAAAGATTTTAATTATTATGAATTTAAAATGTGAGCATTACATAACTTTATGTTCTGAGCATTAGTATGTCCAAGATGCCCGAACATTTTCTTGAAAACTGCTGTTTACAATACTACATTAAAGAAGATGCTATGAGAACAGTAAAACGTTCTATGTAAAAAAAGTTGTTTCTTATAATAATTTCTATGCCAAGGTTTTCCCTTCTTAGAGTGCCACTGGGACACTCACACGTAGTTCTACTCTCCACATTGCTATAAACAGTAGTGCAAGCACCGTAGGGAGGACTGGCTATATCTTCATAACATGGCAACTCTCCACAGATGCCTCAGAGCCTCTGTAAGAAAGAGGAGGATAAACATCCCTGAGGTTTGTGTGTGTGTGTGTGTGTGCACATGTGTGTACACGTATGTGTGTGTGTGTTGCCCAAGATAAACTCTGACAGTTTTCCTAAAAACCATTGTGGTGGTGTTTTTCTCGTGATAAATAAGTCAGAGACTTTAGCAGCATCACACAAAATCAATGTCTCTCTTTTTTTCTCAGCTATTTAAATCAACATGTAATCAATACCAAGTAAGGTAAGCACATGTCGCCATGTGAGGTAGAGACAATGTAGGAAGGGCCTTTTCCTGGGGCTCCGAAGCACGTTTAGCACTAACTGTATGGCAGAGTGTAACCCGGACAAAGTCCTCTTTGAAATCAGGCAGATCTTCAGCAGCTGAGGTTGAGGATAACTGAAATGTATCAGCCCTAGGAATAGCATTCTCTACTCTCGTTCTTTTAAAAATTATACATACATAATTTACATATATATTCATTCTAGAGAGGAAGGGAGAGGGAGAGAGAGAGAAATATCAATGATGAGAGAGAATCATGGGTAAGTTGCCTCTTGCACACCTCCCAATGAGGATTGAGCCCGAACCCGGGCATACGCCCCGACCAGGAATCGCATAAAATCAAACTATGACCTCTGATTCACAGGTGGACTCTCCACCACTGAGCCATGCTGGTAGGGCATGCGTGCTCTCTACTTTCTCAAGTCACAGTCCCTGAATCCATGCCAGAAACTCTGCCCACTGTGCAGATACACAGAAGTCTTCCAGGAGAGGAGATGGCTATTTCAAACTTGTGTGAATAAAGCTTATTTATTAGGAAAGCATCAGTACATCTAAATACCTCTTGGTCCTAAATAAATTAATGCCAAGGAAATAGCAAAAAGCCCAGAAACAGAACACAAGAAAGCACTTGCGTTCATTTGCCTTTATCATATCCTCCCTATTACTGAGTATACTACAATCCTAAACTAATTTAGATGTATTCCTCAATTGCAACAAAATAATGTTTAATTAGAATTATACACACTATATAAAAATACAAACACAGAGCACAGATAAATGAATTCCATTTAAAGCAATGTGATGTCTGAGCTTTGTAAATGATAAAGAGAACTAAAATAATTACTTTCTTGAGTCTACTCCTTTAAATTGAAATAAAGAATCTGTTCTTTCTGAGTTCTAATGTTAAAATTTTTAAAGTATATAACTAAATAGAGAACCTTAGATTGAATCTATGTATTGTAATAATTTATAAAATGAAGTTTTATTTATTTTGAAGTTTGTGACTAGAGGACCCCAAATGAATATTTGGCTTATTTACTGTTTTTGGAAGTTATAGAGCAAGCACTTGTCTGCATCATCATTTGAACTAAATTGTAAGCTCTCCAAAGATGAGAGATTGTGCCTAATTGCATTTTGTTTCAATGGAACACATATACAATGCAAGGTTCTAATAAGGAACCAATCCACGATGCTGGATAAGAGCCCACAATGAAGAACATGGGGCTGGGGGCCAGAAGTCTCCTAAGGACTGCCCTACTGACCTGAGCCACATCACACACCCATCCTTCACACCAGAGCAGATCTCCAATCCCAAAACCAATACTGAGGCTCATCTCTGAGGCTCCTTCCTGCACAGCTTCCATCACATCCTAGGTAAGATTGCTGATGAATATTCTAAACTGTCTTTGGGATCCATCCATTTTCTCCTTCTGCACCTGACAGACATCAGGACTTAGAGCTGATCTGGGCCGACACCTGGCTCTCCCCACAAAATCACAATATGAACATGTCAACACCACTCTCAGCAGGAAAACATGTCACAATTCCATGACCTCTGCACACACTTCCCATTACCTTGTCTCTTCCTTTCTCTCCTCTGCTCAGATGTTATTTAGCTCCTCAGGTCCAACTGTCTCCCTACACCCATGCGTCTTTGCTGGGGGTGGAAACACCTCCCTCTGATCCCAGCCCTTGTGCTGGGCCAGCCCTTGAGGACTTTACTAAAACCTACTCTGTAGTCAATAGCTTTTTTAAAAACTAGCTTTTAAATAACTTGATTTGAGTGTTCCATCTGGAACCCAAACCGAAACACCAGTGGGTTGCTTAGCACCTAGAACATTTCTTGCCTGCAGTAAGCACTCGTTAATGAATGTCTATACTAATAAAAGGGTAATAAGCTAATTAGACTGGGTTGACTGGACATCTTCTGGACATCCTACCTCCTTCTGGACAAAGCCACAGTGGCAGGGGCTGAGGCAGTGGTGGTTAGGCTGTGATCAGGCCGACAGGGGAGCAGGCAGTTAGGGGCATGATTGGGTCAGCAGGGGAGGGCAGTTGGAGACAATTGGGCTGGCAGGGGAGGGCAGTTGGGGCCAATTGGGCTGGCAGGCAGAGGTGGTTAGGGGCGATTAAACAGGCAGGCAGGTAAGCAACACAGCTGTGTTGGATTTCGAGAGGGATATTCCCGAAAGGGTCAGGATTGCAAGATGGTGCAGACCCAGCTGAGGGACTCCCCTCTCCCCTATGCATGAATTTCGTGCACTGGGCCTCTAGTTTAATAATAAGTAATAAACAACTGTGTATCCAAATGAGTTTCAAGATCCTCTGTGACAGGGATTCATGTCTTGCAGTTTATACATATTTTTTCAATTTCTTTAACCCTCCCCAAGGATATTTTCCAATTGGTTTTTAGAGAGAGGGAAAGACAGAGAGAAACATCTATGTGAGAGAAATACATCGATTGGTTGCCTCCTGCTCAAGGCCCTACCAAGGGAGGAACCTGCCACTGAGGTACATTCCCTTGACCAGAACTGAACGGAGGACCCTTTAGTCAGCAGGCTGACACTCTTATCTACGGAGCCAAACCAGTTAGAGCCATTTTTTCCATTTTTTATCTTCACAGTAACACCAAAACATAGTCGTTTGATTGATTGATAATGTTTTCAAACAGTTTCAGAGAAAAATCAAATAATTGCATATGAAATCTTTCTCAGAATTTTTTAATGTTTTAATAATGTTCCTGCAAGTTAAATCCATAATAATTACAACACAATCTATTTCAATTTCTGAACAACTATTAGGACTGACTCAACTGAAATAAAAAATCTATTTTAATAGATGTTACAGTTTATGACTCCAAAATGAATAGAAATTATCAGAAAAATTTTAATAATTCTGTTTGTTGAAAGTATTACATATGTCCTCTTTTCCCCCCATTGACCTTCTCCACCCCTGCCCCTGCACACCCCAGGCCTTCAGCACCCTATTATCTGTGTCCTGTCAAAAATTTCATTAAAGAATTTAAATTATTTATATTTATCTTGTGGGTCTTTTTTAATTTTTCTAAATCCTGACTTTGAACAATGTTCTGGAGATACACTGTCCACTTTTTGGGTTTTATCTCTTGTCTTATGAGGTTCAAGCAAGGACACAAATAAGTTATGATCACATTTGTTTGCTGCTTTTTATTTCTCTATATCCTTGATAGGAAATAATTTGATACCTTAAGATTGTATGGATAATTTTATGAGTATATGGAGGATGTTTGTGCATATTAATTGAAGTTATAGTTTTATTTTTCCAACTTTAACACTGCCAAGACCCCAGGAGAATCATGGAAATAGAATAAATGGGAATGTTGCAATTGCTTCTGAACTGTCCCTTCATTTCTTTTTTTAAAAATGATTTATTGATTTTAGAGAGGGACAGGGAGAGGGAAGAGGAATAGAAACATCAGAAATGAGAAAGAAACAGAGTGGCTGTCCCCTGCATGCCCCACACTGGGGACCAAGCCTGCAACCCAGGCATGTGCCTCAACTAGGAATCAAACCAATGGTCTCTCAGTACATGGGTGACACTCAGCCAACTGAGCCACACCAGCCAAGGCTTCTCCTTCATTTTCGTGTTGCTAATAGCCCAGCAGGTACATGTGAGAGGGACTCACACTTTTCACTGAAGCCCTTTCTCACTACACAGAGGATGAGGTAAGGAGAGAGAGATTCACACCATTCACATAGGGCGGGGGAAGTGAGGTGATCAGTGTAGGTGCAAATATAAATGGCTTTTTAGTACAGAGAAATGTCAATGACATGGTTGCTTTATAAAACACATTGCTAGTCTCCATTCAATTTAGGGATACAGCTGAGAACGCAGTTTGCTTTGTTGCAGTGTTTCTTTATGAAGACATTTCCTGCAAGCCCCGTGGCAGGAGAGGTTTGGATTTTACTAGGCAATTGGCTTCTTAAAAAAATTGTGTATATATATATATATATATATATATATATATATATATATGTGTGTGTGTGTGTGTGTGTGTGTGTGTGTGTGTGTGTGTGTAATTTAATATATATATATACATATATGTGTGTGTGTGTGTGTATACACGCACACACACACACACACACACACATATATTAAAGGCCCAGTGAATGAATTCGTGCATGGGTGTGGTCCGGCCATCCTAGCTATGGGGGAGGGGACATGGGCAGTTGACCAGCCTGCCTGCTGGTTGAACTCCTGTTCGAGGGGACAATTTGCATATTAGCCTTTTATTATATAAGATATACACTGAGTGGACAGATTATAATGGATTCAGAGATCATAATAATCTGCCACTCAATATGTATGTGTATATATGTGTGTGTGTGTGTGTGTGTGTGTGTGTGTGTGTGTATAATTTCATAGAGAAAAGAGTGAGAGAAGAGAGAAACATCAATGATGAGAGAGTCATTGATCAGCTGCCTCCTGCACGCCCCACACTTGGGATGGAGCCTGAAACTCGGGCCTGTGCCCTGACTTGGAATCAAACCATGACCTCCTGTTTCATAGGTCGATGCTCAACCCCTGAGCAATACCAGCAGGACTGGGGTCTCTTTTATAAGGACAATAATCCCAGCCATGAGGGTTTTCCCAAACGCTGACACCACAGAAGAACCTCAGTGTCCTCCAGTGTCCCCCACAGGGGCCTTTGTGGGCGTCTACAGAACGGACAGCATGTTGGGAAAACAAAGTCGTCAGGAGCAGGGGTCACAGGGCACCTGGTCCTGAACCTGAGAGGCAGGGAGTTTTCACTCCATTCTCCAGAGTGATGCCATGAGGCTGACAGTGTGGAGGTCTCTGCCGAGCTGGCCCACAGCACAGGGCTGAGCTGGCACTCTGTGTCCCTTTCTGGGGGGGCAGAAGCTGAGGATTCTGTCCTGAGCTCTGCATTCTGCATGCTGCTGAGTGACCTCCCTGAAGAGAGCAGTGGGCCGCCTGAGAGGCCAGACCTAGAGCATTCAACCCACGCAAATGTCTGCTGGGTTTTGGCAATCGGTGGGAACACGCTCTGACACTACATTTAGGACCACAAAGGAAACTTAGCAGCATTTAGATGTTTACAATTACTTACCTTGACATGTTTATTTCCTAACCATGGAACCCAGGTATCATTTCTTGTGCAGCACTTTAAGGAACCCCCAGATCTAACGATTGAAATGTCTATTCCAGCAGCTGCCAAGGCAAAGCTGACACAGAGAGGTAAGAGTTCACGGCGAGGTTGCGAGGTCACAGAACAGCCAAGCTCAGGGTCAGCTGCAAAGCAGGATGCAGAAGAGAAAACAGGTTCTCTTCCAAAGCAGCCACATGCTTTAGAGCAGTGGTCAGCAAACTCCTTAGTCAACAGAGCAGCAAACCATGGCTCGTGAGCTACATGTGGCTCGTGAGCCACAGTTTGCCGACCACTGCTTTAGGGGTTGGTACTGGACTGAACTTGTAAAAGGCCTCTAGGAGCTCTAAGTGGGAATCATACAGCTTTTAACTCATTGGAATATGATCTGGAGGGGACCCAGTATGCATCCAGCACTTCAGAATCCTGTCTCACACACGGTGGCAGGGGGTTTTTAGAAGGCTCTAAATCTGCACCCATCATTTTAAAACATATTGAAAACTTTGATTCATAAATTTTAGAGAATTAAATTTGAGTGGTTAAGAGGACAAAGCCTTATCTTGGCAGTACTTCAAAAATAACCTTAGCAATGGGTTTATATATTCAGCCATGCTTGGCCTTTTTGCTCATCAGTAGTTACAATTTGCACAAAATTACAAACAAGAACAATTATTCCAGTCCTAGGAGACACAGGAAATTAGCTGTAAGACCTTTTTATAAACAGGAAGGGAAGAGGGGGAGTCAATATGAGAAAACTTGCTCAGTATCATCTGTTCAACTATTGGATTTACACTTTGTGTGACCTTAGGAATAATAATCAGCTCTTATCTGAGAGAGTTGTTAAATCACACCTGCTCCTTCAAACTATGACCCGAATCAAATGTAGAAGCAATGCCTTAGCGTCTGGTACCCGGCTGACAATCAACACCCTGAATCTTTTTATTTTATACATTTCTATTGGTTTCAGAAAGGAAGGGAGGGAGAGAGAAGCATCAATGATGAGAGTGAATCATGATCAGCTGCCTCCTGAACACCCCCCACTGGGCACAGAGCCCATAACCTAGGCATGTGACCTTGACTGGAATGGAACCTGGGACACTTCAGTCCCCAGACCAGCACTCTATCCATTGAGCTACATCAGCTAGGCCTGCACCCTGAATCTTGACACATGAGTCTGTACTTATCGTGGGCTGCCTGCCAAAGTAGCATTAGTGGATCAGAGGTTTCCTCTCCACAAAGGACCATAACTCACTTCCAAAGTTTTCAATAAAAGGACTTGGAAACATACACCCCACACGAATAATGACATTCATCTTAAAATACGATGCAAAGTCTTGCTCTTCTTGGGTACCTGGGGGTAGCCAGAATCTTGCCCTGTATTCTCACGAGGCAACACATGCAAACTCTCCCCCAACCCCTTCCTCACTCCTCCTCCTGATAGACTAGTCTGTCCGAGTTTCTCAATTTCACTGCCCAGTCCTTCAGCATTTAGAGATGCACTGTCCAGTTCCCTCCAATCTGTCGCATGGCAATGAAGTAATCCTTTCAGGGGGCCTAGCCTAAGATCCATGCTGTAGAGGAGATGTTAGCCACATGCCCAAAGCCAGATACAGCTCTGGCCCCAGAAGTGAGCTTTCATAGCAATGATGCCAACATATTCATGGCATATGGCCAACTCTAATCAGATCCTGAATTCAACAGGAGAGACAGTGCTAGGTATTGATCCCTAAAAGCTCAGTGAGGAAGGGTAGACCTCAAGCTGCAAGTGCAGCTGTGTGCCTGATGAAAAAGCACGCGTCCAACAGGTAGACCAATGAATGATGTCATTCAGCAGGGTGCAAACAAGTGAGTTGAGTGAAGGGAAACGCATGTAACCTTGTCTGACTACCCCCCTTTCCACAAAGGCTAGACATTACTGGAATGTGGTTGTCTACCTTTTCTATCAGCCATACTTTGACAGAGGGCCACAGAAGAATGTCAGCCTGGCCCTTGGGTCACAGTTTTGGCAAGTGCATAAGGGGCACAAGCAGAAGGGTTTCAGCTCATGATGGAAGAGCTGGACTCAGAACTATCGGCAAAGCTTGATGAATTCCTGCTGATGAATGAAGGGCCCCTTGATGTGGAAGAGCAGAAACCAAAATCATGTCCCAGGAATAAGATAAAGGAACCCAACCACCAGTTGGGTGGCTGACTTTGAAGCTTCCCTCCAACAATGGTATATGATGATGGTAATTTCTTAATGATAGCTTCTTTCTCTTTCTAGTCTAATAACTCTCATAATTTCATTTCTCTTTAAGTTCGCCATTCAATTATCATATTTCAGAAAAGGGAGAGATTTGCTCGTTAATTCTGGCATAAAAGTCAAATGCCAGCAAGTACAAAGGACGGAATTGAATTTCCTTAAGAAAGCTGAAGAAGAGTGATTCCACCAACTGCATTAGGATTTTGCAAGGAAAAAAATGAAACCCAGACCTCATCACAAACAAGCCACACTCAAAATAATTGGTTAAATATATTTTTCAACGTTTGAGAGTTTTTCATTTATTAATAATACAGCCCAAGGTAAAGGCGCACATGCATTTATCTGTCTATTTCTGCCCCCCTGAAGGGGAAACCGAAAGAGTCTGATCAGTTCACCTGACAGCAGTGATTCCCCTGGGATGGACAGAAACCTGGGCTTTGCCTCCAGACCACACACCTTGTATGCAGCCTCTTTTAAACCGAGGGGAATCACTGTTGCGTGTGCTCATGCTTTACCAAGTATTTGAAGTAAAGTCCACAAGGCAGTGAAACTACTTTCTTTAAGACTCAAAATTGAATTTACAGCTGCATATTCTTCCTGCTTTTGCTCTCTCTTTCCATTTCCCTGGCAGGAGGCCTTCCTGTTTTTCTTCAATAAAGTATAAAGATATGCACACAGAAAACTGAAATCAATAGAAACATATTTAAAAAAAGAATTCTATTTTGATCTCTAGAAATCTCTGATATGATTCCTGATTGACAATCTCTCAACCTCCTTCCTCCTCCCCATCACTCACTGGGGACAAGGAGCATTTGATTTCCTTAATCCATGTAGGTTTCTGTCTCAAATGTGAAGAATTAGAGCTGCAACAGACTGAGGATCCTCAGAGGGAAAGGGTAGTGGGGAGAGATCAACCAAAGAACTTATATGCTTAACCCATGGACATACTAGTAGACAATAGTGGTGTGAAGGCCTGGGGAAGAGTTGGGGATAGGATGGAAGGGGCTAGTGGAGAGGGGGAAAGGGAGACATCTGTAATATTTTCAACAATAATGATAAATTAAAAGATAAAAAAGAACTCTTGGGGAAAACAAGCTCTTCCTTTCCCAAATTCCTGTTCACTAACAACCATCTCCATGTAACTTGTCCTTGTTCTACACGGGGGTGGTCTCCTCCAGAAAAAAAAATCAACATTACTCCTTACATAGTTCCCATGACAGCTAGGTGTGGAACAAAGGCAAGGAGCTCAGGTGAGTAACATGTGAACAAGGCTCTGCTGTCCTGGCACTTCCTTGTCTCCAGTGTCTGCTCACGATTAATAATAGCTACTCAGAAGCATTCTTTGGCGGGAGCAAGATGAGTCTTTTTGGTAAATGTGGCCTGAGGCTAACACATTTGGAACATGATCAAGACATTCCTCTAACTTGGCTTATTAACAGCCTTCAACTTCCACTGGAGTCGACTGCACTTTCCTTCTGAGTGTTTTCAAGGACTTCTTTTGATGACAGTATAGCACAGTCCAGGTGACAACTACATGCTTTCTTTAAAGTATGCAGGAAAGTAGGCCCTGGCCCTGGGTTACAAAGTTCACAGAATTCTAAGAATATTATTCATATTTCTAATAATATTACCTTGCCTCTCCTCTTCATTGCTTTCTTTCTGTTTTGCTTGTAAGTGAATGTAAATTATTAAAAACACTCTTTACTGCTTTCCCCTGTTGTAATTACTGCACCTATTTGAGGTGTCTGCTTGTAGTGGTTTATCTTTACGTCTTCAGTATTGCTTCCTAGAATGTAATCATTGAATTTCAAAATTCAAAGAATTTTCTCAAGTTCTTAAATCAAATATCTGGACATGTTTTTGATGAAAATATTTTACATAAACTATGAAAGTCAAAAACCTCAAAGTCTAAAAGCAATATTTTTTATTACATAATTACACTCCTTAACCAATGTTTCTCTAAGGTTGCATGCTTATGGGTGAATCTAAACTTTTTATGATAGATGTTCATATACTGCCAAAATTTTATACATGAACATCTATTATTTCTATTTTTATGATAATATTGTTCAGAAAAATAATTTAAGAGATACAAAATTTTAAATTTTTCTTCTTTCTATATCTTTGGGACCTTATACTGAAACCAGAGGTACTTCCAATTATTTTCAAATTAGAAAACATGAACACATGATAATTACAATAAAATCACATAATTTACAGACAAAGGAATCGTGGAAGTAAGGTGTTGTTTTTTCTATTATCTTTCAGACGAGGAAACAATAGTCAGGAAGTTTGTTGACTCATTTCATATTACATTTCTCATTAGGTAGTTTGAGAATCTAGCTTCCCAAGTCTTATGTAAGGTTCTGTCCATTATCTTTTTTTAAATATTATTATTGATTTCAGAGAGAACGGAGAGGAATAGAGAGATGGATACATCAATGATGAGAGAGAATCACTGATCACTCCCTGAACTCCCGCCACAGGGGATCGAGCCCAAAACCGAGACATGTGCCCTGACCAGAATCGAACCATGATCTCCTGGTTCATAGGTCAGCACTCAACCACTGAGCCATGCCAGCCAGGATGTCCATTATCTTCATAAATGGCTTATGCTTCCTTCTTATTTTTTCCCCAATACCCTATCAGATAATGCATTTGTAATTATAGAATTAAAATTCAAAACATGCCAATTTACTAAATACCTATACAGGGGTGGTCCAGGAGAAAACATATTTTTTCAGAGGTAGAGACCATAGGACAAGAGTGATGATAATAGAATGGTTCCCAGTTGACTCTAAGCAATTCAGAAGAAATTTTTAGGTATTAAGAGCAATTAGTTAAAAGAAAAATGTCTTCATGAATCATTACTCATGGAGAAAAAGCACAATTATGGTAATTTAACACAAGCTAAAATGGTCTCCATAATGGAAATCCTGATGGTCGTTAAGAATTTCTTGTTTTAAAGTTCATTGTTTCTACCTAAACCAGATGCCTAGAGAGGGAGTTTGCTCCATAAAATCTACATGGGATTCATCTGAACCTCCATTGCATACCTGTCTACAGCACCCCCTAAGGTATATGTAAATCCCCCCCCCCCCCAGTTTACATTACCAGCAAATTACACAACCAGAAATCAAGTGAAATAGCAGGCGTTACTGAGATGAGGCTTAAAAAACCCTGATAGACCTCTCTGCCTTAGCTGTCACACTCCCTGGGATAAAACTGACGTCAGCCAAAGGATTTTCCCCATCTCCAGCATAAAATCTGAGTGCTCGGAATAAAGATACTATATGCACTTTGGCCGGCAGGAGTCCCCAGTTGTGGCTGTAATTGTGGGATATGCCTTATTTATAGCATGGGCATTTTAATTACTGACATGAAGAGTGTCTGTATTTTTCCTTTTCTTATGACTTACTTTATTTTACAAACACATTCACATATTCCTTGCAAGTCAGAGACATTATGGATCTAATAAACGTGGCTAAATGGTGGAACAGTCTTGGGCCAGCTGGGTGAGAAGGCCCTGACTCAGTACTGAAGCAAGAGCAGCCCCTCACATGAGTGTCAGCAACGAGACCCAAGAGTGTTCTCGGTGAAAACACGACCCCTGAAGTCACCGATGGGTTTCCTGGTACCTCTGTTCGTCCGTGGTCCTCTCCCCTCCAAATAATAACCAATGATCAATAGATTGACAAATTAGATTACAGACTTTCTGAGGAAAACACAGCAGCTGCTTCATGCTTTAAGACATAAGTTGCAAAGATAGCAATGAGGTGGACTCAAAAAAATTAATGAATATTTAAAAACAAACAACATTTTCTCTTCACAGAAATTGTTTCAACTTAGCTAGAGTTTACACCACACTATTGAAAAATGAAGATTTCATATCTAATGGTCACTGTCGTTGTATGAAAGTAGTACCTGGAACCACAGTATTTCGTTACCAACACAGTTTATCTCATTTCATCCATATTGTGATGTCACAATAGAAAAGTAGTTTGGCCCTGGCAGGTTTGGCTCAGTGGATAGAATGTCTGCCTGTGGATTGAAGGGTACCAGGTTTGATTCTGGTCAAGGGCATGTACCTGGGTTGCAGGTTCTCTGACCTTGGTTAGGGTGTATGCAGGAAGCAATCAATTGATGTGTCTCTCTCACATTGATATTTCTATCTCTGCCTCTCCATTCCACTGTCTCTAAAAAAAAATCAATGGGAAAATATCCTTAGGCGAGAGTTAAACAAACAAACAAACATTTTGAAACACCCTTATCAGAACTCATGGGGTCACAGATAGTGTCTGTGGCTAATTAGATTATTACAGGTGAATACAAGAATGTGCCAAAATAGACATTTAACAATTGGGCCACAAATGGGCTTCTGTTCCCAAAGATGGAGTGTGTCTAAGTAATTATTTTCCATTTTAATCCATTCCCCTGGTCCTCTTAAAGATCTACTTCTTGTGACTTTCACACTCCTTCCTAAGTATTAATGCTTCCTTCCTGACATGGTGCTATAAATCAGAAATAGACTGACTAACACATATTCAGGCATATAGTGCATTTATCTCTTATTGAGTAAGAAATAAACTCCTTTCTTTCCTCTTTCACTCTCAACTTAGTAAATCATAAGTTTGATCTGAGGTAAACAGGTATTCTGGTTTTATATCATTTCTACCTACAAAATCTAGAGAGAAACATAAATTTATTAGTGACCTTACTAAATCAGATTATGTTATTAATGTTTTTCAGGGTGATCACTTTGAAGTAGCGGTCATCATTAATTTTTCTAATTGTAAAATTAATATATGCACATTATAGAACACTCAAAAATGATATGGAACATATAGGAAAAACAAAAATGTATGAAAAACAAAAAAATTCTAAATCCCCAAACCCACTGAAAGGTAGCTTATTGCACATAGTCAGCACACTTTTTTTAAAAACTCTTTCTAAACTCTTCCATTTCCCATGAGACAAGCTTATAGACCAACTATGATATTCCATCACTGCTAGCATTTCTGCTTTCCACCTATGTCAAGTTTATAAAATCATATTTCCTCTCCTTTTATACTTGTACTAAAGGCCTGATGCACAAAGATTTGTGCAAAAATGGGCTTTCCTTCCCCTGGCTGCCAGCACTGCCTTCGCTCTGGCCAGAGCCACCTTTCCTCCTTCCCACACTACAGAGGCCTGGAAAGGCTAGGGTAGTGCAGCAAGTGTCCTGCCCTGCCCCTGGCCACTCGGCCTGTGTATTCAAATTAGCCCACCATCTTTGTTGGGTTAATTTGCATACTCACTCCTGATTGGCTGGTGGGTATTGCAAAGGTATGGTCTAGTAACATGTTACTCTTTTATTATGTAGATTATTCACACCACCAAATAAAACGCCATGTTCTCATTTTATTAGATTGTGTGTGTGTGTGTGTGTGTGTGTGTGTGTGTGTGTGTGTGTTTGAGAGAGAGAGAGAGAGAGATTTAATGCAGCTTATAAGAGCTTTTAGAATGTGAGCACCATAGAGTGACATTTCATCTAGGATGTTTGACAAATCACCCCACCCTCTGCTGCTAAGTCTGTCCTCCCACTGATGGACAGAATGCACACAGCGGCGGTCAGTCCCTGTATGCAATGGATCCTGTGCCTGAGCTTTCTGCACACTACAGCTGGAGCTCCCCAGGAAAGCCTCCAGGACTTTCTATCTTTTTAAAAATATATTTTTATTTATTTCAGAGAGGAAGGAAGAGGGAGAAAGAGATAGAAACATCAATGATGAGAGAGATTCATTGATCAGTTTCTTCCTGCACGCCCTACACTGGGGATCAAGCCCACACCTTGGCATGTGCAATGACTAGGAATCAAACCAGGACCTCCTAGTTCCTAGATCAATGCTGAACCACTGAGCCAGGCCAGCCAGGCCAGGAGTTTCCTTCTTTATAACGAACTACCCAACAGAGGGTTAGCGAGTTTTGTTTTAGGAAATTGACTGTATACAAGATAGCATACCACCCATTTAGTGATACAAATCAAGCTACATGCATACACTTTAGCTATGGAAATAGAATGCTTTTTGGATTATTGTCTACAATAGAAAATACAATTCATTATCCAAAATAATGTCATGACAGTATAGCATACACTGTTTAATATCCTAACAGGACATTGATATAAATAGGCTGCACTATTTTGGCTGAATATATAATCACTTTTACCAGATTCTACCAGGGTCTGGTCGTCAATCAGCCAAAAAAGCATTGTTTTTAAAAGTAATATTAAATGCATTTTTACATTTATTATTAGGCTTCAATTGAGTACATTGCCTACTAAACCATGGAGTATCTTTTTATATCAGACATAGTCCAGATTTCATATAAGGAATTTATTTCAAGTCTCAATTCAAGAAATGCTTTTTTTTCATTAACAGTAGGTTTAAATTTTTCTTGCTGATGTGACCAATTTCTCCCTGAACATGATTTGTACTTTTATTTTGCTTTAGATAAATTAGAACTAAATGTGTAGTCCCCTATAATAACTATGTAGGACTATAAAGCCCTACTTCTTTTATGTTCCTACACTTATCTTTCCTTTGCTTAATTTCTCAACTGGTTATCTTAACCACTTTCATTGTGCCCATTATTTTAAACAGCTTCAAATCTTTTGTGCAATATATATATATATATATATATATATATATATATAATGTTTACTGTATCAGGCTTGATGTTTTAAAAAAAAATTTGTTCTTATTTTGTCTATTTTTATTTAAATCCTTTGAGGATATATGTGCATGCATGTATTTTAATTCTCATTGAGTTTGTACAAGAATAAAGATACACTTAAGCCTGATTTAATAGTATTTTCCTCATCCACAATTTCTATTGATTAGACAACAGCAACAACAAAAAACTCTTAAAATCCTTTTTCTTTTAGCTTGAAGACTCAAGGATGTTTCAAACAAATGTAGGAAGTGAGATAAAAAGTTTTCTAAAGGGGGATCAAATTAATAAACCCTAAGTAACTTCACTAATCCAACGTAGAAAATTAGTCCTTAAGAACTATCTTGGTAATCCACTTTCAAACCTCTCTGGTGTGTTCAATACCACTATCAGTTTGTGCTGGCCCTAGAGTAAATCACCTCTCTCTACCATCGTTTCAATGTGTAGGCTGAAATTAAGCACTTTACATGCTTGAGGATATATTTAGGGCATCAACACATTGCATAATCATATTTTCCTCTCCCTCAGATAAATAATATGAACTTGTCAGCATGACACAGTGTTCCTTCTTCAGTGAGCAGTAAGCATGATCCCCACTGTTCTGCCAGGAGACAACGCAGAGATTACATAAATGCATCCACTGTGCCATTTTGCCTTCCTTACTCTGTTCCATATGCTCAAGGATGTAGTTATTCTGCAAAAGGAAAACCAAGAACAGACTTTGCTCTGTGGGTGCTACAAGCTTTCAGAAAAATGAAAAGGTAGTATTCCATTGATTCAGGAGAGCAACACATTTAAAGTGGAAATAATGTGTGCAGTAAGGTGGAGCTTAGAGCATTTTACAGAGAGGCATCTTTAGAAGAGATTTAATTTAGATTTCTTATTTTACAGAAGACACTGACATAAAACTAATTTCCCCCAGAGCCAAATGCATTAGAATCAGGTTGGAATCAGCCTCTCTAATGGCCTAACTCCGCAGTTAAATTATCTATTTCTTTTGGGAAAAAATGTGTTTATCAACTTTTGTAACATTTAATCACAGAAAATATTTGTTACATAACCACATTTATATATTTTATCTCCAAAATTATTCTAAATACTCTGAATCCTGTAGCCATAAAGAAAATAACATTGCAATTTCTTGAGATGTTGACTTGTGTTTGAATAATTTTTCACACTTAATTAGTTACCCTCATGAACTTTTCATTCTTATAAGCAACTTCAACAACTTAAATTACATTGACAGTGGGAAGAGGGTGAGAATAACTATAAGGAAAAAAAACAACTTAAAGTATATAGGCATCACTATGTTCACTGCAGCCTATTTACAACAGCCAAGATTTGGAAGCAGCCCAAGTGACCATCAGTAGATGAGTGGATAAAAATGCTGTGGTATATTTACACAATATGTTTACAAAATAAAATATACTGGATAGTAAGAAAGAAGAAAATCTTACCCTTTGCCACAGCATAAATGGATCTGAAGATTATCATGCTAAGTGAAATAAGGCAGTCGGAGAAAGACAAGTATTACATGATTTCACTCATATGTGGAATCTAATGAACAAAATAAACTAACAAACAAAATAGAAAGACTCATAGATACAGAGAACATATAGGTAGTTGTCAGAGGGAGGGGAATTGGGAGTTAGGTGAGAAAGGTAAAGGGATTAAGCAAAAAAACAAACAAACCTCATAGACACAGACAACTATACGGTGATGACCAGAGGGAAAGGGGTTGGAGATGGGGGAGGTAGAGAGGGTAAGGGAGGGATACATGGTAATGGAAGGAGACTTGATGTGGGGTGGTGAACACACAATACAATAGATAGATGGTGAGTTACAGAACTGTACACCTGAAACCTATGTAACCAATAGGTTTCAACTGATTGTACAACTGATACTGTACAATAACACCAGTCTGAAGAAAGCATATTATGTCACCTCAATAATTGCAATAAATATAATAGAAAATAGTTGCTATTTTACACAGAATAAACAAACAACCTAGTGTGCATGCTTCGTCTTGTGCTTTTGCGTTTCTGTCTTATTACCAGCTCTTGCCTCTCTCCAGTTCGAGGCTGATAGTCAATGCAAGGCTTTTCACACACCCTCTCTGAATTCTATCTTCTTTCTTTACATCACTAGCTGGTCTCACAGTCATTGCTTCTGAATTTCCCAACTTACCCAACAAACCACTGGACAACATGAATGCATGCTGTCCAGGGGATGGTTATATGGAGCACAATAGGCCACCTTTGTGCATGAATTCCGAGATTTAGAAAGATGCCATGAGCATTGCAAATCCCTTAAATTGCTTGTTGATGGCTGACATTTCTTTGTCTTCAAGTGACTGCAAATATCACCTAAGTCTCATTCCAGTTTTACCTATTATGTTGAATACTTTTGTCAAGTCCTACATGAAACCCTTTATGTAGAAAGAGCAAATAAATTAAATACCAATATTTTAAAATATATTAAACTAACTAAAATTAAAATATATTAAACTAATTAAAAATTCACAAAGGAAGATTGAGTAACTGAAAGACAAACTTCATCTGAATTATAACTTTATGAAAGGAAAAACCTAAACCAGTGATTCTGTGTTGAAGTTATTTGGGAAATCAAATATACTTCGACATGTTGTAGCAGTCAAGGGCTTCAGGTAATTGAAATATTTAAATCAGGTTTTATTCTCCAGTCTGATATTAGATGATGGGATTTCTAAAGCAAACTAGAGTTGACTTTAATCCTTTCATACACACTCAGATTTCATGGTTGAGAGAGCCAACTCTTGTGAGGTTTTCCCCAGATGATGGGCCCTGGGGATCACCCTTGACATTCCAATAGTGAGAAAGTACTGAAGTGTAGCATGAAGGAGTTCCGAGTCCCTACTAGATCTGAGAAACACATCCCAGTAATGAATCCAAAACTGTTCTTACCATCTCAAAGGTACTTGACAGATATAAGATGTTATCCTGGCCCATACTAAAAGTGTTTAAAATGACAAGTTCTTGATTCAATACGAAAGAATGGCTTATAACACAAACACCTTAGCCTTTTAAAAACAAAAATATTAGCTTTCTGCACTTTTACATCCTCTACATCCTATTTCTCTGGGGCTTGGAAGTGCTACTGTGGAAAGACCCAAGTGGATCCAGCTGAATAACACCTTCCTTTCACGCCAGTCAGAAGCCTTTATAATTACTTCTGAAATGGCATATTCAACTTCTGAATCAAATTTTCTTTTTTTCAGAGCTATTTCCTTAATCTGCAAAAGTGATCTTTTAAGTGCAGAGGACATTACTGTGGCAACTGATACTGTACAATAACATCCATCTGAGGAAAGCCTATCATTTGACCCGTTTTAGAGTTTTAAACAAACTGATGGAGGGAATCCTCACTAAAAGTAACAATAAGATGAATTATAAGAACATAATACAACAGACAATGAGCAAGACATTTTCTAATGCTTCTCATAGGATTACCAAATACCAGGCAAAGTTAAGAAAATATAATCATAAACTTAAACAAGGTATTCATTAAAATAATATATTTGGTATCAAAATGGGGTCTGTAACAGGAAGGTCTGGTGATTAACTTGCAAAGACTCGTTAGGAAGTCATCATTAAATAGAGCAGATTGAATATGCTTTCTTAATTATATTTTTTATTGACTTCAGAGAGAGAAAAGGAAAGGGA
This sequence comes from Antrozous pallidus, assembly GCA_027563665.1. Lineage (NCBI taxonomy): Eukaryota > Metazoa > Chordata > Mammalia > Chiroptera > Vespertilionidae > Antrozous > Antrozous pallidus. The sequence goes on along the minus strand of CM050508.1, from coordinate 380,259 downwards.
GAGACAGCCTGTCCTATATAATAAAAGGCTAATATGCTAAGTGTCAGATTGACCAGTCAGTCTTTCAACCAATCAAAGCATAATAAATATGCTAATAATATGCTAAAGCTGCTCAACCACTCGCTATGACATGCCCTGACCACCAGGAGGCAGGCAGTCCAACTTGTAGGTTAGCTTACTGCTGGGGTCTGGCAGATCGGGATTGAGCAAGACAGGCCTGACCTGCCCTGGAGTCTTCCCAAGGTCCCTCCCTGGTTGGCCAACCTCCCCTATCTCTCCCTGGCTACAATCATGCACTGGTGGGGACCCTTGGCCTGGCCTGTGCCCTCTCACAATCCAGGACCACTTGGGGGATTTGGGAGAGCCAGTTTTGGCTCGATCCTGCAGGCCAGGCCAAATTTGTGCACCAGGCCTTTAGTCAATAATAAGAGGGAATCATTAATTGGCTGCCTCCTGCACGCCCCCTATTGAAGATTGATCCTACAACCTGGGCATGTGCCCTCACCTAGAATTGAACCCTGATCTTCTGGTTCATAAGTTGACATTCAGCCACTGAGCAACACCAGCCGGGCTTCAATAGACTTATATTTAGAAAATAATAAGTAATGACCTACAGATTGTAGAATGGATCCAATTGATAAATAATGCTTTTGATCAAGAAAGAGGTCTATTTTGCAAATAGCTTTATTCCTTATCACTCAAAAGATCACATAGGCCTAGCAACTAATGAAATTAATAATTTAAAGAAATTATCTATATCTATGTGTCCTGAGGTCAACAGAAAACCTGGAAGGAATGAAAGGCTTGTTAGATACAACCACATCAGACATGAGCTCACAGTTGTGAAAAGAGGTAACACAGGTGCACAGACGCTGTATAGAAACTGGGAACAACAATATATGTTACAGATAAAGATGAGCAAAACCAGACGTCTGTGATATCAGAGGTCCATTTGCGGTAACAGATAGGAAGGACTTGTGACTACGAAGATGGAGAAAACGGCCACATCACGGAGATACTATGTCAGTTTGGTTATTGGTAAATGTCCGAAAATCGTACGTTTTAGGTTGTGAGTCAGAAAGTGAAAATGAAAAAGCATCACACAAAGGTGGTTGAGAATGTTAAAGTTCACAGAGGAATTAGCACAGAGCCAACACGCGCGAGGCGTGGACGCTGTGATAATCCATTCACCTTTTAGACAACCCTATCCTTTGTGTTTTATGCTCTTTATGTAATAAACACAGGGTGGGGGGGCGGGCCACTGGAACTTCATCTAGCCCAACATGGATTGCCCAGCCTCATGGAAGCAGACGTTTGAAAGGCTTTTCTCACATTAACCCATTTGTATTTTAAAATCTTCCTATATTTTCCACTCCCATCTTTCAATTAAAATGTAATTCTGGGCAAAACAGAGCTTGGGACTGACTTCTAGAGACTGTCCTTGTTTTCTAGTATCAATTCTATGCAAACCTTGTTTTCCTTCTAGATCGAGAAGGAAATGGGCATTTTACTCTGCAGGGAGTCAGGACAGAAAACAGCCACACAGGCCCAGTGCTGACCATGGTCTTCCTTCTCCAGGCACCACTCTGTCTCACACTAAGCCAGCCACTTACAGTATTGAGAAATGAAATAATAACGTACCATTTCCCTCCTAAGATTACACTGACCCACCAGCACTACACGGGGGTTACCTCGGTGGCAATTATTCAAAGTAGTTTGATTCTTGATTAGTTACTTGAGAATCCTTCGTAATGAAACAAAGAATAATGAATGTGAATAAAGCTCATCCACTTTTGGACAACTGCTAATCAATTTATTATGTTCCTTATATGTATTTGGATCCTGATTTTTGACTACTATCTATAAACTTCAGGGGTGATATGTTCTTATTTCTTGCTCATCCTTCTTCATGACAAAAAAAATGACCCTGTGTGGCAATTATTTCTCATTATACTTGATTTTAAGCGTATGCAATTACAGGCTGCCTGCTGATCCCCACGTAACTGCATGGGGTAAAGTGTCAGAACAACCATGTTATTTCAAATGTTCCCTCCCTTAAAATTAATTTTAGTCTCTGTCCTCTTTATTAATTTTACTCTGATGATGCATCTATTATAAAAACATGCAAACATTGTAGTGAGTTTAGTAAATATAAAGTATTGTATCCTAATCATAGACATCTCTAATTCAGTGCTGAGTAATGCTCAAATGAAACCTTCCATCGTTCAGCAAATATATAACATCCCCACTGCTTTAGTTCTAAGCAAGTCTACTTTTCACAAATTCTTAAATACTTGAGGAGCACACCAAAAAAACACTTACTTACTAAATCGATCCTAAAAGTGTTTAAAACGTCCCAAACAAGGGGTGGATTCATGAAGAGCTTCTCACAAACACCATTTTGACAAGACGATTATCATCCAACTAGTGGCCCGGTGCACAAGGGGGGGGCGGTCCCGCAGCCCAACCTGCCCCCTCTCACATACTGGGAGCCCTTAGGGGATGTCCAACTGATGGCTCACCCCCAGCCTGCCCAAGGCCTAAAGCCTCTGGTGAGCCATCTCCCTGCTCAGCTCAGCTCCAGCTGCCTGTGACCACCCAGCCCCAGGCCCCAGGGGCTGGGTGCTCACCTCCACTCTCGCACCCTGGCCACTTGCCCCGCCCCCTGGCTACCTCCTGTGCTCACTGCACCCCCTACACACACACACACTGCCTCCAAGGTCAGGCAGCCAGGGCACCTTGGTGCTTGCTGCTGCTACTGCTTTGTCTCCACCCCCAGGGCCCAGCCCTAGTGCTGCTCGGCCCCACCCCCTGCTCCTGATTGGCTGGTAGCATAGCCAATCAGGAGCCAAGGTACAGTCACATTTGCATGTTACTCTTTTATAAGATAGGAGGATTGTAATGGTTTGTTTTTCAAGTTCCGGGACTTCTGTGAGAGGTTGAGAACAGTGTGGCCACTGCTGGGCAGAGGCTGCCGAACCGGAAACATAAACTAATTTTACTTTAATCCAGCAAGGAAGCTCCTGTCAATAAGCCCCCAGACAAGGTCACAAGGCCCTGTTGTGGTTGTGCAAACCCTCCTGACAGCATCCTGCCAAGAACAGAATCCACTCATAGTCCATCACCCTCAGGTCACCCGGGAAAGCCACGCACTTTGGGGCCCTGGAGGAGTCAGAGCCACCACCGTGGGGATCTGCCAGGCCCCGCTGTTCCCAAGCCAGGCCGTGCAGGGAAATACATTCGGATTCGTCCACTCATTACTTACCAGCACCGTGAAGTTACAGCCACGGTCTGCCCCGCCGAGGCACTGCAGTGGGGGCTGATACGAGGATGTGGTTCGAAAGGAAGGAAACTGATAAGAATCATTCTCAGACATTCGTTTCATTCTCTCATAATATGGTTTCTAAGCAGAAGGTTAATTGTTTAAATATATTTTTACTGACTTCAGAGAGGAAGGGAGAGGGAGAGAGTGAGAAAACATCAGTGATGGGAGAGAATCCTGGATCGGCTGCCTCCAGCACACCCCACATTGGGGATCAAGCCTGCAACCCAGGCATGTGTCCTGACTGACTGGGAATTGAACCGTGACCCCCTGGTTCAGTGGTTGATGCTCACTGAGCACACTGGCTGGACTAGAAGGTGGCTGTAAGAGCTAGATTCCTTAGAAGTCAATGCAAGCACACGCCCAATGGTGTGCTAGATACAATCACAAATGCAGATGTGCACATCTGTATCTGGGCTTGGCCTTTGTTATTTCCGATTCCTCTCTGCACTGTGGCCATGAACCTTTGTCCTGCCTGCGTTCCCACTGCTCCTCCCCTGGGAGCCATCAACGTTTACCTGGCCAGGCCTGGGCCTCCCTGATACACGACACAGCACCAATGTCAGGCAATGTCCTCCGGCAAACTGTTTCATTGATGCAGATGCTGGCGGCAACCTGAGCCGCCCCTCTGATTCCTGGTTGCAGAACCACCGCAGAAGCCTCGCGAGAGGAACATGACAGGAAGGGGCATATAAACGCCTTGCCCTAACACACACTGGGGGGCACAGATCACCTCTGAAAAGGGTCCCTACTCTCTCACATTCACCTTGAGCAGTGGCTTTAATTATACCGGATGGCAGAGTAGAAATATGATTTTTTTTTAAAGTGTCCCCAGGGAAAATCAACATGGAGTTAGAAATAATGGAATACTACATGTTTACAATCTATAATTCTAAGATTAGCAATAAGAATGGAAAATCACTTTCATGTCAAATAGTTACTGATTTGGATAGAGGCAGATGTGCTGACCTGCCTTTGGTTGAGGGTGTTTGTGAGGGCAGCCTCCAAAATTCAATGGGGCTTCAGCCAGTGTGAACCTGAGGGTGTGTGTGTGTGTGTGTGTGTGTGTGTGTGTGTGTTCTCGCACAGATAAATCACTTTAAAGTCCCAGAGTGGAGAACAAGATGAAATTGAAAACACAGACCAATTTTTCATCGCCTTCTTCAGGTTTCACTGTTATTCCTCACCTCTTTCAAATTTAATTTCCTGTCTGAGGAAATGCGGCTGGTAGAGTGTTGTGGCCAGTGGCCCTGGGATCATTCATCCCTTGGCCTAGGGGTCTCTGTGCTACAGGGCGCTGTGTGGGGGTGATGGCATTTGGCACTGAGGTGAGGAGGATGGGGTCATTTTAAAATGTGAGCCTGAAATTCAAACCTGAGAGGAGAATAATTTCCCGATTGAAAAATAGGTTCTTTTCTTTGGTTGTCACTGTTCTTATACCATCTGTTACCACGTTACCAAATCAGGATTGATTTCTTTTTTCTGATCTCTAAACATTTTATTTGACTACTAGCCAATAGTGTCACTAAGTAATGAATCTACTTACTCATAACGGAGGCTTTAAAGCTAATGGGCACAGGATCTCCATGTTTTTCAGATTGATTTTTCTTAATGTCTGCAACCTCCTACTTAATCACAGAAAAGACAGGTGTGGAGAGCTCTGTTTTCCCAACTGCTGCTCAACCCAGCAGGTGCTGTCCCAGGGGCAGGAGAATGTGTGAATGTGAGAGCATGACTCCCCTGTGCCTCTCAAGGGAAAACCAGGTGGCCCCACCAGGGAGGAGCACACAGGTCCCAGCCACCACCTCAGCAGGACTCCTGGCCACACCGTGACAAGAACAGAAACTTTCCCATGCCTTTCTGTCTCTTTTCAGAAGATGAATTCTCATCTGGAAAATGATCCTTATGATATTTATTTTGTATTGATTTCAGAGAAGAAGGGAGAGGGAGAGAGAAAAACATCAACGATGAGAGAGAATCATTGACCGGCTGCTTCCTATATGCCCCCTACTGGGGATGGAGCCCAAAACCTGGGCACGTTCCCTTGACCCTTCAGTCCACAGGCTGAGGCTCTGCTCACTGAGCCGAACTGGCTAGAGCCTTATGATACTTCTTGATGTAGGTTAAGACGGAAAGGGAATATTTTCACGAAGATCAATTGAAATGTGACCTTGAATGTGTCTTCACATTGCAGGTTTCATGGAGAGCCCAAACTGAGAGCATTATTGTCCTAACATTGGTTGTTGCTAGAAAATGCCTTGGGTTTCACAGGAAGGGACACGGATATATGCATTATAAGAAGTCGCCTGGGGCTCTCTGGTTCAGATGCACTGGCTCTGATTTGATCTTATGTTACATTTACAGGGAAGTATTACTATTCATGTATTCACTTTTGAAACAGCAGAAAAAAATTGAGGGAAATCAAAGCCTTGTTCTGTCTTATTTTTAAGGATTTGTGACTGAAAAAGAGCCATCACCCAATGTTCCAAAATTCCTCTGAGTTTAACTCAGGGGGAGGGAGCGCAGTTACTTTCTGAAAAGCAGATACAAATTGAAATAGGTACCAATTTTCTGCATGGGCTCAAAGTAGTTCTTCTTGTAGGACACTTTATCAATTCACAAAGTGAACAGATCTAACAGCAGAAAACAGGTTTTGATCTGGTGTCAGTTTCAAAGTATGTAAGACAGCCTTGGCTTACAGAGGAAGAAATGAGGGGCAGTTTTACCTCAAGTGGGAGGAAGTGCTCCTGCCTGCTCCATTGGTCCCACTTGCTCCACCATCTCTGTCTAGGTGTGTGCCTGTCTGTCTCCATCATCTCTACAGAGTAATAATAAGCACATTTTTAAAAATCTCTTCTTTCTCAGCCTATCAAGCCATTGGAGGCACTAATCAGCTCTCGCATTATCTGTGACATCTATGCCACATTTTGGGAAAAGAGAAAATGCATTATTTTCTTTGGAATCAAAATAGTCATCCTGAGAAATGATCATAGTAAGTACTAGGGAAAGACTAACTTTGACACAGCCTAACAGACTAGTTCCATGTGTTTTAATTAAATAGGTAGATAAATAGATGAGATATATAGATAATGGAGAGACCATTATATTATTTTATAGTATTATAATATTGAGTTATTGAGTCTGTATAAGAACCATCAATTAGAATCATCAATAAGTCTATGTAACAATCAATTAAGAATTTGACTTAGACTATTTACTTGATTTAGTCACTAAAAAACCTTAAATATTACAGCAATCAAGAGATGCATGGGATCAGGAACGTTGTTTAAAAAATTGTACAAACTTTTGGGCCTAAGTTTTGAATGAGAAGAGAACATTTTTAGTTAAAACTCAGTAACTAAATATAATAAGTTTTCAAGTACCGAAGTTTGTAAAACAACCCATGCACAAACACTTTAGAGATTACTGATTGCAGACCCTGAGCAGATATGAGGGTGACATGATTACATCCATAACAAAATCGTCTTTTAGGGACCAGACTGATATCCTAAATGAATATTCCACAATGATTTTGTTCTCTATTTTCAGTTTATGCAAAACTTGCAAGTAAAACAAAGTATTCATCTTTGGTTGACTTGCTTGGAAAATGGTTAAAAGACATTGTTGTATGTTATTCTTTCTGGGAAATAGAATGATTGTGTACTTTGTAGAATGCATGACTACCTAAGTAGTTATTTTTAATTTTTTCTTTTTAACCAATTGGTGTATTAACATCTAGGGGAGAAACAGATAATAAGCCACCTCTAAAAACAAAACACACACACACACACACACACACACACACACACACACACACACTGCCAGTTTTGTAAAACTTCCGTAAAATTGGTGTCGCCATTTCCCTGAAAGTGTGTGTACCTGTGGCAGAGGAGAGGAGAAACCCAGCCACGGCCTTGTTATTTTGGGTCCGGGGTCTTTTTCTCACCTAAAGCTGGAGAGACAGGTCTGACAGAGGCAGAAGCTGGGCTCTTGTGGGCTTACTGACAGGACACCCAGATGCATTGCTTTGCTTTTTATCTACCATTTCCACTTCCATTAAGACCAAAGAGGTATATTTCGGGGTGAGCAAATACAGAGTGTGGTAATAAACTAACGTGGTTATGAGGCCTGTCTATTTGGAATTTCATCAAATGTCATCTTGAGTTGAGGCAAAAGTACATGTCCTTTCCCATACTGCCAAATGAACTCTTCAAATCAGGATAACAAAAAAATTCAAGTTTCCTTTATTTTTAATTGTTTAAATTGATTTTAGAGAGCAAAATGGAGAGGGAGAAAGAAATCAAAACAAGATCAATAAGAAAGCATAACTGACTGGTTGCTTTCTGCACATCCCACACTGGGGATCCAGCCCACAACCCGGCACGTGCCCTTGGCTGGGAATCTAACCCTGACCTCCTTGTTCACAGGGCAACAGGCTGAGCCAAGTTTCCTTTCAGTGTACATAGAAACAAGAATAATATTGAAATTTTATTCTTAGAACGTGTCCTAAAATTTTTGAAGACATATCTTAGGGATAATCCTCATGTAAACCTTTTATTTTATGGCTCCTAGTGATACAAAGACTTACAGTGCTCAAGGTCCGCTCTAACACTGACACTTTGGGAAACTGAGATATTCACTGAAATAAGGTCATAAGAACATTTACTAGAGTAAAACTGCTGTTTGAAACTTTGGCCACAGTTCACCCCTGCTTGCTTAAAACAAAAGAATTATTGCTTTAGTTTCCAGCTTGTGACCTTGAAGGCTAAAGAAAAAAAAACCCTTTGAAGACTAGAACCAGAGGAGTAAACTCAGCACCAATTATGTAGCTACACCACCTGTTTTTATAAAGATAGGACCACTTTCCCATGTCTAGCAGATACATAGTTAGAAGATAAAGAACGAGCAATAGAGTCATTCATAGTCTATTGGCACCCCTTCCCCAGATGCGGCCTTGAGGGCTGTTCGCCAAATGCTGGGCAATAACATTTATGGTTCAGACCCCTTTAAAAGGACGGCCTGCACCCGGGGCAGCGCGGTCGTTGAGTGTTAGGTCTCCGACCATCCTGGCCAGTTTTCAATAAATCCTTGCCTGTTTATTACCAACTTAACCGCCTCCGTGGTCATTTGCAACTCGTGGTAGAAATAGCCTCACAACATTCACCATTAAGATGTGAATGTCTTAGTCACTTGTTGCCTTGGCAACCTGACATAATTTAGCTTTCCAACACATATAGAATGAGAGGTTAAATATCCATGCTGGTATAATCCAGGAGACATTAACTGAATTACATGACCATGTTCTGTAACGTTTCTAGAAACTAGGTCCTCTAACTTCCTTTCAATAATCTTTGCAGGGGCCCCCATTTTAAAAATATGATGCCAGCTTCAAGCCATGCCAACTCTCTGTATGTTTGCAATGACATTGTGAGTACAGAGTCATTTTGAAAGAATTGCTCATCAACAAAAATGACAGAATTCTCCTGTCCCCAGGTGAGCTGCTGAGAGGGAGACCGTAGTGCTTGTCTAGCTCCGCTTGCCAATTGCCTGTAACTGCCTGCACAGGAGGCAGCCAGGCCTATCCTGGGTAGATGGGTTCTTCAAGAATAAAAGAAGTTTACACAGTCCTGGAGCAGCGGAGCTCTGGAATGAGTGTAAATCGCTGTAACTGTAAAGCTGGGACATGCTGACATGTTGGGAAGGTTAGCTTCCCATCTGAAATGATGCACAGCTCAGTGCCTGACTCAGAAGCAGAAGGTGGTTCCTGCATGGGATCTGGACCAGAAGGTGAGTCTGTGGACACTCCCTGAAGCTGGGTGGCGTGAGACACGCACAGCGCTTCTTGGATGGCCTCATGTGACCTGCGCCAGCTCTTGCAGGCGGCACAGCAACGGGCTGCTCAGTGTGTTTAGACCCAAGAAAAGAAACAAGTTATCTTAGAAAGATTTTTTCTTTAGTAAGAAGCTGCTTTAAACAATTGATCAGTTTCCTTTAAATGATTGGTTCCATTCATTTATTCCTTCACTTCCTTGAAAAACTTTTACTGAGTAGCTGTCATGTTTGGACACTAGTCTGGGTACTTGCTATATAGCAGTTTTATTCCAAATACTGTGAGCATTTCAGCCCAGAATCCAATAGAGTGTGCAGAATGATGTACTGAATGAATAGAAATTCAACTTTGTCAAAATTGAATCATAATATCTTCTTCAAGGCAATAGAGACCAAACTAATTCTTTTACTTTCTTAGCTACAGTTTAACATGGAAAATATGGCCATGTCCTCTATGAGCAGGAAAAGAATTTTATTTTTATCTACACATGATCATCATCTATTTTATTTTCTCCAAATTTCTTATTGGAAATCCATATACATTATTCCTAGCTTTTACTAGACAGACTCTTTCAGAAAACTGTATTAGTGAAGCATTCTTAAAATGTCATCTTTTCCAAGCAAACCTCCTGTTCACCAAATACATCTTAATTCTGTGACCTTGTAAAGTCTCCAAAGACACATCAGTATTCACAGTTTCACCTCTGACCTGCTCCTGCCCAAAGCCTCGTTTTCATTCTATATTTAAAAGCATTTTTCTTTTTTTTATCTTTATTGTTCAGTTTATTAATTACATTGTTTCCCCTTTTTATCCCCCTATAGCTCCCCTCCACCCTGTACCTATCCCACCCTCCACCCTCACCTCACCCTCCCCACTGTCCTCTCCCATTGTTGCAAGATTTTTGTCCAGTCTCTTGCTGCACTTCCCACAACCCTTTTCTCCCCAAGAATTGTCAGTCCATTCCCTCTCTATGTCCATGTCTCTGTTATATTCACCAGTCCATCCTGTTCAACAGCCTATCAATTCACTTGATTTTTATGTTCATTTGTTGATAGATGTGTATTTGTTGTTCATAATTTTCATCTTTACCTTTTCTTCTTCCTCTTCTTAAAGAATATCTTTCAGCATTTCATGTAATGTTGGTTTGGTGGTGATGAACTCCTTTAGCTTTTTCTTATCTGCGAAGCACTTCATCTGACATTCAATTCTGAATGATAGCTTTGCGGGATAGAGTAATCTTGGTTGTAGATACTTGCTGTTCATCACTTTGAATATTTCTTGCCACTCCCGTATGGCCTGCATCGTTTCTGATGAGAAGTCCACTGACGATCGTATGGGTGCTCCCTTATGGGTAACCAACTGTTTCTCTCTTGCTGCTTTTAACATTCTCTCTTTGTCTTTTGCTCTTGGCATTTTAATTATGATGTGCCTTGGTGTGGTCCTCTTAGGGTTCCTATATATTGGGGTTCGGTGCACTTCTTGGACTCCTAAGTCAATTTCTTTCACCAGGTGTGGGAAGTTTTCAGTCACTATTTCTTCAAATAGGTTTTCATTGTCTTGGCCTCTCGCTTTTTCTGGCACCCCTATAATTCGGTTGTTGGTATGCTTGAGGTTGTCCCAGAGGCCCCTTACACTATCTTCAAATTTTTGGATTCTTTTGGTTTCTTGCTTTTTCAGCTGAGTGGATTTTACCTCTTTGTATTTCAAATCTTTAACTTGGTTCTTGGGGTGCTCCAGAGCACTTTTAGGTCTTTGTATAATATTTTTTGTTTCAGTCAGTGTATGATTAATTTCTGGTTGGTCCTTTTTCATATCCTTGAGAGTCTCCTTTATATCCTTGAGGGTCTCTTTCATTTCCTTGTAGGACTCATTCATTTCCACGTTGGTCTTGATCATTTCCTTGCAGGTCTAATTTATATCCTTGAGGGTCTTGTTCATTTTCTTGTAGGACTCATTCATTTCCTGTGTGGCCTTGCTTATTTCCTTATAGGCCTCGACCTTTTGTTGGAGCCTCTTGAAAAACCCTATAACTGTGGTTTTGAATTCCATGTCCAGTCGTTTTTTTTTCCTCCATTTCTTTCTCATCTGATTTCTTTCCATGTTGCTGCATGGTGGCTGCTTCCCTGAGTTGGTCAATTAGCTTTGTGTGGGAGACTTCCTACTAGGGATAGTGGCTCAGCCTCTCCGGTTACCTGAGGTGGATATGGGTTGCACAGTCTTGTTGAAGTTAAGCTCAGTTAATCGTTGTTAGCACTTGGAGGGTTGACCTCCAGGCCAATTGTCTGTGAAGCTCAGCTGTGCTCAGGTTGGATGGGCGGAGTCTCCGGGCCAAGCAGACAGCGTTAGTTCCGCCCTATGCGGCCCTGGGGACTCTGTGCCGGGGGCAATGGCTGCCAGTACCTCTGAGAGAGAGCCGCTGCGGAGCTCCACCAGCTGCCGGGGAATTCAGACTTTCCCAAAATGAGTCTGCATGCGCAATGTCTCACCCAGGGTCATAAAACAAAGCAGTCTGACGGTTTTCTGAATGAGAGACAAGTCGCAGAACGCTCTCTGCACCGTCACGCAGCCGAGCTGTTCGCGCGCAAGCTGCCTTCTCCACAAGCTGGCAGACCTGGCAGCACCCAAGCTTCAGCGTGCTCTCCCACTGTCCAGTTTTCACCCCGTGTGATAGTGGGTTCTCTGGACTTCTCCCAGAGCTGGAGAATCAGACCAGTGGGACGTCTTTGTCTCCCCGATCGAGAAAACTGGCCGTTTTTCAGCCGCCCGCCCTCTCCGAGGCGCTCGCTCCAAACCTCTCTCTGGGCGAATCTTTCAAAGCTGTTCGCCGCCGCTCCTCCAAGTCACAGTGTCTTATTTTCACTTTTATTTGTGGAATTTTCACTCGGCGGGCTTTCTGGTGATTCTGGAAGGTGTTTGTTCTTTCGTTAAGTTGTAGTATTAAAATTGCTGATTATGACGGCAAGATAGGTGTTTTACCTTTGCCGCCATCTTAGTTCTCCCTAAAAGCATTTTTCAATCACTCAGCAAAAGTCTGAACACAAGGTCATGGTAGGTGACATTTGTTCTTGGAGGCCTGGCCCTAAGAAGCAGGTCACTGGGGGGATCAGAGCATGGGGAGTGGGGTAGGAGTGGTTAAAGTGCAGTTTCTGAAGCAAAGAGAACCATAGTGGATATCACTGAATCCAGAAATAAAATGTTCTTTGTCATTAGTCAGGGACCTCAAACACACAGTGATGTGAGACAAAGCTTCAGATCTGGGGAATTTCCCCCACAATAATCCAAGGCCCCAATGAGAATTCAGAATGACCCAGCACAACACAGATATACCACCATTCCTTCTAAAAGTCATGATTATGCACTCTGGAAACAGGGATTGTGGAGGTCCAGGGGGGAGGGGCAGTCCTGCTGCTTCATTAAGGAATACGGCAGCCACACATGCAGTCTCTTTTTCTGTGGAACATAAACCTCCAATGTTGGAAAGTTGTTTTGAGAAAATGAAGCTCTGATTTTCCTATCAATTTAGAGGACTAACAACAAGCATCTAAAAAACAGCAAGACACCTGAATCTGTTTCCCAAAACTCGGCACCAGCTGGTGCTGGCAGCAGTGGCTGAAGCAGAATCTGTGCCCAGGTCGCAGGTTGGATTCCTGACTCCACTACTCCCCGGGTGTAAACTGAGGCAATTCAACTCTCTGGGCCTCTGTTGTCTCTTATGTAAAACTAGAGGCTTTCCTTCCCCTGGCTGCCAGGACCAGTTTTCCTCTGGAACCTGGGACCCAGGCCTTCCCTCTGGCTATTGCCTTCCGTTTTTGCTTTGGCTGGCTGGAGGCTTCACTCCAGCCAGAGCCTTCAGTCTTCTCTGCTCTGGCTGGAGTACCAAGCTGCCGCTGCCTCGTTTCCACCCACCAAGGGCAGGTGCCCATCACCAGCTCATCTCTGAGCCCAGGGCCAGGCGCTTGCCACCACCACTGCTACAGCTTTGTCTCCACCCCCCGGGCCAGAGGCTTGGGCCACTTGGCCCTGTCCCCCACTCCTGATCGGCTGGTAGCATAGCCAATCAGGAACCAAGGTACGGTCACATTTGCATGTTACTCTTTTATTAGATAGGATAAGACACTGCCTCTTAGGGTTGCTATTCTTATTAAAATGGTCAATATTTGTATTTTATCAAATATTTTTAAACATTTGTTAAAGACTAGTAGCTGGACCATGTCAGCAATTATGAAAAGATTTATGAACAAATATTCAGCCTTTTGATATTCTGATTATAGTTTAAGGCAATAGTTGTATGAGCATACTCTTATAATTAAAAATAAGACTATACATATAATTGAAACATGTTCAATATAAAAATCGTACATACAGCACTGCTTTTAATTACTCTTCCTGACAATTTTCTCCAAGTAACTTCTTTTGATACAATGCAATATACTCGACCTTATCGCCTCTACAAAGTATTGCATCCTGACTATGAAAAGGGCAAGTATAAAGGTGTGATTATATTAATTAACAACTAATAGTAGACATATTCACATGATTACTGTTTCATAGACACAACAATGAAGTTATTAGCAGGCCTTGGGTTGCTAGCATACAGCGCTACAATGTCAACAGACTTAAATGAATGCTTGACTAGATAATAATAAAGTGCATTGCTTGTCTACATCTCTGAGGTGTGTTCTTTCTGATTACAAGAACACTTTTCATGACACTGAGTATCGCTAAGTGAAAACTCTTGTGGAAGAAAGTATACTTGCAGTCAAATATAAAGTTGTATTTGACTAAAATGACTTTCCAGTGCCAGTATTAAACACTGTCCAAGAAAAATATAAAACATATGAGGCTGTTATTAAAGAGGTAACTTAAGTACAGACCATTAATTGGTGAAACTCAACCATGTCCCCTAAAGGAAATCTGATCAACTCATTCATATCAAACAAGTGACCATTCAACCCTCAATTTTACCTCCATTTCCCAATTTTAAAAACAAACCTATTTAGCTTTATAACACTCACATGTTCATTCTATTGTTCTTTTGTAGAAACAGCCAGAACTCTTCCTCTTTTCTGCGGGAAACCAATCCAGTCTCACTAATAGAAAGATGTGGACAGGAAGTCCGGAAAGCTGGTAAACAACCTTAATACTTCTGAAAGGTCAGAGCTAAAAACGTTGTTAACTGAAACACCTCTGTTTGTTTTTCGTGTATTTCTGTTATTGGAATTTTCTGCCTAAAGGCTATGGGCGGATCCTATAGCCTTAATAAAACGGATAGCCAGGCCAGAGCATAGGGCAGTCCTTCCAATAGAGATACCCCCATTTCCCAAATTCGTACTCTGCTAAGTCTCTCTTCATTTGTGCGCGGCCTTCTCCAGAACCCAAACCCTGAACCACGCAGGACACGAAAGGGGTTCCTACACTTTTCTCTGCCTGAGAATGAACAGCTTCCAAGGATGTGACCTGTCACTTAACCTACCAGCTCCAGCAGCCGGCGATGAGCCAGCGGCCTGGCTTTCTCACCCATAACCTGGGTTCCCCTTGAAAGAACCCCCTCAATCGTCAATCGCATCCAGAGTGAGACTCCAGTCATCCCCTTGCTCGCACAGCACAAGCACCTTCTCACAGAAAGTCCTCTCCCCTGGGGTCTGCAGCAGTTCTATTGCCAGAAACACCCAGAATGAAAGAGACACACACTGAGCCAGCCTCACTCCGGACGACCAAGGGAGAAAACGTGCCTGTACTCACGGTGAGCTGCTAGCTTGGTCTCTGCATCTTCTTCCCCCCAACTTTTTTTCTGAAAAAGAAAAAACATTAAAATCGTACAGTGAAGAACATCACAGTTAGAATATTTCACACGTTCTGCATGTGCATACTCTTCTGTTATAAACATAAAATGATGAAACTGTAAAACGTTGTGTTATGGAAAGACAGGGCTATAGGAACCCCATGGTTGGGGAGGGAAGGGGGGAAATGGGAGATATCTGAAATACTATAAACAATAAGATGATATTTAAAAAGACAAAATAATAAAAACTTTCGCGTCCTATGTGGTTCAGGGTTCGGGTTCTGGAGAAGGCTGCGCACATTGCCCATTCTATTCCTAGTCAAGGCACATGCCCAAGTTGTGGGCTCCACCCCTGGTAAGGGGTATGCAGGAAGCTGCCAATCAACGTTTTGCTCTCTCTCCCTCTCCCTTCCTCTTTCTCTAAAGAGCAATAAAAAAATCTTTAAGAAAATAGAAGAAGACCAACAGTGAAAGGGCCTTAATTTGGAAATAATTCATTATAAATAATAAGTAATTGGCATTTGGCACTTGAGACAGCATTATTAGAGGAAGTAAATTTAATTATTAATAGAATTGAGTCTTTGCCATATAAAAATATGAACCTTGAGTATACACTGATTCTGTGATTAGGAATATTGTGCATTGCCCTGGCCAGTGTTGCTCATGGGTACATCATCACCAAAGGGTTGTAGGCTTGATTTCCATTCAAGGAAATGTACCTGGGTTGTGGATTTGCTCTCTGCCTCCAGTTGGAGTGGGATCAGGAGGCAACCAATGGATGTGTGTCTCTCACATGAATGGTTCTCTCTTCCCTTACCCACCCTCCCATCCATTCACCGTGAAAAAGCAGTGGGAAAAATATCCTCAGGTGAGGATTAACCAAAAATGATATATTGGGCACTGGAACAATGATCAAGATGGTGATGGTAGTACTAATGAAGAGAGCTTTATAACATGCCCCACACAGCAGAATGCAATGCACAGCCATCCTCATTCAATCCTCAAACATTTAAGCACATTCTATTTTTCCCTCTGGGGGAGTCTATCTCTGAATTTCTTTTTGCCCCTTTCTTTACTCAGATATTTATTCATTACAAGTGGCCATAACCATACATGGTCATTCAATGTTGTTACTTATGATCATTACACTTATTATTTTTAGGTCACATCACCAAAACGAATTGTAATGATGTTTTTGTTTACATGCTGGGTATAAAGTTCCTTCAGACCATGAACTGAGATTCATCTTTATTTCAGCAGTGGCTACAAATGCCAGAGCAGGCACAAAGTAAATATTTATTGAATAAATGAAATTAATGACTAGATGGATGAGAAGTGTCAAATGCTCTGGACCTCAATATAGGCAGGAAGAAAGTGAATCGGTGTCAGTCCCACTGTCACTAATAACTATAAATATATCTTGTTTCCTACTCTTTAAAGTTAAATAGTAGTACTTGCCATGAATAACAAGAGTTTTATTCTAATTTTACTGTATATTTCTTACACTCATTGAGGCAAAAACAAACAAAAGCAAACAATAAACCACTGGATATTTCTACTTATATTACTATAATGTATTTATTTTTTAATATATTTTAATGGGGGGGATTGAAAGGCTCAGGAGAGAAAGGGAAAGATGGAGGAGAACTAAGATGGCGGCAAAGGTAAAACACCTATCTTGCCGTCATAATCAGCAATTTTAATACTACAACTTAACGAAAGAACAAACACCTTCCAGAATCACCAGAAAGCTCGCCGAGTGAAAATTCCACAAATAAAAGTGAAGATAAGACACTGTGACTCGGAGGAGCGGCGGCGAACAGCTTTGAAAGATTCGCCCAGAGAGAGGTTTAGAGCGCACGCCTCGGAGAGGGCGGGCGGCTAAAAACCAGCCAGTTTTTTTCGAACAGGGAGACAAAGGCATCCCACTGGACTGATTCTCCAGCTCTGGGCAAGGTCCAGAGAACCCACTATCACACGGGGTGAAAACTGGACAGTGGGAGGGCACGCAGAAGCTCGGGAGCTGCCGGGTCTCCCGGCTTGTGGAGAAGGCAGCTTGCGCGCGAACAGCTCGGCTGCGTGACGGTGCAGAGAGCGTTCTGCGACTTGTCTCTCATTCAGAAAACCGTCAGACTGCTTTGTTTTATGACCCTGGGTGAGACATTGCGCATGCAGACTCATTTTGGGAAAGTCTGAATTCCCCGGCAGCTGGTGGAGCTCCGCAGCGGCTCTCTCTCAGAGGTGCTGGCAGCCATTGCCCCCGGCACAGAGTCCCCAGGGCCACATAGGGCGGAGCTAACACTGTCTGCTTGGCCCGGAGACTCCGCCCACCCAACCTGAGCACAGCTGAGCTTCACAGACAATTGGCCTGGAGGTCAACCCTCCAAGTGCTAACAACGATTAACTGAGCTTAACTTTAGCAAGACTGTGCAGCCCATATCCACCTCAGGTAACCGGGGAGGCTGAGCCACTATCCCTAGTAGGAAGTCTCCCACACAAAGCTAATTGACCAACTCAGGGAAGCAGCCACCATGCAGCAACATGGAAAGAAATCAGATGTGAAAGAAATGGAGGAAAAAAAAACGACTGGACATGGAATTCAAAACCACGGTTATAGGGTTTTTCAAGAGGCTCCAACAAAAGGTCGAGGCCTATAAGGAAATAAGCAAGACCACAAAGCAAATGAATGAGTCCTACAAGAAAATGAACAAGACCCTCAAGGATATAAACAAGAGCTGCAAAGAAATGATCAAGACCAACGTGGAAATGAATGAGTCCTACAAGGAAATGAAAGAGACCCTCAAGGATATAAAGGAGACTCTCAAGGATATGAAAAAGGACCAACCAGAAATTAAGCATACACTGACTGAAACAAAAAATATTATACAAAGACCTAAAAGTGCTCTGGAGCACCCCAAGAACCAAGTTAAAGATTTGAAATACAAAGAGGTAAAATCCACTCAGCTGAAAAAGCAAGAAACCAAAAGAATCCAAAAAATTGAAGATAGTGTAAGGGGCCTCTGGGACAACCTCAAGCATACCAACATCGGAATTACTGGGGTGCCAGAAAAAGAGAGCGAGAAAGTTAATGAAAACCTACTTGAAGAAATAGTGACTGAAAACTTCCCCCACCTGGTGAAAGTAACTGACTTAAAAGCCCAAGAAGTACAAAGAACCCCAAAATATAGGAATCTAAAGAGGACCACACCAAGACATCATAATTAAAATGCCAAGAGCAAAAGACAAAGAGAGAATATTAAAAGCAGCAAGAGAGTAACAGTTGGTTACCTATAAGGAAGCACCCATACGATTGTCAGCAGATTTCTCAACAGAAATGATGCAGGCCAGACGGGAGTGGCAAAAAATATTCAAAGTGATGAACAGCAAGAATCTACAACCAAGATTACTCTATCCAGCAAAGCTATCATTCAGAATTGAAGGTCAGATGAAGTGCTTCGCAGATAAGAAAAAGCTAAAGGAGTTCATCACCCTCAAACCAACATTACATGAAATGCTGAAAGATATTCTTTAAGAAGAGGAAGAAGAAAAGGTAAAGATGAAAATTATGAACAACAAATACACATCTATCAACAAATGAACATAAAAATCAAGTGAATTGATAGGCTGTTGAACAGGATGGACTGGTGAATATAACAGAGACATGGACATAGAGAGGGAATGGACTGACAATTCTTGGGGAGAAAAGGGTTGTGGGAAGTGCAGCAAGAGACTGGACAAAAATCTTGCAACAATGGGAGAGGACAGTGGGGAGGGTGAGGTGAGGGTGGAGGGTGGGATAGGTACAGGGTGGAGGGGAGCTATAGGGGGATAAAAAGGGGAAACAATGTAATTAATAAACTGAACAATAAAGATTAAAAAATATTTTTTTAATGATTTTTTACAGAGAGGAAGGGAGAGGGACAGAAAGTCAGAAACATTGATCAGATGCCTCCTGCATACTCTCTATCAGGGATGTGCCCGCAGCCAAGGTACATGCCCTTGCCGGAATTGATTCCAGGACCCTTCAGTCCGCAGTCCGACGCTCTATCCACCGAGCCAAACCGGTTTTGGCTTTTTTTAATTTTTTAATATATTTTATTGACCTTTTACAGAGAGGGAGAGGGAGATAGAGTTAGAAACATCGATCAGCTGCCTCCTGCACACCCCCTACTGGGGATGTGCCCACAACTAAGGTACATGCCCTTGACCAGAATCGAACCTGGGACCCTTCAGTTCGCAGGCTGACGCTCTATCCACTGAGCCACACCAGTTTCAGCTACACTTACTTTGTTGACATTTGAACTACCAAAATAATGTATTTAGGTCAAATAATGTGATGTCACATAAAGAAAACAATCTTTTTTTTTAATTCCATACCCTCTAAGATGTAACCACCATCACAATTTGGCATATATTATTTCATATATTTTTCTCTGTACATGTGAGGATATCATTGAAAATAATGCAGAAATCAGCATAACTGAACAGAAGCCCTAAATGCTGGCCAACTTATTTACATCTCTAGTAGGATTTCAAAGGTGACATCACTGGCCAGAGTTATGCATGTTTAAAAATTATGGGTAAATATTATCAATTATTTTCCAAAAATGTATAAAACTTCATATTTTACCAGTAGTATATATCATGATTTAATTATTACCCAGGTATTTTTAATATATTAGTTAGATTTTATTTAAAAAAATATGATATGGCAACAAAACAGTAAAAAATATGTAAGAAGACGAAAAATATTTAAGACTAATGTTCAATATGTAATATTGTTTATTTAGTAGTCCCAAGAGATTCTACTAAAAACATTAAAATTAATCATTGAATTGGTAATGTTTGAATGTAAAATGAATATACACAAATAAGCTGTTTTTAATTATTATTATACTAGAAAAACCCATTTGAAAATGGCATGGGAAAAATACACATTCACAATAAAACTTAAAAAAATAAAATAGCTAAGAATAAATTTAACTATATGTAAGACAAAGAAAAAATGTTAACATAATTATGTTGAAATAAAAGCTAAATAAAAGAGAAGAGATATCTATGTCCTTATATAGAACAGATATACATCCATTATTTGTCAAATAATATTTACTTAAGGCAACTTTTATTTGAATCTAATGTATTATGTTTAAATTGGAAAATGATTGGAAATGGTATGTATAATACTAAGTGTGGTGAAACTGTCACATTTTTCCGGATAAGGAAAGATAGCCACTAAACCCACCAGCTATGACAAATCCTGAATTTTGATGAAAAACATGAATGTTCAGACTCAAGAAGTTCAATAAACTTCGATTATGATCAATAAAAATACAAGGAAACCACACCTCAGTGTCCGATAGTGAAGCTGCTGAACACCAACTACAAAGAGACAATCTAGAAAGTAGCTAGAGAAAGGCAACACATTTCATCCAGGTAACATCACAGCAATGGGATGGCATCTTTAAAGTGCTAAAAGAAAACATCCTTCAGGAGTGAGAGTAGAGTAAAAATGAAGGATGCAGGAAAAGGTAACAGAAACAAAGAGACTTTTCTCTGGCAAACATGCTCCACAAGAGTTGCAGAATGGGGTTTTCCGAGTGAAGTAAGATTATATCAGCTGAACATGCACTTGGAGACAGAACTACATACAACCAGAAATTGGAACTCTGAAGGCAAATATAAGAGAATAGTTGTACTCTTAATATCTTTAAATACATGTAACTGTTTAAAGTCAAAACTACAGCATGCTCAGAGATACTGCAGGTTTGGGTCCAGACCACAGCAATAAAGCAAGCATCGCAATAAAATAATATTTTGGGGGTTGGAGGGTCTTGCCTCCTTCAGTTTGTAAGAAAACAAAACATCTGTGAAGCACAATAAAGCAAAAAGCAATAAAATGAGGTATGCCTGTATAATACATAGGTTCATAGTATCATAAATACAATATATATGACAAAAACAATATAAAAGACAAAGGTGGGAAAGTATGCTTGCAAGGTTCTTATATTTTAAGAAAAGTGATACAATATTAACTCCAAGTAGAATGTATATTATAATCCACAGAACAAACACTAAGAATATAACACAGAGAGATATAACTAAAAAGTCAATAGGTTTTTAAAAAATCTTAAAAATAGCCCAAAGGAAGGCAGGTTAGAAGGAATAGAACAACAACAAAAATAGAGGGAAAAGCCATAGCAAAGAGAAAAATGGCAGACTGGAGTCAGATCATATCAAGGTACATTTAACTTGGTATTAACTAATCACTCCATTGGGAAACAGTGATTCTCAGAATGAAAAAATAGCCCATCCAACTCTTTACTGTCATAAGAGAGTTACTTTAAATATAATCACAAAGATAAGTTAGAAGTAAAATGACAGGAAAAATGTATATGCAAATAGAAGGCATGAGAACACTGAAGAAATTATATTAATGTCAGATAAAACAGGTTTTTAAGACAAAGAATGTACCAGAGGTAAAGAGAAACATTTTGTCATCAAAGTTAAATTCATCAGGAAGATCTGACAATCATAAGTGTCTACGCGTCTAATAACAAATCTTCAAAACAAAAATAAATGAGAAAAATAGGTAATTCTATACAAATAATGGATTTTAACATCTCTTACTTGGCAAATGATAGAATAACTAGACAAATACATAAAATTAGTAAAGACAGATTAAAATCCAAAACATATCAACCACCTTTAATTCATTATTATGTATAGAATATTATATGCAACAACGGGAGCATATGCATTTTTTACAGTTATGTATAACCAATTCATCTCGCTAGAACACAGGCTGAGCCATAAAACCAGCTTCAATATATTTAAAAGAATTAAAATCATACAGATTTTAATAATAAATCTAATAGCATTTGGAAATTAAAACACTTCTAAATAATTCCTGGATCTCATTAGAAATCACAATGGAAATGTTTTAATGTTTCAAACCAAATTACCTAATGGAAATATAAAGTACTAATGTTTGTGATTTCAGATAAAGCAGTGTTTTTGAGGCACTTCTACCCTGCTAATTATAAAGGATATTATTATGAGTGCCTTCACACAATCTGTGTGTGTGCGTGTGTGGTAGTATGCTACACACACACACACATGCACGCACGCACACACAGATTGTGTGAATAAGATTAGATGAATAATTAATTGGGACAAATTAGCAACCAGAAATAAAGTTAAGGATATGAGAATATATCCTTGGATTCAGAGAAATTAGGAATATGATTTTTAAATAAAATTTTATTTACTGGGGAAGGATTGTTTATGTATACAACCAAAGTTAGCTATAGATCAGAAAAATGTTAACTTACTTAAAATTCATAAAAGTCGATTTAGAAGTACACCTAGTGGTTATAGGTTTGATTCCTGTCAGGGCACATGCCTAGGTTGCAGGTCAATCCCTGGGCAGGGCACATACAGGAAGCAACCAGTCAATGTTTTTCTCTCACATGGAGGTTGATGTTTCTCTTTTTTCTTCTCTTTCTCTCCTCTTCCTTTTTCTTTAAAAATCAATGAAAACATATAAACATATCCTAGGGTGAGGAATATCTATATAATACAAATGTCAAATAACAAACAATAGATTATGAGAAAAGATTCAACACAAATACAGACATCTTTAATACACATGGTTTAGAAAGTAACTTTAGAATTTTAATAAAATAATGCAATTCAAAAGAGAAGTAATGCTAGACAATAAGGAGAGTTGTTTAGTTTTAAGGTAATCAAGTATGTCATTTAAAAAAGTGAATGCCATTTTTTATTCAAAATATTGGCAACACATTTTTAAATAGATAAAATCATGTTAGTATAATTAGATTTTTTTCCTGTCATCAACCATTTTTATCTGGAATGTTAAGTTTCTAAAGTGGCATTTGAAGCAAAATAAACACGAACATAGGTGCATAGCAAGAAGCGCCGACCAGAGTGAACTGAAGTACCAGGAAGCATAGATGATGCCTGGCCTGCTTTGCTTGCTGGTTAGAGTGCTGTCCCAGAGACTAAAGGATCACGGGTTCCATTCCCTGTCAAAGGCAGGGATCTAAGTTGCAGGCTCCCCATTCCTTGTAGGGGTGAGTGTGGGAGGCAACCAATCAATGTGTCTCACATGGATGTTTCTCTCTCTCTCACTCCCCCTCCTCCCTCCCTTCCACTCCCTCTAGAAATCAATGGAGGAAAATACTGTAGGATGAAGATTTTAAAAAGGAAGAAGAGAAGGAGGAGGAGAAGGAGAAAGAAAGAGAAGGAGAAGCAGCAGCAGTGATGATAAAAAGCTAAAGTGTAAGCATTGGATATTCATTTTGATGCATATTCTTTCTAGGTCCAGGATCCACATGCTGTAGTTTTAATCTGTGATCTTGCTCATTTTTCTTAGCACACGATCTGCCTTTTAGACTTTCAGATCGAAAATTGGAGAAGATATCAGCATAGGAACAGTTTTATAGTTAAATGAACTGAAGCATTTTTTATAAACCAGATTCTCTATTACAATTCAAAACTGCAATCGAAGCTTGAAAAACAACAATAAAACAAACAAAAAGACAAATACCTCTGGGATAAGCCAGAGAAAGAAAAAAGTCTGAATGGCAGACTAACTTTCCTGTTCTTCTCTTGTTCCTTTGATATGTCCTTAATTACGGACAGTTATTCTCTGAGTTCCCATTGAAATATCTCCTTCACTCTCTTTCCTGCTAATAACTTTCACAATGATTTGTATTTACAGTCAGAGGCAAAAATAAGACTATGAATTAAGCCACCGTGTCCTAAAAAACGAATTAACCTTTCCCCCCCAAACAGAGCACAATGCTTAAAAACCTAGTCGGCCTCTGGTCTCACCTTGATCTGAACCTTCACCGTGCACAGAGCAGCCCCTAGCAGCCCTGGCTCACATTAGGCCTAAAGGATCTACCTGGAGGTCAGACTTGATGGACTCTCTCAGCTAAAAGAGGTTCCTACCTGACGCCCACTTCCCCAGTTCTCTCCTCTCCTGGAACAAAGCTCATAACTGCTGAATCTGGGTCATGTCTTTGTGAGGTTTCATTGGGCTACTTCTCTAGTAAATGTTTGAAATGCCCCATAATATGTTTAAAAAAAACTAATAAAGAGATCATTACTCTTTATATTTTACCAGAAGCATTATCCAAGCTTGTTTCTGCTCAAGGAAATTAAAGATTTTTAGATGATTTATCAACCCAGGAAAGTCTTAAACACATCATAAAACTAATTGATTTATTTACCATGCTCTCCTCTCATGGATGATAAACAGACATATCGATGAAAAGGATTATAAGGCAAAAACATCATTTCTTTTACCCTCTCCCTATTGATTTTCAGAGAGAGAGAAAGGGAGGGTGGAGGAAGGAGAGAGAGAAAGAGGGAGAAACATCAGTGTGAGGGAGAGACTTTGATTGGTTGCCTCCCACAGGTGCCCCAACAGGGGCCAAGGATGAAGCCTACAACTAAGGTAGGTGCACTTGACCAGAATCAAACCCCGCCACCCTTCAGTCAGAGGGCCGACACTCTAACCAGTGAGCAAACTGGCAGGGCCATAATTTCCTTTTCAATCTGAATTCTTATCAAGCAATAGTGACCTTTAAACCAACCGTCATAGCTTAAGTATTTCTCAATGAATCTGTTGTTAGGCATCCTTCTACCACTCTGGAATTCACCCTGCAGTGAGTTAGCAAGACTTTATAAAAATGTCTAAATTCTGTAAAGCAAAACTTAATGTTTCCCTCCTGTACATCCACTTCCACTCCTTTCCTTTTCCATGCTTTATTCAACATGGAGCTGGAAAATTTAAATTACGTTAAAAAATAGGGGAGTAATTTTTTTCATATAGAATTTGGGTTCTATAGTTAATTTGTCAGATAGACTCAAAATTACTCTGACAATTTCTTAATACTTATCTTCAGCTTCACGAGAATGCAATCCTGCATGGTAATGATTTTAAATATACAAAATAAACATTATAGTATATTTCATCCTATAAGAGATAAAGGAATGGAGTACAAAAAACAAAAAACAAAAAACAGAAGAACGGTAGGGTAGAAAACCCAGCATCTGTAAAATTCCCAGGATTACTAATATTCTTATTTCTTTATTGGTTTAACATTTTTAGACACACACACAACAAAGCTCCTCTCTTTTCCTGCCTCTTTCTCTATCTCTCTGTCCTTTCCTCCTCCCTCCCTTAACTACTGGTATGCCTGAAGAAGGAAGGAGTGGAGAGACAGGTAGATTTAAATCAGTGTAAGTTAATCTATGACATAGCTTTATTTACTACACTATATGTATTCTTTCTAGTTGAACAATACATCTTTTAAGATATTCAAAGACTATGCGTGTGACTCCTCCTCTTCTCTCCACTTGCAGTTCAAAACAACAGGGTCACATACCATCAGTTCAGCAATGCTTGCCAGGATCAGGCACATGACATAATCATTCTCCTTTTACCAAGGAAGGAAAGGCTCTTTGTGTTTTGAAATTTTAAAAATAATATTTATCAAAGTAAGCACTCCTATTATTTACTTGAGAAATGAATATAGTATTCACAGATGACAGAAACTTAATTAGCTTAAGCAGTGAAAACAACTGTATTCATCCTATTCCCTAGGAGAGATTTGGTGACCCACAACATTTCTAAAATTGTGGTAAGTTCCAGGGCCTTAAGGACTAGAATCAGCCCGGCCGGCGTGGCTCAGTGGTTGAGCATCGACCTATGAACCAAGAGGTCATGATTTCATTCCTGGTCAGGGCACATGCCTGGGTTGTGGGCTAGATCCCCAATGTGGGGCACGCAGGAGGCAGCTGATCAATGATTCTCTCTCATCATTGCTGTTTCTACCTCTCTCTCCCTCTCTTTCCTCTATGAAATCAATAAAAATATTTTAATAGAAACTTGGATCAGCTGCTTCCTACACACCCCCCACTGGGGATGTGCCTACAACCAAGGTACATGCCCTTGACCAGTATCAAACCTGGGACCCTTCAGTCTGCAAGCCGATGCTCTATTCACTGAGCAAAACCGGTCAGGGCAATCAAAATATTTTTTTAACAAAAATTACAATCAGGATCTAGTCAGCGGCCAAAGGTTTCAAACACACATCTTTCAGCATAGCAATCCCAGAAGTCTGTGTCTTAAGCTTTCCTATAGAATGTATATTATTTCCTGGAGAAATTGGCCAAAGTTAGTATGCACATCAATATCTACAGTTAGAGGGCTCTATGTCTTCTCAGAAAAAAGAAAACAAGAGGAAAAATACCTTGACAGTAAAAAACAATATCTCCATCCTGGCTCTTGGGATACGCATGAGAATATGAAATCAGCTTTGTTATATCAAGTGCTTTTTTGTAACTCTCTATACTGTGGGCTAGAAATACATCCACAAGTCAGTCCCTACATGGTCCAGAGATTTGCATTCTTTGAAAAAAAATTCATTTAAAAATTTACATTTCACTTCAGTACTAATGCAATGAGCTAGATATGTTGAGACAGATAATTGGGGCTGCACGTCTGGAATTTTAAACCACTGTACTGGTGGTAACAAGGCAGACTTCTGGGAGGGTATCGAATGGATTGCAGAAATAAGAACAAAAAAGGATTCTGGACCAGGGAGTATAAAATTGAAGGTGATAAGACAAAAAGAATTCTGACCACATACTTAATTAAATCTCATAATAGTTCTTAAAACATCATTGTTCAGGAAATCATATAAAAAAGGCAAAGCCGACTAATCAATAAAGAATCTTAAAAGAATACAAATCAATAGTCTAGTTCTTTTCCAAAAACAGCCACAAAACTGAATCTCATCTCATTTTGGTCGATAGTTGTTTAATATCACTTTGAAAAACCATAGAAGATTGCTATTGTAAAGATGAATAAGTGGGATAAAATCCTACATTAATCAATAGCACCTTTTTTCTTAGATTTATAAATATGCTTTGGGTATCTTTTGCAAGACCAGAGAATGACTGGATATAACATATATTTAACTGATTATTCACAATCTGAAAATAAGTAATAAATCTTTATATTCTTGAGATAAAGTCATTTCATGAAAATTCACAAGCTATATGTAATTGTGTTAGGCCAAATATGAGTGCATAAAATATTCAGGTTTCTGAATTTAAGATAATTTGTTTATGCTGCTATCTAGTTTAATTAGCTTGCGATCTCACATAGAAATGCTAAAGCTTTAATGTCTAAACAAAATGCACAATGAAAACCCAGATAATCTTTAGTATCTGTGACTGTACCTATCAAATCCTAGCAGGTCGGCTGAGGTGCCCATTGGAAGGTAAGACTGTTGATTTGCATGTGGCCCAATAAATGATAACCTGTGGGACTTGGGATGGCATATTGCACATGGCTAACGAGTGCAGCAAGTACTGTGGATACTGGTGGGCAGAACATTTACATTCCAACAGTTATGAAACAAGCGACTTATCAGATCCCCTGCTTCCCACTATGCAGACCAAACCTCAAGTGGAAAAAGCCTTTTGCAGTCACGACTCACTATTGGTAACTAATTCTGATGTCCAGCACTGCATCTTGAGAGCATGAAAAAATATCACTCCAAAAGGACAGAGAAAAACATAGAAGAAACTGGATACCCCACAGCAGAGTGGGTTAGCCACCAGGCCTGGGTGACATACCTCCGCCTTCTTCCCCTGGTGAGAATCAGTAACACTGCACTTGCCTAGACCAGTGCTGTGGGATTTCTATTACTTGTGGCCAAATGTAATTTGTACTAAAATGTCTGTGTAATTGCCTCAAAGTTCCTCATATAACATCTTTGGAGTCAGATGGGAAAGACAATGAGAATAGAAAGTGAGGAGGGAAGCAGGCAGAATGAGGAAGGAAACTAAATAAATGATATGAGATCAATTATGACAGGCTTGTTTCTCCTCAATGTACATCTTCAAAAATTTCCACAGAATAAGACAGACCATGACACTGTAGCCTCTGCAAAAACATTAATTATATTCACCAAGGACTTGTTGGAAATATTTGTGTTGGCCCTTGTGGAGAAAAACAAAACTCTACCCACATATTGAAGGAATTTCTCATGTAAGCCATTCTTTTATTTGTGCTACAGATCCTGCTTGGTCATATTTGCTTTATTCTGTTTGCTAATGGTTAATGTGATAAGCTTGATCCATATTCATAAGTGAGATAATTTGTAGTTCCCTTTTTTGTACTGTTAACATTAAGTTTTTTATGGAACTATAAATTATTTATCATGGATTTCCTTATTTTTTTCTGCCTTTACATATTTTAAATAGCACTAATATTACCAATTGAAAAGATTAGATAAAATTAATATATGAACCTCTCTATTGTCCATTTTGAACATTTGTATTAACTATTTTGGTAACTCAGGCTAATTGGCTGTAAAAATTTGCCTGTTCGCTCTAGGGTCATTTTTAAAAAATCAATAGACTTTCTTAGAATTGTTTTAGATTTGCAGAAAAATTGTGGGAAAATGTACATATTCCATATCCTTTCTCCCTTCTCACTCTTCCCTACTCCCCCAGAGTTTTCTTTATGATTAACATCCTGCTTTAGTAGAGTATATTTTTTTTAGCTGATGAGCTAATGTTGATAATGATGAATTAAGAGCCATCATTTACGTTAAGTTTCACACTTTGTGTGGGTTTTGACAAATGTGTGATAACATGCATTTACCGTTATCATACAGAATAGTCTCACTGCCTGAAAACCGTTTATATCTTCCTCCTCAGGCTTATTACTATCTACGTAGTCTGTTTCAAGGATGTCACCGAGTTGGAATCGGACGCTATGGAGCCTTTGCACGTTGGCTTCTTTTACTGAGTGACATGCGTTTAAGTCCCTGGATGTCTTTTGGCACATGGCCTCACGCAGCCCGTGCAGAGGTGCTAGTGGAGACATACTGAGGCCTCCTGACAGCCTAACATCTCTCTGGCCATGTGAGAGCCACCCTGGGAGTGGACTCTCCAACTCCCATCATCCCTTCACCTGACTCCACTCCATCCCACTGCCATGTCCCCGGAGCCTCAAACCGTGCACCTCCCACACTCACAGTTCGCACCCACAGAAACTAGGAGGCACAATTTTAAAAATGTTTGGGGGTGATTTTACCTACAGCAATCGATCATCACTCCAGGGCCATCAGTTCCCCTAAGGCAGTGTGGTTGGCAAACTGTGGCTATCGAGCCACATGTGGCTGTTTGGTTCCTTGAGTGTGGCTCTTCCACAAAATATCACTGCCTGGGCGAGTCTATTTTGAAGAACTGGCATTAAAAGAAGCTTAAAAATTTTGGCTCTCAAAAGAAATTTCAATCGTTGTACTGTTGCTATTTGGCTCTGTTGACTAATGAGATTGCCGACCACTGCTGTTAGGTATGACTTGCTGTTTCCCGTATGTCTTGGTAGGAACCAATGTCATCGTGGTGTTTTCGGGAGAATCTGTGCTCTCCCCTGAGGACCTGTGGCACTTTCATTCTCACCTTCCTTAAAGGCTTCTGGGTGGGCTCTCCTCCCCTCCATTTTCCCTTCCCTGGTGAAGGACTCTTACCTGGTTAGATGGCTCTCAATTTAGCTGTTTCCTTTCACTAGTTTACAAACATTAATGTCGTCTGCTTTGTGCTGTCCTGGTGCAGAGTTCAATAATAGATGACTTTCTCCGATGGCTGTAGACAGACATTTTCTTTTTCAATTTTCTGGAAGTTGGGAAATTTCTTTTCTTGCTATTTAGAGTTTATGATTTTTACCAGGATATGCCTCCGGGTGTTGTTATATTTGTTTTTTCTTCGCAGCCTATTACTTAGGTGAAACTTTTATATCTGCAAGTTCAGGCCTTTCCTCAAATTAAGGAAAGTGTCGGCATTGTTTGCTTTCTCTCTCCCTCCTGTTCCTTTTTCTCCTTGGAAGAACCTGTTATTCTCATTTAGTCTCTGAGGTCTGTTCTTTCTTTCAGCTTTTATTTATTTTACTTCTCTGTGCTTTGAAATATCCCTTGTCTCCCATCTTCTATGGCATAAATCCAACCTTCAATCCTGACCATCCTCTCCTTTAATTCATAAACTGACTTTTCTAAATTTGACTATGTGTTTCTATGCTTCGGGACCTTGGTAACATTGCCATTAGAACATTTAAGTGATTGTTGTGGGGTTTTTTGTTGTTGTTTGTGTTTTTGTTTCACTCACAAGTCCATATTTTCTCTAGTAATTCTGCTTTACTGGGTACAAGTTTTAATTATACAACCTGATTTTTCCTGTGTGTGGAGCCAATCAGAAGAGTGGTTATTTAGTTATTTATGCATCTATCCACTGGCCTTGCCAGTCCCTGGGGCATCACTAAACTGTACACAGCTACGGGATTAGCCAGATGGTGAGTCTGCAGATTAAGGGCAAAGCCTTAGCCCCTCCTGAGGCGCTGCAGAAAGTCTCCCCTGTGGGTCTTTCCATTCTTTCCCAATGTCCATATCGCCCCTCCATTCCCTGCCCTTACACACCAGTATTTTGGAAAGACCTTGCTTGCTCTTTTAGTTCTGGCTTGTAATTCTGACGCTCTTACCAAGGGCCCTGGCATTTCTCCCGGCTCCCAGTAATTCCCAAAAAAAATTCCCTCCACTCCCCATCCTCCTCCACGAAGGCTTTTGGACGTTTAGGCCAATTCCAGGCCATTCCTGTTCCACACATCACCCTCTAAAATGTCTATAAATCTTGAGGTCTCAGCAAGTCCCAGGGGAGTTGCCAGTATCAGCAGCCACTTAGCTCACGAGGCAAATGGCCCACATTTATGTAGCTGGGAGGAACCCCCCATTGGTGTTAAGATGGGAGAGGACTGTGCGCATGTATTACAACAAACCACCAAAACACAAGCATTTTGCTTTGCTTGAATCTCACAGTGTCTGTAGGTCAAGTCTGCCTCCTGGCCCTGGAGGGTGATGGCAGAAACTTCCCCTTGCAGAGGACGCAGTGAGGTCCTCCCTGTCTTTACTTACCACTGTCAGCTGGGAGCCCTTCTGTCCCTAAAGGCTACCCACATGCTCCTCACGCTTTCCATTTTGCCCTTCAGCTCTGGTCGGTCAATTCTCTCTAATGCTTCTAAACGCTCCACCTTTCTCTTTTGCCAAAGCCCTTAGAAGTTCCCTCCTTGTAAGGATTCATGTGATTACACTGGACCCACTAGATCATCCATTACAACCTCTCTACTTTTAAGATCCACAATGTTACTTACATCTGAGTATTCATTCTGTCAGGCCATGTGACATACAAATCCTATGGATCAGCGCATGGATGCCTTGGAAGGGCATTTCGTTTAACTCAAGACATTTCAATATTGTTGGGAATAACCACATCAGAATGACTGAACATGCAGTCTTTAATCGCTTATCAGCTGAATATTGTGTGATGGCATACATGTTTGATCCAATCAAATGTAAATTTAGAAATCACGCCCAGCAAATCTATACACAGGAGCCGTCAGGATGTTGGCCACGACACGCTCCAAGGTTGTGTGCCGCATCACTTAGAGTTCTGGCAGAATTTTACTCAATAAAACCAGAGTGAAAGAAACAAAAACAGGTAAGTAGGTTTTAGGTGCTATTTTCCTTTGTATAAAAGGATATTACACATCCCATGTTGTTCTCAGTGAAAAACAGACAAAGGATTAGTATCTGATAAAATAGCATTGCAGTTTCCTGTTTCTGAACTGAACTCCCTTCTCCCCCCCTCCCCAAGTGTTTTATTAGGACAAATTCCAAATTATTAGCTCTCTTCTTTTTTTTCTTCTTTACACGATGCCCTCCCTTTAGAGCCCTGCACTGTGACCCCTGAAGTCTGCATCAGGGACTCCCCAGACTTTCACAGCCCAGGGGGCCCCGCTGGAGGAGGCTCCTGGCAAAGGGAGAGCCTACAGTCTGCCGACTGTGCAGGTGAAACAGAAGGTGTGCAGCCAATGCTAAGGGGCACAAACTGGCTCTTACACGTTGCACACAACAAAGGCTCTCTAATTTACAGACAGCTTTACTGATTTTAGCAATCCACAGCATTTCAGTAATCTATTATTATTGTAATGTAGCTCCTTTGAGGCCTGGGAGGCCATTCCCAGAAAATAAAGGTCTGACTGAGGGTCTGAGAGACAGGCATCTGTGTTTTTATGACAGTGACATCTTCAAAACGCTCATTACATCCACGTGCAGGTGGTGGAGGGCTGAGACATCAGCAGGACTTGCCTGCATGGCAGCGACTGTGGAAAGACCCCCTCTTGAGGAGGGCTGGCCATCGGGACAGTGTCTCAGCTGCTGGATGCTGATGTACATCAGCTGCTGCCTCTGATAGACCTGACCTCCAAAACGTTAGCTGCCTCCTGGTTTCTAAACCACAGAGTTTCAGATCGAAGTGCCTATCTTGTGTATATAATGGAAATTTAATGTAGTTACAATGCTTCTAAATCTCAGCAACCATTTGCCTTTATTATATTAGCAAAATTATGTAATTAATATATGACATTTTAAAAATGGTTGCTATTTCTATAAATATATTTTACTTTTGTGATCAGCAAAACGACTGTTCCTCATTTTTTAAACCTCTATAGTGTACAGCATAAACTTCAGAAAATTTTAACTCACTTTCATCCTAAACATGATTGCATTTATTTATTTTCTAGATCACAATTATCTCCAAACTTTTAAAGTAGTTTAAAAAACATGGAGGCATTTATTTTTTGCTTTAAAATTTATTTAAGACAAATTTATGGTTTTGAGTTATGCTGTGAAAGTTCAGTGTGTTCAGAAGCTCTAGACAAATGCATACAAATTAGGCAAATTAATAAAAGTAAGTTATGGGATTAAAATATATATATCACACTATTCTCACCTCCTGTAAAGCTAAATAAAACAAGGTACTGAGGTAGATGTGGTAAGCAATTAACAGTGTGCAAAATAAAATTAATGCTTTCCGAGAAAAAAATTTGCTCTAAACTTATGAAGATTACCAAGAAAATATGTTTTTCAACAGATGTTACTATTTGCCAACAGGCTGTGTCAGAATAATGTAATACAAGCAAGAGTTTTGTTAATTAAATAAATATGTACTTATTCATTTTCAAATTTTAATTTACTGGTAGCTTTTAAAGCATGCAACAGATTTTTCCTTAAAAGGATAATTCAATTTATATAAGAAATTGTAAGGAATTAAAATTGTAGAGATACTCAGGGAATTAGGAGTGTAAAAAAGAATTATTTACTTTTTTAAAAGTATATATACTTTCTGACCTACTCATTGTTATCCTATATAATAAAAGAGAAACATGCAAATTTGACTGTACTTCATTCCTCATTGGCTATGCTACCAGCCAATCAGGAGTGGGGGCATGGCCAAGTGGCACAAGTGCCGGGCCCCAGGGATGGAGATGAACCGGTGGTGGCAGTGAGCATCCAGCCCCTGGGCACTGTGAGGAGAAGTGGCAGAGAGCGCCCAGCTCCCAGGGCCGGGTGGTGGCAGGCAGCTGGAGCTGAGCTGAGCAGGGCGATGGCTGAGTGCCCAAGGTCTAAAGCCAAGGCTTTAGGCCTTGGGCAGGCTGGGGGTGAGCCATCAGTTGGACATCCCCTGAGGGCTCCCAGTATGTGAGAAGGGGCAGGTTGGGTTGAGGGACCACCCACCCCCAGTGCACGAATTTCGTGCACCAGACCCCTAGTATTCTTATAACAATGAGGTCATAAAAATAACAATATAACATTTGTTATATTTTTAATTCTTAGTGAGAAAATCATTCTGAAGAAATTAATAATAAATTTATCAATGCACTTTATTTTTTATATTTTTATTGATTTTTACAGATAGGAAGGGAGAGGGATAGAAAGTCAGAAACATCAACGAGAGAGAAACACTGATCAGCTGCCTCTTGCACACCCCCCACTGGGGATGTGCCCACAACCAAGGCACATGCCCTTGACCGGAATCAAACCCAGGACCCTTCAGTCCACAGGCCAACGCTCTATCCAATGAGCCAAACCGGTTTCGGCTATCAATGCATTTTAAAAGGGGTTTGTTAGTAATGATCATGTTTCCTGTAATTCAAATAACAGATTTATAAATCGAGCTAACAGAATATAAAACTAACATAACTTTAACAGAACATAACATAGCAAGCCTATTAATCTAAACATATTATATGTTATTAGAAATTTTAATGTAATTACTCTAGAGGCCAAATTCTAATTTAGCTTTTACATATTTTGTAGATATTTTCAAACACATTTCTAAGCCTAAGTAAAAATCAGAGTCTCAAGTTTCTTCTTTATAACTGAAAGTAATTCTGGTTGGAGAAATGGAGCTTCTGTTAATAATAGCTAAAGGTATAAGAGAGAGAAACCAGAGGAGAGCCCTGAGATCAGCTGTGCCTGGCGGGTGTCTGACAGGAAAGAGGGTGAAGAGACACTGGCTGGAGGACATAGGAGAATGAACGCTACACATTCTCAGGGGGCCTTTCAGTTTACAATTATCTTCACACAATAACTGTCACGTTGCCTGCCTTATTTAAAGCAAAGAACCTAAGAGTGGCATTTTAGGTCTCATTGCAAGTTCAATAGCAACAGCAAATGTATGAAGGCAGGGGAAATTTTCTTTTCTTTTCTTTTTTTTAAAGAAGTGAACCAAATTGCTTTATTTTATTTTTTTTTTTTAAATCCTCACCCGAGGATATTTTCACATTGATTTTTAGAGAGAGTGGAAGGGAGGAGGACAGACACAGAGACAGAAACATCAATGTGAGAGAGACACGTTGATTAGTTGCCTCCTGCACATGCTCTGTCTAGGGCCCAGGCTGGGAATCAATCTCTCAACCTAGGTATGTGCCCTTGATTGGAATCAAACCCAGGACCTTTCAGTTTGTAAGCCAATGCTCTATTCACTAGCCAATCCAGCTAGTAACTTTCAATACCATTTGAAGCACATCACCTGGGCGAAGATTGAGCCCACTAATCTTATCAAATGCTTCAAATAAAAATGATAATGTATGTCTCATTTCCTTGAGATAAAAATTCTTCATTGCTGCATCCAGATGTGTACAGAGGGTTAGAAAATGATTTTTTTTTTTTTTACCAGAGTACTGGTGCAGGAATTCCTACACCAGTGGGGTCCCTCGCCTGGCCTGCAGGATCTGGCCGAAATTGGTTTTCTGACATCCTCTGAGGGGTCCCAGATTATGAGAGGGTACAGGCCAGGCCAAGGGATCCCATGGGTATAAAATTGGGGCTGGGGAGGGACATGGGAGGTTGGCCAGCTAGGGAGGGGATAGAGGAAGGCTCCAGGGCATGTCTGGCCCATTTCACTCCTGACTGGCCAGACCCCAGCAGCAAGCTAACATATTGGTTAGAGCATTTGCTCCTGGTGGTCAGTGCATGTCAGAGGGGTTGAGTAGTGTTAGCATATCATTAGCATATTACACTTAGATTGAATGGATTACCAGATGACTGGACACATAGCATATTAGGCTTTTATTATATGGAATATTCAACCTAAGCTTGTACTGTGCCAGTATATTAGCAGAAGTGTTAGAGTGAGTTTTATTTCTCTATTGTGTTTTTTTTTAATTACATCAAGACAGATATACAGGGTATGCATTAAAAATAAACATAATCTTTTCCCAAGTTCTTAATGGATTAAGTTGAGTTTGAAGTATTGATCAGAAGGAGAATTGATTGAGTAGCTTAAGGGAAGGTCATTAGGATTAGCTAAGCGGAAATAAAACACATTAAAGTTGTGTACACTTTGTCCAAACTATGGGCAGGAAAAGAGGGATAGGGAAAGAGAACCAGTAAGTAGTACTTGAAATATTAGGGGTTGATCGAGGAACACATTCTCTGAACAAATAGTTTGTCCTGACAAAAGGCCTCCGCCTCCTGACAGTGCTAGAATTGTAGTGACAGCATACCTCACAGGATTCTGCTTAGCTGAATCTTGTGGGAAACTTTCTGGAGGTGTTAAGGGAAATTATGGTGCCACAGGCAAAGGTAGACTGGATATCAACACAATGGTTAGAATTGCAGAATTCAGCCCTACCCATCACCCCAACCTACTGAATCCAGAAGCTACAATTTAGCAGATTTCGAGGGGATTTGTATGCACATTAAAGTAGGAAGCATTGCTCTTTGGAACATCTGCAAACCACTGATTAGTTGCTAGGACACTGGTCCGTCCATTCAGCCTGGGCAGCAAATCCCTTTGGCACTTATCTGTTGCCTCCTTCATTCTCCTCCTTGGCTCTGATGCCTGTGAGTCCAACAGACCAGAACGAGACAGAAGCTCCCATGTGCCCTGAGGACCAGCAGGCTCCCAGCAATCTAAGCACCTGCTGTATACAAATGACCACCCCCACCCCTCATCTTGACCTTCCAGTCACCCCGAGGAGGTGAGGAAACCGGCTTCAACAGAATCTACACATTCAGCTAAACTGACAATACTAAAATGTTTTATTCAACATTTCCTAACACAATACCACAAGCTTACACAAATCAAAAGGCTTCATTTTTTTTTTTTTGGTAAAAAATAAAGGCTAATATACCGTTTTCTTTAGAGATAAAGAAAAATGTTACTAATATATTTATATGAGGCCCACAAATAAATATGTTAGTGTATTAATTAGATACTGTTTCTTGGTTCTAAGTAGAAATATTATCCTATTAATGTTTAATGCTCTATGAAAGAAAATAATTCACAACTAAGCTGTTTAATTTCTCATTTTCTGTTTGCAAGTCTTAAGTAGATTTTACACATTATAATAAAAGACTTGTCAGAACTTTTTATTTCCTGAGGATTTAGCAAAAAAAAATAATAAATGCACTTTCCCGAAGTTTCAAGCTCTGGTAATCACCTTTAATAAACTGTGTTTCAGTTCCTTCTTATTCCATCCACCGTATTCATTAAAGGGTTCCCTACCGAGAGCCCAGAACCAACCCTGTACATCCTCCTACATCAGTCTCACCCCGGGCTGCATTCAGAGCAAACGCTTAGCATTGTCTGGTCATGGCATCGCCCACTCTGAAAGGGCCCATTACTAAACAACCTTTCCTCTTTGAAGGAGATTCAGACCTGGAAACTTTTCAGCAAAAAACATTTCCAAAATAATGCATTTTTATTCTGTGCTTTACCTAAAGCTGGAAATGAAAAAACATAAATCATTTTCTACTTACTTGTAAGAATAGAGGTTATATTAAACTTGGAAAGTGACTTCGGAGATGAAAATACTTCATGCTAACAGTGGAATGAGAAGAATTCTGAAAAAAAAATTACTTTTCTTCACTTGAGTAGATACCTCTTTTAAAGTCTAAACGTAGTGATTAGCAGATTCAGAAATTAGAGCAATCATATTTTAAATATAGAGTTAATATACATTTATGATAGTTATTAAAAACCAAGTGTTTAATAATAACTTATTTTGTTTTTACGTGTGTGTGTGTGTGTGTGTGTGTGTATATATATATATATATATATATATATATATGAGAAAACTTCTAGGGTTGAAATAGTCCTTTGCAAATAATTTAGTCAATATCCCAGGAATAATTAACATGACACAGACATTATCTGAAATTTTAAAGTATTTATAAATAGTAAAATGGTTTATCATTTCTAAAATGCATTTTGCATTATTATTATAACAAATAAGCATTTTTGAGGTGATAAGAATGTATAAGAAACTGCACATGCCAACCACAAGTTCTTATATGAACTTTTTAATGTTATTATTTCTAAATTTTTGGTTTAAGATCACACAAACATAAGTGATTAATAAAATGTTGTTTTCTAATTATGCTGCGGAACCCATTTCTATAAAGCTCTATGAGTAAATAGTATAGATACTGGACCTCATGGTTCTAGATATCAAATAACAAATAGAGGAGAACTGAGGACTTCTTGATTGAAGATTTCCAAGAGGAGCCCAGACAAGACTCGCCTGGAATCCGGCCTGAACATAAAGCTAAACAGCCCCCGGGAGCCCTCAGGGGAGTGACCGGCACCCCTTGCGAGAGAGCAGGATGAAGCACCAAGCTGCTAGCATTACTGGGAAGAATCCAAACCACTCAGTGTGGTCATGTGCAGACTGGGAGTGGGCGTATCCTTATTTTAAATCCTCCACCATTTTTAGCAACACCCAGAAGTCTTTAAGATGAAGCATCCAGAACAACGATATGGTTGCAATAGCCTGAACTACAAGTAGTCACTGGTTTTGTTTCCTTCCTGAGCTTCAGTCACTGTAGTGATTGAAAAAACCCTCTAAATGCAGTCTCCAGACTACTGACTGAAAGCAGGAAGACACAGAAATCCCCGCGCAGCACAGCAGGAAACAATATCACTCTTGCTACTATCCCTACTCACTGGTCGTTTGGATAATGGGGCCTCTGATTTGTTATAGATTTTATTTATTCTGTATCCCAGTTCTTATTGTTGGACTCTAACCTTGTTTCCTGTGCCTGAAACTCTACATCTCTTCATTGAAAACTGTTTATCTCCCAGATTGTAAGATTGGGGCCTGCCTTGCCCTTACTCAACCTGTTACCTTCCCAGGCACTGGACATGCCCTTGAACCCTAGTCCAGGGGACCAAGTCTCCCCCTGCCCTGACCCCACAAACACTCTGTTTCTGTGGTCCCACAGACATGGTCTGATTTTCAAGATTACCCCCTAAGGTATTTTACGTCCTTTGAGATCACATCAAACTGTATTCTCTCCTATGAAGGTGACTATTTTTCCTAGTATATCTATAACTCTCACATGGTTTTCCATCCTCTCTCCTTCCTTTCTCACTCAGAGGTAGCTGGGGGCCAGGTCCTATAGGACCAATAGGCAATGAAAATAACACAGTTGGATTTTTTTCTGAATGTAGTAAACCAAGGAATAAAATAATATGCTTTCTTTTCTTTAAGAGTCACTCTGGAGTAGTGACCAAAAGGAGACATTAGAGAGTTACGCTGAATCCCGGAGCTGAGCAGGACCGCAGGGCAGAGAGAGGTGCAAGGACACTCGTCACGAAGAAGCAGGCAGCCACTGTAGGGACATCCTGCGGGGAGACTCTGCTCTGGCAGAGGTAAATGTAGCCTTTGGTAACTGGGAAGGCGGTCCAGGAGCCTGGAGAACCTGAGGTCCCGAGAGAAGTAGAAGAGGCCAGATCCAGGTGGTTAGTGTGCTGACCAATTTGCAAGGAAAGCAATAGTGAACATATATATGTGGAGCCCTGACTGTTAGCTATGGCCAAGATAATATTGCTGCCTAATAAATCCTCAAAACGTAAATTTTAAGTGTCTGTTCATCAAATATCTGTAGATCAGTGGGGAGGGGGCTTTCAAGCACCTGTGTTGGCAGGCAGCCCCTCGGCTAAGCCGGTCTCACTGGATCACTCAGCTCAGCCTAGTGGTCTTGAGTTCCCCCCCTCCCTGGGCTGCGCCAGCTCTTCTCCTAACGCTAGCAGAGTCCAAGGAGGAAGCAGGCGTGTGCACGCTTTTGTAAGTCTCTGTTGACATCATGTGTGCTGACCTCTCAATGGCCAAGCAGGACATGTGGCCAGGTCCAGAGTGAAAGTGGAAGAGACTGGGAAGTGAAAGGCGGAGTGTGGATGCAGGGAAGGCCCTGACTAACCCACTGAGGAACCCAGGCTTTCAGAGGCCTTGGGGCACCCATACCAAAGTGGAACAGGCAGGACCGTGGCCCAAATACTTTTCCAAAAGCCATCAAGCCTCTGAGGTGCCCTGGCCAGGTGGCTCAGTCAACTGGAGTGCAGTCCGTTCACCAGGGTCTATTCCCATTCAGGTCACATACCTAGGCTGCTGGTTTGATCCTGGGTCAGGCAGGACACATAAGGACAGGAACCAATCAATATTGTTGGTTTTTTCTCTCTCTCTTCCTCCCTCCCTCTCTCTAAATATACCCTTGGGTTAGAATTAAAAAAAAAAAGACTTCAGAGCCAACAATCAAAGGTCTGTAATGGGGCCTTGTCTTCCTATTGTACCTGCTGTTTGAAATGGACTTAACGTGACTGTGTTAGGGGTCGCAAAGGGCAGGCTAGAGGATCCGCTAGGAGGACGGTAGGACTCAGAAAAGCCATTATATTTATGATCATTTTTACTACAGAAAAAGGATACAAATCAGTAAGGAGAAAAAGTGCACTGGACAAATTTTCACGAGAAACCAGGTCTATGCGTTCGGATAAGCTTTCCTAGGTAAGTTGCATAGGTGCGTTAATTTTTCTAATAACAACGAATGACAACACAAGCAAAGTGTTGTCCACCAGGAAGATCACCAAGCCTTTCCATCCAAGGTGTTTGTGGAGGTGAGTCATGTAGGCATGTGACACCTGTGTGAGTGAATTCGGAAACTCAGAAGTCAGTCCTCACAGTGAACCCAGGAGACCACCACTGATCACATCATTAGTATGAACTGTCTGATCTGATGCACACTGCACGCACTGGCCCCAGGAACGCATAGCAGGTGTGCCCTGCCAGTAACATGTCAGCATGAAATCTTTGCTCAAACTGCACTGGTGTCTACTTTCAGGGGTACAAAACACATATGTGTGGGTATGTGTGTGCATGTGTATATGTACATGTACACTTATATACATGCTATACATGCATGTTTATATACAGTACACATAAAATGTATGCAATAAATGATTTAAATAACTATAATAGGCAGGAAATAAAAGATGATAATGGGTTGACAAATATATAATTGCAAATATTTCTCACACTAGAAAAGGGTTATTGTACTGCTGAATTACTGGTAGCTATCTCATAAGATTTCAAAAGTTAACAGTGAAAAAGATACTGAGAATAATTCTTTAGTTATTCTTACTTTAATGCCGCATATAAAAAATAAAAGGGGCTGAATGTTTTCTGAATTAATAATACCAGTGTCTATGGTCAGTCTTTGTAATTCATCTGACACTTAGCTTGGTAAATGGCATACTTTACAATCCACAACTCTAAACAACACAAATACCCAAAGGAAAATAAGAGGTATTACATATCACACAGTTTTTACATTTTATTATTGTTAAAATTAATTTTTATAGTTTCATTATGCAAGAATATTCTGAAGACAAAAAAAAATTTTTTCAGTGTGTTATGAATAGTCCACAATTAAAATGAATTCCTCAGTGGCATTTATTTCTCTGCTAGTCTCACAGGACTATTCAGATAGGGCCGATGCCAGTAATAAAGATACTGATGATAATTAGGATCTTTTATGCTGATAAAACCCTGAGGTGAAAATAATGGACATTTAAATTAGGTCATACAATGATCCAATTGAGGGAGGTTTTCAATTGCCCACTATAATAAGTATTTGTGGAGCGTCGGCTAAATTTGAAGGCATTAATCTGTTCCTGAAGAATATCTCCTGAAAGATAAGATGTTTTAGGAACTTACAATAAAGCTTTATTTCCCTGGCATTTCCTCGTGTGGATCATGTGTATAAAACAGCTTTTGCTTTGGGAATCACAAACAGCTCAGCCAGAACCTGCAGAGAGCCAGGTATAGTCCTCAGATTGATCCAAGACAGACTGTCTAAGGAGACTTGTGTAATTACTTTCCCGTTTTATAGATAAGAAAATTAAAACAAGGAAAGTTTAGCAACTTGTCCCAACCACAAAGGTAATTAGAGGTAGAGTCCATATTGAAAAGTCTGGCTCTAAAGCACTTGAATTAACTTACGTTCAAACAGTTTCTGATGATGCTCTACTCTACCTTCTCAGGACCTTTAATATCTGCCTTCAAATACTTGATTTGTTTCTATTTTCTTCTATAATCATCATAGACATACTTAATCAAAATATAAATTAATAACATTTAGAAATCTCTACAACTAGTATCATAGTCCAGGAGCTACTATTTATCCTCCTATCTAATAAAAGAATAACATGCAAATGTGACTGTACCTTGGCTCCTGATTTGCTATGCTACCAGCCATACAGAAC
Organism: Antrozous pallidus; assembly: GCA_027563665.1. Classification (NCBI taxonomy): domain Eukaryota; kingdom Metazoa; phylum Chordata; class Mammalia; order Chiroptera; family Vespertilionidae; genus Antrozous; species Antrozous pallidus. The sequence goes on along the minus strand of CM050508.1, from coordinate 338,340 downwards.
AGGGGGCAGAACAGGGGGCAGAACAGAGGGCGGAACAGAGGGCGGAACAGAGGGCGGAACAGGGGGCGGAACAGAGCAGGGGGTGGGTCAAGGCAGGGGCATGGCCAACACACAGGAGGCAAGGCCAGCAGGGGTGTGGCCACAGTGCAAGGAAAGCAACCATCACCCTATAAGTGTGGCCCACAAGGTACTTAAAGGCCAGCCCTCCTTACTCTTATGGTGCCAGAATCACATGCAAATGAGCACCCGGGGTCCCTGCATGCCCCCCAGCCCAACACCCACGATGGGAGGTGCGGGGGGGGGGGGGGCGCTCTGCTGCCAGTCTCTGGGGTGTGTGGAGACCCCGGTGGCTACTATCGGGTGGAGAAAATTCACAGTGCTCTTGGTTCTGCAGAGTATCAGGGGCTCCAGGAATTCTGGGAAATGTAGTTCTATTGACAGACCCACTGTAGGAGTGAGTTTGAAGTACTGAGCAGGGGAAAGTGGAAGCTGCAGGGTGGGGCAGGCCGGGCCGGGTGAGTCTTTAGGCCTTGGGCTGGCAGAGGGCTCGGTGGGCAGGGCGCATGCAGGGTGCAAACCTGCTGGGAGGCTGGCACCAAATAGCCCCTGGATCAGAGACAAACCCACAGGGGACCAGTACCCAGCAAACACAAGCTCTGCCACCCAGGTGCTAGAGCTGCAAAGGCTGAATCGGAGACATAAACCTGCAGGGAGGCCAGCACCCAGCGGCCCCCAGATTGGAGATACAAACCAGCAGGGAGGCCAGCACCGAGCAGCTGCAAGCCCCACCATGGAGGTGCTGGGGCTGTGTGGGGTTGGATCTGAGACACAAACCAGCAGGGAGGCAAGCACTCAGTAGCCCCAAGCCCCGCCACCGCAGACCTGGGGCTGGGGGCGGGAGGGGGTGGACTGGAGATACAAACCCTCAGGCCTGGCACCCAGCAGCCCCAAGGCCAGATGCATAGGCGCTGGGGCTGCTGGGGGGGAAGGGGTGGCATGGTGGGCGGGGGCAGCTGAGACACAAACCCACAAGAAACCTGTGGAAAGGGAGATAAACTATTATAACTTTATCTCCCTTTCCTCAAGGTGAGAAAACTGTCCCTGGATTATTTAGTGATATGGCCCACACCTTTCTACATACACAGGGTATGTTATGACCACTCCCAGAATGCCATCTCCAGGGAATAACCTATTGTGGCAAATCATCTAAGAGATGAAATAAGCTTTTGTTGGGTTTATTCTGAAGGTCAGAGAACATGCCACCCCCAACATATGCTTTATTGTTATATTGATGATCTTGAGCTGCAGATTCTTGAAAAACTGCAAGTGCATGCAGAGTATTTCACTGAAGTCTCCTGATCTGTCTAAAATTGGACCCCCCTAAAGGAGCTTAAATATCATAGGTCTCCTTGATGGAAAAAGTGTCATCAGGCAGAGAAGACTGACTCCTGTCACAGGACATAACACCCAAACTCTGTTACAAACTATTTCTCTCCACCCCCATTCATCTTTCCTAAAAATCATTTACTCTGCTCTAGGAGGCCTACATTTCCCATTCCCTTTCCCTAGGAAGAAGGTATTTAAATCTGCATTCTAAGCCAGCTTGGGGAGTTATTTATTTTTCCCTGAGATCTCCCACATATACACAAGGTACACATGTTAATGAACTTTTGTTTTTCTCTTAGCGATCTGTCTTTCATTACAAGGGCCTCCACTAAGAACTCAGAAAGGTTGAGGAAAACTATTTTTCTTCCTCCATAATTCTATCTCGGGAAATCAAGTCCCCAGCTGAACAATGAGGTTGGCTCAAGTATAAGCCTTCCCAGCTGACAGGAGGGAAGCTTCTAGGGAGAAATCAATGATATTGGCATCAAAGTGGGATGGAGGACACACGCATGGTTGATGTGGTTTAACATTTTTGGAGGATGACTTGGCAAATTTGATAGAATGTTCAAGGTATATCCAAGAGTCTTCTTCTAGGAATCATATCTGCTGAGATAAAGCACGAGCTCTTAAGCCCTGGTCAGAACCCAGGATGCTACTGCGGGCTCCCCTTCCACGACAGGAAAACCTGAGAAAACCTGCATTTTTAGGACAAGGTAGCATCTATGCTAATAAAAGGGTAATATACTAATTAGACTGAACATTTTCCTGGCAACCTTCCAGATGTCCTTCCAGACATCCTTCCCAACAAAGCCATGTTGGCGGGGCCAAGGCAGAGGAGGTTAGAGGCAATCAGGGGAGAACAGTTAGGGGGACCAGGCCAGCAGAGGAGAGCAGTTAGGGCAAACAGGCTGTCAGAGGAGAGCAGTTAGGGGGATCAGGCTGGCAGGCAGGTGAGCGGTTAGGAGCCAGAGGCCTGAGGGGTGCAGGCTGGGCTGAGGGAATCCCCTGCCCCCACCCTCCCTTGCACGAATTTTGTGCACTGGGCCACTAGTTAAATATAAAGAGTTACTACATATTAGTTAGAAAAATACCAAATATGAATAGAAACAGAAAATAAGTAGGATTTGTGTAAACTATCCATGCTTCAGAAAGGTGCATGTATTCCACTGTAAATAATCGGTATGATTCATAAAAAAAAATTAAAAGTTAAGAAGGTTTAAATGCACTTGAGAGTTTAAATATGCCATTACTAATTTCCCATGTTTTCATGACAAAGCCTAATACAGAACAGATCCCTCTTTTGCTAAAAAAAAAATAAATAAATTGATTTCAGAGAGGAAGGGGGAGAGAGAGGGAGGAACCAATGATAGAGAATTATGGATCAGCTGCCTCCTGCACGCCCCCTACTGGAGACTGAGCCCCAGAGCTTACAACCTGGGCATCTCCCCTGACAGAGAATCAAACCATGACCACCTGGTTCGTAGGTTGACGTTCATCCACTGAACCACACCAGCTATGCCCTCTGTCCTTAATCCTTCCTGAAAACATGGAGGAGGAACCACACACTGTAGGTAACAAGCCCTCACCATCCTGCACTGGTTCCACCTTCACTTCCCCATTTCTGCAGGCACCAGTGCTAGAGCCAGTCAGTCAACCTACTGCGACTTCAGGTTGTCCCCGGAGATCTTCAAACATAAGATTCATCAGGCTCACACACAACGGAGGCTCAGTTAGGAGGACTGACTTCCAAATGCTGGTTGTCCTGCAGAGTAAGTGCCACTTTCCAAGTTTGTTGGTACAACCACTTTGGAAAACTCTTCAACTAAACCTGCTTTAGGGAAATATATACCTGTTCCGTGTCCTGTTTCATCTGAGGTTTACATCAAAGAGATAAGAGGATACCTATCCACTAAATGACAAGCATAGGATGTTCTTAGCTCTTTTACTCATAACAGCACCAAACTGGAAGCAACCAAAAGCCCATCCCCACTCTCAGAATAAAAGAGTGAGGTACTTACTGAAAATCACACAGAAACTAGGAGGAATACACTACACTTATAATTAACAACACAGACTAGACTCTGAAACATAATGTTGAGCAGAGAGAGCAGAAGTGACATGTACAGACTCGTGGACTCCCTTTAGATGATGCTCCAAAGGTGAGACCAACGCCTGCCATCTGGGGTTGGGACATCAGTTCCCCTGGAGAGGAGGAGGGGCACAAAGGGCTCGAAGACCTGGGAAATCCTTTGCTCCTATGAGTCTATACGGTTGGCAGAAATCCTCAATGTCATCCCTGTTTGATGTGTGCACTTCCCTGTTTGTTAATAATGTTGAATGGGCATGTTATTTTATAAAAATGTAGACATGACAAAACTGAGCTCATTACTGCATAGTAAAGATTCTACTTTTTAAAAAGCACATCAAGCATAGTTACTGTATCATCCGCAATCCCAACATGAAGCAAATGGCGTGCTTAAAAGATTAACTGAAAGAAGCTTAAGGAAAAATTAAGTTATAGAACTTAATACAGAGGTAAGGAAACCGATATGTGATGGAGATACACCCAGGACCAACAAGAGTAAAAAATTCCTGAAATTTAATTTAAAAGTAGACCTGAACATTTGAAACCTTTCTGTATAGAAGACCAGTACTTACCAACTCTATACAATATTTGTATATGTGAAGTCAGCATTTTGGTTTCTTTAAAATGTCTTATAATTAGCATCTGCATACAATCATATGTCTTAGTAAATCTAAATAAGTATCACCAGTTAAATAAGGCTTTTAAAACTTGCAAAATAGCAGATTAAAATGTGGTCACCATAATCTACATTCCAATTAAATGTCTATAAAGGGAACTCAATACTTTATATTGAAACTATCTTCTGAATGTGAAAATCAAAGTTATGCTTATTAGCGCTAATTAGATTAAGACTTTAATTAAATTTCAGTTATTCATAGTAAAAATTTTAACTATCATTAAAATGATATGCCAGAAGTAATTAGTGGGGGGATCTAGTTTTGACAATCTTGCAAAAACATGATTTTTATTTTAGACTCCATAACTTTATACTTCACATAGTGGTTTTGACCTGAGTAAATTTGGAAATTATTTACTATCTTACAAGGTAAATTCCCTTCTCTCTCAACAGAAAAATAAAAGTTAAATACCCTTTATTCAATTTATTGACCAGGTAAGTTGAACACAAAGCCTTAAGTAAAGGAAAAGTGTGGGAAAGCATTTATAATGGTGCCCCCACACCTACCTATCAAACGTTATCTAGAAACAAGGACAATACAAAGTCACAGTAAAGACAAGTTTATAAAATACAAAGAGAGCTATAGATGCAGCATACATAACATCACCTCTACACACCACAGCACAGGCCTTAAAATGGTAGTTTGGAAAAATTAAAATCATACAAAGACTATATATTAGGTGCAAGCTGTTCTGTGGAGGAGCATATATTTTTCGGCAACATTGCCTGTACATTAACATAAGAAGAACGATCATTGCTTTTAAAAGTTTACCATTTCCCTCAAAAGGGAAATGTGCAGCCCGGTCCCTGATGTAACTTGCCATCTCACATTGTAGTGAAGAAGACAGTGGTCCCACTGCAGTGAAAATAGCCACAGCTGCCGAGCTAACACCGAGAATCCCATAAGCAAACCAGGCCCCACAACCAGAACCCTCACCGAAGTCAAGCTGTACAAGTAATTTCAAAAATACAAGCAAGTCACAGACAGGCAAAACCCAGAGAAAACGGGGCTTCTCATGGTTTCTGGTCCTTCCTTCCCACAAGGAGGCTGTGCTCTCTAATCCAGATCAATCCGAGGCTGAGCTAACCTTGGGGATAGGCAGCTTTAATGACGACTCCCATGCAAAGGGAAAAGGCCACCTGCCTCCTTTATGTCACCCAAATGGCACACATAGAAAAAAGTGACAGCCCACTGGGCCATCACTTCTCTCTCTCCTCTCTCTCTCTCCTCTCTCTCTCTCTCTCTCTCTCTCTCTCAACCTTTATTGTTGAATATATGTTGAATATATGACCCCCTTTACCCCCATAAGTTTATTTTTGAATCTCTACAATCATCTGTTTTATTCTGGTTTGATTATATATATTATCAGAGAGGAAGGGAAAGGGAGAGAGAGATAGAAACACCAATGATGAGAGAGAATCATTGATCAGCTGCCTCCTGCATGCCTCCTACTGGGGATCAAGCCCACAAACTCAGCATGTGCCCTGACCAGGAATTGAACCATGACCTCCTGGTTCATGGGTTGATGCTCAACCACTGAGCCATGCCGGCCGGGCTGTCCCCTTTCTCTTGAAAGCCTTCATCATCGTGTCACCCACCTTCCAGCTTTCTGCAGTCTTTCAGAGCCCCACCCCACCCCCGCTGGATGACCAAATGCTCTAAGGCTTCTGGCCTCAGCACTTCAATGTCCGGAGCTGGACAAGTCTTTGCTGTGGGACTGCCCTGGGCATGTCGGATGATGAGCCACACCCCTCACCTCTACCCACCAGTTGTTAGTGAGCCACTCTGCTGTCTCCAGCCTGAGGAATGGTTCTGAACTCCCAAATGCTCCATGAAGAGCCACTCTGTCTATCGAGCACCCAAGACAGTGTATATGCCAGACCAGAGCCACTGCACCCAAACCCTGGCAGAAGTCCAAGGTCACTCATTGCTGGTTGTACATGCCAACCTGAGCCTCTTAGACAATCTTTCTGGAGTCTATGGATTAATCAGAGTGAAAATGAAGCCTCTTACCCCAAGTGCTTTTTGTCCTTAATGTACAATTTTCATAATTAGATTGTAATTCTCTAGTATTGGCCAGAGTAGAAAGGGTGGCAGGAAAAAAGAAAAATACTTGCTGCTGGGTTTGAAATGGGAATGAAGGGTGCCTTTCCTTTCCCTTGTCAATGTTTTGCAGAAATAGTCAACCACATTGCTTGAGCTGGGTGTGGAATCATCTTTGGATTCTGTCTGTTCCTTCACTCTCTTCATATTCAACATAAAATTAAGTAACTGACCCTTTGGGTGTTATTGAGGATCTGTATCTGACATTATCCCAGGTCCGAGATGCTAATATTGCCCTCACCAGCTGATGTGCTGTAGGCTGAACCCCGCATATATTTCCAGAAAGTGACAGCCTATACATCTGGCTTCTAAAGACTTAATCATCCCTTTATTGTTAGAGAGCATACATACCAAATAAGTGTAAAAATAAATTATAAACTTAAGTCTTACCTCAAATTAACTCCAGAAACTCTAGTATATAATTCAAACAATAAACCACTGAGACACTTTGTTTAATTCTACATAGACTTTCACATAAATAGATGTGTCCATGGAAGATGGTCCAAAAATATAAATGGGTGTTTGGAAGAAATAAAGACTGGTAAAGTTTTTAAATGCATGCTTGTATTCATTTCTATTTCAGGACATCTTGACCTCATTCTTCAACACGTCCAGAATGTTCTTTGCAGCAAGTGCTGATCCCTGGCTAACCTGACTCAGAGCTGTCGTGAAGCCTGTGAATCATTTCATAAAACGAGGTTAAATTCAAGAAAATCTTAAAATCTTGCTGAGGAATTAACAGCTAAATAAAATGATTGTTTAGGGCCATGATTGGCAAACTGGGGCTCACAAGCCACTTGCGGCTCTTTGGCCCCTTGAGTGTGGCTCTTCTACAAAATACCACAGCCTGGGCAAGTCTATTTTGAAGAAGTGGCATTAGAAGAAGTTTAAGTTTAAAAATTTTGGCTCTCAGAAGAAATTTCAATTTTTGTACTGTTGATATTTGGCTCTGTTGACGAATGAGTTTGCCGACCACTGGTTTAGGGAAAGTTCTTCCATGAACAATGTTACAAAACTACAATAAAAAAGATAAATGCCTAATAATCATGACCTCTGCCTTTTCTGCTCAACCTTGAGAATTCAATTGCCCAAAATACATTTTTAAATGAAACAAAAATATAAGAGCAATGTCAGAATAATTGTTTCTTAATTATGCAAGTATGAAATGTTGAGTAGTTTAAAATAGCAAGATTTTTTCAGGAAATAATTTTTTTAAATGATGGGGAGAAAATCCCAGCTGGAAGTGGAATAGTCTTATTATCAAATTTAGTCAAGTGCATATCGAGACACAGGTGGCAATTTGCTGCTCACATGGAGAGTGGGGACCTGGCAGGGTTGACAGAAGTGAACACAGCTCCAAGCAGGGAGCTGCCCCTCTCACACCCACACCCTGGGCGGCTGTAGTCGGCATCTGCTACCTGCTAATCAGATCTCTAGAAATCCCTCTCGTCTTTGAACAGCTAATGAATGGCTGTCTACATCTGCCACTGATTGAAATCGCTGAGGACATAGTTACATGAAGAAAACACATCCCACATAAGTTGAGTTTGGCTAACATTCAGGAACACAAGCTTTCAGAACTTTTCCCCTACTTCGAACTGTAGCCTAATGTTCTAAAAGCCTATATTTTGTTAAAAGCAGGGTTTTGTGTGGGTTTTTGTATTTGAGCAGTTGGTCGCCACCTTAAATGTTTAATTCTTACTACCTGTCTAGGTTATTGCTCCACCTTCTGTTTTAAACTCCTCAGATGCAAGATCTATTACATTTTAACTTACTAACAATAGCACCAAGTGTCAGACCATATGCAAATATGTGCTTCCCAGGTTCTGAATGATGATGTTGACATATGGTCCCAGCAAAGAACTGAAGTTGTTAAAAAGAGGCAGAGAGTATGAGCTTAGCATAAAGAGGATTTTATTTCTTGATGGTGATTGATTTGCCTCAAATACATATACTTAGTAGAGTTGAAAATACATCAAAACAATCAGCATGGGACCTCCTCATAGTAACATTAAATAAAAGGATACAGCCAGCAGGACTCAGTCCTTAGACAAGCTGAATGGCTCTGCATCCATTCCCCAGAGGCCTGGCTGCATTGGGGACACAAATCATGCACCTATGAGAACACAACTTTGACTTTCATGTTTTCATGCTGTTTTAATTATGTTGTTTTCAGAAGTACACTCCTGATCATGATAACATCTAAATACTTGAAGATTTTAACCAATTGGTATTTGTAGCTGCTTCTGAATGCACTGACAATCATCCTTTGTTCAAAGGTTTCCTAAACTAGAAACTCTGGAAGCTGGGTAATTGTCACCACTTGGAAACCACTGACATCATGAAGATAAGTGTTATCTCTCAAACTTAAATGTATCTACTTTGTATATTATAAAAATATTTCCTTGTTTCCTCCCAATAAATTTCAAGTGAACTGGAAATAAAAATGTTTTACGTCATCAAACACTTAGTTCTATAATTATTCAGAAATTATCATTATCATGCCCATGATGGTAATAGTGATAACAATGAGAATAAACTAGACTAGTTTTGTATATATTTTATAAAAGTAATCACTAAGGCTCTCATTGAAGAGATGTTATCAAAGAGCAAAAGAAGACAAAGTCCAAAATTTGCAAAAGTATTTCTTTGCTATAATCCTAGCTTAATGGAATCATGTAACATACACTCTTTTGAACTTATTTCTTATTAATATTATCTTAGCTATATTCCATGTCAGAGACTATAAATCTATTGCCTTTTTAAAAATTTCTTTATTGCCTACCAGGTTATGGTACTATTCGGGTTTATTACTTAATCATTAATAAAACTACATAAACTTTGCAGCTCCATTGCATCTTGGTTATCATGTGACCAATTCTGGAAAAGGAAATACTGACAGATGTCATATATGTCCCATTTATGTCTGACCCTAAATCTTCTAGGAGTCCTGCACTTGTTTTCTTTAGTTTTTGCCCTCGTGCACTCAACCAGCAAGCTAACCCTGCAACAATGGCTCACGAATCTCCACGTCTACAGGGACTCAATCTCCCACCACCCCCTCTTCTTTATCCAGCCCCACTGGCCCCACTGTGATCTCACCCACACTCAAGCATATTCTCCCTTCTTATCTTTTACCTTATAGTCCCTCAACCATGGAGTATTCTTTAGATCCTATTTTCTCTTCCAACTGCTGCTTTATCAATGGACCTTCTCTTACCACTAAGTGATAAAGCCAGCAAAGGTCCCCCTACCCCCTGGGCTCCCAATGGTGATCACCAGCTGACACACCATGTTGTACACTTGCCTAAATGTACCTCATCCCTTCATCCCACCAGAATGACAGCTCAGAAAGAGGAGGACTTTCCAACAACAAAATAAATGATAAAGTAGATGAGAGAGGTGCCAATGGCCTCTGGCTCACTGGACTCAGGGAAACATGTTAGCAGGCTGCCCACTTATGATGAATGACATAATTCAGAAATGGCCGTTGGTGAAGATGTGAAGGACAGGGACCTGTGGGAGCACAGAGCATGCCCTCTCCTGGGATCTCCACGGAGCAGGACCCAAAACTCTCTGAACCCTGTCCTCCTGAGTTTTATGGAGGCTCTATTGCAGGCACGACTGATTGAAGCATCAGCCTAGGACAACTGAACCCCAGCAGCAGCCCCTCTCCATCCCCAAGAGGCTCAGAGATGAAGTCCCCACCCTCTACTTCCATGTGTTCCTCCTGAGGATCAGTCCATCCTTCCTCTTCACGTCCCCTTGCTAACATGCGTTCAGGCATGATAGTCAGGTTAGAAATGCACATCAACACATTTTCATCACTCTTATCACTTAAGGAATTACCATGATGTTAGGAGATTTGTTCCAGGAATGGGAGGAAAACCAAATACACACATCGTATTATAAACCACGGCTTCATAACTCTGATGATTCCCCTTAGGTGTGAGAGCCAGGTGCCTAGGAGGCTCAGTTCAAACACTTTTCCTCCCTCAGGGATGGATGGTGTGAGGGTACAAGCCCATTCCTGTGCTCAGTCATTTCCTGAGCCAATGGGAAGAGCCTGCTCTGGGCCTGGTCCCTCATTACTTGCATGGGAGTCCTTGGCTCTGGCTTTACTTCTTGGAGAACCTGAGATAAGATGTTGGGGAATAAAGAGCACTGTAGGCCTAGGAAACAGCAGATAGAAAGTAATAAGGGAGGAATACAGTTGAGCTGCCTAAGGAAAAGCAAGGAGGCGGGAGTGGCTGGAGTTGAGAGCAGTGAGGTGAGAACACCTCCCCCACCCCCTGGGCTCTGTGGCCAGTGGGGCAGTGGCTGTCTCTCATTCACTCCCCCATCTCTGGTGTCCTTGCTCTCTAGATGTTTAGTCATATTTATCGGTGGTTGATTTTTTGCTTTTAGGATACAACCAAGTGGATATTTATTTGAACATATTTTCTTATTTCCCATTCAGCTACCTGGATATAATTTCCCCTGATATTTTAGAAATGTCTTCATTTCCAATTTTTATTATTTTAAAAAATGAAAGACTGATAAAACTACAGCAATAGGCATAGAAACAAGTTTAGACTCACAACTAGAGTAACTAATTGAGCGATTTGACAAGGTGTAAAAGGAAGTGTGAAATATCACCTAGATGACTAAGGCATTGGTGTGATAAACTGTCATAATGTTGGAAAAACAATCCCGCATTCCCAATTATGTTAGTCCTTTTCATACATACTTTAAAAGAAGGAAACTATTGGATTTTATTATTTATCTTAAGTGAATGATACAATAAAGTAAAATATAAATGTTTAATTATGTTTGTCTATTTTGAGGTTATAAGAATGGATACTGATATAAATATTTCAGAAGGGCCATGTCTGTCCAAAGTCACAGTTTCAAGTGTGCAGTTAAAAATAATGTTATTACCCATATTTACAACAATCGAAATGTTTCCAAGAGCACAGACAACCCCGCCTGTCCTGTAGGAGAAGTGGCCTGTGTGGAGGGTCTCCTGCCACGCAGAAATGAGTCCTTACATGTTAATAACTAGCAGTCTCCTTAGCGCTGTCCTGGGAACCTTTACACCCTCAGTCACACATTGCCATCGCCGGAGACTCATCCCCAGCCTCTGGGGTTGGACTGGACCTCTCAGCTGAGCACGTGGAGTGTTTACCTTCAGCAGAACCTTCTCTCAGAACTTCAGTGGGAAGCTTTCCATCCTGTCCAGGCTCCTCTGAGGTATTGACCTTCTAATGAAACTGTTCATTCCCTGTCTCTATGCTCTGTCTGTACCTACACAGCAAACATTGGTCGTTTTCTTAATAAAATATTAAACTTCATCAATATGCATCATTAGCAACAACATGCTGTGCTAGCCTCCCCTGACTGTTGTAAACACACCCCAAGCTTTAGTGTCTTAAAATAATGAGAACTGTCCCTCATGATTCTTTGAAGGTCTGGCTTCTGCTTCCATGGGTCACCCTGACTGTGCTCTGGGGCCTGAGGAGAGAATCTGCTCCTGCACCTTCTGGTTCCAAGGGCTGTGGCCACTCTGTGGCTTTGCCCTCATCCCCAGTTTTCCTATCTGAGCCATTTTGTTAAAAGCAGTTCTGATTCTTCTAAGGACACATGTGACTTTCTCTAGGGTCATCTGCATAATACAAAATATGCTCCTCCTCTTTCGATCCTTACTCCACCTTTTGCCAGAGAAGGTAATACTCACAGGAATCAGCACAGGATCAGGGATTAGGACTTGAAGCTGTGACTGGGCCCAATACATGTGCCCATCAAAAATGCTTTCTTAATGTAAAAAGGCTTCATGGTGTGCTGTTTTAGGATCTTTCTGCTAAAAGCTTTTAAAATAATGTTATCTATTTAATACTGTAAGTATGCTATTTTTTTAAAAAAATATGTAGGCATTTAATTTTAAAAACAAAATATTTGTCAATGTAACATTTAGATATGGAAAAGCCTCAATTTTCAGTTTATTCTTCCAGGCTGCAAATTGTCCTGAACTGCAAAATCCCACATTCTAAATGATCCTTTAGCTCTGACTGGTGTGGCTCAGTCGGTTGAGCATTGTCCCATGCACCAAAAAGTTGCAGGTTCGATTCTCAGTCCAGGGCACTTCATGGAAGCATTGCTCAGTTCTTGCCAAGGTATCCGACACATCATCTCACAGGGAACATGTTAGACAACTGCTTATCAAGACAGTACAATGCTTTCATCGTTAACATTAGTTTTAAAGTCTTTCCATTTATGCTCATTTTATTTAAAAATTCAGTCTTTAACATAAGAATGAAATTGCTTAGAGGTGGTATATTCATGTGTGACATTTGGAAGAGCAAGGGCAGCAGAGCTGTGATTGGGTCCTGCCTGGTTCCACGGTTCAATAGCGATCCTTCAACACACTTATTGATGACCTACACGGTGTGATCTCTTTTTGGTAATGAATATTTAGCATGTCCCTTCCTAACAGAAAATTTCAATTTAACATGACTTAAAGAATCACTTAAGATTTGCATTTCAAAACAATATAAGAAAGTTAAGATTTCTCTGATGGCTATCCCAAATTTAACTAGCAGTTATCTCAATATCAGTGCTAAACAAAAGCTCAGACATGCATACATTGGTGATTCAGTTTGTTTTTTAGAGGGAGAGAGGAAGGGAAAGAGAGATAGACACTCCACTGGCTGCCTCTTACACACTTCTTGTGGGGATTAAGTCTTCAACCCAGGCATGTGCCCTGGAGGAAAAGAGAAGGAAAATCCCACATGACTGCCATTTATTCTAGTTACTTGAAGCCCATCTTACACTTGATGCTAAGTATCTACCAACTAAACCACAGTAAAGAAGTCCTTCACTGTGCACAAATAAAATGCATTATTTTATTGTTGACTATTCCCCGAGTATCCATCATGACATTTCAAGGGACTAATGTCAATGTGTCTCCAATGGCAATAATATATATTTATGTCTCCATTAACTACTTCAATTTTGCCCTAGAAAAGTTTTGGAAAAATCAAATTGTTGACAGAATAGAACATCATTTACTTCTAATGTACTTTCTATGTTTTCTGTATTTTTTCATTGCCCACTTTAAAAAGATTTTCTGTATAAAATTCCTGAAGAAAAAAATAAGCACATGAGTTATAGGAAAAGACAATAACCAGAGCATGGAGAAATTAGTTTCCTTAAAACAATATATGAAGAAAGACCATACTCTTGAAAATGGTATATTTATTATTTTAAATAAATTTATGAGGAATAAATGGATGATAAACAATTTCTAGTTATAAAATCCATTAGTATAATCTAATGGATTATACTTAACACAGTTCCTTGTATGAAAATTACATATTGAAAAACTACATATTGTAATATGAAGCACCAAGAGACTACAATGAGAACCATTTCTCAATATTTGAGGATATGTATGGTGATCCACAAACAAATGTACAAATGATATATTTGTTCCATGAGACCCTTTAGAGCTCAAAGAAATGGCATTAATATATTTCCAAGAAGGCTACTTGCAGTGGTGTTTTTCCTAGATCTACTAAAAATGCATTTCTTCACAAATCAGTGTATAGAAAAGTATTTGTGAAATATCCCTCTTTACTACCTACTTCAAACATGTCTAATGTTTATGTACTATTTTATTTCCTGTCATTACAGCAATTTGATAACCAGTGTACCTTCCTCTCATGGTCTGAGAGTACTTATACCCATGTAGATAATATTAGTTTTTACTCTGATGTAAGTATAATGTAGTCAGTTGGTTATATTCACTTAGAAGTATGCAACTTTAAGCTTGTTGACCATGCAAGTAATAGAACCAAAAAACTAACTGGAAAGATGTTTCTTTAAATTCATTTCTCCCATAATTTATTCAAAGATGAATTTGACAAATAACCTGGCAAATATCTGGCCACATCTATTGGGTGTGGGTGGAGGGGGATGGGGTTTACTGCAAAGTATGGACATTCACTTCCCCTGTGTCTATTCCAAGAGATAACCCAAAACTGCATCTTTGAGATCAGGGTGTCTCTTGTCCCAAAAGAAAGATACATCTTAACGTTTTCAAAAGCCTTATTGAAGAGGTTTAAGGCAGGTCTAGCTAAACTGAAGAGAATGAAATGTTCCTGAGGGGCTGTGTCCCCACACATTTCCCCAAGGCTGGGAATGGAGCCAGGGTCCTGGGTTCTGGCCCATGAGGGCCCTGCTGAGGCACACTCTTGGGCAGGAGGTGACACCTCTGATGGAAAATCCATATGGGGGTACAAGAGAACCTGGCACTGACAGGCCACTCATGGCATTCAGGAAAGATTTCTGTGGCCGATGCTCTGCTTTCTTGGGCTGGGAGGAAGCTGCTCTGCCATCTTCCCAGAGAACCGTGCCCAACAGCACGGAAACACTGTCACTGAGGATCAGTCACTAGCAGCTGAAGGACAATGGGAGCAGCCATCAATCACTCACTGAATTATTTAATGGAGACTTTCTATCTGCCAGGCACTCAGTGCCAAAAGCAAGTCTGCTCACCCCATTTCCCCAGGACTACATGATCCCGAAGCTCTTCTATCATCTAGTGACTGCAAATCCCCAACAGCAAGTGATACTAAACCTCTTGGCGAGTGATGACCCGGATGTGAGGAAAATTAAAACAATGTAAAATTCTTGCCCTCCCTGTCATGAATCACTCTGGGCCACCACAGGCTGAGCACACAGCTGACATGTGGTGGTCTCAAGTCTCAGTTCTGCTCTGTGACATGCCCATTACTTCACCAAGCTTCCAGTTCTATCACTTACAAAATGGGGAAAATATCTCCATCTCTTTCCAGAAATTCACTACCAATCAACATAGCAGGCAAAATCCCAGGAGTTGACGATTGCTTTGAAAATGTTACCTCCTCAGTATGTCAGTCACCTCACTTGTACTTGAGGACAGACTCTCAGGTTCAGCATTGTTGACCTGGGAGGTGGATAACCGTTTCTTGTGGGGACCATGCAGGGAATTATACAGGCTGTTTAGTCTCCACCCAATAGATATCAGTAACACCTGCCTCTCAGTTGTGACGAGCAAGAATGACCAATAGATTAGAGCTAATTCTAAAGTCCCTTCAGCTTGAACATTTTATAGTAGGTAATGGGCCTAAAGAGCACTTTGTAAGTTGTTACATGAGATACAAAAGTATGTGTTCATTCATTCGCTAAAGAGGCTTTATTGCCCCACTGGCATGGCTCAGTGGTTGAACATCGACTTATGAACCAGGAGATCACAATTTGATTACTGGTCAGGGCACATGCTTGTCTTATAGGCTCAATCCTCAGTGTGGGGCATGCAGGAGGCAGCCTTTGATGATTCTCTCTTATCACTGATGCTTCTATCTCTCTCCCCTTCTCCCTTCCTCTTTGAAATAATTTTTTCAGCTTTATTAAGCATCTACTAGTGCTAAGACAATATACTATAGAGCTGGAGGTAAATTAGAAGTTATATTTCAAGGGGCTTACTTAACAGTAGGGAAGGTCAGCTACACATGAAAAATAATATTTTCAATATTCTACAAAGCAATGTAGTTGCAGTAGCTACACACTTTAAGTAAATTTGAGTAAGAAAAAAAAATTAGTGAATTGTTTCTAAGCAAAGTAGGCCACTCATGAAAACTGTGCCACAGATGAGGCTAAGGAAAGCTATTCCTCTTACTAATGTGGTTTAAACTGATGTTATTAGAATCATAAACTTTTAGAGGCTAAAGGGACCTTAGAGATCACCTGGTACCACCATCTCATTTTACAGATGAGGCAATTGACTGCCTTCTGACCCTGTGCATGAGCAGCACATGTAACATAAATAAGCGTGGAAAACCTAAATTGGTATAGCAGCAGCAGAAGGTGGCTCAGTTTATATATTACATTTTAAAGAGAATCACACAAACCATGACCTCCTGCTAAATTAGGAAAGAACTTGCATACAAGATGAAACTGTGATGATGGAATAATCGCATGTTGCTTGGCAGGGTGTATGGAACTCCTGATGGGAAATTCCACTTGTGGGAAGATTTCCTTGGTCCTGAGTGGGGTATTTAAAAGGATTCCCTGAGCCGAAACCGGTTTGGCTCAGTGGATAGAGCGTTGGCCTGGGGACTGAAAGGTCCCGGGTTCGATTCCGGTCAAGGGCATGTACCTGGTCTGCGGGCACATCCCCAGCAGGGGGTGTGCAAGAGGCGGCTGATCGATGTTTCTCTCTCATCGATGTTTCTGACTTTCTATCCCTCTCCCTTCCTCTCTGTGAAAAATCAATAAAATATATTTAAAAAAATAAATAAATAAAATAAAAGGATTCCCTGAAACAGATTGTACATGTTCCTAAAGGCAGTGACTTCTCCATCTCAACTCTTGCCCCATGCTTTTATTGCACCATTTGTTTTACAATAAAAATGATAGTTCACAATTAAAATGACTGCAATACCTTTGAAGTGCCTGGTAACTTTCCAGAGGAAATATGCTGATACAGGTGTCTGCAGGGACCAAGCAGGCAATGTGAATGCCTAAAGGAGGCCAAGTAGAAAGCAATGCAATAGTTGCCATAATGCTTTCAGTGCATGGACATGAACCATAAGTCTGAGAACTCACATATTATGTTTCTGAAAATGATGAGGAAATAAATTAGAGAGTCCCTCAGAAATATATTCCCTGACTCTAAAGGTACCTATGAGAGAAATTTACACATTCAAGTGTTAAGAATAAGAATTGGGAAGGTTCAGAACTAGAATAAGAAGTTCTTACTACTTTGAGTTTATTCTTATAAAAAGAATTTTAAAATGTTTACTTGGCAGGTAGATAATACAGGGGATTATTTTTGTAAGATTTAAGTTGGAAAACATATTTGGAATATCTGTTTGAATAATTTTATTATTTGTATTTCTTCATATTCTCTAGCTCTTCTCCATTCAACATGCTAGAACTTCTCAAATGCTTTAAATAAGAAACAAACAAACAAAAGAACAAGGTAACTCTTGGATTTACAATTTCAAATGCTTAGTATAGTGAAATGGTCTACTTTAATTATATATATATATATATATCCTATCTAATAAAAAGAGTAATATGCAAATTGACTGTACCTCTGCTATGACCAGACCACCAGCCAATCAGGAGCAAATGTGCAAATAAACCTCAACCAAGATGGCTGTGGCCACTGAGAGCAGGAGGGATCAGGCCTAAATGGGTAGTCAGACATCCCTCAAGGGGGCCCAGATTGGAGAGGTGCAGGGTGGGCTGAGGGGCACCCTTCTGTTCATGAATTTCATGTACTGGGCCTCTAGAGTGTGTGTGTGTGTGTGTGTGTGTGTGTGTGTGTGTGTGTGTCACATACACACACACACACACACACACACACACACACACACTCTAATATTTGGGGTGGCTTCCATAAGAAGTAGTTGAAAGTTGGCTGCATCCCAATAATAGAGGCAAATCTCAACCCAAATTTTCCCATATATATGCAGTTAGGACACACACACAAAGACATACACTGACTGAAATCCTGAAGATGTTTCAGCTTCCTGTGTCTTTGTGTACCCTAAAAATGTCTTGCTTAGCCCAGCTGGTGTGTTTCAGTGGTTGAGAATCAACCTATGAACCAGAATATCAAGGTTTGATTTCCAATAAGGGCACATCCCTGGGTTTTGGGCTCAATCCCCAGTGAGGGGCATGCAGGAGGCAGCCAATCAGTAAATCTCCCTCACCGATGGTCTTTCTATCGTTCTCCCTTCCTCTCTCTAAAATCAATAAAATATATTTTTTAAATAAAGTCTGCATAGAATGTTCCCCTGAGGCAAATGGGACAATATGCTAGCATTAGATGCCACCAACTGTGTAGGGGATGAAGAAACCTTCCCTCCAGGAGTAGGGTTATAGGACCATTTATATGTCCACCAGATCCATCTAAAAGGTGGACAGATGACAGTGTTTATACTTTTATTATGTAACAAATGAAGAGTTTACCTCACACACACAGTACCATAGCCAATCTAATAACTCCATCATAAAATTTCATTTCTAATCATTCTGTTTTTTAAGTCACTCTTTTCTCCAATGAAAATCAATTTCTAACATGAGCACAGCTCTGACGATGATGGGAAGTATGGATAGACACACTGGTTGGATTGCTCTGGGTCTGATTAAAGATTAGTTGATTATGCTTCTAGTGAATATTCTGATGAGTTTAACTGAATGCCCCTAGAGACCACTTGAAGCATCTAACACATAGCTTAGAACATCCACTTTGGAATATTTTAATTAAAAAACTGTAGACATAATTTACTTAGGATTAAGGGTCTGGAAATGACTTTTAAAAAGACAGTGAAAAGGAGGAACCAAGATGGCGGCATAGGTAAATACCTATTGTTCTGCCCCGTGCGACAATTCAAAAACTACAACACAACAACAAAACAAACATCATCCAGAATTACTGGACAGCTGGCTGAATGAAAATTTGACAAATAAAAGTAAAGGTGGGACACTGAGACTCAGAAGAGCGGCAGAGCACAGCCTTGAAGATACGCACAGAATCAAAGGTTAGGAGCCGTGGCCGCACGCACGGGCTGTAGGGCTGGCAGCAGCAACCCCAGCTGAATTTCGCCAACGGGGAGGGCGGAGACATCCCACTGCATGAATTCCCCAGTGCTAGGCAAGGTCCAAGGTCCAGGGTACGCACCCTGGAAGCCGGGCGTGGCAGAGGTCTCCTAATCTGAGAATCCAGGTTGCTCGGAACTGCAGTTTGCGCACATAAACTGCTCTCTGGCGACTTGCTCCCTGGCAACTTGCTCCCTGGTCCCGGAGACCACCGGACTGCTTTGTTTTACAACCCTGGGCGAGACTTTGGGTGTGCAGACTCATTTGGGGAGAGGCAGAGTTGTCTGGCAAGGGGTAGAGACTAGCAGTTTTCTCTTGGAGGTATCTGCAACCAATCCCATCCAACAGAGACCCGCGCACGCACGCCGCATAGAACATAGCTGACACTGAGGCTGCCTGCTCAGCTCAGAGACTCCGCCCATCCAACCTGAACACAGTCTCCCTTCACAGCCAATTGGCCTGGAGGTCAAACCCTCCCATGGCTAACAACAACAAGCTGCGCTTAAATTCAAAAATACTGTACAACCCATAAAGGATTGCAGTAAGAGTACCCACCTCAGGTAACTGGGGAGGCTGAGCCATTGTCCCTTAGAGGACATCTACCACATAAAGCAGCCACCATGCAGAGACATGGAAAGAAATCAGGTGTGAAAGAAATGGAGGAAAAAAGATGACCAGACATAGAGTTCAAAACCACAGTTATAAGGCTTTTCAAGAGGCTCCTAGAAAAGGCCAATGAACTTAATGAGAACTACGAGGAAATAAACAAGACCAATGAGGAAATAAACAAGACCAACGAGGAAATGAATAAGACCTACAAGGAAATGAATGAGACTTACAAGGAAATGAATGAGACCTACAAGGAAATGAACAAGACCTCTGAGGATATGAACGAGACCCTCAGGGATATAAAAAAGGACCAACTAGAAATCAAGCATACACTGATTGAAATAAAAAATATTACACAAAATCCTAAAAGCAGGCCAGAGGGCCACAAGAACCAAGTCAAAGTTTTGAAATACAAAGAAGCAAAATCCATTCGGCTGGAAAAGCAAGAAACAAAAAGAATCCAGATAATTGAAGATAGTGTAAGGGGCCTCTGGGACAACCTCAAGCATACCAACATCCGAATTATTGGGATGCCAGAAAAAGAGAGAGAGCAAGGTAATGAAAACCTACTTGAAGAAATAGTGACTGAAAACTTCCTCCACCTGGTGAAAGAAACTGACTTAAAAGCCCAAGAAGTACACACAACCCCAAAATATAGGAATCTAAAGAGGACCACACCAAGACATCATAATTAAAATGCTAAGAGCAAAAGACAAAGAGAGAATATTAAAAGCAGCAAGAGAAAAACAGTTAGTTACCTATAGGGAAGCACCCATATGATTGTCAGCGGATTTCTCAACAGAAATGATGCAGGCCAGATTGAAGTGGCAAGAAATATTCAAAGTAATGAATAGCAAGAATCTACAACCAAGATTGCTCTATCCAGCAAAGCTATCATTCAGAATTGAAGATCAGATAAAGTGCTTCGCAGATAAGAAAAAGCTAAAGGAGTTCATCACCACCAAACCAATATTATATGAAATGCTGAAAGATATTCTTTAAGAAGAGGAAGAAGAAAAAGGTAAAAATGTAAATTATGAACAACAAATACACATCTATCAACAAATGAATATAAAAATCAAGTGAATTAATAATCTGATGAACAGGATAAACTGGTGAATACAACAGAATCATGGACTTAGAGAGGGAATGGACTGACAATTCTTGGGGAGAAAAGGGGTGTGGGAAGTACAGCAAGAGACTAGACAAAAATCTTGCAATAATGGGTGAGGACAGTAGGGAGGGTGAGGTGAGGGTGGATGGTGGGATGGGTACAGGGTAGAGGGGAGCTATAGGGGGATAAAAAAGCGGGAACAATGTAATTAATAAACTGAACAATAAAGATTTTTTTTAAAAAGACAGTGAAGAAAAACACCATTAAGTAAGAGCAAAGTTTCTTTCTTGGAAACTGGAAAAAATTATTTGGGCTGGTGAGAAAGAAAAAAAGTAAGTGTCTGCTTGAAAAAGGAGTAAGACCAGTTAGGTCAAAGACAAAAGACAAAAACTGAAGAGTTTATTCAGAGTGCAAGTCAACATCCAGAAACCATCTGCTTTAACAAAGAATTCTTTTCCTTGATCCTCCAGAGGTAGTAAAGTCATCAAACAACCCATTCTTTCTTCCTCCATTATATAATGTTTATGCAAAAATCACATGAGACATTGAAGACACTGAAATTTAAGAAAACCAGCTTCCTTTGGAGATTACATAGAGCAGGAAGGAGGATGGAGATATTTAGATGTTTCAAACATGATACTGTACATTTTATCAAAAAACATGTATACAATGCCTTGGAGACAGAGAGATGAACATTTAGCTGAACCAGAGGGTCCAGGGAGAACCTACTGGAGAATACTATCTGAATAGAATATTTATTTAGGAGTGTGACTGTGAGCAGGGGTGACACGTTCTACTCCAGGCCTCTCCTACCCCATCTGATCCTTAGGGTGTTTTTCCCTGGGTTATAGACAATGAAATACTGGGATAGAAGTTGACTGATTTCTAAACCACCCCTTGGAACATGTGGTCTTGCCCATTTGCAACCTCACTGAATGAGAAACTAACTTCTATCATGTTTGAGTCGTTACACACTTTGGATATCCCAGGAAACAACAATGACAAAGAACAACGAGATAGTTGAATACAGCTTCATAGAGATGCCAACATCTGAAATAACACAGATGGGAGAACAGGTTTTGGGAAAAGTTGAGAGATCAGTTTGTCACATTCTGCACTGAGGTGTCTGTGGGATGAAGCCAAACAGAAGAGTGAAGAGACACTTGAACATATGTATATGAAGGAGAGGATCCTTAGAGATTTAAACTAGTTTTCACTTACTTCTGAAGGGGATAGTGAGTTACTTAAAAACTAGAGGCCTGATCCATGAAAAATGTGCATGGGGGGCAAGGGTCCCTAATCCCACCATGCACCCTCTCCAATCTGGTTCTACTGGGGGGATGTCCAATGGCCTCTAGCAATCCAGGACCACTGGATCCTGCTTGCTTGCCTGCCTGCCTGATTACCCCTAACTGCTCCCCTGCCAGCTTGATCACCCCTAAGTGCTCCTCTGCCAGCCTGATCACTCCTAACAAATTCTGTCTCAGCCCTGCACCCAGGACCCAGGATTCCCTCCCTCTGGCTGGCTGTAGGCACCTGGCACCCAGGCCAGCTTCACCCCAGCTGGCTGCAGTCACAGGCACCTGAAACCACAGGGTGGGCAGCTTCTCCATCTCCTGGGGTGCAGCTACCACAGGTGCTGGCATCCGGGATCGCTGGTGGGCAGTTTTGCCCAGGCTCAGCTTTGTCAGGATGGGCATCCAGAAGGCCTTCCGGAAAACATCCACTCTAATTAGCATATTTCCCTTTTATTAGTATAGATTACTGAACAAGACAGCGACATAGTTACATGTACCTTTTGAAAAAGTCCTTCTAATGTGTAGTTTGGAGTATAAGACTAGCCACTAAGACTGGATCATGCTTAAGGAATTTAGTCCTCACAGGATAATATACCATTTCTAATTGGAAGCAAAGATAAACACTTTTACAACTTGAGGTCCACCCTGACTGAATGATGACCGAGGTAAATTGAAACCTACATTAAAAAAGCAAGAATATCTTCTCCTGGATCTCATATTCCTCAAACATCTGGACTATCATAGGTTAGTGATAGTAAAAAAAATACAATGTACAGTATAGTGTATAAAGTTTTATTTTTTAAGATTTTGAAGACGTGTAGTATCCTAATGATAGCTGAAGTCATAAATTCTGAGATGTATTCTTATTGTACTCTGTTGCTTCATGTCTCATTTTAAGCTGTGTAAGGAGAGAATGAACTACTTAATATAACTCTATCAACATCTTTACCCACAGTCCTGTTACTGTTTTTGTCTTTTATGAAATCCTTGTCCCCACAAAAGGCCAGATTGCTTTTTCGCTCCTTGTTTGTTTGATGAAGTACCTTCTTGCTTATTATAGTACTCATGGCTTTAAGACTTTGCATTAATAAATATTTATCCAGGTTCACAAAGGCACACAAACTGGAAACTCCTCACAATTATGGATAATTTTTGTGTTCTTTGCTTCTTATAACTTTTCAATTTTCCCATAATGCAATACTAACTTTTAAAGTGAGAAAATTGTTACATTTTTAAAGTAAGAGAGAAGTGCATTTTCTTTGTTTCAGATATGATGAATTGCAAAAACATAAAAAACCAGGCACATATGTTACTGTTGCCATGTGGCTCTTTTAAAGAAAAATTTAATTTAACTTCCACACTTTCATAACTGCCACTAAAATTTAAAATGTTCAGATTCTTATAAGATACTCTTTTTCAAAATTAATGATGTTATGAGGTTAAAATTTTATAGGTAAGTGAGCCATTCTTGTCACATCACAAATGCAAAACCAGAAAGAGAAAAGGGAAGAATACAAACATACAGCCATTTGATAACTAAGTAGTTTATAGACATTAGCATACCTTTTTAAGTGGTATTTCATTGTACTGAATTGATAAAACTATACTCAACTATCAAAAAATCCAGGAAGAGTGTTGAAAACACCTTGAAAGAACTGGAAATTTAACAGCTAAAGTCACCAACACAATGGGTTTCTTTAATGTATTCTCCTCCATAATCTTGGGCCAGGGAAGACTAGCCATTCGAAGCAGACCTCCAGCCCTGTGAAGGAAGCGGCTCTGGGGGATAGGGGAAAAGATTTGGAGATAGAAATTCTGAACTGATACTTTAGATTAAAACTCTCAGAACGTTCAATTTTCTCCAAAATACTCAGAGCATCTAAGCACTCAGCACAGCTCTCCTCTGAGACCAAAGCATCCTTGATGTGATCTCACTTTGTACAAACTGCCCATGATCTCCAACAGAGCAAGATCCAGAAACTGAACTGTCCTCTCACGTCCGGTGCCAATAATGAGAAATGCATGATCAGTCCAGCAGCTACAAGTCACCTGAGCCTTCCTTCCCAACAGTGAAATGAAGTAATCAAATTCATGTTAGACATCGAGAGGTCAGCTACTAAAAATCCATTTGCCACATTGTGGGGACACTAAGCACTATGATCAATTGTGTAGAGTTCATGCATGCCCAATTCCCTGAATATGTTAGGCAACTGGCTCCTTGGCCTCCATACCTCCCATGACAAAGAATCTCCTTTCTTTTACTGCTAATTTAGCTGTTAATGTATTTTTTACTAAGTGCCAATTGACTCCTAAAATAATTTAATGTCTGTTTTACAAATCTATCTTTCAACACTTCTAACACTTCACTGGTTAATTATATTAGCTGAACAAAAATTCACTACAAAATGGGCATTAGTATTTACCTTTACCTGAACTTAATTATCTTGGAAATTTAAGACAATATTCACACAGCAGAAAAGTAAATATATTTTAGAGCTTCCGCATTTTTTTGTGAGTCATATAAGCTGTCCCATTAACACTCAGTTTGTCTCATAAACACATTTGTCAATACTGATAAGAAACATCAGAGTGGATGCCAAGCAAGAAATAGAAACTCTAGCAGCAAGGGAAAAGTTGAATTCTAAGCTCCCAAATCCACGAAGTTCATAGCAAAGGAGTCCAGCCAGCCATTAAAATTCTCATCACACAATCATTTCCCAGGATCCAGAAGAAGCAGAGGTTGCTTAGGAGTCATTTAAATAGTTTTAGCTCTTAAACCTACTTTTTCTTCCTCTCAAAAAACCTATCCTTGAAATAAACCAAAATCCATTTCCTAAAGTGGTATCTCAGCCAACAATGCACTGGACTCTGCTTTTATTTCTTTCTTGCTGTGAATGTTATTAAAGCATTAAAAGCTGTCATTCTATCAGTTCTAAAGTCTGGATCAAAAAGCGTTTCTATAAACAAGGGAAATGGGAGACACAGATAAAATAACTTGGAATTTGACCATATGAGTAGCACTGAAAAGAAATGTGAATGTAGGTCACAAACCCATTTAAAATTCCAGGGATTATAGTATTTGTGTTAGCAGATACACAGTTCCTGCAGTCGATATTTGCTGCTTCAACTCAAACATCAACAATATTTCTCAGACTAATTAGCTCTATAAGCAGTGATGTCTCTCCAATTAGAGAAACTTGGTTATTATCACTCAAATTACTCCATAGGGGCTTTTTAAATTTTGAGGTATCACATAAATGTATGTTTTCTACAGATTCAATTTCCTTTTTCTCTGCTGATGAGAGACAAGGGAGAAATAAGCTTCAAATTGTGTATTTGTTAAAATTACTACGAATAATACATATCTGATTCGTTTCTGATAATCGCTTATTTTATCATGCCTATGTCTTCCACCACGGTTCATTTTGATAATGCACAAACGTCTTTTAAATCCAAATACTGTGTTTTAAGATCTTAGAATAGTATTTACAAAACTCTTTAAATGCTGAATTTCAAGATGGATGGCCTTTGCCCATTCATATAGTTGAACTTTATTACTTGTCTCAGACACAGCACAACACTGTGGGGAATGGGTACAAACACCTATTAATACAATGCAGAGTACTGGAATAGGAGGGAGATACTGTTCTGAGACAAATCATGTATTTTAAAATGTGTCAGCATTTTAAAAATATGTTCTCCTACATGGAAAACCACTGTCATTAATTTTGACCCAAGTTCTCTCTCACATTAATAAATCCCTGACAAACTTCAAACTTTCTCTACCTTTCTTGTCTGACAAAGACAACCCACTGTGAGAAATAAGGGTGCTAATACATGAGAGAGAAAGAAGTGGTAACAGTTTCATTTACAGACAATAAAACAAGAAACCAGCTCCCAGCAAAGATCCCTGTTTAAAGAGCCACACTGGGCAGGCACAACTCAGATGGTAAATTCCTAGATGTCTCTCACCACTTTTACAAGGAGATGAAGGAAGCTGTTTACAATAATGATGATCTGTAATATTCACCAAAATTTCAAGTTACTACACAGCGTAATTAGGCTCCTAGAAAATACTTAGGCCTGGCCTGTGTGGCTCAGTGGTAGAGCATGGGCCCAGGCATCAAAGGGTCATAAGTTCAATTCCTGGGCAAAGGCATGTACCTGGGTTGCAGGTTCTATCCCTGGATCTGGTGGGGGCATGTGAGGAAGTCAACCAATTGATGTCTCTCTCTATTCCTCTCTCTCTCTCTCTCTCTCTCTCTCTCTCTCTCTCTCTCTCTCTCTCTCTCTCTCTCCCCCTCAGAAGAAGAAGAAGAAATTAATGGAAAAATACCCTCAAGTGAGGATTAACGAAAAATTCCTTAAATTCATTGAAATACTAAAACATTTGTTAAATTTAACTATGTCATAAGTGGAACATGGAATTTACTACAATATCTCAATTTTTGAAGTGAAAAAAATGCACGCATTCACACTGGCACACACACAGCACCTTAAAGAGCGAGCTAACACAAGAAAGTAAGAGTTCTCAAAACACCTACTATTTTGGAGCTCAACATTCAAAATGCAGTAAAACATATGAGTATTTTCCTCTACAATTTCTTCCATATCCTTCTTGCTTGGGAAATGCTCTTACCAAGACATCTCATTTTATCTGTTGTTCTTGATTTTATTGCCCAAATCCTGTTCTTTAAGTCTTTCCCATCTAAATAAAATGCCAAGTCCATCTTACCACCAACTCCTCATACAGACAACTGTGGCTTCATTATTGTTTTATACCATGTTTGCAAGCCTGTGGTGCAAGCTCTCCAACCTGAAGTTTTTCAAAAATTTTTGGCTCATTAAGGCCCTTGCAGTACTATATAGTGTATTACCAGCTTGGCGATTCTGCAAACGCTTTTCAGGATCTTGAGGAGGATTGGTTTAAGTCTAGCCACCCATGTGGAGACTGTGAGAGCTGAAAAATACTGTCTTTTACTCTATGAAAATAGTCTCTCCATTTACCTGGGTCTTTTTCAGTTTCTGTCGTCAGTACTTTTCAATGTTTACTATACAGGTCATAGAACTATTTTATAAATTTTATTTTTTAATATATTTTATTGATTTTTCACAGAGAGGAAGGGAGAGGGATAGAAAGTCAAAAACATCAATGGGAGAGAAACATCGATCAGCTGCCTCCTGCACACTCCCTACTGGGGATGTGCCCCGCAGCCAAGGTACATGCCCTTGACCGGAATCGAACCTGGGACCTTTCAGTCTGCAGGCCGAGGCTCTATCCACTGAGCCAAACCAATCCGGCTATTTTATAAATTTTAATTCTAAGTATTTTTGATGCTTAAGTAAACTGTATATTTTTCTGATTTTTAATTTTCTTTACTAAGTATAGAGAAATTTAATTGATTCTTATAGTGATCTGATAGCTTGAAACATTGCTAAATTAATTAGTTCTAATGTTTATATAACCCTTAGACTTTTATATATGCATATATAATCATGCCATCTGTGAATAAACACAGTTTTTATTTCTCTATAATTTGTATGCCTTATATTTCTTTCCTTTTTTCATTAATAGGAAATTTAAGCCAATGTTGAATGAAAATAATGAATCATATGGTATTCATCATTATATAGGATGAATCCAATATTTTTCTCTGTCTCTACTATTCCTACTTTTCTGAGATCTTTTTTAACATGTGAGGTGTTGAATCCTGACAAATGTTTCCCTGCATTAATTGAGATGATCACGTAAACTTTTTTTTTCTTTGTTAACATGGTGACTTATGTTGCTCCATTTGTGATTACACCAGTCTTGCTTTCCTTTGGGAAAAACCTTACTTGGACATGATTTATTATCCTTTGTATGTAATTCTGGTTTAAATTTGCTAGTACGTTAAGAATTGCAGTGCCTGTGTTCATGATGGATGTTAGATTATAGGTATTTTCTGTCCTTCCCCACTCCTGTCATGTTTATGTCTGGTTTTGAGATCAGAATAATGACTCATAAAATGAATGGAGAAATAGCAATTTCTTCTCTATTTTCTGAAAGTTTTCATGATTACTCTTATTTCATTTTTAAATATTCGATATCCATCACCAGTCAAGCCATCTGGACCAGCAGTTTTCTTTGCAGGAAACAGGGTGTGGCAAAAGTAGGCTTGCATTGTGAGGACATGAGACAGTTTATTCTTGGTCAGCACGTGCCAATTCCTGCATCATTTTCCACAGGAGCACTGCCACCTGCATTGCCCGCCCTGTGTTTCCCATTGGGTTGTTTCTGACTGGGCTCAATTGTCTGCTGTCCCGTGGCCTGGCACAACTGCCTCAAAATACAGCTGGGAAATATATTTATTACATTATATAAGTAATTTTTTTCTGATTATGCCGAGTAAAATTCTCCAAAGATGAGGCCATCCCTGAGATTTGAAGCAGAAAGGAAGCACTGGCCATTGTTCACATTGGATCGCGGCTGGCAGATCCCTCATGGCTGCTCCTTGAAAGGGTTTTGTCTTTGTCCTCTTCCCTCCTCATCCTCCAACTTCTGCCAGGCTCCGCACCCCATGTTCAGACAGGAGCCCACAGGGTGGACAGGTCCCAACAACACAGGTGTTTTTAAAGAGACAGCAGCTTCTGTCCGGACCTCTCCACTAGCCCCACCAGTCCTGTGTCCTCAGTGGCCACACCTTCCCAGGTCCTGACTTGCTCAGCCTGCAGGTGCTCAGGGCTGACAATAGTCATTCCTCCCACCAGAGCCTTTCTAGACTCCCTCAGCTTCCCCCGATGTGCCAACTCCAGTCCCGACGTCAAACACTGCATTTCCGTAACTGCAGAGGTTCTATTTACCTGACAATTCTCATTGATACACTGATATATGGACACTATATATTTTTTAATTTGCTTTAGGAAATTCTACTTCATTAATTTGTTTGTTTGTTTTGTGTGTGTATTTTACTTTTCTGTTGATTTCCTATGAAAACATCATTACTAGCTTTGATACTTAGCCCCTCCTTTTCAATAGGCATACCTGTTATTTTATTCTCATATTAATTTAGTATAACCTGAAACTAATGCTAATTCTTATGTATTTATGGTAGAAATTGTGGTAGAAAATTATGCCTCTAGTGTTTTACCACAAAGTAGTATCTCCCTCCTTGAGGTATGATTTTTTATCATATTGAAATCATATTCCTCTCTTCCTAGATTATATTGATATTAAAATATATTTAGATCTTTTGAAACATTTGACCTTATCACAATTCATCCTTGCAGTATTACATCAAGTTGTGGTTATTCGTTGATGATATGCTGAATTACAGTTGCCTTAGAATTTTTCCTTTATATTCAAAGCAGAATCTCTTTATCAATTACTGCCCTTCATTACAAATAACAAAGTCCTTTCACAATCAGGTCTCACAATAGTCTAACTGGATTGCTAGGACTGACTCAGTCACTGACAACAGCACCTTGGGTTTTACCCTGGTGAGAAGCAGCCAGAAAAACCATAGGACATGCAAAGACGTTGGCCAATCAAGAATAAGTGTCCTCGCCGAGACCGGTTTGGCTCAGTGGATAGAGTGTCGGACTGTGGACTGAGGGGTCCCGGGTTCGATTCCGGCAAGGGCATGTACCGTGGCTGCGGGCACATCCCCGGTGGGGGGCGTGCAAGAGGCAGCTGATCGATGTCTCTCTCTCATCGATGTTTCTGACTTTCTATCCTTCTCCCTTCCGCTCTGTAAAAAATCAATAAAATATATTAAAAAAAAAAAATAAGTGTCCTCTATGGCCAAACCTTTTACTAGCTTTTCTAATTACAGACACAGCGTCTTAATACGAAATCCCCTTAGTCCTCTGCTCTTTTCCTTAAAAGGACAGAGTGTAACTGTTTTTGGACTGCAAGTCATCTGTTTCTGTCCACCACTCGAATGTGCATTGGAGAACTAAAGCAGCCTCAGGCGTCCATAAATGAGGTCATCCTGTCCCCTGCATAAGTGGATGGGTGGGGCTAGGTTTCAATCAAATTTTATTTACAAAAACAAGTAGCCAATCCACATACCAGTTTACCAAATCCAATTCTAGAACCATCCTACACACATGAAAATAGCTGTTCCTCAAAACTATCCCAGGGCTAACAATACTCGCTGCAAAAACTATAGTGTCTGCCCTTTTAAACTTATTTGCTTGAATTTTCTGTCCACATTCTTCGGTTTGTTTATGTCTGTTTATGAGATCGTTATTCATTATACTATTGGACTGGTACACAAAATTCAAGCACTCTGGAGGGTCTCTCAGGCTGGCCTGCACCCTCTTGCAGTCTGGGAGCCCTTGAGGATGTCCGACTGCCAGCATTAGACAACCTCAGCACTGCCCCAGAGGCAGGAGAGGCTCCAGCCAACACCACTGGGCTCACCAGCCGTGAGCCTGGCTTCTGGATGATTGGCCCTCCCACTGTGGGAGCACATTAACCACCAGGGGGCAGCTCCTATGTTGAGTGTCTGCCCCCTGATGGTCAGTGCGAGTCATAATAAAAGGCTAATTAGCCTTTTATTATATAGGAGGATTACTTTAAGCCTTATCCAAAAAATTTTTTTGTTATAATCTCTTATAGACAGCATATCGCCAGATTTGTTTTTTAATCAATTTTCAAATTTGGGGTGTTTTGTAGCTACACCAAAAGCACCAGAAGTTTAATTGCATGGTACGAGTATCAATATACATAAAAGCCTAAGTATCGATCTGACTGGACACACACTGACCACTAGGGGGCAGGTGCTCAACACAGGAGCTGCTGTGACACCCACTGGCCATTTAAGAAGAAATAGCACTATGGATCTGGTTCTGACAAACCAACATTAGGCTTCTCCCAAGTGGCCCCGCCACCACCCTGGAGCGACACCCCACCAAATCACAGCCAATGCTGCTGAGACCCCATGGGGCAAAATGCAGCCCACAGCCCAGTCCAGCCCAGAAATGGTCACTCTGGGCACCAGGTAATGATGTCATATAGCAACACTCTGCTTTCTCTCCATAGTGGCTAGCCTTCTTGGAGTTCCTTCAGCCCAGGAACCTGACTTGCTTTACAGCTAGGTGCAAACATTTTCAGTTCAAGCAAATGTTTGTGAAGCATTTTCCCATCCCTCATCTCATTTGATCCTCACAGAAGTCCTGGAATAGGTAGATAGGAGACTCAGTAGAATCCTATTTTCTTTAATTAGCAAGACAATGGGGATTTAGAAAGTTTAGATATCTAACTCGACTGAAAAGAAAAAATAGTGGACCTTGAAAATAACCAGGTTTTCTCATGGCACAGAATATAGTCAAATACTGGTGTAGTTAAATATTTTATCCTTTGTTCTCCCTGTGTGATCTACAGAGAAGTTGGGGTGCTTCACTGGGTTGGAAAAAGTTTACCTAAATCAGAAAGCAGATCTAAAAAAGCAAGTTTATTCTATTTATATAAAAGGCTAAGTTGACTGCATGTGTGTTACATATAAAGCTCTTGCTGCTGTCAATTCCACGTGTGTGTTTTCATCTGTCATTATCAGTCGTGATTTTGGTTGACACTTCTCTTGTAGAGAAAGGGTGAACAGTGACATTAAAATATTTCTTCCAATTAATTTCCTTTCAATGTGCATGAATCCATGCACTGGGGCACTAGGATATTATGAATGTGGAATATGAAGAAGTACATCTGGGATGTATGTTACCAGATATAGACTTATCTGTTTACTAGCAGTATAGTGATAATTATCCCCATTGTTTCTAAGCATTGGGCTATAAATAGATTTAAAAGAAGCAACATAAACAGCATGTGAACACAGACGAATTACTTTTTCCATGAAAAAAATTAAAAAAAAAGGATTTGATTTCTGTTAATAGATGCATCAAAAGCAAAGCTACCAAAAATATTTATTGTAATTAGCAAACTTATAATAGTAACCATCAATTTTTATTTTTAACAACAGATGGAAGATATTCCTCTCATCCATTTTATATTTCATATTTTATATTTAAATTTTTTCTTCACACTTAAAATCTTACAAATAGTGTACTGGCATTACTGGCTTCACAGAGAGTAGCAAGCTTTAGGGCACAGAGTCAGTACCAGGGGCCACATCTTCTGATTCTTCTTCAGTAGAAAGATCAGTTTTCTAAAACTAAGAAATATAGTTCTAAATTGATAATATAGAATTATCATCTGTGCACCCATAATAAAAATGCTTCCTATAAAATGGAGAAAACGGTCTTGGTCTCCCACATCACAGAGTTCTATGAAAAGAGTCATACTTGATAAGTTATTTTCACGGCTATAAACTGTTTTACAGATGTAACATTTTGTTCTACACTCAGCCTTTTCAAAAAAATATTTTTAAATTTATTTTATTATTACCTTGGGACACTAACCATTGTTTCAACTATTGTCCTTAACATCTTTGAAGTTCAACATGATGCCAAGATATCCACTTCTAACTAGCAGCATGAAATCATTTTTAAAAAATGAAAGAATAATCAGGAAAGTTTCTGACAATAATCAATCCTAACGTTAGACCACTTTAACCACTTAAATAAAGTATATATACTTAATAAAATAGGAACAGTGTAAAGTACCACACATAGAAAAAACATTTTATTTATTGATATTTAAAATAACTTCTTTAGCAAGAGAATTAAATTATTGATTTCTAAACAATCAAGTTTGAAGTACCTTTAGAGAATAGACTTTTAATGCATTTAATGTGATCTATTCTACTCAATTGCAATGTGTATTTATTTTATATTTAAATGTATATACATTGAAGCATGTCTTTATTTCCAAAAGTAAATTAAGGGGTAGGGGGTGGCACTGAGATTTTGCTTGTCTTTTTTTTCCTTGCCTTTTCCTTCATGTATTTCTATTCTTCTGGCTTCTGAATTACCCAGTGTCTTCACAATACCTTCTTATGAGAGGTCAGAATTTCCACTGAGACAGCTTTACCTGAACTGCCCCGTCTCAGAATGCTTAAGTCTTCAAAATAATGTATCTTCCCCTGAGTGACCCTTGCCATCCATCAACAATTCTAGTATCCACAGTGCAGAAGGCCTGGGGGTGGGGAGCCGCTTGGGGGAGGGGGACAAATGGGAGACATCTGTAGTACTATCAACAATAAATAAAAATGTAAGGAACCTATAGACAAAAACATCCTAGTATCTTTATGCAGTTGGATTGAAGAAGGCATCAAGATAAAAATAATTTATCTAGTTAATAAGTGACAGACTTTTAACCCTTCCTTAATGTTTGCTTATTTAAAGAGAAACTAGCCAGACCAAGATGGCGGCATAGGTAAACACCTATCTTGCTTCCCCACACAATAGTTTCAAAACTACAACTTAACGACAGAACAAACATTATCCAGAATGACTGGAAAGCTGGCTGAATGAAAATTCCACAAATAAAAGTAAAGATAGAACACTGTGACTCAGGAGCGGTGGAGGGCAGAATTGAAGATACGCGCGGAGTCAGAGGTTTGGATCCAGAATCTACAACTAAGATTACTCTACCCAGCAAAGCTATCATTCAGAATTGAAGATCAGATAAAGTGCTTTGCAGATAAGAAAAAGCTAAAGGAGTTCATCACCACCAAACCAGTATTATATGAAATGCTGA
This sequence comes from Antrozous pallidus, assembly GCA_027563665.1. Taxonomy (NCBI): domain Eukaryota; kingdom Metazoa; phylum Chordata; class Mammalia; order Chiroptera; family Vespertilionidae; genus Antrozous; species Antrozous pallidus. Next base: position 304,796 of record CM050508.1, on the reverse strand, counting down.
AAGGTATTCTTTAAGAAGAGGAAGAAGAAAAAGATGAAAATAAAAATTATGAACAACAAATACACATCTATCAACAAATGAACCTAAAAATAAAGTGAATTAAAAATATGATGAACAGGATAAAGTGGTGGGCATAGAGAGGGAATGGACTGACAATTCTTGGGGAGAAAAGGGGTGTGGGGGGTGCAACAAGAGACTGGACAAAAATCATACACCTATAGGAGAGGACAGTGGGGGGAAGGTAAGGGCAGAGGGTGGGATGGGTACTGCGTGGAGGGGAACTATAGGGGGAGAAAAAGGGGAACAATGTAATTAATAAACTGAACAATAAAGATTAAAATATTTTTTAAAAAATAAAGAGAAAACAAATACATTCAGAAAAAAAATGTTTCGACAAAGTTTTTTTGGAGACACTGTCATACTGCAAAAGCTAAATATCCAACTGAGATTGTGACTCGGGGTCAGAGTTCCTTTGGAGAGCTCCATGAGCAGTGAGCACGAAGCCCTTCATCTTGGGGATGCTGGTCCTGCTTATTAGTATATGGTTACCTTTGGCCTCCAAGCCCAAGGACCTTATTCCATGGCCATGGTCATGAACGCCTCCCTCAATAAACATGGAATGGGAACACATGCAGCAGGGCAAATTTGAGGAGGGGTTTCTACTTCAGAGAACAAAGGCTGGAATACAGCACCATGCTGGGCTCCAGCCCCACCACCCGATGTCCCCTTGAGCCCCAAAACGTGGTTTCTATTCATGACATTGTGCTGAGGAGTGCCTGCCGCCTGGAACAGTAAATCTCCTGGGAGCAGTTAGTTAGTCGGGACAGACAGTGCTGCAGATCCTAACAGCTCTTGGGGGCGTCTTTCAATACAGTTGAGTCTACTCACCAACGTTCATGATGATGAGCCTGAGTCACAGAGAAAGGAGTAAATTATGCTCGGCACGCTCTGTTTGCTGAAGAATGCTTGCCTTAATGGAGGATGGAAAAATACTGCTTAAAGCAGCGAAAAATCAAAGGAAGTAGAGTGTTTTAAACAATTTTCAAAAGAAAAATTAAGTTGAAAGAATCAAGGGCATTAACGAAGGCAGTGTAGGTTAGAAAACAAAGAGACATGGATTCATGGACCAGAGTTCAGAGATAGATTCACATTAATTCACCTGGTTACTTCTGTACAGTGCTGAAAAAGCATTCAATTGTGTAGACTTTTCAGCTAATTATGTTGGAACTATCAAATATCCATATGGAAGTGAAATGAACCTCAATCTAAAATCCCATGCACTTATATAAAAATGACATGAATTTTCTAAATCTCTATGGCCATAAATAAAAGGAAACTCTCCCTTAAGCATTCTTTATATCTTCTGAGAAAAGTAAAGACAGAGGAAAAATTGTATGATTTTCTAATATTCTATTTTAATTCCAAATATTTCTACTCATAAAGACAAAAAAAAGTTTAGGCTTTTATTCTTTGTTGATTTTACCATTGACAATTCTCACCCTTTAAAAAAAAGAATTCCTTTACTTGATTTCACTGTTTAAGGTATAGTTACAAATGAATAGTCTACAACTGTGGGTTGGTTTCACCAATCTAAGATAATTAATTTTAAGGCACAACGCTACTGTCTTTTGTTCCTATTCACTGAACCCTTGTAAAGTTTAGTGGTAAGGCTAAAAATTTGAAGTTTGTAGGAGGAAGATTTAGATAGAAACATACCAAATGGATATTTTCTGAACTTTCCCACCCTAAATTCAAGATTCATTAGCATATTATTTACAATAAATGGAAAATATATATAATTTTTTTAAATGAGCACTATTTTTGGCTGATCACTAAGGACAGAAAAAAAAACCAATAATAAAGTATCAGATTGTTCAAAAGGAGGCACATGCACAGTATATTCTTAAAAGTCTAATAATAAGGGAGAAGGAAATCAAGCATATTTTTGCTATTAAAAGTGAATTATGTTAGTGCCGTCTTCTTACCAAGCTCATCATGGCTTATAAGCCAAATCTACTGACAATGTGGAAGAATGATGACAATTTAAGTTACCATTTCAACAATGGTTGCTGTTATGATATCATATATATTTCTTCTTTTGAAAAGTGAAAATTGTTTTAACTTCCAGTCCCCAACCAGCCTCTGCCATGCACAGCAGTGGCAGCTGAAAATGGAAAATCCTTCATCTCGCCCCCACAACCCTGGGAGAATTTTCCCTTCACGGTTGATAAATTTTGAGCTAAAACTGAAAATGTTGTCTGTTTTGGTATTGGGCTTTATCTCAAGTTACATTTACTTTTGTCTAACAACTCAGAAAGTACACATACATAAATTTACAAGGTTAAACACCACAGAGTATCTTACTGCTAATTTCATCATTCTTCAGGCAATCGAGGAGAAGTGAACATTTCTACCCGGAAGGAATGCTCACAATCTTGCTCCTCTATGAGCTCACACATACACTAATTAAAAAAGAAAGAAAAAAGGCAGCAGGTACTCAACAGTATAGTAAAATTCTGTGAGAACTGGGTCTTCCCTCTTTATTTTAGGCAAGAAGAATCTCTCAGCAGGCCCTTATGTATATATACACTAGAAGCCCAATGCACAAAATTCATGCAAGAGGCTTGGCCCTTGTAGCCTCAGCTTTATCCAGAAGTTTATCCGGAAAGACGTCCAGAAGGCCATCTAAAGGCATTCAGCTGCCCAGTCTAATTAGCATATTACACTTTTATTACTATAGACTAGAGGCCCAGTGCATGAAACTCATGCACAGGTAGGGTCCCTAGTGGCTGCTGGCTGCTGGCTGGAGCCTTCCTTACCTTCCTGACAGCTTCCAACCAGGGCTTTCTTTTGTTGCACATTATCCGTTGGTGGTCAGCACATATCATAGCAAGTAATTGAACTCCTGGTCGAACTCCCAAGAAGACACTTTGTATATTAGGCTTTTATATATATATATATATAGATGAAAGATCTTTTTCCCAGAGAAAAAGGGAGAGGAAGAGGGAGACAGAAACATCAATGATAAGAGATAATCATTGATAAGCTGCCTTCTGCATGCCCCCTACTTGGGATCAAACACACAACCTAGGCATGTGCCCTGACCCGAAATTGAACTGTGACCTCCTGGTTCATAGGTCGATGCTCAACCATTGAGCCATGCTGGCTGAGCTCTCCCAGCAGATCTCGAATATGAACCAGACTAAGAATCCCAGAAAGCATGCCTCTGCTACATTGAGATGGCCCATAGAGGAGGAACCAGGAGGTAATAGGCCCTTAGTCTCATGCTGATTCTCAGCAGTCACTGCCAAATGTGCTCAGCTGTGTGTGTCTGCTACTTCTTGAAGAAATATACTTAGAGTCAAAACTAAGATGATGGCATAGGAATAAACTTGTTCATAACTTATGCCTAGGGGTTTTATTAATTAGTAATTTGTGACAATCTAAAGCAATTTTTCTTAATTCTGATGGCTCATTAGAATAATCTAAGATACTTTTTCAAAAATATTGATTGCCTGGTACTCTGAGACATTGCTGAGGTGAGCTTTAGATATTCATCTTTTTGAAAAGCATTCCAAGGGAATAAATGTTCATCCATGGTGAGAATCTCTAACCTGCAGTGAACCTCCACATATAGCTGATTGGGCCAGAGAAAGTCAGGCCCCTGAAGCACATTCCTAGGACCCCTTAGAAATAAAAAAGTAGACTTTTGTGGTAAACAAAAGTTGCCATTTATAGGGGAGAACAGACTCTGAAACAGACACTAGCTCATATCCCTGCCCTGCCATTTCTTATTGTGTGAAGTTGGACAACTGCTAATGTCTCTGAACCTCAGATTTTTCATATAAAAAATTAGAACAATACCACCTACATTCCAGTATGGATTAGGGAAGATTAACTGGAAGGCCTAATAAGTTGCAAAAATTCACTATCAACTTCTTTTTCCAACATTATATTAATCATTTGAAAAAGAAATTGTGTAAAATATACTTGTTCATTCAACAAATATTTGGTGAGTACCTGTAATATGTGCATGCTCCCTACTTCTCAATAGGAACACCCTTGACTTTCTCAAATAATTATTCATATTTACAATTTCTATTCTTCATATTCTATTTACTCTTCCAACTTATTCAATACCTTTCCTGCCATTATATTATCAAAATAAATCACTGTAAGTCAACCAAATAACTTTGGGCTTCTACTCCAATGGAAAATATTTATATTCTTTTTTATATACTCTTTCAACTTCTTTTACTTACCCATATCCTTAAAATCATCCTTTGAAAGTTTAACATTTTTCAAAGCTTGGTCTCCTCTTCCTCCTCTATTGTTTGGTTTGGTTTGGTTGGTTGGTTTTACTAATCCACTAAGTTTATCCCAAGCCTGGAACTATTTCATGAGTATCAAACCCGTCTATCAAACTCCACCAACACTCGAATGCATCAAATTGATCTCATACTCCACATATACAAAGTTGAACTCATACTTGTTTCTTCTGAATCAGCCTGCCATTTCTTCAGGCCAAAAATTAGGAAGTCATCCTTTGACACATCCTTCTCATTCACTTTCCATTACAGTGAACCACCATATATCAGTTTTACTTTCTGAATGTCCTTATAATTATCAACGTTTCTCCATCTTTACTATCAACCACTGTCATCCAGTTCATAGTCATTTCCAGCCCAGACAAGGGTATCTGCCTTTGGGTCTCCACAATTATGCTTGCTCCTCTCTAATCCATTTGCTATAAAGTGAGTTCTTTCAGGAACACAAAATTGGTTTTGTTACTCCCCAGGTTAAAATGCTTTAGAGGTTTCACATTGCTTTTAGGATAAAGGAAAATGCTGCACAATCTATAAGGACATTATGGTGAATGCTTTTCTCCCTATTGGTTTCTTTTCTCCCCTTCAATCTCTCCCTCACTCACTGCTTTAGCCACAGGACCCTTTCTTCCTTCCTTAATGATCTCTGTTTCTCTCGACCTCAGGGCTAAAGTAATAGCTTCATGCTCCTCCGAGTACTCCTTCTCAGCCCACTTCTTTTGCTACTTAAGTTGTAATTATTTTTTAATATATTTTATTGGATTTTTACAGAGAGAAAGGGAGAGTTAGAAACATTGATGAGAGAGAAATATCGATCAGCTGCCTCCTGCATACCCCCTACTGGGGATGTGCCTGCAACCAAGGTACATGCCCTTGACTGGAATCAAACCTAGGACCCTTGAGTTCACAGGCCGATACTCTATTCACTGAGCCAAACTGATCAGAGCTGTAATTATTTTTCAGGTGTCAGTTTTTCAAATAAGCCGAACTTAGTTCCAACTCTTATATGCTCTATGTATTTTCTTCATTTAATTTCACTATATTTTGTCAATATTTCTTTGTCTAAAGGCTTTATTAATATATTTTCCTATAGAGTTTCATGAGGAAGGACCTATCAAACTTATCATTAAAAATCCAGAGAGAGAGGGAGAACTAAGATGGCGGCATAGGTAAACACCTATTGTTCTGCCCCGAGCAATGATTTAAAAACTACAACATAACAACAAAACAGAAATCACCCAAAATCACCAGAAAGCTGGCTGAGTGAAGACTCCACAAATAAGAGTAAAGGTGGGACACTGAGACTCAGAGGAGCAGCGGGAGCGCAGCCTTGAAGACAAAACAGGTTAGGAGCCGTCCTGGTCGCGCGTGTGGGCTGGGGCTGGGGCTGGAGCAGCAACCCCGGGTGGATTTCGCCAACGGGGAGGGCGGAGACGTCCCACTACACGGATTCCCCAGTGCCAGGCAAGATCTGAGGTCTGGGGGACGCACCCTGGAAGCGGGGCCCGGCAGAGGTCTCCTAGTCTGCGAGAAACCCGGAGGCAGGTAAAGGAAGTCTCGCACAAACCCACGACTTGCCCCCTGGAAACTTGTCTCCAGGTCCCAGAAATCATCTATTTTACAACCCTGGGCTAGACTTTGGGGGTGCAGACCCATTTGGGGAGAGGCAGAGTTGTCTGGCAAGGGGAAGAGACTGGCGGCTTTCTCTTGGAGGTGTCTGCAGCCATCCCCATCCAACAGAGACCCGCGCGTGTGAGCGCCAGATAGAACATAGCTGACACTGAGGCTGCCTGCTCAGCTCAGAGACTCCGCCCATCCAACCTGAACACAGTCTCCCTTCACAGCCAATTGGCCTGGAGGTCAAACCCTCCTAGGGCTAACAACAACAAGCTGGGTTTAAACTCAAAAATACTGTACAACCCATAAAGGATTGCAGTAAGAGTACCCACCTCAGGTAACTGGGGAGGCTTTGCCACTGACCCCTAGAGGATGTCTACCACATAAAGCAGCCACTATGCAGAGATATGGAAAGAAATCAGAGGTGAAAGAAATGGAGGAGAAAAGACGACAAGACATAGAGTTCAAAACCACAGTTATAAGGCTTTTCAAGAGGCTCCTAGAAAAGGCCGATGAACTTAATGAGAATTACGAGCAAATAAACAAGACCAACCAGGAAATGAATGAGAATTACAAGGAAATGAATAAGACCCTCAAGGAAATGAACAAGACCTCTGAGGATATGAACCAGACCCTCACGGATATGAAAAAGGACCAACTAGAAATCAAGCATACACTGACTGAAATAAAAAATACTACACAAAGTCCTAAAAGCAGTCCAGAGGGCCACAAGAACCAAGTCAAAGATTTGAAATACAAAGAAGCAAAATCCACTCGGCTGGAAAAGCAAGAAACAAAAAGAATTCAGAAAATTGAAGATAGTGTAAGGGGCCTCTGGGACAACCTCAAGCATGCCAACATCCGAATTATTGGGATGCCAGAAAAAGAGAGAGAGCAAGGTAATGAAAACCTACTTGAAGAAATAGTGACTGAAAACTTCCTCCACCTAGTGAAAGAAACGACTTAAAAGCCCAAGAAGTACACACAACCCCAAAATATAGGAATCTAAAGAGGACCACACCAAGACATACCATAATTAAAATGCCAAGAGCAAAAGATAAAGAGAAAATATTAAAAGCAGCAAGAGAAAAATTGTTGGTTACCTATAAGGGAGCACCCATACGATTGTCAGTGGATTTCTCAACAGAAACAATGCAGGCCAGACGGAAGTGGCAAGAAATATTCAAAATAATGAATAGCAAGAATCTACAACCAAGATTGCTCTATCCAGCAAAGCTATCATTCAGAATTGAAGATCAGATAAAGTGCTTCGCAGATAAGAAAAAGCTAAAGGAGTTCATCACCACCAAACCAACATTATATGAAATGCTGAAAGATATTCTTTAAGAAGAGGAAGAAGAAAAAGGTAAAAATATAAATTATGAACAACAAATACACATCTATCAACAAATGAACATAAAAATCAAGTGCATTGATAGGCTGATGAACAGGATAAACTGGTGAATATAACAGAAACATGGACATAGAGAGGGAATGGACTGACAATTCTTGGGGAGAAAAGGGTTGTGGGAAGTACAGCAAGAGATTGGACAAAAATCATGCAACAATGGGAGAGGACAGTGGGGAGGGGGAGGTGAGTGTGGAGGGTGGGATAGGTACTGGGTGGAGGGGAGCTACAGGGGGATAAAAAAGGGGAAACAATGTAATTAATAAACTGAACAATAAAGATAAAAAAATAAAAATAAATAAAATAAAATAAAAATAAAAATCCAGAGAATAGCAGAAAATGACTCATAACAGACAATACATACATATTTTTGGTGAGAAATAAATAAACAGATAAGTAAATATCTTCCAGGAAGAGATACATATAAATAATTAAATAACAATTCAATATTCAGTAAACTATTTAAGTGAACACAATAAAAAGAGGCCAATAGGAGATTAGGTAAGAAGAGTTATAAACACTAGATAAGTGGTTTTTAAAATGCTTAAGGTGATCCACAGTAAGAATGTTATCTCCTGATTATCCTATCTAATAAAAGAGTAATATGCAAACTGACTGTACCTCCAATCAGGCCATGCTCACAAGCCACACCCACCAGCCAATCAGGAGCAAATAAATCCCAACCAAGATGGCTGTGGCCCCTAGAGCAGGAGAGAGGCTTGCGTTTCCCCGGCTATGGAGGAAGCCAAGCTTTCTGCCTGCCCTTGCTGGCCTAGGCCTCCACTCAATGCTACAAAGTTTCAATTATAGAAGATATATCCCAACAGAAATGGTGGCAGCCACAGAGCTGGAAAGAGCAGAGGCTAGGGTTGCCTGGGTGATGGAGGAAGCCAAGCTTCTGCAGCCCTAGCACCTAGGCCTCCATTCTAGGCTACAAAGTTTCAATTATAGAATTTAAATAAACCCAAACAGAAATGGCTGTCACCGTGGAGCAAGCAGAAGGCTTGGCTCTACTTCAGGCTACAAAGTTTCAATTGCAGAACATAAATTAATCTGAGATCCCATGGCCTCTGCTTGGGTCACTGGGGGGCATGGCTGACCTGCAAACTACCACAGGCCCCTCGCCCAGGCCACCCCATGCCCCAAGGGAACACCCACGCTGATTTGGGACCCCCTTCAGGGCAAACCAGCTGGCCCCCACCCATGCACCAAGTCTCCATCCTATCTAATAAAAGAGTAATATGCAGGAGAACCAAGATGGCGGCATAGGTAAAACGCCTATCTTGCCTTCATACTCAGCAATTTTAATACTACAACTTAATGAAAGAACAAACACCTTCCAGAATCACCAGAAAGCTGGCCGAGTGAAAATTCCACAAATAAAAGTGAAAATATGACACTGTGACTCCGAGGAGTGGCGGCGGACGGCGTTGAAAGATTCGTGCAGAGAGAGGTTTGGAGTGCGAGCCAGCGGAGAGGGCGGGCGGCTGAAAACCAGCCAGTTTTCTTGATCGGGGAGACAAAGACGTCCCACTTGACTGATTCTCCAGCTTTCGGTGAAGTCCAGAGAACCCACTATCATATGGGGTGAAAAACTGGACAGTGGGAGGGCACGCCGAAGCTCGGGTGCTGCAGGGGTCTCCCGGCTTGTGGAGAAGGCAGCTTGCGCGCAAACAGCTCAGCTGCGTGACCACGTAGAGAGCGCTCTGCGACTTGTCTCTCATTCGGAAAACCGTCAGTCTGCTTTCTTTTATGACCCTGGGTGAGACATTGGGCGTGCAGACTCATTTGGGGAGAGTCTGAATTCCCCGGCAGGCGGTAGAGCTGCCTCCCGTGGGTGAATTTCTTGCACTGGGCCTCTAGTCCTACATAATAAAGATGGAATATGCAAATTGACTGTAATGCTGCAACAAAGATGGCAGTGCCCACAGCCAATAAGGAGGGGATATGCAAATTGACATGACAGGGCAAGAAATGGAAGGTGGCTTTGGACCAGAACTAAGGCGGTGCCAGCAGCTAGGGAAAGGAAGGCCTGTTCTTGCACAGATCTTCATGCATCGGGCCTCTAGTATATGCATAACACACCTCCTGTCTTCATGCACAACACACCTATTTTTATACATAAAGGGATTCACCTACTCATATACACAAAAGCACAGAAATATATACAACATGAAAAAGAAGTTTCATGAAGCTATCCTCATTTCACTACAGTATATTTCTTTTCTACCCTATCATTTTTAATTGTTCCAGTCAATTCTATTTTTAAATAAGGCAGGACAGGCTACATAAATTTCATAGCCCAATTAGAGACCTCAAACTATCATTTAAAAATCATTGCTATAGAAAAATGTAAAAAGCATGATGGAGGATGGTTTTGCCTACAGACTGAGAGATGTGGGTAGGGGCAGAGCAGAGATGGGCACTGGGGACAGAAAAAATAAGCAAGATTGGCTAGGAAATAGGAGAATACAGACATAGCTCTTCAGAAGACCGCAACAGAGCGAGTATCCCAATCAAGAGGAAAGTAGTCATATTTTTACTAGTGTAGGGTCTTACCTTTGATTTATAAAAAGACATATCTGTGAAATTCAGGGAAATGAAGCACAAGAAAACAGGTGTTCTTGTCCATCCATGATGGGAGATATGTCCTCTTGGCATAGTAGATAAAGTGGGTGGGTAAAATAAACCTACATTTTGGTGCTATTTATTAATTTAAAATTTTTATCTTGCATTAAAATGAGAGTCTTATGACATCAGTGTGAAATGACAAAAGTGATTTTTTTTTTGCGGGGGGATAGCCTTAAAATAATGAGAGTAAATAATGGAAGATGGTTACCATTGCTCTTGATCTGAGAAGCTGAGATTCTCTGGATTGGTATAGAGGTTGCAAGAATGCCAAGAAAGAAACCTAAGAAAGTTTTCATTCCCATCGTACTCAATCCAATGTGCACTATTATCTTCTCATTTAACCTTTCAGAATTTTTTGACATAGTTTACCTTATTTCTTTCTTTAAACATCTTCTTCTTCTGTTTTTTTTTTTTTTGAATGGTGCATTATCCTGACTGCCTTCCTATCTCATCATAAAAACCCCTTACTCTTGTTTCTATTCATCTACCTCTAAATGTTGGTCCAGTTCCTTTTCCTGATTAACTTGATTCTCTCTACACACTATCTCTTTAGGAAAATGTTTGGCCTATTAAAATCCTTATGTACCTGTTAACTACCATTATATCATTAAAATAAAAATATTTTATTGACTTCAGAAAGGAAGGGAAGGAAAAGAGAAAAATGCCAATGATGAGAGAGAATTATTGATTGGCTGCCTGCTGAACACCTCACATTGGAGATGGAGCCCACTGCAACCCAGCCTTGTGCCCTGACCAGAATCAAACCATGACCTCCTGGTTCATAGGTCAATGCTCAACTGTCCAGGCTTAATTTTTAAGTTCAGATATCATCTACATGCTGACACTCCAAAATGCGTATTTCTCCACTGGTCCTCTTCTTCAAGCTCTAAACTCACAGAGAAGTTTAAGTGACAAGATTACCTGAGACAGGATCATGGACTGTACTCCCATCAGGGCAGGAGGGCAGGCAGAATAGAGATGTGGAATCAGACAGAATAGGCACCACCCTGGTTGAAGCAGGTTTTCTTTCAACTGCTTCTGAGTTCACAGCAGAATAAGAAGCAAGGGCATTAGCAGAAGGTGAAGAGGAGGATGCCAAGGAAATATAAGGTAGCAATGAAAAACGTGAAGTAGTTCTTCAGAAGAATTTGACAGGCAGCAGCTGGAACCAATTAGGTTATTCCCAGGCAGCATCTGGACTCCTTGAAGTCTGTGGCATTAACATGATAGTAGACAGAATTATTAGGTGGGTTTTCTGTAGCCATATTCTACATAGGCAATGAGTTATCAGGCCTGGAATAGAGAAATAATTAGATTTAACTAGAATTAAAGTTAAATCAAGTAACAGAAAGAAAAGGGGCAATGGAATTGAGCATTTGAGCCATTCAGTGTTTATAATAATGGGATTATGACATCTGGGCTGATCACCATGGCAGTCTTTTTCTCATTTAATGCCTTTGCCCTTGAATTCCACTTTATCTGAAGGTTGTATTGCCACTGATATTTCCCATTCATTCTACCAACGGGGATTTTTGCTCATCCTTGTTACCTTTAACAACCCTGAGCTACTTGGATACAAATACAAATTATGGAATCCAGAGCAGTGAAAATAGTGACATGGTTTTCACTCAAAAAGGTATTTCTCCAACTAAAAGAAATTGTCTTCTGATATCAGACTGTTTTCATGTCCTACATATGAAATATCATATCCTTTGAAATCTTATTTACAAGATAAACATTATATGATTTAAGTTCCTTCCAATACATATATAATGGTGCTATGATACCTCACAACCCTAACTTTGGTTTCAGCTTTTTAATCTTTTTTGTATGGAAATTTTTCTCAGTTTGCTGCAAGTAGAGGGTGATGAGTGTATGTAGAGGGTGATGAGTTTGGGGTGTCAACATTGTTCTTTCAAAGCATGTTTATAATCCATCAGATTCAGATTTTAAAAGAAATGATTTTTTGTTTTGGGTTTTTTTTTAGAACCTTAATCTGCGAGACAACAGGTGCAGTTGCCATGGCCAGTAGTAAGAATGAGAGCCAGATGCTAAACTAAATACTTTCTCTGAAAGCTAGCTGGGGTGGGCTTTTCTGAGCTAGTATGTCCACCTACCATAACCTGTGGACAGTGTCTGCTGCACTCAGCGTGACCTCCATGACCTCCATGGCCTCCATAACCTCCATGACCTCCATGGCCTCCATTGCCTCCACAGCCTCCACAGCCTCCACAGCCTCCATGACAAATTTAAACTAAGGGCACTCTTTTCACAGAAATATCAGTCCTTATGGATTATAACATCAGCAAACTTTCAAAAGCATTTGCATGGTCAACACCTCCTCATGTTAATTGTCTATGGCCTATCTTTGTCTTCTATTCCCATAATTTTGAGCTTCCTTCCTAGTTACTAATGCCAGTTACCAGTTCTGGAACTGGTTTGGTTTGTTTGCTTGCTTGCTTTTTATTTTTCTACTAGAGGCCTGGTACATGAAATATATACATGGGTAGGGTTCCTGGGCCTGGCTATCGACCAGGGCCGCCCAGGGTCTTCCAGCTGCTGGCCGGGGCCTCCCTTCCCTGGCTGCTGACCAGGGCCTTCCTTCATTCTGCACCACCCCCTTGCTTGTCTGCAATCAAAGTCCTGGTCCAATTCCCAAGGGGACACTTTGCATAGTAGGCTTTTATATAGAGAGAAGATTAAAATAAGTCTTGGCTATTTCAATGACAGAGGATAGAGGCCCAAATTAAATGCCTGGGTTTGGATACTCATTGTGAAGTATATTAAAGGAAAGAGTCAATGAACTCTGTAGCCATTGGTCCAGGTGATCTAGAAGGTAGACAAGTCACTGCCAGAATATTGACAGGGAGGAACATTTGGTGGAAGATACTTAGGTTTGCTATAATGGTTGCAAGTCCTTCCCAAAGAGTTTGCCTTTGAAACTAATACTAAGCAGTCTTTATATAACAGAGTAAGGGAGTACTCTAATCGATCATGTGGTTGTACTAATTCAAAGGCTCTGCCTAAGGAAACAACAGTGGAATAACAGTATGAGCCCTGTACTTAAAAAGCCAGTGATTCATCTGGAAATAAATACCTGAGAAATCTAAAGAAGCAAAAGAAGTAACATTTTATGTGTGCACTTTAGAGATCCAGGCTCAGTAAGTATGCCTTTGAGCTATTAAAATGTACTTTAGTATAATATATATTTTAAAAGCAAATTACACACTTTAATAAGTCACATATTTTTTAAAGTTTTTGCATGTCAAAGAAAATGTCACTCACAAAAGAGATGGCTACAAAATTCATGCATTCCACTTTTGAATGTATGAATTCTACATAAATTCTCTAATTTATTTTGGTCTTAGTTTCAAACTTTGGAGAACTTTTCAAGATATATTTAGAATTACACACTTTTCAAGGATTGGGAAATTCAAATCTAGAGTAATTTCCAGAGATTTCAGACAGGTATTCAAAACTTAGTTGAAACTGCAAATATTGACTTCATATTTTGTTGTACATCTGGATTACTTGTCCCTCAAGGAAAATATTGACCTTACCTTCCAGGTCAATAAATCTCTATGTTCACTGCAACAGAAGTCAATATCTGCATCATATCCATTTTCTCAGAAAATAACTACAATGATCAGTATTCACAAGCTGATGCTGATTAAAGGAAAGAACACATGAATAAAAAATGTTAATTGGCAAACAAAGGCTTAGGAGTTGTTGACTAAACAAATATGTAATCCTACAGTGAATCTGGGATGCCTAAGGTTTTATATCAATAACTTGAGACTTACAAATAGTTTGCCAAGAAAAACAAACTGTTACGATCAGGAAATCAGATGGGAAAGGAAAGAATCAAGCACTGGTTGAGAGTTTGGCTCATCTACTCTTAAGATATCACTGTCTCAGCATCCACCGTGTTTGCCCAAGAAGCCTGCCGAGTCGCAGTAAATGTGTAATCCTGATGACTCCCCACCTTTTCCTTGTGCTTCCCTTAGATTGAACCCACAGCGCTCACCAGAACCATACTTCTTTGGATTCCTATAGACCAATCCAACCTTACTTAGCCCAGGAGCCCCCACATTCTCCATCCCCAGACCCTACAGCAGGCATGTGCCCCAGGTTCTCTCCCCACCCCTACTGCCTGTCTCCTGCCTAGTCCTCCTCACAGGCATAAGTCCTATGAGTAATGAACTTCTCTATTTCAATTCCCCTGTGGTCTTTGTTGAACTATCTGATGCCCCGTGGCTCCATTTTTTATTATGTTTGACAGAATGAATGAAGAATCTTGGGGTTGTGTTTTCTTTTCTTTTATATATTTTTATTGATTTCAGAGAGGGAGGGATAGATAGAAACATGAATGATGAGAGAGAATTATTGATCACCTGTCTCCTGCTCGCCCCACACTTGGGATGGAACCCAAATCCTGAACATGTTCCCTTGACTAGAATAGAACCATGACTTCCTGATTCATACGTCAATGCTCAACTCCTGAGGCATCATGGCTAGGCAATTCTGTTCCTAACCAAATAAGACAATTTAAATGCCTGCATGGGAAATAGTCATCACCTTTATAGGGCAATTGCTGACACTATCCTAGGAATGCCTATTGTAAGCAAAACTGTTCCCTAACCTCCAGTCTGCATCCCTCCCTCCAGGTAATAGAGGGCTATCCTTCCCTCCTCCACAACAATAGGTGTGAACATGTGGCTCCTCAGGAAAGATAAGCATGTGACACAGGTTATTTCTAAGTAGAAATCCCTACTTGGTCTTGTATGAGATGGAGCCTGGAGCCTGAGAAAGAGGCAAGAAATAAAATGGAGTCATTATGGTTAAGCTGCTACATTAATAACATCAAGTAGGTTGAGGCCTGAGCAAACAATCTTTGTTTTACCTACTCTGAGGACTTACACTTGTGCACTTTCCAGTCCTGTGTCAATGCCTGGATATCCATCAGACCCCAGGTAACTCTCCTATTACGCCTGAAGGACTCGTGTGTCCAGACTCCTGGCAGCCATTACCCAGACCACCCCCCTGGAGACCAGACCCCAGGCACCCCCTCTAGGCCACCTGACATCTGACTGATGAATGCCTCTGGCCTACCCAGAAACCAATCTAGGGCTGGTTCTTCTCAAGAATGTGCTTATTACTGTAAGAACTCTTAGCTGTGTTTTGTTTGTTCTTCTTTGGAACTCTCTGGGTATTGCCTAGTTGTATTTCTGATTTACAAATCCTAAGAGCCCAAATCCCCAGACTCTTTTCTGAGCCCCCCTAAAGTAAAATCACTTGGATCACTAGGAATGGAGGGAAGCTTCTGACAGGGTCACCCAGACCCTGGTAGACCTTAATGAGGAAAAATATGTTATATCAAGCTACAGACGCAAAGAGAGAAGAATTGTTCGCTGCTTTAGCATAGCCCAGTGGTAGGAACTGCGGCTCGTGAGCCACATGCAGCTCATTGGCCCCTTGAGTGTGGCTCTTCCACAAAATATCACGTGAGGGTGCGCACGTACAGTGCGATTGAAACTTCGTGACCCATGTGCAGAAGTCGGTTTTCGGCTCTCAAAAAATTCCAATTGTTGTACTGTTGATATTTGGCTCTGTTGACTAATGAGTTTACCGACCACTGGCATAGCCTAAACTATTTACTGTCTACACTGTCTCATGAAATAATCAAAGGATCCAGCTCCTTAGCTTACTTTGCCCTTACAGAGTGGATACAACTGAGGTACCTTTGTTGTTGCAGACCCAAAATAAAGGAGGAGAAAGGAAGCAAAAAGGGAGACAACTGCCTACCTCACTTAGTAATACAAGCATTTCATTCTGCTTCCAGGCTCTTCTGCCTCAATATTAGTCCTTCTACACTCATCTCTAAAAACACTCAAGTTTGCCTTCACCTCGTTTGGCCAAAGGCCTTAAGTGCTCAATCAAGGCACTCATTAAAATTTCAAACATGATTTCTTTTGCTGTCACTAATTAAATAAGTTCTCCTTTTTGTATAAATTTAGCAATAATGCTGTCACTTTTCCATATGCTCTGGCTACAACTATTACTTTATCTAGAACTTTGTGGACAGCCCTTCTTCAGGCCAATTTTATAGGAACGATGGTCCTGACAGAAGATAGGCCTGCGCCATCCTTAGGAGTCTCTCTAGGGCAGGGCCCGTAGGTCCTGTCACTGGCTGCACACTTAGAGGCAACGATATTGCAAATGGCAGCCCCTTCGCCTTCTGGGCCCGAGGCTGACTCAGGAGGCAGTATGACAGGACATCTTGAGGGAGGAGTTTGTTATGGATTAAACGAAGGACAGGGTTGCAGTGCAGGCATGCTCTCGCCTCGCCAACACCTGTTTCTTTTGTCTCCTTGAAATGGAGCTTCCTGGGACTGAGGTGCTGGTGTGTGTGTTGCGGGGGAGAGGTTGGGGGAGGGGGAGGAACTCCACTGGATGCTTGTCGGGTTCATTTTCCCTTCAAAGGGAGACTTGGAAAGTCTTTGACCTTTGAAATTCTTTTGTTACTTTTTTCACATTTTATTTCTAAGCTTGTTTCCTAGACTAATTTTATAGTATTTATTTCTCATGAAAAAAAATAAATTAAATAGCACCAAATTAATGAACTCATTTGTTAGGACATTTAATTTCTCCCCTCAAGCAGAATAAATTGAGCTTCAAGTCTTAAGAAAAAACCTATTGTTTAATTTCACAAACCATTGTTGCCTCCGCGTGTGTGTATGTGCATATGAACATGGATACCTGCTATCTTATAAATACAATTATTTAAATACCAAAACCCATTAACAAATACCTCATACATGATAAGTGACATAAATATTACTGTATTATGTTATTTTATTCTATTATTGTTCACTGCATCATTTTAGTATCCATGGCTACGCTACAAACAGGAATTCTAATACACCAAGAATTACCTAGCAGAGAGCTAACTGTTTTTAAAGGAAATGAGTTGTTCCTGTTAAGCAAATCGCTTAACTTAATCAGGGATGAAAGAACACGTGCAATTCTCCCAGATCTCTTCCCAAGCATGCATTCGGCAAGGAGAGGCTTACCCTGTTTTGTGGGCTTGAACGGCTTTCCGTCCAGTGTCTCCTGTGAGGTCTGAACATGGAAGGAGCATGTGAATGAAGCAGGAGAACCCTCTCAGGGGCCCTCATCCCACCGCTCCCCTCAGCCACAGCAGGAGGCACGCGGTCCCACACAGCCAAGCCCCACAACACCCCTAAGAAGATGGCAAACTGAGACACAGGGATGAGTAGAGCTCAGCCATATGCACACAGAGAGAGTCACACAGAGAGGCCATGTGTGCAGACCCGGGAGGTGGGAGAGCAGCAGGCAAGAGGGCGAGGGAGGCGGGTGTGGCTGGGGCCCTGAGACCCAGTGGGTGAACATTAGGCGGTAACACTTGGGAGTTGGTTTGCTGCAGACCGTACCATGCAGAACCAGGGTGAGGAGTGTGAATGTTAACCTAAATGTAATGGGGAAGCTCTTGTCCTGGCTGGTTTTGCTCAGTGGACAGAACTTCAGCCTGGGTTCAATTCCAGTCAAGGGCACATGCCCAGGTTGTGGGCTCCATCCCCACTGTGGGGCGTGCAGGAGGCAGCCAATCCATGACTCCCTCTCATCATTGATGTTTCTATTTCTCTCCCTCTCCCTTCCTCTCTGAAATTAATAAAAAATAAAAATTAAAAATATTAAATTAAGTTAGACATAGAATTACCTTAACAGTCAGCATTTCAAGTCCTAGGTATCTACCCAAAAGAAATGAAAACTTATAAAATTAATTAACTAATTAATGTCATGGGACACCCTTGAGGATGCTGACACTGCACGTGACATACCAGGACAGGTTTTCTGGGTTTTGAAGGAGGGCTGCTATCTCCTTTGCAAAAGGGTTGGACAGGAGCAGACACGGAGAGTTACAGGCAGGTGAGAGGCAACAATAATAGAACAGATAACACCAGGACTAGTAATGCTCTGACTCCCTGTTTATGAAACATGTTTGAAAATGCCATGTTGCACTTTTCATGCTCTAAAATGTTCCTTCGCATTCAAGTCAATGACCTCTATTAAACTGAATGCCCTGTAAAGCAAGTCTCTGTCAGATCACCAGTCTAAAGCCTCTGTGCACTTGAAGTGATAAATTTGACTGGCAACTGGTGAGAATCAAAGAGAGCAGATATTCAACTGTTCAAAGCAATACCCTGGAGCTAACTTACCACCTCTAGTTACCAAAAGCATCCCAACCCAAAGAACCCTCATCCTACCTCTGGCTCAAAGGAATCCAACACGCTTTTCCCAACCCCTTGGTCTGTTAGCAACACCAATATTCCCTCAGTCCTTTGTTTATGAAGGTGTAAGCAGCTAATGAGTCTCTCCTATGGAAGAATTACACAGTGAGCTCTGACGATAGAGCTCCAGGTGAGCACAAGGGGACATCAAGACCTCCTAGGCCACAGCAACTGGCCCACGTCAATGCCCACAGTGTTCTCTAGTTAGATCCTCGCCAAGGAAAACCTGAATCCATCTTAGTCTAATTTAAATATTAGTAATACCTTCCGCTTAAGTTCCAAGTAAAAAAGACTTGATACTCCTATGTATCATGTAACTAAGGCTCAAAAAATAACTATTTTTCTTAGTGAGAATTGGTTTTTAAGACAAGATGGCTTTTTTAAAAAAAAATGTTTTCCACCTTGTTATTTAAGACATTCATTTATCTTGTTATTGAAGATGAACATCTTACATAACAAATTTTCTAAATTTGGAGAACAATTATGTTCTGATGAAGCAGAAAAAAATTAATAACAAGTAGGTCTAAGTGAAGTTATAAAGTCTACACCCTTATCCAGTTATTATTAAAACAAGAAGAAATAATTGTCATTGAATTCTATTTCAGGAACATTCTGTTAAATATATTTGATTATTTTTATGGGCTGTGCTAGTGGGGAGAAATCATTCTCTCTAGCTACCCAATGCATTATTTCTAGACAACACTCATAATATTAACAACGACAAAAACACAAAATTAGATTGTGATTTCACAGAAGAGCCAACATTGATATTATGTGCTAACCACATTAATAAAAAGTTAATAAAATTTTCCATAACCATTCCTTAAAGAATCTCCAATATATATTGGAAGAAATAAGATTAGTTTGATTGCTTACATTTGTATAAAAATACTATTAAATTCATTGATCCAATTGTCTGCACTTTAATTTACAATTCTAACAAAAAACAGCATAAACAGATGTGAGGTGATATCTCATTGTAGTTTTAATTTGCATTTTTCTGATGATTAATTATGTTGAACATCATTTCATATGTCTATTGGCATCTATATGTCCTCTTTCCGGTCCTTTGCCCATATTTTATTCAATTGTTAGTTTTCTTGGTGTTAAGTTGTATAAGTTCTTTATATATTTTAGATATTATCCCCTTATCAGATGTATCATTGGCAAATATGTTCTCCCATTCAGTGTGTTATCTTTTCATTTGTTGATGGTTTTCTTTGCTCTGCAATAACTTTTTAGTATGATATTGTCCCATTTGTTTATTCTTACTTTTGCTTCCGTTGAGGAGTGGATAACATGTATGGTACATTTATGTGGTGGAATACGACTGGACTCTAAAAAGGAAGGGCATCTTACCTGTGCAACAGCATGGATGGGCTGGAAAGCATTGTGCAAGTACCACATGATGTCACTCAGGTGAGGATCTAGTGAACACAATGAACTAACAAGCAAAATAGAGTCAGACTCTTAGAGAACAGGCAGGGAGAGTGGAGGAACTGAGCAGGGGAAAAAATGAATAAAAAAGAAAAAAACTCATGGACACTGACAAGAATAAAGAGAGCGGGAGGGTTTGAAGGGGGATAGAATGTGATGGGCAGAGACTTGACTTGGAGTTCTGAACACACTATACAGTTTACAGAGGGTGAGTAGACTTCTACCCCTGAAATCTGTATAATTTTATTAACCAGTGTCCCCGCAATCAATTCAATAAAAAAAAAGAAACACCATAGACTAAAACAGAAAAATCTACTAAGTATGTAAACAAAAATAACAATGTAATTAATCATTCATAGGTTATGAATTCACCTGAAGAAATCAGATTTTAATTTCCCCTTGACAAATACTTCCTGATTATGATTAATGAGTTATGGAAAATTGTAAAAACTAGCATTAAAATGTAAACTACTAAACATAAATTAACCAGACATGCTTATGTATTCCATTCAGAAAGCACAGAAGACCTTAATTCTGTAGTTAAACTAAGAAAGTAATTGTACAAATCATACATTCCAGTTTGTAGCATTAAAAATAAAAAGTTAAAAATAAGGAAATTATGAAAATAGAGTTAAAGAGTTGTCAATTACCATTTAAAGTATGAAAATTTTATTAGCAAGAATAATGATTTACTGAAATTATTAAACCTTTACATTTTTTGAGTAGCCATTTTTCTAAGAATAATATTTTAGGTCACTTTCTGAAATTTAAAAAATGAAAATAAAACATAAGTGAAATAAAACATAAATGAAAATAAAACAGTGCCTGTAGGAAGGCACTGTAATTTCTACTTCTTATTCATTTGGTTTAATTATTTTCTTTTGGGGATATTAATTTAGTGGTGACAATCTAATTAACAATAGCAGACAGCAGTAGACAGATAAAGAAAAATTCTGAAGTAAAGGTCTCTCTAATTCAAACACAGTTTTAAAAGCATTGGGTATTTAGTCAACCTCACTTATAGAACTGTAAAGACTGGCTTTATACCTGCCAGATTGAGGGAACACATTTATTTTGGTTCAGGTAATTAGTGCTGTATTAAAAAGCAGACATTTAAAAAAAAGTTTCTTAATAGAACTGACAATATCCCATCTTTCTAATGGGAAAAACTACCTCACGAAAAGACAGAAGTACCTTTATATGTTGCATTGCATAGTTTTTGCTTTTAGAACCAACTTAAATTCACTTAGAATATGTCAACAATGAAGCAATAAAATAGCATTAGCAAAAGCAAACATCATTGACGAATATGGGCGTCAGCCTCTATATGCTCTGAGTGTTGGTTTGCCAGAGCCAGGTCCGTGGTGCCCATATTTTAAACTGGAGTCCAATGCATGAAATTCGTGCAAGGGTAGGCCTTTGCGTCCCTTGCTGCCTCGGCCCTCGCTGCCCCATCTTCCTCACAGCTCTGACTTCCTTGCAGCCCCAAGGGCCCAGCCCATACCCACTGATCCTTCTAGAACCGTGATGGCGAACCTATGACATGCGTGTCAGCACTAACATGCATAGCCATTTTCAGTGACACACGACCGCATGTGTTTGCGTACAGAGAAGTATGGGGCCGCATGCTGAGAAGGACATTTCATCTTCGGCTAACTGCACAGCCAGGTGCAGCAGCTGAAGATGAAACATTTGCTGTAGTGTAGTGTAGACACGCTGTGCCAGAGGTCTGTAGGCCAAAACAACAGAACTCCGGCACAGAGCATCTAGTTCTTGGACTTCCAGTTAGTCCTTAGGGGATCTTTGACCTCACTTCCAGGCTGCAGAGCAGGGAGCAGCGGAATGCCACAGGAGACTCATCTCTGGAGGCCCTGTCATCACCATTACCAGCAACCACAGAACCACAGCAACCATCATCCAATCTACTGCTCTGGGGTGTCATGGATTTCTAACTGACCATCATTACTGAAATAAGTGAGGGGGAGGCTGGGGAGGTGAGGGCCTGTACTATAGGTGCCATTTCCTGCCATTAGAAATACCAGCAGCCATCTTAATTTATATAAGGAATGTCATTTTGCAGCATAGTGCAGACTCCATTTCACCACTACTACTGTGGTACATCTTTATTAACCCCTATTTCTGCTTATTAACCCTGCCCTTTCCTAAAAGACAGTTACATGTGCCATCTTGTGGTCAGTTAGGCTAGTTAACCCCTAATTGCTTTCAGGGCTAACAGGCTATCTATAATTCTATCTTCTGTCACTGTCCCCTAATAGAGAACCCAAAAAATAAAAAATCAAGGTTAAATAAAGGAAGTGGTAGTAGCAGTAGCCGACCCTTTCAAGAGGTCATGGACCGAGATATATGGCATTATAGAAAAAAATGGCAGATCATTTTGCATTCTATGTACTGAAACAGTAGTAAGCAGAATGTGGAATATAAATAGACATTTTGAAACTAATCATTCCCAACTCTTAAAAAAAGTGAAGATGAAAGGAAGGAATACATTTCCAGGCAGCTACATCTTTATAAGAGCCAAGCTAATTCCATCCTTCAATTTATAAAAGGCTCTACAAATTTAATATCTGCAAGTTTGAGCATTGCTCACTCCATAGCTCAGCATGGAAAAGCACTCAGTGAGGGAGAATTTATTTTTTAAAAACTCTCCTAAGATGTGCACCAGTTCTATTTCATGATATGCAGACTAAAGATGCAATTATTAAGAGAATATCTGAGTTACCACTCAGTAGAAATGTCATAAAAGACCAAATAATGAGACTGAACACAAACGTACAACATCAATTAAAGAGATACATAATTGTAAATATTTTTTGATCTCTCCAGATGAAACTACTGATGTCACATCACATGCTCAGTTGGCCATTATTGGTCGATATTCTGATGGTCTCACAATGAGAGAAGAGTTCATAAAGTTAGTTTCAGTGCCTACAAGTACATCAGGAAGCAAAATATGTAAGGTTGTTATACAAACATTCCATGACCTAAGCATTGATATCTCTAAAGTTGTATCAGTGACGACAGATGGGACACCAAACATGGTGGGGGAAAAAGTCGGATTTGTCAAATTGTTTAAGGAAGCTATTGGACATCCAATTGTGCCTTTTCATTGTATTATTCATCAGGAGGTTTTATGTGCCAAGGCAGGATTCACTGACTTAAACGACTTAATGTCAGTTGTTACAAAAATAGTTAATAGCTGTTTGCCCCCTTCACAAGCAAGAATTTTCTGCACTTTTACTGGAGGTTGATTCCACTTACAGTGGACTGCTGATGTACAATTATGTAAGATAGCTGAGCCGAGGCAAAGTTCTTGAGTGCTTTATGGAGTGCTTTGAAGAAATTAAGGTATTTCTTGAGAATAAGGATCTGAGAAACTTTTCTCAGCTCAATGATGATAAGTGGGTCAACACCCTCATATTTTTTACAGATCTCTCTGTTCATATTAATGAACTGAACTTAAAGTTACAAGGTTTTGGCAAAAGTATTGATGCTATGTTTGGATACATAAAAGCTTTTGAAAGTAAACTTAAATTTTTCAAGCGAGCCGAAACTGGTTTGGCTCAGGGGATAGAGCATCGGCCTGCAGATTCAAAGGTCCCAGGTTTGATTCCGTCAGGGGCATGTACTTTGGCTGTGGGCACATCTCCAGTAAGGGTTGTGCAAGAGACAGCTGATTGATGTTTCTTTCATCGTTGATATTTCTGACTTCCTCTCCCTTCCTCTCTGTAAAAAAATCAATAAAATATATCTTTAAAAAAATTTCAAGCGAGATGTAAAAACTAAAACTTGTATTTTCCTCGAGTAACAAAGTATTTTGATAAGGCCAGCACAGCTGTACAAAATGAAATGAAACCCTTGCATATAAAGTACCAGCATGTTTTAGACTTCTTACTTGACCAGTTCAGTGATAGATTTAATCAATCTAGAAGACTAAAACAGATCATACAAATAATTAAGTATCCTGATGTAATAGTCTACAGTAGTTTGGAATTAAATGCTTTCCAATAGATGCAAATTGATGATTTGGAGATGCAACTTGCAGAATTTCAAGACAGCATCTGGGCTCAGGTGTTTGTCGACTTGAGGTGAAAGCTTGAGAATCTGGAAAGGTGCCGCTTGGAGAATCACGAGGAGTGCCACTAAGAACAGGAACTTTGGAATGCCTGGAACCCATTACCAGACACTTTTAGCACCCTGAAAAATATAGCAATGGCTTTACTCACAATTTTTCCCTCTACGTACTTTTGTGAGACCATATTCTCAGCATTAAATAATATCAAAACCAACAAAAGAAACAGGTTGACAGATAAAGTTAGTAGCGCTTGCTTCGACTTGAAGTGTACAAAATACCAACCTTCAATTGAAGGTTTAGTCAATGAAATTCAGCAACAAAAAAGTCACTAATAGGCAGGTTAGTTAAAGAATTCCCCCTCTCCCTCACTTATTTTAGTTCATGGCATCCCACACAAGTTAAATAATATAAAGACCAACAAAAGAAACTGACTGACAGATGAACAAAGAAGTCACTAAGCAGGTAAGTTAAATAATTAGTTTTTGGTTTATTAAATACAGTTATATATTATAATTATACATTTTTGTTATTTAAACTATAAATATAGTGAAATTATGTTTTTTTTTCTTAAAGTGACACACCACCTGAGTTATGCTCAGTTTTTTGGCGAATTTTGACACACCAAGCTGAAACGGTTGCCCATCACTGTTCTAGAAGGTCATTCTGCCATCTGGCTAATTAGCATATTAGCTCTTTATTATATAGGATGACCAGTGCACATCATGGCAACTCCTGCATTGAGTGTCTGCCCCCTGATGGTCAGTGCCTATCATAGCTATAGGTCAGAGCATCTGCCCCCTGGTGGTCAGTGAGCATTATAGCTACCAGTCGGAGGGAAGGATGGACACTTAGCCTTTTATATAGATACTAGAGGCCTGGTGCACGAAATTTGTGCACTGGAGGTGGGTGGTCCCTCAACCCAACCTGCCCCCTCTCACATACTGGGAGCCTTCAGGGGATGTCCAAGTGATGGCTCACCCCGAGCCTGCCCAAGGCCTAAAGTCTCTGGGGAGGTTTTAGGCCTTGGGCACCCAGCCATCGACCTGCTCAGCTCGGCCCCAGCTGCCTGCAACTACCCAGCCCCAGGGGCTGGGCACTTGCCGCCACTTCCGCTCATAGTGCCTGGGGGCTGGGTGCTCCCTGCTGCCACCACCACTGCTGCTGCTGCCTCCACTTACCCTCACATTGCCCGGGGGCTGGGCGCTCGCCACCACCACCATTTCATCTCCACCCCCGGGGCCTGGTGCTCGTGCCACTTGGCCTCACCCCCACTCTTGATTGGCTGGTAGCATAGCCAATCATGAGCAAAGGTACAGTCAAATTTGCATGTTTCTCTTTTATTATATAGGACTAGTAGATTATGCTGCCTTATCTTTTGCATTTGAGTTTTTTTTTATGTCAACAATCCCCTATTACCCAATTCCCAGCCTTCCAAGTTAGAGTTCATTGCTTTATTCTGTGTTTCTGCACTATTTTCATCATATTTTTTATCTATTACTTAACTTGATGCATTGTGATTTATCGAATGTCATTTCACTCCCCCTGCTGGATTGTGAGCTTCTTGAAAGTATTGAGTCTTCTTTACTGGTGTTTCTCTACATTCTTACACAATATTATTATAGAAGATGTACTCCACTTATATTGAATGAATAAATGAGTTTTTTTGTAAGCAAGTACAAACTATAAGAAAGGAAAGCATTAAATAAAATATTTAAAAAATAGGCCATGTAAAGAATAAAAAAATGTGTGTGTGTATATATATATCTTGGAGAATCTGAAAAAAAATCCTAAAATCTATTGATTATAAAATTGGATTTTATATAATTTTTAGTCTCACAGTAGGTCAATAGATCTTTTCATCTTCTAGACATTCAATATGCTGGGGAGGAAAGAACTCCATAAATAATAAGTACTAAATATTATATCACTAATTATTATGCATGAATAATAGGAATATCAGACACAGCAATTAAAAATAACAAAATATTGCAACAATTATAATATATAATGAAGGAGCAAGTATAAAATTTTTAAAAAGTAAGTAAAAGCAAATGTTCTGACTCTAATTTAAATTAACATTTTCATTATATGCCTTTCTGAACGTCTGCCACCTGCTTTTAATGACTTTTGTAGTGCTGAGTTTGATTTTCCTGGTCATGTTCCCATGTCATAGCCGGTCACATGCCAAAGAATAAAACAGTGCCAAGCGCTGGGTCAGGTTAGTGACTAATCAATTCATTTCTTAATCAGGGCCATGACTGGGCTTTGTATCAGCCAAGCTAATGAACAGTGTGTGAGTAAGTGATGAAAGCTGAATTCTCTAATTCCAACAATAGCGAGAAAATCAGTTATTGGTGGAAGTGGGGTTCTTGGGGTGCCATGAGGAAATTTCCTGAGGCTTCCATAGGAGAATGGGGTTTCCTGGAAAGTTTTATTAATGACATAAAATTAAGGAGGTTCCCCTCTATGGTTCCATTTCCATTCCATTGTCTCCTCACGGAAGAAGTCCAGTCTTGTCCCAAGCAGGGCCAGAGTGAAGGCCACTGCCCAGGATTTCTGTTCTATAGTAAAGCACAGTCCTATACCACCTCCTGCCAGTGGAGTCTGTCTTACCCTGGGTCATGTGGTGTTTGAGGTCACATGGCTATTGAACAAGAGCAGGAGAGTGCACAGTGAATGGGGGTCACGGAGCAAGAGAGACCAATCACTAGATAACTCTGTTTGGGGGTTTTTAACCATGAGTTTCTTCAAACTATCCAATTAGCTTTCACAATTTTGTGCACTTCTGATGGGGTCCCTCCTAGCAAATCCATGATTCCCAGGCTAGAACGACAGGCAAGCACTTTTCCTACATTAGTCTGACTTCATTACCCTGAGCATCTCTCTATTGGTGTACCCCTTTCCTGGGACCTGCAGGGCGTGGATGGTGGTTCCCCGGGAGCGTGATGTTGCAGCTTCCTGGTGAAGCTGCCCAGGTGAACACACTTACAGTGTTTGGCCTCCCCTTTGCTCTCCTATTATTGCTATTAACTAGCTAATTACAACAATAACAAAAGTGGAGAAAAATGGGGTTAAATATAAATAGAAACATTGTATTTTGAAAATAAAATAACTAAGTTCCAAATACTGAGGATGAACCAAAAAAAATCTACTTGCTAGATACAGTATAGAACCTGACAATTTAAGAATTGATTTATAGTGATTTGAGAGATTCTTCACAATGTATTATATGTACCTTATGTGTAAGGTAAACATCATTTAACATAATCACCTTTAAAAATCTCATTCACCAGAACATTCAGCACTCCCGAGGTCTGTAATGATCGCATGGCAGTCGGTAATGAAGATCTATAACCTTTTGCTGCAATCCCACAGAGTGGAGAGTGTTTGCAGCTGGTATCCTTGGTGACAGGGTGACAATGGAATAAACACTCAGAATTATGTTTTAGTTTCTGAAAGCAGAAGACAGACTAGACGAGGTGATGAGGGCATTTGAATGCATTGCCCAGCATTGCTTAATATTCTTTGGAAAGGTGACAGGTTGCAAGTCTACGGGACTTATCACTCTGTTCATCTCTCTCTGGGAAAATGTTGCTATGTGTATATCATTCTTAGAGCTTTGAATTTCTTATTATAAGCAAAAAGCCACAAGAAATGAATGCTTGGATATCATAATGGGCCATTGTTTGAATGAAGTTGAGCGACTAAGCAAAAATTTCTTAAGTTCCCAAAATAGAGAGCCCAGACCTCAAGCACGGGAAACCCTGAGGCTCAGACACTACAAAATGAAAAACACAGAATTGCTCATAAGAGTCCTGTGATTTCAATGTTAATCCATCGACTATATTGAAAAGCAAAATTCTGAAGTAAGAAAATAGAACAGCTGTGTTCATGAATAGCATTTCAGCCAGAATGTATTGATCACATTCAGAGAACCACCTAGGAGTTACAACTACAGAAAACAAGGAGACAGTCCTGCCCTTTTATGCTCTTGTTGGATTTACTTTCAGAGGAAACCTGATTACACACTTGATAATGTAAAACTTATAAATACCTTGGACTTACTGTGCAGATGTTATCAATCTGAAGAAAAAAATGTGGCCAAAACCAATTTGGCTCAGTGGATAGAACGTTGGACTGCAGACTGAAGGGTCCCAGGTTCGATTCTGGTCAAGGACATGTATCTTGGTTGCAGGCACCTACTCAGTAGGGGGTGTGCAGGAGGCAGCTGATCAATGTTTCTCTCTCGTCGATGTTTCTGACTGTCTATCCCTCTACCTTCCTCTCTGTAAAAAATCAATAAAGTATATTTTTAAGTGAAAAAAAATGTGGCTGACCTGCTTAAGATCTGCACATTGAAGATAACTAACAGACTCTCCAAAGCAAAGAACAGCTGGCCCTCACTCCATGGAGGACACCTGACGTGGGTGTGTGTCTCTGTTTGCTCCACACATTATACTCATGAGATTGTATTTTGGAGATTTACTGTGTGAAAAAGAAATGGCCCATCTGCAGCACCTTCAATGGTTGCTTAGTTTCTACTTCTCTGTATCTATGAGTGATGTACTCCTTCCCAAACCAAAAGACTTTTTAAGGAATGTAAAATCTGAATTGAGACATGGACTCCTCCTTTCTCTCCCTTCCTCCCTGCCTCTCAGCGGCCTAGATTTTTCCAGAAATTAGGAACTTGTTCAGCTGTCAGGCCCCATATATATATCTACATGGGTGTTCACTGAGATCTCTCCTCACCTTTCTCCCCAGAGTCCCATCTCGATGGCAAACCCTTCTCACTCCTCTAATCCCCCCTCACATCTCTGTAGGTACCACTTGCTAAGGATTATTGCTCTTGTAGCCTCTCTGCCTTTACCAGAACTTCCTATAAAAATTCACATTAATATATCTACCATCTTAACATTATTTCCCCACACCCTCTTTTTATGCCACATACCACCTTAATACTTTTATTTCCCTCACGACAGTTTTTTTTTTTTTAGATTGTTCTACAGTCACTGCCTTAGTCCACTCCAGGATATATGATTAACTCTGCATGGGTTGGATGTCAGGCAAGTCTTCATGACTGAGGTCTTGAACAATGAGTGAAAAGATTCCAGGTGGCCAGGGCCGGAATGGGGTTAAATACGGAGATAACCCTACATGCCAATGTACGGAAGCAAAACAGAACATGGCCTGTACAGGTGGTTCCACTGCTCTCTGGTACAAGATGAAGGCATGTGGGTTTGTATTAAAAGCAAGTGGAGAGATGCTTGAAAAGGTAGATTAAGGCCAAGCTGCAAACCACTGACCTAGAGAACACCAGTAGTGAAAACCACATCAGCTTTTCATTTTGGTGGATTCTCTCATGGGAACTGAAATAGGACAATCTGGGTGCAAATTCTGGCCATGCCACTCCCTGCAAGACTAGGGTAATGCATTTGAAATCTTGCATCTCTTATATTTAGTAGAAACACTGCCTAAATTATTAAGATTGAAACGGACAATGTGTTTCAAGCTCTTAGCATACAGCTTTACAATAGTAAGAAATAATACATGTTAGCTGCTCCCAGGCATGGTTCTATCTCAATACTCATTCCAAATAAATATCATGAAGAAAGAAGCAGGGGTACTTATCTTGTATGAGAAGAACACTTGTGGAAGCACCACTTTTAATTTTAAGATGGAAGAAAAACAATCGAGAAATTGAATGTTTCTTTTTAATTTATGTTTGGGTCCATTATCATCCAAACAAAAATGACTGCCAAATTTAGAAAGTGTGTTTAG
Organism: Antrozous pallidus; assembly: GCA_027563665.1. Lineage (NCBI taxonomy): Eukaryota > Metazoa > Chordata > Mammalia > Chiroptera > Vespertilionidae > Antrozous > Antrozous pallidus. The sequence goes on along the minus strand of CM050508.1, from coordinate 275,195 downwards.
AATGGTCTTCCAATCTTCACTCTACAGAGAGGACATGAAATCCCTGTTAGGAGGTGAGACGGGAAGTACAGCTGCTGACAGACAGAAACATGCTCTCAAGGGCACCCAAGGTGACAACCTGAGCGCCAGGGGAGAGAGACATTCCTGCCAGAACAGCTGAAACTGAGCCATAATTAGAGACCCCAGTAGCTGCCTCTGTGGAGAGTGCCCTCCTTCAAGGGCAACTGACAGCCATGTGCTCCTCAAGGGATAGCTGTCTTGTAATTGCACAAGATGCAGAACAGATGAAGACAGTTTATGTGGGAGAAGACAGTGCCTTCTGATCTGCATTCAGTAAGATTATGCTAAAAATTGTACACAGATTCAATGGAAAAGTGAATCAAAAGCATATCCAGCACGATATGAGATGGTATTGGGATCAATTGCCATATAACACCCTAAATAGCAGGAGAACTCTGTGACAATGTTTAAATGAATATAGCTTCTATTAGTTATTAGAATTGTATTGAATCACTGAAGCTTTCACATCAATGTCTTTGTTATATCAAACAACATCCAGCAATTGTTAAAGATTCCTTTGGGTAGGAATGTTAACAGTTGTTAAAGATTGTTAGGTGTGTATACCAGTATATATCTATATTAATAAAAGAGAAATATGCTAATTAGACTGGATCAATTAGACATCTTCCAGACATCTGATTTCCTTCTGGACAAAGCCATGGTGGTGGGGGCCAAGGCAGAGGCAGTTAGGGGAGATCAGGCTGTCAGGGGAGGGCAGTTGGGGGCAATCAGGCTGGGAGGAAAGCAGTTAGTTAGCTATCAGGCCAGCAGAGGAGTGGTTAGGAGGTGACCAGGCAGGTAGGGAGAGGCAGTTAGGGGGCAGTCAGGTAGGCAGGCAGAGGCAGTAGGGGCCAATAAGGCAGGCAGGCAGATTAGGAGCCAGCAGTCCCAGATTGTGAGAGGGATGTCTGGCAGTCGGATATCCTTCCGGGGGGGCCCATATTAGAAAGGGTGCAGCCTGGCTGAGGGTCACCTCTGTGCACTGGGCCTCTAATATATATATTCTGAATTCATCCATATAATGAAGTATAATAAAGTATTGCTTAGTCGATTAGAACAAATGTGTAACCAATACACTGAATGCGCTCACTCTAGTTGGTGGGGGACAAGTAAGTGTAACTCTCTTCCTTCTCTTCTGTTTTCCCTGTGCTCCAATGAAGGCTTACCACTGCCAGGTATCTATGCCTAATAGAGAGCGTTGATATTACCCAATGCAGAGCTTGCCCCTCCCCAGCTCAGCCTTGCTTCAGGCTGAGAACCTGCACTGGGGAAGGTAAGTGTGCCAAACATCATTATGTGCAAAAGTGCTTGAGCAAATCCCTGGGCCTTAAGGAGAGAAATGCCTGTCTTTTCCATGTGAAGATGTCCAGTGGTGGAATGTCCAGACTGGTGGGGTTGTATCGTGGAATCACAGGAACTTGACTTCCTCCTAGCTGTTTGTCTCCTCAGTACATGACTCCACCCCGACTTTAGGATGCCAGAGAGAACTCTGATCCCTAAGCCCTTCACATGAAGACAGAGATGGAGAAAGGTTTGCTCCTTGAAGTATGCACACTTCTCAGGTAACAGGTGATCACTGTTTGAGTCATAGGTCATAATGTGACCACCTGGCCTCTCTTTATTGCAGGGAGAGCAAGAAATATTGGGGGTAGAAGGAAGCCATATGATTAATTGGAAATTAATTTCTCACTTAGAAAGGAGAGACTAGATTAAGGGAACAGCTAGCATCACTGGACACAGGGCACAGAGTTGGCTTTTTTTTATCAGTTTCCACCGTACCCTTCTACTTCTCCCCGACTCACCACACTGCCACTGTTCCTTCTGTGTTATGGTGGGTGAAGTGAAAGAAGCAAGAGGCATAAATTGCACGTTTGAGACTGGACAGTGTGGCTCAGTGGTTGATCATTGACCTATGATTCCTTTACAGGGAACATGCCTGGGTTGTGGCTCAATTTCCAAAAGGGGGCATGTATGAGGCAGCCAATCAATGATTCCCTCTCATCATTGATGTTTCTAGCTGTCTCTTCCTCTCTCAGAAATAAATAAAATAAAATATTTGGTCATTTTTATTAGATTTGTTCTATTGAGTGTTGAGGTTTTTATACAATTTGAATACGAGTTGTCTATCAAATATATGGTAAGTAGCCTATGGCCTGTCTTTTCATTCTTTTACCAATGTTTTTTTAAATAGTGCAAGTTTTGAGTTCTGATGAAGCTTTAATTTATTCATTTGCTTTTTAATGGATACCAATTTTGTGTTATAGACAAGAAATATTTGTCTAATTCAATGTTAAATTTTTTCTTAAGTTTTCTCCTAAAAGTCCTGTAGTTTTATGATTCACATTTAGTTTATAAGGCATTTAAATTAATTTTGTATATGATAATTAAAGTTCTTATTTTTGCATATAGATATCCAATTGCTTGAACACAAGTTATTGAAAGGATTATCCATTAAATTGCCTTTGCTTCTCCATCAAAATTCAATGATAGATCTAATTCTGTACTCTCGATTCTGTTTAGTGATCTATTTATCTATCCTTAAGCAAACACCACAGTCTCAATTACTGTAGTCTTAAATAAATCTTGAAATTAGGTAGTATAAACCCTTAAAATTTCTTTTTCAAAGTTCAGCAACCCTGGACACTCTAAGTTTCCATATGACTTATTTTTATTGTTTTTAATGTTTTTATTGATTTTTTACAGAGAGGAAGGGAGAGGAATAGAAAGTTAGAAACATTGATCAGCTGCCTCTTGCACACCTCCTACTGGGGATGCACCCACAACCAAGGTATATGCCCTTGACCGTAATCGAACCTGGGACCTTTCAGTCCGCAGACCAGTGCTCTATCCACTGAGCCAAACCGGTTTCGGCTTCCATATGACTTTTAGAAGCAGCTTGTCAATTTCTACAGAAAAGATTTTGATAGGATTTTAATTGGGATAACTCCGACTATAAATACACAAATTTATGGGGCAAATACAAGGAAATTCACATTTAACACTATTGGATGTTTGAATTCAGGTCTATTTGCTATTGTCTAGATCTTTAATTCCTCTCAGTGATGTTTTTAACTTTTCAATGCACAGGTTTTACACATCTTAGAGAAAAACAGTCTTTCTTATGCTATTTAAAACAGCATTCCTTCAAATTTTATTTTTATTTGTTCATTGTTAATCCATAGAGATTAAATAATGTTTTGCTCCATACTCATTAATGTGCTGTTCATTTTTGGCAGTCTTTTAATCTATTTTTTTTTACTTTTGTATAGTCTATGTTGCTATGTTTATACATTCACTAATCATTTCTTCGGCAGTGTGAACTGTTATTCATCATCCAGTATGTTTTTCATCTAAGACCTTGTCATTTTTCTCTAGAAATTTAATTTGGGTTTTTGAGGCTCTTCCTTGGCTCTCCAAATCCTTTTCTCTCTTTCTTGTGTATAGATCAGAGCCACAGTACTATTTCCTTGGCTAATCTACTACTTCTATCACCTCTCCCATTTCTAGGTTGTATTTGTATTGGCTGATTTTTGTCTACATTATGGGTCATATTTTCCTGATTCCTTACATGCTTGCAACTTTTTCATTGGATACTAGACATAAAATTTTCATCTTGCTGAGTTCTAGATATGTTTATACTTAAATTGTCTTGAACTGTTTGTTTATTTTCTGGGCTGCAGTTAATTTGCTTAGAACAGCTTGATACTTGCATGATTTCAAGCGTATTTCATAGGGACTAGCACACAATTTAGTGCAGGGCTGATATAAACCATTGCAATGCACCGCAGAGCCTTCTACCAAACAGGGCATGAGTTATGAATTTCCCACTGCAACCCACGAAACCACATCCTACCTGTGTAAATCCTTGGTTTATTCCTCCAACCCATTCCATTCTTCTGAGTGCTTTCTCTCCAACTGTGGCTAACGCCACATGTGCATATGCCAATCAGTGCTCAGTTGCAGACATGAAGGGAACCTACTGAGATTTCAAAGGTTTTCTCTCAGTATCACCTTCTTCTGCCCTGGGCCCCTGAGATCCCCTCAGTGCCTTCTCAACTTAGAGAAACTGCTCGGTGTTCCTGGCTTCTTCTCCCTGAGGTGCAGCCTGGGAACCCTTCCCTCGGAGTAAATGGAGAGTTCACCTCATTTCCCCGCAGCCCAATGTCTTAGCAACCACTGCCCATCACCACCTGATGTCCAATGACATGGAAACCCTTGTCCTTATATTTTGTCTGATTTTTCAGTTGTTTCAAGCAGGAATATTATGGGTATACGATCCCAGGCTCTGGAACACACATGCCTTTTTACAGTTATGCAACCAAAAGCTAATCTAAGTGAACGGCTGTGAAGGGATTTTACAAGAGTAATTAAAACCCCAAATCAGTTGATGTCAGGGTGGATTATCTGGATGATAATCATATAAATCTTCTACAATAAAATCTTTCTCCCAAGTTCATCGCAGAAGAGGAATTCAGAGGTAGTCAAACCATGAGAATTGCTGACTTTGCAGAGGGAGGGTGCCATAGTCCAGGATTATGGGTATCTTTTCTTTTTTCTTTTCTTTTTTTTCTTTCTCTTCTTTTTCCTTTTTTTTTTTTTTTTTTTTTTTGCATCGGGGGGAGGAGTCACCCACTTAATTATGTGATAAAATTATCAAAATAAATATTCCCTCTTCAATGAATCTTCAAATGAACCTCTGTTTTAAAAGGCATGATGTAAAGTGTTCTTTATTTTATCAAACTTATTAGAGATAAAATTAGATAAATTTTAGCAGTTGATGAAATTTGTCTTTTTTCTAGGACTTGACTCTAAGTTTGACAGTATATATAATACAATGCCACTTACAAAAACAAATGTTCCCATATTACTACATAAATGCATGGGAGAAAATAGCATCTCCAGATAATGAGAAAATAAGACATTTTAATTTGTTCTTTGTTCTCTACTTTTTTTCTACTGTAAACATGGATTTTTTTATATAAAGTAAAGTTATTGATGTTATTTTCCTTGAAAAAAAATGTGTATAGCTATGAGAAGGGTTGTCTGCAGAAAGAAATGGTATAGGAGGTAAAAGAATGGTTAAAACACTGATTCAATGATTCAGCCCTGAGAGGAGCAGTGAGAAGAGAGGAGGGGTAGGGGGGAAGGTCCAGACACAAATAACAACTCTAATGACCAAGTAGCACTGGAGGATGTGAGAGAAGCATGCTTGCTTGCTTTTAATCTTCCCAATCACAATGTGAATGACATAGTCTTGGTCTCATTACATAAATGACGATTCCAAACTCACAGAGGCTAATTAGTGAAGGTGAGACTCCTGGGAGCAGAGACTAGAGGAATTCTGTGCTGAGACCACAGAAACCCATGGTTCCTGGAGGCAGGTCTGCAGAGGGAGAACCCTGGGCAGGGGGGAAGGGGTAGGTTTTCTCAGCTATTTGTTTTACTCCTTAAGTATCTTAGGGAGAAAACACGTATCATATGACCTGAAATGTTGAGCTCATAAATAACAGTCCAGCCGAGCCAGCATGGTTCAGTGGTTGAGCACTGACCTATAAACTAGAGGTCACAGTTCGATTCCAAGTGTGGCACATGCCTGGGTTGCAGGCTCCATCCTCAGTGTGGGGTGGGCAGGAGGCAGCTGATCAATGATTCTCCCTCTCTGAAATCAAAAAAGATTTTTTTAAAAATAATAATAGCCCATATGATAACCTCAATGGAAAAAAAGGTCTCTCTCTGGGAGGGAGCCTTGTCATGGACTTGGCTGTGCAGCCCAGTGAGCCTCATGGAAGGGAAAGAAACATGGCTTCCCACAGAGCGTCTCTGGACCAAAGCATCTTCCCCTTACCTCCTGGCGGCACCCAATCTACCCATTTCATTAATTTATTACTGAGTCCCCTTTTTTCCTCCAAAGTCCCAAATTTGAGCAATATGTGTTCATCCTAACAATCACCCCCAGAAACTGCAGAGTTGCATTCTGTATACCAAAAGCTCAAATACTGGAACAAAAGACTGAAAATGCATTGGTCAGAGGACTTAGAAACCTGCGTTCCTTCCCTGCATAACAGTCTAGAGCAGGCAGATGAGCCCAGGTCAGCGAAGTCATCCCAAGATTCAGGCTAGCAGGACAGTCCTTCCATTCCTAACATGCCACATGCAAGACTGTGCTCAGTTGTTACCATTTCCATCATCAACACGAGGAAGAGAGAAAGTCCAGGAGGGCATCATTAGCTGAACTAGAAGGTGGGTGCATCACTCCATTCTCATGCCCCGTAGGTGAAGATTTAGTCAGGACCAAACAGCATGAAGGAGAAAGGGCATAGGGTTTAACTAGTACTTCTTCTTCTTTTTTTCAATATATTTTTATTGATTTTAGAGAAGAAGGGAGAGGAAGAAACAGATAGAAACATCAATGATGAGATAGAATCATTGATTGGCTATCTCCTGCACACCCCCTAACTGGGTATCAGCCCGAAATCCTGAGCATGTGCCCTTGACTGGAATCGAACCTGGGACCCTTTGGTCCACAGGCTGATGCTCTATCCACTGAGATAAACCAGCTAGGGCTAACTAGTACTTCTTACCAGGATAGGCCAACTTCACTCACTCTCATATTTCCTCTTTGTTCCCCCACCCTATGTTGTAACAGAGACTAAAACTTATATTTAGTAGTACAATGGTGGTGCCATTGTACAAGAGAATTTTGTTTAGGAATGTGGATAGCTGGTCAACATTCAGATAAAATAACCGTCATAGAAAACAAGGTTGAGAGCCATATACGATGCCATGTCACATCTTGTCCCTAGCTTGCAGATAAATATAAGATGTATTTTGTGTGCCTTTGCTTTGATGTTCTCTGTACTGACTCTAACAGTGGGCAGAAAGATATAGTAAATCATAATGAACATAAAGCTTCTTTTGCAATAATGTAGAATGCAGACTTTAATATAAACTCAGAATTAAAATGAGTCAATAATAAACTTTGAAAGTAATTGCTAATAAAAGAGAAATATATATAATGTCATACATTTGTGCTGCATGAATATATCTGTAGGTATATATTCTAAATATAATATGTAAATACTTAGCAGTACCATCTACCCTTTATCATTTTGTGTGTTTTTTCACATCTAAGCAAGGAAGCAATGTTTGCCAACAAAAAATTTCCCCTCAAACTGTCAAATATCAAAATAATAATTAACTTCAAACTTGATAAAAAGTTTTATTGGAATTAACTAGCATTCTTATGATTAGAAATCAACCAAATATAATTGAAATGAAATTTTTACAATCAGAAAAATGAAATGTTTTACATTGGATGTAGTACTCATTGTCAATATAAAATTATAATAATGGGAACCCAATATCAAAGGGATATTATAATACAACCAAACTATTTAAAGAAGGTGTGAAATAAGTAATCACATAATGATGATGATAATACTCTATGTAGTGCTACATTGGGGAATATTGAGGTAACTACAATTGAGATATTATGCCCAAATAATATGATATACACAGAGTGGGTTGTGAGATTAGGGAACACGTAACCCCATTAAGACAGATCAGTCGCATTATCTGCACGACTACCATTATAATTTGACAGCCATTATTAGACTTTGTAATGGTTCTATAAGATCATTTTTAAAATACAATTCCAAGCACAGGACACACCAGTATTGTAATGAAACATATTGGCCCAACATAAAATAATATAAATAGTACTTGCTGAAATCAATAACCCATCGCCATCTTAAAACAGCACATTCACTCAATGCATTATTTGATTAACAAACAAATCACTGAATTTAGAAATTTGAAGAATGTTTCTATCCAACTTCCAAAGAATAATTCATTCTCAAAAGGGCCATGCTAAATGCTCTTTCTTCTAATGATACGTTACAGAAATTATAAAAAGCAGATTATTGCGAGAGTTAGCTGAAGGATGATTCTCAGTACATAGCACAGCCTGCATGTTCAAAGCTATATTTTAGGCTACATTTTCTTTGGTATGTTTCCATGTCCTTTTCTAACTTCTTTCCCACCTGCACATCTCTCTATCTTATCCTCTGTGCATTTGTGCCACCCAGACAGACATTCAAAATCTCTGAGTTAGGAATATAATAACCCAAAAATATATTTCTCCTGTCTGTTCCAAATCCAAATTTCCAATCTCACCATGATACAGATTTTACCCACATGGAAATCAACTGATTGACATTATAAGAAATACGACAAAGAATGCTAATCCCCCTGACAACATGCATGGCAAATAAACATTGTTCAGACCATCACTGGCCATAGCATGAATGTTCTCTCACTCTCCCACCAAGCCTGATAACTGATTTTGCAGTTTACTCCAGTTCCATGTTCCCTCACTTGCAAAAAATAAAATAACTGGCAACTTTTACCAAGAGCCGTTACCCATCATGCCCTTTGTGAAGCATCCAGCCACAATTTTATGGAGTAAGAACTACCATTATTCTCATCTTCAAAGGAACATGCTAGTACCCAAAGGAGTTAAGTGTATCACCCCAATACGCACAGTTCCCAAGTGGGGAAACATTACATTAGCTCCGATGTATTTTAATCACATTTTGGCCTGGACAGCCCTGTGTGTGTCTACACCTGATTGACACCTTTTGAAGCATTGATATTTGAGGTGCCTTCATTATGAATAATACTCACAGGCAGTCACTGGGCATGTGAAAGGCTCTTGGCTGAGTGCTACACTCAGAGCCTCCTTCCAGGCTTGGACATATCATCCCCAACCAGTGCTGGGCAGTCTGCTAATTAGCACTGTGGCTGCTGTCTCGGCATCCAGGGCTCTCAGTGGCTTCAGGAGTCTGTTTTTGGCAGCCCTGAGCTGAGCCAGGTCACCCGATCCTGCTTTCCCTCCTTCATTCGCTTGACTCCCGGTGAACGGTTTCATGTCCAGCCCTCCCAGGGCCCGAGTCCTGTGGTGGTCCTGGGCTTAAGACAAAATGAACTCTTATGTCACCCATGAAGCAGGACTCTGCCAGGTGAATGGGCCTGGAAGAGCCACACCTGTTTCCAATGCCTGTCCCGGGGAACGGCTGTGGAAGTGGCTAATGGTCAGATGTGTACTACACCATCACATCTACCACAATCTGATGTGTCAGTTTGACCACGATCTAAGAAATGTTCTCTCTATGGAAGGATCCAGTGGGAGCCCTGCTCTCCTCATAACCATTTATTGTAGGTGGAGAAGGGCGTGGAGATGGGGCAAGACCTCTAGCCCTCACCCAAAAACACTGACAGCTAGGAAGTGAGAAACCTACTTAGATCAGATCACAGAGTGAAGTCATGCTTTGAAGTCAAATTGCTTAATCCCAAAGGTACTGTCCTTACAAACTGTTTCCTGCCTGCTTCTTGCCTGCTCTGAAGAGCCTTCGTGCTCACAACATAGGATTTGGGAAATTTGCTTACTCAGTTTCCCTCTGGGGGATTTATAATACAAACCACCATATTGTAGGCTTTGAGAAGTCCTACAGTTAAAAGACCTATTGACGAAGCAAGGTTTAGAAAGAAAATTAATCCTTGGATCCACTATCCCAAACTTACTTAACCATGGAACTATTATTATATTCAGTAAGGAACTAGTTCTCTGTAGAATCCTATTGAAAGGCAAAGGATAAACATGCATTTTTAGCTCTAGAGTTATTTTTTAATTAGTAAATTTCTTAAGAAAGGCTTCAAATAAAAAATTTTAGACCTTCGCTTGAGGATTTTTTTATTGCTTTTCAGAGAGAGTGGAGAGGAGGGAGGGAGAGAGGGTGACCAATGTGAGTGAGAGACGGAGAGAGAGAGGGAGGGAGTGAAAATATATTTCCAGGGCAATTGAAGTGAGTGAGAGAAACACATCTATTGGTTGCCTCCTGAAAGCACCCTGGCCAGGGACTGGAAGTGAACCCAAAACCCATGAAGGTGCCCTTGACCCAGAATTGTACCCACAACCATTAGATGTATGGGCCGATGCTCTAACCACTGAAAATACTGGAAGGGACAAAGAAATGTTTTCTAATAAATGAGACCTTCCTCCTTCTTTTCCATAAGCAAACTGCCCTCTTCCTGAGCATACATGGCCACGACACCAGGATTCAGGAAGGAGCCCATCTCTAGGACCATGAGCCTCTGCACAATGGCTTAAGTCTGCACAGATGTTCAAAGTCACTCATGATCCAGGCCTGCTGTGTGCATTCACTGTTACCAAGCATTAATCTCACATAAACCTTTTACTCAAAAAACAGGTCCCCTTCTTGTCCCTTAATATTCCCCTTGCCATTGTTATCCATATCTAGCATATTTCCCCCAAAAATTAAATAAAGACCATGATCTCATACAAATAAATAGAAATAAGTGTGATAAAGGACATGAATAATGTGGTGACGTTATTCTTTTCTTGTTGCTTTTGCATAAAGGAGATCCTTAAGACAGAATTCACTGAAAGGCATTTATGGGGTGTGAGAGAAAATTACAATAGATTGTACTTCCTGCAGACTCGTTCCATAATTAAAGAGGCTTTCACCAAAGGTAACCCTCAGCCCCACCTGACTTATAGAATTACATTCCTCTATTCAATCTTCCCAGCCTGTGTCAGGGACATCTGCCCCTGAGAGAAATCCAAGGGAGAGACAAAAACATTTGACCAGCCGAGCATCCGTGGCCCTCTCCAAAGCACAGAGGTAATTCCAGAGAGACTGAAATCTTTCCGTGAAAATGCCTGGCTGATGTTAAATTATGTGGCCATTACCAGGTGGAGAGGTTTCCGACTTTCCCAATGTTCGCTACCGTGTGGTGTTACTCACCCAGACAACAAAGGCCTCCACTAACAAAGACACATTCAGATGTTCAGATGCAGAATGAACTACGCACTAAAAGCCAGGTTCTATCTAAGCCCTTGTCTCCAAGCAGAAGTTTCCTGGGGGCTAGAACATAACCAAGCTTGCATACCCCTGAGCACAAGGGAAAAGCGGTCTGCAATGCCCAGTCATTGACACATTTGGGTTCGGGTGCGGCAGAAAGAGGAATGCTGTTCTGATATGGAAAATATACTAAAGGGTCTCTGGTAATACAAGGACCAGAAATGAAACAGCACACCAGTCCACACACCAACACATACAGGCATAGGCTGAGTTTTAAAAAGAGTGATGAATAAAATAGTGCCAAATTAGTTTAAATAATCATAGCTTAAAGGGTGTCTAGTGAATGGTTGGGTGATGTGTGTGGTTTCCCAAGAGTTGTTTCCCTTAACAAGGGAAGACAGGCAGGGGACAGAGCAAGGCCCTGGGCCTAGGAAGAGAGATGTGAATTAGCCCGGCCAGCGTGGCTCAGTGGTTGAGTGTTAACCTATGAATCAGGACCATGGTGGGTAAACTGTGGCTCTTGAGCCACATGCAGCTCTTTGGCCCCTTGACTGTGGCTCTTCCACGAAATACCATGGCCTGGGTGAGTCTATTTTGAAGAAGTGGTGTTAGAAAAAGTTTACGTTTAAAAAAATTTGGCTCTCAAAAGAAATTTCAATCGTTGTACTGTTGATATTTGGCTCTGTTGACTAATGAGTTTGCCAATCACTTAACCAGGAGGTCAGGGTTCAATTCCTGGTTATAGTACATGCCCATGTTGTGGGCTCAATCTTCAGTGTGGGGTGTGCAGGAGGCAGCTGGTCAATGATTCTCTCTCATCATTGATGTTTCTATTTCTTTCTCCTTCTCCCTTCCTCTCTGAAATCAGCAAAAATATGTTAAAAAACAAAGAGAAAGAAGTAGGTTAGAGGAGCTGAAGAAGATGGGGTGCTTTGGAACCCCCAATGAGTGGATTTAGGGGTGTCTGAAACTGGGGTTAAGCTGTCTATTTCTGAACTGTGATGCTCCATTATCCTCAAACTCCAGCAAGTCTGTTACAACCACCTTGTTGGTGCCTCAAGGAGGGACTGAGAGGGAGTCTTTCTCTATTGCAGGTAGAATAGATGGATAGATAGACAACGTCTGCCTTCAGGGAACAGATGGGTGAAGCTCAATGAGGTGAAGAAGGAGCAGGAAATCAGAGCAAGTCATAGAATGCTTTCTCTAGAAAATATGGGAATTCCCTTGAAAAAATATTGGGAACAGTGTGGACTGTTAGAGCCTCTAGTTACTTAATTTGAAATTTAAAGTAGGCTGCCCAGAAAAGGCATGGGAATGTGGGGACCCCACCTTTCCTCATGCAGGGCCTTGCCCCATTGGTATTAAATCTGATTCTAACAGGTTCCTTCACTGCCATGCACATAACTCAGAGACCTTGGTGCCCAGACAAGCCAGAGCTGGCCCCCAGCCAGGTAAAATGCCAGCTGGAGAGTGAGAGGAATCCCAGGTGCCAACAGCATGGGGCCCTTTCCCAGGGCCATGAGAGAGTAAGAAAGTGCAGGCAGAAGGCAATGTCACCTCGCCTGTGAACCTTTGTTCCGATGAATATAATGTGTTCTGTGTATTGTGAATTCTTCAAGTAACAAAGCTATTCTAAGAAGCAACAACTCGAAGAAGGTAATGGTAGCCTTGGTATTACAATTTCCATTCCCTCTGTAGAGAAATGAGCAAACAGCCTCACCTGGTCTCATTAATCTAGTTAAAGTAATCGAAGGATAAAACCCCAAAACACATATATGCATAAAAATGTTATATACAAATTCCTTTAGAGAGACTCAGATTTGTGTACTTAGAAGAAAATGCTATTTCAAAATTACTTTCTGAAATACTGGAACAGCAAGGAGCCAAGAAGCAGACAAACGGGTGGTTGTTTGGTAAGAAGGTGGGAAGGACTGTTTGCCTGAGTTTGAAGAAGAGGGCAAGGGTCAGAGTTTGAAAGGAGGGCAAGCTTGCTAGTCAGTCCACAGACACACATACTCTATCCAAATTCTCAGCACCTTATTGGAATCACAGACACAGATATTATAAATACTCAGAACTCATCAATTTCTAATTTACTTGCACATGTCACCATCATTGATGCTCTTTAGGCTATTACATTTACTGCGTCTGCAATCAGAAGTACTAAAATGATATGCTGCTAGTGTACCTCACCCCAACTCTGATTGACACCTGGTGTAATTGTAAGCTTATGCAATTTAATTTTTAACAATGTCAGTTTAGTAAATGACTAACACATTTCAAGTAAACTAATCCTCAGCACACTGAGAGAGTACTGGCTGGTTCAAGCTTATCATAACTGGATATTCAAATGATTCAAGATAGTCACTAGCACCTGGCCAGCATGGCTCAGTGGTTGAGCACCGACCCATGAACGAGGAATCACGTTTTGAACCCCAGTCAGGGCACAGGCCTGGGTTGTGGGCTTGATCGCTACTGTGGTGTTTGCAGAAGGCAGTTGGTAAATGATTCTCAGCATTGATGTTTCTATCGCGCTCTCTCTCTTCCTCTCTCAAATCAATAAAATATATATATTTTTTTTTTTAAAGATAGGCACCAGCAAATTGCTGACATATCCAATAGGCTGAGGAAGAGGCAGGGTTTCAGATGTAGCACCAGAAGGGTAAGCTGACCTCCTGGGCTGGGAAAGCGGTGGCATCCCTGTCAACATGACTATGCCCATCAGAGCCTGGCACTGAGCACAGCAGCAGGGGCAGCACCGCTCTGCAGGGTGGGACAGAGAGAGCAGGGAGGCTACAGACCAGGAGTTACTCTCAAGCATTTGACAGACACGTTGGAGGTGATTAGAAATATAAAGTCAGAAGATGGAAGAGGACCAGGGGTCCATCGTGGCTCCAGGGCCCCAGTTTGCAGCTAGGCCCGAAGATCCTGGACTCAGCAGGTTAGCCAGGAGCTACCCAGTGGGAGATGTGAGGTTTCCTTGGAAGGTTAGCTCTGGGTTCTTGAGTAAAAGTTCTTCCTGCACTAGGCAGTTTGCTCAGTGGATAGTGCGTCAGTCGGCCTATGGACTGAAGAGTCTCGGGTTTGATTCCGGTCAAGGGCATGTACCTAGATTGCAGCTTCCATCCCCAACCCTGGTTGGGGCCCATGCAGGAGGCAACCAATTTATGTGTTTCTCTCACACAGATGTTTCTCTTTCTCTGTCTCTCTCTCTCTCCTTTCCACTCTCTCTAAAAATCAGTGGGAAAATATCCTTGGGTGAGAATTAACAATAAATAAATAAAAATTTTCCTGCAGGCTCTACCTAAATGCCTGTTTCCATCTCTGCTGGTAGTTTTGTGAGTGTCTGGTTTCTTGTGTTAAACTAGCAATCCCTGCATTCTGCAGCTAGAGGCTGGCTGGCCTCTTGCATCTCGGTAAATTGTGAATCCCAGAAGAAATATTCATAAACAAGCTTTAAGGTGCAAAGTATAAATAACTGACCACTAAAGCATTTTTAAAATTGAATTTTTGTTTACTCGAATTACACTTGCATTCACCAGCTGAAAAAAGATTCTACTCTGAGTTTATTGTAAAACATCAAAATCTTACTGATGCATAACAACACTGAAGAGAATCCTTGAGTGTGTAGACTCTCCTGAGATTATAGGAAGTATTGTTTGTATATCTTATAAAGTTTTCCATCTTAAATACTTGCAAATAGCTCTTTATAATAGGAAACCCAAGGCAAAGCCTATTATTTTCTTTTTCTAAAGTGCGTACAAGTGTGAGGAATGATGAGAAATGATAGTACTCAGAAGCCAACCTGCTCACTGAGTAGGCTCATCATCCATCTGAGCCACAGACAGTTAACTGGGCTGACTGTGACCTGCAACACTTAAAAGTACTGACTCACCAAGAATTCCTCCAAAATCCGAAAGCTCCCTCAGTCACTAGTACACACCACCCTTCTGAGGGTAAGTGTTATTTGCTTTCTGGTCTTAGCCATTACAAGGTTTAAAAGTAAGTCACCATGAGATCTGTACAGTGCTGAACTATTTTATTGGTAAGTCTCATAAATGCATTGTAGAGTGCATCTTTACTGCATGCTCAAAACACCACAGCTCCACACAACACACAAGCCAAGCCTTCTCCACACGCTGTTCTTTCATAGAGCATCACAGAGCAATCCCACGCCGGCCCATATCAAACCCGTGTTGCTTCCCTGGGGCTCAAGCACTGCTGACTGAAGGCAATGTCTGCCTTTTCTTTTGGAGATGAAAATCTCCTCCTAAACTGTGCCAAGAATTTAAAAATAGAAACATCTGGATTTGATTAAAACAGCTTTCTATTTTTAAAGAATTATCCACCCATAGTGACCTTGGGACAGTAATTTGCAATGTTGTGGTCAGGTCCTGAGTTGATGTCAATTATTCAGACAATATTTCTTTAAGTGAGACATTTTCTGCCTTTGAATGTTTAAACATTATATCTTTTCATATGCTATTCACATTCAATATAACATCATGCCAATAGGTTTCAGAATAAAATAGTGATGTGGGAGGTGCCTCGTCTCAGGAGATTTCTAGGCTAGATTCTTTTGTAATCTCAGATGAAGAAGGATCTAAAATTGGAACCATATGTATTCTAAAGCACAATTCATTCGGATGAAAAGGGTTGACTTAAATTGCAATGTTTTAAATAGAACTTAATACAAGCCTCTCCATTTATTTCTACATCTGGGGCACTACAAAAACTAGCCTTGCAGTAGGATGACATGGCATGCAGCGATGGTGGAGTTTTTACACAGAAAAACTCCTTCCTGAGGGGGTGATCTTTACCAGAAATTCTGACCCACGGATGATTGGTGCAGAAGTCTCTGAACAGAGGGGCCTGTGCCTGTGAGAATCACCACAGTTGAGAGAGAAGACTTTGTATTTTAGGGTAGAATGAAAGTGGTCCTGGTGGGCTCTTTGTATCAACCAACAACTGTCTCTCTACTAACTGAACTGAGAAGGGGGACTATCCTTCAGGGAATGTAATTAGAAGTAGGTAGTAGTAACTCCATAGGATGTTTAAAAGTAAGGGAGGGGTAGTTAGAAGAATTAGAAAAAACAGAGCTCCAAAGACACAGAAGTAGAGAGGGGCCTCACAGTGAGAGAGGCTATTGGTTAAACATATCGCTTTTCCTGAGATGGATAACATGCTGTCACATGGATGTGTGTGGGGTGTCTTCTTGCCTATAAATTCAATTTACTTGGAAAGAATTATCACCCACAAAGAAGAGCAACTGGCTGTGCTGGGAACAATTCACATAGCATGGCCCAGGCCTAAAACCAGAGCTCAAAGTGGGAAACTTGGAGATGCTTAAAATCCCCTGCCTGATGCCGTCACACTAACTCTGCAGCCTTTACCTGGGAATCAGAGAGTTCAGAGCAGGGGCCAAACTTAGAACTTTCAGAGAAGGCTCAGGGAAAGGCAGTGTGGGCACCAACACCAATCACTGGGGATGCTGAGTGAATCCGTATCACCCTGGGTACACCATGGCACCTCTGGGCCGATTCGTCATCTATGGAAGGAGAATCAGACACTATTTCCAAGGCTCCTCCTAATGCTAAAAGTCAGTGGCTCCATGTTTTATTTTAAACTGTCATGTTCTGCACGTTCTTTTGTATCATATTTATATGAGTTCATATTGGCAATAATTTATCTTCCTTAGAAGGTGAAATCTGATGAAATAGTAAAGCATCGGTGCCTCAGGAGAGAAAGGTTATCCCCACTTACTAACCTTCCTCTCTAGTTGTTTCCTATAACCCGGTATCTACTGAACTCTGACTTTCATGAAATTCTTCACTAGGATGATTAGGAGTGCAGAGGGCCTGGGACACCACTCCTGCTATCAAGACTCTTAGAACAAGGAGCAAGAAAACACACTTAAAATGAGAAAATAAGGTAAATCCACTGCGTCAGAGAAGTTCCCTAACCATCTTAGGGCAAGGCTTCTTATCTACAATATGAAATTATTAATAGTACCTACCTAACAAGGTCTTTATATGGATTAAATGAATTAATATGATAAAAATTTAGAACATTTCCTGGAAAATAGTAAATGCTATATATGGGTGAGAGTATAGAAAGAGAGAAGGCAAGTGAGAAGAGGAGAATCAGGGAAGAGAAGGAGCGGGGAAGAAGGAGAGGGTGAAGGAGGAAGGGAGAGAGGGAAGAAAGGAAGTATGGAGGGAGGGGTAAAGGAAGGGAGGGAGACAGGGAGGAAAAAAGAAAGGAGGGCAGAGAAAGAGACTAAGGAGGTCTGACTTCAAATTTTGTTTTCTTACACTAAGGGCACATTTGAAGTTAACCAGATCAACAGATATTTAAGACTTCCCACAGTGGTATATGGAAATAATATTAATAATGAATCAGTTCATAAATCCTAGAAGGTAGTCTCAATAAATTCTCAAAGTAAATTATTCAATTATATTGTGGTTCAATATGTATTTCTAACAACATGGACTGTGCTATTAAGTAATATTTATCTTTTATTAATAAGATTTTAATTTTAAACTGTCACTGAATACAATATACAGATATATATTTTTCTTATAAAAAAGAAAATAATACTTAAACTAAATTCTCACTTATACCACATTTTTGTTTGTTTCATTTTATAAATCCCACCTCAAACTCGCCCTCACTGTTAGGATCAATGAGAGAGTAACAGTTTGGTAGCAGTTGTGATTAGGGCTAAATTTTGGTTGAAATAATTGCTCCTTTTTTAAATTAGATTATTCTGATAAAAATAGATTGTAGATCAGATTTCTGGCAACTGCTACTCAAAGTGCTACTATTTTTGTTAGTGCTGTGTGTGTCTAGAGAAAATTCCCAGGAATAAAGGATAGCTAGATAGGAAGGTAGTAAGCAAGGAAAAGACCAGCAATCCCACTCCTAGATTTATCAATGTTAATTAAAGACATGTTTATATCAAATATGCACAGAAATGCTTATAACAGTACTACTTATAACCTCCAAAAACCTGAAATAATTCAGATACTCTTGAACAGGAAACTAAATTACTTCATCAATATAATGGAATAATGCTGCAATGAACATAGGGGACACAGGGGTGAACATGTATTCTTGAATTAGTGTTTTGGATCATTTTTCAGATAAACATGTGGAAGTGGGATTGCTGGGTTGTAGGGTAGTTCTATTTTTAATTTCTAAGGGCCTTCCATACTGTTTTCCATTATGGCTGCTCCAGTTTACAATCCTACCGATGCACAGGGTTCCCTTTCCTCTGCATCCCTGCCTACATGCTGATTTACTGATGATGGCCATTCTGACAGGTGTAGACCTGGAAAGTATTATGCTCTGTAATATAAGTCAGACAGACACAGACAGATACTATGTGATTTCACCTACATGTGGAACCTAAAAAACAAAATTAATGAACAAACAAAACAGAAACAGACTCACAGATACAGAGAACAAACTGGCTGCCAACAGGGAGAGGTCGAGGGGCTGATGAAAAAAGCGAAGGGATGAAGAAGCACAAATGGATCATTACAAAATAGTGACAGGGATATAAAGTAAGCACAGGAAACATAGTCAATAATATTATAATGACTATGTATGGTGCCAAGTGGTACTAGACTTAAGGGAAGGCTCACTTTGTAAAGTACATGAATGTCTAATCACTATGCTGTACACCTCAAACTAATATAAAGTCATTGAATGTAAACTAACTTTGAAAATTTAAAGAGAAAATGTAATGAACAGCACACAGCAATAAAAATAAAGAAACTATGGAATTCATCAAATGAGATGAATGAGACCCACAGGTTGAGAACCGCTACAGGGTCGCCTAAGACCATCAGAAAAAACAGGTATTTACATTCCGATTCATAACAGTAGCAAAATTACAGTCACGAAGTAGCAACAAAAATAATTTTATGGTTGGCGGTCACCACAACATGAGGAACTGTATTAAAGGTTTGCAGCATTAGAAAGGTTGAAAACCACTGGTTTGTGCTGGTGGATTTATGACTGTGCATTTTTTTCACAGAACCGCACACCATGAAGAGGGACTTATTATGAGCAAATAAAAAATAAACAAGGTGTCAGGGGAGTGCTAGCTGCAATGCGAACTTACACATGAATCTAACGATATTGTAAACGTGAGGCATCATCTCACCAAAAAGTAACCAATGGGAGGAACTCCGTAAGGGAGTTTTGATAATTCACTAAGGCCTGCCCACTGGATTAGATTGGGCCATCAATTCAATGGCTGATGTCTTTATACAAAGAGGGACATTTGGGCAGACATGTAAGGAGAGACTATCACAAGGTTGAAGTAAAAAATTTTAAATTGAGATAAATGCCTTTCCCTACATGTTTCAAGTATTTGTGATAGGTTAATTCCCAGCACTGACATAGATAAGCAGATACATGTATCACTGAGGAGAGTGTAAATTAATGCAATATTTTGCTAATTCTTTACTGAAAGTTTAAAAATATTCAAACCCTTGACTCAGCAATTTTACTCCTAGCAATTAAACTAATGGAATAAGGTCTTAGAATCACTTTAAAAATCTGGAAACCTTTAAAATGTGCAAGGATAGATGCATAATTGTAATGTGCTTTTTGTAGATACATTAAATCCCTTTTTTAAAAAGTGTTAGATGTATTTCTTTATGCTGAAAATGTCATTTCTAAAATGTTTTCATTAAGGTTCTTTGACACCTACAGAAACTTCCGGCTCATATTTGGAGCTGCAACCACAGAGTAGAACACACTGCTCCCTCGCTCTTCTCTGACGATGGCTTTATCACTTTCTCCATCCACCCAGAACTCCTGGGAATTAAAGACATCTCTTGTTTAAGTCACAAATGCTGTGGATAGAATTGTCCATGGATTTCATCATTTTGGCTTCCCTTATGCAAAATAAATAAACAACAATGTAAACAGTAAGTAAATGTTCGTTTTTCTCTTCCTCTCCTGACAAATATTACAGTATATACCTGTTTGCCTAATGGGTCAAGGCACTGTAACTATGAATGTATTTGATAAGAAAAATAAATGTATGAAAATTCAAAGTATCTTTTTAAAAAAACATATTTCCACATAATTTTCTTTTGCTAGAAAATCAGCATGTCTACAAGTAAAATGTGGGGGAGGGGAGTTTACTGTGTCAACTTAGCTGCTCTGGACTTTCTGTTCTCAGATCTGAGGCCAAGTGGTTCTGGCCACAGAGAAGTTTGCAGTAGGCTTGGAAGGCAGGAGGACAGGAGCCTCAGGTTCACTCAGGGGTGAGTACAGGCTCTTGCTTTATTGAAGCTCACACAAGCCATCATCGACCGGCTTGCTTGTTTGTGGGCTTCGAGTTGCAACCAGGCCAGCAGCAAGGTCAGCTGTCCTTAAGATCTTTTCCTTTTGTCTGGCAAGTGTTGCTCAGTGGTTGAGCATCAACCTATGAACCAGGAAGTCAAAGTTCGATTCCAGGACACATGCCCGGATTATGGGCTCCATCCCCAGTGTGGGGCGTGCTGGAGGCAGCCAATCCATGATTCTCTCATCATTGATGTTCCTATCTGTCTCTCCCCCTCTCCCTTCCTCTCTGAAATCCATAAAAATATATTAAAAATAAAATTATGTGAAAACAGATCTCTCCCTGTAGCTTCTCCCAATCCTGCCCCACATGCACAGGCAGCTTTAGAACCATGTCTTCCAGCTTCTTCCACACTCAATGGCAACCCTGAAACCGAAGGCTTGCTGGTGGTACAAATCAGATGCAGGTACCGGTTTATCACAGTGCAATTCATCTCCTCCTCATGAGTTCCAGGTAATGCTTGCTCAACTGCATCTCCCATTGGTTTTCCACTCCCAATAGTCTGACCACTGATTTCATGTCCAACGCCAGACATGCATGCGGTGGTGGACCAGCCTCTGAACCTATGAAAGGTCAGCCCCTCACATATCCCTTATCTATGCCATGCATTGCTGCTCTGCTCAGACCCACTGTTCTGCTCCAGAACAAAGGGCACAGGGTAGAGAGGAGAACGAAATCCAGCTTTAGACCTGTGAAGTTCAACACTCACAGGCATTTTCCTTATAAGCTAATAATTGCCTCTAAACTAGGGATAACACTGTGTTGCAATGTTATTTTGAGAATCAGAAGTAATGTATGTAAAATGCATGCATAGAGTTAAGCCCCAAATAAATGGTAGTTATTGTTACTAGTACAAATGTTTTATACAGCTTTAAACTCAGAAGCTAAAGAGGCCTTGTCAGAAGAAATGGAAAGGGATATATACTACACTTTTTAAATGTTTATTGAAATATGTGCTTTGCATATGATTAGTGAGATGAGAAAAGTAAAATATGTATTAAAATAATCAATTTAGATTCTATAAAATCTATAGAGAAAAAAATTAAGTTAATGTGCATAAGCTCGTAATTATAAGACAGATTAGAGATACTAAGGACCGGAGCAATCCTACAGGCATATAAATATTTCTTTGTTCACTGAAGCAAAATGAATACAGAAACTCACTAACCACTGACTATGAATCCTGGTTAACATTTTAAATGAGCAATAATGTGGGATGTACATTTTATATCTTCGTTAGCATGACCTCTCACTGGAAACTTTCCAATATTCTCCTTTGCCCCCAAATTCAGGAACCATCACATGCAATTGTGCCTATCTGTGGTAAGTGGCAGGTAAAATGAACAGGCACCTGTGCTCTGCTAAAAGGCTCCGGTATTCTGGGAAGTTATAATGCCACCCGCCACAGTGTCTTATTCCATTAATATACTATGGATCTCGCTTCATCTCTTCAATCTCTCTCCACCTCCAGCCTGGCTGTGGAGTGCAATAGGGGTGTAGTTCTAAGTTTAATTTATCTCATGTTCTTCTTTTCATTCTTAAGGTCTTATGGCAAATTCTGTTTCTGATCTCTGTTGGGGCAACTTTCAGTTATTAATTTATTTTATTTATTTTTCTTTTTCTCCTCAACAGGGCTGACCAATCCAATTTCCAACCTGTCTCGTGCTCACCTAGTTCCATTAAGAGTCTTTGTAGTAGACTGTCATTCCACTCCTCCACTTATTGTGCCATAGAGACCATGTCATTCACACACAGTTAGCTGTCCTCCCTGGTAACTCTCATTCCAATGTGCTGCTCACATGTCCCTGAGCTCACTGCTGCCTGGTGGTGGCTTTTCCAAGGCTGCCGGTACCATTCACTTGACCTCCAATTCTCCCAGTATCGTAGCTAACACCGCTATTTTGCTAAGAGAGTTAATAACTTGAGAGCACCATTATTTCTAACTTGCCTGACCTTTTTTTCCAGGCCTGTTGCCAACATTTGATAGGCAGTACAATCTTAATAAATATTCACTCACACATCGTGTAAGTCCTCCAACTAAAAATGCCACTCTATGACTAAACGAAGAAAAAAATCCCACATCGCTAGAAAGAGCTTTGATGTTTAAACTATGCACTCATCCTTCACTGCCCGCCCATTCATTCTTTCTCTATATTGTCAGGGTAATACAAAACCCAGAAGAAATTTTTGAAATTAACCTGGTCTACTGTCTCTCAAACTGGTGATACAGGCACATTAATAAAAGGCAATGAAGTCTATGAGAACTTTGTTGTGTCTCAATCGAATAGTAATCTTTTAACATTGTTTTACCAGTTATAAAAACTAAACTTTACATTTACAGTTATCATTTGTGACCAAAAGTACATTATACATGATAGTTTCTAAAGTATATTCAAGCAATGATACTTGAAGTTATGTAAGAATTACTTTCCTATAAAAGAGGTTTAGCAATTATTCAAATCTCTTAAGAAAATCATTCCTCTTTCTGGTCAAAACTACCCTGAAGTCACCCAGAATAATGTGTCTTAGGAGCACGCACCCTGAGGGTGTGCTGCCTGTAAGTTAACCTTTGCATAACGGTCTTCTCTTCGAGGCCTCTGAGCCTCCCCACGAGGCACCATCAGACCCATTCGCTCAGCTCCATTGCCCTCATGGGATTCACATACAATGTAAATGCTGTTCCTCAGCCCCACCAGGAGTGCAGTCACCAGGAAGAACAGGGTCATGTGGCTGGATCACAGCCTTTGCTCAGGAAGGCTTCTTCTCTCAGAGAAGCTTCTACTGACCACGATTCAAAGTGCCTGTCCCCACCCTGCAGCCCAAACCCGCGACCTCAAGACAAGAGTCCTCACATGCACCCTTTGCTCAGGAAATTCCATTCCTGTTTTATTTCTCCATCTTCCTGGGCCATGTCCACCTGGGACCACCCAGTGAAAGACTCAGAGCACATCACACAGGTTCTGGTCAAATTGAGGAGGAGAAAGCCTTAGCTTCAGGCAGCACCTCTTCTCCTTCTCATTGCTGATAGAGCAGGTAGCTGGGGGTGCCTCAGCCCCAGACGTGGGCAGGTTAGCCTGTCCTCCATCTCTGCACGCTGGCCAGTCCTGCAGGGCCCTCACTGGAGGAGAACACTTTCCCACAAGGACCCTGCTCCCTAAGGCAATGAGAATGGAAAGGGTGGGCTCTGCAGCCAAGTTTTCCTCCCTGACTTTACCAGCCTGACCCCTCACCCTGCCGTCCCAGGATGGAGTTAGTCACGGGCAGGGAGTGTGGGGAGCCCAGGAGTGGGGCATCAGTAGCTCCCACCTTCTGGAAGGAGAAACCAGAAGTGAGCATCAGCATTGCTCCCGAGCACTCACACCTTGATAAAGAGCAAGTGTCTGTGCTGGGGAGGTGAAGACACGTTACTATTTGGTTGCTGATTGTTGACTGAATTTACATTAAGAGCCAAAACCTAATAAAACAAATGAAAATAAATGTATGTTAAAAAAATTAGGAGGAAAAAAACTTTTTAGTAATAAATCAATACAATAAAATAATTTTAAACTGATCCATAGAATATTTGAGCCAATAGCTGCCGTGACAAGGCAATCCTGTTGCTACCTCTTTGTGAAGTGGGAGCTTGAAGAGTGTGATGTTCTTTGGGGCCATTACCCTGCAGATAGTTGGATTTTTTCTCCCCACACTCTCTTTCACAGAAGATTTTTTACATATATAAACTATGGTTCAGTTTTCAAGCTCCTACAGAAAAATTGTTTTAGCTTTCGTTAGTTTTCTTTTGGTGTTTCTGCCAAATAGTAACTCCATACACTATTACTCTCTGCTCAGAAAGGCATCTGTTTAATCTTGAAGGCAGTTTTATTGTTGGACTTGGACTAGACATTGAAGTATAAAAAGTGCCATCCAATAGCATTGCCACAAAGAGCTCCAAGGGTATATTCTTGTACCTACCAAATAAGATATGTACAAGAAAGGACAACTGATGCCAATATCATTCTGCTTCTATGGAATACGGGGAGGGAGAATCTACCAACCCATGTGTTCTCTGTGTCCGAAGGGAAACCTCTTTTTAAGCTACTTCCAGTGCAGATTTCACATTGACATGAGAAGGGGAATAAGGAAAATCACCTTCAGAGAAAGTGATGAAATTCAAAAGACCCTGATGAACAGCCAGAGAGGTCTAACCCCAGGAAGACTGAGAGATTACAGGGGGGCTGATTACAGGGCGCCTTCCCTTGCCCAGGGAAGAAAAAATTCCTAAAGGATTCTAACCTGGGTTCCTATATATTAAAAAAAAAAACAGTATCATTTGGTGAAATCACTCCAAATTTTGGAGTAAAAAAAAATCTTGTGGTTACTCTTTATTTTCCAAGCCAAAAAGTCAATCCTTTAGCAAGTATATCTTTATACAGGTAAGTAATATAAAGCAAGATTGTAAGTCTCCAAGTTCATTGTGTAAGTCTAATTATATATATTCCCAAGTAGATTAATAAGAACCAATAATAAAAGGGTACCAATCCAAGTTTCTATTTATTCTTTAGTTTATATAAATCCTAACATCTAGAGTGGAGTGAAATTTGAAAAATAAACTCCATTTCCTTCTCTGTCATAATATGGACATTACTGAAATCCAGTGGAAAGCAATCATTTTATGAGAATACTATAAATACTGTTTAGCTATGTTAATAAGGCAACCTAAGTTCCTTTTGTAGAGGTTAAAATTCATAAACAAAAAGGCATAAATGGATCTTACATATGAACAGCCACTGGCCCAGCACATCCACCTTTAAGAACCCATTTATGTTTTAGAAATTATAGTTTTTCTTTAAGTTGCACAAGTTCTCAAATTATTAGGTAGTGCTCAAGTTCAAATGAAGGTCAATGTATCTCTTCCTCCTCTTGCTATCAATAGTACATGACCCACCTCTCTACAGTAGAAAGATGGGGATGGAACACCGGCTGCTGCTTTTCTGCCTCTTTCGCAGAAAGCCTGCAAGGTCACAGCTGTTTTGGTTTCTCTTCCTACCTGGCAAGACTGCTTAGCACTGACTGTGTTTCAGACACAGATCGTAGGAGTCATCCTTCTTGTTTTTAGATGCACCACAGATTCTCTGATAAACATTTTTACAAGACACTCTGGACACACCGAGAAGAGAAACGGAGAACCAATGCCAGTAATTTAAAAAGGCTCCCCAGGGTTATCAATGCTTGGACTGAGCTTTAGAGGAAGCAGGTAGTGGTTGAGCAGAGAGAACAAGAACCAACACTGTGTGTCAGAAGGTCTCCAGGTGGCCCCACAGCTGCCCCACGGCCGTGGCAGGATAGACACACCACGTTAAAGACAAGATGTCAGTTCAAAGTTTGGCCCATTCCTAAGTATGTGGGCCCAGCCATTTCAGGTGTGACAATACCACAGAGGTGTCTCGAGGACTCCCCGGCTTGAGTCAGGCCTGAACATTTGACCTGCAGATGGGATCAAGGCAGTGACTTGGGAAAAGGATTAGCAAAATATTTAAGGAAACTATATGGTAATCAGAGTCTTGCTTGGCAACTAGCTGATGATTGTAAAGGAGACTGAAAGATGTCTGGGTTTCTGGTTTGGTAACAAAAATGAGGAAAAGATGAAGAGAGGGAATATTTTTATTTTTAATGTTTTTATTGATTTCAGATAGAAAGGGAGAGGAATAGAGAGAATCACTGATGGACTGACGCCTGCATGTCCCCTACTGAGCCTGCAACAGGGCATGTGCCCTGAGGGTAATCAAACCATGACCTCCTGGTTCACAGTTCAATGCTCAACCACTGAGCCAAGCCGGCTAGGGAGAATATGTTACTTTTAGACACACTAAATCTGAACTGCTTATAGGGCATAAAAGTAGACTTATTTAGGAGCCAATTAGATACACAAATCTGAAGGAATATGAGGTTAGAGGAATAATAACAATAATATATTACTAGTAGGTAAAATGAAAACATTTGAGTGTTACAGCCACTGTTCAAGTACTTCCATGAATTATTTTATTTAAATATTACAACATGATGAATGTATTATTATTCCCGTTTTGTAGATAAGAAAAGCAAGGATTAGAAGTTAAATAAATTGCCTTATGTCACTAGTTGGCAGTTGAAAGAAACCAAGACTTGAACCCACAAGATCTGATTTCAGATCCTCTCTTTCTGATTATTTTTATATTTATCTTTATTTTTTAAAGCATTACAGACACCCCTTTTGTCTTTCCTCCCTCCGCTCCCCGTTGAAGTTATAAATTAAGTCACGGGTACATTTATAGTCTCCACATTGAGCATCATTACATTAAATCGACAGTATTTTAGTATTTCATCACAGTGACGATAATTAAGCCAAGTAATTGAATTTCTTCTGACTCCATCTGTTGTTCTGTACACTTCCCCCATAACTAGTATTGTGGAAAACCAGGTTGCCTGTCAGATTAGGGTCTGAATCATTTGGGGAAGAAGAAAGCTAGACCCAGTATATCTGAGCTTTTCTAACCAGCAGAATTTCTACACTATATATGCTGGTGGAGTAACCATATATAAAAATAATGAGCTAATGTTAGACTATAAGTAAGCAAATTCAATTAGACAAAATACATTATACAGCTTAGGTACAGAAATATAATTTCTTATAAAAACTGCAATTTATAAATTTAGTGATTAAACTATAGTTCCAAGCTTTGTTTCTTGTGCATACTTGTAGGGTAAGGATTCTAAATGACAAAAGATAAGAATCATAGTAATAATAATAATGATGATAAAAAGTTGGCATATCTTATGTGGCTAGAAAAAGCCAGGTGATATTCTATGAACCCTCTCATCTAATCCTCACATTTTATACATGATAAAACTGAGACCAAGTAATTTATGCAAGATCACACAGTAAATCAGTGGGACCAAGATTTACATGGAAGCTGCCTAAAGCTGGAGCCCTGAGCATTCTATCTCTTGGGGCTCAGCTGACTTATACCATCAGCAAGGCTGGATCTCCAGCTTGCTGACTACAAACCTCATGCCTCAGCCTCTGTAAACCCTATAGCCAGTTCCTTACAGTGAATCCATGCATGTGTATGTGCACAGCAATTTCCCATGGATTCTGCTGTGTGGAGAAGCCAGACTCACTCACTGGTTCAGTCACAAAAGGCCTCTGTGACACCAGTTCTTTGACTTCTGTGACAAATATATTCTGGTCTTGCTTTGGATTTGATGAGGCTTTTTTTTAAAGAAACATAGAATCTATATTTCTCTGACTAATGTCAGGCCAAGAACTCAAAGACCACAATTTTTTATTTCCACGGTATTGTGTGACAAAGCTTAGGTTTCAATTACTTTTACACATATAAACACACCTACTTAGAATAAGCTCTTTTCTCAGTTCTACTTAACCTACCATTTTATTTCTCCAGTGAGCATGCATGGGGACCTGTGAAACATACAGATCAAATCATAATCATTGAAAAACGTAGTCCAAGCAGTAGAAACAAAAACTAAAAAGTCACCTCTAACATGAGTATTATACGTTGACTTCCTATGAGCAGTATAAACTGTTGTCAACATTGCTCAACAAATGACAGGTCATTCTTTTCTTTCTGACAGTGAAAATAGGGTTGTTTATACAAATAATGCGTGCTCACTGTAAATAACTCTAAGGGAACATTCAAATATAAAGAAGAAATAGATAGTCATTTGGTCTCCCACCAATCTGAGCCACCCCATGCTTGCTAACATGTTGATGGTCATTCTGTCATACATGTCTGTACAGATACACATGCACACGCATTTATAGGAATATTAATACCCATTAGTTTATAGAAAAATTATTGCCACATGCATTCAGTTTTTAACATAATAACTCCTTATCTCCACAAGAAAACCCCACCCCATATATTTGTTCACTCCAAGAGGAACTATGTCACAAATCTAATTCTTCCATATTTTCCCTATACTCTTATAATCCTATAATCATGAAATGAAACAATTCATTCTTTCAAATTCTTTTTTATATTTCAACATACACTTAGCCTTTCCCCTGTGAATAGCATTACTTTGTTTGCAATTGAATGTTAAGAGTAACTTTGCATATGTCTTTACATGTTGTATATTTATTTTTATGTGCTAGGTTTCAGATGTGGAATCCCTTGTTTGAATGACATATGCATTTTTAAGTTTTAACATGTTGCCAAACTCTTTTAAAAAGTGGGAAACAGTTCATACTTCCATCAGAAACATGAGAAAATATCTATTCTCTACATTCTCCTTCTAATAGTTCTATTTAAATTTTGGTCGGGCTGAGGGATATAAATAACAGCTACTTGTGACTTTAACTTCGACACTACTATTTGGAGAAGTTGAGACTCCTCAGTTTAGTTGGCCATTTGGACTTGCTCTTCTCCACTGTGTGTTCACAGTCTCTACCACTTCTTCTATGGATTGTCTTTTCCTTGCCAGTAAAGGCCTCTGTACATTGAATAATAGTCCTTCATCTGTCATCAGCATTGCAAACAGCTCTCTTCTATATCTCTCTTTTCCTAATTTTCTTTAGAGTATAATTTGTCAGTCAAAAATGTTATGTGTATAATTATAGTTTTACTTAATTGCCTGTCTTTACTTTTAAAGCATCTGGATTTTTATAGCTGATTCAGACGTTTTCCTTTACTCCTTTATACTTGCAGAGTTCTAAAATTTTGTTTTGAAAGGTTCTTAAAATTATTTCTAACATTTCCGTATTTATTCCATCTAGAATTTATTATCATGTCTACTGTGAAATGTGGTCCATTTTCATTTACTTCTGGTTGGTGGCTCATTTTTCAGTATCATTAATTAGATACCCTGTCCTGCTCTTACTGGATTAAACAAATATGTATTTCTTTTTCCAGGACATTTACTTTCATTTTTATATTAGATTTAGTGACCCAGTGCACAAATTCATGCACAATGAAAGAAAATTAATTAGAAGAAATATTTTTAATATCACAGCAAGCTAACCCTTGGCCAGTTACATCAGAAATCGGGCTCCCTCCTCCCTCCTTTCTGGGTCTTGGGTTTGGGTGAACCAGATTCAGGGCTGACAGGGCCCTAGCAGCAAGCCAACCCAGGGCCATCAACCTAACCTACTGGTCAGAGCATCTTCCTCCTTGTGGTCAGTGTATGTCATAGCTACCTGTCGAATGGTTGAACAGTTGTTTAGGCTTTTATATATATAGATGTTTCATATGAGATAATCTTGTGTAATTGAGAAATTAATACATTTTGAATTTTTTTCTAGGCTTTTCTTGACTTTTAAATTGCTTTGTTATTGGGCTTTTTAACTAAAACTCTCCAAATGTTGCCAAGCTTTAAATATGAAGTCACACTGACAGTTATGTCTGAATCTTGTGCAATCTGAAAATTAAGTAATCTTCCTAGTAGAAATTAAATTTTCAGAGTTAGAAAAATTCATTATTAGAGATCTACAGCTAATGTTCTGAGCCCCCATATTCAAATAGGAGATCAAATTCTTTGTGAAATGTTCCTCTTTTAAGTATTTGTGGAAATCATCAAAGGAATGTACCTCCCTCAGTGGTCCTTAAGCCAGACTGCTTCTTTCCAACAGCCAAGCTACCACCACACCTGAAAGCCAGTATGTCTAGGAAAGTGCTGGTCTATTCTATGCCCGCAGGCCATGGAGTTAAAGGGGATATTTCTGTTTATGCAAAACTGAGGAGAAGGAAGGAGAATGAGATAACTCAAAAGGTAACTTGGGCCCTAAAGGATACAGAATTTATTGACACAGCTCTTTAACTATTTTTTTAATCCTTACCTGAGGATATTTTTCCCATTGATTTTTAGAGAAGAGAAGAGGGGGAAGGAAGGGGGAGAGAAAAAGATCGATGTGAGAGAGACACGTCAACTGGTTGCCTCTTACGCATGTGCCAACCGGGCTGAAGTTCAAACCGGCAACCAACATACATGCCCTTGATTAAGAATTGAACCATGACCCTTTGGTCTGAGGGATGATACTCTAACCATGGAGAAAACTGGCCAGGATGAGAGACAGCTCCATAAGTTCACACATGCCATCATTTCTCTCCATGGGCACACATTACCCAGCAAGATGTCTAGGTAAGTAAGGTTTCAATGTTAGCTGCCATGTTATATACCAACGGCTATGACCTGCCACCCAGCATCCCGGCCAGATTTCTATTTGTTCCATGGCAAACTTTTTCTCACTAGTCTCTTAGCAGTCTGGTGTCTCTCAATTCTATAACCAACCTCGTACAGCCTTCAGGTATACCTACATATGCCTGGATTCCAAATGTCTATGTAGTAGTTACTTTCTCTGAGGGGTCTCACAGGGCCAATTTAAAATGAGATGGACATGTGAATGAGAGAAGAGAGGCCCCTAGTATCTGGATCTTTGCCTCACCCACACTGGCACACCCTACAACATGTATCAAGAGTCCTGGGTTTAAATGTTCACCTTGAACTAACTCACCAGCTCTAGAAATTCTCATTTAAATTACCAGCCAGGGTTATCAGTAATATGCTTTATCACATGGTTCTGGTCAAAAGGCTAATACAGAGCCTCTGGATTTCCTCCTTGGGTGTACTGAGGAGAAGATAGGTCTACCTGTTCCAAAGTATATTTCTTATAAAAAAATTTTATTTCAGAGAAGGAGAGGGAGAAAGATAGAAACATCAATGATAAGAGAGAATCCTGGAGTGGCTGCTTCCTGCACACCCCCGACTGGGGATTGAGCCTGGGCATGTCCCCTGACCAGGAATCAAACCTTGGCCTCCTGGTTCAGAGATTGATGATCAACCACTGAGCTGCACTGGACTGGCACATGTATCTTACTTGGTTGGGTTAAATTATGTCACATGAATTTTGCTTTCTGGGCCATGCTCTCTTTAAATATAAGGTTTTTTTTAATTGATTAACCGTTTTTTTAACTGAGAAATAATCAGAGAAACAAGCATGTATAAATTATATTAATATAGCATACTTTTTTGAAACTCACTGTGAGTTAGAACATTTAAAAATAGAATAAAGTCAAATATGTCAAGGTTAGAAGTCAGTGGCTTGCTTCCCAGTGACAACGGGGAGGTCCACACACTAGCCCTTGCTTGCTTTGCATGAAGTCCAAGATGATTGCACTCTGACTGTTTCCTTTAAACTGTTAATATGCTCTGTGATTGGATATCACTTATAATCACTTTACCATCTTAAAACACATTTTTTTTTCAAAAAACAAAATACATCTGAGTAGTGTTTTTAGGACTCTTTTGATGCATTTGGACTGATTTATTCTTCAATTAACCTCCTAAGACTTTGCTTTAGAAAGTCTATATTGCAGGCATAAAGGGAAAAGGCAAAGCAGATTGAAGTTACTACTTTGGCAAAACCAAAGCAAGTAGAAAAAGTAAGAAAATAAATGATATCAGCTCCTAGTATCTGAAAGGACCTAGTTTCCCTTTCCCTACACTTTGTTTTATTTCTTTATCAACTACAAACTGTTTGCAATTGCTGCAAAAAAATATCCAGAAATTGTGTCAAAAGAAACCTTTTCTATAGGAAGAAAATGTGTTTAAAAACTGTCAGATTACTTCACTGTTTGGAAGGCTTCAATCCCTCTTGGCTTTTAAGAAATCCTCTCTCACTATTAGAGAATTTAATAGGCATTTCATTTAATGGATGTCATGTTGTCCTCCAATAACCTCACACCTTCGTTTTTGTAGCTAACCTTCCCAATAAAACCACCCGAGCACCTCAGCCAAACACTCATTTAGCACATCGCAAATGCAGCAGACCTTGACTACCTTCACAGCAAGGCAAATAAATATGTTAACAGACTACCCTGATGTTCTCATTTTGAAAGTCAAGAAACATTTTGCTTAATAGTGAACACATTTATCACACTGAAAGGGCATATGCCCTCTGGAGCCCCCACTGAACTTGGGCCTGCTTGCCCTGCAGGCAGAAGAGGGGAGTGGAGCCTGTGCGATAAGTTATGGGGAATTAATTCAAAATTCTGTCACACCCAGTAAACATTGAGAACAGTGTGTTTTTTATCCCAACTTTTCCTGCAATTCCAACACCATCATTAACATTCCCAGCTCTTCCCCTGAAGACAAAGCCAAGGGTTGGGGACTCGGTTGTGCAAACAGCTTAGCTTTATGAGTGCCACTGGGTCACATCACAGAGAGAGCCTGTGTCACTTAGGATCTCATCGCAAGGCAAACCCCACAAGTGTCTTCAACAAGTGTAATATGAGGAACTATGAGCCAGGTAAAAGTTGGTGAGCTAACAAAAGGGGTAAAGAGACCTCCCTGGTGTTTAGAGGCAGCCAAGGCAGGAACAGCCACACCTGTGCACTGATACTCTAACTGACCCTGTTGGGAGATGTGCTAGAATGGTCTTTTTCATTTTTTTAGAAAGGAAATGAATATTTTGTTTTTTATAAATATTTTTAATTCATTTCATAGAGGAAGGGAGAGGGAGAGAGAGAGAGAAACATCAATGATGACAGAGAAAATCACTGATTGGCTGCCTCCTACATGCCCCACATTGGAGATGGAGCCATAACCCAGGCATGTACCCTAACCAGGAATCAAACCCTGATCTCCTGGTTCATAGGTTGATGTTCAATCACTGAGCCACACCTGTGACTTGCTTCTAACCAATATTAGATGGAAAGCACAATGGGATATCACCCCTAATTAGGATATAATAGATAGGGTTTCATCTGAGCTGACTGTGACAAGAGTCTCCAGGTGGCTTTGCTAAAGCAAACGGCCACGTGTGAACTGCTTGAAGAAAGGGCCACACAAAATAGAACATCAGGAACCTCGGGGCCGGAGGGTGGTTTGGCCAGTGCTCAATGAGATCCTGGGGCCGAGTCCTACAGCCACAAGGAAATGAATTCTGGACACACAACCACAAAAACAAAACAAAACAAAAAAACCCACACACAAAAAAGCAAGCAACAACAAAAAAGATGAAAGTTGGTTCCTCCCTAGTCCAGCCTCCAGATGGGCCTACAACACAGCGGACACCTGAATTCCAGCTGGTTACACCTGAGCAGGAGGCCCAGCCACACTGTGTGCAGACTCCTCAGCCATGGAAACTGCGAAATAACACACATGTCCAGTCTAACCAGTTTGGCTCAGTGTTCTTCTCACATATGTGTTTCTCTCGGTCTTTCGTTCTCTCTTCCTCTCTCTCTAAATTCAATGGAAAAAATACTCTTGGGTGAGTATTAAAAATAAATAAATAAGCAAACAAACTACATGTGTTCAGTTGCTAGGTTTGTGGTCATTCGTTACAGACACAGAAAATTACCACACATCCCTAGAGCTGAGGAAAATGCCTACATATACTTAGAAATTTAGAGAAGAAAGTCACCACTAGGACTGAGGTTAGACTTTTGTGGACATAAAAAGACCACTGCAGAAGTACTGCACCCAAGAGCAGCTTTCTGGAGACCCTTCACCACTACAGACCCAGCAGGTCACTGACCCTCCCCTCCCAGGACCCCCTGGAAAAGTCGTTCTCACCCCTCAGCCCTGCATCCCCATGTCCCACTAGCAGAGCCAAGCTCCAGCCCAGAAACAATTAATAAAACTGAAGGTCCAACCGTGGTGTCACAACACAGGCAAAGGGGTGCAGGCACAGCTGAGAGGTGATAAATCGGCAACAGCATGATGTCTAAGCTACAGCTCCTGGAATAGTCTCTCATGAAACTCGTGTGTCCTGGGGGAGGGAGAAGCCACCATAGGAAAGGAAAGGGTAACATTTTGATTGTGAGGTCAGAGTTGAAGACTAGTGAGTGTCTAGAAGGCTCCCCATTCCAAACATGTTAGTGAAGAGACAGCACACCAGAGCCGACAGGGATCTGACTCCTTCTTCCTGACACACATTCTACACGTCAGGATACAAGATCAGCACACAGTGTCCAGATTCTACCATGAGCCAGGCATAAAAATGGCACCAGCATTAGCACTTTATTTCCCTCACGCACAATTTTCAGTGCTAAGCTAACATCGTTTCAAATATTCATTAAAATATAACCAAAGCCTTTGACCTTAAAATTAACCAGCAAAAGAAATTAGTAACTATATAGCACTTGGCAGATGTTCTGGCTTGTTTAGCTCGTATCATCATGTCCAGAAGCTCATAGCATTTTCAAACTTTTCCCTTTGGGGTTCAAGTCAATAACTACTTGTGATGACTGTACTATTTTTAGGCAATTACAATAAGAGCTCCCTTAACTTCGTTTAGAATATAGAATTTAGAAAGACTCTTCTTTCCTTCTAATGTATTCATCAGTGCTATCTAGCTTTTACCATACCTACTAGTACATATTAAAATGTGTTCACAAGTATGTGTTGACACATACCTACTCTTACTCCATGCTGATGCTGCTAGTATGTTATGGTCCAATAGTTATCTATTCAAATAATGAACTCAAAACTGTATTTTATTAGAGCAGACATACACCCAAGCCATAGCAACTGTTAAATAATTACACACATTCCGACATATGCTGACCCTACTGCTCTGATGGTGTCCTCAGCATGTTTTCCACCTCTTAGCTCTGCCATGGGATGGACATTGACTTCATTCGCTTGCAAACAAATCTTCTCCACTTGGTGGTAAAAGTTAACAGGAAGGGTTGGGAATGTGAGATGTGCAGATACGGCTACAAAGAGCTTCAAAAGTATACTGGCCATGGTAACTCTGAAGTAAAGAGAGTCTCTCATCCTTCATCTAGGATAGAAAACATCAAGGAATGACTGCTTGGCCCAGGTTGTGTTAAAAATGCTTGGCCTTGAGAAAATAGTTGTGAGCAGGGCAGTGAGGTGCTAAGATGGGCAAAGTCTAAAGTACAGTGCCTATTGGGCCCGAGCAATAGGGTACTAACATTCTTCCCATAAGGACCAGTGGAGAGAGGAAGGGGTGAGGCATTTTATCAGAAAAAGGGGCGAAGGGCTTCTAGTCTGAGGGAAATGACCACTGTTCATTATAGGTGCCCCGCCCCTCCCACAGTGGTGAAAGCAGCGCATTCTCTCAGCCACCCGAAGAGCTGCCTTCAACCTGCTTGGCTGAAGAGAATGATAACGTTTCATGAAATGGAAAGCGTGGTCCCACAGCATTCTGGCGGGTCTGCTCATTTATACAGTATCTAACAAAGAGCCAGTCAGTAGAAGGTTGGCCTGGCCCCAAAGAGATAAAGATCCTGTGGTCTCAGCACACACAGCTATAACGCATGTAGGAGATGCATTAGCAAAGGGCACTCCTCCGCCACTGAGGACCACATGCCTCACAGCTTGTCTAATCCTTTCTCTAAGGATGAAGCTGCATGAACGAGGAAGACTCTTTCAAGTGATACGAAGTCCAGTGAAACCAACCTAAGTGCAAAAGAAACATCTTTTCACAACACAAAACATTTAGGATTTCTGTAGATCCTGGTACTCACATGAAGTTTCACCTCCTTGTTCTCTCTCTTCATGCCTCGGCTCTGCCTTCCTCTGCCTCCGCTATAAATTCAGGCAGTTCCCTCCCCTGACAGGGGCCAAAGGAGCACTGAATCTCAAGGCTTGTGTGGCCTGAGAGTTTGCAGTCCTGAAGGAAAGGGAGCATGTTCCTCAAGAGCAGACACCGCTGATGAGAATTCTAAATTTCCCAGACAGAAGTGCATGCTCTGTCCTGAACTGACCATGCAGACCCAGCACAGGTTAGGGCATTTCCAGGTTTGGCCCACATGGACCCACATGGAACAGGTTCC
This sequence comes from Antrozous pallidus, assembly GCA_027563665.1. Classification (NCBI taxonomy): domain Eukaryota; kingdom Metazoa; phylum Chordata; class Mammalia; order Chiroptera; family Vespertilionidae; genus Antrozous; species Antrozous pallidus. The sequence goes on along the minus strand of CM050508.1, from coordinate 239,103 downwards.
TCATGGGGAAAAGGGTTTTGTTAGGGTCGTGGTCTGCAAACTGCGGCTTGTGAGCCACGTGCGGCTCTTTGGCCCCTTGAGTGTGGCTCTTCCACAAAATACCACAGCCTGGGTGAGTCTATTTTGAAGAAGTGGTGTTAGAAGTTTTAAAAATTTGGCTCTCAAAAGAAATGTCAATTGTTGTACTGTTGATATTTGGCTCTGTTGACTAAAGTGTTTGCCAACCACTGTTTAGGGGAATAAAGGACGCAGTGGGCTGTCCCCATTCAGTACTAAGGAAGGGCAAACTGTAACCCAGGTTGTAGAAATATTACCTCCATGGTTCCAAAGTAGTATATTTTCTCAATACCAATATGAATTAGAGATGTTGCTGTACCTATTTTGACACAGGTTCCATTTTGAAGTGAGGGTACCTCAGAGTTAAGGAGGCACTGTCTTTTAGAAAACCATTTTTACACTAAAATGGGCATTTTTAGGCTATGTTCAGATATCTGGTATATTAAAGAGGAAATCTGCAAACACACTAAGCTAAGCTCTGGGCTGTGACATTCCCACTTGGTTCCTGCCCAGGCGTTCCCAACATCCGGCAGAATAGCACGGAATCCAGGAGAAGTCACACCTTCAACACACAGGACACCTAAAGGCCATTGGACAAAACGCATAAAGGTGAACTGTGGCTCTGTGTGAGTGGCTGATATCTGCTGCTTAACCTCAGTGTGAATGAAGGTCTAGATCCAGGAACCCTCCTTATGTCGAAGAAGATATCAGACATACAGCAATGTGTTTCACGTCTCAGGATCCCTGTTTTATTTATGCTGGATCCTATCTTTACTCTTCTACCTACAACAAATATATAATGGGATAAGTATTCTACATGTGAAGACATTTTATAGACATTTAATGTTAATGTTATATCTAAATACATATCCACAACATACAAAGAGGAAGGCTTTCCCTAGACCTAAGCAAAATTGGAATGTTTAGTTCTGGTAACAAAAACTTGGAATATTGGTAATTTAAACAAAAAGTTCATTTCTTTGTCTAGTAATAACCCTGAAGGTAGACAGAACAAGATTTGTGTGGAGGTAGCATGGATGCAGACTCTTTGTGTTTTTGTTGTTGTTGTTGTTGTTGTTGTTGTTCACAGAAATCCCACTCACAAGTTGAGTGAAGATGCTAAAGCTATAACCCACACTCATCCCAGCAGGGTGGATGTTGGAGAAGACACAGAGGTATATTTCTGCCATTTAAAGGGACTTCCTATAGCACACACACATTTCTGCTTAAATCTCAGTTGCCAACTCTTAAGCTCCATGGCCACACCTGATTACAAGAGAGAATGGTGTATTATCCTTTAGATATTTAGCAAGGTTACCAGCCACACATAAGGTTTTACTAAGGAAGAATGGGTATTGAAAACAACTGTCATCTTTGCCACAATCTACTTACCACTAATCCCAGGGAGACAGGGTTAAGCATTAAATATATTTCTAAGTGCATGTCATACAATAATGAGAATAAGAAGAAACCATAAAGAAGAAATTATTGCCTATGGTTTTCCATAATTGAAACTTGTTAGCTCACATTATATTCTAAACACTGACACTGAGGTCAACAAACTGGTTAGAAATTATTAGATATATACCAAAATGTCCTACAAAAAAATAAAATTATTTTTACAGGGGCAATTTCTTTCTATGTTTTTTAAAAGAAATCTAGTAGTAGCTTTTCTGATATACCTTCACCATACAGTTGTGAAACATTTGAAAGTAGCACAATAAAATGGCACTACGTTCTTTAAACCTATAAGAAAATAACTATTTGAAGTCAAAGTTTTGCTCATTTGTATGACCTAAATGTACATTTTCTTGCTAGCAATTCTATAGCTATCGGCTCTCCAAATCAGAAAGCGAGCAGAAAGCTTGGCTCAGCTCAAGGCTACAAAATTTCAATTGTAGAATATACATAAATCCCAGATACCAGGGCCTCTGCTTGGGTTGCCAGGGGCATGACCAGCATGCAAACCATCATAGGCTCCTCGCCCAGGCCACCTCACACCCCAAGGGAACCCCTACCCTGATCCAGGACACCCTTCAGGGCAAACCAGCTGGCCTCCACCTGTGCACCAGGCCTCTATCCTATGTAATAAAAGAGTAATATGCAGATTGACCATCACTTCAACACAAAAGATGGCTGTCCCCATGTGGTCAAAGATCCAGCCCCCATGTGGACATAAGATGGTCACCACAAGATGGCAATCAGGGCAGGGACCAATTGGGAGGGACCAGGCCTGCAAGGGAGGGCAGCAGGGGATAATAGAGCCTTCAGGGAAGGACAGTTGAGGGGGACCCAGGCCTGAAGGGGAAAGCAGTTAGGGGTGACCAGACCTGCAGGGGAGGGCAGTTAGGGGAAAAAAGGCTGACAGGGGAACAATTAGGCATCAATCAGGCTGGCAGGGGAGTGGTTAGGGGGTGATCAGGCTGGCAGGCAGGTGAGCAGTTGGGAGCCAGCAGTCCTGGATTGTGAGAGGGATGTCTGACTGCCAGTTTAGGCCCATTCTTGCCAGTATCAAGCCTAAACTGGCAGTCTGATATCCGTCAAGGTGTCCCAGATTGGAGAGAATGCAGGCTGGGCTGAGGGACACTCACCCTCTACCCCCTGTGCATCAATTTCATGCATCAAGCCTCTAGTCTATAATAATAAAAGTGTAATATACCGACTAGGCCAGACATCCTTCTAGACGTCCTTCCAGATGACCTTCAGGACAAAGCTGCTGCAGTGGGGGCTGAGGCAGCAGCCACCTTTGCGGTGGGGGCCAAGCCCCTTGCATGGATTTCGTGCATTAGGCCTCTAGTATATTCATATTGTTACACATCGTGAGTAAGTAAAAGGCTAGATGGCAATACATAAACATGTTAACAGTTACTATCTTTAAATAGTGGAATTGCAGATATGATTTTTTTTATTTCTGTGTTTTTGTATTTTTTCCATTTCTAAGTTGGTCATATATTACTTTTATAATATGACAAATGTTAGGTTAATCACCCACTGTAATTTAGTATTAGATGCAATATTTCATTTTTATAACTTCTTTTACAATTTCAATTTATATTCAGTGAATAATACTCTTATGAAAAATCTGCACAATAGAATTTAGAAAATTTATTGGTAATTCATAATATTTCTACAGTACTGAGATGGCTGAATCAATATTGAAAGTAAATTATTTCATGAGTACAATTAACCATAAGTGTACTAAATAAACCTTTAAAAACATTTCTGAAATCATTTAAATACTAAAAAATCATTGCATTTATAGTGTCTTCTTTTTCTATGTTCTTTCATGTTTTCAACAATTACTCGGTAATTATAATTATCATCATCACTGCAATGTGAGGTCCCTGGCATATACCAGAAAAAAAATCTTTTAAATACAAAACACTACAAATTACCCTGGAGAAGGTCATTAGGAAGAACTTGAAAAGATAAACATACACAAAGTGCAATAGCTTTCTGCTTTATCACCAGTGACATTGCTGTTGTCATCATTAATCTGTCTCTGTACATCACAAGCACTTTGTACAGTTAATGACCCATTTCTCATTCATACCACTTGCCTCTGGCCTCCTTGGTTAAACTGGTACTAGGGGAACTCTTCACAGAGGAGTTAGATCTTATCATACATATCTATTTTATCCTGCATTTTCCTAATTATCTGTATCTGTGTTCTAATTTCTACTTCATCATAGTTATAAAGCATTCATATCTACTAGCTCTTCAATTAACCATGTAATGTTTTTATTCTTATTTTAAGAGTAAGTTACAATGCACCATTCTTCGCCCTCTTATTTGCTGTACTTTCTCTCAGTTTATTCAACATGAGGCACAAGACACAGACATTGTGTTCCCACATGCTTCTTCTTTATCTCTTTATTATTGCTGATGCATGTGCCACTCCAATAATGTGAAGAGTTCCTAGTGGATGGCTAGAAAGCATGTTCTTTTTTAAGTTCTGTGTTCTCCTAGAATCTAAATCTATGGTCTGGGTGGATCTAAGAGATAATGAACAACAACTCGAATTTTTTTAAGCTATTTTAGCTACAGTTCTGGTAAGGTAGATGTTGACATCAACAAAATGCATATATTTAAAGTGTATAATTTATAAAGCTCCCAGCATAATCAAAATAATGAGCTTATTCATCACCCTCTAAAGCCCCTCATGCCTCTCCTCACTAGCCCTTAATCCCTGGAGGAATAATATCTTCTTCCATTATTGATTAGCAGGAATCTTCTGAAATTTTACATAAATGAAAACACAGTATGTACTCTTTGAGGGAGATTAGGGGGTCTGGCTTTTTTCATTCAGCATTATTTTAAGATCCATACATATCGTAGCATCTATCAATGGTAATTTCTTTTTTATTGCTGAGTAGTAGTCAATTACAGTAGTTCCTAGGGTTATTTTGGAATCTGTTCCAATGGTGATGTAATGCCGATTAATGCAGATTTCCACAGTAAATCAGAACCCACCTACATGAGCACCTATGCCACTCACATGGAGCACACACACAGCAGTAATTAAGTGACTCAGTAAAAAAATTAAAGGAAAGATAACAATTCCTGACCTTTACTTGTGGTAAATAAATAATAAAAAACACAAAGCAGATACGTACAGAGGTCAAAATGATGGGACTTTATATATATAGGAGATGGCAACATAACCATGTAACAACATATGTTGAGGCCTACATAACCTGAAGATTGCCTATACATGGATATACTATTATTATTTATCCATTCATTGATGGATAGACACATGGGTTATTTACAGTTTCCAGTTATCACAAGTAAAGTTGCATTACATTCATGTATGTGTCTTCAAAGGAACATGTACTTTATCTTAATACCTGGAACTGGCAGGCTGGATAAGGCAGAAGGTGTTCCTTTAACATAGAAATATCATTAAAAGCATGACCCATAGAGTGCCAAATTGATAAAGTCAATTGAAACAAATTTAAAATTTCTGCTTGTCCAAAGAGCTAGTTAAGACAATGAAAAGAGAAGCAGTAGACTGGAAGAAAACTATTTTTCAAATATACCGTACATAGGTGGAAGACTTGTACAGAAATATAGGAAGACGTCTCAAAACCCAAACTGCCCATTGAAAAAAATAATGCACACCAGTTTAAACAGACTCCAGTAAGAACAGATACAGATGGCAAACAAGTGTTGAACAGATGCTTAACATCAATGGTCATTAGGGAAATGTAAATTAAACAGCAATATGATGACACTACACCCTATTAGGATGATTAAAAGTTTAAAAAACATAAATAGCTGACAATAACTACCAGTGTTAGTGAAGAGGACAGCAGTGGAATGCTCACACTGCTTGTGAGAATATAAATTCATCAATTAATTCTTTTCATTACAAAATAAACTTTAACTAATCAGATATTAAAACTCTTTTTGGAGAGGATATCTGCATTTCTATAACAATTTCTAACAAAGGCATAATGTTATGGGGTAAACTCATCCTTCAAGTATTTTTAATCTCTTGTCTCTTACTTGTAGACTTAGCCCAGGCATAGTTTCCTTTTTTACTTAAATTCCTACCTTGCCAGGCACTATGCTTTAGCTCACACAACTACTTTTCTGCTTCTACTCATAGAATTTAGTAAAAACCACAGTTCATAATAAAGAATAGCCTAAATAAGCAAAGCAAAACTCTAAACGCAGCCAATAACATTTGTCAAGAGAGATCTTCCATCTATTGTCTACTCCTAAAAATGAAGGACTCTACCCTGTTTTCTTATTCCTAAATCTGACATATTTTATTTTGAATAAGCCATGAAATTATAATCCTGGTTCTAGTTTCAAACTAAACCGATTCACTTTAATGTTTAAGTCTTTTTGTTAAGCATCCACTGAGTGACTGGTCCCATCATCCCTGGATACCTGGATGAATAAGATGGTGCTTCTGCCCTTGAGCAGCTCAGTCAGTGGGTGTGTGAGTGTGTCTTGGCTTGTGATGATTTACCAAGGAGACTCCTTCACTAATGAGCATTATGGCTCCTGAAGCTTGATTGTGGCAACCGAGCTTCCAAGTTCCTGCCACCAATTATCTACTACCTCTTAGCTGAGAGTTTAAGGGGTGAATGAGTATTCCTTCTCTCCAAATAACAGCATTCTAAACATGATTTCTCTGAAATATTAAATTCAGGAAAACTCAACTTGAATTTTCCATTTTTCCCTCCCCTTAGTTGGCTAATGTAAGATGGACCCAGGCTTGCTAAGCTCGCTGACAACCCTCCTGGTGACAAAGCAGTCATGTTTGTGCTTTTGACAGCTCCAAGCACTCCTGGCCTGACCAGCCTTCCTTTTCTGAGCTCTGGCTTCCCTGACTGTGGTCTTATTCTTGTTCTCTGTTTAACCCTCTAACCAGAGTTCTCCCCGTCACTCACCAGATCTTTACTTCCTGTCATAATATGACAGATTTCCCCAGATTTATATCCGTGTCTTTCTCTTTTTCTCTTACAGTCTTCCTGAGAAACTTCAGCTATATTCATATACCATAACTACGTATTTGTAACTACAGCCTTTTAAGTTAATGAGTTCTGAATTTATGTCCTATCCCTACTATTTACAGATGCCTACTATGCTCGAGAATTTGCATAAATTATCTCATTTAATGCTCAACACCCAGCCTATTTTACAATCCATATAGACAGGAAATGAGCTCATGCCAATAAGCTCATATTTCAGTACCCAGCAGAACCTGTTTTAACTTAAACTAAAGTTTAAAAAAAACTTAAATTCTACTCTTCAAGCACTGCTTTGACAACTATTATCTTTAAAGGAAGAAGTCACTTAGAAGGACTCAAGTGCTCAGGCCTAATGCACAATGCATGGAAACTCCTTTTTCTTAAAGAGTATCTAAGTACTCAAGTCCCTCTTTATTTCTCCTTTTCTGCAAAGAAGGTACAGAAGACTAGAAGCAGACAGAGACACAAAACCTACAAGACTACTGTAAGCTCCAAAGGAAGATGTAAAATATGCTGCTTTTCCCTAATTTGTCTTCTTTAGAAAATTCCATTTTTATGGATCACTTTATGAAACCAATCAGACCAGATCCTGGGAGATAGTGAATGTCAAGCATTTGAAAGCTTGTCCCTGACTTCTGTTCCATGGCAGCTGCCATTCCTGGACACCATGTTACCACTCAAGTCCCACCCCTGTCCACCAGAATGTCTCCATTCCCATTGTCCTGCGCGAGTCCCATGTCTCCTCTCTCTTGCCTCCAGTATCACCCCGCTGCAATCCCGCCCCACATTTCACCAATGAGATCTTTTTGTTTGTTTGTTTGTTTTTTTGGAGGGGGGTTTTGTTTGTTTGTTTTTTATCTTTATTGTTCAGTTTATTAATTACATTGTTTCCCCTTTTTTATCCCCCTATAGCTCCCCTCCACCCTGTACCTATCCCACTCTCCACTTTCACATCCCCCTCTCCACTGTCCTCTCCCATTGTTGCAAGATTTTTGTCCAGTCTCTTGCTGTACTTCCCAAAACCCTTTTCTCCCCAAGAATTGTCAGTCCATTCCCTCTCTATGTCCATGTTTCTGTTATATTCACCAGTTCATCAGCCTATCAATTCACTTGATTTTTATGTTCATTTGTTGATAGATGTGTATTTGTTGTTCATAATTTATATTTTTACCTTTTTCTTCTTCCTCTCCTTAAATAATATCTTTCAGCATTTCATATAATACTGGTTTGGTGGTGATGAACTCCTTTAGCTTTTTCTTATCTGCGAAGCACTTTATCTGATCCTCAATTCTGAATGATAGCTTTGCTGGATAGAGTAATCTTGGTTGTAGATTCTTGCTATTCATTATTTTGAATATTTCTTGCCACTCCCGTCTGGCCTGCATCGTTTCTGTTGAGAAATCCGCTGACAATCGTATGGGTGCTCCCCTGTAGGTAACCAACTGTTTTTCTCTTGCTGCTTTTAATATTCTCTCTTTATCTTTTGCTCTTGGCATTTTAATTATGATGTCTTGGTGTGGTCCTCTTTAGATTCCTATATTTTGGGGTCTGTGTGTACTTCTTGGGCTTTTAAGTCGTTTCTTTCACTAGGTGGAGGAAGTTTTCAGTCACTATTTCTTCAAGTAGGTTTTCATTACCTTGCTCTCTCTCTTTTTCTGGCATCCCAATAATTCGGATGTTGGCATGCTTGAGGTTGTCCCAGAGGCCCCTTACACTATCTTCAATTTTCTGAATTCTTTTTGTTTCTTGCTTTTCCAGCCGAGTGGATTTTGCTTCTTTGTATTTCAAATCTTTGACTTGGTTCTTGTGGCCCTCTGGACTGCTTTTAGGACTTTGTGTAATATTTTTTATTTCAGTCAGTGTATGCTTGATTTCTAGTTGGTCCTTTTTCATATTCGTGAGGGTCTGGTTCATATCCTCAGAGGTCTTGTTCATTTCCTTGAGTGTCTCATTCATTTCCTTGTAATTCTCATTCATTTGCTGGTTGGTCTTGTTTATTTCCTCATAATTCTCATTAAGTTCATCAGCCTTTTCTAGGAGCCTCTTGAAAAGCCTTATAACCGTGGTTTTGAACTCTATGTCTTGTCGTCTTTTCTCCTCCATTTCTTTCACCTCTGATTTCTTTCCATATCTCTGCATGGTGGCTGCTTTATGTGGTAGATATCCTCTAAGGGTCAGTGGCACAGCCTCCCCAGTTATTTGAGGTGGGTGCTCTTACTGCAATCCTTTATGGGTTATACAGTATTTTTTAATTTAAACCCAGCTTGTTGTTGTTAGCCCTAGGAGGGTTTGACCTCCAGGCCAATTGGCTGTGAAGGGAGACTGTGTTCAGGTTGGATGGGCGGAGTCTCTGAGCTGAGCAGGCAGCCTCAGTGTCAGCTATGTCCTATCTGGCGCTCGCGCGCGCTCGGGTCTCTGTTGGATGGGGATGGTTGCAGGCACCTCCAAGAGAAAGCCGCCAGTCTCTTCCCCTTGCCAGACAACTTTGCCTCTCCCCAAATGAGTCTGCACACCCAAAGTCTAGCCCAGGGTTGTAAAATAGGTGGTTTCCAGGGCCAGGAGACAAGTTTCCAGGGAGCCAGTCACGCGTTTGTGCGACACTTGCGTGCAAACTTCTTTTCCCAGCTACCTAGTTTTTCCGCAGACTAGGAGACCTCTGCTGCACCCCGCTTCCAGGGTGCGCTCCCCGGACCTCGGACCTCGCCTGGCACTGGGGAATTTGTGCAGTGGGACGTCTCCACGTACCCTGAATCTCAGACCTCGCCTGGCGCTGGGGAATCCGTGTAGTGGGACGTCTCCACCCTCCCCGTTGGCGAAATCCAGCCGGGGTTGCTGCTACAGCCCTACAGCCCACGCTAGCAACCAGGACGGCTCCTAACCTGTTTCCATCTTCAAGGCAGCGCTCCCACCGCTCTTCTGAGTCTCAGTGTCCCACCTTTACTTTTATTTGTGGAGTTTTCACTCAGCCAGCTTTTTGGTGATTCTGGGTGATGTTTGTTTTGTTGTTATGTTGTAGTTTCTGAATCGTTGCACGGGGCAGAACGATAGGTGTTTACCTATGCCGCCATCTTGGTTCTCCAACCAGTGAGATCTTTTTAAAATGCACATTTCACCACTTAGAATCAAAATGATCTCTTCCACCCCAGCTACACTCCCACTCCCGCCCCATTCACATCCCTCTGCAACTGCTCAGCTTTCAGTGCAAAACCCCTTTGTTTCATATCTCTGTATCTTTGAAGAATACATCATGCCCATGAACTTAATTTTATGTTTTTCAATTTATTTGTGCACTTAAAAACACTATGAAGAATTAAATGTATAGATCTATAAATTGATGATATGCTGGCAGGACTAGGGATTTCTGGGGAATCACATTGTAGACTTGAGTCTCCAAAACTCAACTTGTTTACATCTGAAAGAAGCTCTACCTCATGTGAGAAACTCCATTAGCTCACAGGACAGAAACTTACAAGCCCATATGAAAATTTCTTACATTACAAGGAGAAATCAAATTCACAAGGTGCCTAGAAATAATGTCAGTTAACTTATTTTATCCAAATAATATGTAAAAGATGAAAATTTTATTCAGAATTTGACTAAGTGTATGCAAAAAAAAAATCACCGAAGAAAAATGCATATGCCAATAAATATTGAAAGTATTTTCAACATTGCTAAAAATAAGACCTTGAGAACCCCAATCCTGAAAAGGATATTATAGAAAAAAGTTCTAAACAAAATATTCACAAAACAACCTGTCAATAATAGAAAGGATATTAAGTCATGACATGTGACATTTATCCCAGTTTGGCTAATATTTTAAAATAAGTCAATGTAGTTCATAATACCAACACAAGAAAAAACAAAGTGACATAATCTCAGTAAATGAAAAAAGCATTTAACAAAATCCAGTATCTAACTTGTGATTTTTAAAATAAAATTATTTAGGCAAATTACAGATGGAAAAGAATTGCCTCTATCTTTAATCTCTAGGCCAAAAATATTACAGGTGGCAGGAATGAAGTTACATCTCACTGTTTTACTCAAAGAAACCCACTGTGTGCATGAGGGCTGGAAAGACAGTCTGGTGTGGCTGCTGTTAGAACTGACCTCAGACCTCCCAGATGTGAGGGCCACTTTCATCACTTCTTCACCTCCTCATAGCATTTAAGTAAAACATGTTTGATTGGTTGTAATAGTTCTAAGCTGCTTACAATTAAAGAAAACAGCAAAAGCAACAAAGTTTTATTAATAGCTCATCAGTTGGAATACCTGCCCTACATCTAATTTGCAGAAATAAACTCAAAAAGGAGCTGTCAGTAGCTCTGCAATGATCTTTGCCTTTCCACCTGCTGCATGCCCCTGGGAGATGCCAGCTTCGCTCAGGAAGCCCCTACAACACAAGAACCATCAAGGGCAAAACAAAGACCCATTTCTCCTCCTGCTGGGTATGTGTTTTGAAATTAACTGGAAAAGGACCTAGAATTTACTCCTTGTGACTGACACAGTTGGATAAGTAGAATATTAGCAAACGTACTATAAGCATTCCCTAAATTTTCCAAAGTCCCTATGTGTCTTTCGATATTGATAAGAACAAAATCCGTGACGAGGGGACTGTACTTTACTAGGCACCCAGACAACCACCGAAGACTTCCGTCTCCTCGGAGGGCACTTGGAGGGCATTTCACCACCTTCACCACCATTGTAAAGTGTCTGCCCCAATTCCAACCTCCCCAGGAAACCCCACCTGCCAGGCCCCCACCTTGGCCCTGCACATCACTCCTGGCTTGAGCCACACTGATCTGGGCACCATTTCTGAAGGGCTTACACTCTCACAATCTCAAAGGATTCCAATTTTTAGCAATAATGACACAGGCTGCCCATCTCCCCTCTCTTCATGTTTGTCATGTGACTATAATTTATTCAAATTTATTATAATAACCTAATTCTATATCTGCTCATGGCCTTAAGTTACTATGTGACTATATGAATAAAAGATTAAATGATTTATCAAAGACAAGGCATACATTCTTCAAGATACTATCCTTGCTATGAAAAACTAGTAAATATAACAAACAAAATGTTTGAACCTTATTTTCATCTTGCAGTATGCTTTTATTTTTAATGTATTTAAAATTCTTTGTTCTTTATACATTAACTAGAGGCCCAGTATATGGAATTCATGCAAGGGACTTCAGCCTTCACAGCCCCAGCTTCATCTGGAATATCGTCCGGAAGGTCAATCGGCTGTCTGATCTAATTAACATATTACACTTTTATTATTATAGAGGCTTGGTGCACAAAATTCGTGCATGGAGGTGTGTGTCCTTTGGCCCAGCCTTCACCCTCTCCAATCTGGGACCCCTTGAGAGATGTCTGACTGTAGAATCAGGCCTAAATGGGCACTCAGGCATCCCTCTCACAATCCAGGACTGCAGGCTCCCAACTGCTCGCCTGCCTGCCTTCATGATTGCTCCTAACTGCTTCTGCCTGCCAGCCTGATCACCCCCTAACCACTCCCCTGACAGCCTGATTAATGCCTAACTGCTCCCCTGCCAACCTGTTTTAGCCTAACTGCCCTCCCCTGAAGGCCTGGTCTACCCTAACTGCCCTTCCCTGCAGGTCTTGTCACCCCTAATTGCCCTCGCTTATAGGCCTGGTCCCCCCCAACTGCTCTGCCCTACAGGCCTGAATCCCCCCCTCAACTGCCCTTCCCTGCAGGCCCAGTCGCCCACAACTTCCCTCCTCTGCTGACCTGGTCACCCCTAACTGTCCTCCCCTACAGGTTTGATCTCTCCCAACTGCCCTCCCCTGCTGGCCATCTTTGGGCATCCATCTTGTGTCTACATGGGGGCAGCGATGGTCAATTTGCATATTACTGTCTTATTAGATAGGAGAATAACATTGCTAGGTTAGTTACATGCTGATTTAATTATTTATTTTTATTCTACAGTCTCTATTTTTATAGAAGATTTCTATAGGATCATACATTGGTTCTTAGTTAATCTCTAGCTCGATTTCCTTTGTACTTTTATTCAACACTAGTATCTCAGTGCACAAAATTTGTGCATGGGATGTGTCTCTTAGCCCAGCCTTCACCTTCTCCAATCTGGGACCCCTTGGGGGAGTCCAACTACGGGCTTAGACCCAATCCCATCCTAACCACAGTCAGTCATCCCTCTCGCAATCCAGGACTGCTTGCTCCTAACCACTCACCTGCCTACTGACCTGATCCCCCTAACTGCTCTCCCGTGCTGGCCTGATTGCCCCTAACTGCTTCTGCCTCAGCCTTGCCAACATGGAAGTTTGTCCAGAAGACATTCGGTCTAATTAGCATATTACCCTTTTATTAATATAGATATTAAATTAAATAAAGCTATATAGATTCACATTTGGTAGTAGAATGATTTATTAAAAATTGTGTTGAGCACAATGTTATTTCATGATCAACGTTGAGAATATTTCCCCTCTTCTTTCAAAGAAAAAAAATTTGGAATCAGTATATCTAAATGATCATTTTAGTGAATTGGCCATTCATTATTAAGAAAATAGGGCAAATAGGGGACATCTGTAATACTTTCAACTGTACAGATAAAAAAATTAAATTTTAAAAATAAATAAAATCAGTTTTATCTGTCTATATTTAAAAACCAGGGGCCCAGTGTGCACTGGGGGTGGGTGGTTTCTCAACCCAACCTGCCCCCTCTCACATACTGGGAGCCCTCAGGGGATGTCCAACTGATGGCTCACCCCCAGGCTGCCTGAGACTACCCAGCCCTGGGAGCTGGGTGCTCACCGCCACTTTCCACACACAGCGCCCGGGGGCCAGGCGTTTCCTGCCGCCACCACCACCACCACTGCTGCTGCCGCCACAGCTGCTTCCCCTCACAGCACTCAGGAGCTGGGTGCTCACTGACACGGCCATTTCATCTCCACCCCAGGGACCCTGCACTCATGCCACTTGGCCCTGCCCCCGCTCCTGATTGGCTGGTAGCATAACCAATCAGGAGCAAAGGTATGGTCAAATTTGCATGTTTCTCTTTTATTATATAGGATATGGCTTAAAACAGGATTAGACAGGAGTGTCCAGGTTGGATGTGACTCTAGGAATTAAGGGGAGGTGTGTGTGACTAGACCTGAGAAGTATGATTGAATCCTCCAGAAATGAAAGACATTATTTCTGTATGTAGCAGGGACTTGCATTCCTCATAGGCATGGCCCTGAAGGGGCAGAACCTCGGGTGGGCAGGAGAAATGGAGTCCTGTGGATACTGGGAATGACATACTTAGGAGAGGCTGGGAGGGCCCTGCATGAGGCATGTGACACAGAGGGAGGCCATCCACAAGCCAAGCAGCAGGGCTTGAGCCAGGAGCACTTTTCAGCCCTCCCAACAGACCAATGACTGTATGCCTCTCCCTCACTTTTCTTAACTACAATTTCTGAGTTCCAGGTGTGATTTAAGAGAGGAAGATGGTTGTGTCAAAAACTTGACTTGACTTTGGCTCATAGAAACTCAAAGCTATATCTGATTTGATTTTCAAAGCTAAACATACATAGTTTCCTTGCAGTTCAAGTACTGTGCAACCAATTATATGTATTACAATTGTATTTATTTAATAATTCTTACTACTGGTTAATAAGCATCTAAGTTACTTAGTGGTTTAACAAAGCCACTTCATACTTGAGTATCAGTCATTCAGAACTTGTGTTCCAGGGTAAAAGTCCATCTAAGTCAGGGGTGGGGAACATTTTTCTTCCAAAGGCCATGTGGATATAGCTCTTTGGTCAGAGACATAGCAATAGCAGAAGCAAACAGGAGTCTTTGCACCAATTTTCATAAGGCAATTCAAAAGAGCCAGATGTGTTGCATTATTGGGAAGCAACCCTGACCTTAGCACATCTGAATCTTTTGATAATGGACAAGAAGCATGTCTGCCTGTTGCTCTGGTGGGTGACAGTCTTTATACACTGGACAGACTCAAGGAGGCCACCCAGCCATGCCCTCCATTTCAGAGGGACAGAAGGAAAGGCTACCTCTTACCCTCCAAGGATGTGTGTCACAGTGCAATCATCCAAAAAATGATGTGTGCCATGAAGTGAAAAACCCATAGAGGACTGTCTCCCAAAAATATCCACCATAGGTTTCTACACTGCTGGGGCCTGCAGTCAATTTTTTCAATAAATACACTATTCTTTTCACCATTCTGATAAATCTGATTGACAGGCTGGGACCAAATTCATTACCTTTGCCTCATGCATCATTTAACTAAGACTCACAACAGGACCCAAGACACAGATGAGGCCTGCAGTCGTCCAACTGGAAAAGTTCCCTGAACCAGGAAGTGATGATATAAAAAGCAAGTGCCTTTCTACTGAAGTTTCCATATTAACCTTTCCAATTGACCTAAGTTATAAATCCAGACTCAGAAGGTTGTACTAATGACTTCATGGATTCTGCCTTGGCCCAAAGAAACTACATCTAGAATAATTCTGTCCTTCTGAACCACTCTGACCAATGAATCGAAGCCAATCTGAACATCCTTCAGGGCCAAATGGTGCCATCAATTAAATAGCTAAAGCCAGGGGAAATTTTCTACCACCCATTCTAATTGGATTACTCCCATTGCAGAATGCCTGCTGCAAGATGCCCATAAATAACAAATCAGTTATCCTTCGAATTCCACAAGATCTGTGTGTGTCCTCTGCCAGGAGCTATAATTTCCCCCTTTCCTTCTCTGTGCATGCAGACCATTCATCCATAAGGACAAAATGGCTAGGGAAGTTTTCTAGGTTAGTGGTGCCAACTTTTACCATTTCTCTATAATTCTTTGTGTAAGTTATTTTTCCCAGTTGTTCACCTTCATCAGCATATTAAATCCAGCCCAAGAATTAAGCACCTAAACACTAGCCAATTACTCATCTATTACTTCCCATGGGAGTGTCTCTTTTTCAGAGAGTCTCTCCAAGATTACCCAAGTTTCCTTATAGCAGCTAGTTCCCACTACAAAACAACAGAACTCAGAGCTTCTACTGCAATTCTGAATAGATCTCAGAGTGGCTTGGACAGAGGAGGAGCTGACCCCTAAGACAGCCAGATGTTGCATATACTCACTAAAAAGCATTGCATGCCATAGCCTAGGGTGAGCCCCAGCTGAATTTCTAACCATTTGCCTGGTTTCTGCCCATGATGGACACAGATCTCACTCTTTCATACTCAGTGTAGATGCACATTTCTGTACCTGTTGTATGAACACGCTGGGACTTCTGCCCATCCAGGACCTATCTTAGCGCTGGTGGGCACAATGTAGGGAACAAAAGCTAGCCAAGATTGACAAGGAAGTCTTCCCACTGGACCAATAGTCACAGGAGGGCCACCTCTTAAAGGAGCAGCATAGTTGGGAGCATAGGGGATGTTTCTGTGGATAAGGTTGAAATAAAAATTTGCAAATGTTTGGACTGTTGAATAAATGTTATGTGCGGTAATGCATTTCCAATACCTAATGTACTATTAAAACGGATATTATGAACTGATTGGGGAACGCTTCCCCTACCTGATATTTTAAGTAAAATATGCATAAAAATGCCCTTAAACCAGCATTAATTGGCCATGCTAAATTAGAGCCTTTGGAATTGCCTGAGCCCACACATTTTGTTAATATGAAGCAATATGAATATCTGGTGAGAAATATTACAGCTTTATTCAGTGACTTATTAAAAATAGGAGAGTAATACAAACTAATTCTCTGTATTCCAGCCCTATATAGTCTGTGGAAAAGGCAAATAGCTCATAGATTCTTACTGTATATTATCCCCATCTGAACAAAATAGTACTGTCTAAAGCTTCAACAGCTCCAGAGGTAATATTAGACCTAAAAAGGTGTAACAAGCCAAGGGGATTAGTCTTCAGTGCCTGAGGTTGCTAATATCTCTTTCAACCCCAATTTTTTTTCAGTGAGTCAACTGCAATATGTGTTCACATAAGAAGGGTCCCAATTTAGATTTGCTGGTTTGCCACAGAGCCAAATGAACATTGCCAGTTTATTACCATAATTTGCTTAGAAAAGAGGTAGATTTAGCACAAGTTTTAAGCATTATAGTATGCTATATGGATGAAATACAACATCACCACCATTTGATAGGTGTCTTTTAACCTACTTCCTGACATTTGGCCCATAAGCACATCCTCAGTGTTTCCTTATTATCAGGCAATAAACCAGGGCATCATCTACTGCCTAGTTGATCTTAAGTTGCTCATGGTGCTCACCAGCAATACCTGTGGATTGCCTCTTCTCACTGATTGGCCTCTAGGCTTCATGCTTTCTCTTCCAGAAAGCCATGCCTACATCTGCCTCTGGTACTCTCACTAAACAGTCAGAGGCCTTTCTTCAGGTCTAACATATTTGCCTGCCACAAAGTCATGGATGCTAGAGGATAATGTGGAATTCCTGGGTCCAAGGAAAGGACTCATTAAAACTTATAGCAGTAGCAGCAGCAGCAGCAGCAGCAGCAGCAGCCAGAGAATCAACACATTCTGTGCCACATCTCTGAGCCCCAGCTCCCTCGGGGGCGGGGGGGAGAGGGCAGGGAGGTGGGCTGCATTACAGAAGGTAGGTATGAACATTTTATGATGGCGTAGGCATGCCAGCTCGTTTGCTCCATGAGTCAGCATTTCCTGACGCTATTGATCCGTCAAGTACAGCTGGCCTGTGCTCTGGAAGGAGGGTCTCTCTCCTTTTCAAGGTTTCAAGGATGGGAACCTTTCTTCCACCAAGGCCATGTGGATATTTGTAACATCATCGGTGGGCCATACAAAATTATCAACTTAAACTGAGCCTGCTATATTCAGTCAAAAATAATGAACTCATCCCTAATGCCTTGGCAGAGCCAGACCAAATGGTTTCTCGGTCCTTATATGGTTGGCCAGTGGGCTGGACAATCCCCACGTGTGTAAATAAACCCTCTTCTCCAGCGTGAGACACATCTGCCTCTTCACTCCACAGGCAGCCCTGAAAAGATGGTCTGGAACGAACATGGTTTGTGCCTCTTAGTAAAAATGCACAGACCCATGGGTTTATCCCCCAACAATAACTAAGTTTCTCAAAGCCACTGTCCTATCAAATTGGCTAATACAGAAAGCTAATCCCAACTACAAAAGTTATATTACTCATCTACTGTGTGAACAAAGATTTTTTTTTAAAGAACCATAAAAAGTCCACCTCTTCAAGCCCTAACCTGGTTTTGGTTCAGTGGATAGAGCATCAGCCTGAAGAAGACTCAAGGGTCCCAAGTTTGATTCTTGTCAGGGGCATGTGCCTTAGTTGGGAGCATATACCCAACAGAGAGTGTGCAGAAAGAAGCTGATCAATGTTTCTTTCTCGTCGATGTTTCTGGCTCTCTATCCCTCTCCTTTCCTCGCCATAAAAAAAAATCAATAAAATATATTTAAGAAAAATTTTTTCACTTCTAAGTTCTCATAAATAACTCATTTTTCCCATAAACAAAAACGTGCATGTGTGTATCTAACAGCACAAAAACATCTACATAAACCCCTTGCCACATGCTAAGACATTTACTTTCCTATATTTCTCTCTGGAAAAGTGATTCCTTGTGCTACCAATATTAGTGGCTTTAACTGATACATAGATATAGAAGGGTTTATTTCTGAGCTAAGGACTCAAAGTGGATTGGAGGCTGGGACAAGTAAGAAGTCAACAGGTGAAACGCAAGTTATTAACACACAGTCCATGTCTATACATCAGCAGTAAGTACTATTCATCATCTGTTTCCATAGCCCTGGTTTTATCAGTCAAGGCAATTCTTAGTGAATGCTATAGTAACAATGCAGAGTTGATTTTGGTGTCAGAATTAGTTTTAATGCCAACATACATTACAAGTGTAGTATATTTGTAGATTCATAAAAGATCTGGGAGGACCAATTAAACTGCCAAATTATGTAGTAGAAATTAAATGTCAGACTATAGCTTTTTTTTTAAGTGACTTCATTATAAGAAAATGTTAATACTAACTTTTGATGTTCTAATCCTATCTAATAAAAGAGTGATATGCAAATTAACCATCACTTCAGTATACCCACAAGTCACACCCATCATCCAATCAGGAGTGAGTATGCAAATTAACCCAACCAAGATGGCTGCAGCCATGGAGCAAACAAGAAAACAAGATACTTTGGTTTCCCTGGCAATGGAGAAAGTCAAGCTTTCCGCACACCCCGGCAAGCCCAGGCTTCCACTCAAGGCTACAAAGTTTTAATTAGAGCAGATAAATAAATCCGAGATACCAGGGCCTCTGCTTGGGTTGCCCAGCGACGTGGCCAGCCTGAAAACCACCATAGGCCCCTTGCCCAAGCCGCCCCACACCCCAAGGGAACCCCACCCTGATCCAGGCAAACCAGCTGGGCCCCACCTGTATTCCAGGCCTCTATCCTATCTAATAAAAGAGTAATATGCAAGTTGACCATCACTCCAACATGGCTGTTCCTATATGGTCAAAGATGGCTAACCCCATTTGGACACAAGATGGCCACCACAAGATGGCCAGCAGGGGAGGGCAGTTGGGAGGGACCAGACCAGCAGGGGAGGGCAGTTGGGAGCAACCAGGCTTGCAAGGGAGGGCAGTTGGGGGTGATCAAGCCTGCAGGGGAGGGCAGTTAGAAATGACCAGGCCAGCAGAGGAGGGAAATTGGAGATGACCAGGCCTGCAGGGAAGGGCAGTTGGCAGGGGCAGACCTGCAGAGGAGAGCAGTTGTGGGGGGAGGGGGGGACCAGGCCTACAGGGAGGGCAGTTAGGGGCAAACAGGCTATCAGGGGAGTGGTTAGGGGGTGATCAGGCTGGCAGGCAGAAGCAATTAGAGGCTATCAAGGAGGCAGGCAAGCAAGCAGTTGCGAGCCAGCACTCCTAGATTGTGAGAGAGATGACTGACTGCCCATTTAGGCCCGATTGGACATACCTCGAGGGTTTCCCAGATTGGAGAGGGTGCAGGGTGGGCTGAGGGACACACCCTCACATGCACAAATTTTGTG
Organism: Antrozous pallidus; assembly: GCA_027563665.1. Lineage (NCBI taxonomy): Eukaryota > Metazoa > Chordata > Mammalia > Chiroptera > Vespertilionidae > Antrozous > Antrozous pallidus. The sequence goes on along the minus strand of CM050508.1, from coordinate 219,521 downwards.
CATTGGGCCTCTAATAAAATTATAATGACCTTTAGATTATTCTCCTTCAGAAAACTTTCTTCTATTACACTTCTTACCCCCCCCCCCAAGAAAAATTCATAAGCCTTTTTACAAAATACAACCACTTGGACTGTTATTTCTCTTTGTACAGCTTTGCATCAAAGACAGGTATATGCCTAGTAAAATTTTCAGCAGATAAAAAAATATGTAAATTGGCCCTAACTTGTTTGGTTCAGGGGATACAGCATTGGCCTGTGGACTGAAGGGTCCCAGGTTCGATTCTGGCCAATGGCACATGCCTGGGTTGCGTGCTCTGTCCCCAATAGGCGACATTCTTGAGGCAGCCAATCAGTGATTCTCTCTCTTCGTTGATGTTTCTCTATCTCTCTCTCCCTTCCACCCTGTCCCTTCCTTTCTGAAATCAATAAAGAAATATATATTTTTTAAAATACACAAATTGAACTACTATCCAAAGCAAGAGCAGGAATGTTCAGGAAAGCTGAGCCACTTCCACTGAAAGGAAAGATTCATATTTTTTAATGGGTGACAGAGAAGTTACAATGGGACAGATAAGAAAGATTATGGAGATCTCCATCTAGACATCACTTTGGTAGGCAATACACACCCATTCTCTTAACCAATCATCAAGGAAGAAAAATATTTCCAATATACAAAGGCAATCCAAGATACACAGTTAAGGTAATGTGGTCAAGGTCACACAGTTCATAGGTAATAATACCAGGTTTTCAATTCCAAATCTCTCTAACTTTAATGACATTTACATAAAATATGATTTAGATAAAAAGATTGAGAAAAAATACCTATAAAGATGCGCTTTACTTTTGTCTAGACAAAGCCATCCCTCAGTCATCCTTCAGTAGCTGAGGGGTTGGTTCCAGGACCCCTAAGAATACCAAGATCTGTGGATGACCAAGTTTCTCACATGAAATGTTGTTGTGCCCAGTTGGCATGGCTCAGTGGTTGAGTGTTTGATTCCCGGTCAGGGCACAGGCCCTGGTTGTGGGCTTAATCTCCAGTGTGGGGCATGCAGGAGGCAGCTGATCCATGATTCTCTCTCCTCATCGATGTTTTTTTCTCTCTCTCTCTTTTTCCCTTCCTCTGAAATCAATAAAAATATATTTTGAAAAAAATAAAAATAAAATGGTTGTGTATTTTCATATAACTTACAGCTCCCATCTATTTTAAATCATCTCTGGAGTACTGATAATACATAACACATTATACATGTTATATCAATAGTTGTTAGGCGTATCGTTTAGGGAGCAATAACAATAAGACTGTCCATGTTTGTATAGATGCAGCCCTCACAGGGGTAACTACACAGTACACTTCAGCTGCAGTGTGACATCCCCCCCAATATTTTCTATCTGCAGTTAGTTGAATCCATGGATGTAGAAGGCCAACTGTATGCACATATGTGCAAACATATATGTATATGTGCTTTACTGTATATTTTGTAATTTAAGTTATAATAAATCTATTTGTAATAGATTTATAAATAGATTTAAATGTTAGAGGCACTTACTAGAGAACATTTATTTTAAAAACTCCACATTCCTTAAGTTTTGGACAAATGCATGATCTTTTGAGATTTCTTAGCCTCTAGCATCGTTCATTTGAACTGATTGCTATATAATGCACTTTTAAAACTATTATTCCAGAACTTATCTGAAAAGAGTATTTTTCTTCAAAAACTCACCTAAGGAAGCAATGTATTTATTGTACAACAGAATACAATCTTGTAAGACCTTGTATAAAATAAAATATTTTCTTATATCAGAATTTATGTAGATTAGATTACTCCCGATTGTTCTTTTACTTTAATTAATTTAAACATCAGAAGATAAGATTATTAATGAGAAGTTATTTTTTTAATGAGCCATTGTCTTTACACAAACTTTTAGAAGTTTGAAAATATTCATAATAATGGCAGAAACATTGGAATGAACGCTGTTTCAGTTATTACTTTTAAAGGACAACATTCATTTGAATAAGTCATTTACTAAAGTTTTGAAAAATCAAATGCTATTTTAGTGAAACCTTATAGGATGGCAAGTAAATATTCATTGACATGCAAAGATAATTAAAAATGAGGTAAATAAACAAATTTTTCATAAAGAACTGCAAATGAGTATGTAAGTAACTTTAAGAGAAAAGTCGTCCCTAAATGAAGACTGTGATGAATTATTGAAAAAGCTTAAGCTACAAAGGCCAAATGTGGATAGTAGGGTAAAGTAATTTGCAGGAAAAATGTTAGATATTATAATAGTAGCATGGTCTAATGCTTAATCTGGAATAAACATGCTGTGTAATGGTACTAAAATATCTCCTGAGGACCCAGGGAGCTGTATGGATCACCCATGCTATGGGGAAAACATTTGTTTAGACCTCAGGAGGCAGGTGACAAAATCCACGCTTAGAATCTTTTTCTCAGTATACTCCCATATTCATCATGAACTTTAAATATCATCTTATAAATTAAAATGTTCTAACTTAAAAGCTGCAAATAGAATATGAATATCTCAATCCTGTGTGCTTTTAAATTGTTTGATGAGTATTGAGAGTAAATTATTAGAGAAAAACAAAAGTAATATGTTTAAGAGAACCAGAGACTGTTTGGAATAAAAATGAATAAATGTCAGCATAAAACTAAATTTGGGATTCATTTTCTTCTTAATTTCTTCTTTTCTACTCAATAAGTTCTTATAAGAAATACATTCTTACAAAGAACTAAATAATAAAAAGGAATTGCAGTACATGCTGATTTAAACATAATTTCTAAAAATATAAGCACTACATCCTTCAAATAATTAATTAAACATGATCTCTCTGTATGAAAAAAAACAAGCAAATGCTCAATATAAATTTTCATGGCATATAGCACATAAGCATAGTAAGAAAACTAGAACTTGATGTTAGGAACTCAGACCTAAATCCCTAAAAAGTTCTTACCCAGCATATTTACCTGTCCCAGTGTTTAAAATTAGGAGATTTTTTAAAAAACCACGGACATTTATAAACAACATTTTTAACATAATTGATATACTTTAATTGTACATACTTTTATTTTGCTTTTTGACATGTTTGTAGTTTGGGGCTATTACAAATGAAGTTGATATAACAATTAGTGCAAATGTTTTTGTGTATGTTTTCATATGCAGAGAAAAGCTATGATACCATGGACAGCCCTAGGAGGCCAGTGAAAAATATAATGATATGGGCACTCTAACACAGAATGTCTGAAGTGCAAATTACAAATGAAAATCATTTTATTTTAAGGAAATTTGGGGGGAGGGGATACTAAAAATCTAAAGTGTTAATGACAATAGCTTTGCTATGGTGGTAACTCATGCTTTTGTTCTTGTGGGGTTTTTTTACTTCTGTATTTCCCACATTTTCTATTATAAATTTTTATCACTATTTATCAGCAAATGATTAAGACAAAGTCTAAATAATCTTCCCAAAATTTTTGAAAGGGATAATCATATATGTGTCAATAAACTTCTATGAACACTAAGGCTTTTTTCAATAACTGTTATTAACTTGGCAGAATAAAATGTCCAGGTTTCCTGAAATTCTACTGGGGTAACTGAACTAATGTGTTAGATAAGGAATTAGCATTTTTACTCTCTTTACTTCAACTATGTCCATATGTTTGTGCCTTAAACAATCCAGATATAATTCAATTCTATCCACATTATAGGCCTGTTTACTGACCTTGAGCCCACTTGAACCACAATATTTTAAGTCAATTAAGTGTGTGTGAGACCTGGAATAAGAGATAATACACAAGCCACCAGGCTGCTGCTGTTTATGCTACTGCTACATGCTGTTCTCTCCTGGGTGATTATTATCTCATTAACTTTTCAACCAGTTTGGAAATAATTTACTCAAAATTTAGGCTTAAACATTATTTAGGGTCACTGTAACATTGGGAGCCAGTCTTACTTAAATTTCAACTTTAAAACCATAAAATTTCAACCACAGAAAGTAGAGAATCATTTGTTTTTACAGGGAAAGAACGTGTCTCGATTACTCAGTTACAATTATGGTGGATATGGATGAACACCTGAAGTTCTTTGTGCCATTCATTGCAAGTCATCCCTAATACAACAATCCATTTTCATGAACTAAAACAGTGTGTTTGCTAACAGGCTAGAAGATCCTTTCCTTCCATATTCCTAAAATGGCTGTCCCCCAGCCACTAGTCAGAATTAGGGCCCAGGATTAGGGAAACCGGTAGTTTGCCAGGTTCCAAGGGTACCAGCAACTATACTAGTACTCCGAGTTGGTGGTTAGAGAAAGAGACAGAGTTTTATACACATGTTAAGATCATAATATTAATGTCAGCAATAAGGTAGCAAGAATCCAAGGTAATTGCCTACAACAGTGAAATCTGTAGTAATTCACAGCACCCCGCCCTGGAGGAAAGCAGCAGGAGGCAGATACGGGACCCTTACCTGTGTGCTAGAGAGTTATCATATCTGTCTGTTACCCCACTTACACATTCTTGAGTTTTTTTAATAAAAAAATTATTTTAATAAAAACAATTTTAGGCTAGCCGAGTATGACTCAGTGATTGAGTGTCAACCTATGAATTAGGAGGTCACAGTTTGATTTTCGGTCACAGCACAGGCCGTGGTTGTAGGTTCAATCCTCAGTGTGGGGTATGCAGGAGGCAGCCAATCAATGATTCTCTTTCATCATTAATGTTTCCATCTCTCCTTTCTTCTTTGAAATCAATAAAAATATATTCTAAAAAAAAAACAAAAAAAACCAAAAAATTTTAAACCAAGTCATTTCTTTATATCTGCTCCAGCTCAATTTAATCATAAAACAGCATTAAATAGATAATGTGCTCATAACAGTGTAATTTTGCTTACATGAAAAATGTTTTAAACTTAAAATTGTAACAATGGTCCCACTGATCCTCTATCTCTAAGCAATAAGATCAGAGATGCCTCTATTTTCTTCCTTGTACTTTTCTCCATTGCTGCCTCTTCAAAATAAAAATTAAAAATATTTTTTAAAGGGAAGAGAGAAAACTCAGGAATATGACCTTTGTGGGTATCCATAGATTTGGAATTAAGACTTGGATGAGTGAACCCAACTTTTAACCAGATACAGGCGCGAGGGCACTGGTGCTTGTGCTTGGCTTTGCTTAGTAATCGCTTGAGGGAGTTTATAGGAAATGCCTATGCCGTGGTTCCACCCTGTGGGATGGCAGTTTAATTAGTCTGTTCTGTGGCTCAAACATTTCTCTTTTTTAAGAGCTCTCCAGGTGATACTAATGAGTAGCCGAGGTTGAACAATACTTCTCTGGTGTGGAACTAAGACTTAGTGTTGCCTCAGACATGATGCTTTTGAACAAAAGAACTAGAACAACTTTCTGGAAATAAAAGTAACATTGTAGAAAATTTAGCACCTCAACATTATCCAATCTTCATAGACCATTTTTTTTAAAAGGAAACTAATGTTATTATATGATGGGAATATCAGAAGCGCCTCTTTGAGAAGGGAAAGTGATAGAAATAAGAGTCTCCCTCACAGTCCGTGTGACTCAGTGGTGGAGTGTTGATCTATGAACCAGGAGGTCACAGTTTGGTTCCTGGTCAGGGCACTTGCCCAGGATTTGGGATCCGTCCCCAGTGGAGGGCATGCAAGAGGCAGCAGATCAGTGATCCTCTCTCATCACTGATGTGTCTGTCTCCCTCTTCCTCTCCCTTCCTCTCTGAAATCAATAAACATGTTTTTAAAAATGAATAGGAGTCTCCCAGTGGAAAGGAGCTGCTTCCTAACTAAAGGAATGGGCCCCACCGCCCGCATGACCAGGATCTACAGGCAGTTCACTCAGGCTCTTCCTGTCCCACTAACTGAAAATAAACACACCAAGAAGCTAAAAAAATAAAATAAAAAAGACTTTTCTCCACCTAAACAAGAAGGCAGATGTGTCAAACAAGATTAACCGGGACCTTCCGTGTGCCTGTGTTAGAGCCACTTTCCCTCCTGTAGTTTGCCGCCTTCACAGTAATGAATGTTCTTTGACACACTTCCTATCAGACTTTTACTACACAAAGCTGATTTTGCCCATTAAAATGAAGTTGCATTTAATATGGGTACACACATCACATTTTGTGAAATGTTTTACAAAATGTAGTTAGTGTAGGAAATTACACTTTATATATTTAATTTACAGTTGTGTTAGCAATCATTGAAGCTAAAACGTGCTCACTTTTTAAAAAAATTGTCTTGCCTTTAATTCTAGTAACTCATGTGCTATAAAGGCTCAGGATAAAATTCAGTATCTGAAAAAGAGATGTTTCTATCATCTCCCTTTTCAAGTGATTATTATAAAAGTACTTCTAATGTTTAAAAACTGAAAATTCAAATGGACTTTTATTTATCCTTGACACAGGTTACGCCAATAGCAGTACCCTGATTTTTACAAATGTCATCTTATTCTCATTCATTTATTTCTTCAATAAATAAATATTCATTGCATACCAGGTGTAGGGACTATAACAGGGATAGAAGCATCCGTCAAAGTGCGTGAGGTGAGTGGAAAAGCAAATGGGTCAATGCTAGAATCAGGTAACCCTGGAGCATCAGGACCCATAGGACACTCATAGGACCTCGTTGTGAGGAGTTTCTGCATTTCCCAGCAGCATTTTTAAGAAAAAAAATCCACCTAAAAAAAAAAACCACACTAAAATATAATCAAGTGAATCAAGAAGAGAAGAAAGCAGGTGAGGGAAGAGGAAGTCTGGAGGGTAATCTGGCAGATGCATGGGCTACACTCATAGAAAGAAGAGGGGGAGGATGTGGAGCTCCCAAGGAAAAGTCAAGAACTCTGTAGGAACGGAGTCTGCATTGTTAGCTGCATTAGCCATGGTTCTCCGGAGAAACAGAACCAACAGGAGACATCTCCCTCTTCTCTCCACGGATATGGGTCAGATGACCCCCTGCAAACACACACCTTGGGGAGGGAATCGGCTTCCCTCAGTCTACCTGTCCACATGCTGATCTTCTCCTCAAACACCCTCACAGACACATCCAGAACTAGCATTTACCTGGGCATTACTAGCCCAGTCCAGTTGCCAAATTAAATTATCCTTATGTTATCAAAGAGTCAGAGCCTGAGGGATTTTAACAGGCTTCAAGAAACCAAGGCTTTATTTTCTTAATTTTGTTTTTACTCATTTCAGAGAGGAGAGAGAGAGAGAGAGAGAGAGAGAGAGAGAGAGAGAGAGAGAGAGATCAATGATGAGAGATAATCATTGATCAGCTGCTTCCTGCACACTGGGGACTGAACCCGCAGCCTGGGCATGTGTCCTGACTGGGAATCGAACCATGACCTCCTGGTTCATAAATAGCTGCTCAACCACTGAGCCATGCCAGTGGGCTAGCCTTTATTATTAGAGCAATCATCAAACTCTGGGAGACTTTCAGTGTATGACTGGGTTTTCATTTTAGAGAGGTTGTACTGACTGCTGGGTGGAGGGCAGACTGGAGGAGGACATGATTAAGTAGATTAGTTATGAACCAGTGATTCCCATCTATATGAAATATAAGAACAGTGGCCAGTATTAAGCCAGCAGAGTGTTACTTTTCACTCACTTCCTGAAATTGGTCTAATTCTTTCCTTTGGCCCAGCAAAAACTGAGGCTCAGTGTATTTCAGCAGCTCACAAATATAACAGCTAATAGGTGCCAGAACTAGGATTTGACCCTATAATTATTCAACGTCAAAGTCTAAACGTTGGGTGGGAAGGTAGGGGAGGTTGGGGGGCGGGGGCTGTAAAAGATTAACCAAAGGACTTGTATGCATGCGTATAAGCATAACCAAGGATACAAGACACTGGGGGGCGGGGGCAGGAGAGGCATGTCTGGGGGTAGGGAAGGACGGGGGTAGGTCAATGGGGAAAAAAAAGGAAACATATGTACTACTACTTATAATACTTTAAACAATTAAAAAAGTTTTTTTTTTAAATTTTAAAAAGCCTAAACGTTGGTTTATGTATAACAATTGATTTAAAACATGGCTAGAAAAGTGCACCATATTTATCTAATATCATCATTCATTTGTTTGTCACGCAATCAGAACATTTCATGCACATATGTGAACATCCACCATTCTCAGTTCCTCACGCCAGGAATTCAGGGAAATGAGGAGACTGCCAGCTGTGGACTACCGTAGTCCGTCTGCCACCTGGTTCTCGCCTGATACTGCCTAATTGTGAGCTACTTCCCGAGGCAGCAGGTTTGCCTGTCCCTCAGGCACCCAGGCCTCACGTGGGCTCTCTAGTTTCTGTATTTATCCCACACAGCACAATATATCACACACAGCACATTCTACACATCTGTGCCAGGTGTTCCCTGTCACCACACACTCTCCATATGCTCCTAGAGGTGGTTCGGGCTGAACAAACACTCCTAGTAAAATGCCACAGTATGTAGTGTATAGGGCGAACAGCTATTGATTTTGGATAAAGTAAAATTTAAAGGAGTTGTATGTTGACATACAAAGAGCCAACCATACAGCATATCAGTGTACAGAATTAATAGATCCTTTACTGATATATAACTATAGGACAGGTAGAGGATCAAGTAAGTGTCTAAAGTTTTCAATGTACTAATTTTTTCTAGGGAAATAGCCAATCTAATAAAGAGGGGATATGCAAATTGATCATCACACCATCACAAAGATGGCTGCACCCACAGCAGAAGCAGGGTTTCCATAACACAAGATGGCTACACCCACAGCAGAGGCCAAGTTCCCATAATGAGCCTTAAGGAGCAATCAGCAGGGACTGGGCCAGGGCAGGGGACCTGAGCCTGCGTCCCGCGCCCAGCGGGGCTTGACAGGGGACCTCAGGCAGTGGCCCCTGCCAGGCAGGACTTGATGGGGGACCTCAGGCCACACCCACCATGGCTTGACAGGGGACCTCAAGGTGCACTCCCCATCCTGGGCTGGGGGACCTGAGGCTGCACCCCCCCCACCCAGGTGGGGCTTGACAGGGGTGGTGCTGGCCAGGTCCGGATCTCACCCAATGGGGGTGGGACCGGCTGGGTCTGGGTCTCGTGTGATTTTTAGGCACTGTGAGTTGGTGGGGACTTGACTCTGGGTCCCACAGCACATCCCAGACTCTGACAGGAGAAAGATTTTTCATATACATTTTACTAATTATCTTTCATCTCTGATACTTCTATTATAGAGAAAGGGTAAATAGCAATAATAAAATATTTCCTCTAATTAATCCCCTTTTAAGGTACATGAATTTCATGCACTGGGCTACTAATATATATATATATCTGTGTGCATATACACATATATATATTATTATTATTATTATTATTATTATTATTATTTCAGAGAAGGGAGAGAGAGATAAAAATATCAATGATGAGAGAAAATCATTGACTGACTGCCTCCTCTATACCTTCTACTGGGGATCAAGCCAGCACCCCAGCATGTACCCTGATCAGAAGCAAATCAGGGACCCTTTGGTCGGCAGGCTGACATGCTATCCACGGAGCCCACCAGATAGGCCTCTTTTCCAGTTGAATAAGGAGAGCTTCTACCTACAGCAGCCCCACCCCTCACACCTATTACAGTGAGGGAGAGAGCAAGGAATTGCAAAGGAGCACATCTTTCAGATGTGATGGAAACATGTAGTGTATTGGTTGTGGTAGTGATGATATGAGTGTCTACATGAGTCAAAATTCATATAATGAATTTCAACCATAAAATAAATGTATATGGTTCATTATATATAAGTTGTACTTAATAAACTGATAAAAAATGAAGCCTAATGTTGAGTTTACATTTAAAATAAAGATTAATACAGAAATATAAAAGCTAAACCAAAAATTAAGAGTTGGCTTCCATTTAAAAATCAGCTTGTCTTCAACAACATTGGTTAGAACATTTTTGGAAAGCTTTTTAATGTAGTTGATATTCTTCATAAAGTGTCATAAAAAACAAATTAAGCAAAAAAATGATCAGCCTTAGCTGACAGGGTTTAATCTTTCATATTAATTGAATTTGATGTTTTAACTCTCTAAATAATGTGCATGAAGAGAGTGAATTATAATTTCCTCAGTGTCCAAAGGAGTTGTCAAAAGTCAGTATTGAGCCTTTATTTTGTGTTTTTAATTTTGGGGTCTTACAAGAGGTATTGTTTTTTTTTTAATATATTTTATTGATTTTTTTACAGAGCGGAAGGGAGAGGGATAGAAAGTCAGAAACATCGATGAGAGAGAGACATCAATCAGCTGCCTCTTGCACGCCCCCTACTGGGGATGTGCCCGCAGCCAAGGTACATGCCCTTGCTGGAATCGAACCTGGGACCCTTCAGTCCGCAGTCCGACGCTCTATCCACTCAGCCAAACCGGTCTCGGCACAAAAGGTATTTTAATACCTAAAATTAAAGTGATTATGTTGCATTAAAATAACATTTTCATATAGTGCTAATGGTTTAGTAATTATAGAAATAAGATAAAACTACTTTGTCTAAATTTGCAAGTCACTTGTCTAACGTAATAGTCATGTGTTAATTTTGTAAGATCTTTTGAATAATGTGACTACTATATGTCTTGGTTTTTTTAAGGTTTATGTTTATATGTGGACTGTTTGTATGATGGTAACTGCTTTTCTCTGTACTGACCTTACTGTCTATTATTTCTTTGTAATCTGCACCCAAAATTGTAGTAGTAGGTAGTGATTTATTTGCCTATCAAACTGAATGAATTTCCATCATTGGCACATAAAGCATTTAATGTTCAGGGTTTGGTTTTCTTCTCATAAAAGTGAACATTTTTATTTTAAAATTTATATTAAAAATACAATGAATAAATCATCCAGACAATGTTGGGGAGGGGTGCTGATTAAGATGAGAAGACTTCCACTTCTCATTTTGTTATATTAAGTTATTAATTAAACCAGAGGATATTGGGGCAGAATAGAGAGTCCAGAAATTGCCTTACAGATCTCTGGAGATTGATACATTAATATGACAGTTTGAATTTTAAGTCAGCACAGTCATTTCATTTCCATGTCTCAGACATAAAATAATATTTCACCCAATACTCTTTTCATAGTGAAGGATACAGTAATAATAAAAGCAAACAGTCACTGAGTTCATCTCATGATCCAAACACTTAGCAATGATGTGCTGCTTTGCATTCATTATTTCATTAAAATGTCACAATGTGAGGTAAACACTGTTAGTTGTATTTCATAAATGCAAAAACTGAGATATAGGAAATACTTAATATCCCAATTACCTGAAATCCTAAATTTTCTATTCATAATATGGCCCTATAAAAAGTGAAAGAGTAGCTACGACATAGACTCTAAGGAGGAGGTATTTGTGATGCATATATTCAACAAGGGCTCAATATCTAGAGTGCATAAATACCTCCTAAAAATCAAATTTTAAAAGATAATCAACCAAATAAAAATGTGACCAAAATATACTACTAGGTAGAGTATAGCATAGAAAAATACCTCAAATTATGAAAAGAATATTAAATCTCTCTAGTAATAAAGAAAATTCAAATTATAACCATAGAATTCCATTTACCTATTAATTTGGCAAAATTTTTAAAATCATAATTATGCAATGAAGGATAAAAACTCACATTCTGCTTGTGATAATGTAAATTCATATTATCACTTTGAAAAGCAATTGGCAATACGTGAGTGGATTAGAAGAGCTGTAACCTAGAAATCCACAGTTTCACTCCAGGTGTACCCTCTAGAAAAACTTTCATACATGCACAAAATGAGACATGTCACATGAATGTTCATAGAGCATTTTTAAAATTGTAATTAGCTGACCAAAAGAAAAAATTAAGAGGTTTAGGGACACCTATATTACAGATTTTAAAACACTAAAAATAAACCAGAGTTAACTTATCACCCTGGATGAACATTGCAAAGTTGAACAAAAAATGTTGCAAAAGCTCATGTTGATAGACCATTCTGATAAGAATTTGACACCACTGATCACTTTCTTCCCAGTCAACACTCACTACATGTGGTTTTCTGAACATCACAAGTTCCCATATGTCCTCCTACATGGCTGGCCAATCCTCAGTCCCTTCTCATTTCAAGATCTGCTAATGTTGGAAGGTGACTGTACTCTGCCCTTAGACATTTTCTCTTATTAATTTCCACTCTTCTTCTCCACCCCCCCCCCGCTCAAATATATTTTATTGATTTCTCACAGAGAGGAAGGGAGGGGGACAGAGAAATGTCAATCAGCTGCCTCCCACACCACCACCCCCAACTGGGGATGTGCCCACAATCAAGGCACATGCCCTTGACCAGAATCAAACTCGGGACCCCTCAGTCCGCAGGCCAAAGCTCCATCCACTGAGCCAAACCGGCCGAGGGTTCCCTCTTCTTGATCTCTTCTCAGGGCTTTAACTATGGAAACCGTGATGACTCATAGAATGAACACATACACATACCCTGGACCTCGTCTCTGAATTCCACAGTCACGTGTCCAACTATGGGCATGCCCACCTGGATGTCTAACAGGATCCCAAACTTAACACGGCCCCAAATCTCCCAGCTGCTCTTCCAATATTCTGTCCTCCATCTTCCCAGATGTCGTTGATGGCAAGTCTGTCCTTTTCTTACTTCCCACTTGAAGCAATTGTCTTCATGTCCTGGATGTTTCCATGTTGTTTAACCTAGTTCTCTGGCCCCTGCACTTCCCATTAGCCTCATAGTAAGTCTAAATACTTGGTCAATTTCAAGTTACAATTAGACTGACCACTGAACCAATGTCCCCCCCCCCTCCACCCCCTCTCCCCTCCCGCATTGTCTGGCTGCAGAAACAAAGCTGCCTGGTGTCACCTTAGTGTATATTGCTGCTGTGATAAACTTACAGGCTTAAAACAACACAAGTTTATCATGGTTCTGGGCTAAGTCTCCAGGAGAGAATCCATTGTTTTTCTGTTCTGTTATTGTTTTTAAATCTTTATCATTGAAAGTATTACTTATGTTCCTCTTCTCCCCCATTAACTCCTTCTAGCCGGCCCCGCCCCCAGGCCCTCACCACCCTATTGTATGTGTCTATAGGATATGCATATGTGCAGAAAAGTTTTTTAGTTGATCTCTTCCCACCCACCCATGCCTGTTCACCTTCTAAAGTCATCTGTCTTCCTTGGCTCAGGAGCCTGCATCAAGCTGACCATTGCCTCTATGGTCACATCTCTTATTCTGACCTAGATCCACCTGTTTTTCTAAGTTCTCTTAACTTAATCACATTTGCAAAGTCCTATTACTATTCACTGGCTCCTGAGATTGTGTCAGGGACATGTTGGGGGTGAGGAAGGCCTTATCTGCAGCCACAGGCTCCATACCAATGTTCATTTCCCCACCAGCCACTGAACTAATGCTTTTAACAACATTACTAAGCCTTGACTGAATCAATAATTCTAAGATTACAAAATAATTACTTTTTAAAGTAGAGAGAGGCTATTTGTTAAACCCGAAATTCGCATACCACAGTGAAGGAAAACTACACTTTGATCTTTCTCTTTTATTTCCTTTTTTTTTAATTAACTTAGATCTGCTTTTTATTTCCATTTTTTAAAGTGAAAAGTTGCTTTAATAGCAGCTTAATGGTTACGAATGTGGTGTTGTTTCTCTCCCTAACCCCTCCCTCTCTTCATTCTCAGTGATTTTTGCAGAATCAGTGCAATTTCAACAGTTAAAATAATTATTCTTGCTGATGTATTTTGTCACAATCTTGGTCCATGAAAGCTTCTTGGATCTGGCTCTCATGTCCTTTGACATGACTCCATTCATCTTGAAGCCTCCTTGACATATGGCATAATTAGATGTCTCCACACCACCTTGTAGTCTCCTTGGCCCACATCTCAGTTCCACCGGTTTTCAAGGGAAAAGTATGAGAGGTACTGAGTTCCCTGGGTGACTGTTCTTACAGGATGAAACTGCTTCTAAGCATTTCAGTGGACTGAGCCATATATTTAAGGTTCATAACTCCGTCTTGATGTTTGCAATGCAATCTCAACAGAAGGCTTTACTCTCATTATTTTTTTGTATATATATTTTAACTTATACTAAAATAATTCTTTATTGGGTTGTTATATTGAGGTATTTATTGCCTTATGCAGTGGTATAAAGAAATCAATATAACAATAGCAAATTACTTTTTTAAAAGTTAAACTACTGCCCAGCATCATTTTTGTAAACATAGTAAAACCTGCTCTAAAATTTACATAGAAAGGCACAGGACTTAGACTAGCTAATAGAGTTTTGAAAAAAGAATAAAATGGGAGGAATCATCCCACCCAAAGCGGAGGCTTATTACATGACTACAGGAATGGATACCCAAATCAATGAAACAGAACACAGGTCCCAGAAACACCCACATAAACAGAATTCACTGTTTTTTTTACCCCCAGTAACTCAGGAGAAGGGCAGCCTTTTCAACAATGTGCAGGAGCAGTTGGTCAGCCACAGGTTAAAAAAAGATACTTGACCTAAACACACCTTATACAAAAGTCAACTGAAATGGATCTTCAGCAAGGATGCCTCTGCACAGTGAAGCCACCCCTGTCACCAGCCCACAATGATGGGTGAAGAGGAACAGAGGGAATTGCACTGAAGTCAGAATTAATTGTCCTAATGGCCATGTACCTGCTGTCCAAAAGGAAGGCAGGGAGTTTGCTTTATCTGCTCCATGTGCTTCTGAGCAATGAGAACATGGTGGAGAGGAAGCTGGCAGGCCGGGTATGCCTGGAGTGGTGCTGAGTATCCGAGCTGGAATCATGAGGCCTTGGAGATGAACAAATACAGAGGCAGGTACCAAAAAGCAAAGAGCATGATTCAGCAAAAGAACATCAGGAGGAGGATGCAAATGAGGGGAGTGTGTGCTCCTCTGTCCACTGATAACACAGCAAGGCTCATTCCCATCCTCTGCAAACCAACCTCACTGATGGAAGGTAAACTGATTTGGCTCATAGAGCAGTGACCTTGAAGGGTTCTGGGCTCAAGAGGCAACAGATTGATGTGACTCTCACATCAATGTTTCTCTCCCCTTCCCTTTCATGCTCACTAAAATCAATGGGAAAATATTATCGGGTGAAGATTCTTTTAAAAAGTCATTAATGTAACCTAACTGTAGGAGGAAACCAGACTAATTTTTCGGCTAATTGAGAATGAAAGAAATTAGATTAAGACTAGAAAACAAAGGTTACAGATTTTTTCATGCTAGGTCATGGCATAAATATCAAGGCCATAGTAGACAGCAAGAGACACATGAAGCCGAAGTATTAGATGCTGCCTGCTTCCAGGTCTGACCATTTCCACTGCATTCTCTGTGGCCACAATCGTGATCCAGTCATCATTGCCTCCTTCCTCTGCGACACATTCCTCACCACAGAGACTAAATGTCCTCACCACCTTTGACCTGAACTGTGTTCTATAGCCCTGCATTGTTTAGTGTTGATATGACACAGTGTAAGTGGAAGAAAGCAGGAAAAAGAAACCAAAATGTATTTCCTTTAAAAAGTGCTATTTTCCCTCTCCCTCTAGTACTTTTAATTGTGTGACAGAGAATCAGTGTTTGGTCCTTCCTCAATGCCTCTCTTACCAGGAAATTCACTGTAGGCACTACCTCATTTCCTCTATGTTGCCAATTCTCTTTGCTATAAGGACTAACAACCTAGAACTCAGGGTCCAGGAGCTTTCCCTAGCTAGTACTCTTATCTCATCAATAAATGAGGAAAACCTCCAATATGACTTTGTATTTAAAGTGTTTTCATTACCCATGCCGCATGAATATAGATATGAACATATAAAGTCATAAATATCTCGACTTGCTCTTCCTTCCTGTGATCCTCTTCGTTTACTAATCATCTCTCCCACTATTTTTATTCTTCCTAAGTCAGCGTGTTTCCCTCCATAGGGTGTAATTTCAACAGCTTGTTTGCTTCTCTTTCTTACCCCTCCTCATACATCAATGCCTTCTTGTCCAGGTCAGCAGATCTTCTGCCAACAATGTTCTTCCCACTTGTCCTTAGATGTGCTTCTCCTTTGCCAGAGGATTAGCCTAGCATCACAAACTGTCATCCAGAAAAGTAAAGTCTGTTCTTTGACACCGTCCATGAAGTCAGCTGTTCCCTTCCAGTACCTTCTCTAATTTTCGAAGTCACAACCTTCAAAGAGAAGATATCAGACCACCACCTGAGTCCCTAAGAGCTTGAGTTTCCCTCCCAGTTTCCTAAATATTCCCTATATACATTCCAGGGTTTTTTATTTTTCTTTCCTTATTTTCAACTGTTGTAATTAAAAATTATACCAAGATTAACCATCGTTAATGCTAAATGACTCCCTCCTCATTAATCGATAATATAAACTTACTGTCATTTAATACTCAGTGTCACTAATGAATATTGACACCTGTTAATCCTTATTTTGTATTCATATTCATTTTATTTCCTGAAGAGAATCATTTAACTATCACTATAAGAAATATGTGTAATGTAACATTTACTCAGACTATCTCTACATTATTCTGCAATTATATTTCTGTTCAAGTTCATAACTAATTTTACAATATTGAAGAAGTTCCTTTGGTTTTGATCTTTTCTATCCAAAACTAAATGTTTAATGTGCTAATCTCCTCTATGTAAAGACTATAGGTTATGCTCACTAATTGTATGCCTTTGTTCAAGCTATGAATTTCTGCACAGTTGAGATGAAAGATTCTACGAAAAAAAATGAAAAGCAATAAGCTTATACAACTGTAATTGGATTAATCGAGAGAGAAGATCCTAATACCAAACAAAGACTTTTAGTATAACAAATATGTAGGTATTTAGTGTAAAAGAAAATTGTGGACTTTAAAAATTATCAACATTTTTAACATGCTTTCTACTTCTGCTGCTCTATTGTATTGCCACTGTGACATGGAACCATGTAATTCACAAATGGGATTTTGAGATAAATAATAGGTCATGGGAAGGCTTGCTGCTTGTACACAAATCTTCACTCATCATTGAGTTTGTACGTTCTAAAGTCTTAAAAACCTGGGGGAAATGCGAGGTAAATCCTCTTCCACAGGATTTATTGTGTTCTCCTGCATATATTAGGTCCCTTTTAACCCTATTCTGAGTCCATACCAAGATCTCTTTATCCCTTACTGTTTAATAATAAACTTAGGCTATCCCTAAGGTTTCCTTTTAAGATATAAAACACAGAGTTAAATTTGAATTTAAGATAAACAACAAATCATAATCTAGTAGATGTGTACCCAACTGCATGGGGCATATTCGAACTGTAAAGCATTGGCTATTTACCTCAAATTCTAGTTTAACTAAGTGTCTTATATTTGTTATTTGCCACATTTGGCAAGCCAATGTCTGGATTGTGGCAGTTATTTCCAAAGGCTCATCGTCACACAAGTGTGATGTAGGCCTTGGCTTAGCTCCCATGAGTCCAGAGGAGGCACTAGTATGTCCTTGCTCTCTTGATGCTTGGTAAGCTTCCCTAAGTAGAGGTTTTGTCTTCCCAGAAAGGGGCCCATGTCTGTCTCTCCTCCTCCTCCCTCCTGCACACCCTGTCCTTTCCAGGGATTAATAGGGAAAAAAAATCCCAATGTGCTAGGGATGCCCCTGACTCTGGTTATACTGAGAGTTAGATGGAAAGCTTTGAAAATAAGTGATGGAAGCGGCTTGTGCAGTTGAGTTGGCTCTCTTGCATGTCTACCCTTCCCTATCAGAGGAATGTGCCTGAGTAGCTATGGATGGAGTATACCTGGGCACACCCTGCAACCTAGAACTGATCCCAGACTCTGTAAGCCACCCTTGGCTGGTACAAGCTCATGAAATTAAACATGATATGCCACTGAGATGTGGGGTCTTAGGCAGAATTATTGAGTAGTTGAGTATAGGCATGTATAGCTATTACCATGGTCTCATTAAACAACAATATTTAGCCTCAAAATTTAACATAAAATCTCAACTGTATAGATATGCCAGAGAGCCAACTCAACTGCACAGCACACTGCCATATTTTGCTCATATCATAACCACAAGCTTTCCATTGGCCAAAGCATACCACACAGCCAAAACTCAACTTAAAATATGTTTGTCTAATCTTTGAGACAGTATTTTGGAAGCTCTTAAAAATTCTTAGAATATGGCATCTAAATATATATTCTAAAAATAAGCACCAAATAGATATGAGATTGTACTTTATATAATATGAGAATAATGAACAAAAACAAACAAAAAAATCCCACGTTGGTAGTTCAGCAACTGAGTTCTGTCAATACTTACCAAGGAGAGCCAGGGTTGAAGTTCAAAACTTAACCAAAGCAACCAAATCGGGCTGAGCCCCAGGGATCCCATTAGTAAGAATAAAAGGTTTAAAAATCCCTATTGAAGTCCCAATTTCAGTATTTTACAGAGGCAACTGGTAAGGCCCAGAGATATAATACCCTGTCTTTTTATCATTCCACTGGTAGTAAACCTAAGATTAAAGTTCAGGTTCCATATTTAAGATTAGTACTCTCAATTATAATGAAATACTTGAGCTTGAAAAGATTATGGCAAAGAAAAAAGGTGCTCGCTCATTCTTTAAACAATGAGTGCTGGGATACTTTCTAAATCATCTCAGAGAGTGTCTACCCAGCTTGCTCATCCTTGAAAATGTTGCCAAGATATTATGACATCCAGGACTACTGTGGATGCCACACAGTGTGCATAGCACCAGCTGATGGCATATTAATCATACAGGAAGAGTTTGAGTTTCATCTCCTGGGGACATGTGGCAGGGAGTATTCAAAATGACAACCCACCCATTTGATGAAAACTTAGATCACAGAAACTAAGTATCTGCTCCCCCCGCCACCCTCAATCCATTCCACAAAGTTTTATTATATTTAGAAAAGGAACAGTGTTTTGTCTGTGCCTTTCCAGATTGGTTTGCACAATAAGCCTCTATACAAACTCTGAAAATGTTTTGCTAAGAAATGCAGGGTAATAGTCAGCTCCTTTTATCTACTTTAGCTGGAGAGGAGAGGCAAGAACTAAGTCTGTCTCAGACAATGCAGCTTCTTCTTAGTTGGGTGCTCATAATGTCTATTGATCCAGTTTCAAAGGACTCCACAAATTTTGTTACGTTCACGTTTGTGCTTTGCATTTTACTATGTGTGGGGCTGGCCCACTGGCGATATCAAAGTGAGATTGTAGTCTGTATATGAAACAGAAAACTAGCATCTCAACTTAAATAATCATATTGCAACCTTATTAAAAAAATACAAGTGCATTTTCTCCTCAGACCATGACTTGCCATAATGACTATTATCAACACGTAATTACTTTTGTTACCTTGGAACATACTGACACTCATTTAGTTAAAGATAATGTGACACATTTGTATGCACTGTGGTAATCTGTGAATATGATTAATCACGGGCACCCATCTTCTACTAACAGATAAAATGAAAATATTGCAATCAGAGCTTTTTTGCTGCTAAAAATAGCTCATATTACATTGAGAAAATTGCATTATTAGCTTATTTCAAACACAATTGCAAATTATTATAAGGAAAGAAAATCACAACTTGAATAACTGATAAGTGAGAAAAAAAATTCATTCTACGCAAGAATAGGGCACGAGAACTAGACTCAGTGGGCAGTGCATCAGTCACAACCTCCCTGACCACTCAAGGAGATTGTCCACTGATCTCCATTCGAGTAGATGCATGCAGAAAGAGGGCCAAGTGGTGGCTAACCGTTATCACTGAAAAGAACCTAATTGGAATGATGCCATAGAATAACCTAACATTAACTAAAGAATGGATTTTGAGGAAGTTTGAAAATATGGCTTAAAGATTATATTTATATCAGGATTTTGATAGGTTAAGATGTCTTTAATAAGAGAGCAGATTTTTGCTCTCATTCAGAAAGCAGATAAAAGGGTTCCCAGACACCATTCCACTATTAGGGGAGATCACCCTCACCAACAAACAGTCCTCAGACACCCGGGAGCTCAAGAATTCACCTCAGCTCTGACACTATCTGCCCAGAGATGCCTTGGGCTCCTCAGGTGAGTCAGTGCAATGGAACTCACACTCACACATTTTAGACGGCAGACACGAGCCCAGGTTCTCTGCGCTCTCACCGACTGGCCACAGACAGGAGGTTCCAGCAACCCTTCCAGCTCAGACTGCCCATCCCAAGCCCAGGGTGTCTCCTGTGCTCTGACCCCACAGGCCACAAATCAGAGGCTCCCACAACCCCTCCTCAGGTTCCATTAATTGGCTAGAAGAACTGAGAGAACGAAAGAAACAAATTGCTCATGAGATCACAAGTTTAGTATGAAAGGCTATAACTCAGGAATAGCACAGCCCCTTTAAAGCATCTCCACTTCACTATGAAACTCCCCTGGGTACTGTGCTCCCCACGATGCCCCAATACTCTAGTCCAACATCTCCCCTCGACACAAACTCCCCATACAGACACTTCCCACAAACTGTGAAGGCGCTTTGCTAAGGAGACAAAGAAAATAGAATTAATCTGAAATAGTCTGGAAAGCATTCCTCCTATGTGACAGTTTTTTCAAATGAGGTATTTTTGTCAGGCCGTCAAGTGCCAGAGAGAAGCTGCATGTCAGCAGGTGAGTTCTACCTGACTTTCATCACCAGAAAAAGTGTCTCCTCTAAAATACATTTTCTCACAAGAAAGAGGGACTCAGATGTACAAGAAAAAGTTTATTGATGTCTAGTTCTCTAATTATTTGTCCGTTGCTTATAGTATTTTGATTAGAAAAGCCAGTATTTGGTGAGAGATATGAAAGTACTTAAAATTAGGGTTCATATGGAATAACTTTTCATGTTTTAAAAATTATGCCCTTTTATTTCCAAGGAGCAAAAGTGAAGTGCACCAGCTCCAGCCCAAGGTTTGCACCTGCACCCGAGGATCAGTGGGGAGATGGGGTAAGAGTGATCCTGACCAGCTCTTCCTCTGTAGGCCCTGTAAGGCACCTCTGAGATAATGAGTTAGCCTGAGCCTTCCCCCACCTCACTGTCCTCCTGGTGAGATGGAAATCACCCTCCCACCCCATCCCCTGAAGCCTGTTCTCAGCTCACCCCCCAGCGGACCAGCCCTGACCTCTGCTTGTGTTGTCTGATCCTAACGTGGACCCAGTGGTCACATCAGTACCAACATTCTGCTCTCCACACACTCCCCCACCAAAAACAAAAAAGTGTTTAAGTCTGTTAGACTCCCTACAAAATGGGTGATCCAGTAAAGAATTAAAATAAGTAATTAAAATAAGTCTCTAAATTATTCTTGTAAAAGGTCTACTCTCCAAAGGTAGTACTGGAAAAGAAAACCTGGAAGATACTTTTTCATCATTAATTTGGAATCTAGATATTCTAATTTAGAATCACAAAAAATGATTCCAAAAAGTCATTTTAAAAATAATTAAGACGATGTAAAGTATTCCCTGAAAATCCAGCGCAGCACCAGTGTCTCTGCACTTGTGCCCGTTTCTCTGTCGGTTTGTCTGTCTTGGTAGCTATTTCTGTTGTTTTCCAGCGCTCACCACCAAGTACCTTTTTCCTTTCTCCCTCCCACTTCTTTTTCTTCATTAATAGCTATTGTGTAAAATTGAAATAACTATTTCCTGTACTTATTGAATAGTTTTAATCTCTAAAAGTAGAGCATTGAAAAGTTTTATAGTTTTCTCTAAAAACGGTATTTTTTTATGTACATTTGTAACTCTTGATAAAGAAAAACATTCCCACAGTTCCTCAAACTCATGGCCCATACATGAAAAGTGATACTCATGGTGTGACCCTGCTTCCTTCCACGTGGACTCGCTCCTAACTGTGCAGGACTTGAAGCCATTCTCACATGGAGAAAGTGAAAGTTCTACTCAGACCTGGCAGCACAATTTCTTAACCACTGATTTTTTTCTTCTTCGCTTCCCATTCTTGCAGTATGCATTTTAAAGAAGGGTAAACTAAATTATTAAAGTATCCTATCTACTAAAGAGGGAATATGCTAATTGACATCACTCCATCACAAAGATGGCTACACCCACAGCTGAGACCAAGTTCCCATAAGGAGCCTTAACAAGCAATCAGCAGGGACCTGAGGCTATACCCTGCCCTGCCCTCCTGGGGCTTGACAGGGGACCTCAGGCCACATCCCCCATCCAGCAGGGCTTGACAAGGACTTCAGGCCATGCCCCCTTTCCAGCAGCGCTTAAGGGGGAATCTCAGGCTGTGCCCCCCACCTGGCAGGGCATGATGGGAGACCTCAGGCTGCACCCCACCAAGTGGGACTTGACAGGGGACTTCAAACTATGCCCCTCACCAGGCTGAGGGACCTCAGACTGCACCCCCAGCCCAGCGAAGTTTGACAGGGGACCTTGTCTGGCTGGGCTTGATGGGAGACCTCAAGGTGCACCCCCATTTATGGGTTAGGGGAACTCAGGCTGTGCCCTTGCCCAGCAGGGCTTTATGGGGGACCTGAGGCTGTGCCCCCCATCCAGTGGGGTCTGGCAGGGGATCTCAGGCCTTGTCCCCAACCTGGCAGGGCTTGATGGAGGGCCTCAAGACATGTCCCCTGCCAAGTCTGGGCTGGGGGATCTCAGGCCATGCCCCCCATCCTACTGCCAGGTAGGGGACCTGAGGCTATGCCCCCTGCCCGGCAGGGCTTGACAAGGGTGAGACTGGCCGAGTCTGGATCTAGCCCAATGGGGAGGAGGGATGGCCAGGTCTGGGTCTCATGTGATTTGAGGTGCACGTGGGTAGTCGGGACTTGACTCTGGGTCCTGTGGTGTGCCCCAAACTTGGACAGGATGAAGGTTTCATATACATTTTACTAATTTTCTTTCATCTCTGACACTTCTATTTTAGAGAAAGAGCAAATAGCAATATTAAATTATTTCCTCTAATTAATCCCATTTTAATGTGCACAAATTTCATGCACCAGGTCACTAGTATATTTACAAGTAAATATCAATTGAATAAAATTCCACTTTTAATATGCTATAAACATAACTGACACATTCATAGAAGTATAAAATTTTAAAATTTTCCAGCAACATTGCTATTTAAATGGATGTTTTTCCTCACATAAAGAAAGATGTCCTCATGAATATATTGCTTCCACATTCTATTAGCATGGCCTTGTTAGCAACCCAGACTGTTTAGTAAAAAAAAAATAACAAACTAGGCAACAGAAAACAAAACCAGGAAATGCTCTGTAGGAGGAACAGTGGTTGTTCTAAATGTCCTCTTACCTCCTCCCTGGGCCCACCTGGGCTTTACTCACCTTTATTGTTCTGTAATTACTTTGATCTGCTGAGTTGTGTGAAATTAAGCATTTTTAAATAACCGTGTCATATTCCTTTCCGTTTAATTTCAGTCTGCACTGGTGGAATTCATCTGCTCCTTTATCACACAGCACTTGCTATAGGACAGTCTCACATTTGACCCCACGAAGTTAAGTGCCAGTCAACACGCCTGCGTCTGAATATGAATATGGTCAGCAAAGCCCCCATGGATGTCAGCCCTTCTGGTCAGCTCACCGCTGACTGACATCAGCGAGCTCCTCATTTCCTCGCCTGGAAAACAAGGGTCTTGGCTTGAAATGCACAGGACTCCTTCCTACAAACATCTGTCATCCCAGGTCTCATTTCCACATGTCAGATGGGATCTATCAGCGGGAGCCACACCCTCCATGGAAGTGGCAGTAGCTTTGGTAACAAGCATAAACCAAAGGAGTCAACATTTAAGGAAGAAACATACATGACCCAGCCACGTTGATGCCAGGAGAGAGAACTGAAAGAAAGTCTGCACCTTGGCAGGGGTAAATCAGATTTAGACAACAAGGCCTTGGGAGACACATTAAAGCAAGAAGCCAAAACACAGATGCACAAGCAAAGGTATACGGCATAGTGAACGTGAACAGGTGCCAGGAAAAGGCAGGGATGTCAGGAGGAGCTCATCAGGAAGGTCTCCTGCAGTGTCTGCACTGAAGGAGTCACAGGAAGGAAGGTCTATGGGTGGAGGAAAGGGGCAGTGGAGTGAGGGAACAAGGCATAAGTAAATAGTTAAAGGGCAATGTAACTATACACAGGGTTTCCTCCCCACAGACATACACCCTCAGCATACGTGAGGCTGTGTGCGTGCATGCATGAAGCTGGTCAAGTTCACATATACTGAATGGGACTCGGGAGGCCAGCAGTCTGAGTGCCCTGAGGCTGAGTCACAGCTCACACTGCCACAGGCCTACACTTGCAAGGTAGCAGACTCCCTCGGTCTCATACTACCCCAACATGTGCCAGGAGCTGACCAGGAGAGACCCATTAGACCACATGCTGCTCTACCCAAATCACTGAGAACTGGCTTCACATGTGACTTTTCTCAGTGGCACTGGCCCTAGGAGACCCATCAGCACACTGAGAGGCAGCAACAAGCCACTCAGAGGAGCCCCCTACCCCTCAGTGAAGTCCCTGCTGCTGCCTCACCTCCCTGTGTGGCTGCAAGAAGAGTCAGGTCCTTGTCCAATGTTCCCAACTGCCATTTCTAAGTCCAGGATCTTCCAATAAAGCACATTAATGTGACCCGATGGCCAGGCAGGAAGGAATGTTCCCCAGGAGCCTGCTGGAAAGACCTGTGTTCAGTGCCTTAGGAGTTGTTTATTCTGAAGGAATTCACCCCTATAATGCTTGTGGTATGAGCATCTAAAGGAATAAACCCAGCTTTTCTTCCTCTCACAGCTCTTAAAATATTTAAAGACATAATTATGCTTACCATCCCAGCTTCCAAGTTTTCACCACATCGTAAGGACATGTATGTTTTCCTATTTTATCACAAAAACTTATGATTTTTATTCTTCTCTTGAGAGTAACCTGTTATAGTGAGACACTGCCCCACTTCTGCTATGAACCTCACCTGCACATCTGGGTCCCATCTCGGCCAGTACACACACCTGCCCCTTTCGATCCCTCGACCCTCACTTCTCTTGCTCTGGCTTCCCTTGCTGTTGCTCATAGCCCAGCTGGGACTTAGTCACAACCCCCTCCGGTTCCCTTTAGCTCCATCTCCTCTTCACCATCCCCCAGTTTAAGTCTCTTACTTGCCTCACCAGTTTCTTCATTTGCTGATTCTTATTCATTAGCCTTAATGTGCAGCCCCTTTCTTGGTTAAACTCCTACTGCATTTTCTGTGCCACAGCTAACCCATTTATTTCTGTCTGCTTTAACCACATTTGTGTAGTTAAAACCCGCAAATAAAATCTTGATGGAAAAAAAACAGGTGAGTTTATTGGAGAGAAAAACCCGTGTTAGCACTTGAGTCTCAAATTGAACATCAGAGAGCACTTTACAGTTTTTAAAGAAATGTACACCAGCTATGTTTTGGAACCAGTGAGATCTAAGGCTCATTGGAATGAAAGAATAAAGCACACAAGTGGATGTCTTTAGGGCATTTAAGAAAACCTGTCAAATGCCTCTGACAAGTCGGTGTTTGGTGATTTCTGGACGGCGATTTCATCACCTCTCTCAGCTTGCAGAGCCGACTCCCCACTCCACTGCACACACAGCTCAAGAGTGTTGATGCTAAGCCTAGGGAGCCTGCGAAGCGGTGAGGGGAGAGAGCTAGCCGAGAGAAGACGCCCTAATGTTCGGCAGCCTGTAGACCAGCAAAGTCTGCTCAGTAGCCACACGAGGTAACGTTCCTGTACACCGTGTCCAATACACACACCACGGGAGCTAGGGTCCACCTCACAGCTCCTCCCACACAGCACAGAGGTTCCCTCTCACTTCCGAGGCCAGAGCAGCGGACACACTGGGGTGCGGGCTCAGGAACAAGTACACTTTCCCAACCATGGTTTTCCACCGAAAGGAAGGCTGTGCAAGAGGAAGCTGGGGTCCTTGGGAAACACCTGAGGCTTCTGAGCATATGCCTTTCAATGCTCTCTCCCACACTGTCCCGCCTCTTCCCCTCTCAGTGTCACCTCACACGAGGGTGCAGGGTTGGGTCTGCCTCCTCCTGGAGGGCCCAGCCTTGGAGATTGGGTTGGAGAAGAGGACCATGTTGTCCCGCTCGGGTGTTCCTACCTTGTCACGTGAAGAGATGCCTCATCTCCTTCGAGTGTCCAGGAGGCAGCTCACACCTTCCTTCCACTACACTCCCTCGTCCCCTGAAGGCCGAGAGCGGCTCCTCACATCGCCCAGCGGCACCCCTGGAGGCAGCAGGCGCTCCATCCTTTCAGCTGGGGAGCTCCTCCCTCTCCTGTTATAGAGCTTGGGCACCTAAGGCCACAGCACCACCTGCAGAGTGCAGCCCACCTGCCTGCAGCAGGAGCAGCACCTGGGAACTCCATGGAAATGCAGGTTTTCCAGTTTCCTCAGGCAACTGAATCTGAAACCCTCAGGTCAGGTCCAGGGACCTGTGTCTTCACACGCCCTCCAGATTCTATGCTTGCACCGCCACAGCCTCAGTGCTGTCCTCAGTGCTTCCCAAATGTTAACATTCAAATGGACAACCTGAGAATAGTGGTAAACTGCACACTGTGGTGCTGAGATGAAAGGCAAAATCCTGCATGTGGACAAAAGGGCTACGGGCTCATCTAACAAGCTCAGGGGAGGCCTACATGGTGGCCTTGCAAACTCACACCTAAAGTAACCAAAAGGATGGTCAGAAATTAAAACTTTTTTAACTAAACGCAGTTTATGGCAGGTAGTCACATCCTAGGCTGGCACCTTCCCTGACAAAGGTCCATCTTTACCTTCACTGAGCCCATCTATTGTCCTTTTGCATCTACAACAACATATCGTTGGAAGGTCTGAGTAATTTCCTTTTTTCAGACCCTCAAAGCACAGGCATCGCTCTGTAAAGATCACAAATCCCCTCATTGTCATTAAGTTAATTGTTGACTGTAACTGTCCTGCACCCACTTCAGTAAAAGAAATGCGTGTCTATCATTTTACTTTTTGTTCAATCCCAGAGCCCCAGAGCCCACCTTTGCTTTCTCCCCTCCCTAATCTATCACCAATGGAGTTCATATAACCCACTTCCATCTCCTCTTTTAATTGTGAAGCATAAAACAAGGTGTAAAACTGACATTCTCCAGAGCATTTTCTCAGTTCGCTGAGATCCTGCTTCCCAGCACTTGTCGACAGTTTGGCTCAAATAAACTCACAAAAGTTCTTACAGGCTTGAACGTTTCTCATATTGACCCTCACAGGTCTCAGGTGGCACTAATCCCATTGGTCCTTGGACCTCTCACTTCCCAGCTCTGAACATCGGACTCAACAGGCAAGCTCCTGTGCCAAGAGCAATGCCTAGAGTGACTGAAGCCCACTCCAGAATTCGACTGACTCTGTCCGGTGGGCAGTGGGTTTGCAAATAGGCTACCTGTTGTAAGTAATAGCATGCTCTGAGATTAGTAAAGCGTTCTTAGGGCCTTCTGACTTGAGTATAGAAATAATGTGGTACTGCGCACTGTCTACTTTACGTATACTACCATATTTAAACCACACAACATCTCAAGAGAGGGACTCACTTTACAGATGATGGAACACAACTGTGAGGTTAATTTCCATGAGAAGGCCATAACTCGCTTAGAACTGAGGTAATGTCATTCTATTCTTCCCCAAGTGCATTACCTCTCTGAGTTCAAAACCAAGCTCTCACACACATAGGATTGGTTAAACTGATTTACCTGTCTACAAGTGACAACTCTATGAATAAAAAATAGTATTTTTCGGACCTAAAGGACCATCTGAGTAAGAGCATTCATAAACACAGCTGCTCAAGAGACTAAACAAATGGCTTGAATGCATCCTGAGCTCTAAACACCGTCCTTGTTACCATTTCACACACAGGAAGTTCCAGGAGGCAAGTTGAGGCTAACCCTGCTCTGCCCACAGGTCTGCAAGGTCCTCACGTTGCCTGTGAGGCTTTCCTCTCTCCTTGTGTCTGCGCCTTTCCTTCTGCTCATTTGAACCAGTCTTGAGAGTGTCACGTATAAACATTTTTTTACTGTTAGTTTTTTTTAAAGATATGGGGGCATTCAGGTCATGGAAGGACATAACCTAAGGATGCATTCAAAGCCAAAAAGTTGTCCATATAAAGAAGGAATTCTTTAAGCCTTTGTTAGTCACTCTCCTGTTTGCTAACAGGGGTGTGTGTTATTTAACAGACATTTTTCTGGGAGACTGTACTAGTTTCCAAGTTGACACTGAAAACACATAAGTTTACTTAATGCACGGTCTGTGTTTTCACAAAACTTCCAGCCTAATGGAGAAGAAAGTCCATCAGAAAGAATTATCATGTATGTGGAAAATAAATGCCATGAGAAAGCTAGGAAGAGGTTATTTTTCCCCAGGAACAGAGGGCAGAGAAAAATGTCCTAGAGAAGCACAGAGCAGATGCGTGGTTGTGCAGGGAGATGGTCCAGCTGAAAGCAGCTGCACGAAGGAGAGTCCGAAGGAGTCAGAACCTCGGTGCCTGTGCTGCGCAAGACCCAGGAGAGCCGGCTCCCCTCCTGGTGGCAGCATAAAGGGCAGAGTCGGGGTTAGAACAGTGTGACTTCGCTCATTTCTGTGCCCAGCATGAAGCAGTTGGGATAGAGCTGCCAACAGTGACCGTCCAGCTCAGAAGTCAGAACCTCACTCTGGGTTCGGTGCAGGTCTGTGGTCTGTGTTTTGCCCACAGTGTGGACGCTCAAGCAGCAGTGGCAATTGAGTCCTTATTTATTACTATAGGCCCGATGCATAAAATTCATGCATGGGGGCAGAGGGTACTGTCCCCCAGCCCAGCCTTCGCTCTCTTCAATCTGGGACATCCCTCTCACAGTCCAGGGCTATTGGCTCCCAACCGCTCGCCTGCATGCATGCCTGATTGCCCCTAACCGCTTCTGTCTGCCAGGCTGATCACTCCCTAATTACTTCTCTGCCAGCCTGATCGATGCCTAACTGCTCCCCTGCTGGCCTGATTGCCCCTAACTGCCCTCCCTTGCCAGCCTGATTGCCCCTAACTGCCCTTCCCTATAAGCCTGATCACCCCCAACTGCCCTCCCCTGCTGATCCAGTCACCCCTAACTACCCTCCCTTGCCAGCCTGGTCGCCCCTAACTGTCCTCCCCTGCAGGCCCAGTCACCCCCCCCCCCCCGAGTTGTCCTCCTCTGTGGGCCCAGTCTCCCCTAACTGCCCTCCCTTGCAGGCCTGGTTGCCCCAACTGCCTTCCCTTGCAGGCCTGATCCCTCCCAACTGCCCTCCCCTTCTGGCCTTCTTGTGGTGGCCATCTAGTGTCCACATGGAGGTGGCCATCTTGTGTGTTGGAGTGGTGATCAATTTGCATATTACCTCTTTATTAGATAGGATGGTGTGTCCTGTACATCAATAGGATTAGTGAAGTGGGGAAAAAGCAAGGGCCCACCAATAAATGGACACATTTCTCCGTGGCTCATTTGGCTCAGTAGATAGAGGGGCAGCCTGAAGACTGAAGGGTCCCAGGTTCAATTCTGGTCAGGACATATTCCCCAATGCAGGCTCTTCCCAGTGTGGGTCATGCAGAAGGCAACTGATCAATGATTCTCTCCTCATCTCTCCCCTTCCTCTCTGAGATCAATAAAAATATATTTAAAAATCAGTCAGTAAATGGACACATTTATATTTCAGTCCCTATGTCTTACATTTATTCCACATGGCTGATTTGAGTGTGTTGAGAAATATGGGACAGGCATAATGTCTCCCAAAATATTCACTTGATAGGTAACAACATTAAATGGGCCCTTGTGCTCAAAATAAAGAACCAGATGTCCTAAATGCATACTTACACAAACATAAATTTAGGTTTTCTTTCATTTCTGTGCCCAGCATGAAGCGGTTGCAATAGAGCTGTTTTATGCATCATTAAATAATAATATTTATCCTGCAGAGTTAAACCATATTAATTGCATTTCTCATTTTTTTTCATTTTAGAGCTAAATGAAACAAAGCAAATAATTATAATCTCTTTAAATTTGAATGTTATGTCCAAAATTCAATTTTTCTACTCAAGTCATAGTAACCCTGCATTTTCACTGCTTGAATGATAAAGTTTTGAGACACATATAAGTTTAATTCAGTTTCTCATATGTGGTTTGCTTTGGGGTACCCCTAGTTCTCTATGACTTGATAGATCTGTTTTAATGACCATTTAAATTGTGTGAAAACTCACTTTTTTTCTGTGAATGTGTATCTCCTACCTGATGTTTGTCCTTGAGAGAATAGTTTTTCAGGTGAGGAAATAAACCCGAAAAGGATAATCATTGCCATTTAGGAAAACCAGGGAACATACATCATATGTGCTTTTGTGTATTAAAATCTTTATCATGCATAAACTCTAAGCTTAAGAATTGTCACAATCAGTGTGTATTATATACACACTGTGACCATAGTTTTGAACTGTGACCACAGGTTTGAACTGCATGTGTCTAGTTATGTGTGAATTTTTTAAAAATAAATACAATAAATGCATTTTCTCTTACAATGTTCTTAATAACATTTTCTTTTCTCTAGCTTACTTTATTGCAATAAAAATAGTATTTAATACATATAACATGTTAAAAATGTGTTAATCGACTGTTTATGTTATCAGCAAGGCTTCCAGGAGGGTACTAGTAATTAAGTTGGGAAGTCAAAAGTTACATCCAGATTTTTATAAGTGTACGGGGTCAGTGCCCTAAACCCTGCATTGCTTAAGGATCAACCATAAGCAGGTTTTTCTTAAGAAGGCATTGGGTGCAAATGAAGGACTGTCCACAGAAACAAAAGGAGGATTAAAACCCTTCTGTACCACTTCCTCTGAATGAATTGGCTCAGGCCTAGAAGCTGGAGTCAAGTTAAAATTCCAACTTAACGATAAACGATG
This sequence comes from Antrozous pallidus, assembly GCA_027563665.1. Lineage (NCBI taxonomy): Eukaryota > Metazoa > Chordata > Mammalia > Chiroptera > Vespertilionidae > Antrozous > Antrozous pallidus. The sequence goes on along the minus strand of CM050508.1, from coordinate 188,572 downwards.
ACTGATCCTTTGCAAGATGACTGAGCCTTTGCAATTCGCATGGCAGAGCTCCAGGCCCCTTCATACCCAAACACAGTGGCCACCTCCTGTACCAGCTGCTGGTAAAACTGTGCTAATGACAACCCATCATGTATGAGCCCAGGGGCGGAGAATGAAACACAGTGTTTATAGCAAGAGCTGCTTGTGTTCCCTTGAATCTGGAGGCACCTTGGCTGGTGAGTCCAGAAGTGGGCTTTATCCCAGTATAGCCACCAAAGTGTGAAATCGCTTTTCCAAGTTGGGGAATGGCCTTGATTCTAAAAGAATACCTAGGGCCTTGTCCTCGGTTGGTTGAGCTTCCTGCTACAAACCAATGGGTGGCAGGTTTGATTCCTGGTCGGGCATGTGGGCTCCATCCCCACTTGGGGGCATGCAGAAGGTAGCAATGTTTCTCTCTCATTGATGTTTCTCTCTCTCTCTCCCTTCATTTCTCTCTAAAATCAATTAAAAATATATTTTTTAAAAAGATGAATACCATCTCTGGCCATGATGTTATAGTAACGGGGAAAAGCCCTTGTATAGCATATCTCCAAATGCATTACCTGAAATAGTAATCACCATGAACCTGTGGGAAGGCACATGACAGATGTGAAAGGCAAGAGGTACAGAGTGAATGCAATAATTTCAAAGAGGACCCCAAGGAAGACTAATGAGCTCTTTTCCCCAAGGCCCGCAAGGCCTGACTGGAATCACCGTGACCCAGGGTCAGGGCCCAGGCTTAAAAACCCTCGTTTACGACAGCAATCATCACTAACCACCATCACTGTACAACTAAAACATATCTGGCTGAAGAAGTTGCATTTCAGTGCATTATCTAAATGAAAATGTATGGCAAAGAGCCTACTCTCGTGCTAACGAGCAGAGCAGTGCCATCGCAGGACACGCACACCTGGCGGCAAAGTGAACAGGCCTCGTGAGCCTGGTGGAGAGTTCTGGGTGTTTGTGTGCAGTGTCGCTCTCATTAGGGAAGGGGATCTTGCAGATCCCGCCAGTAGTTTCTTATTAGCAACATGGAAAGTGAATGTACAAACTAAATTAACATTGTACCTCCTCAGGGCCCCATCTGATTGTGTTTATCCAGGCTTCCTCAGTGCAGCCGTCATTTATGAGGCCTTGCTGTAGAGAAGGCAGCTCCATTTGGGGGAGCAAGGAAACGTCAATACTTCCAGAAGCAGATTTATATTTTTAATTGAATCATAAAACATGTGGATTAGAAAGAAGATATGAAATAGCACTGATGTCATGGGCTGAGGCCAAGTGCTGTCCATTCAGAACTACTCTGCGTTCTGTGTTGTGCCCTCGGTGACTGCATGGCCAGAGCTGCGGGTGCTCCCTCCACCCCACCCCTGGTCATCTGCTGTGGCTCCACCTCCTCTACCTGCAACAAACCTCAAGTGTCCAGGTGCTGCTAGAAGGTTTCTTCAAGTCCAACGGACCATGAGGCTTTGGGTTAGCAAGGATCATCAGGTAAGATGGGGCCATACATTATTATAAGACCAAAAGGAAACAAATAACATTGCCACAGTGTGAAATTAGTAGTTTTTGAGCCAAAAGACACTAAATGAAATCCCAAAAAAGTAACAAAAGAGAAAAGAACTGGGTCCACAAGAGTGGTACAGAAAGACCCTCACCTCACGTCCTCCCACAGACCCCCTGGATTGACACATGCACAAAAGCAGTTCTACCTGAGGAAGCACAGGGCTGACTGCACAGCTTCTGAGCAGTGACAAGGGAGCACACTGACTGGTGTTGCTCAGTGGTTGGGGCCCCTGTCTTGATTCCCAGTTGGACACATATTAATCAGAGCAGCATGGTACTGACATAAGATAGACAAATAGATCAATAGAACAGAATATAGAGCCCAGAAATAGGCCCACAACTTTATGGCGAACTAATATTTGACAAAGGAGGCAAGCACATACTATGGGATAAGGAGAGTCTAATCACGAAGTGGTGTTGGGAAAACTGGACAGATACATGTAAAAAATGAAACTAGACCTTCTCCTTACACCACACACAATAATAAACTCAAAATAAAGTGAAAACTTAAATGTAATACTTGAAACCATAAAAATTCTAGAAGAAAACGATGGGCAGTAAATCTTGGACATTTCTCGTAGCAATATTTTGTCTGATTTATCTCTTTGGGCAAGGGAAAGAAAAAGAAAAATGAACAAATGAGACTACATCAAACTAAAAAGTGTTTGCACAGCAAGGGAAAACATCAACAAGCCACCAACTTTCCCCCCAGTTTTATACAGATACAATTGACAGAAAGGGGTAAGATATTTAAGGTGTGTGATGTGATGACTTGCTACGTGTGTGAGCTCTTGTAACTGTTTATCTTATGCACTATGGGCTGAGTCACTGGAAGGGCTGGCTTTACCAGAATTCTATGCAGTGAATCAGTGGACTTGAAGAGGCTAATTTTTTTCCCTATGTACCTGAGTCCACAAAGGAAGTTCATATCCTGAGAGAATTTTGCAAAGCACATTTTAATCTCAATAATTAAATTTTATGAAAACATATATGTATAAATATATAATTATATACTGAAGCATATTTTATTTATTTGATACATACACATATTATACATTTACATATCTATATGTGTACATGTGCCTACTGAGGAAAAGTATCTTTTAAGTTTTAAAATTGTGTTATAGATTTATATCTACATAGAGGGAGATATAGTATATAGATATATGCTTAGGAATAATAAAATATTTTGTGCAGTCAAAAGTTCAGTTAAATTGTGAGTAGTGAATCACTCAACTGATTCTAAGGGGAGATAATACTGGCCTCAGTTGACAATCTCTCATTCATATCATTCCTCATCACCCAGACGAGACAGCGAAATGTGAACTTCCCACGCTCTTTCAGAATGTTCTCCTTTCTCATTTCATCTTATTTAATTTTTTCCCAATATCCACCCTTTTCTCTTCCAAAGTCGCTGCTCTGCTGAACCACTCAGAAAAGGATGAGACATACCATTCCTGCCAAGGCACCCAGGTCCATTGGAGAACAAACGTCCAGCTCTGTCTGGCCAGCTCTGCCTGCCCGCCGAGGGCGTGCCTTTGAGCAACAGAAGGAGAAGCGATGGGAAAGTTTTAAATTCGCAAACAGGCATGGGAACATTCTCTGTCTTCTCTAGAGACCAATCCTTACCATTACTTTCATTTTAATTCATAAATATTTATTGACTATAAATCAGATCAAGTCATATTCTAATTGAAAGAATTCAGACACATATCTATTCTTTAAGAGCTGAAAATAAGTTGAGATCAGAAACATTTAGGACAGTATGGCCATAGACAAAATCTGAAAGCAAGTAAAAAATAAGTCTGGCAGGATTTTTATTTCATTTGAGAAAAACTGAGAGGCAAGAAATTACATGTTGTCTCTCTACTTCCCATTGCATGAGAATGCCAAGACCAGAGAAGAGAGCTGGGCCCTAACTAGTGATAGCTGTGAGGTGAAATGACTCATCCTGCTAGTACCTGAAGCCTCAGTGAAATTCTGAGATGTCTATACATTGACTGAAGATAGACATAATTAATTAGATAGAATCAGAGATGGAAGCCCCACCTAAGTATATCATTTTCATGATTATCTGAACAGAGAGAAGCTAGAATAACTTAAGCGGGGACATTATTTTCAAGTCATTTAAGCCAAATAATTCTTAATCCAAAGCTCTGATCCTGCCTAATCCTACTGAAAGGCTGAATTGTCATCGCCTGTGATACATTGCGCTGCAAAGCCACAGCACCATGCACAACAGAATCTCACTTTCCACTAATTCATTCTGCTCTGAAAATGCATCCACACCATCTGCTGAATACCCCTGAAAAAGAATGTTCTCACATTTTAAGATTACCAATTAGTGATTTTAAAAAAAATACAAAGAAAACAGAGAGTCAAAAGCCATTTTTTTTAACATTCTTAACCTATGTGCTAAGTCAAGAATAATAAGCTGTGTGGGAAAAGATCAGCTTAACTGTGAATTTTAGCAAGAAAATCAACAATATGTGCCTTGTGTATAGTGACTCTTGAACTTGTTTAATGTGCTACTTCTTCCCCAAACTAGGTTCAGAGGCAGGATGCAAAGGAAGCTCTGGGAGAAGCTGGATTAGAGGATCTCTAGCACCATAAGGACCCCAAAGTGACCCCTAAGTTTCCCTAGAAACGAAACCCTTTCCAGAAACATTCAGCTAAGTCCTGCCCGTGTGGCTCAGTGGTTGAGCATTGACCTATGAACCAGGAGGTCATGATTCCATTCCCCGTCAGGGCAAATGCCCGGGTTGTTGGCTTAATCTCCAGTGTGGAGAATGCAGGAGACAGCCAATCAATGACTCTCATGTTTCTCTCTCTACCTCTCCTCCCTCTCTGAGGTATACACACACACATACACACACACACACACACACACACACACACACACACACACGCACACACACATATATATGTATATATTTTTTAAGAAGACAGGGGCTTGCCAAGGGGAGCAGGTGTTGGGCAGTGGCCTGGGCAGTTGAGGAGACAGGGATGCATGGGAACTCAGGTGACACCTGGCTGCCACAGAGGGGTGTGTTGTGGAGTCTCAGCTGCACCCTGTGCATCACAGCTTTATCACAGGGAGGCATAAAGAAGATGTGGTATGTGAGCAATGGGGCATGACTTGGCCACAGAAAAGGAAATCCTGCCATTTATAACAACTTGAAGGGAACATGAGGGCACTGTGCCAAGTGAAATAAGCCAGACAGAGACAGAAAAAAACTACAAGGTATCACTTAGATATGGAATCTAAACAAATAAATAAAAAATCAAACTTATAGGAATGGAGGAGAAAAGTTGCTACTGGGGCTAGGGTGTGGTGGGATAGGAATGTATTGGTGAAAGGGCACAACCCCATCTATAAAGTGAATAAGGTCTAGAATCTAAGGTAAACCATGGTCACTATAGTTGACAGTGCTACATTGTAGAATTAAAATTTCCTAAGACTGTAGAACTTAAATGTTCTCACAAATAAAAGGATGTGGTGACGATGTGTTCATTAACTAGATGGGGAAAGCTTTTCACGATGTATATATGCATCTATTAAATCACCATGATGTGTACTTTAAATATCTTATAATTTTATGTCAATTTACTTCAATAAAGCTAAAAAAATTAAAGTTTTTATATCAATTACAATGATTTTGAAAAATATAAAATGATACTTTCTCATTTATTATTTAAATATTTAATAATATATATAGGAAGGACTAGACATTGTCTCATCATTTAAAAGTTCATCAAATAACAATGTCTATATCTGAGTCCATTAACTATTACAATTTTGACTTCTCTGAGTGCTGAATATTAATTGGCAACTGTTATTTTTAGCATTTATATATGCATATACACATGCATACAAACACACGAACTACTTAATTACTAGAAAGTCTTAATGTTTAGGGCCAACATATCCTATAGCAGGACTATAGCTAGATAAACCAACATTATGAAAGAGGTTGAACTCTAGAGACAGAAAGGAGTATGAATAATTAAAAGTGAGTATCTTACTATTGTTTCCAACAAGTACCCACATAGAGGAGAAGTATTTAAAGGCAAGAATTTGCTGAATTGCCGGGTGTCATGTTTCTTGGGTGTGTGAGTGTTGTTTTGTGTTTGTGGCTTTGGCCAGGAATCAGCAGTTAATTTTGACGAAAATATTGGCTGCAAGTGGCTCTAAGAATGGGCTGATGGCTCCATCAGTCAGTGGTGGGAGTTCCGGCTCATCTCCATCACAGCTCCCAGTGGGAATCATTAACTCTAGGTCTCCCTTGGGCACCTTTGCCTGGGCCTCAGGCCATGCCCTGCGGGTTTCACAACATCATTTGTTTCCTGGCATCTCAATTTTCCTCTCCATAGACCTAGGAGATGTAATCACACCAGCAGCAAAACCTTATGTTCTATTTCCTCTTTGTCAAGGGCAACCATTCCACATCTGTGCTGCCTGCGCACACTGTCAGGGATTTCATTACTTGTCTAACTCACTGAAATTTCAGACATACTTCATGCCTTCTTTCTCTAGGATCTTCTGACTGCCTTTTCTCTTTCCAAACAGCCAGAGCTCCCCATGGGCCTGGGCCTGCAGCCAGACCATGGTCACTGTCCTGGGAAGTTTCTCATCATTTCTTCTTGTCAGGACAATGTTGTTTCTGAACATAGTTCCAATTGTTTCAGCCCAATACATTTTTTATGGAGATTACAAAAAAAATAACTAAATCACCAACCTGCATTCATGAAAACTCCCCAGAAGACCTAACCAGACTTCAAAGGGTGATCCTCTTCAACCTGCAAGAGAGGGTTGTGTTGAGTGGCTCCACTGGGGAGGCTCGAGGTAGCACATTGCTTGGTTTTACACGGGGCAGCCAGACCGGGTTGTCAGAGGCTATTCCTATCCCTTTTTCCATCAAATGAATTTTTTATCTGACCAAGAGGAAAACTGGTCAGTTCAAATTCCCACCTTGGAATTGACACGGGTTCTTCTTTCCATGTCTGTGCTCACAGTTCACTGTGGCCTGGACTGTCCTTTCCTTATAACCTGAGCTTAGGTTAGCAGCGTCTGGATCACACATACAACATCTTTCCCTCGGGCACCGGAAGGAGCAAGGTTCAGGGTCATCCTCGCCTGCCTAGCACTGCCTTTAGCACGTCTTCACGGTGAAGAGCTTCCAATGGGCCATGGAAAATGGTGCCTTTACCAAGCAGGGCAGTGGTACCATTTCTCCTTTTCCTTGGAGGAATCACTTTGTCGCTTTAAAAATATATATTAAGAGTGAGCGTGACCTTGCAGGGGCTTGAATTCTCACCCCTCCTGAGGAAGGTCTCCTACCCCTACAGCTGCTTTGCCTCCCACGCACAACTCATACCGGGACCCAGGTGGCAGACAGAGACTCGGCCAGCAATAGCTGCTCTATATCTAAATGCAGTCTATCACCAGGAATGCTCAGGACCTACTCAAAATTGCAAATATTCCTTTCCACTAGTATTTACAGGGTAAAATAAGATTTCTGCCTGAGTATTAAAATTTACAGTAAAATAGTAATCAAGTTTTCAGATTAATTTAAATTGGACAAGTGAAATAAGTGAATACTCAAGAAAATCTAACTGTACTGGACAAAAAGCTTTTCCTAAAACATTAACTAAAAAATCTATTAGTAGTTCATCTCACTGTAAAATTGCTTAACATCCAAAGAACCTAAAGCAGTCATATTTGTGTGCAAAAATTAAAATTTAAAATTACCAAGACTACAATATAAAATTTCCAAAAGTCCCCATTAATCAAAAAAGGGGAGGGGACAGTGGGGTAATATCATGTAAGGAAAAAAATATCGAGTAAGTAAAATACATCTAGAAAATTCTTACTCCAGTAAAGTAAATTCCATTTGTAAAACCAATTGCAGGACACCCATGAAAAAACACACATGGTGTCAAAACAAGCCAAAGGAAAATCATTTGGGCAAAAATTAAAAAGAATCCCAAGTCTATTTTGCATAGAGGATCCCTTTGTTAACTTTTGGTCGAGAATGTGTTTGTGTGTTTTCAGAGAACAACTCCAAGACCATGTGGGTTCCTGCGACTGTGAGGAACTAATGGATCTGTTCCAAACACGAGGATGGTCCAGAGATGGGGGACACTGACGACACCTTGCCATGCTAGCAGTTGGCAGCTGTGCATGTCTGCAGGCAGCCCAGGACCAAACCAGAGAGGATGGATCTTGCATTGCCACAATGTGTCCACCATCTGGATACCATTGCTGACATGTACACATAAAGAATTATTTGACACTGAAACTGGGACTCAGAACAGTTGGACATTGAAACTGAGACTGAAACATTTTTTGTTCTTATACATTTATTTCTAGTATGCAGAGGCAAGATATTTTTGAAGAAAAGAAACAGGGGAGAGTGATTGATATAGAGGCAGGGTGGCCTTGAACAGGCTGTCAAGCTACAGGGGAAGGCTTGGGTGGATGGGAGGTGGATGCGGGGGGAGATCAACTGAAGGACTTGTATGCATGCATATGAGCTTAACCAATGAATGAAAGACACTGGGGCGGGGAGGGGGGAGGATGGGGATATGTGCTGGGGGGTAGGGGAGGCTGGGGGGAGGGTAAGGGGGAGGGGGAAAGGAAAACATGTACTACTATTAATTATAAGTTATACTGCAAAAAAATCAATAAAAATATATTTTTAAAAAACTGGTACATCTACACAATAGAATACTATGCTGCTATAAAAAGAGAAGGGATTCTTATCATTTTTAACAGCATGAATGAAACTGGAGAGCATGTTGCTAAGTGAAATAAGCCAGTTGGAGAAAGATAAATATCATATGATCTCACTCATTGTGGAATATAGTGAAAAACATAAACTGATGAAAAAAATAAATCCAGAGACAGAGAAACATCAAATAAACCATCCCACCTCAGAGGGAAGGCAGGAGGTGGGGGATAAGAGAGCAACCAAAGAACTTGTATGCATGCATATAAGCATAACCCATGGACACAGACAGTAGGGGATGGCAAGGGCATATGCTGGGGGGGAGGTGACAGGGGAGAGGTCAATGGGGGGAAAAAGGAGACATATGTAATACTTTAACCAATAAAGAATTAAACAAACAAACAAAACAAAACAAAAAAAAAGAGTGAGCGTGAACCTATCCTATCCTGGTTGACTGAGCCTCTGCCTCTGTTAGATTACATTTGATAGGAACTCGAGCTTCAAGAGAGTTGTGACAGATACCCCCATGTGCCTAGGAGTGGCATGAATGAGTAATCCGAGAACAAAACCAAGAGAATTACTTTTCCCCACTCAGTAACTAATTCACATAGTCTTGCAATGGCTCTGCTTTTAAAAAAAAAAAGAACCAGTCATATTTTGAGGTATATTAAGAATTTTTCAAAGTGTATTTTTTATGCTAAAGCTGTTCTCCTTCATGGCAGACACTATACATTAGTAGATTGAAAAGATGGGAATAATCTTCTCACTTGCCCAGAGCTTGATCCATTACCTTTCTCTCTCCAGGTCTAGTCAGCTCATTCCCAAACAACAAAAATGTGTACCAAGTTGCTAGACCCTGTGAAAGGAATATTGAAACTTACAAGCTGCCTAGTATTTGTAAATTGTTTGTGAAATTCTAGTCAATTTTAAAATCCTGCTTGAAGAATTCATTACTGCTAGCTTTAAGGGTGAAGAAAATTTAATGATTAGCATGCATTTTGAAGTGTTCCAATTAAATCATAAACAGGAAGGCAACCACTGGCTTTATTATACAGCATAAATCAGTTTTTTTATTAAAACTTCCTTAATATTTTAAATAACTAATATTATTTTCAAAACAAAATGACTGAATAAAATTTACATGCATTAGATAGTACTACAACCTCAGATACTATAGTGAAGAAATAAAGTTCACACCTTCTGAGTAGACAAACATATAAATAACACACTAGGCCCATGGTCAGCAAACTGCAGCTTGCGAGCCACATGTGGCTCTTTGGCCCCTTGAGTGTGGCTCTTCCACAAAATACCATGGCCTGGGCGAGTGTATTTTGAAGAAGTGGCATTAGAAGAAGTTTAAGTTTAAAAAATTTGGCTCTCAAAAGAAACTTCAATCGTTGTACTGTTGATATTTGGCTCTGTTGACTAATGAGTTTGCCAACCACTGCACTAGGTCATTTGTCCATGAGAGGAATGAATGCCACCTCCTATTCATTTGGTCAGGAAGAAAAATATAAGCAGTTCTTGTCCACAAACATCCATCCTTCTTGCTGATAAATGAAATCAAATCACGAAAGCAAGAAACTTTTATTGATGGTTTCCCCTTAAACCACTACATCTGCTTTCTGACAGGCAATGAAATAATAACACATAATATCAGAATCTACTTCTGTAATCACCGACAGGAACATCATAAAGACTAAATGAAGATGAAGACCCATATACGCAATGCACTCGGAGCCTTAAATAGTTAAAATGACATCACCTAAAATAGTTATTTTTAGCCCAAACATATAAGCCGAAGAACACTAAATACAAATCAATTAAGTTGTCAGAAAATGTCTTCAACTCTGGCCCTCTAATGTGAAAGCTTTGCTTTGCAAAATTGCTGAGGTCAAAATTGCAACACCATTTTAGGAAGAACGCAATTTTTTTAATGAACATTGAATGGAAAGTTTTATTTGATGTAAATGCCCTTGAGTTCTTTATGTAAACAGGTTTTGAATGTAGTGATGAGAAAGAAAGAACCTACTGGGTTTATGTGTTTGTAATTGTCTGTAGTTCATTTTAACATAAAAAAAAAAAAGTATAGAGTCATTCCCTTCCCATAGTTCCACCTTCACCTTCTACTTCAAAGTACGCCCACCTACAGACACCACGCCCACCTCTCCGGGAAGCACTTGAATGCTAACATCCAGGCTGCGTGAAAAGTAGGTTTAATGTTGTTCTTACGGAAAAATAATACAATACTTAACAAATAATAATACGAGGATAAACTGTGTTTTCGTGCTCACAACCTGAAACGAGCATTTGCTCCACCTTGTGTTTAGTCTCCTCTATGATAACAACCTAGTAGGAGGGTGTCATTTCGCCTCATTTTTCTTTCTTTGAGTGTATGAAGGGAATAACAATGAATGGAGCTCTTCATTTAGTAGAGTTTGGCCACAGCTTTATTGAACTCCACTGACCTCCATCAAGTTCATGGTTATGTAAGGCTGAATATCTTGACACAACTCAAAAACCAATTTGTACAATTTCTAATGCTGTGCAGGTCTGACCGAATTAAGTTGCTCTTGGCATAGGCAAGAACCAGAAAATAGTACCTACATAAAAGTTTTAAAAGATTTCATAAAGCCAGAAAAAAATTGAAATAAAAAACTATTAAAGCCCTAATTAGTGAGCTCAGTGGTTAGAGTATTGCTCCTCATACCAAAGGGTCAGGGGTTCAAGTGCAAAACTTAGGTTGGGGGGTTGTTCCTGCCCCTGGTTGGGGGAGTGCCAGAGGCAAGCAGTTGATGGGTCTCTGTCACATCAGTGTTTCTCCCACTCCCTTCCTTCCACTCTCTCTGAAACGCAATGGAAAAATATCCTCTGGTGTCAATTAACAACAACAAAGAATTATAAGAACACATGATTTGTAAAAGGTAAGGGGAGACTGACTGGTAACATTCTAGTTCAATATGAAGCTCTCCATTTGTCCTCCTTTGAAGCAAACCCACTATCCCCGTTGTTATGGGAAATCCTTCATCCAAATGCCAAGCAAGCCTTTTTCCCCAAACCAGAAAGCTGTGCAACAGTCAAAGACATACCTGACAAAATAGACCTCTTGCCATTATTGCTATTTACTCTTAAATGCATTTCAGAGCTCGAGCAAGTCTTTGTTTTACCTACTCTTGCCTACAAAAAAAAAAGTGCACTTGTCAGCTCTCACAGAGAATGACTCCAATTGCTTCTGTGCAATTCGAGATTATAGTGGTGGCAACCCTTCCATTCAGAGCACCCCAGTGATGCCAATTTACTTCTGACTCTCACATTCTGAAGCATCCAAATCAGAGGGTTCAGTAACCCTCAAATAAGATTTTCCAGTAAGCCTTGAAAACATAGAAATCAAAATGTGGTTCTTTCTCACCAAGGTCAAGCAGAAAACTGTAGGAGCAACCCACTGCTCAATAAGTGAGAGCATTTACATTAAAGGTTAATATATTCAGTCTTGTAGCTCAAGAATAAACCATCTGGTTTCAAAAGCAGAGTTGAAATGAGTCTATAAAAAGCTAAGAATTCTTGAAATCAGATAACTCAGAAAGATACATCCAGCAATTTCAAATACATCACCATGGTTTTTTTTTTAAGAAAAGGCTTTTTTCTAATTTACATCCAAACTTACCAAGTGAGCACTGCCCTCTGCACATCCATCCCTGATGTACAGTAAATGAGGTGCTGCTATCTCTAGTTTCCATCTGCCAAGACTCAGTCATTTCAATGTGCCAGGGTTGCAGTCAGTTAGATCCACACCTGCCCTGGAAAGGAATTGCACCCCGGTCCCTCTGCCTCCTCCACTTGGGGGCATCTCCCTCTCAGACCATGAGTCACTGAGAGGCAAAGTGAGGACAGGGAGGAAGGAACAGTAGTTAAGGAGACAGAGAAGAACTAACTGGCTTGTGCAGTAGGTTGAAAACCACAGAGTACCAAGTGCAGAGACCCACAGTATTAAGAGAGGATGTGTGTGCCTATGTCACAACTCTGGGAAAACAAACATACAAACTGCATTACTTCACAAGAAAATGCCAGACTCCCCTGAGATAGAGTGTCTAATCAGGCCCTAATAACCGCATAAATTTAGATTTTCTACTCCCAGATCCTCCTACTTAAGATTAAGAGAAAATATTATTGAGTAAACTGGTTTCCTGTCAGACACAAGGAAAATGTTATTTTTTTGATTCCCCAAATCAACCTGGCTTGACCAATGCCTTACACTTAGTTACCTCAATAACAACTTCCTAAGGTGTGGGGCGTGGTCTGGTTGCTAAGATCAGACCCAAGGCGCCAGGGCCCAGTCTTCCTTATTTACAGAAAATGATCTGAGTAAGAGAAAAGAAAACTTAAAAAAAAAGCAAAACACCAATAACACAAGTCAAAAGCTAACCATAAACTATAAGAGCAACACTGCAAGATCCCAAAGATTAAAAATAAAAGTGCTGCTGAGGAAAAAGTTTAAATACTGTCTAGGTTTCTTATCTTTACTAGTAAGCATCTTTCCCTCCAAAGCATAGAACACAGCGCTACAACTCAGCATGAAGAAATTGCATCCGTTTCCAAACAGTAATAACAAACTCTCAGAAGAGTGGCTCCCACCACCTGACACCTGAGTGTGCACATGGCAAGTCAGGAGCACACAGTTAGGCATGGTGAACAGGCTGTAAGGATGGCCTCTGAAAATGCAATGGTAACTTATCTTTCCCCAACAGAAAAAAGAAAGACAAAGGGGGTAAGATCAGAACTATCAACTCTGCAGCATCTTATCATGTCCCTGATTTCATGATTGTCTACAAACACATGACACATTATCTTGTCATCTTCCAGCTACAAGAATAAAACAGCTTTCATTACACATCAGATATATTTCTAAGGAAGCCGTACAAATAGAACTATATTTTCCTTGTGAGTGAGATGATTTCAGAGTTCTGCCACAGCGAAGCAAGACATCCTTTAGAATTATCTTTTTCAATGAAACACAATCCATAGTGAGATGTCACTGAGTGCCAGCACGTGTCTGTCAGGCTGTGGGCGCTGCGGGCTCTGTGAGCTTGATCCATGGCTGATGCTTGCCAGGAGGCCCGACCCCTGTGTAGCAACAGAAACATATGGGCCTGAAAGGGAACATGCAGATCAGGGGGATCAGCACCAAATAGGAGACACAGAAAATCAATGTCAGTGAGCCTCCATGCTGTGAAGAGGACTCCCAAGAGATGCGGTATAGACTCCACAGTCTCCATGAGTCCGAGAGTTCCCCAGAGCCTGACAGAAGGAGCAGGGACTGAGCCCAGGAGGAAGAGGCAGACAAGGGAGGGACAAAGGCACCGAGGTGACGGCGTTCTGGGTCAGTGTCTGGAGGAGACTGACTTTTGTAGAAAATTCAGGTTGCAACATAATTAAAAAGAGAAGAAAGCGAATGGCTGTGTGAGAAGAGCTGTGCAGGGCTAGTCCTTCCCTCTCATATCTCTCTCCTTCTCCCCCCACCACTAACCCACCCTCTCCCCGGTCTCAAATTAGCCACGGCCTGTGGAGTCTGAGAAACCTGAAACCCAAGTAGGCTTCTTCTCAGTGGCTGTAAAACCTCAGAAAGTTATTTCATTACCTGGAGCTCAGATAATGTACATGGTGACAATTCTTTCTTCTAAAAAGTCTGACTTGTTTTCAAGAATAATAATATCTAGTCTTGTGTGAGGCACAAGCTCTGATTGCTTGTGTTGTTCCATTTAACACTGACTGCTAGCCTCCAGCTGCATGCTATTCTCTTTGTGCAGATGAGAACATGGACCAGCAGGTCAAGCTGTTTGCCACAAATACATAGTCACAAATCTGTGAAGGCAGAGGTGTTGCTGACCCCAACATCCTTGCTCCTGCCATGCCTATACACAAGCAATAACTCATGTAAGGCTTTACTGTGATGCCTACAGATGGAGCTGCAATCGATGTTATCATTGCTCTTTGAAATTCTAAAACATGGTTCTTGTTTGTTTCTCATGTTGCTCATGTCGTTTTTATCAACTAGATGAGAAAACTAAAACGCCGAGATTTTTCTTTAACTTACCCATGTGACTGCTGATGACTGACAGACACAATTAGACTGGAGTCTGATTAACAAGGTTCTTACATTTTGAGTTGAAAAGCTTGTTCCTTTTTCTGCATTAATGGATCATCATGGGGTTCTCTTACATGTGGAGGTAGAATAACAAAGACATCCCTTTAGGAGGGTTAACGAGAGTTCCTTGAAGCTTTCACTTAATATTCCCATACCAGATTCAGAACTTCCTCTTGGACCTCCTCTGCGGCTGACAAATGCCTCTGAGGCTTTATTTCATATGTAGGACATATTTCTCTACTCTGGTCTGAGCTAGGAGCTTTGTAAGAGGAAAATTCATCTTCTACTTACCTTTGCATTTCCAGAGCTTAGCAGAAATGCACCAAATTTACTGCAGATGCAAACATGTAATGGGTAAGTGAGAAGATGCATGCAGCAGATATGATAAATTCACAAGGAAGCACTTTTAGGAATCCACATGGCAGCTTCAAGGACCATGAACCCCACTGAAGTTTATGTAAAATGTGGACTGTATATACTTATGTGCATTTTCAAGAAGGAAGTTCCATAATTTTCACTGGATTCTCAGAAAGGTCCAGGACTCCAGGAACATTAAGTGCCATTAGACTCAAGGTAGGGAGACCAGTTACCAGTAATTGAATTTGTACAGAAAAGAAGTTATAAAGGACTAAACTGGTACTATGATAATAAATATGGGAAGAATTATACAGTAGCTGACATGCCATAAACATATCCACAGAATCTGATACCAAAAACTAGTAGTCGTTGTCCGGGGTTTATTCCCTAAGATATGGCAGAAATCCGTATAACTTTTCCAACTACCTGACTTCCTTCATGAAATGTCTTACTACGTGTTTAGAAATTAAACATGCATGTAATGTGTTTTACCAGTCCTGCAATGAAATAGCACACTCTTTTTGCACCTTATATGCACCAAATGTTAATTCAATTCTGAGCTATGTGAAGAACTAGAAATTAGAGACACAGAGATTAGGAGTGAGGATTTTCTCCCTTTTTATGGGAAAACAGGAGACATTTTACTTAAAGAGAAGAAAAAACGCTGGAGATTTTTTTTTAACTTACAAAGTTGTCTTTATTGTTTCCTTCCTGCCTCACAGAGCATCAGGGTTGACCCCTCCTTGGAATAGGGCATTTGAGGAGATAAATACTTATTCTGCTCCTCACTCATCAGTAAAGGGAGGTTTAATAAAAATAGTAAAATAATAATAATAATAATAATAATAATAATAAATGGCTGTGCTCAATAATAAAATGTCCCCTATGATCCCCTAATACACAGTTGGTCAAAGCTTTGAAAAAAAAGGACCCCCCTTTTTTGGGAAGGGCCAAAGTGTACCTGGAGAGCTGCCAGTGGACCAGACCGGGGGCCTACCTCCCACCAAGTAGCCCATATAAATACCCTCCCCACTCCACCCCTGCTTAGGAAGTCTCTTCTCCTCTGGATGGATTAGATGACAGTGTCAATCAGCTTATGGAGTTTCTTCTCCCTGTTCCCAGCCCAACCCTGCTCCTCCCCAGAGAAAGGACCAGTGGGTGTGTGTCCCCTATTCCCTCTCCCCTTGTCTCTTCTTCATCCATCTTCCTTTATCCCTCTCTCCTTCTCCGGATGGTTCTTCCCTCCTCCTAATCACCATCACCTCCTCTCTCTCTACTTGCCTCTCACCTTCTTCACCGACATCCTTCCCCTTGCTTCTCTCACTTCTTTCCTCCGGCTCAGACCCTGTCCTCCCTGAGCTGAGACTGGGCTGCGCCCCAACGTGGCCTCCCTGGAGGCTGAACAGGGCGCAGCCCGGACCTGAGTCTGCTCCCAGAGACCCAGCCCTTCTCCGTCCCCGACTTTCCCAAACCCCCTGAGCTTGGCACTGGCAACTCGGGCTTTGGCACAATCGTCCCGGGACACGGGGCCAGAAGAGCCCCCAGCCCGTGGCAGAGGGGGACCGTTCTGTGCCCGGTGGCGAGCGCAGGACGGGCTGGGAGCAAGAGGAGAAAGGTGGGATGAGGGCTGGGAGCCAGGTTCCCGGGGACTCAGCCTCCCAGCGGCTCCCCAGCCCAGGCTCTCCCTGAATCCGAATTGCCACATGTCCCGGAGCAGCCGAGCATGGCGCTCCTCAGCTCTCTGCCCCTCACATGGGATCCGGGTGGGCAATGCCAGAGAGTGTCACGGGGAGCTCTCTGATTCGGGGCCGCTCTGAGACCTGTATCAGGGAGGCTGCGGGGCTCAGGGATTCCTGCGGGCAGGAGACGGACTTGCTGGACAGGGAGGTCCAAGGCTTCTTCTTCATGGGGTCCGCGTTCCCATCACTGCCCATGGAGGCTGGGCGCTGCGAGGCCTCGGAGAAGCTGTGGGGCCGCTGCGGGACGGAGCTGCGGGCACCTCGGCCCTTCCCTTCAGGAGCCGGGGGCGGGTCCCTGGCGCCGGGCTTCCTGTCGGTGAAACCCACATGCACCAGGTGGTTGAAGTTGGTGGGCAGCGAGATGAGCTTGGAGCGTACCAAGGGGTCCTTCAGCATCTCCCTGCGCTGCTGCTGTCGCTGCTCTTCGGATACCCGGAGAAAGAAGCGGCGCTTGCTCTTGGTGCGGACGCTGGAGATTTTTAACGTGCACTGATGACCGACTGCTGTGGGGACTGACCGTGGTGTGCGGCCTCTCTGGGAAGACCAGGTGCAGATCCGGGTCCAGGCAACACGAGGCTGAGGGAGCAGCACCTTGTGCTCTTCCTCTTATTTCCTCCGCTCCCAGAATTTTTATAGGAATCATATTACGTTTTAAAGTTTATGAGAACTCAGAGAGGGCTCCAGAGAGAAGACCAGCAAAGACGCTTTGGGAAATACAAGGCGAGTCAACACCAATGGGTCTTGGCCGCCCTGGGTTAGTTCAGCGTTTAAACTACATTAAGCATTCAGAATGTGATCACAGATGTTGAATGTTCAGGAAAGAAACTGTTCAAACTAGGGAGAGAGGACAGTTTCAAAACTAATCAACATCTCTGTGAGACACAGAAGAACAGCAAGTGAAGACAACAGGTTCCAGGACAGACGGGCCCAGGTGCAGGCACTGTGACCTGGAGTCACTCCTGCTGGGCAATGGGAGCTAAATGAACCCGTGAGATAACACAACAAGTCCGCATCATGGCTGAAGCCAGGGAGGGAGTCTGTCAGCCCCTAAGTGTTGGTGAAGCAGGTTTAGCTTTATGCCCTGCAGCCAGGGTGAGAGGTGAGCACAGCACAGCCTCATCCAAGTAAAGCCAAGTCTCTAGGATCTCCGTGTGCAGACTCAGATACTCAATCCCAACATGAACTTAGGTCTGGGCTGGTAGGAAACAACTGCAAACTATCCGGAAACAGAAGGACAGAAAAAATAAAATGCAACGTCTCCCACAAAAACTGCCCCTATCAAACAGAATCCCATACAGAGATCTAATACCAAAAATAGTAAAAAGTCAGGTGATCTATTCACTCAAATAAAATTGATTTTATGAGAGTGTATGGAAAAAACTTTATTATTTTTCTAATTGCATATACTTAAGGAATATTATAGCAAAGACTTTCAAATATAATTGCCCAAAGAGATATATTAAAGTAAAACTTGCAAGAAAAAATGAAGGAGAAATTATGAAAAAAAATAGGCCAGAGGAATGATAGTGGTCAGATATATAAGAATATAAATTAGAAACCTTATAAGTAAAAAAAAATAGAGCTGTCAAAATTTTTAATACACTAGATTAGATCATCTAGACTAGACACTATTGAACAGAGACTTTACATTTTAGAATCAAATCATGAAGAAGTTGCCCAGAATCCTGCTCAGAGACACAAGCATTTTTCAAAAGAAGGAACAATCAAGAAATGTGGACACCCTAACTGGTTTGGCTCAGTGGCTAGAGGGTCGACCTGCAGACTGAAAGGTCTCAGGTTTGATTCTAGTCAAAGGCATGTACCTTGGTTGTGGGCACATCCCCAGTAGGAGGTGTGCAGTAAACAACTGGTTGATATTTCTCTCTCATTGATGTTTCTGACTTTACCCCTCTCTCTTCCATTCTGTAAAAAATCAATAAAATATATTTTTTAAAAGAAAGAAATGTGGGAGAGCAACCAAGATGGCGGCATAGGTAAACACCTATTGTTCTGCCCCACGCAACAATTCAAAAACTACAACAAAACAACAAAACAAATATCACCCAGAATCACCGGACAGCTGGCTGAGTGAAAACTCCACAAATAAAAGTAAAGGTGGGACACTGAGATTCAGAAGAGCAGCAGAGCGCAGCCTTGAAGATACGCATGAAAACAGAGGTTGGGAGCCATGGCCGCACAACCCCGGCTGGATTTCTCCAATGGGGGGGGGGGGGGGCAGAGACGTCCCACTGCACGGATGCCCTAGTGCCAGGTGAGGTCCGAGGTCCAAGGTCCGGGGTATGCACCCTGGAAGCCGGGTGCAGCAGAGGTCTCCTAGTCTGAGGAGAAACCGGGTTGCTTGGAAAAGCAGTTTGTGTGAGTAAAGTGTGCGACAGCACAGACACGTGACTTGCTCCCTGGCAATTTGTCCCCTGGTCCCGGAGACCACCGGACTGCTTTGTTTTACAACCCTGGGCGAGACTTTGGGTGTGCAGACTCATTTGGGAAGAGGCAGAGTTGTCTGGCAAAGGGTAGAGACTAGCGGCTTTCTCTTGGAGGTGCCTGCAACAATTACCACCCAACAGCGTGCGCGAGCGCTGCATAGGACGTAGCTGACGCTGAGGCTGCCTGCTCAGCTCAGAGACTCCACCCATCCAACCTGAACACAGTCTCCCTTCACAGCCAATTGGCCTGGAGGTCAAACCCTCCTAGGGCTAAAAACAACAAGCTGGGCTTAAATTCAAAAATACTGTACAACCCATAAAGGATTGCAGTAAGAGTACCCACCTCAGGTAACTGGGGAGGCTGAGCCATTGTCTCTTAGAGGACATCTACCACATAAAGCAGCCACCATGCAGAGACATGAAAAGAAATCAGGTGTGAAAGAAATGGAGGAAAAAAGATGACTAGACATAGAGTTCAAAACCATGGTTATAAGGCTTTTCAAGAGGCTCCTAGAAAAGGTCGAG
Source organism: Antrozous pallidus (assembly GCA_027563665.1). Lineage (NCBI taxonomy): Eukaryota > Metazoa > Chordata > Mammalia > Chiroptera > Vespertilionidae > Antrozous > Antrozous pallidus. The sequence goes on along the minus strand of CM050508.1, from coordinate 169,056 downwards.
ACCTATAAGGAAATAAGCAAGACCTACAAGGAAATGAACGAGACCCTCAAGGATATGAACGAGACCCGCAAGGAAATGAACAAGACCAACATAGAAATGAATGAGTCCTACAAGGAACGAGACCCTTAAGGATATAAAGGAGACTCTCAAGGATATGAAAAAGGACCAACCAGAAATTAAGCATACACTGACTGAAATAAAAAAATATTACACAAAGACCTAAAAGTACTCTAGAGCACCCCAAGAACCAAGTTAAAGATTTGAAATACAAAGAGGGAAAATCCACTCAGCTGAAAAAGCAAGAAACCAAAAGAATCCAAAAAATTGAAGATAGTGTAAGGGACCTCTGGGACAACCTCAAGCATACCAACATCCGAATTATAGGGGTGCCAGAAAAAGAGAGAGGCCAAGACAATGAAAACCTTTTTGAAGAAATAGTGACTGAAAACTTCCCACACCTGGTGAAAGAAATTGACTTAGGAGTCCAAGAAGCATGCCGGACCCCAATATATAGGAACCCTAAGAGGACCACACTAAGGCACATCATAATTAAAATGCCAAGAGCAAAAGACAAAGAGAGAATATTAAAAGCAGCAAGAGAGAAACAGTTGGTTACCTATAAGGGAGCACCCATATGATTGTCAGCGGATTTCTCAACAGAAACAATGCAGGCCAGACGCGAGTGGCAAGAAATATTCAAAGTGATGAATAGCAAGAATCTACAACCAAGATTACTCTATCCAGCATAGCTATCATTCAGAGTTGAAGATCAGATAAAGTGCTTTGCAGATAAGAAAAAGCTAAAGGAGTTCATCACCACCAAACCAATATTATATGAAATGCTGAAAGATATTCTTTAAGAAGAAGAAGAAGAAAAAGGTAAAAATATAAATTATGAACAATAAATACACATCTATCAACAAATGAATACAAAAATCAAGTGAATTAATAATCTGATAAACAGGATAAACTGGTAAATATAACAGAATCATGGACATAGAGAGGGAATAGACTGACAATTCTTGGGGAGAAAAGGGGTGTGGGAAGTGCAGCAAGAGACTGGACAAAAATCTTGCAACAATGGGAGAGGACAGTGGGGAGGGGGAGGTGAGAGTGGAGGGTGGGATGGGTACAGGGTGGAGGGGATAAAAAAGGGGGAACAATGTAATTAATAAACTGAACAATAAAGATTAAAAAAAGAAAACAAAAAAAGAAAGAAATGTGGACAATATACTGAGAATCTCTTAACAATTACATAAGAGGAGTTTCAGAAGAAAAAAATTGTAGAATACAAGAGCATAAATATTGGCAGAAGCAAGAGCTAAGAAATTTTCAAATGGGAAGAAATGCATATAAACTCAGATAAAAAATGCACTCCTAGTACCAAGCATAGTAAATGAATTCACATCTTGATGCATCATTGTGAAAATGAAATAACATGGAGAGTGAAGTATATCCAGAGAATGCATTAGAAATTTTTACCAGGATGTTTATATTTTTCAATCTCTTCTAATCCTGTTTTTCTTTCCTTTTTATTACTTTCCTCACTGATGTAGCCTTCTGCACTGTAACTTTTCAAGATGAATATTATCATTTCACTAAAATGTGGAATGAATATTATTTCACTGTTGTTTTAGTCCCTAAGGACAGACAGAGACCAGGTACTCTTTCACAGTTGTAATTTCAGCCCCTTGAGATGTCTGGCACATACGTAGTTTCAGTGCTCAATAATGTTTAATAGGTGAAAGAATAAAGATTAAGAAATTAAGCTACTTTCCCACACTGGACAGCTAATAATAGTAGAGCTGAACAACTTTACCAGCCATTGATTGATTTAGATTTCCACAAAGTCAAGTCCTGAAGGATTCTTTTTACATAGGTTACTGCCCAGCCAATTTCCCTCCATCCATTTCTTGGCCAATGGTTTCTTTTAGATCAATGTTATAATTAATCTTGCTTTTTTGTGTGTGTTTTTAACCCAGACTGCTGTTTTGGTTCCTTATTTTGCCATTCACCATGTTATTATCAATCACAAATTTACATAATCTTCAAATTTATTGTATCTTTATATCTGTATTTAATTTACTGGGACAAATATCATGAATGAATACCATCAGAAATGGGCAAATCAAGAAAAGATGATGGAGGGAGAACCAAGATGGCGGCATAGGTAAAACACCTATCTTGCCGTCATACTCAACAATTTTAATACTACAACTTAACGAAAGAACAAACACCTTCCAGAATCACCAGAAAGATCGCCGAGTGAAAATTCCACAAATAAAGTGAAGATAAGACACTGTGACTTGGAGGAGCAGCGGCGGACAGCGTTGAAAGATTCGCACAGAGAGAGGTTTGGAGTGCACGCCAGCAGAGAGGGCGGGCAGCTGAAAACCAGCCAGTTTTCTCGAACAGGGAGACAAAGATGTCCCACTGGACTGATTATCCAGCTTTGGGCAAAGTCCAGGGAACCCACTATCATACGGAGTGAAAATTGGACAGTGGGAGGGCACGCAGAAACTCGGGCGCTGCAGGAGTCTCCCGGCTTGTGGAGAAGGCAGCTTGCGCGAACAGCTCGGCTGCGTGACGGCGCAGAGAGTGCTCTGCGACTAGCTTTCTCATTCGGAAAACCATCAGTCTGCTTTGTTTTACGACCCTGGGTGAGACATTGGGCGTGCAGACTCATTTGGGGAGAGTCTGAATTCCCCGGCAGCTGGTGGAGCTCCACAGCGGCTCTCTCTCAGAGGTGCTGGCAGCCATTGCCCCCGGCACAGAGTCTCTGGAGTTGCATAGGGTGGAGCTAACGCTGTCTGCTCGGCCCGGAGACTCCACCCATCCAAACTGAGCACAGCTGAACTTCACAGACAATTGGCCTGGAGGTCAACCCCTCCAAGTGCTAACAACGATTAACCTGAGCTTAACTTCAGCAAGACTGTGCAACCCATATCCACCTCAGGTAACTGGGGAGTTTGAGCCACTGTCCCTAGTAGGAAGTCTACCACACAAAGCTAATTGACCAACTCAGGGAAGCAGCCACCATGCAGAGACATGGAAAGAAATCAGATGTGAAAGAAATGGAGGGAAAAAAACGACTGGACATGGAATTCAAAACCAAGGTTATAGGGCTCCTCAAGAGGCTCCAACAAAAGGTCGAGGCCTATAAGGAAATAAGCGAGACCGCAAAGGAAATGAATGAGTCCTACAAGAAAATGAACGAGACCCTCAAGGATATGAACGAGACCTGCAAGGAAATGATCAAGACCAATGTGGAAATGAAGGAGACCCTCAAGGATATAAAGGAGACTCTCAAGGATATGAAAAAGGACCAACCAGAAATTAAGCATACACTGACTGAAATAAAAAATATTATACAAAGACCTAAAAGTGCTCTGGAGCACCCCAAAAACCAAGTTAAAGATTTAAAATACAAAGAGGGAAAATCCACTCAGCTGAAAAAGCAAGAAACCAAAAGAATCCAAAAAATTGAAGATAGTGTAAGGGGCCTCTGAGACAACCTCAAGCATACCAACATCTAAATTACAGGGTTGCCAGAAAAAGAGAGAGAGCAAGACAATGAAAACCTATTTGAAGAAATAGTGACTGAAAACTTCCCACACCTGGTGAAAGAAATTGACTTAGGAGTCCAAGAAGTGCACCGAACTCCAATATATAGGAACCCTAAGAGGACCACACCAAGGCACATCATAATTAAAATGCCAAGAGCAAAAGACAAAATTAAAAGCAGCAAGAGAGAAACAGTTGGTTACCTATGAGGGAGCACCTATACGATTGTCAGCGGATTTCTCAACAGAAACGATGCAGGCCAGACGGGAGTGGCAAGAAATATTCAAAGTGATGAACAGCAAGAATCTACAACCAAGATTACTCTATCCAGCAAAGCTATCATGCAGAATTGAAGGCCAGATAAAGTGCTTTGCAGATAAGAAAAAGCTAAAGGAGTTCATCACCACCAAACCAATATTATATGAAATGCTGAAAGATATTCTTTAAGAAGAGGAAGAAGAAAAAGATAAAAGTGTAAATTAGGAACAACAAATGTGTATCTATCAACAAATGAATCTAAAAATCAAGTGAATTAATAAGCTGATGAACAGGATAAACTAGTGAATGTAACAGAATCACGGACATAGAGAGGGAATGGACTGACAACTCTTGGGGAGAAAGGGGGTGTGGGAAGTGCAGCAAGAGACTGGACAAAAACCATGCAACTATGGGAGAGGACAGCGGAGGGGGGTGAGGGCGGAGGGTGGGATGGGTACCAGGTGGAGGGGAACTATAGGGGGGAAAAAGGGGAACAATGTAATTAATAAACTGAACAATAAAGATTCAAAAAAAGAAAAAGAAAAGAAAAGATAATGATTTGAGGAGCTAAACACAACTCACACAAATTTTGTAAAGTATATATGCAAAGCAATATGCAATTTATTGCCCTCAAAGATATATTACACATATATAGAAATAACAGAGGATGATAATGGGGAAAATAATACTCTACCACATTCTAACAGGAAAGATGACATCTCATTGGGGGCCTGGAGAAGCTACATGAAGCAGGTAACCCTTATGAGAGAAGGATATGGAAGTAACTGAATTCCATCCCACAAAGCAAGAATGAGCACACCAATGAAAGCAGAAAAATATGGAAATATTTTAAATGCAGCAATCTTGTAACTTTGTCTTCAGGATAGGATGTGTATTGAAAAGTAATAAGAATGAAAAGTCTGTAAATATAGCTTGAGGACATATCGTGTAGGTAGGGCATTGAATGTCCTATGAAGATCTTGTCTATAATTTAGTAGGCAATAAGAAACTATAAAAGATTTTTAAAGAGAAACTACTATGTCAAAGATATGCTTTTTGAAGTTTTAATATGATGAGCTTGTATTTATATCCATGAATTTAAAATCTGGCAGAATATCCAGGGGAAATGCACAGTTGAAAATGAAAGGTGGCACTAAGGAGAGGAACTGGAGCCAGAGATGATGTTAACATCTTGGGCAGGGACAGGGACAAAGACAAAGGGAAAGTATTAGGCAGCTGGTCAAGGATTCCATCAATGAACTTGGAGGGAGGTGCGAGGGGTCAGCTTCATTAAGTCTAGAAGAAATAATGTTTAAAAAAGACTTTAGGGGGAAAAAGACTTTGGATTTGGCTTTTAGAAGGGGTTCCTCCATGATAACTATCAGCAGAATGGGATGGTGAGGGCAGAAACCTGAATGGCAGAGATAATAAATTAAACTCTAAAACAGGAGAAAGAGCCAATGTTCTATGGAAACATCTGGTAGCAAAAGATGTATGTTGGGCTAGGCTAGTTGGTTCAGTGGTTGAGCGTCAACCTATGAACCAGGAAGACATGGTTCGATTTCTGGTCAGGGCACATACCTGGACTGTGGGCTCCATCCCCAGTGTGGGGCGTGCAGGAGGCAGCCCATCAATGCTTCTCTCTCATCACTGATGTTTCTATTTCTCTCTTCCTCTCCCATCCCCTCTAAATATATATATTTAAAGATATAGAGTTGAGGATAGGAGAATCCTGAGCATTATTTTACATATCAGCAAGAATTAGGGCTCTCCACTTGCTGCTGATGTCACAAGCTCTCAATGTACTAAGTCTTTGATTCTGATGCCTGTTCACTTCTCATTCTCCCAACTGGACTGCATGTTAATTAAGTGCAGATGCTATGTCTTGTTCTGCATTGTTTTCCCATCAGCTAACCCACTCATTGCCTAACACACAGAAAACACTCAATACAAATATTTTTAAGATTCTAGAAAAGGCTGAAAAGATGGCATGTGGGAAAATGAAATGGATACAGCAAGGTCCTGGAGGATATGTGAAGGATTAGGATCAGAAATAGGATGAAAATCAAACTTTGAGTGAAACAAGCAGCTTGTTATCTAAATACTAGAAGCCCGGTGCATGAAATTCATGCCTGGGTTGGAGGGGAGTGTCCCTCAGCCCAGCCTGCACCCTCTCTAATCTGGGACTCCTCAGGGGATGTCTGATTGCTGGTTTAGGCCCAAACAGGCAGTCGGACATCCCTCTCACAATCTGGGACTGCTGGCTCCTAACCACTTGCCTGCCTGCCTGCCTGCCTGCCCCTAACCACTCTGCATGCCAGCCTGATAGCCCCTTAACTGCTCCCCTGCCAGCCTGATTGACACCTAACTGCTCCCCTGCTACCTGATCATCCCCAACTGCCTTCCCCTGCCAGCCCAATCCCACCCAACTGCCTTCCCCTGTGGGGCAGAGGGGACTGGGGGACCGAGGCTGGATGAAGCAGGGCTGAGAGCATTGAGGGGCTCCAACTGGATGTGGTGGGGCTGAGGGGATTGGGCATCCCCATCTTGTGGCTGTGGGTGCCATCCTCTTGTGAGGCTGTGACAGTAAATTAGCATATTCCTTCTTTGTTAGATAGAATACCAGAAACACCTCTGTTGTTTTCAGCTTCAGAATACCCATTCCAAAATGTGTGTGTGATTTTAAGTAATATTTTCCATTTTAAGCAAATACGCTTAAAAGTGAAAGCAAAAAAAGAGAACAGAGCTGGAATCTGAGAAATCCCCTATGAATACTGGGAACACCGAGAGGCACAGATGCTGGAGGTAAAACTGAGTGAATATTCAATGCCACTTACTCTGTGATTTCCCCCAATCTTTTCTGTCCAGGTGCGAATAAAGAAATCAGGATACATGGGTATCCCAATCCCAAGCCTACAAGCATTTCCAGGTTGTTCTATGGCACTATTAGGGAGCTGAATTTTTAGAATTTGAGGGGGGAAAAGAATAAAGGCATCACTGCTCCTACCAGGAGTTGCCTTAGTGTCCAAAGTGGCCACCTGGTGAGAACCTGCCTCTCAGCTGTGAGGAAGGCTTCATTAAGTCAAGAACTAAGGTTAGGAAATGACCTGGATTTGGCCTGGAGGGTTCCCAGATAAAATTTATCTTCTTGTCCAGCAGCCTTGTGTGAGGTCAGGTTACTATTCCAAATTATCCAAGGGAATAGACTTCAGCAAAATAATGTGTATCTAGATGACCCTATAATTTCAAATGTGAAGGGGAGGCAAGAACAAAGGAAGCTGTCAGTAAGGCACTGATTGGTTTCTCCTGACTCCTCAATGAAGAGAGAGGCCCCACAGGGGAGCGCAGCTCTGTCTCTGCTCCTTAGCTTCGTTTTCCCTTCTCACTTCCTCAGTGGCAGCCCCACCTGATGGGAAGGATGCGAATCCCATATGCTAGGGGCAGGATGGATAACCCCTGAGTTTTTAGTCAGTTGAATCTTGAGCAGCTAGACCATTATTATTTTACTATCCAGTTTATCCAGAGATATTGTGATCCTACTCACACTGCATTTCTGTTTAATGTCTCTCTTTCCACCCAGGAAGTCTGTCTTCTAACATTCGCTGGCCTCACAATTATCCCTTTTTGTCAGCATGAAGCTCCTCTCCAGGTTAAGTCAGATGAAGCTCCTCTCCAGGTGAGTCAGGTGGGGGGTGGGGGGTAGTGGGGGGTGAGGAGAGATTTGGGGTTTTGAAGAAGGAAGTGATGTCTCCTGCAAAGACAAGCATTGCATTGGTCTCATGCATCCCTGGGCACCTTAGGGGTCTGGTCTCAGAACAACAGGTATATGCTCAGTCCTGGCACAGAAATCAGTCTCTGGTGACCTTTGCTGAGTCCTGCTGAAGCATAAAGCTCTGCAAGTGAGGGGAAGACAAAAGAACCTGCCAATATGCCACAGAGCTTCAATAGTATGAACATTACTCTCCTCTTTCTTTTCATGTCGTGAAATAGTTTGTAAACACTAATAACCTTCCCTCATTCTCTCTCTGATAACAGAATCCTTTTGCATAAGAGAAAAGTACAGAAATGGGAAATGCGTTGGTCTGATTTATTCAAGTCAGATCAATTGCACAGCAACATACCAAACTGTCTTGCATATCCGAACACGGGACCATAAATCAAAGGGCCAGCAATGCAGGAGGAGTCCTCAGCAACTCCATTCCTCCACCAGGAGAGGGCTCTCATTTTAGTGACCTTTACTGGCAGAAACAGCCTTCTTCTAACTTTTAACAATGCTGAGGTTTAAAACAGCAACAGACAAAGAAACTTCCTTTCTATCTAACCCAAATATCTTAAGGCCGGAGGGCCAATAACAAGAATTTTGTTTCATCCTGTAACACATCACTATTTTTTAATGACATATGTGAGCACGATGATATAAAGCTGCATATGTATGATTTATGTAATTCACACTTTATGTAGCTGCATAGTTCCAGCTATGTAATACTGCCTCTTAAAAACACCAGAGCCTTGCCGAAACCGGTTTGGCTCAGTGGATAGAGCGTTGGCCAGTGGACTGAAAAGTCCCAGATTCAATTCCGGTTAAGGGCATATACCTTGGCTGCAGGCACATCCCCAGTAGGGGGTGTGCAAGAGGCAGCTGTTTCTCTCTCATCGATGTCTCTGACTTTCTATCCCTCTCCCTTCCTTTCTGTAAAAAATCAATGATATATATTTATATATTTATATATATATATATATATATATATATATATATATATATATATATATGGCGCCTTGGTTAGGGTTATATAAACAGGCTGCATGAACTCAGCTTCTACAGCACACTGTTACATAAACCCTGGGAAGGGTCATCCCAAAGGCACTTCTGAATCTCAGAAACATTTGCACTTATTATTAGAAGTGAAACAGATTAATGTAAGTAAAAGACTGAACTGAGAAGTGACTAAAGAATAATTTTCTCTTCATCCTGAAAGACTGGGACAATTTTCCTTTTTGAAGGGGTTATGGAAGTGAATTATCATTTCTAAAAGGAGTATTGCACTTTCACAAACATGTTTTCTATATAAACTAACCTTTTAGGAGACAATTATTTCAATGCTTTCTCTTAAATTTGCATGTCTTTGAGTCTGTGTTACTTGATATTTACAGGTTAATACTCCCAGATATGCACAATCCAGACTCAGTCATGTTTTTCTCAGACCACAGCAACTTTGTCATTCTCATAATGGGAACAATATGCTTTTTATTAAAACTCCCTGCCCATGCTTCTACCATAATCTCCAACCTCACTTCAGAGACATGAGGAGGATGGTGTCAGATAGAGGTCATGACTTTCAAGGAAAAGTTCATCCAAAACTCAGAGGACTTCACAGTGCCTGTGGGTCATTTCCTTTCTTATTGAAAAAAGGAGTCAGAGCAGCTCCCAGGCCATAGGACTTGGATGGCTCAATGACTCCAAAGTCTGTATGGTCTTGAATCTTACGTGCAATATTCACCTGGGTGTGCAGACTCCCCAATGACTGTGCCAGTGAACACAGACTTAAAAATTAAAAGTCTTATTTTCACTGACCTCCAACTGAAATGTAGCATGTCCTGCAATTATGAGTGTAGACAACAAATCCCAGGAGCACTAAAGTCCTATGACTGTCACCGATAGCCATCGTAGATATTTCCATATCACATTATAGTTGTTGCAAAATCCCAAAATAGATGTTTTATTTATGCTCGTCTCTACCTTAAAGTGAAGTCGTTACTAGTATTAGTCCTCAATGTTTAAGGTTTGAAAGCACTTTGGAAATCAGTGACCTGAAGGGACTAACGTGAGGGGTGTTGTTCCCTGCTGGTCAGTGGGCCCCTGTTTGCTGTATGTTCATGTCCAGCCCTGCTTTCTCAGTGGACGTGCAGAATACACGGCCTCCCACATCTCAAGGCCTCCGGGGTGATAGGCCAGCGGAGGTTCCGGGACCTGGTGCCTGCAAAGGCCTGCAAGTCCAAGTCCCCAAGGGTGACCGTGCCCTCACGCACCTTTTGTGATTTGGGGTCACACTCTGTGAGAAATCTTTAGACTCCACATTCATGAGTACAGCCACTGCCATTGGGCTCTGTGTATGGAAAATTCCTTCCCATCCCCACGTCTGGTCTGAAGGGCTGTTTTATAACCACAACCTATCCAACTGCTGCACACAGTTTAAAAAAAACCCACAGGCATCATCTGAAGCAACACTCAGCACCAAATGCCGACAGTTCCCTTAGCAGCCGAGGCCCCAGCACAGCCAGCTCCCCACCCCAGGGTGCAGGCAGGGTGAGCTCATGCAGGTTCCAGAAGCATGGGCCTGCACCTTGAATCTTGAAGCTGACAGTGAGTCAGAGGGCTGGGCAGTGGCGGGCAGGCACATGAGACAGCGCCAGAGCAAGATCACCGCTGCCTGCAGGAGCCAGAAACAGCAGCAGCGAGTGGAGGAGTTGGGCTTTGTTTATGGTTTTGTTTGCAGGCATGCTTATAGCCTCTACAGGAAAAGGGTAACTTAGTAAAGGGCTGAGCATTACCCCAGATGCAATCAGATAAATGGAAGGAAGGTAGGTCTGGAAATGACCTCCATCTAGCCAAGTGCATCCTCATACACAGGTACTCTCTGTAGAAAGCAGGGCTCCTACATATCCCATGTGGCACTGACCTTTGCTCCAACTGTCACAGTGACCCCAGGCAGTATGCCTCTGAATCAAATACCATCCTTCTGAAAGACTTTTTGAATGGTGTTTGTTTTCCTGATCAAAACAATTATATTGTATTTTGGTTTTCCTATTTAGAGGGCCATGGACTGAATGATTGTAGAGGTGGGATTTTCCTTTTCTAGAAGTTACACAAGTTCATGGGCATTAAATGCTGGCTTTTCAGTAGATTAGTGAAAGGTGGAGGAGAATCCTGTTCCCACGATGGGGGGGTTCCTGTGAGAGAACTCTTTCTGAGCCGGGGGCAGATAGGGGCATGCACACAGGAGACAGAACCAGCAGTCGGCCACCAGCCAAAACACACAGATCTCCAGCAGCCAGGCCACATTCAGGCAAGGAAAGGGGTCACTCACAGGAAGAGAAGCTTCATAGATGAAGAATATTTGGGGCTAAGAGAGGACCCGTGGCCAATCAGAAGCCAGGGATTATACCAAAAATCTGTAAAAACTGAAAGAGCTCACCTATCAAATTGATATAATTTTTTAATGATAATATCTGGTTTTGGCAAATTCAAAAACGCAACCACTTAAATACACTGCAATTGGGAATACAAATTGCTACGCTGATTCAGAGAGCACTTTGGCTAAAAGTTTGAAATGTATAAAAATGTTCATGTTCTTTTATCATACATTGCTACTTCTAGCATTTTTCTCTACCCAAATCCCAATTTTGTTGAAAGAAAAGTGTGTGTTTGCACATTAGTGCCTTAATGACTCCTGGGAGAATGAGCTACCAAACACCAACTGTAAGATTTGTTTTCCTCTTCTCTATTTTCTTTTGGAACTTAGGGTACTTATTCTATAAAACACAAGATAAAACAGACTTATGTAACAGCTGAAAAGGCAACAGAGTGAAAACACACACAATGTCAGGAAGACGTGATCATAGTTTTATGTCTTAATAATTCTGTGGTCCCAGAAGCAAAATTAGTTAATCTCAGGTGTGTGGTTTTAAACCAGCAGTTTTCAGCTGGCATTGCCACAAGAATGTTGAAACATGCAGTTCTGACTATTTAGTCAGGGGCACTGACCTCTTCTCCTTTAGATTGTCAAGTAAAAAAGTGGCAACAGCCAGCACAACAATAGTCTTAAGATGTAAGTGAATCAAAATTATACCTGTTTTTTTATCATATCATCAAGAAATATATTTTTGGTGAGCTGCAGAAATTTAGCAAATTGTTCATGTGCAATGGGTTGTAAAGGTTGAAAATCGCTACTTCAGACACACCAGTTAGAGACCGATATAGCAAGACTTCAACCAAAACAGCGAGTACAGTGGCTGAGGGGCAAAAGTTTCCACTGGAAAGAAAATTCCACAGCCAACAGCCCTCATCCTGATGCAAACGGGACTCCGGTCTCTAACTGACATGGTATGTGGTTGATGCCGCTTCACCAACACCAGCTAGAAACCATTCAGAGAATAATGTCATGTCGGTAATGACATGTTCAATGTAGTCGGACCTGTGGTGGTTGTCTGTACTGAACATGTATGGGATTTATTTCATGTTATTATTTCCTGAACAATACAGCATAGGAATTGTTTGCATAGCATTCACACTGTGTCAGGTATTGTAAGTAATCCAGAGATTATGTAAAGTACATAAAGGATGTGTGTAGGTTATCTGCAGATACCATGCCATTGCATGTAAGGGGCTTGAGCACTCACAGACTTTGGCACCCACAAGGGTCCTGGGAGCAAAGCCCCTCAAATACAGGGGACAACTGTCTAGGGCAGTGGTCGCCAACCTTTCAGACCTCACAGAACACCAGTGGTCCGTGGACCAACAGTTGGCAACTGCTGGTCTAGGGGAACTTAAGAGAGGAGAGATGCCACATGACACAGACTTGGAATAGAATAGAAGAGAATAAGCATTATTCTCACTTTCCTGCTCTCCTGTGCCTCCCAAGAACTCCACATTTAATCCATCATATATACCATTTGAGTGAGACCAGGAAAGTTATTTTAAAGAAGAAAAGAGAAATTTCAAAAACAAAATCATGCTAATTTTTGTTAATCCAGTGAAATCACTCTTACTAAGAGTCTCTGAGGCCCAGGAGGATAGAGGCTGAGTCTCACTTCTCTTTGTATCTTCAGTCTTAGCACAGCACTTCACTCAAGGAAGCTTTGATGAATGAATGCATGAATGATCATTTGAATCCTTTCAATAAGACCCTAAAGCCATTCATTTTATCCAGAAGAAAGGTAGTAAGTAATCAAACCAAATGTCTGTAGAATACTATACAAAAACACAAAACAAATTTCTAGGAGAATTTCATGAGTTCATTTTTATTTGTACTTGTATTAAACTCAACTCCTAGCCCCACTCATCAATCACCTAACACATCTATCACAGAGTGCTGGTTGCCACAATTCTCTAGGTATTTCAGGGCCTTGTACTTTATGATTGGATCATTTAGAAGGAACATTGAGGCAGCTGACCCACAGAGAATTTAACAAGAGCTGGACACGCATCAGCGGTATTCCAGCCAACCTCACAGGAGTGGTATTAGTGCTGATGGACGAAGCCTCTGTGCTGGGCAGTGAGGGGCATGCAGGCTGGATCATGAATAATGACAGCCCTTCAGAAAGGATGAGGGAATTCTGTGACAGGTTATATGGTCACATGCAAAAGTGCTCTTGCTGCTGTCACAAGTCATCATGTTTCCATGTCAGCCTGAATTACCCTGTGTGAAAAACTAAAGAACATTCTCACCCTGATTGTGTGTGAAATGACAAATTAAACGTCATTGCAATGCCAAACCCAGACCCATGTTCTATTGTTTCCAAAAAATAAGATCATTCAAAGTGAAATCCAGTCTGGATTGAATGTGTTCAATCACCTCTTCTCTAAGTGTCTTCCTTCATTTTATGCAAAACTAAACCACTGCTTTGCTTGTCCTCAGCCCAGCCCCACTGTGACTCAGTGACCTACTTTGTCAGGTGAAACCCATGTTCCATCTTGCCTCTATTTGGTGCCTCCCTGACCCTGTGTTCTCTGAACCCAGGGACACTCACCCGTTTCCTGCTTAATAATAGTCAGCATTCTTTCCTATTGAGCATAACTAGGTACCACTCACTGTACTGGGACTTCACATCCATTCTCTCTAAGCCTAACCACAGTCATGTGCACTGTGAGCTAAATCTTCTTTGGCCCTGTCACATCCTATTTCTCTCCTGATTAACAAAACGTACACTTACTATCCCTGGAGGGGCCCAAACTTCATCATTTTAATGTTGTTATTTTCTATCTCTGAGATCTTAATAGTGGATCCAAATTACGGGAGTAATTGTCATCATCATCATCATCATCATCATCAAAGACTAGTCATATCTTACAATATGGTCTGGGAACTAGCAGCATATTGACCTTAGAATAGAGACAGAGCATCTAGGGACAAACCACCTTGAATACACACCAAACCGTGTAAGCTCAGAAGCTAAACAGGGTAGGTCCTGGCTAATACTTGGATGGGAGACTAGAGATAGAAGCTCAAATGCCTGCACAGCCAGTCAGGTAACTTTCAATGAAGTTAAGTCAGTTTCAGGGGAAATGTTTGTGCATAGTAGGCACACAGCAATAAGAAGTAAGCCAGCTGTGGAGGAAACATTTACACATAGTAAGTACATGGCAATAAGAACTAAGTCAGCAGTGGAGGAAATGTTTGTGCATAGTAGGTACGTGGCAATAAGAACTAAGTCAGTTGTAAGGAAATGTTTGTGCACAGTAGGCGCACAGCAATAAGAAGCAAGTCAGCTGTGGAGGAAACATTTGCACATAGTAGGTAGATGGCAATAAGAAGTAAGTCAGCTGTGGAGGAAACATTTGCACATAGTAGGTAGATGGCAATAAGAAGTAAGCCAGCTGTGGAGGAAACATTTGCACATAGTAGGCACATGGCAATAAGAACTAACTCAGCTGTGCATAGTAGGCACACAGCAATAAGAACTAAGTCAGCTCTGGAGGAAATGTTTGTGCAGAGTAGGTGTATAGCAATAAGAACTGGAAGGCATACACTTCAAGTGGAAGAAACATCAGGCCCTGTGTTGCCACATCTTCTGATCTGATTTTCTAGAGAAGTCAAAAATTCTGATGTTTATGAAATCCCCCGTCAACTTTTAATTGGAAACATTGCACAGACCTAACATGACAACCAGCGGGAGGAGGCCTAGGCGTGGCCACCAAGCACCAGCCTCCAGACTCCAGGTTCCTGCAGGACCCAGTCAATCTGGTCCCGAGATGCTGTAGGCAACTTTATTTCACTGAAGTGTTAATTATTGGTCGATGTTGTAGTTCCTTTTAGATCTTCAAAAGCAGTTTCCCATTCAAGATTAACCTGCCACTTAGCATGCTGGTCAAAGGTAGCTCTGTGTTTTTGCATTTGGGTAGTGGATGCCATAGGCCTGTTATTGTTCCCACCCATCTATATGCAGCTGAGGTCAATGGCCATTATCCTGATTCCAAGTCAGGTAAAAATGTACATTTTTAAGTACAGATGCTCTCTTATTACAGTAATAGATTATTGTACAGTTGCTTCTGTAAAACGATTTTTAGACAATAAATGGAAGCCCTAGTTGTATCCTCCTAGAGGTATAGACTAGTGAGTGCTTTTCAGTTTAAAATTTCATTACTGTAATCATTTTTCTCAATTTCCTGCAAAGTCATCTGAAATGCATTCTCTGGGATAGATAAATCTTCCTTAGTCTAGCGAATACTTGGTCATATGATTCACGTGGTTTTATGCCACTTAGGTAAGAGAACTGTTAAATGTAACATGAGAGTCCAACATGGGAATTCAGCTGCTACCTGGGTCTCTGATTAATTGCTGAGATAAATAGGTAAATATGCAATTGCTTTGAGTCAAGGCAACAGGAAAATCCTCCCTACTCCCTGATTGGGGACAATAAGTGATTCCCTCAGAAGCTGCTGCTACTCACTACAATGCATCCAAGTGTGGGGTGATTTAAAAAAGAATCTTTTAAAGAAATTAAATGTGGGTAAAAATTAGTTTTAAGTTTATTATCAATTTGAGAGGGGGGGAACTAAATGGAAGTTTTAAAGGCACTTCAAACTAATGCCAGGATATTTCATTTGTATTCCAATATCTTTATGGAAAATTGGAAAGATTATGAGCTTTGGGATAAATCGGGTGTGCTTTCAAATATGCCTTTTAGCAGACTTTGGGCAATGTCCATTAAGAAGTCTCAATTTCTTCATTACAAACTATGGGTTAGAATTCTTACCTGGCACTATTCCTAGAGAATTAAAGGAGATAAAGTTAGTGACTACTTAAGGGCATTATTTATATCCCTGTACACATTTTCCAGGTGCACCTGTTAGGCAGCTAGTGTGGTGCTAACAAAGGAGAGGGAGCAAACCCAACTGAGCCTGGTTAAGTGGGGAAGCTACAGCTTCACAGACACCCAGGGGTCAGCCACGTCCTCACCAGAGGAACATTAATCCCCACAGCGAGGAGGGTTGAGCCCTGGCCATGGATCAGACACCAGGCAGGGTGAACCTGGGGCAGTCCTTTGTTTCTGCCACAGCAAAACTGGCCACTGGACCTCACACCCTCCTGGGTGAGAGTCCCTGAGGTGCTTTCCCATTTCCTCCACCACACACCCAAAATGGGATTTTCCTAAGTAAGAAAAATGAAGCCCACATGTTGAATAAAGCTCCTAAATTTAATAAAAATGCTCGTGGTATAATTGCCACCTCACTTATTCTCCATGTTTGGTCCGTTTGCTATGCACCTAGGACCATCGGTGCATTACAAACAGTCCCTCCGAAAGAACTGTTTCTCTACTCACAGCACCTGTGACACCAAATGTGGGGGAGTTCCCCACAGAAATCCCTTCTCCAACTCTCTGGACGTCAGTGAGGTGTCCTATAATCTAATTCACACTGGAGTTAGTGTCCAACTGCCTACGTTTAGAGTCTCAGACTGCCCCTGCTTCAAATGAGTCAGCAGCTGGGTTTAGTGGAGTTAAAATCAGAGCCGGTGTCCAGAGTTTCCATCCCATGCTGGAACCCAGTCCAGCCCAGTGGCAGGCTAGCTTACCTTGCATTTTCCCATTGTGGCCCATCAGTCTGTTGTGTGTGGGGTCTGCATGGCAGTGGGTCTTGCAAGAGAATCAAGGGAGTGTGCCCAGAGCAATAACAGACCCAAGAGCATAAAATTAAGCACACCTAGAGCAAATTCCTTTGTTTAGGGGTCTATGTATTCCTAAATGTTGCTGCCCTCACTGAAACATTCTGGCTAATCATCTCTGTCCTCAGGTGTGATTGACAGGCAAGCACCTTCCCTAGGCCCTGGAACCCCACTCCATTTTTCCTGGGCATGTTTCTCTCTGCCCCTCCTTGGATTCCTCCCCCAGTGTTTTGCAGGGAACATCCCTATAATGCCTGGTTTTCACTTTGCTCCTGTCCTGTTGTTAATAAGTAGCTGACTATGCTGTGTTATAATTTATAGTCTTCTTTGAACAAGCTTCTGAGTAGAAATCTAACCTGAGCAATGTTTTTATTCTCCCTGCTAACTTTTATCTTACAAAATAAAACATCTCAGACACAGTAATGAGGGCTTAGCAATGAGAATTCCAGGTTTGCTCAGGGATCCCGAATTAGATCACAACCTGTGCTGACAGATAATACCTACTGTGAAGAGCAAGCACCATCCTGTCTCAGCAATTCTTCATTAGGGTGGGAAAGAGGGCTCTGCATTCATGGCTCACATTTTGTCCTTTGCTGGCTGTCCATCAGGAGCCAGAGATGCGGCCTCAAGGCTGACCCAGCACTCACTGCCCCCAGCATCCTCCCAAAGACCCCTGTGTCTGAGGGGCAATCCTTTGCATAAACAATCAAGGCTTGCTCTCCTCCATTTCCAATGTGAAAGTGTCAGTTACTCGTTCCCCAGCCCATTTCCTGTGAAGTGCAAGGCATGGATCTGATCCGCCTGGAGCTGGCTTGTCAGTGTGCATTCCACTGACTACCCAATGGCACTGCTTCTTGTTATCAGACATTTATTCAACTTCTTGGCAACACCTTGAACTTAAACGCAACAGCGAAACCTTTCCTCGGACCTTTCACCAGCTGTCAGCTCCCTGGCTGACCTTGCTAAATGCAGCTGACAAACACAATGTGCATCTCCATCTACAAAAATACCTCATCTTTCTGAATAACTCAGTGCGATACTGTTCTCCTGTCACTTGCAGTATTTCTTTACATGATTATATATTTTACATATGAATTTAATTTTAAATAATTAAAATTTCCATGCCCTAACCAGTTTGGCTCAGTCGATAGAGCATTGCCCTATGAACTGAAAGGTCCCAGGTTCATTTCCGGTCAAGGGCATGAACCCTGGTTGTGGGCACATCCCCAGTAGGAGGTGTGCAGGAGGCAGCTGATTAATGTTTCTCTCTCATCAATGTTTCTAACTTTCTATCCCTCTCCCTTCCTCTCTATAAAAAAAGCAATAAAATATATTAATAAAAAATTTCCAACAAACCTAGAACAGCCCTGGCCTATGTGGCTCAATGGGTTGAGTGCCATCCCTCAGTCAGGGCACAGGCCTGGGTTGTGGGCTCCATCCCCAATTTGGGGCATGCAGGAGGCAGCCAGTCGATGTTTCTCCCACATCATTTCTCTCTCTCCCTCTTCCTCCCTCTCTCTTTAAAACCTATAACACATTTTATTTTAAAACATTAAAAGAATCTAGAAGATAACTATCACATATTTCTGTATACTTGAGAATAAACAAGAATTACTTGGACTATAGTCTTTAAAATTTTTTTGAAAACCCTCCTTATCCCTGAGGGTCCCCAGATGAACAGGATTAGAGGCAGCCAAAGGACAGCTGTGCCAGGGCGGTAGGTCATGAACACAGGTGTGCAGTGAGTTTTAAAAGTGCCCACTGATTTGGAAGTCAAATGAAAGAAATTTCAAGGAGCTAAGCTCTCCAAAAAGTTTACTGAATGACCTGTACAAAAATGTCTGAGATCTTAGTGGCCATCAAAACAAAGAGAGAATTTGGCCAATTAAATCATTGATTCAAAAAAATAAATATCGCCAAAACCAGTTTGTCTCAGTGGATAGAGCATCACCCTGCAGACTGAAAGGTCCCAGGTTCAATTCCGGTCAAGGGCATGTTCCTTGGTTGTGGGCACATCCCCAATAGGTGGTGTGCAGGAGGCAGTTGATCGATGTTTCTCTCTCATTGATGTTTCTAACTATCTCCTTTCCTCTCTATAAAAATCAATAAAATATATTAAAAAGTAAAAAAAGAACTAAACTTAAAAAAAGAATATTAAAAACTTTGCAGAAATGGTTTTCCTAAAACTCTGACTTTTGAGAATCAAACTCCTCCATAATAAAATTTAAAATCTATTATTTTCATTGATGTTGTCTATTGTTGTTTTGTATTGTTATTTGTTTGTTTTTAGAGAGAGATAAAGAGAGGGAGGGAGAAAGAAACAGGGATGTGAGAGTCGAACATGTATTGGCTGCTGCCTGCATGCTCCTTCCTGGGGATTGAAGCAGCAATCTGGGCCGGTGCCCTGACCAGGGACAGAACTGGCAACTTTTTGGTGCCCAGGATAATGCCCAACCAACTGAACCAGGACCATATTGTTATTTTATCTTTCTCTTCCTCCATGAGAAAAGACTTCCTATGGAAAGGAGTTAAAGCAGAATTAGGCGTATAAGGGGAGGGGTGGAAGGAGGAGAAATCATGGAGCTAGCTAAAACAACAACCAAAAATGTTTTGCAGAAAAGCAAGATGGATAGCAGAGCCGAGATCGGTTTGGCTCAGTGGATAGAGCGTCGTACTGCGGACTGGAGGGTCCAGGGTTCGATTCCGGTCGGGGGCATGTACCTTGGCTGTGGGCACATCCCCAGTAGGGGGTGTGCAAGAGGCAGCTGATCCATGTTTCTCTATCATCGATGTTTCTGACTTTCTATCCCTCTCCCTTCCGCTCTGTAAAATATCAATAAAATATTTTTTTTTAAAAGATGGATAGCAGAGCAACCAGTTGTTTTGAAAGGAGGATGTTTTTCTTGCAAGTGAAAGAAAACAATATTGCTAAAAGGCCAGGAGCCAATCAGCGAGCAGCACAGATGGACAGAGAATGACCTTCAGCGGATACAAGAGGTGACCTATTGAATCCCCTCCTCCGAGAGACAGGGAGAATTCCTGCTCGCCAGTCTCCGTGTCACTATTCCTCAAAATATCATTTCAAAGAATTTATTTTAGAAATGTTATGAATTCAAGTCAATTATATTTATAAATATCTCTCCCTTTCCTGATAAAAATTAAGAGCAATACCCTCTCAAGATTACTAGTTCAGGAGCAGGAAGGTACACATTCATGGAAGATAGTCATTTCTTACTTGGTTTGACTTGCTGCATGTCTAAATTTCTGGCAAAAAAAAAATACAATTGACAAAATAATTTAATTTAATTTAAAATATAGAAGTCATTTTGCCTAGACTATGTTTATTGCTTGAAGATCAGTAATGACAATGTCCAGGCCTATTCCTCTCGGTCATCCCACATCCAATTTCCAAGCTGTATTCCCATCAGGTGTTTATCTTTTTCCAACCTCCTTCTGAATTACCTTTTAAAAATACTAAGAAAAAGAACAAAAAAATTTGTTTAGGTATTCAAAGTTTCTTGACAGCTCCAATTTTTACTATTGTTTCCAAAGAATGCAACTTGTTTTTCTATGTAATATTTTCTTGTGTTCATTAAAATGATAGAATAGCTCTAATCTCTGCTTGTCTGGCATTTAAATGAAGAACTAAGATGTTTGGATCAGAGCTGCCATCGCCTACAACACTAAGACTCTATCAACTTGGCATTTTGCGTTATATTTATGGCAGAAAGAAAAATGGTAATGACTAACTTCATTTTTCTGAGGTTGTCAGATATTTCTATGGCAAAAAAATATTACACAAACTTTCTTGTTGGACACTGCCATTTGCAAATACCATCAATCTTTGCAACTGACAGTACAATGAAAGAAAAATAAGTTTTCATCATAAATTGTACTTCCTTTTATTCTACAGGGGGAAAAAAGTCTATCAAAGTAATGGCAAAATTCAAAAATGGTTCTGTTAGTGGCAGAAAGTGTTTAAGTCTCTACATACAAAGGAATATGTCATCAGCGGCAGCCCATCTTTAGAGCTTAGCAGATTTAAAAAAACTAATGGGTGTAAGTGTCAAGATTTCAAAATTACCGTGGTTGTACTTAACTGCTGTTTCATTTTGGCTGACATAGGAACTAAAAAACACAGAAAAGACTAATACTTTCTTACAAAAGCAAACTTTTAACAGCTTTAAACATCTGACTTAAATCCTGTTTTGAGAAAAATTCCATTAGAAACCCGAAGAAAATGATACACATGAGCTCAAGGACCTCATTAGTGACCCTTTAATGGAACTGTGCTTGTTGTTGTCACTCCATATTGACAGATTGTGACAGCTTAATAATATCCTTTATGAATCAGAATCAATTTATTCTGAGGACCTATGACTCCCTTCTCTAAGTAATTAAGTAATTATTGCTCTTTCCCTTTATATTATTGTGTGGTCATATGAAGTCTATGCAGTGACTTACCATAGCATCCTGAAAATGCTCCCTCCTAAAATGCCATTTATTGAGCTTTCAATAAATAAGATACAGACATTTAAGAAGGTATTTATTGCCAAAGTGATTGCTAACGTATGCTAAAATGTGCTATTTTAGAATTGCTAGCTTCCAGTATGTACACAGATAGCTGCAGTCAAAACATTTTATTTGTTGATATAAAGTTTTTTTCATAGAACTTCAAGACCACTGATCTCTATCTTAACCTCTGAAAGTTAATTTAGCAAATAATTTTAACTCTCCAGAAACTATTCTAAACTCATGTGCACCCACAATACTCAATTAAAAATTATATCAGAATTCAGCATTCAGCTTTCTTTTAAAAAATTATTCTTTCTACCCCAACTGGTTTGGTTCAGTGGATAGAGTGTCGGCCCATGGATTGAAGGTTCCTGGATGCCATTCTGGCCAAGGGCATATACTTTGGTTGTAGGCACATCCCCAGTAGGGGGTGTGCAGGAGGCAGCTAATCGATGTTTCTCTCTTATTGATGTTTCTAACTCTATCCCTCTCCCTTCCTCTCTTTAAAATCAATAAAAATATATTTTTAAATATTCTTTCCTATTCTACTTAGACTAGCTTTGATCTCAACCACTTTTGTATCTTCCACCTTAAAATAATATTATATATTAATTTTCATTTAAATATATTTACATTAAAATATTTTAAAATAATTTTGTTATGAATTTCAATCAAAACTGAACAGCTGAAACCATCAGAATTTATAGGGGAAAGTAGTTCTGTTCCTGCCCCTCTCAAGAAATGAAGTTTGGTGCATGATTTATTGCCAGAAGCTCTCTATCTACTTGGTGGTCCCCCTGAACCTTGAATTTCTAGAAAGAAAAATTAATAACTTGCTTTTTAGTTATTTAGCAATCTCTGATTCTACTGTTGAAGTCTTGATTAGAAATTTATTTTTCCCTACAGCACCCAAGATCACATTTCTACACCCAAAGTTCACATAATACAGATGGCACTTAAAAATCAAGTACACATTGAGGAGGGGGGAGAATAAAAATTTTTAAAATAAAGTACAGGTGGAAAGGCTTTTTTTTCCTCATCACAATCAACATAAGCTGTACTATAGGCATAAGAATAAAACCTCTCAGTGATTGCTATTAAAGTAAAAAAAAAAAAAAAAAAAAAAAAAAGCTCTACTGTCATATTGCAACAGCGTCCATATGAAGAGGACTCTTAGTGAGCAATGAACCCTGTAGTTTGAAGTGACCTAAAGACAAGTGTTGTGAGACTAACTAGCAACATCAGTGTAATTACCAGCCTACCCAAAATTCTAGAACTCTCCACTTCTAAGGAGAGAAGTGCCATTTTAAATTTCTTATAGATTTGGCTAAATGTGCTAATAATCCTATCTGATAAAAGAGTAATGTGCAAATTTGACAGTATCTTTGCTACACTATCAGCCAATCGGGAGTGGGGGGAGGGGCTGAGTGGTGTGAGGGGCAGGGCCGCAGCACACAGTGGGTGGGATGGGAGGCTGTTCTGACACAGCTGCTGCTGAGTGCTGGGTGCCCAAGTGCAGGGTGCAGCTGCCAAGTGTGGGGTGCCCCCCTGAGGCTAGGTGGTCACCACAGGGGCTAAGGCCCCAGCTGAGGGGCGGGGCCAAGGCATCCAGCGAGTATGGGGCCCCGGGGGCTGGGCAGTAGCTGGGCGGTGGCTGAGTGGTTGCCAGTGGCCAGGGCTAAGGCCAGGGCTGGTAGGGTGGGTCCGAGGCAGCCGAGGCAGAGCTAGCGATCAGCCCCACTGCAGGGTGATGGTTGGGTGCCCAAGGCCTAAAGCTTTGCCCAGGGGTGAGGGGTCAGTAGGACATCCCCTGAGCGCTCCCACTACGTGTGAGGGGCAGGTTGGGCTGAGGGATCACTCACCCCCAGTGCACAAATTTCATGCACCAGGCCCCTAGTGCTATATAATAAAAGCCTAATGTGCAAGTTGTCCCCTTGACCAGAGTTTGACTGCTTGCTATGACATGCACTGACCACCAGGGGGAGGCGTAGAACATGGCAGGCATCAGTGACATGATACCATGGGCTCCGACAGGGGTTTGGGGGGAAGGGATGGTAGAGCATGTGAGCAGGTGGCGCCAGACCAGGACAGGTGCGAGGGGGAGCCCAATCACTCTGCCAATCCTCCTGCAGATGACAAGCCAGCAGCTGTGTGTGTAGAGGAGGGGGCGGGGGGGGGGGGGGCGGGCACTGTCTGTCTTCCGGGTCCTGAGGGAGGCAGGCAGGGGCCTGGCCCCAACTGATCACACCACAGGTGGGATGGTGGAGCAAGTGGAGGAGTGGCACCAGACCAAGGCGGGGTGCCAGGCGGGACTGTGTGCCTGCAAGGCAGGGGGCATGAGCTGGGGTTGTGAGGCTGGGGACCCAATCCCTGCAGACCATTTCGAGGGACCCCATCGGTGCATGAATTCATGCACTGGGCCTCTAGTCATCATCATAATAATCACTTGTATTTGCTTTTTAATATAATACCTAACATGCTAATTTTTTTTTCTTTCTCAACTTCACTGGATGACTCATATTCCAATAGACACAGACAGGTATAATTTAATGTTCCCCAGAGCAAGTTTTTATTTGTTAAAGTTTTTCTCTTAGTCCAGCCAAGAAAAGGAAGTAATTAAATTTGCTATAGTTTGGGGACTGTAGCTAAAACTATTAGGCCCTGGAACTTCTTTCTAATGCCACATCCAGAATCTTAAACTGCAAGTCTTGCCAGGATGCCCCTTTTAAAATAAAACTGAGAAGACCAACAGTCTTGAAAGTCTCACTTTCCCCTTAACATTTTATCCCAACCACACCTCAGCATCCAATTAAATGCCTTCACTCACCATTAGGAGGACTGATGGTTGCCGGCTTCGCCACTGGAACTATAGCCACCTGAACAGGCCAGCATCTGTTACTCCTAAGAAGGTCCGTTGATTTGTCATTGTCCTAAAGGTTTGCTCTTCCTTGGATATAAATTCAAGATAGGACTACTTGGAGCAGTCAGATGGCATAGCTCAGAGCTGAGCACGGCTGGTATGGATGCACTGTTATGCAGTGTCACTAAGAATCTGCTCTGACACCGTGAAAAAGAAGGGTCTCTTACCTGGAGAGCATCACGCTGAGTGAAATAAGCCAATCAGAGAAAGACAAAGTGTCCCATGATCTCACTCACATGTAGACCCCAATGAATGCCATAAACTGATGAGCAGAGTGGATCCAGAGACATGGAAGCATAAGACTGAGGAATCTCAGAGGTAAGGCAGGGGAGGGTGAGTAGGTGGGAGGTAATCAGCCAAGGACCTTGTATGCATATATGCATGGCCCATGGCCACAGACAATGGGGTGGTGAGGACCTGGTGTGGAGGGCAGGGGCAGGCTGGAAGGGGTCAAGGGGTCAATGTAATACTTTCAACAAAACAAATTAGAAAGTTAAAAAGAATTGGCTCAGACAAGAGTGAGATGCATTCTTGCTTCTCTGGACCAGATGTCTGGGAAAGAGGCAGCAGCCCAGCCTTCTTCCTCAGAGCCCCATGGCTGTCTCTAGCATCAGTGTGCTTCCCCTCCTCAAAGGCAGCCATGCTGCCTGCCCTAGACAGCCACCCCAGCCATGAGTCCCCTTGGTTGAGACCTTCATCTGGAAGCTTTAAGCATTAGGAAAGGCATGTGCTGAAATCACATTACATCCAACAGCATGCAATTAGAGTATTAGCCACAAGGCACAAGACAGCAGCACTGCACCTTTATAATCACAAAGAGAGTTTCTTGCACAGCATTTTTCACATATGATAGCATCTGTCTGTGCAATCTTCCCACAAGAATGCCCAGAAGAGGGGCATAGGGAGGTGATTACCCAGATTTTACATCAGCAATAACAAGAGCCCAGAGAGACACAGCCTTGTCCCCAGAGAGCGAGGAAATAACTCAGGTCTCTGGGGTCTCAAGGAAATCAGCTATTCGGGAATAGTGAGCTGGCTTTTGTTTTAAGAGGGATACTCCTTTAAAGGCTTATTAAAGCTTCTCTATCCACATAAAGGTCTGGGATCAAGAAGAAGGGAAGCTATTAGAAAAAACACACTGAGTTTGCAGCTTGGGGGAGAAACTGCCCTGCTCCTGTCAGACTCAGGACTTGCTTAACTTTCGCTGGGACGTGTGTTCGCTCAGACCTTGGTCCACAAATCGACTCCATTTGCTATACGTGTTATTTCAAATTGGAGTCATGATATTCAAGTCTTCCAGGGACAGGGATACAAGAGTCAGGCATTCGAAGAGGCAGCACTATTTTAAGTCTCATCTGATATTTCAATACAATAAATCATCCACCAGGTTTCTCAATCTTAGCACCACATGGTGTTCTAACACAAATATGTGGGCCACAATCACAAACACATCATTCCCATCCATCCTTGCATGACTCTCATCTCAGCCTTTCATGTTGCTTAGCATATCACCTCACATTTCGATTATTTTCCATAATTTATTTATTTTCAGAGAACTGACAGTCAGAGAAAAGCAACGCCAGAGATTCTGGCTATTTCTCTGAGTAAACATTCTTCCCTGAGGAAAGCAAAGCCCAGTGAGATTAAAAGGCCAAAGTAAAATTTATGTTTAGTGCTCTTCCCAATTAAACACCTTCCTGGCCTACATTGTGTGAGTTTTTGTATATGTCTCAAAGCTACATGAAACTAAAGAAAAGGGTGGTGCGCATTGATAGAATGTGAAAGGGTCTCAATGAAGCAAGCGCCCATCCCCTCCTGCCCACCTTTCCCTACACCTACCCATCCCCCTCAAGGCGAAGCAACCAGGCTGTCCAGAGCTGCATGGCTCCCCACACACACCTCGCACTGCCATCCCATTCTGCAGATGGTGACTGTAAAATGATATTATTTTTTCTTCTTTTCTCTAGTTCCACTTCATGTCTTTACTTAATGCTGTTTTCATCTCTGGCCTGGAAGACTGCAATATTTTTCTAACTGCTTTCTGGTAGTAGTAAGCTAGGTCCCTCAGGCTTAACAGTTAAGATCTTACCTTTCTTTCAAGAACAGAATTTCAAATTTGTACACGACTGACCCAAAGTAATTATTGGGGAACAACAACTTCATGCTCTTTGGGTTTGTGGTGGAGGGGCTCACAATCCCCTTTCATGAGATGCTGAAATTTGTAGACTTTATTCAAAGGAGCTCTTTGTTCTCATATGGAAAGTGTTAAGGAAAGAAAGAAAGAGAGAGGGGGAGAGAGAGAGAGAGAGAGAGAGAGAGAGAGAGAGAGAGAGAGAGAGAGAGAGAGAGAGAGAAGGAAATCCATTCCCTTTTTAAAAAAATATTTTAATTGATTTCAGATAGGAAGAGAGAGAGAGAGAGAGAAGCATCAATGATGAGAGAGAATCATTGACTGACTGCCTGCCTCCTGCACACCCCCTACTGGGAAGCAAGCCTGCAACCTGGGATCAAGCCTGCAACAGTCAAGCCTGTGCCCTGACTGGAAATCAAAGCATGACTTCTTGGTTCATAGGTTGACGCTAAACCACTGAGCCATGCTGGCTGGGCTGCCCATTCCCTTGTAATGCAGAGTCTGTGAAAGCAGTTCAGTGGGGCCCCTGCCCTCAGTATCTAGTGAGTAGAGGCAAGTGATGCTGTTCAACATCCCACAATCCCCAGAACAGCCCACACAACAAAGATTTGTCCAGGTCAAATGTCCACAGCGCTAAAGGTGAAGCATATTAAATTGAAGATTGATCTGACTGGACTCTAACATTGATCTGGCTGTGGACTCTGAGATTCCATGATTTTAAGAAAAGTTCTTAACCCGAATGAGCATCTGGAAATTAGGTACATAATTTTGTGCCTATGTCTAGTTTTGTATTTTCATGGAGTGTCCACAGCTTTCATAAATTTCTCTCAGGGGTCTGTGACCTACAAAGATTAAGAACCAAACTCAGTAATAAATAATTCTTACTAATATCACCACAGGCCTAACCTTGTAATTTTCTTTATTTTCTGTCCCATAGTATTAAGCAATGAAAGGACTGACTTTGCAAGCTTGACAGCAGTTCTTTCTGAGACTGTGTGCTCCTGAAAGGTATAAGAAGTGGGCAAAGAAGAGACTACATTTAGTTCATTGTGATGCACTAAGAGGTCACAAGCTTCCTGGCCAATCAATGTGGCATTCTTCTCAAGTCCCAAGAAGACTATTTCTTTAAATGCCTAATGAGTATGGTTCAGCAAATACCAGTACATTTTGAGGAAGTAACTGAGCAAATGAAAATTGCATCAAGAGAAAAGCCCTTTTTCCCTTACTTTACATATTTTTGGACAGAGAGCCACTGGCAATGGAGGGCTTCAGGTAAGGAATTGGTAAAGACCTACCCCCTGGAGATTTAGGAAGCTGAGGCCAAATAAATCACACAGGATTACTTTATCTGCAGCGAAGAATTCTGCAGAAACATGTTGAGCCTATAAGAGATGGCAGAACCTGGCCAAGTTCTATCTTTTAGATAATAAATTCTACTACCATTCTGACTCAGCTTCCAGACTTTTATCTATTTTTATTTTAGGGCATGGTATGTGGATTTATCTGCAGTATTAAAAGTATTTTTTATTTTACAAGGATCTAGAGTTGATACCTTAGATTAAGTATGAGTATTTTGGCATTGTGCAAATGTGAAAGAATAAGAAAAATTATTAGAACAATTAAACATGTGATACAAAATTCAATCTAAAACCAAAGTCAGACATTAAACGACTTGGGAATAATATGCTATGCAATTTTCTAATGATAGCTACCATTTTGGAGAACTTACTAAGTGCCAGATATGACATATTCAGATAGATGATAGATATATATAGATATAGATATAGATATAGATATAGATATAGATATAGATAGATGATTGATACATTTAAGCTTCACTATAATTATTTGAGCTAGGAACAGTTTTTCCATCTACAAATAACATTTGGAGAGTTAAAGTAATTTATCCGGGCCTATAGAACTAAAAACACCAGAACAAATAGTTGAACCCAGGTTTCTCTAGTGTCAACATTATCTTTATCCCCACTACACAAGATGATTCTGCTATGCAGATGACATGCCAGTCTCATCAGGAAATATTGGAAGGATTTGCATCTCTGCACTGAGAGTATCTGAGCCACCAAAAAACATGCTGGAAAACAGCTAAAGGTGACCACCCTGCCTGGAGCATTTTTAACCTTCAAATAAGTTTAGAAAATTACACGTCTCTGTGTTGCGTGTGTGAACTAGGAGTTTGAGGGATTCATCACCAAAAGACGCCAGAACTTTGTGGGAGGCACAGGACACATTTAGGCTTTGAAAATAGAGAGTAAACATTGGCTTCTGTCAGAAATAGGAGTCCACATCTTTCAAAAGCATATGAGAGCAAAACTGAGCCGGGATTGGGTTGGGAAGAAGTGAAGATCCTCACCTACACCTCTGGTATTGACAATGAACTATAAGCTCAGTTTAGATTAAGAGAATGATTCAGAGAAGAATGGGTTAAGGTTGAGAGCAAGAATTGTAACTCCTAGTCATATGAGTGAAGGTGGTAACTGGATTTACTATGAAGGGTGGTGAGCGGCAGATGGGAAAATGATGTGGATTAGTAAGGACATTTCCAGTTTTAAACCAGACATTAAATGAACTCAGTCTCCTAAGGGGGGGGTGGGGGGGAATATATACTGACCATATAACTGAGAAAACCAAAAATACATCTAGCTTCAACTATGGCTAGAGAGAGACGATTGCTGGAGAATTGTGTCTTCTCTGACTCTCATACCTCACACCCAACCCATCAGAAAACCCTCAGCTTCAAAACATATCCAGATAATCTGACTTCTCTGCTACCATTTGAATCAAACCTATCACCATCTCTTGCCTGGAGATCTTCCAGGGATATAGCTAAGGTTTTGGGGGAAGTTGAGAGGAAAGGCAGGTATAGGGAAGGAAAGGGAAGGGAAGGGGGGAAGAGGAAAGAAAGGAAGGGAAGTGAAAAAAGAATAGAAAAGAAATATCACATCAAAGACTACAGAGAGACCACCAGGGCACATACATTAACTCTCCTAATATTAAAACGCGGTGCCACCTGGAGCATGGGGTGGGGGGGAGTATCACACTCCAGGCTATTCAACATTGTGGAATATTTGCTACCATATTTCACTGATTCTAAGGTGCCCATTTTTCACATTTAACAACTCAGATACCAGGCTGTTTCTTATAATAAGTGATGGACATCCTATAATCTCAGTTGGCCAAGGGCAGCTGTGATATGGTTTTCAAAGTCTGCACAGACTCAGCCGCCTTTCTTCCTATTTTCATATCTTCAATTGAGTTATGTGCATTGTTAATACTATGTTTGTAGTGTTCAATGGTTGTTTAAAATAGCTTCAAAAAGATTAAACTATGATCTACCATTAAAATTAATGTTATTTTATATGCAGAAAAGAAATCTGGGTGACAGGGCATGCATTAAATATTAATGAAGCACATACTCATGGTTGGGAGAATGATTGCAATTCCTTTTTCTTGCAAAGTAACACCAAATGCTTTCTAACACCTAAGAAAGGATGACGCTCACAAGTAGATGAAGCTCTATTACATATTTCACTGACATATATATATATATATATATATATATATAATATATATATATGTCTCACATATATGAAAAGCATTGCCTTTCACATGCCAATAAATGCCCCTAAATACAATATATGTGACTAGGGGCTCAGTGCATGAATTCATGCACCTTGAAAGGGCAAGGATGCAGTGGGCATAGGGGTGGGTCTCGGCCCAAACTTCAGGCCCCAGCCAGACCTCTCCTACCACAACTCCTGGTCCCTTGTCTGCCTGCAGCCCCACTCCTGCTGCCGCTGCTCCCACATGCTGATTGTGCAGGCCCCACTTGCACCTGCTGACAGGGGCCAAGTAATCGGACCCCTGCCAGGCGCCCACAGAAAGACCTGGAAGATCTCCAGGTGAAATGTCCCTTGTCCTTAGCTCTCACAGCCCTCACACCCTGACCTGACTTCTCTCTCACAATGGCATTGATCTGCTTCTAGCAATTCCATTCCATGCCTATTGGTTATGCTTACTGCTTATCAGTCATTCTCTACTTCTCCCCTGAATCTAAGCTCCATGAAGCTACCTTTTTCCTTCACTGCTGCAGTTCATATTTTCTTAGGCCCATGACCTAGAACAGTCATGGGCCTAATAAAAAAAAACTCCATAAAAATGTACTGAGTAGCCCTAACCAGTTTGGCTCAGTGAATAGAGCATCGGCCTTCGGACTGAAAGATCCCAGGTTCGATTCTGGTCAAGGGCATGTACCTTGGTTGCAGGCATATCTCCAGTAGGAGGTATGCAGGAGGCAACTGATTGATGTTTCTAACTCTTTATCCCTCTCCCTTCCTCTCTGTAAAAAAAATCAATAAAATATATATTTTTTAATGTATTGAGTGAATGCACAGGCTAGTACTCTGACTATTCATATGGATATCAATGCATGTCTGAACCACTTAGGACACAAGCTAAAAGTCTTCTGAAGCCTATATTCTGAGAGGGTGTCCAGAAGAAAATTACCTGTGGCACCTAAGGTACCAAGAGTACAGAGAAGGCAGATGGAAGGGAAGACTGGAGAATTAGGTCCCTACCTTAGGTGAAGGGCAGGTCTGCTGGCATTGATGGCCTAGCTTCTGGCATTCATGCCTCCAGGCTATAGATAAAAGCCTCCAACAAGGTTCTCCAAAAAAGAGCCATATCAGGGAACACCTTCCAGCCCTCCCAGCCCATGCCTTCCACCTCCCACCCCCTGCTATGAGCTACCAGGAATGTCCCACAGAATGCTAATCTCCCAGACTGGAACCCAGAGCTGTGTACCCCAAGCCAGTATCTCTCACTTCTGTCACTGAAGCCTCCAGCCTACTTGGAGACATGCAGCCAGCAACCATCTGCACACATACTCAGCTTCCCCCTCAACCCCCTCTCCTCCTTGTGTGCTCCATACAATGAAGGAGCAAAAGGAGAGAAAGAAATAAAGCTACCTGCCGAGTCACTAAACTGCACTTTCTTTCGGTTCTATCCATACCTGTTTTTAAGGTGAAACTCCTTCACAGAAATAAAGGTTTTGAAGTCATATGGAAAATACAATAAAAGTACATGTCCTAGAAGCTTGTATACCTGAAGGTTCAAACTACTTCCCCTCCTGGATCTTAATCTCTCTTTGGGACCCAGACACTTTATCTCCCACTTTCCCCTCTTCTCCCATCAATAGCTCAGCGGCTATGAAGACACACTTTCTCCCAACATCCTGCCCCGCCTCTCTCTGCAGGAACCCCACCTGAACTTCAGACCTGGCTCCCTTCTCAGTCCCTGGGAGGAGAGCAGCACTGGCTTGTTCTTTCCTTCCCATGTGCCCTTTGTCCTCTTACTTTTCAAGTGCATGATGTGTACACTCCATACAGTTTTGGGGCAACTTTTTTGGGGTGACTAGGCCAGCAGGGGAGGACAGTTGGGGGTGACCAGGCCAGCAGGGGAGGGCAGTTAGGGAAGGCAAGGTCTGCAGGGGAGGAGAGTTGGGGGGGTCCAGGTCAGCAAGGGAGGGCAGTTGGGGGGGCAAGGTCTGCAGGGGAAGAGAGTTGGGGAGGGGGGTTCCAGGCCAGCAGGGGATGGCAGATGGGGAACCAGGCCTGCAGGGGAGGGCAGTTGGGGGCATAAAGCCTGCAGGGGAGGGCAGTTAGCGGCAATTGGACAGACAGGGGAGCAGTTAGGTGTCAATCAGGCTGGCAGGGGAGTGGTTATTGGGTGATCAGGAAGAAGCAGTTAGGGGCAATCAGGGAGGCAGGCGAGTGGTTGGGAGCCAGCAGTCCTGGATTGTGAGAGGGATGTCTGACTGCCCATTTAGATCCAATCCCACCAGGCAGTCAAACATCCCAGATTTGAGAGGGTGCAGACTGGTTTGAGGGACACACACCCCATGCATGAACTCGTTGCACAGGGCCTCTAGTATAAATTATAAATATATGCTATATTTATAAATATATTATAAATATTGAAATTCAAAATATACATTTATAGATTTTCTAGATTTTTAGAAAATAAAAATTATACTCAGGTCTTTCTCTTTTTTTGGTAAGCAAATGAGCCCCCAAAATCACACTAATGAACCTTTACCATTCATCCATAGAGTTTCATCCCCTAGAAAGATGGTCATTATATTAATTGTAAAATCTTCATTCATTCCTTCTTTATAGAGTTTACTAGAACAATCATGGAGCATCTAAATATTTTGTATGACAAGAGGATTTGGGCCTGAAATAAAACCAGTGCTAATAATTAGAAACTATTTCTAATTATTACTTATTTACCAAACATCACTATGGTAGGAAAATTAATGCCCCAAAATATGTCCACTTCTGAGTTCCTAGAACCATGTGTCATCTTATGAGGCCAAAAGGAATGAAGGTTGGCACTCTGTGGACCTTAGAATGTGAAGGTTATCCTGGATTCATTGGGTGAGGTTATAGTAATCACCAGGATCCTTAACACAGAGCAGGGGATAGGGAGTCTGAGTAGGGGGAGGTCTGAGTATGAAAGAATAGCTATAGAAAGTCAATGCTAATCACGGGAGGAACCAAGATGGCGGCATAGGTAAACACCTATCCTGCTGTCCCCCACAACAATTTCAAAATTACAACTAAACGACAGATAGGACATCATCCAGAATCACCTGAAAACTGGCTGAGTGGAAATTCCACAAATAAAAGTAAAGATAGGACACTGTGACTCAGAGAAACTGTGGAGGGCAGAATTGCGGATACATCCAGAGTCAGAGGTTTGGAGCTGTGCACGTGAGTGGATAGGGTGGGCTGCTGGCTACCCAGCTAATTTTCTCGAACATGGATGGAGACAAAGGCGTCCCACTGCCCTGATTCCCCAGTTCTGGACGAGGTCTGGGGAACCCACACTCATATGGGGTGAAACTGGACAGTAAGGAGGAAGCATGCTGAAACTCTGGCCCTGCAGAGGTCCAAGAGCTTGCGGAAAGGGCACATAAACTTGGGAACTGCAGAAGCACACAAGTGTGCAGAGAGGACTCATGACTTGCTCTCTCATTTGGGAGAAAAAAAAAAGACAGAAGGGAAGCCACCAAAATGCATTGTTTTACAACACTGGGTGAGACTTTGGGTGTGCAGACTCATTTGGGAAGAGGCTGAATTGTCCAGCAGCTGGTAGAGCTCAGCAGCAGCTTTCTCTCAGAGGTGTGTGTAGCCATTACCCCAGGCACAGAGACCCAGGTGCCCATAGGGTGGAGCTGATGGGAAATCAAAGCTGCCTGCTCAGCCTGGAGACTCCGCCCATCCAACCTGAGCATTGCGGCTCTCACAGCATAAACACAGGTGATCCTCACAGCCAGTTGGCCTGGAGGTTAAACCCTCCTAGTGCTACCAACAATAATCTAGGCTTACCTGCAACAAGACTGGGCAACCCATAAAGGGCTTCACCAAGAGTATCCAACTCAGGTAACTGGGGAGGCTGAGCGACTGTCCCTTAGAGGACATCTACCACACAAAGCTAATCGACCAACTCAGAGAAGCAGCCAAAATGCAGAGACATGGAAAGAAATCACATTTTAAAGCAATGGGAGAAAAAAAAAACGACTGGACATAGAATTAAAAACCACGGTTATAAGGTTTTTCGAGAGGCTCTTAGAAAAGGCCAATGAACTTAATGAGACCTTCAAGGACATGAATGAGACCTTTGAGGATATGAATGAGACCCTCGAGGATATGAAAAGGACCAACTAGAAATTAAGCATACACTGACTGAAATAAAGAATATTATACAAAGACTTAAAAGCACTCTAGAGGACTGCAAGAACCAAGTCAAAGATTTGAAATACAAAGAAGCAAAATCCACTCAGCTGAAAAACAAGAAGCAAAAAGAATCCAAAAAATTGAAGATGGTGTAAGGAGCCTCTGTGACAACCTCAAGCATACCAACATCCGAATTATAGGGATGCCAGAAAAAGAGAGAGAGCAAGACAATGAAAACCTATTTGAAGAAATAGTGACCAAAAACTTCCCCCACCTGGTGAAAGAAATTGACTTAGGAGTCCAAGAAGTGCACAGAACCCCAAATTATAGAAATCCAAAGAGGACCACAGCAAGACACATCATAATTAAAATGCCAAGAGCAAAAGACCAAGAGAGAATACTAAAAGCAGCAAGAGAAAAACAGTTAGTTACCTAAAGGGAGCACTCATATGATTGTCAGCTGATTTCTCAACAGAAACTATGCAGGCCAGATGGGAGTGGCGAGAAATATTCAAAGTGATGAATAGCGAGAACTAAGATGGCGGCAAAGGTAAAACACCTATCTTGCCGTCATAATCAGCAATTTTAATACTACAACTTAACGAAAGAACAAACACCTTCCAGAATCACCAAAACGCTCGCCAAGTGAAAATTCCACAAATAAAAGTGAAGATAAGACACTGTGACTCGGAGGAGCAGCGGCGAACAGCGTTGAAAGATTCGCGCGCAGAGAGAGGTTTGGAGTGCGCGCCGCAGAGAGGGCGGGCGGCTGGAAACCGGCCAGTTTTCTCGAACGGGGAGACAAAGACGTCCCACTGACTGATTCTCCAGCTCTGGGCGAAGTCCAGGGAACCCACTATCATACAGGGTGAAAACTGGACAGTGGGAGGGCACACCGAAGCTCGGGTGCTGCCGGGTCTGCCGGCTTGTGGAGACGGCAGCTTGTGCGAGCAGCTCGGCTGCGTGACGGCGCAGGGAGCTCTCTGCGACTTGTCTCTCATTCGGAAAACCATCAGTCTGCTTTGTTTTACGACCCTGGGTGAGACATTGTGCATGCAAAGTCATTTGGGGACAGTCTGAATTCCCCGGCAGCTGGTGGAGCTCCACAGCGGCTCTCTCTCAGAGGTGCTGGCAGCCATTGCCCCCGGCACAGAGCCCCTGGGGCCACATAGGGCGGAGCTAACGCTGTCTGCTTGGCCGGGAGACTCCGCCCATCCAACCTGAGCACAGCTGAGCTTCACAGACAATTGGCCTGGAGGTCAAACCCTCCTAGGGCTAACAACAAAAAGCTGGGTTTAAATTCAAAAACACTGAATACAACCCATAAAGGATTGCAGTAAGAGTACCCACCTCAGGTAACTGGGGAGACTGAGCCACTGTCCCTTTGAGGATAGCCACCACATAAAGCAGCCACCATGCAGAGACATGGAAAGAAATCAGGTGTGAAAGAAATGGAGGAGAAAAGACGACAAGACATAGAGTTCAAAACCACGGTTATAAGGCTTTTCAAGAGGCTCCCACAAAAGGCCGATCAACTTAATGAGAATTACCAGGAAATAAACAAGACCAACCAGCAAATGAATGAGAATTACAAGGAGATGAATGATACTTACAAGGAAATGAATGAGACCCTCAGGGAAATGAACAAGACCTCTGAGGATACGAACCAGACCCTCACAGATGAAAAAAAGGACCAACTAGAAATCAAGCATACACAGACTGAAATAAAAAATATTACACAAAGTCCTAAAAGCAGTCCAGAGGGCCACAAGAACCAAGTCAAAGTTTTGAAATACAAAGAACCAAAATCCACTCAGCTGGAAAAGCAAGAAACAAAAAGAATTCAGATAATTGAAGATAGCATAAGGGGCCTCTGGGACAACCTCAAGCAAGCCAACATCTGAATTATTGGGGTGCCAGAAAAAGAGAGAGAGAAAGTTAATGAAAACCTACTTGAAGAAATAGTGACTGAAAACTTTCCCCACCTGGTGAAAGAAACTGACTTAAAAGCCCAAGAAGTACACAGAACCCCAAAATATAGGAATCTAAAGAGGACCTACACCAAGACATATCATAATTAAAATGCCAAGAGCAAAAGATAAAGAGAGAATATTAAAAGCAGCAAGAGAAAAACAGTTGGTTACCTACAGGGGAGCACCCATACGATTGTCAGCAGATTTCTCAACAGAAACGATGCAGGCCAGACGCGAGTGGCAAGAAATATTCAAAATAATGAAGAGCAAGAATCTACAACCAAGATTACTCTATCCAGCAAAGCTATCATTCAGAATTGAGGATCAGATAAAGTGCTTCGCAGATAAGAAAAAGCTAAAGGAGTTCATCACCACCAAACCAGTATTATATGAAATGCTGAAAGATATTCTTTAAGAAGAGGAAGAAGAAAAAGGTAAAAATATAAATTATGAACAACAAATACACATCTATCAACAAATAAACATAAAAATCAAGTGAACTGATAGGCTGATGAACAAGATAAACTGGTGACTATAACAGAAACATGGACATAGAGAGGGAATGGACTGACAATTCTTGGGGAGAAAAGTGTTGTTGGAAGTACAGCAAGAGATTGGACAAAAATCTTGCAAC
Organism: Antrozous pallidus; assembly: GCA_027563665.1. Lineage (NCBI taxonomy): Eukaryota > Metazoa > Chordata > Mammalia > Chiroptera > Vespertilionidae > Antrozous > Antrozous pallidus. The sequence goes on along the minus strand of CM050508.1, from coordinate 132,423 downwards.
AATGGAAGAGGACATTGGGGAGGGGGAGGTGAGGGCGGAGGGTGGGATAGGTACAGGGTGGAGGGAAGATATAGGGGGATAAAAAAGGGGAAACAATGTAATTAATAAACTGAACAATAAAAAAAATTTAACAAAATAAATAAAAACAAAAACAAAAACAAAGTGATGAATAGCAAGAATCTACAACTAAGATTACTCTACCCAGCAAAGCTATCATTCAGAATTAAAGATCAGATAAAGTGCTTTGCAGATAAGAAAAAGCTAAAGGAGTTCATCACCATCAAACCAGTATTATATGAAATGCTGAAAGGTATTCTTTAAGAAGAGGAAGAAGAAAAAGATGAAAATAAAAATTATGAACAACAAATATCCATCTATCAACAAATGAATGTAAAATTCAAGTGAATTAAAAATCTGATTAACAGGATAAACTGGTAAATATAACAGAATCATGGGCATAGAGAGGGAATGGACTGACAATTCTTGGGGAGAAAGGGGGTGTGGGAGGTACAGCAAGAGACTGGACAAAAATCATGCACCTATGGGAGAGGACAGTGGAGGGGAGGGGAAGGCAGAGGGTGGGATGGGTACCGGGTGGAGGGAAGCTATAGGGGAATAAAGGGGAACAATGTAATTAATAAACTGAACAATAAAGATTAAAATAGTTTAAAAAAGAAAGAAAGTCAATGCTGTCCCTGGCTTTCAACAATACGGAGGGTCCTATAGCCAAGGAATGTGAGAGCATCGTGAAAGTTGGAAAGACAAGGGCGAGGATTCTCCTGTGAAGTCTCCAGAAAGAAGGGCCATCCTGCCCAATCCTGGCCTCAGCCCACTGAGACCGTCAGACTCCTTATCCTTAGGACTGTGAGCTAGTAAATGTAGGTGTTTTGAGCCACTAAACATGAGTTGGTTTGTTACAGCAGCAATAGAAAGTGAATGCCATTGCCTCTATGGCAAGAGCTCTGCTGGGCGCTATAGGTAATGAGATTAAGCAAGACACCAGGGACCCATTTCCTCTCCATGAGCTCCATTTCATGGGCCTGGAGTAACTTATTATAGGACATAAGATCATGGACATTGCTCATAACAGTGCTTTACCTACTTATAGTCTAGACAGGTATGATGACTTATTAAAACACGCTGTAGCATTTTGCAGATGTGTATCTTGTTCCCTCCTTCCCAGCGTAAATAACTGGAAGCAGAAACGCTGGCATAGACTAGCTTTGGGCAGAGATACAAGTTGCCCTACAGAGTGCTGTTTCCCCTCCTCCCCTATTCTTTGATTGTTGTAGCAGTGTTTACAGAAAAAGAAAAAAAATTGAGCTGACCTTGCAGAAAAAGGTACCCAATTAGAGGTAAGCTAAAATCTTCAGGTATAAGTACTGGGAAGATTCTAAGGGGATTGTGTCCTACTTCCTTTCCTCTTTTTTTCCGCCTGAAATGAAATAGCGACCTTGTGCATATTCATAAGATGAGAAGCCAATGAAGTTGGAAAACAAAGATAGGAATCAAGAGAGAATTCAAGGTTGGAAACCATGAACTAAGGGAGAGGAAGTGGAAAGACTGAGGGAGCGAGCTTAGGGGACATGTGCTCTCTGGACCCCGCATTGCCTCCCTCTGGGATTCTTTCACATACGGAGAAATAAATGATTAACTTGTGAAGCCAGTCCAAAGTGTTCCTTACACCTGACCTAATGTTGCTCTAATTTTCTACATGAAGTTTCCTTAAAATCAGTCAGAATGTAACACTAAAAAGAGCCGACAGATTTTGGAAAGTGGCAAGACCGTAATCAGCTGGTGAGCACTGCTCATAGAACACCTGCTGCATTGATTGGGGAGGGGCCTACAGGTACTAATTCAAGTGCCATACACCCAAGAAAATGGTTCCTTCAAGTCCACACAGCTGACCTTAAGAAAGAAGTTGAAGCCCTAGCTGATTTGGCTCAGTGGATAGAGCGTCAGCCTGTGGACTGAGGGGTTCCAAGTTTGATTCCTGTCAGGGGCACATGCTTAGATTGCAGGCTAGGTCCCTGATATCGGGCGTGCAGGAAGCAACCTATTGATGATTCACTCTCATCATTGATGTTTCTCTTTCCCACTCCCTTCCTCTCTAAAATCAATAAAAAGAGAGGAAGGAAGGAAGAGAGGGAGGGAGGGAAAAAGGGAGGGAACAAGCATGAGCATTGCTTCCTACTACAACAGGCTTAAAAATTAGTAAACATTAATATAGAAGAATTTTTCTAAAATATGAAAAATTGAATGTAAGAAAAACATGCTAGGCAGAAAGAATATTCAAATTCCCATCATAGTGAAATTTTTTTCTTAATGGTTTCTATCAGTCAATATTTCATTTGTCCTTCTTTTAGAATTGTTTTTACCTAAAATGTATGGTTACGATGCTCTAAAATGAGTATTCTTCTTATGAAAATGGCAGCTATTTAAATATATCAGAATCTAATTCAGAGGACTATGAGGGAGAAAGTGTCACTCAAGAAGCAGGGTTGAGCAGGTTCTGCAAACTGACAGGCTTCCCTCAGGGAAAGGCAGGTGGTTTACCTGGAAAGGATGGTGGCTGAAGGGGAGATCAATATGTAATTTTATCTGGATTGCCTCCCTGTTGTCCTCTGGGCCAAGGCTAAGAAAACTGTCCTCCTGACTTGGGACAATGGGTCAAACCAGAAATGCTGGCCAGGCTGGCAAAGCTCAGTGGTTGAACATCAGCCTATGAACCAGGAGGTTCAATTCCTGGTCAAGGCATATGCCTGGAATGCAGGCCCAATCCCCAGTGTGGAACTTGCAAGAGGCAGATGGTCAATGATTCTCTCTCATCATTGATGTTTCTATCTCTCTCTCACTCTCCCTGACCCTCTAAAATCAATAAAAATATATTAAAATAAATAAATAAATTTGCAAAGTCACTAGACTTTTAAAAAATAATAAATAAATAAATAAATAAATAAATAAATAAATACACACAGAAACTCTGCTCTGCTCCTTAAATAGATAATGAAGCTGGAGTAGACAGTAGGCCAAGGTCACCTGAGATTCTATCACAGTGTCAGCCATGAATACAGTGAGATGCAATTTCCGTGGTGATGAGATAGTTTCACCAGCACCAGGTCTCCCTGGGCAATTTCACTGATGCATTTATGATGAAACTTCTCATTTTCTGTTATGTTTGCTTTCTTGGACCTTAAAGTAAATCCATATTTTATCAGTCCTAGCTGATTGTCATGATTTGGGAGACATAATAAAATTCAGGCTGGTGCTGCCCCCTGAGAGGACACCAAGCCTGCCTTCATTTCGAGAGACTGCGTACAGAAGTGATTTAGTTGCCAAGACACTGTCTATAAAGGAAAAAGTTATCTTGAACCAAAGAAGAGCCAGAAAGTTAGGGACCAGTGTCTGAATGTAAACACTATCCTCAAAGACCAGAACCAAGACTGAATAATTATTATCACCAATTCAAACTTAAATTTTATTTATATTTTAAAATATTCTTCCAATGTTTATTTCTGTCCTTTATATCTAGGCAATGGTGTTAAAATTATTTAAAATCCTAGAGATTCTCAGAGGAAAAAGTAACATTTAGAAATAAGTATCCTAAAGATCATGGTTTATATTTCAAAAAAGTGTGTGTGTGTGTGTGTATGTGTGTGTGTGTGTATGTGTGTGTGTGTGTGTGTGTGTACCCAAGCGCCAGGCACAGCATTACCTAATATCTTAACCATCAAAGTAACAGCATCTTTGACTTTGGGACATATCTTTAAATCCAAAACTTTTAGCCCTATTACTGCAGTGATTAATTATTCTGTTGTTCCCATTTGTTCTTCCACCCACACCCCTCCAAATCTGTTTCTTCCATATTGAGAAAAGTTTTCCAAATCAACATTTTGTACCTCTGTTTAGACAAATATTAGGATAATCTAGTGGAAAGTAGGAAAATACTTGGGCAAAACTTACATTAAAAACATTTAATCCCATCTGCCATGTAAAATTTGTATAAAGTCAACTGTCTTCAGCAGACTCCGCAAAGAAGAGAGTTATTATAAGTTCATTTTATGATTTATTTTTAATGAACTTTAGAAACTGTCAACTGTCTCTGAATGTGAACCCCAAATAGCCTTTTGTAACCAGTAAATGAGCTGGGGACCTGAAATTTCTATGTAATTAGTAGTTCACTGCCTTTGGGTAACTGTCCAGAAGATGATATTGGCTGTACCTCTCTCTCCTTCCTCATTTCCACCATCTACAAGTTTCTGTGCAGCTTATGACCTTTTGGGCATACTGACCTTACATTATGGGGGTGGGGGGAGGGGGACGCGAATGTTTCAGCATAATCTAATTTTCTTGTTAAAAAACTAGGCTTAAGCCACTCATCCCACAGCATTGCTTTAGTGGAGGTTCCTGAACAGGTGATTAGGTTAGTGTGACGTGAGAGGTTACTGGACAATGCAGAAAGAGAGTCCCGGTGTTAGAGAAAGGCCTGGAGATAGCCTGTACATGTCGCTGGGTGTGGAGATGAGCTCAGCACTGCTGCAGGGTCTGTGAAAAGAGGGAAAGGACCTCAACACAAACAAGATGCAAATGCCAACACTGTCCCAGCCAATCAGGTCAAGTCTGGTTAAACCTGGCCTGGCTGCCACCCACCTGAGGATATTTTTAGTCCCTTGAGGGCTAGTTGGAGTTGGGTTTTCCATTACTAATAACTTAAAATACCCTAATACATACCATACAATTAGCAGGGTTCTCTTTCAGAACTGAGATAGCTGGGTAACTAATCATATTTCATTTTTAGCTGCTACAAATTTATAATCAAATTGGAAATTGATCCACAAAAATTACTCAAGCCCGTGGCCTGCATTTTTAGGCTCATTTAAATGAGCTCCAATTTCTTACCTGTCTTCCTATTTTTTTCTAGTAGTGGCTATTATATCACATGTATTACCTTTTTCTTTTTAATTTTTAATGTTTATCATAAACCACCACATAATATTTGCAGAATAAATTGTGGTATAAATAAATTAATAAAGTAAGATAAAGTTAATTAACACCAAATAAGCGAAATGTGGACTGGCTTTATATGAGTTTTGATTATCTAAATAGAATTTAAGTTGCAAAGTAACAGAATGAATAGCCTAAGAATTACTGCTAAGTCCCCCATGTTATGCAACTCATTTCATCCTTTCTGACTCAGAACATTTCGCTTCACTAACCTAATTAATTTGTACTAAAATATGTCACCTTGTTGCATTAAATTTTATACTAAAATTGTTTGACTGCTTGCCAGATGGCTTTCTCTAGAACTGGGCTTTTGCTTATTAAACAGTTTTCATCATTTTGACAGGCATTTGCTTTTTTTTTTTTTTTTTCAAAAGTATCCATAGCATGGACACCAAAGTGCATTTCACACTTGAAAACACAAATTAAATATACAAAGACAGGTGGAAAAGCAATCAGCTCTGCTTGGTTTTATCTTTCTTTTTTTATGATTATAAATCCAATTGTATTTCTATAGAAGTTAACCATAAAAAGGCAAGACAGACTATCAACTACACAGTGGTAATTGCTTGTTAATCTATGTTAGGGCTAGCAATTATGTTTTCTTTAAAAAAAATAATGGATTCTAGTCAGTGTTGCTTAGTGGTTGATATGAACCAGGAGGAAATGGTTAGATTCCTGGTCAAGGCACAATGGTTAGATTCCTGGGTGTGGGCTCAATCCCCAGTAGGGGTTGTGCAGGACGCAGCCAATCAATGATGATCTCTCATCATTGATGTTTCTATCTTTCTCTTTTCCTCTCCCTTCTGCTCTGAAATAAATAAAAACATATTTTAAAAAATGAATGGTGAAAATATATTGACATTTTCTAGCATATTAATGGCTTACAAATTAGAGTAGGATTTGTCGATTTTAGAAATGGAGGAAAACACATTGAAGAAGAAAAAGAAAGATCTCCCTGGCCCCTTCAGAGTACAAACTTCACAAGTACAAGCTCCTTCCTCGTCACATGTTACTGTCACCACTGAGACTCTGGGAGCTTTGTGTATGAGGCAGGCGCATGTAGGGGATCCTGAGAGAGGCCCTTGCTAGAGGGACTAGAGGTCTGGCAGGGCAGATCACAGCATTCACCCACATAAGGTCTTCTGTGCAGGCAGGAAGGCAAATCTCTCTCTAAAAGGTGAGTGACTTGGACAAAGTACATAAGGCAGGACCAGGGGCAGAGCAAAGGACACCACCTGAGCCCCAGAGCTTCGCGTCATCAGGCTCCTTATGGAAATAACCTGGAATAAAGGAGAAGCTATTTTCCATAAGCCTTCATGTCTGAAGCTCAATTCCCACACTCACATTTCGTGAGGTGCCCACAGGCCTCTCAGATACCCAGGCAACTTGTTAATTATCTTGGTATCTACACAGAGCATTCAGGTTCTTATTCCATTTCCTGGGCTGCACTGGTTGCAGTAGGCATCCACTATTTAATTAAGACAGACAAGAAATCAAGTGAATAAGAACTTTCAAACCCAAGTAAACAGTATGCCTAGTGACTGTTGTAAATTCATGTTTATGGGCATTCATTAGAACGGATAATTTCAATTGTTCTCCCTGTGCTCTGACAGGATGAACACTGATAAAAAGATGACCTAAGACCTGAGTTAATGTGCACTTTAGCCTTGTCTTGCAAGTCCTTCCAATTTGGCCCTAAATTCCTAGCAGTGACTTTAAAAGCCTTCAAGAAACACACAGGAATATTGGCACCTTTCTGAAGTGCTGCCCTCAGAGTTTACGCCATGATCCTTTAGTCCCAGTCTATGCGGCTACAATCACAGAACTGACTGAGGACAGAGCTGATGCTGGGTAACAGGGCCCTGGATTAGCATCCAGCTCCATTTTTCGCTGTGCTGCTATCTGCTCTGAGGCTCAGCCTTGGTCTGTGAGATGGAAATGGTGCAGTACCCACTTTGCAGGGCTGCTGGAAGAGTTCCTGGGAGAACGCACGAATAGTGATGGTGTCTGGCGCAGTCAGTGCCTAGTGAATGCCCCTTCCTCTTTCCACACCCCTCTGCAAGGCTTACCCAATTGCGGACCACAACCAAAGCACCAGCCAAGCCAGATCCTCAACAAGCAGATGGGTTTGTACCTGTGATTGCTGTGGTTTCAGTAGCAAAGGTACCCACGTCAATCCCAGGCCCTACATACCCACCACACTGTCGCTTTCCCATGATTCCAGTTAAAACTAACGGGCTTTCTCTTCTGGTCATGGTTGGACATGCTTTTTCAGATCAAAAGGGAGCATGTTTCTTTCCTGGACAGATGTTCATCCTACCTCTTGCCAGTTATTCTCCCAGGCAGCAGAAAAGTCAGTTCTCCTCACAGACTTAGGGGACAAGGGACGGCTTATTATTTCTCCACACAAACACATTTGCTAAAACCCTTGAGTAATGTTGCTGTGAAGAAACTCCTGTCTTGCTCACCAAATAAATGGGCTCCATGGTTACCAGGGAAGATACATTCCTCCAGAATCAGTGTACATTTCTCAGTCACACTGGCAAAACACACTCTTGAAAGCTTGAGGGCTGCATTTGTAGAAGGCTGAACTGTATCATGTTCCAAAAGTCACATGTAAGCCAGTTATTTGGAACTCAAAATGCACTTTCCCATGAAATGTTATACTTTTAATGTGGTACTTCTCTCACATGTATGCCCTTGGAACCCATGATGTAATCCACACGAGGAAGCACACAGTCACACAGATTACATAATTAGTCTCATATTGTGTAACTAGTTTCCATACAGGCTCATCAGCCTGCAAGTCTTCACATGTTTATCTGTTCAGCACGTGAATGTGATCCACCAGCCACCATTCCAGGCACTTCTAATGCAGGGATAGAACAAGGTTCTTGGTCTCATGTTTACAGACTAATGGTGGAGGGGAGACATAAAGAAATATGTATTTTATAATTTCAAATACAGAGAAGTACTATGAAAGATAAAAGGCAAGAAAAAGGGAAAAGAATAATTGGGTGTAATTTTAGAAAAGGTCTAAAGCAGGGGTGGGGAACATTTGGCCCATGGGCCATATAAGGCCCAGGAAATCATTGGATCTGTCCCTGAAAAGCCTTTTGGAGTTAATTAAATATAGCAGGCTAATTCTTTAGTTGGTGCTTGCTTTTCTCTGGCCCAAGAATTATGTTATGAAGATCTAAATGGCCCTCGGCAGAAGAAAGGTTCCCCACCCCTGCTTTAAAGATGTGGCATTTAAGCAGAGACTTAGAGTGGGGACGGGAATGAGGCCAATACCTGGCGAGACACAGTCCCCTCAGAGGGAATGGCAGTGCACAGGCCTGAACTAGCCGGGGCTGGGAGGGTGATGCAAGCAGGTGTGGCAGCTAAAAAGTCATGAGGAAGAGGCCACACGTGGACGACAATGTCACATTAACTAAATATTTATGTCAGGAACTGCCTACATAGTGTCAAGATTAAAATACAGTTCTTCATTATTTCTCTGTTTTTAAGAGATATGGACAAATTGAAGTGCTGTCAGAGGATGACCTAGATGATATGGAGCTGCAGATGTTTAGTCTTAAAAAGGTGGGAAGAGGAGGCATTAAAGGCATTAAACTTTGGTCCACCTGGTTCAACGGAAGGACAAGCTACCTACTTCCAGCCAGAACTCCACAGCAGAATCTTTCTACTATACTTTGCTCAATTTAAATTAAATAACACAGAAGGCAGGGATGCTGCAAAGAAGAACCATTGTCCATAGACAGAACAGCTAGAAATATTAAGTCAGACAAGGAACATGTATTAATGGTATGACCAACCATCCCTGAATATTGTCTCTGAAGGAACAATGATTGAAAAATATTTATCTTTTCAGTGCATTTGAGCTTTTGTTTTAGTTTCCAAAGGACACAAAAAAGAACAAAATGAGGAAATGTTCCCACCTTATGCTCTGGAAGAGGGCCAGCCTTGTAAAGGAGAAGACCACCTGTAACCATGTGAGTGGGATAAGAACCATAGGACCCAAATGGCAATGCTGCTGTGGAGATGAACAAAAAGGCAGCGCACAGCACCTAGCGCTGAGACGAGGGACTCACTCAGAGGAGCCACAAGCTCCCAATGAGCTCAGAGTGAGCGATGCCTTAGCTGAAGTTTTGCAGCATCAGTAAGAACTGCTATTACAAGTGAAATAAATAGGTTTAAGTATTGATTTCTTTAAATTTCCCTAGAAATGTATAACTTGCTTAAGACAGCATCCATGTAAATTATATTCTGATAACTTTTAGTTCATCCATATACTGATCTAATATCCCCACCAGCGGTCACTTTCATGCATCTATCCATTCCTCCACTTACTCATCATATGTATGTATCACTCCTGTTATGTACCTGGCACTTTCCTAAATACTAAGATACAACTATAAATTTTTTAAATGTTTTTACCTCCCAACATATATAGGATTTTTTAAAAATAATGTTCCTGGTTGCTAGTCTATTTGATTAGATTCAGTAACAGAAAAAAACAACAACCAGAAAACAAACAAACAAACAAAAACACTTAGCAATTTCCCAGGCTCCCAGGTCTATATTTGAACTGATAACATTGCTTAGAAATTCCATATGAGATAGGTATAAGCTGTTTCAAAATACTGAGGGTACAAATAATGCCATATTTCTGAAATAAGGAAAACCAAACTGAAGCAAATCCATCAAGATTGGTAGTTAAGTCACTATTAGTTGTTCCATGAAAAAACACACATACCCTCACCCAAACACCTGTAGATAGATAATACACACCCACTTCACACACACACACACACACACACACACACACACACACACACACACACCTGTTTTGAAGTGAAAATCAAATGTGCCCCCCTAGACTGCCCCCATCCCTCCCCAACCCCTGCCCAGCATAATGGCTGGGAGTGGGTCCAGGTGCATAGGATTCATGGTGGCTGGCAGCTCCACTGGTCAGGCAGATTCTCTCTGAAACCCAGACACACAGCAACAGGTTCCCCCCTGACTCTCGCCAGCCATCATCAGAGCCCCTGCCAGCTCAGAGCTGACACATTCAGGGAAGCTCCACCAGGGTCACCCGGTAACACACCGCTCTCTCTTTCGAGTGGATGAGCAGCCAGCAATGTCCCTGTCAGCCGTAAGCACAGAGCCTGCATCCCTTCCCCTCTGTTGCCTTTTCAGAGCCTCGGCTTGTTCATTTTTCCTTAAGAGCAAGAAAAATCTATATTTAAAAGAAAGTCCTGGTGATATCTTTGGACAAAGGGAGGGGGAAATACTTTTCATTTGCTTCAGCATCAACAAGATGCAATTCATATCTCTCTAGGGGTTTCTGCATAATTAATGTTTAATAATTCATCTGTTACCTCTGTCAGTTGGAATCTCTCATTCTGTACATTCTTCTCAACAGCCATAATCCCGCCTCTTGTGGAGTCTGCTATGGAAGGAGAGGGGCCAGGATACCTAAGGCAGCTCCAGATCTACCCGGTCTCCTCCAGCCTAAACAGGCTCAGTGCCTTCAACTGTGCCCAGTGGCACATCATCATATTTAACATCAAGAACCTAAAATGTGGTTACTAAGTCTTTTTTAAGAGAAAAAGGCCAATCCAAATATTAGCTTATTTTGAAGCATTTGATTTTGCATATCAGGGATCAGAACTAAGCTGACTGGTGACTTCAGGTGTGGCCAGCATTAAAGCAAAACTTCTAGGCTTCCATCCCTGGCCTTTTCTTATCTTCTCTTCTCACCAGCTGATAAAGTGCCTCATTGACAAGCCTGAATCAGATACTAATCCATCAAACTCGCCTGGCTTTCTGTTTCTAGTCATTAAGATAACCCAACTAACTCTCTGTTTTTTCTTATTCTTTAAGTATTAATAAATCACCAGGACCTTATAAAGCTAAAAGAAAAAGTGTGGAAGAGTCTATACAAAAGTATATTCAATGGCAAAACAATGGAGGAGTCCATTTAATCAGGGTAAGTTGATGAGAAGTGGGTCAATAAAAGTTGCTAACAACGTGGAAAAACTTGAAACCTAATTCTGTTGTTGGGCAGTGACGGGAAAGAGAAGAAACTTTTGTGTGAGGAGTGTCAGCTGCCCCAGCCTGCAGCCAGCAGGACCTGAGTCAGCAGGACCTGGAGAAGCCTTCATTTCAGGGAGTCACTTGTTCTCATCAATTTTCTGTGTCTGGATCAACCACGAGACTTTGCCTTTCGTCTCTGGCCATCTCCTTGCCTTTTCAAAGGGTATAAGTCTCTGCCTTCTGTTCTCCAAAGCTTAGGTTCTTCCTTCCCCTTCAAGCTCCTACAAGATAAGATCCTGTTCAGGATCTAAGCCCTGTAACTGCCCCTCTCCCATCTATAGCCAGGTTTGCCCGCTTTAGTTTCTACCCCGTCTTTGGCTAACCCTGAATTATTTTCCCGATCAAAACGCTGAGATTTTTCCTACCTGGGATTCCTTTCTTTGGATGCTTCTTCTAACTTTATGAAGACTTTTTTCCATTGATCTCTACATTCCATTATTTCCTAGCTTGGCCATTATAACCAAGTCATAATTAGACTTCATTAGAGGCCCAGTGTATGAATTTGTGCACAAGTGGGGTCCCACGGCCTGGCCTGAGGGACTGAAACCAGCTCTCTGACCTCCCTCAAGGGGTCCTGGATTATGAGAGGGTACAGTCCTGGCCAGGGGACCCTACCAGTGCACAATCAGGGGCAGAGAGGGAAATGGAAGGTGGGCCAGCCAGGGAAGGACTGCAGGAGGTCTCCAAAGGCCACATCCCCTGAAGACATTTGACACATTGTGAAGGCACATCACATAGGAGGCAGAAACCTCTGAAAAGAAGACTGTTCTCCAGAGTTTATCAAAGCTTTGGACACCAGATTAGCATTAAGGAGCCTCCAGAGAATGTTCCCAGGGAACACACCAGGCTGTTAGTTCAAATCTTTGAGAACTATCCCCTAGGAAAAAGCAAAGGTAGACTTCAGTCTTAAAACTAATTAAACAAATAACTGCAATTCAGCCATAACCAACCGGATCCTGGTGGTCAGTTCTATCTGCCTGTCTGGCAGAGAAAAGGTGAACTCTCTAGGGGAAGTGTGTCAAAGTTGACAGGAAGACATTGACATCTGGATAAGGCACAGTTTTTATAACCAATGTCTACATGGAATCAAAATTAGTAGGCATGGCCAGGGATACTACCATAACAATGAAAACCAAGAGAAAAACAAGCCATAAAAATAGATACACAGTGAACCAAATATTGCTATGATCACTAGGCTCATGGGAAGGGAGAAAAAGATGGAGAAAGTATATTAAAATTGAGACTTTCACCACAAACTTGAAATCTGTAAAATACTATAATGGAAATTATAGAATAAAATATAAATCTAACATTAAGTTCTATTATCTAGAATTCAGATAATAATACATTAAAATAGCAGAAAACATGAATAGTAAACTGAAAGACAGGGAAATTTGTGGGGGAAAAACAGAGAAATATGAATGAAAAATCCAGGAAATAATTTTTTAAAATATATTTTATTGATTTTTTACAGAGAGAAAGGGAGAGGGATAGAAATTCAGAAACACCGACGAGAGAGAAACATTGATCCCCTGCCTCTTGCACACTCCCTACTGGGGATGTGCCCACAACCAAGTTACATGCCCTTGACAGAATCGAACCTGGGACCTTTCAGTCCGCAGGCTGATACTCTATCCATTGAGCCAAACCTGTTTTGGCTCCAGAAAAGAATTTTAAAGAAATGTGATAAATAAGAAAAAGATCTCACACTCTGTGCAGCTGGAGCTGAACCCAGAAGAAAAGGATAGGAGCAATGGTGGTAGTGCTGGGGGGTGGGGAGGAGTGTTTTAAAAGATAATGAGCAAGAATTGTCCACTATATCAGACATCAATCCCTATTTAAGTAATCCATTTAATTCCATTTAACGACAAGTAGGAAAAACCCAAATAAAACCACACTTGGGCATATAATAGTAAAACAGCTGAAAAACCCAAGGGTAGTCCATAATGCATCTGAATTTCTATCCCTCTCCCTTTTAAGAGTTTATGTAATATGTACTAACTTTTCAGTTAATAAATTTCAACAAAATAGTTCTAGAAAAATTACACCAGTTTTCAGGAAACACACACACATTTGGATATAGCAACATTTCCCCTGAAAAACTCAGATTATTAGTTTCCTCAGAATGTTGCTACAAATCACCACAAACTGGGCATTGAAACAATGGAGACTAGAAATGTGAAATCGTGTCAGCAGGAATGTCTTCCCCTGAAATCTGTTGGGAGAGTGCTTCCTGCTACTCCAGCCCCTGCTGTGGGTCTGTAGCCCTGACCTTTCTGAGCCCACAGATGCCACACTCAGACCCGTCACTGCCTCTCATGGGCACCTTCTTTCTGGGCCTCTCCCCTCCTCCTATAGGATATAACCGTCATATTGAAGTAGCCCCTCCCCCCATACTCCAGGATGACGTCAGTGTCATTAATTACATCTGCAATTACCCTATTTCCATATTAGGTCATATTCTCAAGTTCCAGACTTTCAATGTAGCTTTGTGAAGGACACAACTGGCACTAAATAATTATATTATGGCCAATAGGTCAATGATTATATGCATAGACAAACTTACCAACTTATCCAACACAACCGTTTCTATTTAGAGAATAACATGGAGAAATTAATATTGCACACAATATTTAAAGCATTTAGAAGATATATTTTTTAGAAAGGCACATCAAGAATTCTTCTAAAGCAACATCTACCATTCTTTAATCGGTTGTATGTATGTGCTATGTTTATGTGTTTTAAATTTCTCCCATGTTATATTATTCTACAATCTCATTATAATATTTGATATTTGACAACAGCATATTATACAATTATCCCAAATAAACTTACAAACTAATTCTTTGAATGTTGGGCAGCAACTTAAAAAAAGGATAGGAAAGGAATTAATCCCTTTCAGAAGGGATTAAGGCACTGGGAAGGCATTCGAGCATTCTATATTGGCCCCTCTGGCCCTTTTGCCAAGAGGGACCCTCTTCTTATTATCCAAATACACACAGCTGATGCGTGAACTTTCAGTTCAAGCTGTGGCTGAAGCCTCTGGGCAGCTGGCACCATGGATCTGTCTCTCGACCAATGGTGTGAGCTGGGCCCTCCCTGTTGAAGAAACCTGGGTCATCCAAGATATGTGATCAGTACCGGGACCCCGCCAGCAGGCGAGGGGACCCCAAGGCAGGTGCTGGACGTGGAGGCCATGGGGCATAGACTACAAAGGAGACAGGACTGAACCTCACATCACCCTGTTTGGCCCTGGAGGATGGCTGGTTAGCCAGAGACGGGTAAGATTCCTCAGGGAAGGAACAACCTAAGACAGCACAGTCGCAGAGGGGCCAACAGGAGAGAACTAAAAGGTCAACAGAGGTGGGGCACAGACGCTCATCCACAAACCTTGCAGGGGCTTGAATTCTCACCCCTCCTGAGGAAGGTCTCCTATGCACACAGCTGCTACGCCTCCCACACACAACTCACACCAAGACCCAGGTGGCAGACAGAGACTTGGCCAGCAATAGCTGCCCTATATCTAAATTTAGTTTATTACCAGGAATGCTGAGGACCTACTCAAAAATGCAAATATTCCTTTCCACAAGTATTTACTGGGTAAACTAAGATTTCTGCTTGAGTATTAAAATTGACAGTAAAATAGTAATCAAGTTTTCAGATTAATTTAAATTGGACAAGTGAAATAAGTGAATACTCAAGAAAATCTAACTGTACTGGACAAAAAGCTTTTCCTAAAACATTAACTAAAATATCTATTAGTAGTTCATCTCACTGCAAAATTGCCTAAGATCCAAAGAACCTAAAGCAGTAATATTTGTGTGCAAAAATTAAAATTTAAAATTACCAAGACTGCAAGATAAAATTTCCAAAAGCCCCTATTAACCAAGAAAAGGGGGTGGGGGGACAGTGGGGTAATATCATGTAAGGAAAAATATCCTATAAGTAAAATACATGTAGAAAATTCTTACTCCAGAAAAGAAAATTCCATTTGTAAGACCAACTGCAGGACACCTATGAAAACACACACATGGTGTCAAAATAAGCCAAAGGAAAATCATTTAGGCAAAAATAAAAAGAATCCCAAGCCTATTTTGCAGAGAGGATCCCTTTGTTAACCTTTGGTCGAGAATGTGTTTGTGTGTTTGCAGAGAACAACTCCAAGACCATGTGGGTTCCTGCGACAGTGAGGAACTGACGGGTCTGTTCCAGCCACGAGGATGGTCCAGAGATGGCCGACGCTGACGACACCTTGCCATGCTAGCAGTCGGCAGCTGTGCTTTGCTGCAGGCGGCCCAGGACCAAACCAGAGAGGATGGATCTTGCATTGCCACGATGTGTCCACCATCTGGATACCATTGCTGACATGTACACATGAAGAACTATTTGACATTGAAACTGGGACTCAGAACAGTTGGACATTGAAATTGACACTCAAACTTTCTTTGCTCTTATACGTTTGTTTTCAGTATGCAGAGGCAAGATATTTTTGAAGAAAAGAAACAGGGGGAAGTGATTGATATAGAGGCAGGGTGGCCTCGAACAAGCTGTCAAGCTACAGGGGGAAGGCTCGAGTGGATGGGTGGCAGATGCTGGGGGAGATCAACCGAAGGACTTATATGCATACATATATGCATAACCAATGAATGAAAGACACTGGGGTGGGGAGGGGGGCAGGTGGGGAGATGTGCTGGGGGGTAAGGGAGGCTGGGGGGAAGACATTGGGGGGGGGAGGAAAACATATGTACTACTATTACATATAAGTTATATTGTAAATAAAAAAATTTAAAAAACGTTCAAAAAAATTTCTCCCATGTTTAGCTTTTATTTTCCACTATTATCATCATGGCTATAAACTTCTGATTAAGTACAGTTTGAATGTCAGTCAACTAAGAACCTCAAAATAGTTTAACATGGGGTAGAACAAATGTATTTTCCAAAGAATTATTCTGTTAACATCCCTCCTTCACCAACCACTATCTCCTATTATCTTTTCTTCCTCTTTTAGTGAGTAGAGTAAAACTGCATTTATTGCCTTTATTTACTTTTAACTTTTTATTTATTACTTTATAAATCTTTTTATTTGTTCAATTAAAATGATCTGGGTATCTTACGTTGAAATGGATTTTGTTATAACATCTCATTAAAATTAATAGAATTTTTGAAAATTTAATAGCTCATCACCTAATGTCAGGACTTTCAAGCACTAAAGTCATTAAACAAGTGATAATATCAATTCAAAGGAACATAAATCAGATGAAAGAAAACTTCTCAACATACAGACTAGAAGCTAAAGACAATGAGAAGACTTTTTTTAAAGCGCTGAGAGAAAATAACTGCCCATTTCTAATTCTTTGTGAAAATATTCTCCAAAAAGAAAGATGAAATAAAAGTGTTATTGAAGTAAAAAAAAAAAATTGAGAGTATATATATGACCATAACATATTCTAAAAGAGATTCTAAAATAAGAATTTAAGGCAGAAGGGAAATTATCACCAAAAAGCTGAAGAAATGAAGAGTACAATGGAAATAAATGAGTAAATATTCCTATTAATACAAATAAATATTAAGATAACAACAACAGTGATGCATTCTTGGATTGAAAGCTCATGTATAATTACAATGTATAACAACAATAACATACAAAAAGGGAGTGGCTAAGTACACCATTATAAAATTCCAGTAATTTATCAGGGAAGTGATAAAGTAATCATTGGTGTCCGAATATAGTAAGTGAAGGATGCATGCTCTAATCTGTCATGTCAGGACCACTAAAGAGATCATGAAAGAATCTATAACTAACCAGTTATCAAGATTTAAAAATTCAATAATATATGTATAGGTCCTCTAAATAGCTATTCAATTAATACTTTTAATCACAATCTATGGCACCTAATAAGGCAAATCTTGTATGGGACAAAATCACCTTGAATTTTGATTTTAAGCCGTAGGAAAAACATTCCAGTTCTCAGAGGTACGACTTGCCATATCACAGAGTGCTACAGATAAACTTCACAGTGCAGGAGATTTTTTTCCCCAGGATCTGGTATTTGCACTAATTGTGCTAAGATGGAAATTCCTAAGAGTCTATACTATTTTTGTCAAAATTGTTCATTTCTCCCAATATAATGTTAGATATAGGGGTAACATAGGAGTAAGGAGAGTAGAGATCCTAAGTTTCACCCACTAAATGTGAGTGAGTCCATAGCAACTGAAATCATATATATTTCTTATATTGCTTCATTATCACCATCATCACAAATGTTATTGATGATTAAGTGATAGACTGAAATCATAAATCACAGTGAAGAACAGGTGATATCCCAGAGCTTCCTCATGCTGCAACTCTGTTGAGCTGTCTGCAACTCTGTTGTATTGGTGCCCTTTGAAAACCAAAGGGTAGAGTGACTTTCAAGTAGCTGCTGAATGATGCCCTGAAGTGGTATAGTCACAAGCGCCGAGAGGATTAAAGGTGGCAGGCATCCCTCTCTGGGAAACAGTAACAGTAAGGAGCCCAGCACAGTGAATGGCAATCAGGAAAGAAGTATTCGATGGAGCAAAGCCAGGAGCTGGACTCTAGTAAAAACCAATGAACAGCTGGTTTTACCCTAGCCAGTTTGGCTCAGTTGATAGAGTGTTCGCCTACAGACTGAAAAGTTCTGGGTTCCATTCCAGTCCAGGGCATAGAACTCGATTGCAGGCTTCTCCCCAACCTGGGCGCTAGTCGGCGTGTATGCAGGGGGCAACTAATCAATGTGTCTCTCTCACATTGATGTTTCTCTCTTTGTCTTTCCCCTCTCTCTTCCAGTCTCTCTAAAAATCAATAGAAAAAATATCCTTGGGTGAGGATTTAAAAAATTAAATAAAAAATTATATGATCAACTGTCTTTTTCAAATAATTAATTTCCCTTTTCTAATGTAAAAAACAGTTTTGATTTGACATTGCGCTGTTCCTATGCCCACTTTTGCCCACTTTCCTGGTAATCACAGTCCCTCCCAGAAGGGTGGAGCAATGGCCTGAGGTCAGAACAGGGACATTGGCTTTGCATACTGGTAGCTGAGTGGCTGAGTCTTGAGCCAGCCCGCACTCATGAGTGTGGTGCTTTGTTCTGTTTTCTGTGGCAAACTTCAATGTTTTCTCTCTCCTCTACAACCCCGACCTTGCCATCAGTTAGGTACAGGCTATCTCTGAACATCCAGACTTTGTTTCTTTTCCTTCGCAGACATGTGTTAGTGTGCTGAGACTTATGGAGGGTGTGCTCCAACTTGGTTCAGAGGACCCTGTAACCCCAGGTTACTGGAAGCTTTGATAATAAAGTAAATTTTCATTCTGATTTCCAGTTCCATTGTTTCTAATTCATAGTTCTCATTTAAAAAAAAAAACTTGAGAGGAAGATAAACGATCAATAGTGCAAATTTTGAACACTATAGACTCTCTAGCCATAATAGCATCATGATAGTGCCAATATCCAACTCTACCATAATGACTTTTTTGGCTACAGTATTGTGATCATTCGAGACATAACTTAATTATAAATACCATAATCTTTTAATATATCAAATCAATCTAGATAAGTGGTAGTCCTAATTTTAAACAGATACTAGTTACACAAAAATATACTATATCCTCCCAATATGTGAGCATGACAGTAAGAATGCCTGGAAGTCTAGGGTCTCTGTGAGTCTGAATTACTAGTTAAAGTTCACAGTGAGTTCCATAAGAACCTTTTATAGAATTACAGAGCTTTAGACATTTATTAATGAGGCATTATTTGGTTATAAATGACAGAAAGCCAACTGAAGCCAAGTCAAAAAGAAAAATGCTGACACAGAGATGGAAAGACAAGGATAAAACTGACTCAAGCAATTATAAGCCTGTCACTCAAAGACTATCATTAGGATCTGTCTCCAGTTCTCAGTTCCTCATTTTCTTTCTCTCCCCGTAAGATGGCCACGAGCAAACGAGACTTAGAAACCACAATAGAATGAGAATGTCCATTTTCCAATAATCACATCAGAAGCCCCCGGGTCGGTCTGCACAGGCCCAGATTGTGTTACCTACCTAACTCTGAAAAATCTCTGTGGCTGATTATTCAGAACTTAGTCATGACCAGTCCCTGGATCACAGGAACAGAGGGTATGAGTAGGGTGGTTCCCCTTTGAAAAGTCAGGATGCTGTTAACAGGAAATGAAATAAGGAGAAGTTAAAAAAAAAACACCAAAAACTATTTTTCTTTGTTCTAAAACTCTCTCTAGAATAAAGAAATTGTATTTAATAGAATCTCTGGACCTGATAATAAAAATTTGCATAAATTCATATTTCAACATTTTCCACTGATTATGAGAAATCCAACTTGACAACATTTGAAATTACTGAGAGTGTAATTACCATGTGAGTTAATGTGCTCATCCATGCACGGATCCTTTCGTCTCCTCTCCAATTGTGTTCCACCATTTACACTATCGCTTTCGATAGCTTCAACTTGATGGGAACATGTGTTCACCATAAATTCAAGTTTAAAACAGGTGTGAAGCAAGAAATGTATTCCGCATGTTCTATATAATTCACTCATGATTATAGATGTTAGGAGTTTAAATTAGAAATTACCCAATGTTTTACTATTTTCTATGTGTAGAAAGGTTTTTAAATGCTGCCTTGGAATAGGACATTACTTTAAAAATCATGCATCTCACCTCTCCTCAGCCACCACCACCCCCCCCCCCATTAGTCTTCATAAACGATGAGACTTCTGTTACTTCATCCCAGTTCCCTGCTGGTTTTCTATACATTGAACAAAGATCTCCATTGGTCTAGTGGCTGTTAGGAGCTTCACATGGGTACTGCATGAAACTAAAGAATAAGAAGATATTAAAAGACCTCTACCAAGTCATGAAATGTGAATCCCTCCTATTCCTCACCCCTGGTCTGTGACAGACATCACTAACTGACCAACACACTCCTCACACCTTCTCAGGAGAGCACTCGGGCAGACACTCAAACAAAGGAGCATGGGAAACAATGTTATTCATCAGTTTTGTTTTTGAACATGTTCACTTAGCTTAGCCAACAAGAATCAAATATTTGCCTTATATTTTACCAATGACCTTACATGGATTTTCTTTCTATCATGGATCTTTCTCATTTAATTTCCTTGGAATTGTATCTGTCTACATTTCTAGGATGCCAGCGATTGAAATGTCCCTTGAGTCCCTGCCTGATCCCTGTAAGGAGCAAGTGGGCGCAGCACTCAGAACTGTCTGGGCTCCTACCTTAGCCGTCGAGACACCTGCAGCATCTTTCATGGGCCAGGCATGGCTCAGAGGCCGGGAGCTCACAGACAGCCCAGCCTGTAGTAGCCAGCGTGGGCTCCAAGGAAGTCCACATTCCTCAGGATGCCTTCAGTGCAGCGCCTTCTTGTACTCATTTTTCCAGATGAAAATTCTTCCTTTAAAAGTCATTCATTTAACCAACTCAGTGTAATGTTTTCAAAATAAGTGCAAAGACCTGCTTCTTCGAGGTTTCAATCCCTTTGCTTTTTTTAATGCTCCCTTTGGTTACCTGGGTAAGAAAACAAAGCAGAGAATAAATTAGTAAGCATTAGGGCAATGTGATGGTTTTAATACACATGTGCCCACCCGAGGGATGGCCATGTGGCTATGGCATCAGGCACGGTGCACCTGGACACAGGACTCCAGGGGAGTGAGCCCTACTCACCCCTCCTCCCTGTGTGGAAGCGAATTCACAGAAACGAGTTATTCTACCTCAGGGCCAGGAAAGCATGATGGCAATGACAGACACGTTCGTTTCAGCATTGTTTCTAAGGGAACCTGGGGATCATTCTATGAAATGAACTGTTTTAAACCTATGAAATGAAGAAAGACATGTATCTCATCAAATAATGTACCTCTCACTTTATGGAGTAGTCATGTGAGGCTATTCACTACATAAAGGCAAAGGGAAGCTCATGTTGTAAATGCCTGTTATAAAAACCACATATGTATTTCCAGAGGGAAGAATCCAGCAAACGATGGCATTGGTCCTGTGGGAGGGGACAGCAGTTCCATTACAGATGTGCCCCTGGCGTGCACCACGCCCTGCTCCCAGGGACAGGCCTGCCACAGTTCACTTTTCTTCAGCTGCGCTTTCCTAGTTCCACATCTTTCTCCAGCCACACACAGTACATCCTGTCCCCTTAAAGTCATACCCACTTCAGACAAACCGGAAATCATGGCTCCCACTCCACAGTGGGATCCCTTCAGATTCCTTTTGGCAAAGCACTGACCATGTCTAATAGCTTGAGGTGTAAAATCAGTGCAACCAGAATGGGGGCAGGGCAGACGTACCAGAGGCTCTTGATTCCAATAACTACAGGCTGTTGTTGTTCCTTGTGATTTAGCCCCTAACTAATGGCAGGTACTTTTAGCCCAAACAAACCTTGTGAATTCCATCAGTCTGGAGCTATATTCACAAACAGCTATATGTTACCTAGGGATTTTCAGATCAGAAGAAAATATCCCAACTCAATCCTCTGATTTGACATTAAATTACATTTACTTTTGTTGATTTCTAATGTGCCTAAAAAGTATTAACACATTACCTTAGGGTATAAAGGAATTGATTGGCCTACAATTTTATCACTTGCTAAAAATCTGTCTTGTTTAAATATAATTTTTATGAAGTAAATGTGATGTCATTTGTGCAAGTTCAAATGGTTCAAATTTCATATTTAATATATGATTAGAGTAATTTTTGACGATGCCACCCCCCCTCATGCAACATATGCAATATTGCTAATTAACTAGAAGATAAGTCCATTCACTCAGTGTGTTGTGTGCGAGATTGTATGCTATGACTGTGGAGAACAGTGCCATCTGCAGGGCATCATCTGCAGGTTAAACACTGATACTAACAATAGGGTCAAAATTGACAAGCACAAGAGACATTTCCATGGAAATTTAGAGAGGAGAGAAAATAGTTCTGTTTAAAGGAATTGGGAAAGAGTCACCGAATTGACTTTGAAAGATGGGTAGAACTTTTGAAAGTCATATGTGGGACAGAAGGTCATTCCAAGGGTAGGGGAAAGTAGTGGTACGGAAGCAGACGTGTTGGGAGACTCAATCAGAGCATCAGGAGAGTGTTAGTGGACATGGCAGGTTGCGCCAGGCTAAGGAGCAGCAAACTAAAGGATTTTCAGATTAGTGGTGACAATGGACTGATTTAGGATATTGCACAAAAAGTAATAAGTGTTATGCATTGAAGATTAATTAAATGAGATGGATGGAAAGACACTGGATGCCAAGAGATGAGCGAGGGATAGCATTGCAATCATCCAGATGAGGGAGCAGCCGGTCCAGTTTACTGCCAAGAACTGATATGAGATACAGTTTCCCCTACAAGTGCCAAGCTCCATGTAGCACAAACCACATTGCTCTCACTCAATAAACACAGGGTGTACTCAAAAATGTACACACACATTTTGAACAACTAGAAAGGTGCTGTTTGTTAAAATACGTTTCATTTTCAAAACTGAGCTATCAGCTGTTAAAGTGTGTATACATTTTGGGGGGACACCTTGTACTTGTTGAGTGACTGAATTGGAGTTAAGCGATACCTCAGAAGAAATGCTGGCAGACCTATAAGTGGATTAATAATGGGAGAAAAAGTGAAGGTAATTAAGACTCAGACTTTAAGAGCAATATCATAAGACATTCAGGAGAAGTTCTGGAATGATGCATTCATTTATCTATTCAGCACATTTTTATGAATGCCTACTATGTGCATGTTCATACCGAACTTTGGAGACACTGAGTCTGAGGTATTAAGATAGATATATTCTCGTCCTAACCGATTTGGCTCAGTGGATAGAACCTCAGCCTGTAGACTGAATGGTCCCAGTTTCGATTCTGGTCAAGGGCATGTACCTTGGTTGCAGGCACATCCGCAGCACGGATTGTGTAAGAGGCCGCTGAATTGATGTTTCTCTCTCATCGATGTTTCTAACTCTCTATACTTCTCCTTTCCTCTCTGTAAAAAATCAATGAAATATTTTTTTAAAAAGACAGATATATTCTCTTATTTCATCTGAATAATTAACTCATATAAAGGCTGCTGTGTGGTCCAAATATTCCTTGACAATTATTCCTATTTACTGCTTAATTTTAATGCTGAACGATTTGATGGATTCTAGTTATTACAAATATAATTCTAGTTATTACAAATTTAGTTATGAAATCAAAACTATATTTTATTGATAGGGCACTTTTTTTCCAAGCAAAATTAACTTGTGTTGTCATGGTAATTCTACCTCAATTATCTTGCAGTTATTTTTTTCCTTATAATGTCTCACCTTCTCTAGCTATTTGTAATCTCATCAAGACATTCATCTCATCAATGAAATACTTTAAATTACTTCCCCACATAATGTCAGAACATAATGACATCAAAATGGCCCAATTATGTAGACCCCCTAAATGTTTATTTTAATCCTCCACTTGAATGTTTCAAAAATAAAAAGGAAGAGTAATGATATGGGTTAAAATATAATTATCATGAGGCTGTTAAGAACAACTTGCTCCTATTTTTTAAAATATTTTTAAAAGATTTTGTGTTATGTACCTCTTTATTATGGCTATTTATTTAAGGATGGATACTTTCAAAATCTCCCGATGTATCTTCCCTATTCTGAGGAAGAAACACCACTCCAAACCACTGACGTGTTTCAGCCCTAGTTTTTTTTTTTGTTTGTTTGTAACATTAGACATAGATGCAGGTTAATTGTTTTTGTTTTGTTTTGTTTTGTTTTATTTTCCCCCACAGATTCATCTGCTCTGTATGCTACTGCATTTTATCACTGCTTGCATTGCAAGTGATGGATAAACCCAGGCCAGTTCAAAATAAGGTCATTTATATTTAATTTACTGGTTCTAATATAAGTCAGTAAGGAGTGACCAGATTGAAATCCATCTAAAGGGTGGATTTTTTAATTTGAAGTTCATAGAGTGTTGAACTATCCCCCAAACCCGATCAGCAGCCCAAGGTTCAGGAAAGAGTAGCATTGGCTTCCATAACCACCACTCCCAGTGTATGCCCACCCTTCTGCACCAGGATCCCCCTCCTGACCAGGGTCCTAGTGGAAGCATCCTCTGCAGGTTAAACACTATAAAGGGGAGGTACACATTAAAGAGGAGTACCAAATGGCTGTGAGAGAAATCTAAGAGGCAAAGCGATGGCAAAGGTCTTAGGATGCGATCAGTTCAGCCAGGAATAGGTGGAAGCATAGAAGCTCCCCTCTCCTTTCCCACATTGATAGACAGAGATCACTGGCTCCTTCTGTGGAGTGTGAGGGGATCACTTTCCAGCCCAACTGATGTAGCTCAGTGCCTGGCCAGTGTGGCCCAGTGATTGAGCATCAACCTATGAACCAAGAGGTCAGGGCACATGCCTGGTTGTGGACTTGATCCCCAATGTGGGGCATGCAGGAGGCACTCAATCCATGATTCTCATCATTAATGTTTCATCTCTCTCTCCCTCTCGGAAATCAATCCTATATAATAAAAGCCTAATATGTTCATTCAACCATTCAACCAGTTGCTATGACATGGACTGACCACCAGGGGGGGGCAGACACTCTGGTAGGTTAGTTTGCTGCTGGGATCTGGGCCAGACATGCCCTGGAGACCTCCTGCGAAGCCTCCTCTGCCTCTAAACTATTTCTTCTAATTAATTTCCTTTCAATGTTCATGAATCCATGCACTGGGCCTCTAGTAAATATGTATTAATTAAAACAACTTTCCAGAAAAAAAAAACAGAGTATAGAAACGTTTATATAACAGAGAACATGAGTATGAATTCTGGGGTTTCTCATAATCAGACTTCCTTGTGAGCCATGAAATAATGAATATGTGCATCTGCTGAGAGCACAGGTCCAACAATTCACATCCTGGACCAGACTCCGAGTTCCTAGGTGAGGACACTCGGCGAAGGCCATGAGAGCGCCCACTGCCCTGCTGCTGAAAGGTCAAGGGTAAGGGAATAGCTGACTGGGGCTTCTCTGAAGTTCATATTTAAACAAGAAAAATGTTCATATTACTTCAAAATTTCCTGCCCCATAAAAGACAAAAATACACAAAATCAAGAGGAACATGGACAAAATAGAGTGTTCCTTCAAAGGATAACATTATACCATGGGTCTTACTAAAGGTCATGCTGAGATTACTCAATATGACAAGCTCTGCCACAGCCTCAGGAGGAGATGTCTGAATGTTCACCCTTCAGACATGAGAAGATCTTCTCGTCTGGGAACCACCTCTAGGTTCACTTTAAAGAAGTCATACTGGTCCAAGCATGTAAGGAGGTTTCAGGGGAGAAGCTCAATCCGTTACTCTCTTTATGCTGGATCTACCCTACCATTGGCTTCTGGAGAGAAATGCAATAAACATTTCCCTTAGGAAATGCAAACTATTTTCTGGAAACAAGGCTGCCTTGTGCTCAGCATATAACCAATGTCATACATTGGTGTGCACTTATAAAACCATATCTGGCAAAAAAAACAAAAGCAAACATCTATAGAGAAAGGATAGCATTTGTGACCTAGAAAGTTGTTCCTGGTCAATTACTAATTAAACTAGAGGCCCAGTGCACAGATTTGTGCACTGGTGGGTTGCTTGGTCTGGCCTGCACCCCCTCACAATCTGGGATCCCTTGAGGGATGTAGGATTGCTGGTTTCAGCCCGATCCCTGCAGATCAGGCGAGAAACACCACTGGTGCACAAATCCATGCACCAGTCTGGGTTCAGCTGATCTACACAGGCCAGATTGAGGGACCCCACTAGGTCATTGGCCAAAATGAGCATGGCCATTGCAAGGGCATGAAGGTTTGGTACTGAAGTCCCTGAACAAGGAAAGCCCCTCTCTTGGCCTCTCTGGGTTCCTCTTGGCCTGCTGCTCTGGACTCCTGGCTTGTGGGCTCCCTCACTTCTGCTTCCTGGCCTTCTGCTGTGGGGCCCACGGCCATGCAGATCCCATGCACAGTGGACTCATGGGCTGCAGCTGACTTGACACTGGCCTGGACCCAGTTCCAGCTGGAAAGGAAACTCGGGACACTGGTTTTGCATTTAGCTTTACTAAAACCACAACTACTTTCTTCTATAACTGGACTTAGGGAAATGGGACTTTGGAAACCCAAGGATGTAACTGCATGCAAATAAAATCACTTCTCAACCTGTGCAAGTCTCAGAAAATTACTTTTCTTGAGATATCATAAGGAGCCCACCCCCAGCACAAAGTGGGAAAGAGAATATCCCAATTTCCCCAATAACACAATAGTAAATGATAACTTGAAAATGAGAAATCAGACGATAAGTAGAGAATACAGAGTGTTTTAGGGAGTGGTCAGATGTAGAAAGAATAAGTAATAGCAAAATCAGATGGCAGGCACACTTTGAACGTCTATCAAGATACTTCAGAAGTTAGTGCATCTGGGCAGGAGTGGGACAGGGGGCACTGATGCATTTGTCAGGATTTTGTGTACAATCCCAACATCTCATCACAACCCTGCCTCACCTCCCTCCATCTTTCTCTCTGCCTGTCCCTACACTTGTTTCTCCTACACATACACATGCCCCTAATATCATCTCTATACTTTTAGGTTAGTGTTAACAGTTACATTTTAAGATTCAGATGATGAGCTACTGTGTGTCTGTTTTTAGCACTTTCTCAAAATAATTAAGTTTTGTTTTGTTTTGTTTTTTGAGGGGGGAGGAGGACAGCTTTGAGATCATTTTTTAGAGAAGCTGAAAGTAGGCTTCCTTTCCAGCACCTTCCTAGTGTCTGAGACCTAAACAATCCAACCACAGCACAAAAGTTTAATAGTAGGTACCTACGTTTTAAAGACTGTGAGGGATTGATGACTCTGAGCTAAGTGTTTCTTGGTATTAGGGATATTATACAACCCAGGCTTCCAATGCATCCACTGCAAGTCCTGGATTTCTGCAGGAAAGCCAACCCATAATGGGGTGTAGGTCGCTATCTATCTCAATATACCCACAGATTCCTTTCCATGTGATAAGCTGGAAGGCTGATATTGAAAAATATAAACTCACTTGCCCTTGGTTACGACCTCCCAGCTCTGATGGCTGATTTGCAGATAGAAGAGGCTCTGTGTGGGTGATTACATTTTTCACAGGAGCCAAGACAGCCAGCTGAGAGGCTCATTCTCTGTGGATTGTTTTTCGAAGTGCTTTCCATGTAAATGATGGGCACATGGGAGTGAGATAAAGTGAAGCCGGAGAAGCCATTGCACCAGCAGAAAGCCTTGTCCTAATACAGGTTGCAGATGTTTGCTATTAATTGGTGTGTTGTTTGGAAGAGAAAGTTACATTATCTTTTACTTCATAGATAACGGGATTTCATTTTTAAGTCATATCTCTCCAAACAGATAGTTTAATAATATCTATCTTTGAATTTTTTCTCTAAACTTAATATTTTATTTTTTGTTGCTATCTTCTGATTAGCATACCGATGTACTCCCAATTTTTCAGAGACCAAGTATATTTTTCCTTTAACTGTTGGATAATAATTAATATTTTAATATGATCTGATACATATTCTATAACAACAAATTACTTATTTTTCAGTAGCAAAACTGAATAATCACTTCATTGCCCTTTATTAACTGCTAATTTTCCTTCTTAATTAGATTATTATTCATAGACTCGGGGCCCAGTGAATGAATTTGTGCACCTTGAAAGAAACTGTGGGCCTGGAGGCTGCAGTGGGCAGAGGGGCTGGTCTCAGCTAATCCTCCGTGCCCCTACCCAGTCCCTAGTCCCCAGTCCCCTGTCTGCCAGCAGCCCCGTTCCCTCTGCTCCCATGTGCTGACAGCGCCAGCCCTGCTCGCTCCCACTGATGGCACAGAACAATTCTGCCCAGCGCCAGCAGTGGGTGTGAGCGGTGTAGGCACCATCAGCAAGTGCAAGTGGTGGCTGCTGCCCCAATCACCTCTCAGGAGCATGGGGAGGTGGAGAGGCACTCAGAGGTGATTGGGGTTGGCAATCACCACTTGCACCCACTGATGGCACCAAGAAATAGGGACTGGTGCTGGGCACCAACAGTAGGTGTGAGTGGCAGCTCCAGCACCAGCTAAGGGTGTGAGAGACAGCTGCCAGCCCTGATCAACCCCCAGGAGCAATGAGAGGTAGAGAAGCCCTGAGGGGCAATTGGGTCTGGCAGTTGCCACTCACTCCTGCTGAGGGCACCAAGTGATTGGGACAGGTGTCAGGATCTGGCAGTGGGTGTGAGCAGGGCCAGTGCCAGCAGCAGGTGGGAGCACCAAGCAGGATTTCAGTGTGCGGGAGCAAAGAATTTTCAGTAACCACCAGAGGTTCACCCGATGACAGTGACCTGCACTGCACCTTAGTCTGGCGCCCTTGCTCACCTCCTCTACCACCCAGCTGCAGCTGACACCAACCATGTTCCTTGCTCTGCTGCCTGCTATAGATGCCCACCATGTTCCGTGCTCTCCCCCTGGCAGTTGTTCAGTTGTTTGGTTGTTCCACTGTTAGGTCTATTTGCATATTAGGCTTTTATTATATAGGATGGCTTTGAATGCCTTGAATATTTTCAATAATATACGAAAGGTTTAAGTTACTTAAATAAAATACATATGGATTTCTATGACTGATGAAGCTCATGAAATCTATGGTTACTTGAATTAGCAGACATTTAGTTCTATCCAAAATCTCTATAAACTTATCTACCTAATCCCATGTGACATTACCAACTAGGCTACTGAGGCAACAAAGGTTATAATTAGCATGAATAATTACATTGGACCAATAAACATAATAATATTTTAATGTATTAACATGTTAAACCAAAAGTATAACTAAACACTGTGGGCTATTTGAACCCAGTGATGTTTTCTAAGTAAAAATTACATGAAATTTTACAGTATTTAAAAATAATAAAATCTCAACTAAGTCATATCCTGGTAATAGCAAAACCTAAACCCAAAAAAACAAACAAAACCAACTAACAGGCAGAATTTAAATATAAAGTGGAATTTTAATATTTTTCTTTAAAAGGAAGCACTCAAATTCGCTAATGTCAGTAGTACTAAGCCTCAGATCAGAATGGCCTTTAAAAACAAAAGGTAAAATGATGTCCACTGATATAAACAAAGGCTAGGAAAATAAACTATATAATAATAAAAATTCTTAAAAGTAAATTCAGAGATAGTTGCATGAAATACATAACAGTGCTAGGTTGCTTCAGGAAGGCCCACTCCTTCCTATAAATACCCACCCTATTCATTTAGCTAAATTACATCTGGAATCTAAAGAGCATATTCATGTCTTTGGTATAACTTGATAAAACACCAATATCCTGGAGCATATAGCAAAATTTTATCAATAATTTTATCTTTAACTTGAATGAGTTTCAAAATTATTTCTACAAGTAAATTTTAATAATAAAGCAAGAAGAAAAGGAAGAAAGAGTAAGATTTTCTTTTTTAAGGGCTGAGTCTGAGCAACTTGAACAATTTCAAACTATTAATAACTTTCAAAGCACATAGTCAAGTCAACAGTGTGTCAGAACCAACAGTATAACTGAGAGTTCTGCAAATTAACTGCCATGTAATACAATGTCTACTGAAAGGTATGGAAGAAGGCCCACTCACCTGAATATATGATATTAAAGTTCAATAGTAAGGGCAGACCTGGTTTAGGTCTGAGATGAACAGGGCATTTTTTCCAGAGAATGATTCTATCAATGACATTTGCATTGGCAGTGCATGGTGACTGTGAAGAGCACGCCAACTTTTGCCCATTTTTTTTATTTTTTCATTCGCTAGGACAACACATTCCCTTAGAGCCTACATCTGGAGTCATCTACACCCAGAGTCCTATCCTTAAAGTTAAAATTCCTAATTTTTCCATTAGTTTTATACCTGTGGTAGAAAGTGCAAATTCCAATTTGCACAAAGAAAATAATGGACTTTTAGTCATTTATTCAAGATATTTTCCAGGGGGAGTTAACATGCTTGGTAAAGAAAATGATGTATAGAAGATGGTGGAGTAGGTTCTTCTCACAACCAGATTAAATTACAACTAAAATACAGAACAACCATCATCTCAAACTGCTGGAAAGCTGGCTGAATGTAAGTCCTAAAACTAGAGAAATAAAGAAGAAAGCACACTGAAACTGTAGGAAGTTCAGAAGCACAGAACAAGCTGGTCTGGCACCCATGTGGGCTGCTTTTTAAATTAGGAGGAAGATCATCTCTGTGGAGGCCACCTGCAGAGCAAGGGGTCCCAGCCCCATACTAGAAGCCTAGCCCAGGGTCCCAGATCTGGAAAAAGAAGTCCCCATGAGCAGTAAGAACTACAAGCTGTAAAAACCAGTGAGATTGGGGCTCAGTGACACACAGGCTACTGGAGACCCAGCTGTGCCTCTTAAAAGGCTGCTACCACAAACTGAACTTACAAAGTCCTGTTTCCTCTGAGCTCCAACACCAGGGTGAGGCTCTGGGGAACATGGACACAAACAGGGAGGAACTGGATTATCTGGCATCAGGTCAGGAAATCAGAGGCAGCTTTCTACCAGATGGAGGTGTTTTCAGGCGTCATTGTTCCAATGCTGTGACTTCCTTGGTCACAGGGTTGACTAGCAGCCATTTATTTGCTCTGCCCTGCTGATTCACTGAGATGCCACCTCATCTAATTTACAACCCCACCCAAGATATGTGCAGCAGCTTTTTCATATGAATAGCCTGTCCTTGTGCAGGCTAAAATCTCTCATACAAGCTTCAGCTTTGTCTGGGAGCCCCAAATCTTTCAATAAAAGGCTCAAGATCTGGCACCAGCAGCAGCCTGCCTTGCTTCTCAGCTGAGCCTCATCTGGGTACTCCCAAGCCCATACAAAGAGGAAGAACCTGCAGAACTCTCAGTAACTCCTGCTGGCTGGTCCCAGGCAGTGGCCAACTTTACACCTCCCTGGAGACCCAAAAGCTAATGCACCCACTGGTCAGTGTCAGCCCATACAAGATTACAACTCTACACATCCATAAGCAACACACTCAAGGGGCAGACTCGGTGAGCACCAAAGCCCACTGAAGCAAGTCCTGCTCCAGAGGGCAGTGGTCACCAAACTTTCAGACCTCACAGACCACCAGTGATCTGTGGACCACTGGTTGGCAACTTCTGCCATAGGGTGTCTGCTGCACAGAAGTTCTCCCATAGTAGTCACAGCTGGTTCTCAAAGTCAATTGGCCTGGAAGTCAATTCCTCCCAGTGACACCAACAGCAATCAAGTCTTAACTACAACAAGACTGTTCTCACAGCCCACAAAGGAGTACACCTAGAGTACCCAGCTCTGGTGACTGGGAAGACTGAGCCACTGGGCCCTATAGGACACCTACTACACAAGGCCTATCTACCAACTCAAGGAGAAATAAAAGCTCTACCTAATACATAGAAGCAAGCACAGTGAAGCAGCCAAAATGTGGAGACAAAGAAACATGTCACAAATGAAAGAAACTGAAGAAAGCAAACTATTGCATATAGAGTTAAAAACCACAATTATAAGGTTACTCAAAAATATCCTAGACACCTTGAAGAAACTTAGTGTGACTTTCAAGAATCTTATTGAGAAGGCCAACAACAACAACAAAATGGAAAAGGCCCACTCAGGAAGTAAGCATGCACTGACTAAAATAAAGAATAATATACGGAAATTCAACAGTGGAGGATTTTGAGAACCAAATCAACAATTTAAAAAAAATGAGGAAGCAAAAAACACACAACCAGAAGAGCAAACGGAAATAAGAATCCAAAAATATGAAGACAGTGTAAGGAGCCTCTGGGACAACTTCAAGCATATCAACATTTGCATTATGATGGGGCCAAAAGAGAGAGAGCATGATATTGAAAACCTATATGAAGAAATAATGACAGAAAACTTCTCCTATCTGGGGAAAGAAATAGACTTAAAAATCCAGGAAGCACAAAGAGTCCAAAGCAAGAGGGACCCAAAGAGCACCATGCTAAGACACATCAAAATTAAAATACCAAGGGTTAAAGAGAGAACCTTCAAAGCAGCAAGAGAAAAGCAGATAGTTACCTACAAGGGAGCACCCATATGATTGTCAGCTGATTTCTCAACAGAAACTATGCAGGCCAGACAGGAGTGGCAAGAAATATTCAAAGTGATGAATAGCAAGAATCTACAACCAAGATTACTCTACCCAGCAAAGCTATCATTCAGAATTGAAGGTCAGATAAAGTGCTTCGCAGATAAGGAAAAGATAAAGGAGTTCATCACTACCAAGCCAGTATTATAAGAAATGCTGAAAGATACCCTTTAAGAAGAAGAAGAAAAAAAAGGTAAAAATAAAAATGAACAACAAATACACATCTATCGACAAATGAATGTAAAAATCAAGTGAATTAAAAATCTGATGAATAGGATAAACTGGTGAATATAACAGAATCATGGGCATAGAGAGGGAATGGACTGACAATTCTTGAGGAGAAAAGGGGTGTGGGAGGTGCAGCAAGAGACTGGACAAAAATCATGCACCTGTGGGAGAGGACAGTGGGGGGGGGGAGGTGAGGGCAGAGGGTGGGATGGGCACTGGGTGGAGGGGAGCTATTGCGGGGGAAAGGGGAACAATGTAATTAATAAACTGACCAATAAAGATTAAATTTTTTAAGTCAAAAAAATAAAAGAGAATTAATTAGAGGAAATATTCTAATATTGCTATTTTCCCTTGATAATACAAGTGTCAGAGATGAAAGAAAATTCATAAAATGTGTATGAAAATCTCCCTCCTGTCAGAGTCTTGGGCACACTGCAGAACCTAGAGCCAAATTCCTGCCCACCATTCACACATTCATCAAATACACAGGATACCCAGACCTAACCCCACCACCAATGGGTGAGACCCAGACCCAGCCAGTCCCAGCCCCATCAAGCCTCTCTGGGTGGGGGACACAGTCTCAGGTTACCTTATCAAGCCCCACTAGGTCGGGGGGCACAGCCTGAGGTTTAATAGCCAGGTGCTAGGGTGGGAAGTGTGGCTTGAGGTCCCCCATCAAGCCCTGCCAGGTGAGGGATGCAGCTTGAGGTCCCTATCAAGACCCTTGGGGTGGGGGGCATGGTCTGAAGTCCCTTGCCCTGTCCAGGCACCATGCAGCCTCAGGATCCTGCTGTTTGGTTGTGATGTTATGGCATTCTGGCTAATGATGCCAAATAATTATTGCACCATTCCTTCTCATCCTGAAATAGCATCATTTAAAAGTTATCAATTCTCATGGTCAGAGAGTATTGTGATAATTTCAAAAACAACCTTGAACTCTGTCAACAAAATTACGCTTATTTTGATGTGGCGAGGTGAGAAAATACATAAAGCAAAAAACAGTAGTTTCACGGAAGAGACATTTAAATAACATCACAGGTTTTTATTATGGAAAACAGAGACATACTAAGAAGGCGCAGCTCTGCTGTTAATCTCCTTTAGGCCCCATCATACGTCACCTTTTTCAAGCTTTGGGTTCTCACATATAAACAAAAAAACAAAAAGAAAAAAGAGAAAAGACATAAAGAAGAAAGAAAAGGGAAGGGGAAGGGGGGGAAGGGGAGGGGAGGGAAAGGTAGGGGAGGGGAAGGTAGGGGAAGGAAGGGAAGGAAAGGGGAAGGGAGGGGAAGGGAAGGGAAGGGGAGGGAAGGAAGGAGGAAGGAAGGAAGGAAGGAAGGAAGGAAGGAAGGAAGGAAGGAAGGAAGGAAGGAAGGAAGGAAGGAAGGGAGGGAGGGAGGGAGGGAGGGAGGGAGGGAGGAAGGAAGGAAGGAAGGAAGGAAGGAAGGAAGGAAGGAAGGAAGGAAGGAAGGAAGGAAGGAAGGGGAGAAGGAAAGAGAAAGAGTAAGAGATCTCGACTGTAGAGATGCCCAACACCCTGTGAGACTCTTAGTGCCAGTGGGAAAGAAATGTTGTCACCAGATGCTACTAAATTCCTCAGAGAGAAAGAGCTTTTCCTACCCGATGGTGCCACAGAGCCTAATGCCATACTTTGCATGCTGTAGCCCCTGAAGAATACTGTGCTGATGGACAAGTAGGAAACCTGCTGGAGGGAGCATGCCTCCTGAATTAAAAGAACCCACCTGAGAACTCAAGGCCTTTGATGCCTGGCTCTGGGTCTGATGCTCTAAGCATGCTAAGCCATCAAGGAACAATTCTCACAGCCTTTAGGAAAAGCAGTTATAAATAACTAAAATCAAAATTAGAATTAAGATGTAGTCTCTAGGATCCTAGAGGAAGTAGAGGAAGACTGGATTTTGACCTGGTTTCTGCCACTTAATTGCCATGTGAATTAAGTTCTCATGTGTTATTCTTGCCTGAAAAAAAAAAAAAACAGGACTAAAGACTACCTGCATGCTTATTAAGAAAAACAATCTGTAAGTGGTAAAGCGCTGTAAGATTCAAGGTTATTGTTATTGTCTAATCAGTCCAAATGGTGTCCTATAATTAGTCTCAGGTTTACAAAAGCTAACTTCATCCACCTAGCCCTTCTGTTTTCCAAGGATGTTTGCTTGTGCTAATTCATCATTGTAACATTATTTATTGAAAGATACATATTTCTAAACACAAGAAATTTGGTATTAGAAGAGAAAAATAGGTGAATTCTTCCA
The DNA here is from genome assembly GCA_027563665.1 of Antrozous pallidus. Lineage (NCBI taxonomy): Eukaryota > Metazoa > Chordata > Mammalia > Chiroptera > Vespertilionidae > Antrozous > Antrozous pallidus. The sequence goes on along the minus strand of CM050508.1, from coordinate 97,631 downwards.
AATGAAGACTCTCTCCTCTGAAAATTAGATAAAGGCATTATACTTTTGGCCAGGAAAATATGAACTTTTGCATTATTCTAAGTAAGATGTAAATGATGACATTTTTGTGCTGTTAATTTTTACTAAAGCAACTACATCATTGATTTTGGAAAGACAACTATATAGCATGGTTAAAAAATCAATTTGTTCTAAGCAACTATTATTTTTTCCCCTCAAAGGAATTACATGCATGGGTTATTTTACGACATATAGGAAAGCATCTTTCATTTTTATGCTGCATATGGAACCACCCGTGACTTGGTGCTCATGTCTTAAAGACTATAATTTGCTCATAAAAATAAATCAGATGCTTCTGCAGAGTCAGGGACAGTGCTGCCGTCTGCCAATCCCTAGGACCCAATGAGGCATGAGACAGGCTCTGAGCACAATCAAATTATTTACTTTCTTCTGCCCAATAAAGAACAACAAGAAAGTATGAGAATCTATATTCATCTCTAAGTAAAAGCAATGGACGTGGGAGAAAATGAAGGTCATCGATGTTAAAATGCCAGAGAGTGTTTTCTATAACAAGACAGAGTGATGATGAACTAGAAGGAATTAGACAAGGGTGCTACCTATCAACAGCAGCAAGACAAGAGCAGAAAATGTGGAAGCAGCTAAAAATGCCATCCTTGCCCAGCTGCGTGCCTCAGTGGTTGAGCGTGGACCTATGAACACAGGAGGTCACGGTTCGATTCCTGGTCAGGGCACACGACCAGGTTGCAGGCTCCATCCCGTGTGGGGTGTGCAGGATGCAACCAATCAATGATTCTCTCTCATCATTAAGGTTTCTATCTCTCTTTCCTTCTCCCTTCCTCTCTGAAATCAATAAAAATATTTTTAAATAAATCAATTAAATAAAAAATGCTGTCTTCATGCCCCTTAGTCATCAGAGAACTCCCCTTATGTAAACAGAGAGTGGAGACCAGGCCTAAGAAAGAAAAGAATTGCTTCTTAACAGAGTGCACACAAGAAAGGAGAGCAGCCCTCTTATGCAAATAACCTTAGCTTCTTGAAAATTGAAACAACTAAAGCTTCCTGTTGCAAGAAAAACATCAACTCTAGAAGCATTGTTATTGGATAGTAATCTGAAATACACTGATGATTTCAGAGGAATGTGAAACTGTGCTGGTAAAACTTCTGCACCTTTTATTGAAAAGCATCACTGATTAGCAGCTGTGAGGATAAGGCAAACCACTTCCTTCCAGGCCATCAGCAGCAGGGGGCAAGGCTGCCAGATAAGGACAATACAGCCAGCTCACAAAAGGTCTCCCCACTGGCCCCCAGGTCTGGGCCTCCCTGCAGCGAAGGAGTGACAGACAGGGCCCACTGAGCCTCACACGATTTGATTTGACAATGGTGTGGGCCCTGCTCATAGAAAAACAAGCTTGTACAGTGTCCACGTTTCTCTCAAATAGATAGCCTCAATAAATCCCTTCACTTACCTCTCAGGTGCTTTTTATTTACCTCCCAATCCCCACCCAGGAGTCTCCCTGTAAGAAAGTTCACCAAAGTGCAGGTAGCTCCCCTCCTGGGAAGCTATTTTCTTTCCTTTGGTAAAGCTTTTCTTACTAAAATATTAATGTGATCAAATTTGGTGCATAGTGTTGGACAGTTTTCCAAATTGGTTGTACCAATTTAACTTCCACCCATGTATGAGTTGCAACTGCTCTACATCCTTATAAAAATGTGGTCAGTCTTCATAACTGTGGCCATTCCCATCTGTGGTGCATCTTTCTGCAATCTCCTCTTGCTGGTGACCTTTGGAATATTATCCACTTTAGTGAAATGCCTATTCAAGCCTTTTGCCCACTTTTTATTGAACTGCTTGTCTTTAGTCATAGATTTCTAGGACTTATTTACATATTCTAGATACGTCTTCTATTAAAAACATGCATTACAAATATCTTCTCTCAGTCTAAGATTGTCTTTAATTCTCTCAATATTGATGAAGTCAGATTTACCAACTATTTCTTTTATGAATTGGCATTTTTATATCCTGCTTAAGAAATGTTTGCCCATCTCAAGCTCATGAATATATTCTTCTATGTTTTCTTCTAGAAGATTTACATTTGGTCCTTTTAAATTAGTCTTATCATCTAATTTGAACCATAATTTGTGTGCAGTGTGAGCTAAAGAAAAAGATCCCTTCCCCCATATAGATATCCAAATTGGTTCAGTAACATTTATTGAAAACCCTTCCCCCCACTAAATTTCAGTGATTTGTTCATCATAAATTAGGTAACCATACGTATGGTGTCCATTTTATGGACTCTCTTTTCTTCCACTAGTATCAAGAGAGAGTCTAAAATTGGTATATAATAAGAACCAGAGTCTCTTTGGTAATACACACTATAGATAAAACTGTCATACAATCCAGCAGTCCCACTCCCTTCTTACTATGACCCAAAGAGAAATAAGCACACGTCAATCAGAAATATATGCAGACAAATGTCATCACAGCAGTATCACAATGGTCAAAAACCAGACAAACCCAGATACCCACCAATAGTAAAATGGACCACTAAACTATGATATATTAATACAATGAATGGCAATTTTTAAAAGCTGCATCACTGTCTATTACTGTGTAGCAATTAAAAAAAAACTATTGCTCTTACCTGTTGAAGTCCATGCCATGTTCCCTACAATTCAAAAGGCCAATATTCAAAAGGTCAGAGCTTGGAGTGAGGAAACGTTTATTTATCCAGAAAGTACCAGCTGGAGAAGATGGGGGGCCTTCGAGGTTCCTCAAATCCATCGTCAGAGAGCCCTGACCTCAGTATTCTTTTACATCAGGGGAGAGAAATGGTGGGGTAGGAAGTGATGGATATCTGGGCACTGGCAGGGATCCTAACTGTCTTTGCTCCAGGTCCATTGACCCCTGCTGACCCAAGTCCCATTTTGAGGCTTCTACAAATCTTTGATAAACAATCATTTTCATATATATTCCCATCTCCTCTGGAGCGGCACCTTCCAGCAAGGGGTGAGGAGGGTGTGCTTAAAGAAAGAAAAGAACACCTCAAGCTGCAAGTAGAATCCCTCAGTGATTAGCATGTCTCCATGCTAGGACACAGCAGGCTCTAGTAAGAGAGGGTCAGAGAAGCTGTTGCATTACTATGTACAGCCTCATGGAGAAACTTGAGAATTACTTCAGATGAAGTTCATGATGAAATTCCTTTAGGTGAAATTCCTTTAGATGAGGCACGTATATGATTTCCTTTGGATGAAATTCAGAACCAGGAAAAAGTAATCTATGGGAGTTAGAAGAGTGGTGACCACCAGAACAGGCAAGAAGAAAGGGCATGCCAGAGCTTTCCAAGGATCCAAACATATTCTGTCTCGAACTTAAGGTTACATGGGGCTATAGAATGAGCAAAGATCAGCAAGCTGTACCTTTAAAGTTTATGTATTTTGCTGTGTCACTGCATTCGTTTCCAATGCTGCCCTGTCACTAGCAAACAACCAAAAATGTAGCTGCTTAAATCAACACAAGCTTATTATCTCACAGTTATCTGGGTAAGACGTCCAAATGGCTCAACTAGTTGCTCTGTTCCAGGTTGCACAGGGCCCAAGTCAAAATGCTGGCAAGCGGGGCTCTTACCAGAGGCTTTGGGAAGAATCCTCTTCCAAGTTCATTCATGGCAGAATCTAGCCACTGTGCTAACCAGTTTGGTTCAGTCAATAGAACGTCAGCCTGCGGACTGAAGGGTCCCAGGTTCTATTCCGGTCAGTGGCATTTACCTTGGTTGCGGGCACATCCCAAGTAGAGGGGTGCAGGAGGCAGCTGATCAATGTTTCTCCTTCATTGGTGTTTCTAACTCTCTATCCCTCTCCCTGGCTCTCTGTAAAATATCAATAAAATATATTTTTTTAAAAAGAATCTAGCTACTGCTGCTGTAGAAGTAATGTCCCAATTCCTCGTTCTCTTAGTTCAAGACCTTTCCCATCTCTGCACAAGGCTATTTCAGAGTCAGGAACAATATCTAATTTCTGAGGCTTGAATCTCTCTGACATCTTTTTCCAGAGCAACTACTGTGTCCTCCTCTTCTATCACATCTGACTCTTCTGTCTCCCATTTTGCTTTAAAGTGCTCATGTGCTGATATTGGGTTTAACTGGAAAATCCAGGGTAATTGCCTTATTTTAAGGTCCCATAACCTTATGTACATCTGCAGGGTTCTCTATGACATGTGACATGTCATATTACACAGGATTGGGATTTAAATGTGGAGGGGAGGGCATCATTTGAACATTGTTTACCCCAATAATGAAGATGGGTCACTTAACTAGAAAAGCAGGGGTGTGCCTGTGAGCTCATCTGTAACCCAGACTCTCTCCAACTTGGTCTTACTCCAGTGGCATCCTTGATCCACTCATGTTTGTGGTCTCAAGAAAGTATAATATTCATAGCCTATTCCTCCTATTTCATTTGTTTCATCATCTATATAACTGACCAAACCATGTGCTCCTAAATTCACTGTCATTTCATTCCAACACTAACATGGCATAAAAAAATATTTCTCATATATAATACTACCTTTGTATATACAAACACCTCCAAACAAATAAATATACTTTATATGCTCAGTTATTGACTTAATTCATTAGATTTCCCTCTAGTCAGTTCTATCAGATAGTATGCCTTTAAACATAAAGAATAATATTTCATCTTACATAGACATTATTTCAAACACAGATCACACAATTTTGCTTTCAAAGAGTAAAAATTAAGAAGTTACTTGCAATATTGGTTTACTCATCCTGATTTAGTTCTAAATTCATCCTTGCAATTACTATTTTTACTTAAAGATTTATGGAGAGAGAAAAATCAGAGGGACATTTGAGATTTTGCTATCAGGCATGTGTTGTCAGTTTGGCTCAAACTCATAAAAGTTCTCTAAAAACAATAAACAACAACAAAAAAACCAAACTACTTAATAATTTATGCAGTAGTGCTGTCAAAACTGATCTACTTTCAACTTTCAAAGCACGTATGTTCGTGTGCTGTGTTTCACATAATCCAACATCAAAAAAGACATCCTTAATTTTTACTTGATTGCACTGTAATTATTCAAATATCTTTAATGTTATGCTCTAGTCTAATTTCCATATTCATTATTATAATTTAAAAAGAGTATTACAGATAATGTACCTAAAGTACTTCCATTAATTGGAAAATGCAATTCTTAAACAATAAGAGTCCTAACAGAACACAATATCAGTGCCACTCTGGCAATAGCTGAACTTATTGGCAACATACATCTTAGCCGAGTGCCACAACCTCAGCATCCAGTGGTCCCTTCCGACAAGGCAGGATCAGTCCACAGAGGACAGGACTACTGCTTGACCCATGACCTCGTCAATAGTAAAGTCGTCCTTCCTGCTACCCATCAAGTGAGGCAAACGCCCAGGTCAGGATCAAGGCCTGGAGAGCCCCCTCTTCTGCTGAAAAGGAGATTTGCTTATTGTGATGGCTCTGCAGGGCTCTGCACCTCTTATCAATCACGGGAGCTGCACCCTTACTGCCCTCCGCTGAGCCTCACCAGCAGGGAGGCCAGCAGGGAAGCCAGATGAAACAGGAATTAGGGTGATTAAGCAAAGGGAAGGTGGAAAGGAAGGCAGGAGAGGACAGGAAGCACAACAAGGAATTAGGGACTGTGCTTATCATACCACCCTCTGCAGTATACGCAAGGCTTCAGCAGGAAGCGTCTATGGATATGGAAAATCTTTAACTATGAAGCATAAAAACAATTTCAGAAAAATATTGTCTCTTATAGAGAAAAAAGCTTCAACTAGGAAGTAGTATAAAAATTCTTTAAATGCTAAACATTTCATTAACTTTGATTTTTAGCAGAAGGTATTTTAATTCTCTGAACCTAAAAGCAGCCAAAACCTGAACTAAGAATCTGTTGTTATAAAATTAGAATATATCTAGTGAAACATTATAAAATTGCTTTTGTTCAATTCTAACAAATTTTAGGGTGATTAAACAGTTGGGCTAAGCCATCAGCAAACTTTTAAAAGCCTGATGAATATTGTGACAGTGCCCAAGTCCTAGAAAGTTAGAAACATAATAATGCCTCTCTTGCAAAATGAAAGAAAAAAGGGGCCAGCAAAAATAATCATATGGTCCTAATAGAAGTTTAAAATTGTCATTTTGCCAATTTATTAAACTGAATAGTTTTTTATCAACTCATTACTCTTCTATGAAAAAGGTAGGTGGATATTTTTTTTCAAAAAATATATTAATTAAAAAGGAAACGCATGAAGTGAAATAGAAACCTACCCAGAAGCTAAGTGTGATGTGGAAACAAGAAATGGTGTCAAAATTCTGATCCCTAATTCTACCAGTGATTAAAATGATATCATTTGTATCTGATGTGGCTCAGTGGGTAAACATTGACCTGTGGACCAGGAGGTCACAGTTCTATTCGTGGTCAGGGCACAAGCCTTGCTTGCAGGCTCAATCCCCAATAGGGAGAATGCAGGAGGCAGCCAATCAATGATTCTCTCTCATTATTGATCTTTCTACATCTCCCTCTCCCTTCCTTTCTGTGAAATCAATAAAAATATTTTATATATATATTATATCCTCTATAATAAAAAGCTAATATGCAAATCTACTGAACAGTGGAACAACCGGTCACTATGATACACACTGACCACCAGGGGCCAGATGCTCAATGTAGGAGCTGCCCTGATGGTCAGTGCTCTCCCACAGGGGGAGCCCTGCTCACCCACAAGCCAGACTCACTGCTGGCAAGCACAGTGGCGGTGGAAGCAGCCTCTCCTGCCTCCACATCAGCACTAAGCCCCCCACTCCCAGGGCTCCCAGACTGAGAGAGGGTGCAGGCCAGGCTTAGCCCCTCACCCCACAGTGCAGGATTTTCATGCACCAGGCCTCGTGTGTGTGTGTGTGTGTGTGTGTGTGTGTGTGTGTGTGTGTGTGTGTGTGTTACTAGTAGCTCAGGATAAATGAAATAATATTATGATATAAACTTTGAGTTCTATTTTAAAAATATGCTATTTCAGATTTAGCTAGGAAGAATCAAATATTTTTAAAGGGAAATATATGTGAATTAGAGTGGAAGAATTAAAAAATACTTTAACTTCTATGATCTTAACTGTACTTACATGTTGGTTAAATATGATATACAATTCTAGCTGGAATCTGAGTTGGTGCTGCTGTAATGTACCACTGGCCATAACACTCTTCCTCAGCCCACAATAACCCCCAAGTATTGAGTATAGTTGACCCACTGGCTCCACAAGCCATGTATCACAGAGGGGGGAATCTTCTATAGCTATGAGACAACCCACAGAGATGTCAGAAAATGTTAGAGAAGCCACAGTGAGGAACACCTACTCCCTGCTCCCTATCACTGCACTACTAAAAAGAAAATAAAAGACATGTAGACAGAAAGGAGGAGGAAGAAGAAGAAGAGAGGGAGGAGGAAGAAGAAGAGGAAGGAGAGGAGGAGGAAGAGGAGGAGGAGGAGGAGGAGGAGGAGGAGGAGGAGGAGGAGGAGGAGGAGGAGGAGGGGGAGCGGAGGAGGAGAGAAAGAACCTAAAGCTTCCAAGCTTATAATAGAGGTTTTTCTCACTTAGTTAATAAAAAAGAATACCTTGCCAAGTTCCCAGTGTTCATTTTATCATTTAATTTAAAAGAAAGCAGACCTTAACTCTGCATAAATTCAACAATTTCTAGCCTACAGCTAGAAGAAATAGGACCCCCTGCCAAACATCAACCCAGAAAATTCGAATTTGCCTGAGTGTCAGCATGCACAACAGAGCTGAAGGTTAATATTTAATCTGGCCTCTTCTCTGATCCCTAAAATCATGTGGCTAAGGTGAAGGTACTTTGAAATTGCTGAAAGCAAAATTGCATTCTCCATGAAAAAGAAGTTAGGGTGGGAGAAGGGAAATGAGGAAGCCATGAAAAATTTGTTGAAGGCTGAATAAATTTTTCTGGAATAGCAATATATTAAACAGACTGATTTGATAATATGAAGAATCTAATTTAACCTCGTCTTTTCATAGGAACAAGCCCTTCGAAGCCTATTTCCTGAGGTTTATGTGGAGCTACAGAGAAAAGGAAAGGCAAGGAAAACCTACACAAAAGACATGAAGAGAGTCGCAGAGATGCATGCTGGCCACGTTCACCCTCAAATGTCTGGCTGGCTGTTAAGAAGTATCTGGATAATCTTTGTCTCTCTCATAAAAACTGTGTTTGCTCATCCATGTCTTCCCAGGACCTGTTCCCCGCTCAGTTCTGTCGTGCTTCCTGGGTCTCCTCCACAGGAGGCTTCCCTCCCTTCTTTTCTGGAGGGTTTCAGTGTCTGATCTTCATTCTTACAAAAGCACATGGTAGTTAAATCTGTTTACAACAACTTTGTGTATTGGAGCCAATGATCCCTTACATTGTAACTTATTTCCTGGTTTAAGCATGAAACACGCCCAATACTAACTCCAGTATCCAGATGCTTTGTCCAGAAAGCAATGCCAACCTAGGTGTTTCCCAACCTCAGTCCCCTTACAAGAAGCAAACCAGCAACTATGTATAGAGTAGAGAAGACATCACTGGATGGGCTGCAGGGCCTGTCTCAGAGCCCTCTGGGGCCCGGCACAGGCCAGCAATCCTGCCAACTGTGAAGTCCAGCCTCTGACCCCATAATGATAGAGCAGCCTGGACAGTGACCCTGGGCAAGCCCCAGAGCCCAGCCTGGGCCTTGCCCAAGTGCTGAGCGCACCCTACAGCCTCATCCAGGCAGAGAGTGTGGCCATGACCCTGTTCAGTTGGGGCACATAGCCTGTAGTCCCACTGATCAGAAGAACAACTCCATCTCACCACAGAGCCGGGTCAGTAGCCCCATTCAGGAGAGAGCTGCAGGCCCTGTCAGACAAGAGAACCCAGCCAATGACCCTTATCAGCAGCCAGGAGTCTGGCTTGTTGTGGAGGCCAGCCTGCAGCCCTGCTGACCTCAGAGCATAGCCCAAGTCCTTGTTGACCTCAGAGCCCTGCCTTGACAGAGTCCCTGCGGAAGCCCCATCGCACTCGGGTCGGGGATTATGACCTGAGACTCCCACTGAACACAGGCAATTGCAGAGCCAAGCCAGTAGCCCAGCCCAGGGGCACCACCTGCCAGGGAGCAATCAGCAACATTGCCCAACCAGAGACTGCTGCAGAGCGCAGCTAACGTCCTGACTGCCAGGCACAGCAGCAACTGCTCGGTCTTAAAGCCTCCCAAGTGGCCCTGATTGAATTCAGAGCCCAGCCAGTGGCACCCCTGGCCTCAGAGCATGAGGAGTATCTTTGCACAATCTCTCCAATAGAAAGCCCCGTCTACCCAAGGGCACTGCTAGCTTCCCCCCCTCTCCACCCCCATGCCCCTCTTGAGATCCAGAGCCCCACTGACAGGTGAAGGCCTTTCCCTGCCAAAGGGGACCCAGAAAGTCTACACGATTCTTACTCAAGTGTGCAGATACCGACACAGGCACTTGGAAAATTCAGTACACATTCATGACAAAAACTTTCTGCAAATCCAGTACAGACAACAGTACCACCACACACTAAGTAGAGTCACACACGATGAGCCCACAGCAGATTCCGGACTCAGTGGTGCAAGGCTGGCAGCTCCTTCTTTAAGACCAGGAACAAGACCAGGATGCCCATTTCACTGCTGCTATGCAACATCGTCCTGGAAGTTCTGGCCAGAGCAATTAGGCAAGAACAAGAAACAAGAGGCATTCAGATTGAAAAGGAAGAACCAAAATAGCCTCTATTTGCAGATGGCCTGATCTTATAGGGAAAAATCCTAAAAACTTCACTAACACACAGTTAAAACTCATCAGTGAATGCAATAAAGTTGCAGGATGCAAAAGTAAACACACAGAAATCAGGTGTTTCCTGTTGGTGAGAATGTAAATTAGTGTAGCTGGTATGGAAAACAGTGTGGTGGTGCCTCAAAAAATTAAGAATGCCATTACCATATGACCCACCAATTCTTCTGCTGGGTGTTTACCTGAAAAATATGAAAACACTATTCATAAAGATATATACATGCTTGTTTATTGCAGAATTATTTGCAATAGCCAAGACATGAAAACAATCTCAATGTTCATTGATGGATGATTAGATAAAGAAGGAATACACCTTAGCCATAAAAATATGATATATTGTCATTTGCAACAACATGCATAGATCTGGAGAGTATTATACTAAATAAAATAAGTCAGATAAAAAAAGGACAAAACCATAGATCTCATTCATATGTGGGATATACAAAAAGTAACAAAACAAACGCAGATACAGGCAACAGGTTGGTGGTGAACAGAGGAGAATGGGGGTATTATGCTAAGCAAAATAAAACAAAGACAAATACTGTGTAATGTCACTTATATGTAGAACCTAAAAAAAAAAAAGTCTTATAGAAACAGATAACAGACTGGTAGTTGCCAGGATGGGTGTGGGGGGTAGAGATAGTGGGTTAAATCATCAAAGGGTACATATTTCTGGTTATAAGATGATTACATCAGGGGTGTAATGAACAGCACAGCACATTGACTACAGTTAACAATACTATGTTGTACATTTTAAAGTTGCTAAGTGAGTAGATTTTAAAAGTTCTCACCAGAAAGACAAGTTGTGACTACGTACCTAACATCTACTCTAAAAGGGGTTGGGCTAAATAATTTTTAAAGCATTTTTTTCTAATGTTCTTCAAAACATTTAGATGGGGGGGGGGGGGGCGGGCAGACAGATGAAAAACACATTTGATTAGTCTTTTGCTATTGAGGCCCTGAGTTCTCAGCTTTGTGAAACCACATAACATTGCACTGTCTCGGGAGGTTTACAAGTGTCAGTTGGATTTACATTTTCTGGACTATTTCCTGCCTCTCCTTCTGATTGTTATGAAATCTCTGCTATCAGCCTGTTAATTTTAAGGTTAATTAGAGGTCACATTTTTCTGGGGGCCTGGCAAAATGCACACGTGTTACCAGGGCAACCGGTGCACGCACTTCCTGCGGCTGCTGGGGAGACAGAGAGGCCGCCACTGGGCCTTCACAGTGCCAGCGTTCCTAGAGTCTGATGCGAAATATAGGTAACTAGATAAACACTGAAAGGAAAATCAAATTAAAGCTATAATTACAGTAGTTTACTCACACAGTCAAGTTTAAAAATATGAAGCAGAGTCTTGCGGTAATGGTTGCATAATCTGTTCCTCCTGGCCACAGTGCATGGACCTTGGCACTGAAGGATAGAGCCCAGGTGGAACCAACTTCTGCAGCCCCGTTCCTCCCCTCCCCACACCAGGCATTCAAAGGTGTTCAACAGATACTCGCCCCGAGGAGCACACCAAGAAAGCCTCCTAAGTAAGGCTGGTTCCTAGCAGAATGTGCAGAGAATGAAACCCCAGAAAAAGCAGATACACAGTGGTAACTCAGGACAAACAGGGAAGGCAGATGACCTACTCCTGGCTACCCCACTGGCCGGTAACCAGGTCTAGCTTGCAGCCTGGAGTGTGCTGGCTGCACATTCATGGTGAAGTCGAAGACATTCCTATGTTCTCCAGTTTCTAGAAATTGGCAACTGCATCCAGAGGCTTGATGAGACTCAAGGTCAATGCCCTTTTCAAGTCTACTGCTGCATTTCTTTTAAATCAGGTGAAACTACGTGTAGCTGTCTCTTTTATTACACGGAGTAAGTGGTTACTGAGGCTCAGAGCTCAAGTTGGAAGCAGCCATTTCTCCTGTGGACAAAAGGGCCCACATGCTGACTTGACTAGCTCAGGGGAGGCCTGCATGGTGGCCTTGCAAACTCAGAGACCTAAAGTAATCAAAAAGGATGGTCTGAAATTAAAACTTAATTAAAAACAGTTTATAATTGGTAGTCAGGTCCTAGGCCAGTATCTTCCCTGACAAAGGTCAGTCTTTACCTTCACTGAGCCTATTATTTTCTTTTTGCTTCTAAGGTAACATGCCTGTGAAATGTCAGAATAATTTGTAACCTCCCTTTTTGCAGACCCCACAGGGCACAATCAAATGCCCTGGAAATCAGGACAGAGACCATAAATTCCTTTGTTGTTATTATCATGTTAATTGTTGACTGTTAACTATCCTATACCCACCCAGGTACAAGAACTATGTGTTTATTTTACCTTTTATCTAATCCCAGCGATTTCCCTGCTTTGCTTTCTCCTGCCTCCCTAATTTATCACCAGTGGATCTCCTATAACCCACTTATATCTCCTCTTTAGATTGTAGATTGCAATCTATAAAACGAGGTGAGAAACCACCCATTCTCCAAAGCATTATCCCAATCTGCTTAGATTATGCTTTCTGGTAATTGTGGACAGTTTGGGTAAGTAAACTCACAAAAATTCTTTACAGGTTTGAATGTTTTTACATTAACACTCCAAAGCCATTTGTCCCTGGGGCCTTGTAGTGAAAAATGCTATTCTGTGATTCATATATACAATAGAATATTACTCAGCCATAAACAAAAGTGACATCTTACCATTTATGACAACATAGAGGATATCATGCTAAGTGAAATAAGTCAAAGACAAGTATCATATATGATTTCATTTATATGTAGAATCTATAAAACAAAATAAACAGCAGAGAATCTTTAAATGAAACAGACACAGACTCGCTGATAAAGAGAACAAACTGATGGTGGCCAGATGGGTGGGGGGTTGGGGCCCTGGATGGAAAAGGTGATGGATTGAGAACTACAAACTGGCAGTTGCAACTACAGTCAGTAATCTATAACAATAAAGAGTTAATGTGCTAATTAGACCAGATATCCTTCCAGACGTCCTTCCTTCCCAACAAAGCCGCAGTGGGCGAGGGCTGCAGCAGAGGTGGCAGAGGTAGCAGAAGTCCCTGGCTGCAGCAGTGGGAGCAAGAGCTAGGGCCAATGCCCTTGCACAAATTTTGTGCATCGGGCTTCTACTCCTATATAATAAAAATCTAATATGCAAATAGACCAAACAGCGGAATGACCTGTGGAACAATAGGTTGCTATGACATGCACTGACCACCAGGGGGCAGATGCCCAATGCAGGAGCTTTCTCAGATCCCAGACTCCAGGCCAACCAAGGTGGGTGCCAGTGAGCTGGCACTCCGATCACCACCGGTCTCTCTGTTGGCTAGCCAGTCCTAGGAACCCTACCCATGCAGGAATTATGCGCATTGGGCCTCTAGTAATCTAATAACTATGGACTTATCAGGGAAATGACTCACAAGTCATCTTGATACCTTACTCCTATAGGCTTCACCTGAAGCTAATATAATATCAAATGTCAACTGTAACTGAAGAATAAAAAAATAAAGATCACATCTCCGACATTAGAAACACGCATTATTCCTGAGCCAGTCTGTGTTTCTAGACTTTAGTAGTCTCCATCTTGCTCTCTCCCCATATTTGTGAGCTCACACTGACACTTTCAATCCAAATTTAGGACTACCAAGTTTTGCTTTATTTTATTTCTTAATCTTTTCTATATGGCATCTCTATGCCCTCTCCTCCACACAGGCCTGGCAGAGGGCTGGGCTGAGGCAGGTACTTTGTAAGACAGTGTGCCTTCAGGAGCTGGTCCCTTCCTCCCTTCTTCTGGATCTAACCTAGCAATAGGACTGGATCTTTAAGATACATCAAAAGGGAGGAAAGAAAGCATTAAACCCCAAGACAGTTATTATGAAAATATTTTTGTCTTTCTTTTTTATTGATTTTAGAGAGAAATGGAGAAGGGGAGAGAGAGAGGGAAGCATGGATGTGAGAGAGAAACATTGATTGGTTGCCTCCTTTATATACCTCCTGTATGCACACGACTGGAGATCAAACCTGCAACCTGGGTGTGTACCCACATCAGGAATGGAAACTGTGACCCTTTGGTGCACCAGAAGATGCTTAACCAATCCAGCCACACTGGCCAAGGCTATGTAAATATTTTTAAATCACAAAATAATATCTTTCATTTTCAATATATTCTGTATCCAGAGCAGGGCAAAAGCAGATTCACAGCTGTGAGTATGCAAAACACAGCCTATTCTTCTGTTATTATCTACTAGAGGCCTGGTGCATGAAAATTCATGCACTGGAGTTGGGACCCTTAGCCTGGCCTGCCCCCAGTCACAGTCTGGGAGCTCTCAGGGGCAGAAGGCAACCCAGCAATGGAGGGAAGGTGATGCCCCATCACACCTCCACTGCTGCCACTGCCAGCAACACAGGCCTTGGCTGGCCCTGGTTACATGAGTCTCATGCGGCCCTGGGCAGCTGGGAAGCTGCTATCTGAGGCTTGCCTGTGCCTCTGGTCGGCCCTGGGTGGCTGGGGGCGCTGAGGAGGCTGGGGGATTCTGAAGGCAGGCGTCCAGAGTGGCTGGACCTGCCTGGAGGTGGGCCCAGCTATGCTGCATGCCTGCTGTCCTGGCAGGGCTGAGAGGAGTGGGCGCCACGATCTTGTGTCTGTGGGCACCAGCATCTTTGAGTATCTGACAATTAGCATAGTCCCTCCTTATTGGCTGTGGGCAGAGTCATTTTGAGAACATGATGGTTAATTAGCATATTATCTTTATTAGATAGGAAAAATTTTTGCATTATTTTCCATATGCGCAACTGTAAGCCTACTTATGATCCCCTGTGTATATGTAGATGTATCATTAAAACCTGGACAAACTCTGGGGAATGGAGAGGAGGAAATAGGATGGCAAAAATCCAAGAGAATCTTATCCTTCCTGTAGAGTATCACTTTTTATTTTTTTAAAATAATATATTTATTTTATTGATTTTTTTGCAGTATAACTTATATTTAATAGTAGTACATATGTTTTCCTTTTTCCTCCCCAGTACCCTCCCCCCAGCCTCCCTTACCCCGCAGCACATGTCCCCACCCCTGTGTCTTTCATTCATTGGTTAAGCTCATATGCATGCATACAAGTCCTTCGGTTGATCTCCCCCAGCATCTGCCTCCCATCCTCCCCAGCCTTCCCCCTGTAGCTTGACAGCCTGTTCAAGGCCACCCTACCCGTACATCAATCACTCTCCCCTGTTTCTTTTCTTCAAAAATATCTTGCCTCTGCATACTAGAAATAAATGTATAAGAACAAAAAACGTTTGAGTCTCAGTTTCAATGTCCAACTGTTCTGAGTCCCAGTTTCAATGTCAAATAGTTCTTTATGCGTACATGTCAGCAATGGTATCCAGATGGTGGACACATCATGGCAATGCAAGATCCATCCTCTCTGGTTTGGTCCTGGGCCGCCTGCAGCCATGCACAGCTGCCGACTGCTAGCATGGCAAGGTGCCATCAGTGTCCCCCATCTCTGGACCATCCTCGTGACTAGAACAAACCCGTCAGTTCCTCACTGTCGCTGGAACCCACATGGTCTTGGAGTTGTTCTCTGAAAACACACAAACACATTCTCAACCAAAAGTTAACAAAGGGATCCTCTCTGCAAAATAGACTTGGGATTCTTTTTATTTTTGCCTAAATGATTTTCCTTTGGCTTATTTTTACACCATGTGTGTTTTTTCATGGGTGTCCTGCTGTTGGCTTTACAAATGGAATTTACTTTTCTGGAGTAAGAATTTTCTAGATGTATTTTACTTACAGGATATTTTTCCTTACATGATATTACCCCACTGCCCCCGCTTTTTTGATTAATGGGGACTTTTGGAAATTTTATATTGTAGTCTTGGTAATTTTAAATTTTAATTTTTGCACATAAATATGACTGCTTTAGGTTCTTTGGATGTTAGGCAATTTTACAGTGAGATGAACTACTAATAGATATTTTAGTTAATGTTTTAGAAAAAGCTTTTTGTCCAGTACACTTAGATTTTCTTGAGTATTCACTTATTTCACTTTGCCAATTTAAATTAATCTGAAAACTTGATTACTATTGTACTGTCAATTTTAATACTCAAGCAGAAACCCTGTAAATATTAGTGGAAAGGAATATTTGCATTTTTGAGTAGGTCCTGAGCATTCCTGGTAATAGACTGAAGTTAGATATAGAGCAAGAGCTTCACTTTTTTAAAAAAGATGATGTGTAATACATGTATAATTTAGTTAATTTTAAAAGAAATAAGTTCAATAAAATTTTTGGTGATTCCTGCCTTAGACACACACCTTCTCAAGAGATATAGCTCACATCCACAGATCTTACTGAACAACGAATTCAGTGCCCAGCACATGCTTAGTAAGCACCTGCTGTGCAGGAAGCCTGATTCAGTTTTGGCAATGAGAAACTGTTGCCACAAACAACTGTTCTATGATTTGCCTACACGCGTGCTCCTTCTGCTCACTCGTCTTCTATGTGTGCGTCTCTTATGCTATACCTGCGGCTGGTGTGTCGCAGGTATAGCATAAGAACCAGCACTGACACTGAATTATGCAGAGTAATGATGCTAAATAAGAGCAAAAGAAGAGGGTCCTTTTTGAAGATTCAAGAAGAAAAAAAAGATGCTCTGGGTGATCTCAGCTGAGTGTTATTCAGATGCAAAACCCAAGCATTCTCTTTGAACGAGAATCTCTTTATTAACTTTTCAATTCTGTTCTCTGCCCATTAAATGTAGCCTAGGAGGACTTGTATTTTGCAATTTTTGTTAGTTACCATGTGACCCTGAACAGGGGAACTATATTTTATTTTTATGAATTCTATAATTCAAACTGTTGTCCTGAAGCCTGACCAAGTTAAATTTTGTTTGTTTTCTGTGATGATAGGGTTGGTATGAGCATCCCTACTTGTTCAGATACACCTGGAACCTGCCCCCCAGCAGCTCTGCCCAAACTGAAGAATAAACATATTTTCCCTCTGGTCAGCAACAGCAACCTCTCCTCCCCAAGGACATGCCTCTGTCTGTTTAACTCACAAGCCTAGCACCAGCCAGCCCTGCAGAGACAGACGCTTTGCAAATGATGGGATCCCCAGGAAATGCAGTGGCTTCTGTCCCCACCTCGCTTCCTGCCTGGCAGGTACACATTGGGAGAGGGAAAGACTAAGGCAGGATTTAGAGGCAGAGGCTCTAATTTAAAATAATAATGAAATTTCCTGAGAACAATCTTACTAAAACACACATGTGTTCAGATGAGCCCACTGGGGAATATTACAGGTGGTAAGTTGAACACAATCACATTTTCCTCAGGAACACTTCATCCATCTCAGCATGGCAGCCAGGAATCAAAAGAGGGTGGAGAATTGATAACTGCACGTTTTTAAGGACTTAATGAAACATTTATGGACTCTTTCACGCTTGCAATAAAAGTTATTACCCTTTGGTTGGTCAGTGTGGCCTCCAGGGGACAATATCATTCTATTGCATTCCCAAATCCTATAGAGTGATCTGTCACCTCCTACAGAAAGCTGCCCTCTACTGGCCAGAGAGGATAGATGGTCTAATATCTGTCATGTTTCCATGCATTTCAACCTGAAAGTTCCGGAGTCTGTTCCCTAAATCAGAATTTCAACGTTAGTTATTACTGTGCTGTCAACATTACAGCTGTGCTGCTGCGTCCCAGGGCACACTAAAGCCATCCTCACGCTGGTCTGCAGGCTATGTGGTCATGAGTGGCAGGAGAAAGCTGGTGGAGACAAGTGTCTGCCTCCTCGCAGGTCTTTCAGAACGCAGAGTCCACATTAAAGACTAACAAAGAAATGTTGCTTTTATTTTAAAATAAAATAAGGTATGTTTAATATCTTGTTTCTAAATATATGAAAACTCTTGAGACATACAGTTAAATTTGCATGTGGATAGAGATACATCAAGTCTTTAAGGACTGTTTGTAAGAGATGGAGTATAAATAAATTGCTCCATCTGCTGGCTTTACCTGGAATCACAGTGATTCCGAACTCCAAGGAAGCAGGTAAGAATCAAGAGATGCCCACATCAGGAAAAAGCTGCCTCCTGCTTACAGGAAAAATGTCAGGGCACCCCCATTCAGCACCTTGAGGGTCCACTAGAAAGTACCTGATATTACATAACTAATGGATTTCACTTGCATTTTGTCTGACCAAGCGCTTCTCTGTCCTGCTACTGGCATGTGGAGAGAGAGAGAGGAAAACTCCTATTAGTATCAGCTCCAAACCTCACACCAAATGCTGACCTTTGACAATGGAAAAGCAAAAGTCATTTGTACAAACCACTTGGGGAGTCCCAGAATTCTTGGCTCATATTATGGTAAAGGAGTTTACAAGTCAGCACATTTATAAATCCTTTAGCCATCTGGAGTTGAATAACATGTAATAAAATGGAATGTACTTAAATAAAAAGAAGAGTCTTCATATTTGGAATTGGACACCTGATTAGTTCTCTGCCTATGTTCTGGGCTTCATCATTATTTCCACAAAACTTTAATCAAGCTCTAAAAGGAAGGAAGGAAGAAAGGAAGGAAGGAAGGAAGGAAGGAAGGAAGGAAGGAAGGAAGGAAGGAAGAAAGGAAATATAGACCCATAGTTATAGCTTTCAATATGACTCATTTTATCATTGAAAATGTAAAAGTTGTCCCATAGCCTCTTTGCTGACTAGTCCTCTTTCTGAGGCTTGTATGATACCTGCTCTCTGTCAACTGAGGCTAGTGAGTTTTGCTCTCTCAAGATGTTTGAAAGCTACCCAGTGATGTTTGAAAGCTACCCAGTATTAATAGTCACTCTCTACTAATTTTTTAACTTGTTCAGTAACTATTATAGTTGAAACATTTTATCTTTGTTCCCTTCCCTACATTAAATCCCATTTTTAAAATTTCAATTACAAGTTCATGTGGATGATTTAAACTTGGATTTTGTTGTTTATGAGGCTATTGCATTCAGTGTGGGAATCACATTATTCTTACCCAGCGTCTTGTGAGGCTCTGGCTTAGTGTAGGATTATGGTTTATCTGTAAAATCTTTTTCTTTTCTGGTATATTTTTCATGTTGAGGGCCTGAGTCATTTTTCTATTCTATTATGAAGTACTAAAGTAGCTTGTATCTTGTTGCAAAGAAAAAAATCAACTTACATTCTGAAAGAGTTCAAGTTTGTATTGAATGTTACTATTATATGCAGTTTTCCAACTGGACTTGACAACAGAGGAGAAATGGCCAGTAATTCTTATGAAGCTGAGGTAATCTTCCCTAAAAAGCAAGTTATATTTAGAACTTACTTTGTGGGGTGGGTCATTTTTTCACTTACCATTTCCATCAACTTTGACATTTTCTTACTTTTTTTGTGTTTATTAGTTGAAATCTCCCCATTATTTCAATAGCTTTTCTGAAGACACAATTCAACCAAACAATTTAATGAGTTCCTAAGTATGTGCATTTCAGGAGCTTATAACTTAATAGAAAAAATGCAAAAATAGCTATTACAACACAATGACATTAGAACAATAGTGGATGTCTCGCTGGTATGGGTCAGTGGTTAAGCATTGACCTATGAACCAGGAGGTCACAGTTCGATTCCTGGTCAGGGTCCTTATCTAGGATGCAGTCTTGATCCCCACTGGGGGGCATGCAGGAGGCAGCCAATCAATGATTCTATTTTTATAGAACGTTTCACCTGATCCTTAGCTCTCCTTCTGTTCCCTCCTCTCTCTGAAATCAACACAAACTTTAAGAATAATAGTGGACACCTCCTATGTGCAGTGGCCAGTGTTGTAGCCTTGAGCACCTGGGAAAGACACCTAAAAGCAGGCCCCTTGAGCTAAGCTGGCCCTGCAAGGAGCAACAGAAGCTCGCCCATCGGCAAAGAAGCAGTGAGGATGGGTTTGAAAGAGAAGATGCCAGAGAATAAGAAAGTTTTCCTTTTTAGGATTCCCAGTTACTATGACATTTTGGTGAAAAGTTACACATGAAAAACTGGTTTTCTAATAATGTTTAATATGAAACAAGCCTCCTGATAAAATAAGAAAATTTTAAATCTTTATAAATGAAATTTCTTTTAGTAAGCATGTCTTCAAACACAAAATTTTATGACAACATTTTATAGATAGATAGATAGATAGATGACAGATAGATAGATAGATAGATGTAATATATAATATATACACACATGACACACATATTTTTTTTAATCTTTATTGTTCAGTTTATTAATTACATTGTTTCCCCTTTTTATCCCCCTATAGCTTCCCTCCACCCTGTACCTATCCCACCCTCCACCCTCACCTCCCCCTCCCCACTGTCCTCTCCCATTGTTGCTAGATTTTTGTCCAGTCTCTTGCTGCACTTCCCACAACCCTTTTCTCCCCAAGAATTGTCAGTCCATTCCCTCTCTATGTCCATGTCTCTGTTATATTCACCAGTCTATCCTGTTCAACAGCCTATCAATTCACTTGATTTTTATGTTCATTTGTTGATAGATGTGTATTTGTTGTTGCTAGTTTGCACTTTTACCTTTTTCTTCTTCTTCTTCTTAAAGAATATCTTTCAGCATTTCATATAATGTTGGTTTGGTGGTGATGAACTCCTTTAGCTTTTTCTTATCTGCGAAGCACTTTATCTGGCCTTCAATTCTGAATGATAGCTTTGCTGGATAGAGTAATCTTGGTTGTAGATTCTTGCTGTTCATCACTTTGAATATTTCTTGCCACTCCCATCTGGCCTGCATCGTTTCTGTTGAGAAATCCGCTGACAGTCGTATGGGTGCTCCCTTATAGGTAACCAACTGTTTCTCTCTTGCTGCTTTTAATATTCTCTCTTTGTCTTTTGCTCTTGGCATTTTAATTATGATGTGCCTCGGTGTGGTCCTCTTAGGGTTCCTATATATTGGGGTTCGGTGCACTTCTTGGAATCCTAAGTCAATTTCTTTCACCAGGTGTGGGAAGTTTTCAGTCACTATTTCTTCAAATAGGTTTTCATTGTCTTGGCCTCTCGCTTTTTCTGGCACCTCTATAATTTGGATGTTGGTATGCTTGAGGTTGTCCCAGAGGCCCCTTACACTATCTTCAATTTTTTGGATTCTTTTGGTTTCTTGCTTTTTCAGCTGAGTGGATTTTACCTCTTTGTATTTCAAATCTTTAACTTGGTTCTTGGGGTGCTCCAGGGCACTTTCAGGTCTTTGTATAATATTTTTTGTTTCAGTCAGTGTATGCTTAATTTCTGGTTGGTCCTTTTTCATATCCTTGAGAGTCTGCTTTATATCCTTGAGGGTTTCTTTCATTTCCTTGTAGGACTCATTCATTTCCACGTTGGTCTTAATAATTTCTTTGCAGCTCTCATTTATATCCTGGAGGGTGTTGTTCATTTTCTTGTAGGACTCACTCATTTCCTTTGTGGTCTTGCTTATTTCCTTATAGGCCTCGATCTTTTGTTGGAACCTCTTAAAAAACCCTATAACCGTGGTTCTGAATTCCATGTCCAGTCGTTTTTTTTCCTCCATTTCTTTCACATCTGATTTCTTTCCATGTTGCTGCATGGTGGCTGCTTCCCTGAGTTGGTCAATTAGCTTTGTGTGGTAGACGTGCTACAAGGGACAGTGGCTCAGCCTCCCCGGTTACCTGAGATGATTATGGGCTGCACAGTCTTGCTGAAGTTAAGCTCAGTTAATCGTTGTTAGCACTTGGAGGGGTTGACCTCCAGGCCAATTGTCTGTGAAGCTCAGCTGTGCTCAGGTTGGATGGGCGGAGTCTCCTGGCCAAGCAGACAGTGTTAGCTCCGCCCTATGCGGCCCCAGGGACTCTGTGCCAGGGGCAATGGCCGCCAGCACCTCTGAGAGAGAGCCGCTACGGAGCTCCACCGGCTGCTGGTTGCCGGGGAATTCAGACTTTCCCAAAATGAGTCTGCATGCGCAATGTCTCACCCAGGATCGTAAAACAAAGCAGTCTGACGGTTTTCCGAATGAGAGGCAAGTCGCGGTGCGCTCTCTGCGCCGTAACGCAGCCGAGCTGTTCGCTCGAAAGCTGCCTTCTCCACAAGCCGGGAGACCAGGCAGCACCCGAGCTTCGAGCTTCGGCGTGCCCTCCCACTGTCCAGTTTTCACCCCGTGTGATAGTGGGTTCTCTGGACTTCGCCAGGAGCTGGAGAATCAGTCAGTGGGACGCCTTTGTCTCCCCGTTCGAGAAAACTGGCCGGTTTTCAGCTGCCCGCCCTCTCCGCGGCGCGCACTCCAAACCTCTCTCTGAGTGCTAATCTTTCAACGCCGTCCGCCGCCGCTCCTCCGGGTCCCAGTGTCTTATCTTCACTTTTATTTGTGGAATTTTCACTCGGCGAGCTTTCTGGTGATTCTGGAAGGTGTTTGTTCTTTCGTTAAGTTGTAGTATTAAAATTGCTGATTATGACGGCAAGATAGGTGTTTTGCCTTTGCCGCCATCTTAGTTCCTCTCGACACACATATTTTATAAATATTTTCAGTTTTCTATACATGGTCAGTCTATATGGTTGAAGAAAACATAATTAGGTATCATGGATTACATGGTAGTGGGATAAAACAGCATCCAAAAAGCAGCAGACCCAAATCTAAGTAATTTGTAGTCAGGCTGGATAGCAGGGCTATACCTCTGTTGATGACTTTATTTCCTAAAAGGAAATAGGTAATTAGGTGCTCCTTCCACTTTTATTAGGATAGGCATGGTTGGGGATTACTATTTTTATTTTCATAGAAAGTTTCACCTGATCCTCAGCTTGTGGCACCTGTTCTATTGCAATCAAGATTTAATGGAAAGGAAATTAATTAGACACATAGGCTAAACACTCCTGGGAATAGATGTCTGAGGTGCTTCTGACTGATCGGAAGGTGGGGCGCAGGGCATGAGGACACACCTTCACACTGCATGGCAGACAGGGTGGAGTGGAGAAAGTAGGTGTACAGTTGTTAGTACACAAAACTGTTTATTTTTGCATTATTATGCATCAATTATTGTATTTTTTTCTATATGAATAACTGTAAACCTACATTTGCCCTACTCTGCACACTGGAAGCATACATGAACATAAATTTACAGGTCACTTCTGTCAGCTTTCCCTGTGAGGGTGGGAGCGAAGGGAAGAAGTTTGTGAATTTCAAACATATACACATGTTACTTTTCATTGGAAATTTTCAAATATGTATAGGAAAGAGAGAAATTGTTATGCACATGGCCAAGTCTTTCTCACCTGTAATCCCACTCATTACCCTCCTATTCCAGCTCATGTTTGAAACAAATCAGGCATTTTTTTCTATAAACATTTAAGTACATATTCTAAAACAGCTGTTTTTAAAATAAACCACAGTCTTATCAATAGATATTTTTAAGTATTATAAACTTTTACATGATTTATATATCTGTTTTATATGTGATCAATGAGCAACATCCAGAAACGTATCTTGTGTTTTTTTCATGAATTAAAAGAAAGTCATTAGCTGAACATACCTTCACAATGACAAACTATTTGGAGGGAGGGAGGGAGGGAGGGAGAGAGAGAGAGAGAGAGAGAGAGAGAGAGAATAAACATAGGGAGAAAAAGAGCATATTATAGTCATGTGTGTGCATTCATGATCCCTTTCTTTGAATATATCCTGAACTACAAATAGTGACGTATATTTTTCTCCAGTGAGCCTTAGGAGGATTGGCAGACTTCTGTGGATTTCAGGAGAACTGGTAGGGCCTCAGATAAAAGTTGCTTCATGATGCCTCTGGACACTAGACACCAAAAATCAAGCCCCAGAAAAAGTGCCCACTCTAAGCTTGACACAAAATGTGTAGAGCCACTCACTTGAAGGAAATAAATAGGATTGAACTGCAGAACAAAGGACTGTTGCCCCAAAGCGTTGAACTGAATTCATTTGAGTACAAATTGCATCCCTGCTGCATGTGCTGATATATACACATTGATTAAGGTTCGAAGGCTGTTTACAGCAGAAGAAAACTTCCTCCTCCCTCCTCTGCACCGATCAGCTGAGACAGCACAGGAAAAAGGGATGAGAAACTCTGGCCTCATATATAAATTCTCCTCCCAGAAGAGTTGTACTTGTGCATGGATGATAAATGCATATGTCAAATCCTATTTAAAATGATTTAAATTGTACTTTGACAATGTTAACTCAATATTAAGTTGATTGTTTTGGAAAGTATATTATTCTCACCTTGTCAATTAATATTTGGGAGCACCTGCAACAGGCTGAGTGTTAAAGTAATCTTCCTCTCCATCTAGCATTGTGGATACCAGGGAGCTAAGGTAGAAAGCTTATTAATTGACAAAATGCTTTTAATGCAAATACAGTTCTGTGCCCCCATGTCATTCAGTGGGTCTATTTTTGTTACATTGTCCTACTGAGTCACAAGCTTGGAAAATCAGAAATGAAAGTGTGTGATGTCATTGAAAAGAGCCATTTATTAAACAACTGCTGGAGACAAAGGAGCATAGGCTGCAGAAGTGGTTCCATGAAGCTTGACATGATGAGCCAGGGACTTGCCAGGAGGAGGCAGTGAGGAGCGAGCACAGAGCTCTGGGTGCTACCCATCTCCCAGCCAGATGTCTGTCTCTTTGGACAACAGGTACCAGGGGGCCTCATATCAGGTGTTATGTGGTTGTACCTCAACCTTTCTTTACTATAAGCTATAAAGATAATGCAAATATTGGAAATAACATTTTGAAGATCTAACTGAAAAGATATTGTAGTTTGGTGGAATAAATGTTCTATGAAGAACCGAGGGATATGAGATCAGCCTGGCTTTGATTCTTCCCCATCACAGTGAATTCCTGGTGGAGAATCTCAGACAGCTGTCAGGACTATGTGGAAACCTCCCTCTTCAGCCTGCCCTCCTTGCTCTCCAGAATCTCCTGCTGGGCCTTTCCATCTGCTTTTTTTCTATCTGCAGAGCAATACCACATTAGCAAGTTTTATATGTATTTGAGCCTCCTCCTTGAAAGAACCAGGTAAGCCCATTAAGATGCCATCTGCTGGGTATTCATTTACCCATTCATCAGTGTGTACACAATCAAACATCTACTATGAGCCAGGAACTCGGGGAGGGGCTGGGAAGGCAGCGGTAAACAAGATGGACAGTCTCTGCTTAAATGTGGACTGAAATGCAACAAGGGAGGCGATTTAATTGTGTTATCGCCTGCAAAGTATAAACTACAAAATACAACAGGGGACCTCATTATAATCATAGGTGCCACAAAGAAAAACACTATTAAAGGAAGTATAGACCAGTGCTTTTGAGTGCTTTTGAAACTCATTAGTGGAGAAAGAAATCAATTTAAAGAGACAAGAGCAGCATGCTTTTATTTAATGGAACAAATTGGGATAGGAAAAAAATCGAACAGGAAATATCATAGTGTATCATAATAAGAGAAAGTATTGCTTCAAGAAGTAATACATAGACCTGACCTGTTGTTCAGTGGTTAGAGCATCAACCAATGGGCCAAAGGGTCACGGGTTCAATTCCCCATCAAGGACAGGTTCCTGGGCTGCAGGTTTGATCCTCCGCCCAAGAGGTGCATTTGGGAGGCAACCAATCTATGTGTTTCATATGGACGTTTCTCTATCTCCCTTCTCCTCCGTCCCTTCCACTCTCTCTAAAAACCAATGGAAAAATATCCTGAGGTGAGGATTAAAAAAAAAAAAAGGAGCACAGATTTATGCTGGAACAGAATTTTTTGAAAATGTATTTATTTCTGTGAGTCATGGTGAAAAAAGCTTAAGGCCATTGATTCAGACACACTATAGAGTCTATAATAGATATGCTTATCATTGCTGCTCGAACCACAACCAAGTCTATGTTACCCTACTCCTCAACTCTTGAACATGTCTGATTACTCCAGACTGCGACCCTATATCCCTCCAGTGGATCTCTAATAATCAATCAGATTTCTCAGCAAGGTTTTGGAATTGAAACCTGAAAGCCTGACCCATCTATTGTAGGCATTTGAGTTCAAATAGTATGAGAAGTCAATAAAATGCCTACAGGTCCCTGCGTAAGATGGATACGCGCAGAGAGCTGACTCAGAGAGGGATGGAAAAACACTCAAAGGGAGGGGAAGACAGAGCAAGGAGGCTTGGCTCTTGACCTCAGGGTTAGAAGTTCAACTCCACTTACTAACTCTTCTCAGATTCCACAAGACCCCAGTATTTTTCAGTGAATACAATCTCCCTCTTTATTTGAGCTTTTTGAACATGTTAATTTTCTTAAAACTATGAGCTACTCCTAGAAAAAAACTGACATAAAGTTTATATTTACATTTGATTTTATTAATATCAGTGATAATACTGTATCCACCAAAAAACTAAGCAGATTATCATTTGTGTAAAGAACCTGATAAGGAAAGCTAGTCCTTTCATCTAGGAGGCTTTTCAAACAAGTCCTCAATTATTTTCTGTCCGATATCTAGATAGAGAATTTTTAGCCTTTTTGACTATATCCTCCCATAACAAATGGCTTTCTGCATTGGTTTTACAGTATTCTCAGCATCAGATTCATTTTTAGATACTGAACAAAGAAACTGGCTCCCATGCTGGTCACTCTTATGTTCCCACAATAGTCTGATGAACTAAATGGAGAGAGTCAGGGTTCCTTATAGCAGAGTCAGCCTGCTGCCGTTATTGCGAATACACAATGAAGATGCCGCTGGTAGATGGCACCCTCCCTCGTGTCTATTCTCTTTGAGCTTTGTTTGCTACTTGAACTTGATTGCAACTGACATTCATTGAACAATATAAAAACACACATTCTCCCTTTAATGATTCAAGCACATGAGTTTCAGCAAAACACAGAAGAATTCAATAATCTGCATTACCCAGAGAGTGCCCTTGAAATGAAGCCTCACCATTGAGTAGAACAAAATATTTTCCACATTAAGAGAAAAGCTGTAAATGTACATACTGCAGTTGAGACTTCACTTAGACATGCTATTTTTTTCTGTGCTTATGAAACATTAATTTAAAGATTAAAAAAAAATTGAACACTGCCTGGTATGGATCAGTGGATAGAGCATTGGCCTGAACACTAAGGGGTCTTAGGTTCTGTTCTCAGTCAAGGGCACATACCTGGTTTGCATGTTTGATCCCTGATCAGAGTGGCAACCAATCAATGTGTTTCTTTCACATGGATGTTTCTCTTTTTCTCTCCCCGTCCCCAACCCTCCTCCCTTCCACTCTTTTTAAAAATCAATGGGAAAAATATCCTCAGGGGAGGTGAAAAAAGATATCAAAACGGAGTGAATAACATTTTTTGTTAAATGTTTTCTTTTAAGAGAAAGAGAAGAATAAATGGAGTGGAGTGAGAATTAGTTTCAAATTAGAAAAGACATTATTTTTTCAAGTTGACTTCTGAAAATAACTTCTTGTCAGCTCAGCTTAAAAGAAATCAAGGGATATAAGGGCATAAAATAAAGAATATATAACTGTAATAAAGAAGAAAAATCAACCTAGAACAAAGAGTTTTGTCCCAGAATCTGGCTGGGTGGCCTTGTCACGTAGGCTGATTCCCTCCACATCCTCAGCCTGAAACCCAATCCATACCAACCACCTCCAAGCGCATGTAGGTGCTGAAAGATGGCAAAACTTTACCTCAAAATTAAACTTAAGCCTTATCAATGCCCAGAAACAATATCTTAGGGTGTAAATAAAAGCTAATCATTGCTAGAGCAAAAAAAGCTTTATCATATTATTCATCATTTATTGAGCATGGAGCAGAGCATGGAAAATATACAATACTGTCTGCCATTTGACACCGTACACTTCTAGTTAGCAAATTCTGAAGAAATCATGGGAGAGTAAGTGCCTGAGGGCCCTGGTGGTGCAACAGTTACGCAGTAGACAGGAGTCTCCCCAGAGTCAATGCAGTGGAAGAGAGGTCATGGTCAGCCTCTCCCAATGCATCCCCTTTCTCTCTCACTCTCAGAACTCATCCTCTGCCTGGTGGCCTGGTCTGCATTCCGTACACACCCAGAGAAGAGGTGAAGGTTTCTGCATTCCCAGGTATTAGAACAGATTCAGGACTCAGGACTCAGCATGCCTGCCCTGGGCAGGAGCGTGCTGATGGCCATTTCACTAATCTAGGAGGGTCCACAAAACTCAGGGCAGAGCTTTTCCTTAGGGTCATATATCTAAGCATTCACTTCCTCCTTGAGATCTATTAGTGTACAATCAAGGACAAAGCTGACCCCTGACAAAGCAACTGAGGGTTTCAGAATTTCTCACAAAGAAGCCAGGAAGAAGCAATCCCATGTGGTACTCTAAAACAGGTAATGAAATAATGTGTACAATGTGAGCACAATTATATAAACATATATACATTAATCATAAAATAAAGATTAGCAGGAAATATACTGAAATATCAAAATATTAACAGTAATTATCTCTGCATGTTGGAATGATACCTGAGTTTTATTTTCTTACTTATAACTTTCTACTTTAATCTTTGATTCTCCTTGCTTAAGGCTTTCTATTAGAGTGGTATTATTGTCTCTTTTGTTTTTAAGAGGCTGTCTCCCTAGAAAAGAAAAAGAACAAAGCTTTTAAAAAGTTTAACCTCTTGTTCCCTGTAATGGCCTCACAATTCTCTGCTTTCATCTCTGCAGTTCCCTCTAACCCAAAGGTATTTGCCTTCCTTTCCAAGTGTGGAATTACCACCTATGAAGTCTTCCATGAAGCTCATAGTCAGAAGCAATTTCTTCTGAAATTATGAAGCCCCTTATTTTGAACTTATTTATGACAATCGCTTTCTAATGTTTTGAATATGCAAAACAGAATCACATAGTTTTAGAACCCAAACGGATCATAAAGAACCCCTCATCCAACTTACTTTGCAAAGGGGGAAACTGAGGCTTGATTACATCTTGTGATATCTTCATATCTTCTGATTTGCACAGTGAGTTCCATGGGCACATCAAAGCCAGACACCAGGCTCTGTCCACAGTCCCAGGTCCCTGTTCCTTCTATTCTACCTGAGTGGTGCTTGTTTGTCATCAGGGGTTAAATACAAGGTGGGCAAAAGGGGCTTACAGTGTGAGGATGCAAAACACAGAGTCTATTCTTGTATTGTTATTTATTAAGTTCTGTAGTATTTTCCATACAAACCACTGCAAACCTACTTTGCCCCACCCTGTATTTTTGCTAAGTTGAATGACAAACTTTGTCAACTAAAAGTCTTAAGCTACTTTTTCCCAATAAGTTAAGCAAAAGTCTAATGTTTATGTCTCGCACAGCATGAGGTAGCCATGGCTTGTCTGGGTTTCTCTTTTTTGTTTTTCTTGCTCCAGTGTGAACTCTACTTTGACAGATAAAGAAGAGAAACAGAGTCAGTGAAACCGGTGGCACAGACTTGAGTCCCAAACAGAGGAACACTCCATCTTGGAGAGCACACATTTGGAGAGGAAGGCAAAGTAAAAGACCATTTTTAAATCAAAATATTTCTAATATTGACTTTTGCTAGACTTTTCTAGTAAAATACTTAAATCTCTTCTCTACCCAACCTTTAACAATTATGTCATTTAAATATTAGTGTAATGGTGATACCTCACTTTATTGGTAACTAAACAATGCTTATTTCCAAATCTAGGAAACAATTTGAATTTCCTGAAAAAGGTTTCACAGTATATTCAGGATCCACTCACAGAGATTCTTCTACTTTCTCTCAAACTATACTTCTCTGCATTATTCTCTGACCCCTGTAAACCACCTTCCATCCGTAGCAGCCATGTTTATAACAAAGATTCAAGGGAACATTTCAAGTTAGCTAATGGCAGTGCAGCTTTTCAAACAATGATTTTGTTTATAATTGTGCAATCATTTAACAATGTTATTACATTTCCTCACACATTATATAAATGGAAAAATATAAGCTCACACAGAATTGAGGGGGAAATAGCAATCTCCAGGCTTACCGAAAACCACCTTGTTTAGCTTCAGTCAGATGCTCATTGGCCCTGGAGAGACCTAATGTTCATCCTATGAAGGAAAGCAAAGTCAATGTTCAAAAAGCTGAAAACATATTATAAAATATTTTCTTAAAGTAGCATTTCATAATGTTGTATCTGCTATCTGGGAAAGGAACCTTCTTTATAACAGGCCACTCAGGTCCTAGTGAATTGTGTACAAATTCTCCCTGATTTTTGTTCCTGGATAAAGGAACTTACTTACAAGAGTCCCTGTGCCTTTGTTCTTCCCTTTCTAAAGTCTTCCCCCCCCTTTCTGTTCAGCAGCCAAATCATTAGCCTGAGGCCTTGCCTGATTTCCCATTGTTCCCTCCACTGTTCTCCTCCTCCCTGCACCAGCAATCTGGGCCCAGAGGGATTTGTCTCAGTTCTCCAATTCTTTCTCTCTTGGCAGCAAGATTTTATTTGATTTTTTAATTCCTTTACTTTTATAAAAAGAACAATTCTCACTTTAACACTTTAGAATTGTCCTCTGGCAATGAGAGGAGAAAAGAGCTCTAAGTTCTTGGAACTCAATCAGTGTTATCAGGGGCACTGGTGCTGACTTCTTGCTAGAATCCAGAGAAATGGAAATGATGCTCTTAAAAATGGTGTTGCTTTTCCATCTATTTTTGAATCTGTTCATCATAATGAGAAACTTCAGCCTGAATCTATCATAGAAGCTTTTTTCCCCCAATAACTTACAGCATAAGATCAACAACTACTTTTTTAGAAAAATATTTGGAAAGGAAAGCAAAAAAGACATTAATCTCAAAGACATGATGTGACTTTCAGGTAACAATGTTCACTCACTGACAGAACAAATATGGCCATTGGAACTGATTCTGACTTGGAAATGTGGTCATCAGTATTAGCAGGAGTAGCAGTAACAACAACTACCATTGGCTGCCATCTTCCCGTGATCCAGGCAGTCTGCCCTGGAGATGGTATTGAAAGGACAGGGGACTATCCTCCATCTTGAGAGGCTGATCAGCCTATCTCCCCTTTCCTCCTGCTGGTAGTGGCCACAGGGGTGCCAGGAATGTCCTGACTCCCCCAACCACTGCCTGAGCAGACCAATGCAGCCCAAGGACATAGCTTAGGTCCTAATAAGGCATGACCAAAGTACTGGTCACTTCCTGATTCTTGAGCTGTGAGACCCCCGCTGAAAGACCCTGACCTAATAAGGCTATCCCTGTAACCCACGTAACTACTCTGGGACCACCCAAATCACCAACCCTTTGTAGCCTGTTGTTCTTGCTGGGCTCGCTCTCTGCTGCTGTGCCAGATGAAGGTTGAGGGCCAAACCCGGGTTTGAATAAAGGTTCTATGCTATTGCAGCTGATTTGGGCTCCCTGGTGGTCTTTGGGGATCATGAAATCTGGGCATAACAGTATCTAATCTCTGTGAGGCCTATAGTTCTCACCTCCCTCTTTTATACATTAGGAAATAGACTCAGCGAGGTGCCTGAGTCTCCAGTGTCAGTAACAGAGCCCAAATGAAAGCATTTATAACTGGAAGGCTTGGTGGGACAACTAAAGTCAGACAAGTGAATTCTAGATTGGCCTCTGTACCATTTGAAATCAAAGATTTTACCAAAAGTAAGAGAAAAAGAAAGGAAGAAAGGAAGAAAGGAAGGAAGGAAGGAAGGAAGGAAGGAAGGAAGGAAGGAAGGAAGGAAGGAAGAAAGGAAGAAAGGAAGAAAGAAAGAAAGAAAGAAAGAAAGAGAGAGAGAGAGAGAGAGAGAGAGAGAGAGAGAGAGAGAGAGAGAAAGAAAGAAAGAAAGAAAGAAAGAAAGAAAGAAAGAAAGAAAGGAAGGAAGGAAGGAAGGAAGGAAGGAAGGAAGGAAGGAAGGAAGGAAGAAAGGAAGGAAGGAAGAAGAAAGAAAAATAAAACTTACACTATCACCTCTGGTGCAATTTTTGAGCAAATATTTTGTAGGACAATAAAGTAACAAAATATTTACCCATAACACCCATTTTTGTGTGCATTATAAACATAATCATGCACAGAAACTCACCAGATAAGACTATAAAATTCAAAGGTTTTATAAGTCATTTTATAATAGTTAGCAAAACTATTAGAAATTATATTACAGGCCGAAAACAGTTTGGCTCAGTGGATAGAGTCTCGGCCTGCGGATTGAAGGGCCCCAGGTTCGATTCTGGTCAAGGGCATGTACCTTGGTTGCGGGCACATCCCCAATAGGAGGTGTGTAGGAGGCAGCTGATCAATGTTTCTCTCTCATTGATGTTTCTAACTCTCTATCCCTCTCCTTTCCTCTCTGTAAAAAATCAATAAAATACATTTTAAAAAAAGAAATTATATTACAGTTGGGAGAGGCAGAAGAAAGTGTAAAGTGGATAAATGGTGATGGAAAGAGACTTGAGGTGGGTAGTGATCTCACAATGCAATATACAGATGATCTATTATAGAATTGTGGTTAATTTTATTAACCAATATCACCCCATTAAATTCAATAAAAGTAAGAGTTTTATCTCTATATATGAAAATATTTTATTATAATTATATCAATATAACTCATTCACATGTTTTCATACCATTTTAAATATTTTTTTAATTGTTCATGTATAAGAAATGTAACAAGAGTGGACTAAACTTACAGTAGAAATTGGAGAGCTGACCACTAGTGTCCTGAAATTCCCGTTTTCTTCAATTCTGATTCTGATTCTGATTTTCCTTACTTTCACATACAGGAAAAGGCAACAAATGTGAGAGAATCCTTTGGAAGCAATGCCAATGACTGCAGGATGTCATTCATCTACAATCCATCTCCTGTGTAACATCAGAGAACACAAAGGGGTGGTAAGTGGGCATTCAAATTATTCAACATCAGTATAGAAGTACAAATATGCAAATTCTTGTTGATTATATCATGAAATGTTTAAGGGCCTTATACCACTGTTTTCACTTACTAAATAAAGTCCTCCAACTTCAGTAAGAGCTGCATCCTAACTAATTAAATAATTAAGTTCTCATTTTAGAAATTTAAAAAAACTATTTTTCTACAGTCTTCCTTCCTCTTAAGATTTCATAGTCAAAACAGTGGTGGGAGAGAATCTCTCTCTCTTTTTTGTGCCTATTAAAACCTCAGCTTATTTTTACTTTTAAGGGTGGGGGATGTGTGATGATAAAAACAATTAAATGCTGAGGAATGGAGGGTGTACTTGCAAAAACACAATCTCCTGTTACACAATTAAATGTTGGCCCTTTAAGAGTAAGGGGGAAAGTCAATATATTTGAACTCTTGAACTAAGGTAAGTAATTTGTGTTTTTACATCCCTGACAAAGTTTATATAAAGTTATAAAAAAAATTGGCAGCTAGTTTGAGATTGAATTAACATGGCCTAGAGCTTGTCATTCCTATGGACACCAGTCCTTAGGCTAGGCCCTCCTTAAACTCCCATGACACCATAATACCCTTATATGATATTATTCTACAATCTCATTATAATATTTGATATTTGACAACAGCATATTATACAATTATCCCAAATAAACTTACAAACTAATTCTTTGAATGTTGGGCAGCAATTTAAAAAAGGATAGGAAAGGAATTAATCCCTTTCAGAAAGAATTAAGGCACTGGGAAGGCATCCGAGCATTCTATATTGGCCCCTCTTGCCCTTTTGCCAAGAGGGACCCTCTTCTTACTATCCAAATACACACAGCTATGCCTGAGCTTTCAGTTCAAGCTGTGGCTGAAGCCTCTGGGCAGCTGGCACCATGGATCTGTCTCTCGACCAATGGTGTGAGCTGGGCCCTCTCTGGAGAAGAAACCTGGGTCACCCAAGGTATGTGATCAGTACCAGGACCCTGCCAGCAGGCGAGGGGACCCCAAGGCAGGTGCTGGACGTGGAGGCCATGGGGGCATAGACCACAAAGGAAACAGAACTGAACCTCACATCACCCTGTTTGGCCCCGGAGGATGGCTGGTTAGCCAGAGACGGGTAAGATTCCTCAGGGAAGGAACAACCTAAGACAGCACAGTCGCAGAGAGGCCAACAGGAGAGAACTAAAAGGTCAACAGAGGTGGGGCACAGACCCTCATCCACAAACCTTGCAGGGGCTTGAATTCTCACCCCTCCTGAGAGAGGTCTCCTACCCCCACGGCTGCTTCGCCTCCCACGCACAACTAAGACCAGGACCCAGGTGGCAGACAGAGACTTGGCGAGCAATAGCTGCTCTATATCTAAATTTAGTCTATTACCAGGAATGCTCAGGACCTACTCAAAAATGCAAATATTCCTATCCACTAGTATTTACAGGATAAACTAAGATTTCTGCTTGAGTATTAAAATTGACAGTAAAATAGTAATCAAGTTTTCAGATTAATTTAAATTGGACAAGTGAAATAAGTGAATACTCAAGAAAATCTAACTGTACTGGACAAAAAGCTTTTCCTAAAACATTAACTAAAATATCTATTAGTAGTTCATCTCACTGCAAAATTGCCTAACATCCAAAGAACCTAAAGCAGTAATATTTGTGTGCAAAAATTAAAATTTAAAATTACCAAGACTGCAATATAAAATTTCCAAAAGCCCCGATTAATCAAAAAGGGGGGGGCAGTGGGGTAATATCATGTAAGGAAAAATATCCTATAAGTAAAATATATCTAGAAAATTCTTACTCCAGAAAAGTAAATTCCATTTGTAAAACCAACAGCAGGACACCCATGAAAAAACACACATGGTGTCAAAATAAGCCAAAGGAAAATCATTTAGGCAAAAATAAAAAGAATCCCAAGTCTATTTTGCAGAGAGGATCCCTTTGTTAACTTTTGGTCAAGAATGTGTTTGTGTGTTTTCAGAGAACAACTCCAAGACCATGTGGGTTCCTGTGACTGTTCCAGTCACAAGGATGGTCCAGAGATGAGGGACACTGACAACACCTTGCCATGCTAGCAGTTGGCAGCTGTGCATGGCTGCAGGCGGCCCAGGACCAAACCAGAGAGGATGGATCTTGCATTGCCATGATGTGTCCACCATCTGGATACCATTGCTGACATGTACGCATAAAGAACTATTTGACATTGAAACTGGGACTCAGAACAGTTGGACATTGAAACTGAAACTCAAACATTTTTTGTTCTTATACATTTATTTCTAGTATGCAGAGGCAAGATATTTTTGAAGAAAAGAAACAGGGAAGAGTGATTGATATAGAGGCAGGGAGGCATTGAACAGGCTGTCAAGCTACAGGGGGAAGGCTTGGGTGGATGGGAGGCAGATGCTGGGGGAGATCAACCGAAGGACTTGTATGCATGCATATGAGCATAACCAATGAATGGAAGACACTGGGGCTGGGAGAGGGGGTGGGTGGGGACATGTGCTGTGGGGTAGGGGAGGCTGGGGGGGGATAATGGGGAGGGGGGAAAGGAAAACATGTACTACTATTAAATATAAGTTATACTGCAAAAAAATCAATAAAAATTAAATGTTAAAAAATAAAAAATAGCCAAAACCGGTTTGGCTCAGTGGATAGAGCATCAGCCTGTGGACTGAAAGGTCCCAGGTTCGATTCCGGTCAAGGCATGTACCTTGGCTGCAGGCACATCCCCAGTAGGGGGTGTGCAAGAGGCAGCTGATCGATGTCTCTCTCATCGATGTTTCTGACTTTCTATCCCTCTCCCTTCTTCTCTGTAATAAATCAATTATATATATATAAAATAATAATAAAAATAAATAAATAAATGTTGACCCTTTAAAAGGCTTAACTGACACTCTAGGCATCTCTGAGCTTAACAGTATACCATTTGATAAGGAAAGTTGTAAACAGAAGAGATATATATGCGTTATGTTTCCCTTGAAATTCTCAGAATTTAAAAATCTAGCAGATAATGTGCTTTGAGCTTGCATCTAATTCTCCATCCTTGTGAAAGTCAATGACCTGCAACATGGGAGATCTCTCCTTCACCTAGGCCCATAAACTGGCCTGGAAACACTAGTCACACATCCCAGAAGATCAAAGATTTGGGCACATTACACCACAGAAGCACCAAAGGCACACTGTGTATTCCGATTTGTACTCCAAGCCCAAGAGACACATCAGAAAGTAAAGGGGAAGAGAGAGGGGACAAAAGAGGTGGAGAAT
This sequence comes from Antrozous pallidus, assembly GCA_027563665.1. Taxonomy (NCBI): domain Eukaryota; kingdom Metazoa; phylum Chordata; class Mammalia; order Chiroptera; family Vespertilionidae; genus Antrozous; species Antrozous pallidus. The sequence goes on along the minus strand of CM050508.1, from coordinate 61,653 downwards.
GAAAATGTCACAGGAGCATTGCAAGGATTTTATTGCACTAACTGTGAGTTGACAATCCTCAATCTTGCAATGTCCCTGCACATTAGAACAATATGAATCAAATGTGATCTGCTTAAAAACAATACTAAAATAGAGCATTTTTGCCTTATGTTCAATGTTTTCAAACAATACATTTAATCAACTGAAAGGTATATATCTGTACAGGAAAATACTTTCCAACCATATGCTATTTAATGGTGTCTTGCAGGAACTTCTATCAACTTTTCTAATAGAAGTGAATTCTTAGGAGAGGAATTTTACAAACTAGCAACCTGAACAGAAGTCAGTAGCCTAGAGAGCTACACACAAAAGCATGTAAGAAAGGAGGATGAATGGGCATTGTAGTCTCTGTAATAGCACAGCTATGCTATGGGCAGTTTCTTGCACCTAAAAACGCTAGAGGATTTTGCACTGTATAAATAAACTAATGTATTCAGAGAGATGGCTACATCTGATCTCTTTGCATCCTAAAAGCTCCATGCTAGAGGTATCCTTATCATCACCTTTAACATATAAATGAAGGGCCCACAGCCCAGGCCAGTTCATAGTTCATAACCTACTCTCAAAAAATAAAAAAAATAAATGTACAAAATGTTATTTTAAAAACCACAAAACGAATGTACAAAATGTTCTTTTAAAAACCACAACATTTAAAATGTTATAGTTAACTTCCAAGTCACTATGCCATACAAAGCATTCATCTTCCTCTTCTTCCCAAATCCTCTTTGAAATAACAATAAAGGGGACCATAAAAGAAGAAATTCATTGCTATGTGGAGTCCTACAAGAATGCCTTAAGTAGATATGATATTCTGATACTTTCATAAATTGCTGGGAGGTGAGAAGAAAAGGGAATTCTATCTATAAACCCAGGGTTTACACTTAACATCCTAGAGGTTATATTGGGGATGTTGCCATTCTGCTAGGACAGGTACCCAAACGGGAAGGCTGAACACCTGTCTGCAGCTCGAGCCCTAAGAACTTCCACTGAAAACAGTGTGAGGGCTCTGGCTGGTTTGGCTCAGTGGAGACAGCATTGGCCTGCAGACTGAAAGGTTCCAGATTCTATTCCAGTCAAAGACACATGTGTGGGTTGCAAGTTCAATCCCCAGTAGGGTGCATGCAGGAGGCAGCAATCAATGATTCTTTCTCATCATTGATGTTCCTAGCTCTCTCTACCTCTCCCTTTCTCTATGAAACCCATAAAACTATATTAAAAAAACTGTAAAGTTTGCTTGGTGAGGATGATTAGAGTGAATGTTTGAGCTAGGGCAGTAGTGGCAAACTGCGGCTTATGAGCCATATGTGGCTCTTTGGTCCCTTGAGTGTGGCTCTTCCACAAAATACCACGTGCGGGCACACACGTACAGTTCACAGGCCAGTGCTCTATCTAGCTAGGGCCACGTAGGTTAATTATTTGTCTGGTACAGGTCCATGATGACAAGGAGGAGGTCCATATCTTTGTTTCAGACCAGAGTTACCAGGGAAATAGAAATCTGAGTCATGGGCAGGTGAGCTGAGGAAATAAAGGACAATTCTAGGTCACAGAAGAGAAAAAACTGCATCTGGGTCAAATTGTCAGCAAAGAAGAGGCAAAGCAGAGTCTTGGGTTACCAAGGCAGAGCCTGGAGAAATGGCTGAAGGGAATGTGACCCTGTAGGTGAGATGTGATGGGACAAAGCCTGCCTATCTCAAGGAAAGTATCAAAAAGGATACTGCATTCTGATTTCTGTAAGCTGTTTTTTTTCCTGAGTATTTACAATGATGAAGATTCTATGCCCACACATATTTTTCAAAGTCTTACATGAGAATTGGGAATGCAATTCCTAAATTTTCAAACCTAAAAAGGCATTTTAATCTTAATACATATGTTCATAATCATATGTAATAACTTTTACCATTTCTTTTTGTGACCTTCTTATCAGCAAGAATTAGGGAAGAGGAGACTAAAGCATGCAACTCAGGCACAACTTTCCTCAAGTTCCCAAGCAAACTTTCTTTTTTTTTTTTCTTTTTTTTTTATATATATATTTTATTAATTTTTTTACGGAGAGGAAGGGAGAGGGAGAGAGAGTTAGAAACATCGATGAGAGAGAAACATCGATCAGCTGCCTCCTGCACACCGCCCACTGGGGATGTGCCCGCAACCCAGGTACATGCCCTCGACCGGAATCGAACCCGGGACCCCTCAGTCCGCAGGCCGACGCTCCATCCACTGAGCCAAACCGGTTCCGGCCCAAGCAAACTTTCTTGAATTCATTATGAGACAGCACAGGCAGAAGAAATAATAGAAAAGTGCCAGGTTCAGAAGAGTTCAAAAGTGCATGTTGCCCGGCTGCTGTGGCTCATGGATGAGCACTGGTCTTTGCACCAAGAGGTTGCTGCTTCTATATACCCAGGTTGTGGACTCGATCCCTAATGGGGGGTGCAGAAAGCAGCCCATCAATCATTCTCTCTCATCAATGTTTCTAGCTTTCTCTCCTCCTCACTTCCTTTCTCTCTAAACAGGAGGAACTGTATTAAAAGGTCGTGGCATTGAAAAGGTTGAGAGCCGAGACCGGTTTGGCTCAGTGGATAGACTGTCGGACTGCGGACTGAAGGGTCCCAGGTTCGATTCTGGCCATGGCATGTACCTTGGCTGTGTGCACATCCCCAGTAGGGGGCGTGCAAGAGGCAGCTGATCGATGTCTCTCTCTCATCGATGTTTCTGACTTTCTATCCCTCTCCCTTCTGCTCTATAAAAAATCAATAAAATATATTTTTTTTAAAAAAGAAAAGGTTGAGAACCATTGCATGTCAATAAAAACATTTTTAAAGTGAGTGTCAATGTTTAAATGGCGGCATAGGTAAAACACCTATCCTGCCGTCATACTCAATAATTTTAATACTACAACTTAACGAAAGAACAAACACCTTCCAGAATCACCAGAAAGCTCGCCAAGTGAAAATTCCACAAATAAAAGTGAAGATAAGACACTGTGACTTGGAGGAGCGGCAGCGGACAGTGTTGAAAGATTCGCGCGGAGAGAGGTTTGGAGCGTGCGCCAGCAGAGAGGGCAGGCAGCTGAAAACCGGCCAGTTTTCTCGAACGGGGAGACAAAGACGTCCCACTGGACTGATTCTCCAGCTTTGGGTGAAGTCCAGGGAACCCACTATCATACTGTGTGAAAACTGAGGGCACACCGAAACTCGGGCGCTGCAGGGGTCTCCCGGCTCGTGGAGAAGGCAGCTTGCGCGAACAGCTCGGCTGCGTGACCGCAGAGAGCACTCTGCAACTTGCTTTCTCATTCAGAAAACCATCAGTCTGCTTTGTTTTACGACCCTGGGTGAGACATTGGGCGTGCAGACTCATTTGGGGAGAGTCTGAATTCCCTGGCAGCCGGTGGAGCTCCGCAGTGGCTCTCTCTCGGAGGTGCTGGCAGCCATTGTCCCTGGCACAGAGTCCCTGGGGCCGAATAGGGTGGGGCTAATGCTGTCTGCTTGGCCCGGAGACTCCACCCATCCAACCTGAGCACAGCTGAACTTCACAGACAATTGGCCTGGAGGTCAACCCCTCCAAGTGCTAACAACGATTAACCTGAGCTTAACTTCAGCAAGACTGTGCAACCCATATCCACCTCAGGTAACTGGGGAGGTTGAGCCACTGTCCCTAGTAGGAAGTCTACCACACAAAGCTAATAACCAACTCAGGGAAGCAGCCACCATGCAGAGACATGGAAAGAAATCAGATGTGAAAGAAATGGAGGAAAAAAAACGACTGGACATGGAATTCAAAACCACAGTTATAGGGCTTCTCAAGAGGCTCCAACAAAAGGTCGAGGCCTATAAGGAAATAAGCGAGACCGCAAAGGAAATGAATGAGCCCTACAAGAAAATGAACGAGACCCTCAAGGATATGAACGAGACCTGCAAGGAAATGATCAAGACCAATGTGGAAATGAAGGAGACCCTCAAGGATATAAAGGAGACTCTCAAGGATATGAAAAAGGACCAACCAGAAATTAAGCATACACTGACTGAAACAAAAAATATTATACAAAGACCTAAAAGTGCTCTGGAGCACCCCAAGAACCAAGTTAAAGATTTAAAATACAAAGAGGGAAAATCCACTCAGCTGAAAAAGCAAGAAACCAAAAGAATCCAAAAAATTGAAGATAGTGTAAGGGGCCTCTGGGACAACCTCAAGCATACCAACGTCCAAATTATAGGGTTGCCAGAAAAAGAGAGAGAGCAAGACAATGAAAACCTATTTGAAGAAATAGTGACCGAAAACTTCCCACACCTGGTGAAAGAAATTGACTTAGGAGTCCAAGAAGCGCACCGATCCCCAATATATAGGAATCCTAAGAGGACCACACCGAGGCACATCATAATTAAAATGCCAAGAGCAAAAGACAAAGAGAGAATATTAAAAGCAGCAAGAGAGAAACAGTTGGTTACCTATAAGGGAGCACCCATATGATTGTCAGCGGATCTCTCAACAGAAACGATGCAGGCCAGATGGGAGTGGCAAGAAATATTCAAAGTGATGAACAGCAAGAATCTACAACCAAGATTACTCTATCCAGCAAAGCTATCATTCAGAATTGAAGGCCAGATAAAGTGCTTCGCAGATAAGAAAAAGCTAAAGGAGTTCATCACCACCAAACCAATACTATATGAAATGCTGAAAGATATTCTTTAAGAAGAGGAAGAAGAGCCAAGACCAGTTTGGCTCAGTGGATAGAGCGTTGGACTGTGGACTGAAGGGTCCCGGGTGCGATTCCGGTCAAGGGCATGTACCTTGGCTGTGGGCACATCCCTAGTAGGGGGCGTGCAAGAGGCAGCTGATCGATGTTTCTCTCTCATCGATGTTTCTGACTTTCTATCCCTCTCCCCTCTGCTCTGTAAAAAATCAATAAAATATAATTTTTAAAAAAAAGAAGAAGAGGAAGAAGAAAAAGATAAAAGTGTAAATTAGGAACAACAAATACACATCTATCAACAAATAAATCTAAAAATCAAGTGGATTAATAAGCTGATGAACAGGATAAACTGGTGAATGTAACAGAATCATGGACATAGAGAGGGAATGGACTGACAACTCTTGGGGAGAAAGGGGGTGTGGGAAGTGCAGCAAGAGACTGGACAAAAATCATGCAACTATGGGAGAGGACAGTGAAGGGGGGTGAGGGCGGAGGGTGGGATGGGTACCAGGTGGAGGGGAACTATAGGGGGAAAAAAGGGAACAATGTAATTAATAAACTGAACAATAAAGATTAAAAAAATAAAAAGAAAAAGAAAAAAAGAAAAAAAAGGTTGAGAACCGTTGCATATCAATAAAAACATTTTTAAAGTGAGTGTCAATGTTTAATAAGTGTTTGTTGGTTGAATTAATGAATAAGTATGTGCCCAAATAGAGTCTGTATAACCACTCCCAAAGTCGCCATACAGAAGTGTTGACTAAACACTGCTGAGTGCCAAGTGTGATAGAGACACTAGTACAAAACTGGTGATATTAATCCCTACAGCCATCCAGAGCAAAGACCCGCTTAACTGAGAGTCAGACAAACTTTATGTGTGCTGACCCCAGGTTTCAACACACTCTGCGGCCACAGTACTCACTTACTCTGTGCAGTTCCTCGGAAGCTTCCAGGGTGAATGGGTAGCCAGTGCTGATAGTCATTAACACTCCATGATATTCCATAGAAGGAAAAATTTGGGACTCTTTTTAAAGATATCAATGAATATTTGTGTATTTATTTTATAGACATGAATGTTCATTATGTCAGTAATTATGCATGAAATCCCAGAATAATTTATTTATAGAAGAGAGGTTCAGTTACATTAAAAGAAAAGATTTATATAAATTAATATGAAATGAAAATTTCCTGAATAGGTAAAGTCCTAATCCTATTGACAGTATTGACTACTTATGCACAATGAATTATTCTCATACACTATCCTTCTGCGACATTTTAAGATAATATAAATATATTTTTATGGAAATCAGTTTTAATTGTGGGATCATAAGTAAAATCTACTACTCTCCTAATATGTAATTGTTAATAAAAAGCATTTGAACCATCACATCTTATGTAATAAAAGCCTAATATGCTAAGTAAGTGTCTGGTCATTCATTCAACCAATCAAAGCGTAATATGTTAATGATATGCTAAGGCCACTCAAGCACTTACTATGACATGCACTAATCACCAGGGGACAGATTCTCTGACTGGTAGGTTAGCTTGCTGTTGGAGTTCGGCTGATTGGGACTGAGCAAGACAGGCCAGACACACCCTGGAGCCCTCCTATGGTCCCTCCCCAGCTGGCCAACCTCCTGCATCCCTCCCCAGCCTGATCTTGCACTAGTGGGTCAGTCTGCCTGGCCAGTACTCTCTTGCAATCCAGGCTGAAAGATTCCCCCCTGCCCCTGAAGTGCACAGATTTCATGCTCTGGGCCTCTAGTATTCTAATAAATGATCCTGCACTTTACAGGCTTAGAGAGTGTGGTACAAGATAGTGAGGAACAAGATGGGAAAGGGGAAAGCTTTTAAGCACAGAAGGAAATAGAAATGTGTATTATGAAATGGTTATTCAAAATCAGGTCAGTAGTTACAATAGGAGTAATTCTAACCACAAATACAGTGGAATATTTTTTAATTAAAATATTAAGTTCAAAGTTCACAATGAATAAGGAAAAATGATTACAATTCTTGAAGGTGCCAATTTTTAAACTGCAAACAATATAACTCACCAACAAGGGCTATTTGAACAGTTTCTGAAACTTCATAAAAAAAAATCTAATCTTAGCCAAAACCGGTTTGGCTCAGTGGATAGAGCATCGGCCTGCGGACTGAAAGGTCCCAGGTTCAATTCTGGTCAAGGGCATGAACCATGGCTGCGGGGACATCCCCCAGCAGGGGGTGTGCAAGAGGCAGCTGATCGATGTTTCTCTCTCATCAATGTTTCTGACTTTCTATCCCTCTCCCTTCCTCTCTGTGAAAAATCAATAAAATATATTTTTTAAAAATATAATCTTATTAACTGCTGCTGCCAAAGAATGCATCAAGCTAAAATAACAACATCACACCATTTGTCCTTCTGAATAAAGTCACTGAAGTGTTCTCTGATATTAACAACAAACACTGTTATTCACAGAGAATTCGATCTCAATGCCTGGGAATTAAAGAGATTAAAGTTGTGCACAATATCCTCCTTTTATTGAATACTTTCTGTGGATCCTCAGACATTCCAGCTGACAAATGCAGTCACCATTTTCATTTTCAGAAACAACATTAGTTTGTTGCACTGTTGGGTGAAATCCAAGCATTTAGTCAGGCTTGTTTCCCGTGCTGCCTGGCTGAGCCCATGTAATGAGAATTATGTCTTTCCCTTCTATGCCAACTTGAATACATTAGATATAAGAACTGACTGAGTCAGCACTATCAGGATAGACATGCTGACAGGAAATAATCGAATGCATCCATGCCCAGGTAGCATTTAACTCCTAAGCACTGTGCCTAATGAACCATAAAAACACTAATGACAGACTACGGTTTTCTTTTAGTGTCATAAAATTTTATAACTTAAACCATTCAGCTCATTTGTTCAGTTAAGCAGAATTACCTTAAGACTGTCAAATAAATGACTAAACTTTTTTTGATATTTTGAAAATAAATATGCAAGAAACAAGAAAATATAACCAAATTTTATATGCAAGGTTAAAAAGGCTAAAAACCACACCAAACAGAATATAACTTTCTAAATAATAGTTAGGATCATTGAAAGTAAATATGAATGATTGTATTTGTTTTTTACTTCTATCTATAAAGCCTTATAGTCACTAATGGAATAGGCCATTTGTTATCTTCATTTTAAAGATGAAACCTGAGAGTTAAAGAAGAAAATATGTAACTCACATGGATGAGCTAAAATCCAAACTTAGGTTTGCTGACCCATTTAATCACTATTTGTATGAGCTCCCTAGGAGTTCTGGCTTCATAAACAATGACTACCTATAGTCCTCATTTTTAAAAATACATATTTTATTGATTTTTCACAGAGAAGAAGGGAGAGGGACCAAGAGCCAGAAACATCAATGAGAGAGAAACATCAATCAGCTGCTTTCTGCACACCTCCCACTGGGGATGTGCCCACAACCAAGGTACATGCCCTTGACTGGACTCGAACCTAGGACTCTTTAGTCTGCAGGCCTATGCTCTATCCACTGACCCAAACCCGGTAGGGCTGTAGTTCTCATTTTATTTTATGTGTTATAATTTCTCACTTTCTTTGTTTCAGGGCATGTAGAATCTCAATAGATTTACTTAACTGTCCAAAACTTCATGTTCCTTAGAGAAGTTGGTATTGATAAACAGGAGTGTGAACCATGTATTGTGCCCCTGAACTAAGTGACTGTACTGTGTTTATTAATATACCTGAATTCCATGGATTTTTATTAGCTGCCAAGGCAGACACTATTGACTAGTGATCCCAGTGGCATTTCAAGACCCTTCCTCTTGCTTACCTCTGCCATTACATTTGGGTATTTTGAATATTCACGTTCAGATGCCCTTTCAGCTCCGAGTGGCCTGTAGGAAACAGCAAAAGTCACTGCGGGAGGTGGGGATATGGAAACATCTCTGCTGCCTGATTAAAGCATCAGATTTTGCTAATGCCACCCTTTTCCTCCTCTTTCTACCAAGATTTCAAAAAGAATGCCTTAAAGTGAGGTGGCCATCTTATGTCTGAGAGTCAAAACATATAAGGACGAACAACACACCGAAAGTGGCAGTGCCCACAGAGAGAGTCCTGGCGCCCAGCTCAACCTGTGGCAGCTGGCACGCAGGCTTCCTGTAAAGGTCAGTAAACCTTCTAGTTAAAGGTTTTCTCAGTTGCGTTTCCTCTGATGCAGAGCTGAAAAACAATACTAATTCCTGTGTGGGCTGGCGAGGTTGCAGGCACTTTCCTAGTCCTGTGAATACAGCACATAGTTCCATGGACCTCACATTATCATTGAAAAGACACTCAACAACAAAGAGCTGAAATGTTTCCAGTGTCTTGAAGAACAATAAAACAGGGTAAGGGGATAGAATCTGACAGGACATGCCCCAAAAAGTTTCTTTCAGGAGGTGACAGTTGCCCTAAATAAAATGTGAAAGAAACCCATGCTTTGGAGAAAAGTCATTGCACACTGAGGAGACTGTGCAAAGGCCAGGAGAGAGGAAGATGCCCGCCACACTCAGTGATCTACCAATGACCCAGAGGACTGAAGCCCAGTGCACCAGAAAGAGCTGAAAACCACTAAAGAAGTTATCCTTCCATTCACATTCACAAACTTCCATGTTAAAGCCTTTCATTTATTTGGGAACATTTAACTTCTTAGAAAAAAAAAAAACATTCACTTGCCTTTTGGCAACTTGCTAGCTTGCAATAAATAGGGTTTGTGGAATATTATCTCATCTATTATATAATGAATTCATGACTATCTTGGGGCCAATCCAAACACACATACATTCACCTGTTTTCTTATTATATTTTTTTTAAATTGAGGTTTCAGAGATGAAGGAAGAGGGAGAGATAGAAACATCAATGATGAGAGAGAAGAATCACTGTTCGGCTGCCTCCAATAGGCCCCCCACTGTGGATTGAACTCACAACCCCTTACTCCACAGGCCCTCGCTGTATCCACTGAGCCAAATCAGCAAGGGCTCACCTGTTTTTAAGGACATTGGTGATAGCAAAGAAGAGTAGAGTTTGTTCGAAGCTAGATTTGTGGACATGCAAATGGTGAATAGCACTTTCTGGATCCATAAAATCAGGTCAACCACTGAGCTATACTAGCCAGACTAATATGGTTTTAAGTAAAAAATAAAAATATACATCACTGGTATTCTGAGTAAATACTAATAAAATTAATAATACTAATAAAATAATAACAGTTTTGAATTTTATTCTTCATCATTATATTGTGTGATGCTAGCCTTAAATGGAAAGCATTGAGCTAACATGAGGCCTCACTAAGATCACAGAACGTGTGTTTTGTAGTTTGTACATGCAAATAGTATTCTGTTCTCACCAGAAAATTGAAAAGACCAAGACATAGCAAGACACTTGTTGTAATTGTGATAAAACGTAAGTAACAGTGTGTAACCATTTCTAAAGGGTACAGTGCACTCTTACAAAAGTTCAAATTGCTGTGCAATCTTACCACCTTCCGCTTTCAGAACCTTCTGGTCTTCCCAAATGGAAACCATCTCATGAAACACTGCCTTCCCTCCCCTCCCACAGCCCCTGGCTCCCAGCATTTTCTTCCTCTCCATGACCTTGACCTCTCCCCGTGCTTCAAGCACAGGAAATTCCACAGTCTGTGTCCTTTTGTGACTGTCTTACCTCACTTAGCACATCCTCAAGGCTCCTCCCCTTTTAGCACATGTTAGAATCTCCCTCATGTTTCAGGCTGATTGATAATTCTTTCCACAGCTGGACCTCCATTGTTTATTCATCATAGGCCCATGGACACCTGTGTGGCTCAGCCTTGGGCCGTTGTGAATAGTGCTGATGTGAACACAGGTGTGAAGGTAATAGGTTCTGCTTTTGGGCCTTTTCAGTAGATACGCAGAAGTATAATTGCTGGACACACTCAGAAACTGACAGAGATTGAAAGAAACAGAATCAGACAGAAACAGAGAGAGACACACACAGAGAGAAGCAGACAGTTGCTGAGCCAGTCCAAGAGATGGAGGGAGATGGAGGACCCCTGCTCCCTGGGGCTGCAGGCACTGAGGTAGCATGACTTCCTCCAAATCCCATTAGACATCCTGGCTGGAAGGTGGTGGTTTTTCCATCTTCCTTGGTCACTGGTCAAACTATATAAAAGCAAGGGGGGTCTGCTTCCTGAGGCTAATGTTCCGATTACTAATACTGGCCTAAACCAACAGGCACGTGTGCTCCCCAGTCTGGGCCAGAATCTGAAATCAGAGCGTCTAGGGCTGTGCTCCCTCAGAGGGCTCCTTCAGGCCTCTTCAGCTTCTGATGGCTCCTGATCCCATCCTTACAATCTCACCCTCCAACTCCACAAGGCCCCTCCTCCATCTCCACATGACCACCCGTGCTGTTCATGTGGCCCCGCCCCTTGTTCATGTGACCACTCTCACGTGGCCACACCTCCTGGAGATCGGGCTGGTCTCTGTTTAATGGATACCACCTCCGGGTTGGCTGTCTGCTCCTACTCCCACATCTGTCCACAGTGTGTTTGCCAGAGTCCATCCAGAAAACCATTTGTGCGCACCATTTCCTTCCTGCTGAGACTGTGACAGCTGGGATTGACTAGAAGACAGGAGAGCAGTGGCCCATCCAGAGCCCATGCAAGTGGTCCAAAGGGGAATGTGCAGCCCCGGGAAGGCTGAAGGGGGGTGGGGGGAGGGTGGTGAGGTGGGAGTGCTGATTAGGGAACAGCAAGCCCTCAGGGCAAGTGGGGCACACACATAATCACCCCACACTCCTGTGAGGAGCAGCTGTGGCCCATTGAACAGAGAGGGCAAGCGGCTTCCTCAAAGACTCATAGCAGTAAAAGGGCAGAGCTGAAAATAACACCCTGGGCTGCCCACAGCCTGTGTCTCCGTTACCTGTGACCTCTGGGTAAGCAGCCCCTCACCTGGTGGCCATTTGCTCTGATGGGCTTCATCTTTCCCCCCACCCCCTTCCACCCCTAGGCGACAGGGGTCCTGTCACTGCACCAGTGCCTCTGGACAGCTGCTCTCTCTGTCCCATGGTTCCCCCCAGCTGGTAACCCTGGCAGAGTCCCACTGCATTGGGGTGAGGGCCCTGTGTGGAGAACACCCCGCCTCCCCTCGCCATCTGTGACTTAGATTAAAAAGTACCATTATTTTTCCTGTCTCTGGCTCTCCCTGGCAGTTTTTTTTTTTTTTAACCTCAAAAAGAAATAGATTTGGGGTGTGCAAACTGGTTGACTTCCTGCATTCACTCTGTGAGATGTGGCTTTGCCCCTGTGTCCCCTGGTCCAAGTCCCTGATACTACCCCACCTCTGTGGCAGAATTGCTCATCCCCTGGAGGCCCTGTTCAGTTCACAGCACACTCAGCACTCCCCTGTAGCTCTAGGGACCTGCTGAGTGGGGCCCCCAGTGTGTCACTAGTTCCCCAGGCCCTACTTGCAGCCCCAGGGACCTCAAACAGGTCTGGTGGGTTGATTTCTTAGAGGGATGCAGACCCCCTGTAAGCACTCCATATCCAACCTTGCCCCTCTGCCCCTCCTCCCGTGAAACACTATGAGTACCAAGTGTGGCATTCATGGCGCAAGGTCTAGCTTTATGTCTGAAGTTTAGCGTTTGGCTCATGATCTGCTGTGGGGGCCAGGGTCTGTTTCTAGGGCCCCAAGCCTGGCTCTGATCTCTGGTGTCTATAACTGATGGTCCTTGTCTTTAGCTCAAAGCCAACTGGAGTCCTTGTCATGCCCTGAGGAGCCTTGGGGTCAGGCTGCCCTGAGTGAATTCCCTTGGTTCCTCAGGCTACACAACTTAGCTCTGCTCCAGTCTATGTGATTTGGTCTGTCCTGTCACCTCTTCTTTGCTCAGTTCAGATCACTTATCAGTCAGTGTAATGTGGTAGGACATTTGCAGCCACTCCCTGAATTAAGGTTTGTATGAGAAGCTCCTGATTAGAACTGAATACGAGGCTCTGTATTTTTGTTGTTGTTTTTGCTAAATTTGACTCAGGTATGCATCATGAGCCCTTTATAGTAGGGATCTTTATTTTTATTATCCATATACTAGAGGCCCAATGCATGAAATTCATGCACTCAGGGGTGTCCCTTAGCCTGGCCTGCACCCTCTCATAGTCCAGGAGCTTTCGGGGGATGTCTGACTGATGGCTTAGGCCTGCTCCCTGCTGCTAAAGAGGCGGGTCAGACATCCTCAGTGCTGCAGAAGAGGCGGAAGAGGCCCTAGCATCACTGTTGCACTCACCAGCCATGAGTCCAGCTTCTTGCTGAGTGGTGTTCCCACTGTGGGAGTGCACTGACCACCAAAAGGCAGTTCATGCATTGAGTGTCTGCCCCCTTGTGGTCAGTGCATGTCACAGTGACAGTCATTCCGCTGTTTGGTCAATTTGCACATTAGCCTTCTATTATATGGGATCTGTCCTCCGCTGTGTGTGTGAGTTGCATGGGGAGTCCTTGGTTAAGGGACAAGGAAAGAGCTGGAAGCAGATTTTATCTCCTGGCTCCAAACACCTATTAAGGAAATGAGGGTTGTCTGGGGAAGAACACAGTAGACTTTGGATAACATTTCCATCCTGCCTTGAGACCAATATGTGAGGGGCAGATCAGGTATTTGGCTAAGGGTGAGGAGAGAACTGGATGCAAGCTATCCCCTTTCCACACACCTTTTGAGGTGATCATGAGTCAACAGGCAAGGAAAAACCTACAAGCAAATTCTCCCTCCCTGCTTCAGCTCACTGTGAAGAGTACAGTGGTTTTGGGGGTACGTGGCCAGGAAAGACCTTGAGCAGAATTCTGTATCAGGGCTCTAGCCAGCCTGTGTAATTACAGTGGTTGCCTGGCAAAATGAGAAACACCTGGAGCTGAATTTTCCATCCCTGCTTTTGCCAGGATGTGACGAGAAAGAGGACATGAGGAAAGGGGCCAGCGGATATGAGGGCCAGTGGAGACCTTAAGATGAATTATGTGTCCCGACTCCAGCCCAGCTCTAATGGGCAGCTGGCGCCTGCGGAAATGGGCGAGGAGAGACCTGGATGCCTTGTCCCCATCCTGGTGCAGGCAATGTAGGGAGTAGAGAGGATGCCTGAACAAAGGTCGAGTTCCAGCCAGTGTTTGAACCAGAGGGGGTGCCTGGGGTGGGGTGCACTGCAGCCTGTTGGAGTCTGTGAGCACTTTCTCCCGCTGTTTTCAAGTCATGGCTTCCTCAGGACCAGTTTCCTGGGGACGTCCTCCTGGTTCCAGTTGGACCCCTTTTTGTGATCACCTCTTCTGGACAGGATTCAGGAGTGCACTGATTCCAAATACACACATTTCAAAATATACTTTTTTTTTTTTTTTTTTAGGGAGAGAGGAAACGAGAGGGATAGAGAGACAGAAGCATCAATGAGAGTCATTGATCAGCTGCCTCATGCACAACCCCTATTGGGGATCGAGCCTGCAACACGGGCATGTTCCCTGACCAGAAATTGAACTATGACTTCCTGGTTCATAGGTCGACACTCAACCACTGAGCCACACCAGCTGGGCCAAATAGATAAATGAATGGAACAGAATAGAAGGTTTAGTAAGAAACCCAAATCCAAAGATAAATTTTGTATGATAAACATGTCTCCTTAGGTCATTAGAAAAATGTGCATTAAATAATAAACAGAATTGGGCCATGAGACCAGCAGCAGGTCATAGATAAAAGTCTAGCCACAGCCCTCGCATGTTTGCTCAGTGGTTAGGGAGTTGGCCCTGGATCAAGGGCACCATTCCTGGCTGGAGGCTGCATGTGGCAGGCAAACAGTGGATGTGTTTCTCTCTGTCTCTCCCTCTCCCTCCCACTTTCTCTCTCTCTCTTTTTAAAATATATTTTTATTGATTTCAGAGAGGAAGGAAGAGAGAGAAAGAGATAGAAACATCAATAATGAGAGAGAGTCATGGATCAGCTGTTTCCTGCACGCCCCTCACTGGGGATCAAGCCATAACCTGGGCATGTGCCCTTGGATAGAATCGAACCTCAGACTCTTCAGTCCACAGGGTGATGCTCTATCCATGGAGCCAAACCGGCCAGGGCTCCCTTCCACTCTCTCTTTAAAAAATCAATGTAGCCCTGACCGGTTTGGCTCAGTGGGTAGAACATCAGCCTGCAGACTCAAGGGTCTCGGGTTCGATTCCGGTCAAGGGCATGTACCTTGGCTGCAGGCACATCCCCAGTGGGGAGTGTGCAGGACGAAGCTGATCGATGTTTCTCTCTCATCAATGTTTCTGACTCTCTCTCCCTCTCCCTTTATCTCTGTAAAAAATCAATAAAATATAATTTTTTAAAAATGAATTTAAATAGCCGCCAGTGATGATTAACAACTAAAAAAAAGGCTAAGCCAGCTGAAACCGGTTTTGCTCAGTGGATAGAGTGTCCGCCTGCGTACTGAAAGGTCCCAGGTTCGATTCTGGTCAAGGGCATGTTTCTGACTTTCTATCCCTCTCCCTTCCTCTCTGTGAAAAATCAATAAAATATATTAAAAAAAAAAAAGGCTAAGCCACACATTTTTTTTCTGGAGGGACGGGGCCAGGTTGGAATTGGGGCGGGGCCGGACTTGAGGCTGGAGCTGGTCTGGGGCTTAGGGGCGTGGCCTCGCTGCACCCCAAACCAAAGGACCCCGTGTTGTGCCGGCCAAGCGGCGAGCTGAGGCGCGAGGAGTGTTGACTCTGAGGGAGCGGAGGTGTGGACCTGAGGAGAGGAAGGTGTCCCAAGTGGAGCCACACGGGGGTCAGGTACGAGGCAGGCGCTGGCGGCCTGAGGCGAGTGTTGGTCGGGAACAGCGTGGCCGGCCCTGAGGTGTGAGGAGCGGCTCCTGGAGAGGCCGGCAGTGCGAGGCTGAGGCCGTGAGGAGAGGCCTCCGGTGTGAGGTGTGAGGTGTGAGGTGGCGCCGCTCAGGCCCGGCTCCCCGTTGTTCTGGGGCTGATCTCTCAGGAGCCGCAGCCGCCCCCAGGCTCCCGTGCGGACCCTGGTGTGTCACCGTCCGAGCTGTCAGGGCCGCTCGCTGAGGAAGGGAGGCGTGTTCCAGCCGTGACGACACGGCCCGGGCCTCGGTTGGTCCCGTAGCCAACAATGTGGAGGCTTTGATCCAGGTCCGGCGTGTCCGGGGTTTCTCCGTCTCCTCCCATTGAAGCCTTTATTTACCGCCCAGAGTGGGGAACACAGCGGCCACAGCTGTGCATTGGGCATGTTGGTGTTAAACTCTCAGGTAAGAAAGAACCTGTAGTTCCCCCATTTCTTCCCAAGAGGTTCCCATGGCGACGCCTGGTGTCAGGAGGAACGTTATGGCCTCAGCTTCAGACCTTAAGGCAAACTGGAGCCTGCTGGCCCCCCCACCCGTATGTGTGCCATTGCTTTTGGGTTTTCTTACAACATAACCTGCCAAGTGTGCTGCCCCTTCCTAAATATCACCTGCCTCATCATTTCCCAAAACTTTGTATTCCAAATATTACCTCCTTGCTTTTCGAATTACCTTGTATGTAAATGAACGAACAGCACAGAAGAGTTAGTAAATGACCCAAAACCATCACTAAATGGTGTAAGATGCAGATGTCTACGTAGGTCAGTTTCGTCAACATGCCTCGTAAAATAACTGGTTTGGGACACGGGACAAACAGTGGTCGCAGACAAAAGACGACCAGCAGGATTTTCCTGATGGAGAGGCGCGTGGACATCAGTGAGCCTTTCCTGTGAGACCACTTTTCACGGGCACGTCCTGCGGCTGAACACCAGCTTCTGGAGCGCCGCCTCCCTGTCAGTCCGCTGAGCTGCGGGGGCCCATCCTGCAGTCTCTCCGGAGGCAGAGCCCAGGCGCTGAGGCTCGGTCTGTCAGCAATGAGTGTTCTAACCCAGTGGTCGGCAAACTCATTAGCCAACAGAGCCAAACATCAACAGTACAACTATTGAAATTTCTTTTGAGAGCCGAAGAGAGACTTCTGCGCATGGGCCATGAAGTTTCGATCGCACTGTATGTGCCCACGTGGTATTTTGTGGAAGAACCACACTCAAGGGGCCAAAGAGCTGCATTTGGCTACTGAGCTGCAATTTGCCGACCACTGCTCTAAGCTATAAAATGTATGCTCTGGTTTCTCTTCAGACTGTATACTTTTTTTTTTTTTTTTTGCCTTTTACTAAGCTATAAAACTGGGATTTGGCCTGGCTGGTGTAGCTCAGTGGTTAGATAGTCGGCTACATCCCAAAGGGTCTTGGGTTTGAGTCTCAGTCAAGGGCATGTGCCTGGGTTGCAGGTTTGATCCACAGTGAGTATGAGAGGCAACCAATCAATGTGTCTCCTTCACATGGATGTTTCTCTCTCTTTTCTCCTCCCTCCCTCCCTCCCTCTCTTTCTAGAAGGTTAATGAAGAAAAGATCCTTGGGTAAGGATTAATGAAAAAAAGTGTGTGTGTGTGTGTGTGTATTTCACAGTTTATAGAATGAAGACTCCAAGAGGTCTGTTCTGTGTTGAAAAGAAAATCACTCTTAAATGTTAGAACCGGGCTCAGGTGAATTCTGCCGGGATTGCACATGGAGGTGCAGGTTATGAAAGGAGCCACTTTGGGCTAAACAATTAGAAAGCTTCTATTCTCTCGCCGAGACCGGTTTGGCTCAGTGGATAGAGCGTCGGACTGCGGACTGAAGGGTCCCGGGTTCGATTCCGGTCAAGGGCATGTACCTTGGCTGCGGGCACATCCCCAGTAGGGGGCGTGCAAGAGGCAGCTGGTCGATGTCTCTCTCATCGATGTTTCTGACTTTCTATCCCTCTCCCTTCCGCTCTGTAAAAAATCAATAAATTAAAAAAAAAAAAAGCTTCTATTCTCTTTAGACTAAGAGACCAAGCTTGTTGAGCAATGAAAAGACTTGGGTTGTCACCACAACAGTCTAGCTTATTCTTTATAAACTAGAGAGGCCCATGAAATTCTTGTGGGAGGGGGGAGGTGTCCTTCAGCCTGACCTGCGCCCTCTTGCAATCTGGGACCCCTCGGGTAGGGTCCCTAGGCCTGGCCATCAATCAGGACTATTGGTGCTTTCCTTCCCCTGGCTGCCGGAAGCTGGCCCCACTCCTGCTGCTGCCACTGCTTGCCATCTGCCACTGGTCGCCTCCCTCTGTGGGAGACAGGCGTGGGGTGTGATGGCTTTCCTGGCATGGGTGTCCCTCTGCAGGGCGAGTGCTGGCCAGACCCTCCCACCTGTCGCAGCACCACCACTGCCTGGGTAGACTGTGCCTCCCTCTTTGGCGTGACCCTGGAGCCCCACTTCCACCCCACCCCCCATCAATAGCCTGGCCAGATGGTAGCCTGGGCTGGAGGAACCTTGGAGCTCCTCCATCGATCACCCCACAGAGGGTGGCCTGGGCTTCCCTCTGCGGGGTGATCATGGGGCGATGGTGGGCCCCAACCCATCGCATTGCACCCACCTTGGCTGGCCTGGCACCAGGGTGTGTGTCATAGTGTGGTCATCTGGAAGGTTATCCAGAAGCTTGTCCAGACCGTAGTTATGCTGTTCGGTTGTTTGGTCTATTTGCATATAATGCTTTTATTATTATAGACTAGAGGCCTGGTGCACGAAATTCATGCACAGGGGTGCGGGGGATGTCCCTTAGCCCAGCCTGCACCTTCTCCAATCTGGGACCCCTCGAGGGATGTCCAACTGCCCGTTTAGGCCCGATCCAGGCAGTCAGACATCCTTCTCACAATCCAGGACTGCTGGCTCCAAACTGCTCACCTGTCTGCCTCCCTGATTGCCCCTAACTGCTTCTGCCTGCCAGCCTGATCACCCCCTAACTACTATCCTGCCAGCCTAATTGATGTCTAACTGCTCCCCTGCCAGCTTGTTTGTCCCCAACTTCCCTCCTCTGCCGGTCTGGTCACCCCTAACTGCCCTCCCCCTGCAGTCTTGATCACCCACAATTGCCCTCCCTTGCAGGCCTGGAACCTCCCAATGGCCCTCCCCTGCTGGCCATCTTGTGGTGGCCATCTTGTGTCCACATGGGGGCAGGATGTTTGACCACATGGGGGCAGCCCTCTTGTGTGTTGGAGTGATGGTCAATCTGAAAATTACTCTTTTATTAGATAGGATAGAGGCCTGGTGCATGTGTAGGGGCCAGCTGGTTTGCCCTGAAGGGTCTCCTGGATCAGAGTGGGGGTTCCCTTGGGCATGGGGTGGCCTCGGTGAGGGGCCTGTGGTGGTTTGCAGGCCAGCCACGCCCCCTAGCAACCCAAGCGGAGGCCCTGGGATCTGGGATTAATTTATGTTCTACAATTGAAACTTTGTAGCCTGGAGCAGAGCCAAGCCTTCTGCTCCCTCCGTGGTGACAGCCATTTCTGTTTGGGTTTATTTAAATTCTATAATTGAAATTTTGTAGCCTAGAGTGGAGGCCTAGGTGCTAGGGCTCCATAACCCAGGCAACCCTAGCCTCTGCTCTCTCCAGCTCCGTGGCTGCCGCCATTTCTGTTGGGATATATCTTCTATAATTGAAACTTTGTAGCATTGAATGAAGGCCTAGGCTGGCAAGGGAAGGTGGAAAGCTTGGCTTCCTCCACTTCTGGGGAAACCCAAGCCTCTCTCCTGCTCTCAGTGGCCACGGCCATCTTGGTTGGGGTTTATTTGCATAATTTGCTCCTGATTGGCTGATGGGCATGGCTTGATCGGAGGTATGTCAATTTGTCTATTACTCTTTCATTAGATAGGCTTATCCCATGTTTCCTCTAGAACACCTTTTCCTAAAATGAAAATGCCTTTGTTGCAGTTTACCTAAATAATGCAGAAAAAATTAAATTAATTCAAAATTCTACTCCAAGAGTAAAAAAGTAACTGCTATGAAATATATTCCCCTTCAGACATCTATATATGCACACATTTCCTTTGTTCTGTTTTCTCTTTACTTATTTTACTGTTTTAGGTATATACATACTAGTATATTGATTTCAGAGAGGAATGGAGAAAAAGAGAGAGATAAAAACATCAATGATGAGAAAGAATGATGGATTAGCTGCCTCCTGCGCACCTACCACTGGGGATGGAGTTAACAACCCAGGCATGTGCCCTGGAATCAAACCGTGATCTCTTGGTTCACAGGTCAATACTTAACCACTGAGCTACACCCGACAGGCTAGGTTCCTAATATGATTGTAAAGCATGTAAATGTTCAGCTTTTATTCCTAATATATGCACATATGAGTGTAAATTTTTCATTGTAAATTTTGGTATCATTCATTTCAAATTAATTTCTAACCCAAATTGTGATGTATTTGGGGGTATTTAGAAGTTGTATTTCATAACTTTTATATATAAAGTTTTAGGTGCCTTCTGTTCCTTATTTCTAGATTAACTGAGATGACAAAAAGAAACATTCTATATATAATTTCAGTTCTTTGAAATTGGTTGAAACTTGCTTCATGGTTCCCCGTGGTGACATAATCTATAATTGAAGTGTGCTCCTCTGCTGCCACCTCGTGTGCAACTTGGTGATAACACCTTCATGCTTTTGAGCAAGAAAGGTTGTTGGGTACAGTGGATTCTCTGAATTTGAATGCAGCTTGCTGTTCAGGTTATTGAAGTTTCTTACATTTTCACTGAGGTCTTTGCGGGAGGCTATTGGTTCTGAAATAGGTGTGCTTTGTCTCTGAGTGAGAGAGATATGTTAGATGTATTATGATTATAAATTTATTAAGAATATAAATTTACTAGAGGCCCAGTGCACAAAATTCGAGAATGAGCCTCCACCTTCTCCAATCTGGGACCCCTGTGGGGATGTCCAACTACTGGCTTAGGGGCATTAACTCCAGCATTAGGAAAATCACATAGAATGTCCTTGACATACAAACAGTGTTATTTTATGAGTTGTTTTAATAATAATGGCCATTCCTTTAAATAATAGCTGCTTACATAGAATACAGCTGGTACTATGTGAATTCAGAATGTTAATATCACAAAATCACACAAGGTTGTAGTGGAAATAACCTTGAATGGTCTATTCCAAACTGTTATAAATATGGGAATTCCCTTTTCTAAGATTCTGAATGTTTTTTGTTCTAAGAAGCTTAACCAAATTTTAAGGCAACCTATTTTCTATGAAAGGACTGAGGACTTCGGCGGAGCGGAGGGGACTGGGCACTGCATCTTGTGGCTATGGGTGCTGTCATATTTGTGACTGCATGATGGTCAATTTGCATATTTCATCTTTATTATATAGGATTATGATTATAAATCTATTATGATTATAAATTTATTATGATTATAAATTTGTCTAGTTTCCCTTGTAGCTCAGTTCTATGTACTTTGATTTCATGTGATGAAGTGCTTGTGAATGTGTATCTTCCTGATAAAATGAAGTTAATGGTTTGGAGTGCTCTTATTTATTTATAGTCATGCTATAGTCAAGTCTCATGTGTTATCATGTAATTTTTATTTGGCTTATGTGTGCTTAATTTATCTTTTTCCATTCTTTCACTTTTGATCTCTTTGTACCCTTATGTTTAGTAGCTTTCAATTTTTTATACTAGTTATGAGTGAAATGAGTTGATTCTGTTTCAATATTTTTTCCCTTTCAGTTATCCAACACCATTTCCCACTTGTCTAAGGAGATATATTTTTAAAATATATTTTATTTATTTTTTACATAGAGGAAGGGAGAGGGATAGAAAGTGAGAAACATCGATGAGAGAGAAACATCGATCAGCTGCCTCCTGCACACCCCCCACTGGGGATGTGCCCGCAACCAAGGTACATGCCCTTAACCAGAATTGAACCTGGGATTCTTGAGTCCGCAGGCCTACGCTCTATCCAGTGAGCCAAACTGGTTTCAGCAGGAGATATTTTGATTACACCAAATTTTCACATGTATTTCAGTCTATTACTGGACTTTGTATTCTGTTCCATCAACTTTTCTATTCACAGGACATTACCCAAGTTTTTAAAACTGTAGCTTTATAACTCAATAAATTACAAGAATGTATCTTCCCTAACCCAGGATGCTTAGGGAGAGAGAGAGATAGAAATATATAATATGAGAGGGATCACTGATTGGCTGCACCTGCACGTACACCAATGGGGATCGAGCCTACATCCTGGGCATGTGTCCTGACTGGGAATCAAACCTGACTTCCTGATTCATAGGTTGATGCTCAACCATGGAGTCACACTGGCCAGGCTACCAGGAGTTTCTTGGTACTCATCTCTTACCCCTTCTCTTCATCCTATAGTTTTTGATATTACCTAACAAAATTAATATGCCACGTGTCCTGCACTTTTCCTAAATATCACCCATTTCACCTCCACAATCTAAGACCCTGGTTCCCCATTTTCCAGCATTTCCTGTTTCTAATATTACCTTACTGGAGGCCCAGTGCAGGAAATTCGTGCATGGGTAGGGTTTGTATTGGCTGCTGGCCGACAGCCAGGGTGCATCCCTTTCCCTGGCCACATGACTCTACTGGCTGGGGGTTGGGGGTGCAGGGGGGACTCCCTTCCCCAAGCTGACTGTTGCCGCTGGCCCCATCCCTTGGTTGAACTCCCAGTCAAACTCCCAGTTGAATTCCCAGTCGAGGGGATAATCTGCATATTAGACTTCTATTATATAGGATTGTCTTTGGTATTCATTTGTATGTGAGTTTTACTTGTGTATGTATTAAATGTGGTACATCTCTTGTTAATTTGATCATGTTAATTTGGTTATTAGCCCAGCTGTTATAATTTACAAGGTATGAGGTAAATAATTACTTTTTAAATCTCCCACAGTTGTGAAGAGGCAGCCTTGTGAGATTATCCAGTGGGACACGGCTAACTCCTCATGCTGCTGCAGCCAAGAAATCATGGACACATGCCAGCAAAGGTAAGCATTATTGTTTTTCATTCTGTTAGGTTTATGTATGTGACACTGCAGGGTTTGGAAGAATTGTGAAGTTCTGGAATTGTTTTTTCTTCTTATACATTGACATGGAAATGAAAAAAAGAGTATTTGTGAAACTAGCTGCTTGGACTTAGAGTGACATGGTTTTTCTTTATTGAATCATGGGTTTGTGTGCAACGTGCAGGTCTGGTTCAGTTCATGCATCTGGCATTGGGCACCTGAGCTCTGGTGTCTGTCTACAACTCCACATTGTGGCTGTGGCGTCTTAGTCATAGATCCCTGCCGTATGTCCAGGGTCTGTGGTTTCAGTTCAAATATATATTTGTGTCTGTGGTTTTGGGACTCTTTAGGTGTTGCTTTGTGTCCTGGGTTCTGTGTGGGGTCCAAGTGCAGCTATAGATTCAGATTCCAGAGTGTGGAATCTGGTTTTAGGAATCAGCTGTCAGTCTCTGGCATCCAGTTTCTGGCTTTTGTGCTGCATAGTATGCTGGAATCAGGGGCATCGCTTTGAGTTTGAGTCCCACGGCAGGGGGTCCAGGTTTTGGTCTGTGGTCCAACGTAGGATCCAGGTTCTGGAGTCCAGGGTATGTGTGAGGTCCTGCTTATGGCTTTGGCATCTAGTCTCTGTCCACTGATGGTCATTGCATTGAACTCATTGTTAATAAGAGTCCCCTACTTTATATGGTTGTGGCAGGTTATGAAAAAGCTAGAAAAGTCCTTGACAAGTGGTTTGGGGAATCTGAGACTCTAACATGGCCTAATAATTTAGGCACAACTAACAAATCACAAGAACATATCTTCCCTAACTTAGGATGCTTAGGAGCAAATGAGTTACATATTCCAGACCATTACCCGGGCAGATCCACCTTGATTCAAGTTCCTTTCCATGGACATTTTTTAAGGTGAAACTGATCAAAGAATGACCCTGATCAGTTTATGCTCTTTGTAATGCATCAGCATATCAAAGGACACACCTGGAGAGTTTATGAATATTCTATCGATATATTCCATTGAGAACTCCCCTAAAAGTGCAACCTTTAAAAACCAGGTAAGCCCTAGGTTTGGCTCAGTGGATGGAGTGTCAGTCTGTGAACTGAAGGGACCTGGATTCAATTCCGGTCAAAAGCATGTACTTCGGTTGCAGGCTCCTCCCTGACCCCGGCCCTGTTTGGGGCTTGTGCAGGAGGCAACCAATCAATGTTTCTCTCACATTGCTATTTCTCTGTCTTCTCCTCTCTCTTCTGTTCTCTCTAAAAAGCAATGAAAAAATATCCTATGGTGAGGATTAAAAAACAAAACAAACAAAATGAGTCGCTCTTTCCAGGCTCCTATTAAATTCCAATATTGGTCCATATTTTTTCAAGTTACTTCTGTGACATTAAAGTTATTATTAGTGAGCACTTTTCTATCCTAGTAAATTATTTTTAAACAAATTTTTTTCTGGTTAAAATATTCTAGTTAATAGTTTATTGTTGCAACACAGTCATTTTGAAATGTGTTTGTGTAACTTAAGGGGTTCTGCTCGATACCTATGCCTGTCTTTTTCAGAATGAAAGATAAAATAACCATGCAGAAATGTACTAAGAGTAAGGACTCCTTATTTTTTGATTTTTCAGAATGTAATCATAGAGCATAGTTATACACTGGTTTTATAAGATAAACGCTTTCGTTTTCTTTCAAGTAAGTTACTGAGTGTACTGTACACGTCTGTCTATGGAACCATATACTTATTACACTGGACCTCAAAAGGAACCTGTCAGGCAAAAAAAAACTATCCTTTGCTGCCCTCCTGTGGCCATTTAAGGAATAACACGCTGTGCCTCTGTCCCTGGTGCTGAAGTTCCAGCTACAGCCTTGTGAACCTGACCAAAAATTCCTCCCAGGAAAAAACCGGTCACTAGGTCAGCGAGGCTGGCCAGGGCGGCAATCATTCCTTCCCAGGAAGGAACCAAGTCACAGTTGTGGGTTCTTCACCTCATCCCGCCCCAGCCCTGCAAAGAGCGGCCTCAGCTGCTGCACTGACATCACGAGCCCCTTTGAAACATAGAAGCGACCGTTATTGAGGCAGCCAGTCCATCCAGGGAGTTTCTGAGTACCCCGAGATGCAGCGTGCTCGCAAGGGGCCGCCTTAATTGACGCCCCAGGCCGCCATTACTTAGAGCTAACCTGTGGCAGAGACACCCCCATAAAAGAGGCAGCCAGTACTGGTCCCAGGGCCTTGGTCCTGCAGGCAAGCTGCTGCAGGCTGCGTGCACTGAGGCTGCCAGGAGCATGGCGGCCTCAGTCCACAAGGCAGGCAGTTATACAGAGCCCGCTCGTGTTGAGGCTTGGGGACTGGGTAGGCCACCGTTATTGAGGCAGCTAGTCCATACAGCCAGGTGCTGAGTACTGCGAGATGCAGCGTGCTCGCCAGAGGCCGCCTTTACACTGTAGGCCGCCATTACTTAGAGATTCGGTACAGTGTAGGCCCCTCGACCACCCCTCTAACCAAGCAGACAGTGCGGGGCACAAGGCCTTTACCCTGACAAGCTGGCTGCTGCAAGCCACCTCTACTGAGGCTGCCAGGAGGTAATAGGCCCCAGTCCTCGAGGACGGGAGTTGTACGAGGCCCACTTGGGTTGCGGCTTGCAGGCCGTGTGGGCTGCTATTCTTGCGGCAGCCAGTTTGCATAGCCACATGCTGAGCTGCTAGATGCAGCATGCTTGAGTGAGGCACCCTCAATTGACGCAAGCTGTAAGCTGCAGGTCAACATAACCGGGACCTTTGGTAAAACGGAGGCCCCTGGCTAACCATGCAGCTAGTGCGGGGCACAGGGCCTTTTCCCCGCAGATAGGCTGCTGCTTGCCACCTCTACTGAGGCTGCCTGGTGGTTGGAGACCCCAGTGTTTGGTGCAGGCAGTTATACGGAGCCCACTCGGTTTGCGACTTGGGGAATGTGGGGATGCCATTTTACAGGTCCCCACTCTATTTAGAGAGGTGCTGGGTCCCGTGAGAAGCAGCTGGATGGGGGCATGTCACCAGTATACACTAAGGAGGCAGGCAGGATTTGAAAGTTCTTCTTGTCGACGTTACTAGGTATAAGTTTACAAGTTTCTAGGATACTAGTTGCCAGGTACTGCGGTACGTGCTGCTGGTTAATAGTTGCCTGGTTAATAGGTACCTGTTAACTAGGTAACTGATTACCTGGTTACTAGTAAATTGCAATACTGCTTCACATTTTTTCAAGTTACTTCTCTAACATTAGGTTATTAAGACTATTTTTTTCTCCTAGTAAATTAGGTGTAAACTTTTTTTCCCCTGAATAAAACGTTCCAGTTACTACTTTGGTTTTGAAACACATTGGTTTTGAAACCTATTCTTGTATCTTGAACGGTTCTGCTCATTACCTCTGGCTGTCTCTTTCAGAATGAAAGATAAAGTAATCCTGTAGAAACATGCTAAGAGCAAGCATCCTTTATTTTGTGATTTTTCAGAATGTAATCACAGAGATAGCAGACTAATACACTGGTTGTATAGGACAAACGATTACATTGTTTACTTCAAATAAGTTCCCGATTATACTCTACAGGTCTGTGGGTCTATGTACTTATTAAGTATTCCTTAACAGTCTGTCAGCTGATTCTTGCCCAAAAGTAATCCTGTGCTGCCATCCTGTGGACATTTCTGGAATAACAACCTGTGCCTCTGTCCATGGTGCTGAAGTTCCAGCTAAAGCCCTGTGAACCTGACCAAACATTCTACCCAGGAATAAAAGGGTCACAAGATCAGCGAGGCTGGCCAGGGCGGCAATCATTCCTTCCCAGGAAGGACCAAAGTCACAGTTGTTGGTTCTTCACCTCATCCCGCCCCAGCCCTGCAAAGGGCGGCCTCAGCTGCTGCACTGACATCACGAGCCCCTTCGAAACCTAGAAGACATTGTTGGTGAAGCGGCCAGTCCATCCAGGTAGTTGCTGAGTACCCCGAGATGCATCGTGCTCAAAGCGGCCGCCTTCATTGACCCATGCCTGACGCCCCAGGCCTCCATTACTTAGAGCTAACCTGCGGCAGAGACGCCCCCGTAAAAGAGGCAGCCAGTACTGGTCCCAGGGCCTTTGGTTCTGTAGGCAAGCCGCTGCAGGCTGCGTGTACTGAGGCTGCCAAGACAATGACGGCCGCAGTCCACGAGGCAGGCAGCTTTACAGAGCACGAGTCCTTCCATTTCTATGAAGTTCAGTTTCGTGGAGGAGGCATTTCAAGTCTGACTGACCACTGTCACTGCCGGGGCCCAGGGAGCCTGCCCTCTCACAGGTCTGAAATGGCGGGTGTTGAGGATGCCTATTGGGGTGCAGCCTGGCTTGGAGGTGCCCATTAGCCTTTAACTGAGGAGGAAACAGCTGCGGAGTCGGATAGTTTAGAGTCCTCCCTTCCACCCAGCACTGCTTTGATGACATGACAGACAGGCCTCCTGATAGGGGGTCTGGATGACAGGGGACCTCGGCGCTGAGGCTACTGAGGAGGTGCAGGGAACCGTCGCTTCTCCTCCCTGACTTTCTTCGTCCCTGACTCATTAGGAAGAAGGAACTCGGCCGCTGCCGCTGTGGCCAGAGCGCCCGAGGGTCTCGGGTTCCATTCCGGTCAAGGGCACATACCTGGGTTGCAGGTGCGATCCCAGATCGGGCGGGGCGTGTGCAGGAGGCAACCAGTCGCTGTGTCTCTCTCACATCCGTGTTTCTCTCTCTCCCCGCTCCTTCCCGTTCTCGCTAAAGAGAGAGAAAAAAAGACCAGCACGTGCGCTGCCCACTATCTGACGCCATCACTTGAACGTGTTTCCTGAGAGCCAGCCGCTCGCTCGGCGTCGGGGTCGCAATCCCCAGGTCTAGGCTCGGCGCTCGAGCAGATCGGACCGAGAAACGGCCCCACGAAGCCGAACCGAACCCCGGTCCCCGGGTGCGGCTCGGGAAGCGATCCAGGTCCCGGCCCCACGCCGGCCGTGCGAGGAGCCCGCGAGATCGTCCCTCCGCCCCGCCGGCCAGACTCGGGCCGGGACGGCCTGGCGCCGCCCGCCCACCGCGGGGCTCGTCCAGCTCGCTGCGCCGCCCGCTCAATCAGCTCCGCCGTCAGCCTCCCCGTCCTCCCGCCTCCTGCTCCCGGCCCGCGGCGTCAGGGTCTCCCGCCCGACAGACCAATCGGCGGGCCTCAGACACATTTCCTGGCGCGCCCCGCGCCGGCAACTGACGTACTTTCCAGCGGGCCGGAAGTCGTCCTGACACACTTCAGGGACTAGCCCAGCGCTCACACCTAGACGCACCTCCGGGCATGCTGAGGTCTTTGCGCCGACACACTTCCTGGCGTGCTTCTCGCGCGACGGAAGACACACTTCCCGGCATGCACGGCGATAACGCAATACTCACCTCCCGGCATGCCCCGGGTCTGCATCGCCTCACTTCCCGGAATGCACAGCGACTGACGCTAAACTCACCTCTCGGCATGCCCTGGGCTTGCGTCGCCACACTTTCCTGGCCTGCGTAGCCACACTCCCGGGCCTGCGTTGCCGCACTTCCCGGCGTGCTTCACAACCGAAGGAGACGCACTTCCCAGCATGCAAAGCGACTGACCAGAGACGCACTTCCGGAATGTCCGCACAGCCGCTGACACACTTCCAGGCATGCTCCGCAGGTTCTGTTGGACGCACTTCCCAGATTGCACAGCGCCCGTTCCCTGGTACACGTCCCAGTGCGTGCGTTGCGTTCGCCGACAGGCAGCAATAATTTATTTAGCAGACAAACGCGCGCGCCGCTCGGAGTCCGAATCAATGGAAGAGCCGTGCTCCAGTTCTGGCGGTTCGGAGGTCCTGGTCATCTTGGCAACGTCCCCGGTTCTGGTTGAGTTCCTGGGGCGTCTCTGTTGTCCGGAGGGTCCTTGATGGCGGACATCTGTATCCGCCGGTTAAGCAGTGTTAAAGCACTCCAGTCTGTAAAGGGTTTGAGGAGAAGGACTGGCGAGAGAGGAAGATCCAACGCAAAGTGCGCCTCTCACGGGGAAGGGGGTGTAGGCGGGGTCTCAGGCCACCTGCGAAGGACGTTCCTGGGAAAAATGGGCAACATCTGAATCCCATCAGAGGACAGGACCTTAGAGACCCATCCGTGAGAGCCGATTTTGACAGTTGTGTAGGAGGAGGCCCTGGTTTATAGAAATTGCCCCTGAAGTATTTGGGAGAAAAATAAAATATTTGTGGTGGGGAGTCACCAAGGATATCACACGGGTAATTTCAGATTGCTCATGAAGAGAGGTATCTGCTAGTAACTTCTTTTAATTTAAACAGACCTCAAGCAATACCAGCGATGTCCACAAGGCGGCGCGCTCAACACAAAACGGGTTTTACTTGTCATTTCGCTTGCTGGGCTTTTAAAAAGGGTTTTTTGTTGTTGTTGTTGTTGTTGTGTGTGTGTGTGTGTGTGTGTGTGTGTGTGTGTGTGTGTGTGTGTGTGTGTTTCTTCTTGTAAATATATTATTGATCTCCGAGGTAAAGGAGAAGGGCAGAGAGAAACACCAATGATGAGAGAGGATCATGTATCGGCTGCTTCCTGTAGCCCCAAACCGGGGATGGAGCCCCCAACCCGGAATCAGACCCCTGACCCTCTTTTTCAGAGGTCAAAGCTCAACCACTGAGCAACAATGGCAGGGCAGCGACATGTGTCACCGCTGTGCACTGGGAAGAAAGACTCCTTGGCTGTGGGCTGTTGACTCCTTTATTAACTTAGGGCTATAACGCTGCATTTGCTCCGAGGGCGTCTTGGGTTCGTTCGATCCACCATTGTGGGTGCATCCGCGGGCTCCCAGAGATGCGTCAGATGCAAGGTCGTCCGAGGGGGAAGCAGGGCACAAGTGACATGTACCAGCTCCAGAGAAAGTTTAAAGCAAAGATTACTCTAGGTCTAGGGAACTGATTCATGCATTTCCGGGGAAATATCGGGACTCTGTCCACAGGACCCCCCCTTGGTGAGAACTGGAGCAGGCAGTCAGTCCACACGCCTGACACAGGTTGGCATGAGAGGGTCCCGTGTGCTGTCTAGCGCACAGTCTGGGTGGACAGTCACGGGAGGCTGGGCCCTCGTCATGCAGGCGGCCCTGGTGTCAGCCTAGGTTGGCCTTGGAGATGCTCGTTTCCAGCGAGAAGTGACAGGGAGGCCACATGCTTGATTTTCCGCTTTGGTCTGAGGATTTGGTAAACGTGGGGGTTCCCAGGCAAGGCCTGGGTTTACCGTTGGGGTGCGCCGGAGGGATGAGGCCGGTGGGTGCAGTTTGAGGGGACGTCACACAGCAGGTTGGACTTCATCATCTCACAAAAGGTCTCATCCGCTGGGGAGAGAGTAGGGGGGCCGATCAGACTTGGGTGCCCGTGGGGCCCATCCATGCCCCGCTCAATGTTGCTGTCGGTGTGGTTGGTGACGCACGAGGCCCCCAGCGGCATGAGGCCCACTTTTCAGTTCCATCTGGAGCCCTCCCATCTCAGGGAGCCCTCCTCCCACCTGTTGGGGGGACACACAGGAGACAGTGGTTCCTGTGGCTGGAAGGGGACCAGGCTCCCCCCCCCCCACTCCAGTTCCGTTTGGGGCCCATGCCGAGGGTGGGGGATCCATCTCCAGGGTGGTCCATGTAGGAGGCCTCCCATCCATAATTCTCTCCCATCATTGATGCTTCTCTCCCTCACTCTCCCATCCTCTCTGAAATAAATAATCAATCAAAAAAAAAAAATGGGCAGACAAGCACGTACCTGTGGCAGACTCTGTGGGGGCAGGCCGGGCATCTCCTCAGATAGGAGCCCTCGCCACAGGCGGGCACACACATCCAGGCCCGGAAGTGCAGTTTGCTGGCGCAGTGGATGCATTCCTCCTTGCCAGGACCTGTGAGGGAGAAGTGGGGGAGGAACCGAAATTAGGGATAGCCCCCACCTCCCGTTCAGGCCCGCTGCAGCCTGAGCGCCAGGGTCTTGGCCCAGTGTCATATATAATAGTGTATACTGGTGACATGCCCCCATCCCATTGCTTCTCACAGGACTCAGCACCTCTAAATAGAGTGGTGACCTGTAAAATGGCATCCTCCACATTCCCCAAGCTCCAACAGGAGCAGGCTCCATATAACTGCCTGCCTCAAGAACTGGGGTCTCCAACCACCTGGCAACCTTAGTAGAGGTGGCATGCAGCAGCCTGCCTGCAGGGAAAAGACCCTGTGCCCCGCACTAGCTGCATGGTCAGCCGGGTGCCTACGTTTTACCGAAGGTCTGGGGAATGGCGAGCTGCGGCTTACAGCTTGTCAATTGAGGGGGCTATTCAACACCCGGATGTGCAAACTGGCTACCCAAGAAAGGCGGCCTACATGGCCAGCAATCGCAACCTGAGTGGGCCTCGTACAACTGCTTTCCTCGAGGACTGGGGTCTATTACCTCCTGGCAGCCTCAGTAGAGGTGCCGGTCAGCAGCCTGCCAGCCAGGGTGAAGCCCTTGTGCCCGCATTTTCTGCCTGTTTGGGGGGGGGGGGGGGGGGGTCGGAGACCTCAGCTGTATCGAAGCTCTAAGTAATTCTGTCCTATGTTGAAATGCATGTGTCAATTAAGGCGGCCTCTCTCAAGCAAGCTGCATCTCGCGGTACTCAGCACCTGGCTGTATGGGCTAGCTGCCTCCATAACGGTGGCCTATACAGTCCCCAAGCCGCAAGATGACCGGCCTCTGTATAAATGCCTGCCTCGTGGACTGTAGCCGCCATGTTCCTCACAGCGTCACTACACGCAGCCTGCAGCAGCTTGTCTGCAGGACCAAAGGACCTGGGACCAGTACTGGCGGCCTCTTTAACAGGAGTGTCTCTGCCACAGGGAAGCTCTAAGTAATGGCGGCCTGGGCGTCAGGCATGCCTCAATGAAGGCGGCCCCTTGCGCACACGCTGCATTTGGGGTACTCAGCAACTTCCTGAATATACTGGCTGCCTCAACCAGTGTGTCAAAAAGGTTCATGTTGTCAGTGCAGAAGCCGAGTCTTCCCTTTGCAGGGCTGGGACGGGATGAGGTGAAGAGCCCACAACTGTGACTTCGGACCTTCCAGGAAAGGAAGGATTGCCGCCCTGGCCAACCTCACTGTTCTTGTGCCCCCTTTTTTTCCCTGGGTAGAATGTTTGGTCAGGTTCATAGGGCTTTAGCTGCTACTTCAGCACCACGGACAGAGGCACATGGTGTTATTCCAGAAATGTCCACAGGACGGCAGCACAGGATTACTTTTGGGTAGGGATTAGCTGACAGCCTCTTTTAAGGAATCACGCAATAAAAACCTAGATCCACAGATGTGTAGGGTATAATCCGTAACTTACTTGAGGAAAAAAATGTGAGCGTTTGTCCTATACAACCAGTGTATTAGTCTGCTATCTCTGTGAGTACATTCTGAAAAGTCACAAAATAAAGGATGCTTGCTCTTAGCAAGTTTCTACAGGATTATTTCATCTTTCATTCTGAAAGAGACAGGCAGAGGTAATGAGCAGAACCGTTTAAGATACAAGAACAGGATTCAAAACGAATGTATTTCAACACCAAAGTAGTAACTGGAATCTTTTATTCAGAAAAAAAAGTTCACAGCTAATTTACTAGGAGAAAACATACTCAATCTTAGGAACCTAATGTCAGAGAAGTAACTTGAAAAACTGTGAAGCAATATTGCAATTTACTAGTAACTAGGTAATCAGTTACCTAGTTAACAGGTACCTATTAACCAGGTAACTAGCAACCAGCAACACATACCCCAGCAACTGGCAACCAATATCCCTGAACCTTGTAAACTAATACCTAGTAACCTCGACAAAAAGAACTGTCCAATCCTGCCTGCCTCATTAGCGTATACTGGTGACATGCCCCTATCCTGCTGCTTCTCACGGGACTCAGCACCTCTCTGAATAGAGTGACCACCTCTAAAATAGCATCCTCCACATTCCCCAAGCCCCAACAGGAGCGGGCTCCGTATAACTGCCTGCCTCAAGGACTGGAGTCTCTAACCACCTGGCAATATAAGGCAGATGTGGCAAACTTCGTGGCTGCGAGGTCTTGAGTGCTTTTGCTCCCTGGTATGCCGCTGGCATTTTAATATATGACTCCATAATTGGACTTTTTGAGGCTTCCTTTGTAAGATGGTGGTACATTAAAACAGAACATATGTTTATTGTAATGGAATGATGGAGGAGAGCAGATCACCCTACTGCTGTCAACTTGCTCTTGGAACCTTCCTGGGAGTCGTTTTTTCTCTGTCCGTGGTGCTGAGAGGACTGCAGTTGTAAAGTCCTTGCCCGTTTTCCCCAGCAGGCGTCGCCCATTCCTCGGCGATGGAGGAGAAATGTTTTTGTATAATATTTTTGCTGGCGAGAGTTGCACGTCATCCATGCATGCTGTCAGGATACATAGCGGACACTGAGGATCTATGTGCCCCTTTGTATGGGGTGTGTGAAAGTGTGTAATTTGTGAGCGCTCCCCAGGTGAGGTGGTGCTAAGGCAAAAGGTGTGTTGTTATTTGTCATGTCCCCTGAGGCACGCGGTGACCCTGTGTTGGGACGTAGCGGAGCATCTCCAAATGTCACCAAGTGCTATTGTTTTGGTTTCTTTTTAATTTTTATCAGAAGGAAATGCGAATGGATGATGTGTGAGATGGAAGAGGCGTAGTCACATTGTGGGATTCATGGAGAACATGATTGGATTTTCTTGTGAAGAATTTGCAGCTGTTTTCCTGGGATGAGTGTTGTTGTTGGTAGGTGATGTCCCTCAGCCATGTCAGCACAAGGCTAGCTTCCATGGTTTCAGCCACTGTGGCTCCATGTGTGCCCCCACTCCCCTGCCCCAGGCTGCATCCCCAGGTTTTTCAGGACCTGCGCTAGGTACCTCTCATGGTATGTGTGGTGTATATAAGGTTCGTACAATGATTTGTTCACTCACATTGGACATGCAGCCATTCCTCATGCCCCCCCCCACCCCCCAGATGTGGTTTTAATTCGAGGATTGAACGTGCCTTGAGCATTTCGTATCAGGAGAAAGCAGATGTGGTGTCTGTAGTATGGTGACTCATGGATGTGTTTCCTATGTATATTGTTTGCAGGCAGGTTTCCCTGAATAAGTGCGGGAAGTGCTGCTTTGGCACTTGCTTCCCCAACTGAAGAGACCTAAATTAAGGCCCAAGGATGGCCTTTAAACATAAACCTTGAAATGCAAAGGAGTTTCATTTCTTTTCTTGAGGATGATCCATTTGCATGTTTATCGGTGGCATTGTCCTTTTGCATCTGAGAGGACCTAGTTGTGAATTGTCCTTGTCCTTTTGAAGCTTTGTTTCTTCGGCTCCCCGAGGGCACAGCCCCGGCCCCCTGTGGCGGAACAGAACTGGCTGAACAGAACTGCTATTGTGATCCTGTGAATGGTCGACTCTTAGGTGTCTCAGACCACCTAAGGTTATTTGTTTCTTTTTCTCCCTCCCCAGTTTTTTCTTTCTTTTTTTGCCTCACTTTCTGCCACTTCCCCCTTGCCCATGTCATTCTTTGAGTAAAAATGTATAAAATAACTTGGTAAACTCAAACTTCCATTCTGTAGAGCTTATTGTCTGCATTCCCGGATGTTCTTCTGTCTGTGCGTCCTTTACGTTGTGTAAATGTAATAATAGTGTACAAGGTACGTTTTAGCGTGGAGGTATGAGGAGAGATGTTCATTGAAGCATTTTTGCTGCTGTGTCAGTCAGGGGATTGTGAGATTTTTATCCTGCAGAAACGATGCCCTGAGATTGTCCTATCTATAAATTTCTCTCTCTTTTTTTGGTATGTTTTGTCTCTTCTTTTTAGCTCATAGGTTTTTGTGGTTGGTCCTATAGTCCCAGTCCCTTCGTAGTGCTTCAGAATGGGGAATTTGGATTGTGTGTCAAGTCGTATTGTGGTTGTTTTCCTTTGACAAAGCAGTTCCCTTGTTTGTGTGTGGCCCTGTTTGAATTGGAAGTCATTAGAAAAGAGGTCTTGCAATGGCAGACTTTTTTGAAAAAAAAGTTAATGCTATGCTGTCAAGAATGTTGCTGAGGATAATGAGTGAGAGAGCGTGTGTGCTAGCCTTTGTGTGTTGTCAGTTTGAGTTCAGTAAAGTCTCATAAATTGTTTCCATGTTTAGGTTTCCTTTTCATTTCTGTGAACATAAGCATTTTATCATTTATAAAGAAACATGAGGCAGTTTGGATGTGAAGTATGTTAGCAATCATCTCCGGTAGAAACTGCTGTTTGGGTTCTGTACTTGTTTGTCTGCTATAACAACAGGAAGTTGTTTTGATTTTCTGAAGCTATGTATGATTGAATGCTCCATTGATGATGCTGGTTTGAGTATCCCATTGATTGTGATCTCACTGGTCATGGAAGCACATTCTTCTAGGAGCCAGGACAGGACAATTATCCTAAATTGTGTCAGAAGCTACATATAGTGGTCCATAATCAGAACCTACCCTAAATTGTCTCAGTAGCTACAGATATTACATCCCTGTTGTTGACTTGTGTTGACTCACTGACCTCGGAATGTGGACAGCACAATTATTGTAAATTTCCCAGGTGGTCCCAGATAATGCGTTTCTGTTGTTTCCGTGATTCTTCGATACTTTAGGTAACTAACTTGCTTAGTTTGGATTCTGTAAAAGGGATTTTCGTGAAACAGGTTCCTCATTGCAGACCCAAAGATGTAATGGATACCTTTGTGCTATTCTGGCAATATAAGCCAGATGTGGCAAGCTGTTCTTAGCTGCAAAGTCTGGAGCGCTTACACTCCCTCTTTAGCCCCCGGCTTTTAATAAATGACTCCATAATTCGAGTTTTTGAGGCGTTCTTTCTAAGATGGTGGTACATTACAACAGAACACGTGTTCTTTGTAATGGAATGATGGAGGAGAGCAGAGCAAACTCCTCGTATCCCACTGTTGTCAACTTGCTCCTGGAACCTTTGTGAGAGTCATTGTGTGTCTGTTCTTGGTGCTGAGAGGACTGCAGTTGTAAAGTCCTTGCCCGTTTTCCTCAGCAGGTGTCGCCCATTCCTCGGTGATGGAGGAGAAATGTTTTTGTATAATTTTTTTGCTGGTGAGACTTTTACGTTATCTATGCTGTGATGATACACAGCGGACACTGAGGGCACATGTGCCCCTTTGTATCGGGTGTGTGAAAGTGTGTAATTTGTGAGCGCCCCCAGATGAGGTGTTGCTTAGGCGAAAGGTGTGTTGTTATTTGGCATGTCCCCTGAGGCATGCGGTGACCCTGTGTAGGAACGGAGCTGAGTATCCCCAAATGTCACAAAGTTTTTGTGTTTTGGTTATATCATATGGCAATTGATGATGTGTGAGGTGGGGAGGCTTATTTATAGTGTGTGATTCATTGAGAACATTATTGTATTCCCATGTGAAGAATGTGCAGCTGTTATCCTGGACTGAGTGTTGGCCTTGAGAGGTGATGTCCCCATGTATTTCAGCACCTGTGGTAGATACCTCTCATGGTTTGTGTGGCATATGTAAGGTTCGTACAATTATTTGTTTGCTCACGTTGGACATGCTGGTATTCCCTATCGCCCTCCGCTCCCCCGGCCAGGATGTGGTTTTAATTCGAGGATTGAGAGCTGAGTTGGACTCAGTCCCTGATGCGTGCGTTGAGCATTTTGTATC
This sequence comes from Antrozous pallidus, assembly GCA_027563665.1. NCBI lineage: Eukaryota > Metazoa > Chordata > Mammalia > Chiroptera > Vespertilionidae > Antrozous > Antrozous pallidus. Next base: position 25,362 of record CM050508.1, on the reverse strand, counting down.
AGGAGAAATCAGATGTGGTGTCTGTAGTATGGTGACTCGTGGATGTGTTTCCTGTCTGTATTGTTTGCAGGCATGTTTCCCTTAATAAGTGCGGGGAGTGCTGCTTTGGCACTTCCCCAACTTAAGAGACCTAAATTAAGGCCCAAGTGTGGCCTTTAAACATAAACCTTGAAATACAAAGGAGTTTCATTTCTTTTCCTGAGGACGATCCATTTGCATGTTTATCGGTGGCATTGTCCTTTTGCATCTGAGAGGACTTAGTTGTGAATTGTCCTTGTCCTTTTGAAGCTTGGTTTCTGCGTCCCCCTGAGGGCACAGCCCCGTCCCCCTGTGGCAGAACAGAATTGGCTGTCGGAATAGAAATGCTATTGTGATCCTGTGAATGGTTGATTCTTAAGTGTCTCGGACCACCTAAGGTTATTTTTTCCTTTGTCGCCCACCCCAGATGTTTCTGTGGTTTGTTTTCTGCCAAGTCCCCCATGCCCATCTCATACTTTGAGTTAAAATGTATAAAATAACTTTGTAAACTTCCATTCTGTACAGCTTATTGTCTGCATTCCTGGATATTCTTTTCTGTGCGTCCTCTTTGTTGTGTAATTGTAATCGTAGTGGACAAGGTACGTTTTAGCGTGGAGGTCTGAGGAGAGATGTCCATTGAAGCATTTTTGCTGCTGTGTCAGTCAGGGGATTGTAAGATTTTTATCCTGCAGAAATTATGCCCTGAGATTGTTCTATCTATATGTTCCTTTTATTTTCTAAGTTTTGTCTCTCTCTTTCACTCCCCTTTTTTATTTTTTAGCTCATGGGTTTTAGTGGTCGTCCCTATAGTTTCAGTCCTTTTGCGGTCCTTCAGAATGGGGAAGTTAGATTGTCAAGTCGTGTTCTGTTTGTTTCCTTCGGCGAAGCGGGTCCCTTGTTTGTGTGTGGCCCTGTTTGATTTTGGAGTCGTTAGGAAAAGAGGTATTGCCATGGCAGAGTGTTTTGAAAAGGCAGTGAGTTAATGAAAGGCTCCCAAGAATGTTTCTGAGGATACTGAGTCAGAAAGTGTGTGGTAGCCTTTGTGTATTGTTTGTCAGTTTGACTTAAGTCTCCTAAGTTGTTTCCATGTTTATGTTTGCATTTGATTTCCTTGAGCACAAGCATTGGTCATTTGGAAGGAAGCATGAGGCAGTTTGCATACTATTTGTAGAGAGCAAGGGCAGCATGGCACTGCATAGTAGTTGGGAGTTTTTGGCAGGATTTTGAAGGAGAAAATGCTTGGGGTCTTTTGTCATGGATGCTAATGTGCATGCAGGGAAGGAAGAGGCACAGGTTTCTTGTTTGCAAAATGAGGTTATTGCTGGTAGAAGGTATGTGTTTGGGATGTGTTTGTGGCATGACTATGAGTTCATCATGGCCATTGCTGTACCTCACGTCCCTCAAATGTTTTTTTTTTTTCCAAGCACCCCCCCCCCCCCGCCCGTCTTTCTTTACTGTCCATGTTCTTTGTGGAGGTGCTTGACGTGTTTCCTTCATTTTGTTGTGTTCTCTCGAGTCCTTTTTGTATTTAGAGTAAGATTGTATATGACCATGTGCTTGAAGAGCACCCGTGATTGTCAGTGAACATGTGAAGTGAGCAGTGAGGCAGATGTAAGTCTAAGGTAAGGGATAGCATGCAAGCGGTGTGTTGTGGTGTTGAGAGCTGAGGTGAGCCATGGGTCCCAGTGAGGAGGCTATGAAGTGAGCCTGTAGCGGGAGCAGGTCCAGCCATCTGTGAGTGATCAGACAGTGAGATTTGTTGTGCAAGGTTTTAATTTTTCAATGTGTGTGTGCTATGTACTTTCCATTGGAAGTAGTTAGGTGTTGTGTATTGTGGTGTGTATTCTGGCCATCTGAAGCATTTGCTGATGATGTCCAGGATACACCTGGGCTTTTCAGATGTAATGTTTCTGACTGCATTTTCTACACTAAATGTTTTTTGTTGTTGGTTAAGGTAATGAGTCCAGTAAGTGTGTTGGTTGTGCTTGTGTTGTGCAACCATTGTATTTTTCAGCTGACCATGAGGCAGTTGCTTGCAAAGGAGAAGCAGAAAGGGATAATTTTGGCAGATGAGTTTATCTATTGTTGGAAAGAAGTCTCTGTCTATAAGGTGTTATTGATATGCAAGGGCTGTGGTTCCCTAGGGCATTATTGAAAGGGAGGTGGGGTTGGGCCATTGAGAGGAAAGGCGGGTAGGCCCGCAGGTATGCAAAGGGGGCTTGGAATTTTGGAAAGGCCTGGGGTGCCTGGTGGTGTGGGTGTGGCAGTTGTTGCAATTTGCATGATAGTAGTCAGTTTGGAATGGGAGGAAGGGCAAAGGTTTGTTTGTGCTCTTGTAGCTGGGTGGCATCTTATTCCTTGTTTCTTTCCCTGGAGGTGTCAGGGCACAGTCTCCAGTCCGCATTCGGTTGTGTAGTTTGTCCAGACAGAGCCTGTCCCATGCCGTGAGGCATGCGTAAGGAACTGGAAGGTTGAGTCCAGTGTCCCAAGGACAGTGCTGTGCTTTGTGGTTTCCAGGTGCTATGAAGGGCATCCTCCTGTCCACACAAGGGTGAGGTGACCTCGTTTGTCCTCGTTTGTTTGTGAAAAAGATTCATTAATCCAGTCTAATTGCAATAAGCTTTGATCATCAGGCTTTGAGAAGTTTTTCAGCCTAATGTTATCTTTTTATTTTTTCCCCCTTCCTCCTTTCCTCCCTCCCTTTCCCCTCCCCTTTCCTTCCCTCCCCTTCCCCTTCCTCTTCCTCCCTTCCCTCCTTTCATTCTTCCCCAGTCGTTGTCCATTGCAGCATTTTTGAGTGTGTCAGTTTTTTTAGGGAAGGTCGAGTGCTCAGATTTCTGTGGTTGACTGTTTCTGGAAGTGTTTTCCCGTGGACAGTGCTTGTAGTGGCCTTGTGCCAATTGCTGGTGATCCCGGTGGAAGGAAGGTGGGATGGGTCCCAGTGTCCGTGAGGCTATCTGCAAGTCTTGCCTTGAAATTTCCCGTAGTAGGATGATTCCCAAAAAGGTATTTGCAGCTATTTTTTTTCTCAGTTAATGGCTTTCATCACAGCCTGGAGGTTAGTGGGGACTGGATGCTGGGATGGGGAAGTGTTTGTAGAATTTATGGACTTATTTAAAAAAAATGTTCTTCCCTTCCAAAGGAAAGGATGCAATAACGATGAATGTGTTTTGTTTTTATTTCTGCAGGACTTGCGAGAACCTTTGCTGTGGTATTCGAGAAGAGCAAGGAGTGTGTACATGACTGTGTACTTGGAGATGGTTTTTAAAACGTGCTCTGATGACTTACGTTGTGAAGTGAGGGAGACAGTGTGAGAATTAAAGGTCCCTGGAGAGCGGAGTTGCTGAAAGCATGTGTTTTGAGGTAGTATGGCTTTTGAGTTTATTGTTTGGTACAGATTTGCTATGAGCAGTTGGTCATCCCTGCACCTCTTTTTTTTTTTAAGTTTAGTTTCGTTGTATTTCAAGTAGGGACATTTTTGCATAATGTTTGTGAAAAATGAAACCGATGGGGCACAAAGACCAGGGTACCAGGATACAGACTTTATTGATGAGAAGACCATTCCCAAGGGAGAAAGAGCTCACGTGCTGGGTGAAGGCACCTTTGAGGGGAGGGGATGGGGCCCAGCGGAGGGCGAGAAAGCACCCAGCCGTACCCAGGGCAGAGAGAGAAGATGGACCCAGCCGACCGCCTCCTGGACTCCCTCGGAGAACAGTCCTGGAGAAAAGGTGCCACGCGGTGCACTGAGACACCTTTTAAGGTCAGGAACAGGTTTGGCCCAGGGCGGAATTGAAAGGGTGGGACACAGGGCACTCTTGCATGTGCTTGATTGGCTTCTCAATGTCTCTGTGGCCCATGCCCAACAGGTGGGCTGAGTAGCTATCAGTTTGCAGCTACACTGAGTGAGCTATTTCCCCCTTCCTTTTGAGCGTTGTAGTGTCCCTGTCCCTGTGTCACAAAACTGCATTCATAGCCCCCCGCGCCCCCCCCCCCCCCGTAATTATTTTCTAAAAATCCTCATTCAAACACCGTGGGCACTCTTTTCCCCATTGACTTGTAGGAGTGTTGTAGGTTTTGGGACACGGGGTGGGAGGAAGGGTGTAGGGAGGCATGGAGGTAGGGGAGCAGATTAAGAAAGTTTGATGTTAGGGATTGTTCAATTTTCATTTTTACCTGCATGGATGTATCTTGAGGCTTGTATTTCTTTCTTTTTTCTAATTCTTGTAGGTGTGAGTCCAAATGCTGATGACCCAGATCCTGTTTTGGAGTCTACCTTTGTTTATAATGATATGGTGGGTGTGGTGCAGTGCAGATAAGCAGCTGTTCAGGTTTGTTAATGTGATGTTCTGATAACAGAGTGTGTAATGTTTTGGGCGTGTTTCCCCCTCCTCCCATTCCTCCCAGAAGAATGGTGCCATGTATTTGAGGGAGCTGTGGTGGTCTCTTGGAGGTGTTTGTGGGCATGAACAGCCTTGTGTGGGGTCCCGTGTGTGCATGTGAGCCTCACCCTGGATACAGTAGTGTACGTTTTGGTTTCGCACTGTGTCACATGAAGTCTGCCATTGTAATTTCTGTTGTTGTTGCTTTTTTTCAGGCAAAGTCACTGAATCTTGAATTTGCTGTTTGCCCTTGTATTGGAGGTGTGCCTGTCAGTGCGGGTCTTGTTGGATATGTTCATCTATTCTAAAGGTATGGTCAAGAATGATGAGAGTTTAAAATGGATAAGAGTTTTGGAGAGTGTTATTATTTGCTAAGATGGCATTGTAGTGCTGAGGAAGTGCTAGTTGTGTTGATATGTCTTCAAGTATTCTCCAGAATGAGTAAGAGAATGAGTGCCACGTGATCTGCTGATGAATTTTTGAGTGTATAGTTTTTGATTGGAGTGGAATATGCTGCTTGCAATGTGCTGTATTTCTCAGTTTATTCCCATGTTTCTTAACCCAGACATTGTGAATCCTTGCTCTTCTTTTGTTAGGGGAAAAGGAAGAAGTGAATTGTGTTTGTTGTAGTATGTTCCACACCAGGGACCTTAAAAAAAAGTCTTTATTGTTGAGATTATTACAGGAGTTTGTTTTTTTTCTCTCTCCATAGCTCCTGTCTACCCTATCCCCCACCCCACTCCATGCTACTGTCTTCATGCCTCGGTGTCAGATTTTCATCAGGGGTTTTGTCTAGTCCTTTTTTCCGAGTGTTTGTGTGTGTGCAGCTTGTTTCCTGTAATGTTGTATGAGATGTGGTAGGTATTTTCCTTTTTCAAAGAACAATTGTTATGTTATGTTTTCATCCCTTGTGCTGTGCCCTCGTTTGTTTAGCTGTCACGTGATGGAGGAAGATGTTCTCCTTTTTGATATTTTCTGAATGTGGTTCAAGGTAAAAGTATATCATTCATGTATTGGGTGTGAGTGTCGTGTGTAGGAAATGTTCCCCAATGTTGCTGCTGTGTGCCCATGTGTTAGCCATAGTTGTTATTTGTTGTCCTTCCTTCCCTGGTGCCTGAGAAGGCGCAGTAAGGTGTTGGTGCATGGACCTTAAAGAACCCCAAATAACTGTGTTGTTGCTGTGAGATGCCCCCGAAATGATCAGATTGAATGTGTTGTAATTGTAGAAAGTGTTTTCATGGCCTGTGTTATTTCCTGCTCCATGGTAGTGACTGCAGGGCTGAACATATGTATGAGGGTTTGTTTGAGTTGTTTTGTTAGTCATTGAGAGCAGTGTGTCACACATAGAAATGTGGTCCATCCAGAGAAATGTGTTCCGTCGGTGATTGTTAGCAGTTGTCACTTAGTAGAATGGAGAGGAAAATGAGCCCAATTGCATTTTGCCGATTTTTTTGTAGGAGTAGAGTTTCTTTTAAACGCTTTTATTTTGTGCTGTGGCCCTGGCAATGTAGGTAGGTAGAGCAATGGAGTTTGAGATGTTGAAGCAGCCACGAAGTCAGATGTAGTTTATCAAAGGCCTCCCCCCGAGTTAGTAGGCATTTTTAGGATATTCCAAGGTAGGGGGATTGATTGTTTTTTCTCCCTGCATCATTTTTATTTGATGACTTTTTTTCCTTTATAGTGCCCATGTGTGATTGAGAAGAGGTGTTGTAAAGTGGTTTCTTTGTCTTGCCTGATTGTTTTTGCGTTTCATGCTACTTTTTTTTAAAAGATATCTTTTATTGGCTCTTTTTACTGAGAGGAAGGGGTAGGTAGGGAGGGATAGAAAATCAGAAACATGGATGAGCTGCCTTTTGCACACCCCCACCCCCCAACTGTGATGTGCCAGTAACCAAGGCACATGGCCTTGATCCAAATGGAACCCGGGATTCCGGAGTCCACAGGCCTACAATGCTTTCCCCAGTGATGCCAACTGGTTTCATGCCTGTTAATGCAGGATTTATCTAGTGTGATTTTTTTTTTTATTTTTTTGCTGGTGGCTGAATCATTTATTTAAATAACAACATAAAATGTGAATTAAAATTTGATGTTGTTTATGGCTTTTATTTGTGTGCTGGATACCATGGATGGCCCTGCATGTGTCTCCAGATGTCTGTATATTTTGTTGAATGTTTGTGTAGCCTATTTTTACGGAGGCAATGTAGCCCCCAATGTCCTTGTGATTTTATTTTTAAGAAGTCTATATTGGGTTAGTGATTTTTTCAGAAGTAGTTTGTGGTGTAGTGGGTGCTGTGTGGAGATAGGTGCGAATATGTTCCTTCTTGTCCCTGAGTTCTGGAATGAGGATGCATGTTCATGGCATTCTGTGTGCTGTCTTACATTATAAATGTGGTTGTTTGCCTTTAGCACTGGCAATTCCTCATGCAAATGGACATCTTTGATGAGAAGGTATTGTCATAGATGGGTCCTGTTATGTGGATTTTGAGTAAGGACTGTCTAGTAGGATTTCCAATCCTTGAAAAAGAATTTAATTTTAAATATGTGCGGCATTCATAAGTGAGCCAATCATCTGTGTTGATTTTACTATCTATGAGTGTTGTTTAGGAACATAATTCTTTGTGTGATAAGCTGCTAGCCTCAATATAATTTAAGTGCCTTTCTGGTGATTCCTCTTTTTCATTCCTTAGTTAATTGTTTTGTGTTCCCACAGTTTCCTCTAATGTTTGAATTGTACATCCAATAGCTTTGCTTCCCAGGTTCTTTTGTTGATGATGCTACTGGTGCAATCTGTCCTCCTCCTGGGCTTGGTAATGCAGCGTAGCTCCCTTCTTGAGCTAGTTGTGTTCTCTTGATGAAGGTCTGAGAGCTTGATCTGCACAACTGTGGTCTGTAGAGGTCAGCAGGCGTGGAGGGTAGTGTCCCAATTTTGCTTTATTCTTATTGGAAGAAAGTAATTGTTTAAAATTTCCAATAGGCAGAAGAAGACCCTTTTGGTTCTTTGAAGTGCAGCACCCTGCACTTTGACCAATGCAAGGCCCACTTTTCCTGTGTCCTCAGGGAATAATCAGATTCTCTGGTGTATTCAGGGTGTCATCTGGGTTTGGCTATATTGGTTGGCTGTAGACTAGGGGGAGGGGCTATCTCTCAGCAGAAAACGTGGAAGCGACTTGGATCTGACTGACTCAGCACCAGACTGGCTATCCCACTTCTGTTTGACCGCCCGCCCGTCACTCTCCTCAGATTCCACAACGCCACCCGTTGTCCTACACCTCAGCCACAGGTAAGTGTCTTTACCTGAAAGGTCCTAGGAACTAGGTTCATTGGAGAAAGGTGCAGGCCCCATTGCGAGGAGGGACAGCGTCTCTGCAATCTTGTCTCTTGCCGAAAGAAAGCGGAGTGCTGGCAATCCTTAGGGCTGCCAGTGACTTCACATCCCCAAGTCCACTACCTCCCACAATCCCGTGGACCCTTTTTTCACAGACAAACGCTTTGCCTATCCCCACGGACGCGGCTTGTTGCTCTATAGTTTCTCCCTGACCTTGTGAGTACAGAGGTGTGGCAGATTGTACTGCATCTATATATTTAATCCATTTTATTGATTTTCTACAGAGAGGAAGGGAGAGGGATAGAAAGTTGGAAACATCGACGAGAGAGAAACTTTGATCAGCTGCCTCTTGCACACCCCCTACTGGGGATGTGCCTGCAGCCAAGGTATATGTCCTTGACTGGAATTGAACCCGGGACTTTTCAGCCCAAAGGCTGACGCCCTACCACTGATGGAAACCGGTTTTGGCTATATTTTTTATTTTCTCTTTATCCAGGAGAATCTGTGCCCTTCCCATCTGCAAAGTATGTTACCATCTGTGTCTCCTTTGGCAATTCAAGCTGTATTCTACTGGTTTCATCCGCTCGCCCTATCTGGTGCGTGAGAAGACTCAGGACATATGTGCGTATTCCGCCACCACTTTCTCCTCCCTGTGTCCTATTTTTGAAATGTTCAATATTTATTATATAATGAGATATCATTTTGATGTTATTGTTATTATAATGAGAAATGTTTATTTTCCTTAAAAATATTTAGAGCCTGGTATTTAGCCTCGGTAGTTTTGTTTTACTCTTGAGTCAGTTGAGTGTGATTGATAAGAACCCTGCAGTATGGTTGGTGCAGAAGTCAGTCTGTGAAGGCCAGCTAAGCCGTGAGAGTGTGCGTAAGGCAGTTGGCCGATGAAGGTACGGACGGAGACACTTTTTGTTGTGTACTTCAAGTCTGTAGTTGTATGCAATGGATTAAAACCAACAAAGGCTAAAGATGAAGTGTTTTGAAGATAGTAGAAATGACTGTGACTTTCAAAGTAGGAGTCGTCATGCGTTTGACCTTAAAGGAAGGCCAGTGAAAGAAGGTAAAGACAGTTATACTTGACCACTATCAAGCAGGCTATAGGTTCTGCCAAAGTTGCTTTCATTTTTCCAGAAGTGTTCTTAGATCCTTGTTTCCTGATTAGCATGTCCTGGTAGGTACTGATAAAAACAAGAAAATACGTTCAATCCGAGGCATGCAAATCTCTGGGAGGTCCTTCCTTTTTATTTTCAATGTTTTTAAAATATATTTTATTGATTTATTACAGAGAGGAAGGGAGAGGGATAGAGAGTGGGAAACATCGATGAGAGAGAAACATGGATCAGCTAGCTGCCTCTTGCACACCCCCTACTGTGGATGTGCCCGCAGGCAAGGTACATGCCTTGACCGGAATTGAACCGCGACTTTTCAGTCCGCAGGCTGATCCTGTATCCACTGAGCCAAACCGGTTTCGGCTATTTTTTGTTGTTGTTAAATAATGGGAAAGTAGCAATAGTATAGCAACATGTGAGGGAGCACTGACTGAGTGTGAAAGCAGGGATGATTTCCATTGTAGAATCTGAAAAGCAGACAAATGTAAAGCTTGTATGCATATTATGAAAGGCCATAAGACAGTATTACTGTCTTTATGCAATCACACCAGCACGGCAGAAGCTGCAGCTCTGTGCAGGTGGTCATGAGCGTCATGCACGTTGCAATGAGCACATTTCTCTCCATGTATGCACAATTCCATGCACAACATTTACCAAAAAGTTATATATTGCATGGAGTGGACCTCTGAAGAGCAGAGAGAAAATGCGTTTTGAGAGAGCCCATCGAAGGCCAAAACTTGTTGGGATATGGCATTTTAAGTTTGTATTTGCTGTCGTATGGTGAAACATTGCCCGTTCATAGGCAAAATGTAGTTTGCAAAGTTTTGCATACTCCATTGCATTGCATTGCATTGCATTGAATTGCATTTCTTGTTAAAATGGTGTCCATGTGTATAGAGAGTAAAAGCCAAGCAATACTTGGGCACATTCAATTATTTGACATATGCAAAAGTGTTCTCAAGGCAAGATTAAAATGCTGATATGACAGTGCCCATCACAAACTGAAGCTGTACCAGAAAGGTGCGTAGTGCAGAAAGTCTTAACGCAGTTGGGTGGTTTAGGTGCTCGGTCTTGTTTCTGTCACTGCAGTCAATTCACGGTGGCTTTTTCGACGGCATCTGCGGCGTGTTTGTCTTTTTGTTTGAAGCGGTAGAGCACATTGTCTCTCCGTGAGTCTTGTTTTAGGAAGATAGGATGGAGCATGCACTTGTAGAGCAGTTGAGCCCCATTGGAAGTGCTGTATAGTAGGAAGCTGCCCTTTATCATGTAATAGAAGGGGAAGCATGACAGGAAGAGGTGAGAGAAGAATTGAGCGATGTTGAACACAGCACACACTGCCGTCGTGGTCAGGCAGCGTGCATCATGTTGTTTGTTGGTAGTCTTTATGGTTTTAATGGAAGATGTAGGATGGGTTTTAGAGGCTAGAGGCTCCCTAACGGAATATGAGGTATAAGGGCAATAGCCCAATGATACCGAGGGTGATGTAGCTCCGTTCATGCCGGTCTTGGCCTGTAGTTTGGCCCAGAGTTGGGTCACGTAGTTGTTGTGATGCAGGAACCGGTTGAAGCCCTGTCTCACGGCCGCAGACATGGTTAGGCCCGCCGTGCGTCCACCGTGCTGCTCCCTGTGTGGTCGTTTGCTGTCTTCAGAATGTCCTGTACCCCATTGGTGTTTTTGGCTCATTGATGGCCGGCCCTCGTGTGTCTCAAGTGTTCTGATGCTGCTCATGTGATGGATGCAATTAACATCCTTTTTTTTTTTTTTTTTAGGCGTCTGCTGTTGCTGTCGTGTGCGTCCTCGCCAGCGATGTCGCCGTTGTCGCGGAGGGACCCGAGCCTTGCAGTTTTCGTCGTGTAGTTCCCTTGGCATCACGGAAGTCTGTTTGGAATGTATGTGAGCCCCAGCATCATGGATGTTGATGTTTCCTTGAGAAACCCGTGCTTGCGGCTGCCGTGAATGTGTGCGGCCATCCCCACGAATCCCTGGTACTTGTGTGTACTGGGTGTTGAACTTTGTTACTCAGTACGTGATCATAGTGTTGTTTTTGAGGGCATAGTGTGCTTTGTGATGTCATAGATGTTTATACAATGTTCCACGTTCTTCGGCGGACCTCAAGCATGCCGGCCGGCGTTTTTCAAGAGAAGATGGAAAAGCATCGTGTGAGACTGCCATCCCGCATCCCCATACTCATGTTTTGGTAGCATTTGTTTGTCATTGTGCAGTTTTGTTTCTTTGTACGAGATATCTGTTTGTATTGTTTGTGTAATGTTTGTAGAGCGTGTGCCTTTCCTCCTCGTACCGTGTCCATGTTATTGTTCCATGATGTGTAAATGCGATACCCGTGTAAGCCATGTGTCCCCAAGATGTTATTCAGCTTGTCACCTGCGTGCCAAGTGTCAGTATTTTCCAGAGATCAAACTGATAGTATATGTGGTGTTAATGTGGGCTTGCATGCTCCTGTTGTGTGTCTTCCCTTTTCCTTCCCTTGAATAGATATGTTCCTACTTTCTTGCCTGCCTGCCTGGCTGTCTGTCTGTTTGTAGAACAGCCTGGTTTCAGCTGCTGTAGTAGTGTACTGTCCCGTTGCCATTGTTGTGCTTGTACCACATGTGTCTGCTCCCAGAGTGCCTGTCATGCTGCTCATTCTGCCTCCATTTCCGTGCAGTTAGTGAAATGTTTACTCCAACACATTGTGTAGCAGTCAGCCATGTATCTCGTTTCTATTGCGTTCCCACAAAGGCACTGTTCGCTATTTTTTTTCTTATACAGTATAGAGGACATTTTCCAAGTGTGTGAAGTCAGTATTTGAAGGTGTTGTGTTTGTGTGTTGCAGCCAAGTTTCTGGACCCCTTTCCCTGGCAAAGAATGAAACGGTGTGCCCTGCATGCAACGTTCCCTGACACAGCCTATCCCTGTTAGAAGTTATCCGTTTGTCAGTCATTCAGCGTTGATGTATATCGTGTCCCATTCATTGTCCCCTTGTTATTTCAAGCCGGTTGTGGTTTGTCCTTGTGCACTTATCTATCACTGTTATTCCCGGTGTGACCCCACCCCCACCCCGTCCTGTCTATCACAATTGAAGCCATGTAGGGAAGGCGAATGAAATCACCTATTGATTTTCCCAAGGTGTCATGGGCAGTCTGTAGCCTATCATTGTGGGTGTGTATGCATGTACAGTGTTTGCCTCATGCAACGGTAGCAGTTTGCAGTGTAGTGAGATGTTAAACGGTGGTCAAATGAGTATCTGTTACTGCTCATGTTCTGCTGCTCTTTGAGGGTTTGCACATTACCGGCAAGAGTAGCAAATATTTGTCCCTCCCCCCCTCCCCTTCTCTGTGTCCAGCTGCTGCTTCCTTACTGGTCTCAACCCCATGTCTTATTTTTTTAAAAATCTATTTTATAGATTTTTTTACAGAGAGGAAGGGATAGGTATAGAAAGTGAGAAACATGGATGAGAGAGAAACATGGATCAGCTGCCTCCTGCACACCCGTACCAGGGATTTGGCCGCAGCTAAGGTACATGTGTTTGAGTGGAATTGAACCTGGGATGTTTCAGTGTGCTCTGCAGGCCAACGTTGTATCCACTGATCCAAAGCGGTTTTGGTTCAACCCCACGTCTTGGTAGCTGTAAGAATGAAGTAATGTTGGCTGTGAGAAGTGTACTATATGTGCCCATGTCCCCCCATCCCCAAGTGTTTACGGAACCTCACATTTAGTTAAATATGTAGCATAAGAGGTGGCTCGTTAGCACTTAATTTTATTTTTTGTTCAATGAATCAATCATTGGAGTAGCGATGGCTGGTCTGTGAATGGATGGGGGACAATGAAAAGTCACACACACAAACACACACCTTGTGCGTATCTGAACCTTGTTTGTCTTACAAAAGTTCATCGGTGTGTGCTTTTCATTTCTGTGACGCCTTGAAGACGTGGCATCCTTTTTGTGACACAATGTGCAGTAGGCTGTTCCCCCATCCACTGTTGCCATACACGGTGCATGTTGAGGGTCTGCTTGTTGCCCTGCAGCTGTATCAAAGCAAGTGAATAAGTGCACGTGTCCTTTGTGACTGGCACAGCATGCCTTATCTCATTTTTCCCAGCTTCCCCCTCTCCCTCCCTGTATTTATTGCAATTCCTGGAATTGTTCTTCTTGGTGTTCCACAACCCTCCCCCCACCCTTCCACGGTGCACAGTTGTTTATGCGGGTGAGGCGCTGCAGATGCCGGTTAATGTAAGCCGAATCAGTGGACATTTTGCAGGAGAGATGCGTAGCCTCTGGGTTCAGTCCTAGTCCGTGTTGTACGTGTGGAATGCATGCATCACGTGCGCTTTGTTTTCCAGCATCCCTCACTCTGGGTGGACCTATGAGCATGTCCCCTCATCTGCAGTACCATGGGTTGGAGTGTGCTCACTTGCTCTGATTCCATGAAAGAATGTCCCTGCTGTTTCCAATTGTACGGTTGTGTATTTGCAATGTGTATCCCTAATCTGTGTCCACAACCCCCCTCGCCCATGCCGGAACCATCATTTTGTTGCTGAGTGATCTCCCACTTGATTTCTCACTTAACTTCTTTCCCATAATAAATCGATTGGCGGTGTGTTTCTGTTGTCATGCCTGGGTCACTCAATGTTTCCTTCATTGCACTCGACTAGTGGCAGTGATTTTTTTTTTTTTTAATTTTTGTGCGCCTCACCGCAGCCTCTGTGCCATCCTACCTGTGGTATGTGTAGCATACCGCTGTATCCTATGTTCCTGCGTCCTTCTTCACTGCAAGACTATCCCTCTGCCCCATTTCTCTATAGCTGAGATGAGTGGCAATTATGCCCGGCTCCCGGCTGTGATGGGCTGTATCTTCATGGGCTGGTTGTTGCTCTGCAGGTACAGGGAAAGCTGTGGCACTATGTGTGGCAATTTTTCTTGATAGCTTGACCATTTCCCCTGTCCTGAGCAACAAGCGCTTCCCCTGTCTTGGGAGTCTTTGAAGTCTGGCATTTCAGTGTTTGTAGTCCCACAGGTATCCCCTCCTGGCCTATAGTTTACTGAAATGGGCAGCTGCTGTTGCCGCCCCTTGCAAAGCAGAATCAGCCTATAGTGTGTATGTGGATGTGCAGTCCCAGATTGTAGTGGCACCTGGTCCGTTAGCATTCTCTTCCCGTTATCCTGCGAATTGTCTACTAGTAGCATGTGTGGTGTCCTCAGCTTCGCCCACGTTCCTTGAAGCGTGAACAACCCGAAGTCCCTAAATGGCCGTTGTATGATATGTGTAGTGTCCTCAGTGTGTGTCTCTTTTTGCGACGTGCCCTTCCTTTGAGCTTCCCGGGAATCTGCGTGTCACGTTCCCATCCTTACCTGTTTCATGAACATATGGAGTTTGCAAGCATGCCAGAGCAGAATCCATTTTGATGTGTGAAACTGTAACTCACACAACTTTCACAGTCTTTTAAACTGTGGGTGGGTGTGTTGTGGTGAAGTGTTTTACTTTGTCTTTGAAGTGTATGCTGTTGAGTGAGTACTGGAATGAGTCCAAAGCTTGAGGCAATCCTGTGTCCACCCTGCCCCCTCCCCCCACCTTGAAATATTTTTCTCATCCGTGTTTGACTCCGCCCCGTCCATCGTTGCATGCTCAGAAATGGTATTTTCTGTTTGACCTGGTAATCATTAACTACTGATTGCTGTGTGAGGGTGTTGCACATCCCTGATAGTCATGGTGTTTTTTTGTTTCCTGTCTCCTTTCTATGGCTGCCCATTGTTTTGTTTTGCTTTTGTTTTTTTGCATGCTCAATCACCTCAGGGTCGTGTGCTAAGAGCAGAATCACGACCCCTTGTAGCATATCCTTTTCTTCCCCTCCTGTTCCCTCCCATGAGTGTTTGGATGGGTGTGTACCGGCCCCTATTTTGACTGTCCTGTCAATGTCATGAGAGCAGCGTTCGGGGTAGCATAACCTTGTTGGTCCTGACCTGTATCCTCATGGGCTCCTCACAGGTGGTAGTTGCGGAAAGTGGCTGTGAAGGCTGTTGCACAGCAGGTGGACAACAACCTCATCTCCCCAGCCACGATGGCAGCTGTCTTCCAGCATGTGAATCCTGTCTCAGGTTTACCCTATCCCTCCCGTCCGCCATCCATGGATGCCTAGTCATGCAGCGCCAAGTTTGTGAGTGTGTGTGTGTGTGTGTGTGTGTGTGTGTGAATGTGTGTGTTTGTGTTTGTTCTGCCATTGTGCCCATGTTCTGTGCCAGCCTCACCTTACTTGGCAGTTCCTATGCCCTGCTCCCATCCATCCTCTCCTTGTAGTGGCCTATTGAACACAGGAACCCAGAGCCTGGAGCCCTTGTACATGCTTGTATTTTCAGTCTGATAAAAATTGCAAGCCACACAGCTGTCATTTATACTGCTCCAGTTCTGCCTGCTCAGTAAGGTTATTTTTTGTGTATCACCTGGGAGTCAGTAAGTGCCGTTAAGTGATAGGTGGTGCACGTCCTTGCAAGTTGTGGGGTAACTTCCCGCTTCTGTTCCAAAGCTGCAGATTTTTTGTGCCTCATGTCCACTGGCGCCCCCCCCCCCCCCATCCCTTGTGTCGCACATCCCGTTCCCTTCCTCAAGTGCATGTGCATTTGTTGGTAGCACAGCTTTTTTTTAGTTCATGTATGTCATGTTGTCTCATAGTGGTTAGCTATAGGAAGCTAGTGGTCATATGAGTCTTTGTCTTTTTGGATTGATTTTGTGCGGGGTGACTAGCCTCTTATTTCCCCGCAGCTGACAGTGCTGCGCTGTCCAGCAGCTGATCCGACGGCATTGTGTCTTATTTCCTAGCTTTCATTGTGCGTGAGGTTTCTTTGGCATGTAGGATGGAGAGATGTTGTGTATGAGTACCCGTTTTTCCAATGAACTTGTGCATAGGCAAGGCAGGTTTTGAGTGATGTCCAGTTGCCCACCCTCTACCTTTTTGAAACAGCAGCACCATCTTGTGGTCAGTGTTCCTGCAAGCCTTCCTTCATGGTCCATTCATGATCTCTGATTTGATGGGTGTGTTCTCTACAGTGTTTGCATGTGTTTCTCTTTACCGAGGTGTCCCAGATTTCCCTAGACAACTATTTTTTCTTCGTCAGCCATGTTCCACCCAAGTCCTTAGTGTGTTTATGTTCTACTGCCCCCCCCCCCCCCCCCCCCTCACGACTGGGTTAGTTTTCCCTTTGTCCCATTCTAACTTGGTGGAAGATGGTGCCTTGCAATGTATTATTTTTTTTTGTCATGCCAAGTTATCAGCAACTGTCCCGGTGCCTTTGCTGTGGCATTTTCCTTGTGCTTTTCCATTGTGCCACTTTCTACTGTGTCCTGTCCACCATAATTGAAGATGATCTATGTCTTTCCCTATAGCTGATGTCAGTGGCAAGTATGGGTGGTCCTCAGCTGCTTGACCAGCACCCGCATTGGCTGCCCGCTGTCTGTTTTCCAGTCTTTATTTAGTGGTGTTGTCCCCTGTCTCGTGAGTCTTGCCATTTTTGGTGTTTGTGCCGCTTGCCGCCCTTCAGGTATCTTTGTCACAGGCTCCACCTGCTTTCACACTGAGCTGTTGGCGTTGTGCTGTGGAAAGAATCATTTTCCCAGAATCTTGAGTTTCCTGTGCAGGGCTTTCCATTGTGGCAGTGCTTGGATTGTCAGGAGCCTCTTGTCACTACACTAATTGTCTGTGATGGTCTCCTCTTCAGCTGAGGTGTTCCCACATCAGTGTGTCAGTAAACTTAGGTCCCTAAAGAGCTATTGGCAAGCATGTCAACTCTGTTTAGTTTGGCAGTGTGTGCATGCCAGACACTTTTCCCTGCCCTGGCAGTCCCTGTGCCATGGTTTAATGTGTTTTTTCCTCTTCCATTACCATGGCGAACACAGCAATCCATGGTTGCATTGTGACTGTGTTCAGAACCACACCCTGCCTGCTGAGTACTGCTTGCCAGGCAGTCTTACAAGTTTCTGTTTCATTTTCCCCCAAGGATTTTTGCATGGCCATTTCCATGTTCTGTGCCAACAGCAACAGCAGCTGCCGTGGCAGTGCTACGGTTCCTCCAGCTTATCGCATTTTGTCCTGTGTATTTTCCTTGTCTACTTTCCCCTCCCTAGAGTACTCACCTGAGTGTGTCGTAGTAGCTGTAGTCCTCTGTCTAGGTTGCAGAAACACCCTTCCTGTTAGCGCAGCATGCTTGCGTTCACTTGCCGTATCCTGGTGTTGTTGAAGTTGGGCAGCTGCCAAACAGCATCCGATCAGTGCATCTTCTCCTGTCTGCTCTTTAGCAGAGCACGGCCCTGACTGATGTTTGTGGTCCATTCATTTTGTAGCGCATTGCTGTGTGTCCATCAATGTTTGTGAGTTACCTTGTGGTGAATTGCTACATGTTGTTCACCAAAGCATGCATAAGCAGTCCCTATGCTCTGTGCAGCTTGACCTGTAGCCTGTCAGTTCCCACCCACCCCTTGTTGTGCAGGTTTCAGCCACATGCCCTAAGGCACGATCCATCCAATATCCCTCTACTGAAGGTTTGTGCTATCTTTTGTCCAGCATCAGTGTCTGTGATTATATCCAAATGTATGCGAAGTCCCACTTACTCATATTGCCAGCCTTTTTTTTAGTGTTTTCCTAATTATTGTACCTCCATTCCAATGGAATGTAGTGGAAAATGGGCAAGTGTGTATTTCTGTTGTCAGTGTGAGCTCTTTAAAAGTGACCTGTTGTGTTTGCTGTGCCATCTTTGCGCTCCGTCCTGCCATGTTCCCATTGTATCGTCTGTTCCCGCCCACCCTTCCAAGGCTACAGCGCATGTGTGACCTTTATGGCTGAGAGAGTGGCATGTATGTTTTCATTGCAGCTTGATGAACAGTCAGTGCGTGCCCTTCCCCTTTCACCCATCATGATTTCCCTAGTGCTGCCTTGTCAGTTGAGCCCTGTAAGTTTGGTACACGTATTGCTTAATGTCATCGTGTATGTCTGCGAGTCTGCACTGCCTGTCATGGCTTATCCTGATGGCATTGCGTTATGCAAAGCCTAAGTGCCCCAGAATCTTGATTAATCTCTGTGTCATTTTGCGGCAGTAGTAACTGGCTTCTCAGCAGGCTCTTCCAATGCACGAATTGCGGTGTCCTCCCCAGGTGAAGGCCTATCAGAGAGCATGTGAAAGTTTTCATGTCTGCCACCTTTACGTCCCATGGCAGTGATTGTGCCCGGTCTGCATGAACCTTGCCACCACAGCTTTATTTCTTTGCTCGGCCCTCCTTCATCCCACGTTACCCCCGTATGGTTGCTAAGGTTATTTTGTGTGTGCACCGTGTTGTGCATGTTTGTGTCTTGTGGGCTTCCCTACCTTCTCATTGCTTTTCATGGTTGCCTTTGCTTTCTCATGGCCGTCTTGGGGCCGTGTGCCAGCACTAGCGTCCCATCCCCTTTCACCTTGTCCTGGTTTCTTCGGCATAGTTGTTTTTCTTTCTGTCCTTTTCCCTTGCCCTAACCATCACAGGACTGTCTGGAATGCAAACAAGGTCTTTTCCCCACGCTCCCATTGCCCACGAGCTAAATTTTGACATTGCCTTGGCCATTATCTCTTCCCCATCCCACTGCTGTGCGATGCAGCAGTGTTGATCTCAATACACGGGTTGATACCTTGTGTTTGATTAAGCAGCATTCCCAGCGTGCATGTTATGTCCAGGATTGCCAATCTCCCCTAGCCCACCACCTGTGAAACGGTACACCCACCTCCCATGGCGGCACAGGCTTCACCTACATACTGTCTTCCGGCAGAAATTGTCCAGTATGCATATTGCAACCATTATTATCTTTGTTAGCTATGTCTCACCCAAGTCCTTAGTATCTTATATTTAATGCCCTCCTATGTGGTGGTCTTTTCCTGTTCTCCCCTCATGGCTGCCTCAGGGTTTCCTTTGTGCAAATGTATTGTATCGGAAGATGTGCCCTTTTGCAATTGACCATTTTTCTTTTTAGCCCAAGCGATGCTGCATCTGTTGTGCCATTGTAGTTGTGACCTGCCACTGTGCCACTGTATCCCAGGGTCCTTCCCACCCTAGCCAAGATCACGTGTCTTCCTTTTCCTGTAGCTGAGCATGCCTCTTAGTTGCTTGACTAGTACCCACCATAGCTGCCCACCCCTCCCCATTTTCCCCGTTCTGATTTATTGATGGTGTCCCATGTTGTGAGTCTTGTAGGTTTGGCAGTATCCTCTTGCTCCCATCACACAAACGGTCTGTGTCGTGCCATGCTTTTATCCATCTTCCACTACACTACATCGTGTTACTCTGATCAACCTCAGAATCTACGCATTCACGGTTGCCTTTCCAGTGTGTTTAGAGCTTCACTGCATGTAAGTGTTACTGAACAGTTTTAGCCGTTTTGGTGTTGCATTTACATCAGCTCGCATATTTCTTTTTTTAGTACGGTGTGGAGCGCGTACCGGTTGGTTGGAACGACGCTTGAGCTCATCCTGTGGCCACTGTCTCCAACCCCCTTAGTTTTGCATTTGTTCAGCCGTCATTGACTCTGTTTCACACCCTGCCTGTTTTGAGAGAGATTATTTTTGATGTTGGTCGGGAAGCGTGACGTGCTGAGTACCATGTCAGTGTGATGCTTGTTGCAAAGTGGTGGTATTTCCCGATTTTGTTTTATTTACCCCCGCTGGTGTGGGCATGGCCAGTTTTGTGTTGCCTGACAGCAGCAGCAGGAGCAGCAGCAGCAGCAGCAGCATGGTTCCTGCAGCTTATCCTGTTTTGTCCTTTGTTCTTTTTCCTTCTATCCATTTCACTCCCTTCCCACATTGCTCATATTTGTGGTAGCTTGCTTCCTTCTTCTGGGTGACCGAAACATCCTTCTTGGTAGAACAATGTGCTTGTGCTTGCCTCCTGTGTCCTGATTGTCTCCTCAAAGCTGCCCGGCTATAAGAGTGTATTTTCTTGTCTGTTGCACAGCAGAGGAATCAAACCCCACCACCTCCTCTGCCCTGATTGTTGCTTGCTACCTCTGTGTAGCAGCTGAAGCTTGGCATTCATTTGCCCGTCTTTATCCCAGCCTGCAAGCGTGCAGTCAATGCCACGTTTGTCCTTCCTTGTGTTCTCAGCACTGTGTGTTGTCTTATTGTGCAGAGGCAGCGTATGTCACCTCTATAGCAAGTGATCTCCACTTGCAACTACCCAAGTTCTGTAACAGTAGCATGCCCTTTGCCGGCACAAGCCTGCATAGCCCATAGGTTTTCCTGTGTGACTCATCCCCCATCCATGTATCGGTGGTCTGTCCCATGTCACATTCAAGACTGTTTTGGTAAGCCATGAGTTTGCCTATCTGCACCGTGACCGTGTGTGGCTGTCATTTCCGCCGCCTGCTGCAGCATTGCTCATGGATTGTGCTATGCTCCTCTGGCCAACGGAACCCATCCTAAGATCAGTGAGCACTGTGATCCCAGGTCCAGGGTGTTTGAAGCCATCATTCGTATAGCGGCACCAGTACCCAGTCCCTTTCCATCTTATCCTGTGTGGCTTATCAGAGGTGGCACACTGATTGTTACACTTCCTTTGAATGATTCATGGCCATTTGCACCATGATTTTTCATCCGTATAGTGCATAGCCCTTACCTCGCTCCTGTCATGCATTCATCAAACACTGTTTTGTTGCTCATTGAATGATTCCAACTAGATTCCTCACTTTTTCTCTTCCCTGTAATATTCTCCTGAGCGGTTGTCTATTCCTGTGTCACACTTGGGTCAGTGTTTCCTTTCACGCCATGGATTGGTTTGGCAGTAATGTATTATGTCTTGTCATGTGCTGTGCCATGCTATCTGTATTTATGCCACTGTGCCTGGCTCCTTGCTGCTGGACCAGCACCCACAGAAGCTGCATGTTCATGGGATTATTTATGTGGAGCCGCATGGAAAGATTTCAGCATGAAGTGTGCCTTATCCCATTTATAGCTTTATCCAACAGCACCCACTGCTCAGTCACTGCTGTCCTTGTCCTTTAAACCTTGTGTTTGTGTTGGTTTATATCCCTTGGGCACCATTCCTCACGTTATGCTGGTTGTCTTGCGGAGCCACTCGCATCGTAGCAAGCAAGGCAGAAGTATCCCAGCATTTTGCGTCACTTTAGCATCACAAGAATGTAGTGTCATATGAGCCGGGTCAGCCTCTGCCTTCTGCCCCAAGCGTTGGCTGCCAGCAGCATCTGTGGTATCCTCATGTGTACGCACATTCCTTGTATTGTGTGTGAGCCCCATTTATTTTCCCTCTTTTTTAGTTCCTTACCTGTCATTTGCTGTCTCCTATCCTGTTTATTTAATTAAGCTATGTCCCCCACGCCCAGACATTGTTGAGATAAGTGTGTAGCAGCTCCCCCAACGCTCCTCAATGTCCTTGCAGTTGTGTGAGCACCGTTCTGGGAAGTGTGAACCGCTTGTGGCTCTTCTGCTGTGTCCCGCTGGCCCTGTTTTATGTTCCTGGGTATTTTTAGAAACTCTGCTCCCATGTCCTGAGTGCATGTAGCCGTTTGCCATGCAGCAGGTGGAGAAATTCCTCCACTTCCCCATCCCTGATCGCTGCTGTCCAGCAGCCGGATCCTGGCCTTAACTCTGTGAATTCATTGTGGCTTTTCCCATTGCCGTGGTCTTTAGTGCTTGTTTGTATGGAGCAGAGAGAGACCATGTCTTGGAAGCGCCCTACCGTTACGATTAAAGTGTGAATAAGCAGCGGTCATCCTCGGTGCATGTCATTGCCACGAATCCCGACCTCTTTGAGCCTGCCAGTTGTCAAGCACCAGCGCTTACTTTTTTGTCTCAGAGCTCACCCACACGCCTTCCTTCCCGGCCCACAGCGTGTGGCATCGACCCCGTGCACAATCCCATTACCCACTCCACAACCATTGTTTTGTCGCTCAGCCATCTCCCGGCAGTCGCCGTGCCATCCCATATGTGGAATGACAGTGTGCAAAGTATTGCCGTCTCCCATCTGCTGAATCAGTGTCTGCATGTGGTGCATGTTTATGTGTCTTCCTGTTTCTGTGGATATGCAGGTAAAGACTGTAACATTAGCCGTGCCTCATCCCATTCACGGCCGGACCAAACATCCCCAACCGTTATTTCTCCAGCTCAGTTGCCCGACTGCTTAGTCAGCGATATCCTTGTCCTGTCAGCCCTGGAAGCCCGGTGTCTATTTGTTTCCTTCCTGTTGGTATCGCCTCACATTGTGTATTCTTACTCTTGTAGGGATTGTGTTTTTATTGAAGTGTTCAAAGCAGAGGATGTTGCAGACTAAGAGCTATGATACTCGAGTACACTCCATGGGCTCTGACCTCAGTCCTGTACTCCTTTTTCTGTTTTCTATTTGTGTACCTCACTTCCTCTATTCCAACCCTCCTTCCTGTTCAGTGGCAGTCGTACCTGGTTTCCTGCTTATGTTGTCCAGTGTTTTTTCATGGCAATGTCATTGTCGTGTACTATGTCTTCCACTTTATGTGCAGTGGCCCTGTGTCTTCAATGGCCTCACAAGGTCACGTGAGCAACTTTCTGGGAAGCAAGCTGTTGTTTATCCCCTGTGTCCTGTTGTGCTCCATAGCTGTGCATGTTCAGGAAGTCTTTAGCCAGGCAGGCACTCACGGAGTGCATTTCCTATTTTGCTGTATAGCAGGGGAGGAATGTTTTCCACCCCCTGCCCTGTGCTGCCTGCTGTTATCAGTACGGTTAGTGATTTATGTCTGCATTTTCTAGAGAGCTTGTGTTTAAACCACTCTTGATTGTCCCACAGAGAATGCAGCAGCAGTGTTTGTGTTCTGTATCGTCTGACCTGTAGCCTTGTCGTTCTTGCCCATTCCCGGCAACCGTGTTCACATGCATGCCCTCCCGTGTGACCCATCCAACACCCCTACATGGATGGTTTGTGCCGTCTCCAGTGCAGCACCGGTGCTTGTAATCCTAGCCTCTGTACAGAATGTCCGTCACCCACAGTGCAAGCATTCTCTTGTTAGTCATGTACCGCACAAGGCCTCAGCCTGTTTCCTTTGACTTTTTTCCAATTCGTGTGCGTTTCATCCAAATTGAATTGTAGCGGAAGATGGGTGGTCCGATAATTCTGGTGCACTTGTGAAGTCAGTTCTGCTCCGCCCTGTGACTGTGCTTATTGTATCTAGGTTCCCAAACACCCCTCCAAAGTTGCATATGTTCCCTTTTCCTTGTAGCTGAGATGACCGGCAAGTATTTTTTGCTCTCAGCTGCTCGATTGGCACCCAAGTGCCCATCGCACCCCTTTTCGCAGTCCTGATTTACCTAGTGCCACCCCCCTGTCATGTGAGTCCCGCAAGGTCGGTCTTTGGGTTGCTTAAACCCCCTGAGGGATCTCTCACGGTCTGCAGTCACTCTCACGGTGAGCCGACGGTGTTGCAATCTGTAAAGTGCATTCTCCCCATTTTTCTTAAGCGATCGGTGCAGCAGCAGTTTGTGGCAGTGGCATCGTCACGGCGGTATCCTCTTCCAACACAGAAATTGCGGTTTGGTAAGACCTATTAGAGAACATGCCAAGTTCTCACGTCTGCCACCTCTATATGCTACGGCAGTCCTCGTGCCACGCCGCTGTCCATATTTTCCTCTCCCAGTGCTGTGGACACAGGAATCCATCCCTCTGACATTGATGGTGTTAGGAATGTTTTGGGGATTGCCAGCAATACAGCTATCGCAGACGGAACAGTTTAAGCCCTTGCAGTGTTGCAGCTGAGTGTCTGCCTTTCTCTTTTGAGTCTGTGGTGATTGTGTGAGTTTAGTATTTTTGTTATAGGTTGTGATGTCATTCTTTGTATGTGCACCTTGCTTCCTCACCTTTATTTGCTTGGCTGTCGTTGACCCAACCTTACCCCTGCATGGTTTGTAAAGCTATTATTTGCGACTTGGGAATCCCTGCTGAGCACTGTGTCGGTATGCTGCCTGTTTTGTGCCTTGTGGGCTTTTCTGTTTTCCTGTTTCCTTTCCACGTCTGCCTTTTGTTTTGCATGGCTATCTCAAGGCTCTGTGTGTGTGTGTGCAAGCATTACTGTCCTGCCCCCTATTAACCTTGTCCTTTTTTATTTTTTATTTTTGTTATTATTTTTTTATGCACACCTGTTATATTTGGGCCACCCAGTATGTTACGAGGTGCCACATTTTAAAAGTGGGAGGTTTTAATAATCTGCTTTGTCAGTGGGTCCATGAGTGGCAACAATTCCCAGAGCTGGCAGTGCAGCCCACGGTGGGCCAGCCAGAGGCCTGGAGGGCGTCAATCACCCCATTTCTAGCCTCTGGAAACATGGGGTTGCATCAAATGAGTGCTCTTAAGTGCCTTCGATGGAGGGTATTTTTCCCACGAAACCCTCAGTCTCCATGAGCCTCCTCCTGGGTGGGGGCTGAGACCCCCACCAGAGAAGTTGGGTGAAGGCGGATACGGCCAGGCCAAGCAGATGTCCGTCGGGCCTAGGAACAGTGGGACTTGTTCCCAGAGCAACCAGGGCCAGGTCAGCCAGCCTTACAAACAAAGCTGTCCCCATAATGCACCCCAAAGTACCCCAGCCCTGCAAAGACCCTGCACTGCTTATTGGGCACAGGCTAGGGGGCAGGGGCACTTCATACTGCCCCATTTCCACAAAGTAGAATTGGCATCTCCAAATAGTAAGATAAAAACCATTTGTATGAAAGTGATGAAAAAAGTACAAAAGTTAAACGCACAGGCATAAAGGAGATGTTTGATCCTGACAGTTTCCCTAAGAGCCATTGTCAAACCTCGCCTAAATCTCATAAGCTGGTGAAGGTGGAAGGCTAGCACCCCTCAGAGGAGCGGGGGAGCGATGGGTGAAGTGATCCGCTTGCTTCCGCCCCCGGTAGGCTTCCGCCTCTGGAAGTGTCAGATCCCCTCTGAGCATCGGGAACCGGTGGGACACAGGCACTTTGGAGCCGAGGCAGAGGTTGCCCACCAGGCGTCGTTCTGCTTTGCCACTCTCAGGAAGCGGTGCCCCTGCTCACCTGGGCATTGCTGAGACCAGGCAGCAGGTCTGTGGGCTGAGCTTGTGGTCCCTACAGAGTGAGTACAACCCAGCTCCAGGCCATTGTTTCCGGTCCTCGGTGTCCAAGGGAGGGCCGGTCCCAGAGCCTCAGGTCACTGTTAAGGGGGGCAAGGCAGGACAATGAGGCCTCTGGGACCAGCTCTTGTCCGGCCTAGTGGGAGCCCAGCCCTCGGCAAAGTCAGGACGAGGGGCAGACTGTTTAAGTAGCGTCACCTTACAAAGAGGTGGCAGGCACGAGTCGGAACCTCTGCGGGCTGCCAGGACAGCATGGACTGCCGCACGGCCTTCTGCAGGGATGTAGGGCATCTCGGCCCCTAACCGGCAGCCAAGCACTGCTTGGCAAAGCCCGCAGTGAAAAGCCCCCGTCCGGGTTTTTTCCATGCATTTTTTTTTCCTTTCCCTTCTGTTTTCAGCTGTTGGGTTATTGTAGCAGGTGGGTATTCACCTTGGTTTTTGG